>JAMPIT010000230.1:7545000-9945000 GCA_026261815.1 Monarcha castaneiventris obscurior | reverse complement strand
TGTGTCAGCAAATTTCTGACATTGGCTGTATGTAGGTTTGGGTGCAAATAAATGAGAAAGGATGAGGAAATTTTGAAATTGTTTTTAGAGGTACATGTCAAGTCTAAGGGATAGATCTAAGAAAAGAAGGATTCACTCTGGATGACTAAGATGTTACAGATAGAGGAGGTGTTGCACTTACTGGTGATAGCAATTCCTCTCTGTAATGAGAAGATTAGGAAATTCAAATCCTGGGCTACACAGCCATGGTGAAGATAGATAAAACTAATCAAGAAGAAAACCATTCTTAGCCCATCTCTTTAAAAAACACAGTCTCTTTAGTTCATAATGTAAATAATCTGAGATTATAATTTCATACAAAAAATACTGGGAATTTTCATATCTTTACAATTGTTCTTCCCTTGAGAAAAGTAAAATCATGCTGGGACCCACTTTCCAAGGGCTGCAGCACACATTAACCTTGTTACTACTACATTACTGAAAAGGTCATGGGGATATGTGCATCAAATATTCCAGGCTATAATGTCAATAGGTATCTTTCATAGTGTCAATACTTCCACTATAAATCCTTCTCCAATCACCTGTGGCTGAGCAAGTCACAGGAATTTTCTTTCACCTGAATATTCTCAGGAGTTATTTCCCTGTTACTGTTTTTTGAAATAGGTTCAATTTAAGGGAGGCTTTTTATGCTGAAGAAGGCATTCCTCACTAACCACAATTAAAACAATAAAATAAATTAAGAAAATATTCTGTAGAGTACCAGAGTGTGAGCCAACTGCCCTTGTTGAAGATGAACTGTTCCAGCAGTGGGCATATGGAGGCTGACAGAAAGGGCCTTTGAAAAAAGCATACCACTATCATTATCATCTATCACACTGAGGTAAAGTCAGATTTGGGAACTGTGCAGTGTTTACACACAGGCAGAGGTGGAACACTGGATGAATCAAATTCCACACTTTATGTGATGCCGTGGCATTAGGTAAGCTACAGATTTCTCTGTAGTATTACTTGGAGTCATGATTCCACTGGATGTCAAGGGACGTGCTCCTTAGCCATGTTTCCAGAGTGGGCTTCTGTGCAGACCACCCTGCATGGCAGAGAATGTCCTCCTGTGGGACTCCTATGCACTCCTGTCACAAGCATGCTGAGAGTGACACAACCTTCTTCTGCTGACACTGCATCGTATGTAATGGTGCCCACAGTGATGTGGGAAATTTATCCTTTGAGGTGCTGTCACAAATGAAACGATCCACTTTAATAAGCACTCCTTCTGCATGAATGAGGGATCCACAGAATGTCCTCATATTGTATACAATCAAAAAAAACCCAAAAAACCAGAACAAAACCCAAAACCAAAACAAACCCCCTTTTTTTGTTTGTTTTTGTCTGAGTGTTACAGTACAGAAATACAACCCTATGAAAAATGTACCACTTACCTAAGACAGATTCATATTGGGGGAATAAAAAGCATATCTGTGACTTGTAAAGGAAAATTAGACTTTTGACTAGTTTTGTTGACCAGTGTTTAAATGCAATCAATAGTTTTCCAGAAAAAAAATTGCTTTTCAACAGAAAAGGACTTCCCCTTGCACTGTTTTGTATCTATTGGAATGCTTGCATTGTTTCTATTCTTACATTAATTGTCAGGAGAAGCCCTGTTTGTATTTTCACCGCAGTAAGTATATCTTGTTCTTCTGTAAGAACTCAGGATTATTTCCTTGGCAGCCTCTTGGGCTTTTCAATTAATGTACAAGTAAGATAAGAATAATCAACTTAAATGTTTACATTGGACATTTCCAATGGTTAGTTCCAATTTACAGTTTTCCAAGGGGGTGGAAAAGACACTGAACCATGGACTGAAGTGTGTATCTTGAAAGTCTTTCAGTTAGTGTTCCCAGTCAGATTGTGGTACTGAAAACCCTCAGGCACTTAATGATATACCCCAAAACGCAGGCAGGCTTGTGAATCTCTGTTTGCTGCTAATAAGATATCATTGGTGAGATCAGAGGTGCTGGCAGCTCAGCTTCTCAGTGCAGCACATCCCTCTCCATTTCTGCACTATTTTCTTCCTGTGAAGGTTATTACCCACATATACTTCATCTTCCTCACAAGCACTTTAAATGAGTTCAGTAGCAGCAAACTTCACATCAAGCACATTCAGTGTTTCAAACTGCTTAGACTTAGACTAAAAAGACCGACGGTGCCTCATTTTTTATTATTTCCTTATTAATGGAGAGATCACATAACAGACACTTTATGCTAACATTCAAATACCCCATGTGAAGAAATCAGCTTGTAGAGACACAGGCAGTGTGTGCTTGGCACCTAGGTGTCTTTGCAAAACAGAAAATTGTTTTCAGGAAACTAAATAAGATCTGAGTTTTCAGCATTTGTCCTGCTACATACAGGACAATTTCTCAAAGTAAAATCTATCAGAAAGGAAAGTAATTTAATTATCAATAGGAATTGGACACACGTTACTACATGGTGCATTAACGTCTATTTATTGCTAATTGTTTTTGAACAATTTAACCTCGGCACATAACCTATCCCCACTCGGAAGTAGTCTGTATTAAACTCTACAGTAGAGTAATTATATGTCTTTTCTCAGGGTGCTGCTTCTTAATACTCTTGCTCATTCTGACTGCAGGAGGGACTGACAGTGCTCAGCCATTCTTGAGTTATTTTTCCATAATTCCCATTGCCAATTTTGTAAAATTTGGCAGTGGATGAAGTAAATGAGGGGTAGTGCTTCAGCGGAAGTAGATATCTCAATAATTACCCCAGAAGTGGTGTTTGCTTCCATTAAACTCAAACCCTTCTGTGCATTCATTAATATCTTTAGCACCCTTCAAACAAGCAATTTCAAAGTTACTGTCTGACAGTCAGCTATTTTCTCATGTTGTATTTTTGTCCTCTGAGAAATTAAATTTATTCTTCTGTACAGCACCTCTGCTCTCTTTGCCTTAAAATGTGCAATATATGGTCCAATCATTTGAGAGTGAATTTTTCTGTATTCCTTTGAATGCTGCTTGATACCCATTCCTCCTAAATTACAACAAACAACACAATATGCCAGTTCCAGATTATGCCTTCAAGCAAGAGCCAAATTGACCCATCACAGCAACGTTCGAAGAATTTGTAGTGTTCTGACTGAATTCTGACTCAAATATCCCAGTTTGTAGTGGGTAAGATTGCACTTTGTGAAGGAGATGTTGGTTAGAATTTGTGCGCTATCATGTCCTTTGGTAAGGTGTCAGTGATGCTACTCCTCAGAGTTTTAGTCTGTATTTAAAATTTTTCAATTTTGGTTCTTGTTTCATTATAGTTTTCTTATGGTCTCTTTCTAGAGATCATCTCTTATTCAAGATGTTTCTCTCTGGTCCCATAAAACAGATTCCTAGAATTTCTCTGTTTTGGTATTTAATTTTTTGTTTCCTCAGCAGAATGAAATTAAGTAAAGAAACCTCCTTTCTATTACCATTACCACAGAACTTTTGACTTATCAATTGCCTGAATTAATCTTATTAATTAGGAGCTCAAATATGACAATTATAAAGGTCATGAAAGAAGCCAGAGAGAATGGCAGTATCTAAGCAATAATAACATCAGAAAAATATCTTTTAATTTTAAAATACAGGTATAAAATCAAATATGTCACTGGTACAAGCTTGCAGTTGTTGATATGATGTGACTGAGAAACCAAACATTAGACATTTGATTCGAAACCTTTGAAGACTTGCTCAATCAATGAAAGTGATTACATTTGTTTTGAAAGAATGAGGAGAATGTCATATAAAGTAAGGAGAAAAGCCTGTTTTTGAGTGACACCCCTTCATAAAACTTCTTCAAAAGAAAATTCTTCAGTCTGCAATAAGTTTCTGTCTGTTAGACATCATACACAGCATACATGGGAAAGGCTGCTTACCCGTCTTCTGACAAAGAATACTGCCAAACTTGTGTAGAGATAAAGACAACATGACATTGTAGTTTTTATTTTTATAATTTAAAATGCAAATTGTTTTATTTTGACCGAGTATGTACAGATGATAAAACCATGCAGTGACCCACATTTAGCAATTGATGTCTAATATGTATGCAGAATTTTAAAGGAGGAAGCCTGACTATATTCAGAAAATCCAACCAACCAACCAATGGACCAAATACTTTGTTTTCAGGGCCAAAATTTTGTCTGCTGTGCTGTCTATGAATGCAGTGTTTTCTTTGCTCAAATCGCTGTGGGAGATTCTTTCTCCATGTCAGAAGTTGTGATGCAGAACAGATGCTGAGACATAATATATCCACCCATAAATCCTTAAACTAAGAGCTGTGACCAGTAATACTCTCTGTGCAGGAGTCTGTGCTCATATACAGTTTCCTTACCCAGAGACCAAATCTGTGTCCCATTTCTCTAACCTTGTGACTGAGAGGTGGAATGCAAACCTGAGATACTTAGTTCCAAAGGAGTTCTATAGTACCCCTGAAATCCCTCTTTGTATCTTGCTTCTACCCTTAGGTAGTAAAATCAGGAGAATTCAGCTCCTTTCTGGAGATGTGGACAGTCGTGCAAGAAATACAATTATGTGAAGTTTGTTCCTGTTTGAGTATAAAACTCTACAAATTAGGTCTATTCCCTAAGCTCAAATTCCATTATTAATATAAGTCAGCTGGAACAGGATCCAGTGTATTAATATTAACATGAGAACACCAGGCCTTCTGTGTTGTATCCGTATTCCCAGAGGTGCAGTCTGTACTCTTGGCACAACTGACAGTTGAATAAAGCCCCTCCTCCCCATTTGTTTCAAGTAGTTCAGAAATAGGGAAAATGGTGGATGTATTTAAGGATGGACTTACATAGCTGGATAATGCTGACACTCCTGTGCTGGATTGTGACCTCAGTGAGAAGGACTGTTGTGGAAAAGGGGATCAAGACTCATGCACAGTTGCATGGGTGACTGATGACAGGTTCACTTGCACCCGAATGGTACTGGCACTCTCACATAAGAGTGAGTTTCTGAAAGCCTAGTCTTGTGGCTGCCTTGAAAAATAAAGTCATAGTATGAAGTTATGCAATCAGTGGTAGTTTCTGCAGTGGGCCCAGATGAAAATACTATTAAAAATCCTCTTGGTTTAAGGCTTATGCTGCTGAGCATTAATGTTGATGAAGATTTAAATGAATAATCCGTTGTGAGAGAGATGAGAAAATAAACAGGAAACTGTTAAAACTCAGTGAGACCCCATTTGAAAAAGTTATAAAAGTAATTCTAAGCACATTTTCATTCAAAACGAAAGCAAATATGATTCTTTGTCAGGAATTCAGTATGTGTGGATGGAGGCAGAGAGGTACAGTTTCAGAAAGTGGGAGATGTATAGTGCAGGGGGAAAGCCATGACAGAACAGCATTGTATTGGCCTCTTTCACGCAGTCCACAGTTTTGCAGCTGCTTGTACAAAAAAAATCCATATGCTAAGCTGTAGTATGTATTTGCTCAAACTGGTGGTACCTATAGTGATTGTATTACAAGGACAATCTTAAGGTTTTATGTTGTTATTAAAGAAATGTTTGCAAGGATTCTTAAAGTGCACAGCTAAAGATAAAGCATCATTAGCAAGGGAAGTCTCTTGCCATTATTTTTTCTGTTAGGTTACTGCTTTATTCACACCACTCCTAAATCCATCTCTTACAATAGTTTTGTGGGGTATCTCTGAATTTGGCCTATTATAAGTAAATAGTTACCTATTTCAGTCCTGTTTTGCTTTATCCTTTACAACCAGTCTAGCAGGTATCTAATAAATATCTGCTAAGTATTGAGGCTCTTACTGACAACACTTCATCTCCTGCACACATCCACAGAGTTAATTTGACATAATCATCCAGCCTTGTTCAGAGAAAAAAGGTCAGGGGTAAAAAGCAGTTCTTCAGATCATACAAATAATAATTACAACTCCCTTGATCTTCAGCATGGCCTCATTTTACCCTAAGTCTATTCTAGAAGAGATTGTTTTCAAACGATCTTGAAATATCCGTGACCATATTTTTCAAATACCAAAAGCAGTGCAGTGCTAACACAAACATGCCCTTATCTAGGGCTGCTGAGGATGTATGTGATTTCCTGAGCATATCCTGAGCTTGAATCTGCTCACCCACCAACCGATGAAGTAACATGGCACTTTTGAAATTAAAATAGCAGTATTTAAATAGATTCCTTTAAAACAAGACTACTAAGATATAAATTTATTTGAGATCTTTTTTCTGATTTTTATCTGTGTCAAAAGCAATCCTCATTGTATAGGAAAATCAGAATAAAAAGAAAATGCTCACACAGAGTAAGAATAATGCATAGACTGAGCTGAAATATCTACTGCTGGGCTAAATGACCAGCAGTGAAAGACAGTAGCTCCACAAAATCTTGTCTGAACATTAAAAGTGGAGAGGAAATATTTAACATTGTAAGAGATGTCATAGTTGGGGAGAATTGGAAAACTAATAAGAAAAGTATTTATGGAACAAAATATCAGTAAGAGCTATATGCTTATCATAACCGTGCAAGTGTTTGATTTTGCTATTTTTTCAATGGATATTTCATTAAGGTCAAGGGAATACAATGTATTTGAATTCAGCTGCTGTGTTTGCCATCCAGAATTTTGTGGCAATTCCTACACAGATGTACAGAAGAGAGGAAGCATAGTCAGATAACTGTGCATGTGGAAAATTTCAAATCAAATATAAGTGTAAATATTTATTTCCACCAGGAGTCTAAATCACCATTTGCCTCTGGATCACTAACATCCTGCAAAGATTTTCATGCTGGCCAACTGTCCAGCTATGCAGATTTTTCAGATGTTCATTATCAGCCTTTTCCTACATAGATGTCTGGAGATTTAGACATATCTGTACACAGACTTGAGAGGGAATATTATGAAAGCCGTTTAAAGAATTAGACTGCACATTACTAAAATGTAATAATAAGTGTAATGAAACAAGGCTCTAGGATGGTGTGAATACAATCACAAATCATTCTTCAAACACAGTAAACACAAACATAAGTGCCACGTGATGAACTACAGCTATTTATGAAGGCATATGTTGCATGCAATTTTATCTTCTTACACTCAATATCTTCCTTGCCAGGAGCTCTTGTGAGACAGAGCTACGCAAAACCAGCTGTGGGTCTTTTAAAAATCAGCATATGGGGATAAGTTTGGGAGCATCTAAAATGGAAATTAGAGTCTTACCTTTGCAAAGAAGTTAATGCGGAAGCTGATATCAGCCTCTTTGCTAATTTACATGTCAAATTCCCAGTTAGGCTCTTTGCACAGGAAAAAGTCCTATTTCTGTTTGAAGGGCCCCTGAAGAATTAATACCTTCTGTTTTCAAGTGCTCCTGATGATTTCATGTAAGAATGGAGAGAGACATAATATGGCAAATTATATCTGAAATACGAAAGTAAGATAAGTTTTTGGCTGCATGATAGTATAGACATCACAGAGTAAAATGTCCTTAATAAACATTTTGGATGGGTAAATTATATATGTATAGAAACTCATTAATATAGACAAACACATGACAACTGGATTTGGTTTTAGCTTATTCTGAAAGCTATGAATCTTATTTCTATTTGTAGCATATTCCACTTTAACATATTTAATTAGCATGTTATTTTATATTTAATAATTTCTTATTTTACTGTTTGTATATGTGGCATTTCACAAACTACAGAGTGAGAAGTTCTCTGCTTAGGAGAGTGTGCAATAAATATCAGATTCTTTTCTTGAAAAATGGTCTTACTGCAAAAGAAAAGAGAAAACAATTAGAGTGAGATAGCATTAGAGTGAGGGATAAATCAGGCAGAGATTTTATGGGGTAAAAGCACTGAAGATACATCAGGAAAGAATCTAGGATCTCATATATAAGGAATGCAGCTCAGTGTCTCAGTGACAAAAAACCTTTTAGGGAAAAAAACATGCAAGGAACAGACTTTTATATCTCATAATCGGTAACCTCAGAAGAGCGAGTTTAGAAGACTAGCTGAGAGAAACAGATCATTTAGTGCAAATAATAAATTCAGCCGAGGAGAAGCACTGATTGTTAGAATATGATTGACGCTGGCTCTGGAGACAGATGTCCTCCTGCCCTCCCAGCTGGAAAGGGTGGAGCTCCTTTAGAAAACTGGCTGCTGCCATTGTACAGCTAAAAGAAGAGTGGACATGCAGAGGTAAATTTTCAAAGCAGTGTGTTTATTAACTACCCATTGACAAATAGAGGCAATTGTTCGTGAACCTCCTGCACATCCCTTTGAAACCTACCCGGTTTGTCTGAGGTGATATCTCACCATTTATGTCAGAAAAGGTGGCTTCCAAGATAGAGGTGGGTCTTTCTTGACAATGGATAAAATGGGTGATCTCAGGAACCCTTTGCCTTTTTAAAAAGCCGTGTGAGGTCTCCCATACTACAATTCACATTTAATTTAGTTTTTTCTCTTCTCACAAGATCAAAGAATTATTTGTTATGTCATCACACATGACATGGGTAATGAAAGCTTTGAGAAGCTAGAACTGACAGTTTCCAGCATGGCCTCTAATTCTGTAGCTTTTCAGTACTCTTATTTATATGGGGGTAGCATGGGGGAAATGATTAAGAATCCTTCACCTGGCAATCCTTGAGCCCTCACCATTGTAAGCTGAGAACAGGCACAGCCTCACTGTTATTAAGCCTTACCCATGTACACTTACAATTAATAGATCATCACTCTGAATTGTTTCTTCACTATAGCTTTGCAAAGTGCTGGAACATTTGTGAGCTACTTATAAATCAAGTACGTGTAAAGTTTTGAATCCCATGCAAAAATCTCTGGAGTAAACATCACACAACAACAACAAAAGAAAAAAAAAATAAATTCAAATTTGTCAGCAATTCCACTGATATGAGCTTGAACACATTCAAGACTGAACATGTCTTGACAGTCTGTCTGGAACTTAGTAACATCAGATTATGGCTAAATCTCACATGAAACATGACACAAGAATTGATATTATTTATTATATGTTTTCTGTTGGGTTTTTTTTTTCCATTTTGTTTTCCCCCTTCTTTTTCTTTTGTTCCTGGAATTCTCTCTGTGGTGTGCAAACAGTTATACAAGACCATGCAAGGCAAAGCAACAATCATCAAGGAATGAAGGTGCTATAATTTTTGCTACAGTTAAAATTGTGCACTACACTGTCACACATGGTGGAAGAACTCTCTTGCCTCTACATGCACCCTTCTTGTTCTCCATGTCACAGGACGAAAAAAATATGAGGTTATAAATTTTCACAGCATTCACCAGCTTAAATGTGATTCAATCAATTACATTTTGGCTGTGGTTTTGAGGTGTGTGTCTAATTCTGCTGATGAGGATTGTAGTGGCATGGGTACTACTCGAATTTTTACATGTGCAGTGTTAAATTTTTCTGGGCATATCTCCAGAAAAAATGGTCTTTGTGTTTGTATTACCTGGAACGGAGCCAATATGAGTCAGTGCGTGAGATGCAACTCAGAAAAAGAGACTGGGTATATTGTGCAAATACAGTAGAAAGAATTCCATTCTGAACTGTGATCAGTATTGTGTTGTATGTCAAGTAGGTATATGCATTTCTATTCAAATGCCTAGGAACGTTTAGAAATCTTTTGCTTTCATATCAAGATGGGAAATCAAATATCAAAATACTTGTTTGAAAATAAATTGAACAATTTAAGAAGTAGAATGGTAACAAATTGGGAATTTGAGTGTCATGACACTCAACTTTGACTTTAGCATAAAATATTAAATTATTATGTACTGGTATTCTGCAAGCAAAAGGTTTTGTTTTGTCTTGATTTGATATTACTCTGTGTCTTTCACAGCTGTTGTAACATGGAAATATAGTTTCATTGCTTCATGGCTTGTTTTTATCTGCACAAGTAGTGTCAACTTCCCATGATAGACAAATTTCTGGAAATTCTGTTAATGTAACATGTAGGAAATTTGAGACCATTATGTGAAGAGTAACATGAAACCTATAAAGAAGATATCTTGGAACAGCTGAGAGCCAAATTTGTTTAACTCTGCTTACTCATAAACATTTTTTAAAGGAAAAAATTACATCCTAATTTCACATATTTAAACATTCAGTCCAGAAAAATATCATCTTTTGTAAGAAATATTTGAACAATTTTGAAGGATTGAGTTCAGAAGTTTAGGTTGCTTGCAATAGTATGCCAGTGCACAAGAATGCCAATTAAAGCTTCCTTAAAAGCCAAACACAACCTGCTTTTGACAAAAGTGATGTCCTGGATAATTTGAAAACATATCATAAGAATTTTGGAAATACAAATGCAGAGTTGTATTTTCAAACTAATTTCTTACTTCAGTTAAGTCCTTCAGTGTCACAAGATAGTTGACATAGTTGATAGTTTCATATTGTTAGCAACATGAAAGATGCTTTTGAGATGGAAGCAGGGCTGTTCAGTCACGGATGTTAAAAAGATATCCTATTATTACATTGAAGGAAGGGATTGTTTTATTGCAGGTTCATATCTGAAAAGACACTGGGGGTGTTGTTTCTCAACAATCTTAGAAGACACTCATGGGAGGGCAGTTACAGGGCTGCTAGGGAAGCTGAGAAGAGATGATAAACTCATTTACCATGTATTGTTGCCTTCTGTGATGTGAACACAAAAAGAATGAGGAGAGAATACTTGGTTTCTCATGTTGTTCAAAATTGGTATTTGTTTGGGGAATGAACATAACCAGAGAATCTTAATCATGTCTTTCCCACTTTTCATCCCATAAAGCTGCATACAACAAACTTTCTCTACAAGTTCAAATTTCTTTTACAGAAGCTAAATTGAGAATCATTGAACAGCTCTCAAGTCCACGTTTTTTAATTCCAGTTCCTCTGTGGAAACAGCTTAGCTACATAATTTGACATAGTCTATATGTCAGTGCAAAAATTCCAAAAATACTGAGTTACTGTTTAAACAAAAAAATGTAGAGTGTACTTTGAAAAATTTATTAACAATGTTTCACTCTCAAGTATTTTTATAAACTGTTTCCCAGTGAAAATGAGATGGTCCCTTAAATTGAAAAATGATTAATTATACAAACTATGTGACAGAAATGTTTATCATTATAAAAGAAAAACATTTACAGAGCGATTTCAGTAGTTTATAGTAAGGAAAGATAATTAATAGTTTGTTGCTATTCTGTGATTTTTCAGTGAGATAATCCATAGCTGGTAGCTTGGGCAATAGTTTCTATTTTTCAGCTCACCAAACAGAAGAAACCTCCACTGGGTGGTTTATCTTAAAAGCAGATATCTTTCTTTTTTTCATTATTCAGATAGTAAAGAGGAAAGATCTTTGCGCTCTGTAGGAATGTCTTAATGTAGCATATAGCCCTAAAGTAACAGCAGATACAGCAGGGAGCTTTTACACCGCTCTTATCTTGCACTTAATGCACACAGAGTTTGCAGAAAATCCCTCATAATCATGAAAAGTGTTGTGAAGAAGGATTTTGTGGAAAACAGCACTGTGCTTTGAAAGCCTCCAAGGTCAGGACAGTCTCGGAAGGGACAGGTCCCAGTAAGCAGTGTGCCCTGTGCTCCCAGTATCTCAGCTGGCACAGCGTCTCCCAGGCAGCCCTGGGTGTCCCTGCCCCTGTGCTGGGGGACAAACGCCTGAACATGCTCTGGTACTGCTGCTCAAAGCAACAGTGAAACTCAAGTCCCTGGCTCTTGCACTCCAGGTATTCAGACTCTGATTTGAATGCTTTTTCAGAAGGTAATCTCCATGAGGACCCTTTCTTCACAGAAACAGGAAGGGGGAAATAGCTTTTAGTGAAAAGTAGTAATGATTTTGTCAATGTATGTCTCAGCGCTCATCCTTGCTGGCACCAAAAGCAGAGCAGTGATTAAAAGCTGTCCCCTCTCTTCCTTTTTTGCTCCTGTAGAAATGTCACTGCGCAGTGTGATGTGATGACATGACTCTTGATCTCCTGAGAGAAATTGTATTGCTGCCTCATCTTCACTATCCCCTGTTCTGGCTGTGCCTGAATTTAGTCCCCCTACGATTTCAGTTTAAACAAATGGAGTTGTCTATAAGCCCTTTGAAGACTGGCTTACCTATTCTAATGGAGAACGTAACAAAAGGACCTGCTTACAGTTTCAAGTACATAACAATTCTGTGATGGTCAACAAATCTGTGATGGCATGTCCATTAGTTTAAAACAATGGACAAAAAATGACGAAAATGCTTGAATATTAGAGAGAGAAAGAGCTCACAGAGCAATAGAAAACTGTCAGTGGTCTGCTTTCAACTAGATGACTGTCTGCAATGCTGCCAACATTTTTGCATGCAGAAATGGATAACAAAATAGAGTTCAGAAATGAATCAAAAAACATAAGCGGTTCAGAAGCTTTCAGTATAAGGAAGTATTGAAAATTGGAACTTTTTAGAAAGGTGACCAGAAAAAAGTGCAAAACTGATTTATGTAGTGAATGACAATGATAAAATAATCAGGAGCTCTCATTTAGTCTTTACAATAAAGTCTTCCAACATAAAAGATCAAGGAGCATTTAATGAAAGGCACCAGATCTAACACTTATTAAAGGAAATACCTTTTCTTTATTACCTTGCAAAGGCCGTTATAAAAACATGTTACTGAGGCCACAGGCTTCACAGGATTCCAAGAAGTAGATTTCATATGGGAGCATATGGCATAATGCTCGCTAGGAAGGCTTATTTTTGAAGGAAGGTAATCATTCTGGTCCTCATGAATTAAATAAAACCATTGGAAGAAATTTTCACTTTATGGTCTTACATGGGGCAGTACTCTCCTGTTTCTATGGAACAGATTTTCATGGAGTTAGCTGTGACCAGGCCAATGCAGCTTGTGAAGTTGTCACCTCTCAGGTGGGAGGTACAGACCTTCAGGTTACATTCAGTATCTAAACTTTGCTTCTAGTCCAGCACAAAACATGGCTTAAGAGAAACGTTTTCATATTATATTTCAGCAAAACTAGGGACAGTCTTTCTTACAAGTTACTTCACTCAGATGAGCATCAGCAACTTTCCCCCACTGAGATGTGCAAAATTGTTTGACCCACCTCTTTCCTGTTTCAGAAGCACTTTTATTTCCCCAGTGGTTTATAAGTTAAAAAGTACAAAATCCTAACTCTGAATAATTCTGAGTTATATAATCAAAGGCAGGCTTGTTCATAATACATACATGTACAAGTTATATGTATATAATATATATTCTCACATATATACATATAGCTATGCATATACAAATGTTTATTCATACATATATATGTATATTACATGTGCATGGGAATATATATACACCCAAAAACTTACCTTCCCTCTCATTTCTTGCATGCCATTAATAAATACAATGAATTTATAATATATTTCAACTTCATCAATGTGAAAAATCACCTTATGACTCATTGACTTTGTAAGGAACTCCTCTGAACACAGGACTGCAGATGCCAAGTGTTGTTTTACAGAGATAGAGTGTGCAACCTGAATTCAGTAATCTTTTAAAAAAAATAGCTCTCTCCCAGAGGAAGAAATTATTTCTCTTGCAAAATCAGCGGTGTCAAGAAACAAATGTTGTGAGGTGACAGTTACATAGCTTATTTGTTATGTGGTTTATTTTGAATGCCTGTCTTTTAATTTTTTTATTTTTCCAAGGCAAGTCACTACATACTAGCTGAGATGGAAAAACTGGGCTTTTTGGAATAACAGTCTAAAAATAAACCTCTTTTTTCCCCAATTTTTTAAGCTACACACAATTACCTACAGAATTTTTACAACCAATAAGACTCAGAAAAAGTTACACACTTATCGAATCATAAATACATGGAAGAAGAGTCCTTGCTTTGAGTTCATTTTGGGTTCAAGCCCTTATTTCCCAGGTGGATGAAATTCAATGAGACTCAAGGAAAAAAAAAAGTTGCTCTTAAAACAAACAAGCCTCAAGAAGCAAAACAGTTTAACACTGAATCTCTTTCCATAGCAAAAACACATGCCCAGAGTGTCTATGCCTCCCTTCTAACAATGCAAGGAGGTATTGAAGGATGTTTATTATTCCCAGGAATAGAAAGTAAGAAAAGATGTTATGTTTTCTCTCTGCTCAGAGAGTCTATGACGGATTGTGATAATGACAATTTGGTTAGATGGGAAGGAAAATGGGAGCAGGAAAACCTACAGATACAGGCAAGCACAGTATCAAATCTCTTTCTGGAACCCAGAGAGAGGACACAGGGTAGTGCAAGTGCGTGGTGGAACGGAGCAGCCTCAGGGTACTGTTTGTGGAGAGGGAGCTGTGAGCCCTGGCAGGGCTGTAGCATGTGTGGGCAGGGGGGAGGCCAAGGATCCGGGAGACAGAGGAGCAGTGGTGCTGAGGAACAGGAGTGCAGAAGGCCAGGGGAGGTTAAGGGGCAGGGTTTCCTGCCCAGCTGAGCTGCAGGAGCTGAGCCCTCCTGCCAGGAGCTGGGCAGGTGTGGGGCTGTCCCCATGCCCTGCTCCAGTGTGTCCCTGCTGTCCCACTCACCCCCCAGCAGGAGAATGTGGCCTTGGCTCATCTCACACAGCCATTCTCCCCTGCTTGGGCAGAGCCTCATACATCAGTTATGGTCTGGGCTGTTGGTTTTTGAGTTTTAGATTTTTCTATTTTGACAAACACAGACAACTTCTCCATGCATTCTGTTCCCTTTCTGTTTCCTGGTATAAAATACAATTGTGAATTGGTATGCACTATTTTTTTAAATCCTCATTCTCCATTTTCTCTGCACCCATATCCCTCCCTTTCCTCTCAAACTGAAAAAAAAGAAGAAAAAATTGGGCCCATTTGTCTCTCCTCTCATTTGTGTTTTATCAGTTTGAAGAAAATAACTGAGTGGCCATGTGGTTTGCTACCTTGAATTTATATGTGTGTGGGCAGTGCGCCATGCCAGACACCCAACAGCATTATCTCCTGCATGACCACCCTACAGCCTGATTTTTAATGTCCAGGGGTTACTTCAAAAGCTTTCCAAAAGTCCTTCTGAGCATGAACAGTCCAGCAAGAAGTGTGGATTTTCACAAGGCTCTGAACTTCAGCTCAGTGCTGAATTTAATATTTTGTACACACTGGAGGACCATGTGTTGGGATGATGGAAGGACAAAAGCAGGGAGAACTGTGATGACTACCCTCAGTCCCTGTAGGTTGGGTCATGGTGGAGTCATGATGCTTCTGAAGCAAAACAAAAGATGAACAGCACAATAGATTTGAACTATTGACGTTCCTGATCTTGCTTCCCATTAAATTAATGATATAGTAGCTAGATAAGGGAAGAGAAAAGATTATAACTTAGGGAAGGCAAAGGAAAGGAATAAAAGGGGCATGGGCACTATCCTGGCTGCTTTATCAGCATATGAGTCAATGAGGACTGGGGGCGTTCTCATGCAGTTTATTTTCTCAAAGGCCTCAGGGTTTCCCAAGTTCAGGCATGTGAAAATTACCATGTTATAGCTGACTTCGTCTCTTCTAATGCCCAGTGTTAAACAATGATGATGAAAAAGGATGCATACAAATCTACAGGGGTCCAGACCATTTGATGCTTTGGAAATTATTTTTTTACTGTATTTTTAAAATTTCTTTTATGATTTTAATACCGGTATTTTTTACTAATAACCTGTAACATAAACATTTACAGTCTTCTCCCTTTTCTGATTTCTTTTAATAATTCTGAAGTATTTTTTTCATACAAAGGCCACATCAGTGGAATGTATGATGATACTGTGTGAGCTAAGTTTATCATGACAAAAGATACATCAGTTTGATGTATTAACCCAGCACTGCCTTGGAGGCAGTGAATAATTAGTGTAACCTGGCAATGAAAAATATGAACTTAACCGCAGAGATGGTTGGTGTTATCATCTAATGTTTCTGTAATGCAGAAAGGACACCAGGTTATCATGATTGTAGCAGCGGGAGAGTTTGTAGAATGAGCTCATGTGTAAATAGTTGCTCAAAAACACTGCGAACATTTATGAGGCTCATTATTTATCATTAATTATTTAACTGCAGGTCCCTGTGTGGGCAGTGAATTCCTGCTGATTTACTACTTATCAGGAATAAATTACCACTTACAACTTGGGGTTTTCATGCTTTTCCTTTTGTCATCATAAATAAACTAAACTAATAAGACTGTTTCCTTCTTCATATTAAACTGACTGCTGGCAGGAGGCTTTTTGGCAAGTGACCTAATATGAGACAAAATATAGGATAAGTGAAAAACGGTATTTTTGTGAAAGCTCAGATTGTTTGCAATAGAACTGAGAACTCAGCAAGGGATCAGTATTTGCTTACATTTACGGTGTATTTGTACAGATTTTTGAAACTGCTCATCAGCCACAATTAAAGCCAGATTTTTTTCTGAGGAGCAGTTACAAATTTGCCAGCTAACTAAAGTTATTTTAGTACCTAGTTGGGGACCAATAGCAAAATTCCTATTTTGGCATCACTCTGATTCTCAAAACTGCAGCTCAGCTGCTGTCTAAGGACCTTAAGGTCCATCTGTTGCTGCCAGCAAGTCACTAAATATGCTGCTGGGGACCACAATAGAAGTAAATGCTAATACCCCGAGATAGTTTTCAGCCCGTCTTCGTGCTTCAACTTCAGAAGGGTTCAAACCCTTCAGTGTTCAGTGCATCTTTGGCAGGTCTCCTGACTAGGCAGGCACGACCTGAGGGATGACAGTGCTGCACAGTACTGGCACCCAGAGTTGCATGGATCACTTGCTCATTTACACCTACATGCTGCATGCATGTGCACAGAAATTTGGGTTATCCCAAAGCCCAGAAGCCAGTACACTCTGCAGCCAAGAAGGCAGCTCTGATTTGCTTAACTTGGCCAGGATGGCTCAGGAGTCAGCTCAGGGCTGAACCCCGTCAGGACTTGCATCCCACCCTGAGAGCACACCTGTGTTGCAGCAGAAGTGCTGCTACAGTTGGTAACATCTCTAGACCTGGCTGCAAACCTCTGCTAGCCCAGAAGGCTGTTTGAACAACTACTCCACCTAAATCTCTGACCCTTTACCGGCAGGCTCCCCTAATATGACTATGACCCCCTGTGCTGGGCCCTTTGAGACATGAAGTAGGCAGGTTTTATAAAGAGGCTCAATTTTGTCTCTGTGGTACCCAGGGGTCTGTTTTATATGAGCCAAACATTGTGTTTGAAAATGTGGTGTTGTCTACAGTTATTTTATTTTATGTATATATGAAAAAAATATATACATACCTTGTATGAATTATACATATATTTTTACATGTGCACACATTGTATATTTTTAATTTAATTATATGTACACTGATGGATACAAACACACATACAATTGTATGAAATT
Organism: Monarcha castaneiventris obscurior; assembly: GCA_026261815.1. Classification (NCBI taxonomy): domain Eukaryota; kingdom Metazoa; phylum Chordata; class Aves; order Passeriformes; family Monarchidae; genus Monarcha; species Monarcha castaneiventris. The sequence continues at coordinate 9,927,586 of JAMPIT010000230.1, read as the reverse complement.
CTGGTCCATCAGATTTAAACTTTTTCCATTCCACATCGGTGGAATACCTTTTTTATTCTACTCCAGCTTTTCAGGCACAGCTTTATGATTTCTTTGTCTACTACTGCCTATTATGATCCAATGTTCAAAACACCTAGGTCACAAACTCAAGAAAATTCTCTTACCTTATAGAACTTGAAAGATCAAGGAGTAAACCAGATGTTGCCTTTTAATAGTGTTATTCACATGATGCCTTGAGGTGGCCACCTAAAAACAGAGACTAGACAAGAATAAGAGAATAAAAGCAGGTATTTATTTGAAGGGCCTTCAAAGGTACACCCTGGGCAGGCCAAAGGCTACACCCAAGATGGACCCTGGGTCATGGGTTCTTCACACTTTTTTAAGTTTTGTTCATTTGCGTATCAGGGTTAATTCTCCAATTATAACTTCAGTTAATAACATAATTACCCCAAGTTTGCCCCCTCCTTCTCTAGACTTTAGTTTACAGTTTTTGGGGCCTGGTGTCCTTGAAGAGCAAACCTAGAGAGGCTTTGTTGTGTCTAGCCAGCATGAGAGAACAGTAGTTAACAGGCCACATGAAACTTCAGAGTTACACACTAAGCAGTACAGGATTTAGAAAATATAGAAGCTAAAACCTAAGGCATCACACACATAAATTATAAAAGGTATATTTTTAGTTTAATAGATGTGTTAATAATTTATATTCTACAGCTGACTCAGTGGCATGTTACAACACTTAGGAGTGAAATAACAACTCTGCAAAAATGCCTGCTTATGTAGGATAAGTTGCAGGATACTTGCAAATTATGTTACTCAAAACAATTTTTTTTTTATTTGTGGTCGGTGTTTTAAAGTGTAATTTAATTATATCACTGTAGGAGGAAGTGGCTAGTTTTATGTAATTGCAATAAAAATATCATTCTTGGGACTAATTCTGTGTAGAAAATTGTTTGGGTCTTTATCAAAAATGTGCCCATATTGTGTCATAGTGAACATTGGTGGTATTATCTTAAAAGAAAAAAAATGTCACCAAATTGTACTGGAAAATGAGATTTTTACAAGTAGCCTTATAAAAGCTTTTGTGATATTTCTATTGCTGAATGTCATCTATTTTTTTCATGTTGATCAGAAAGTTTTTTTTTCTTTTTCTAAATTCAAAATGCAGACACAGCTAAGGGAAAAGCAAAACCTGATATATGTGACTTTAGCCACTTGCAAATGCAGGGGTTTTAGTCCATTCTGTACTCGCATGCTGATGTGGGTACCTCTTTCTTATTACCTGTGAAGACACACACAGGCCATCCCTGTAGAGTTTCTCCTCCCACCACAGTCAAATTGATGTGAAAGGTCTTGCCAGTGGGTTATTTAAATCCTGATATTCTGTTGTGGCTTGTCAAGAATGCAGGGTATAAATCTCTTGGCACTTATCTTTCTACACTGCCCACTAACATTTTCTACTACTTCTGTCTGTCCTCATGACATTTCCTGGAGAGCTTAAACAGAAAGTGCTAATTATTAATTTAGGGCTAGATTCTGGTTCCTACAGCCAGAGGCATGCTGCAGGGAATGCAAAGGGACTCCAAATTGTTATATGCACGTTCCCTACCACTGAGATCCCTGCACATCCACTCCTTGGCTCACATTAGGAAACCCTCACGAATCTTTTTAATCAAACCTTTCCACATCAGTTGTTATTTCAGATTGCAAACAAAAAATCAGATCTTTAAAGTTTGAAGTGATTATTTCTTTCAAACATGTAAGTACATTTGCTCAGTTTGAACAATAGATTGGATTAATCACTGGTGAGAGTTTTTTTTCACATCACAGAGGGGATTTAGCTCTAGGAAAGAAATGTTTCATCATCTTGAAGCCCAGTAAGGCTCAGTGTTATTATGTCAGTGTAACAGGTTAACTGAGGCATAAAGGTGAAGTGACTTGCCTAAGGTCATGCGATAGATCAGTGGCAGAACTGTAAATCATAGAATCGTGTACAGAGTCATTTAAATCCCTGAAAAATGCCTTGTTCCATACGATTTTCTTACTCCCTCTTGTCAAGTATAAATAGTTTAGGCTTTCTTTGGCAGGCAGAAAGGCCTCTACTCTTTCACTTAATAGATTCCCAAGATAAAGTGTATTCACTGACCTGGCTCTAACAGGAAAACTCTCGGGCCAAACAGAAAGAGACTGTTTTGTTCAAAACACTCCTTGAATTTCCTGCAACTTCATGGATTGACTTACACATTTTTCCAAATCTACTTGTTTATTAAGTAGTCAGTTGCTCTTATTTCCCTTGTCATCAAGTCCCTTCCTCCAGCAGTGTCCCTTCCTACTTCTCTGCTGTATGAATTACTCTCTCCATTAACAATTTTTCCTATAATAGACTCTTTCTTATCTTCATTTACAGCTACACTTTTAATGCATGTTATGATAAATCAGAGGTTCTGGTTATGCACAGCTTATGAATTGTGAGGGAGTAATCCCCCTAAACATATAAAAAAGCCCTCTGGCTTTCACCATCTCCCCATTTAAATCTTTCTCAAGTGCTTCCTCTGAAAATATGTCTGCTCAAGAGTTGTTTGAGAGAGTGAATATGGAGTGAGGAATCTACAGCTGAATACTGTTAATTCTATGAAACCTAAAATGCTTAATATTTATACAGTTGCAAATATTTCACTGTATTCTTTTGTCTCTGATTTATGAACAAGCCAGGTGCATGCATTGAACTCACTCATTTTTTTAAATTTGCTCAAAAGTTGATGCCAAAAAGTGGAACACTATGTGAACATGTCAGCTTTCAATAAAACTGGTTCTTCACATGGCAGAGAGAAGAAAGACCCATGAGTCTTCTTTAGTGTAGAGTCATTGCTATGAATTAATGGCATCTTGATGATGTAGTGTTTTCATTTTCTCACTAGGAAAGAAAGGTGTATAAACAAAGCCTTGAGGAGGTCAAACAACTATAAAGTAAGTACCAGAGATGCCCACTCTTCTCTCAGTCCCCCTGTCCCCATGCAAGGTAAGGCTGATGGGTCAAGGGCACCTGAGAATGCCTGGCTCCACCAGAGCAGTTTTAACAAAGAGGACCAGGTTATTTGAATGGTGAGTGTGTGGCTGGGTCAGGGGGGTTAGCAGATGCTAGGAAGGAACTAGAAGAAAGGTTTGATTACCTCTTCCCTTTGCCAAAATTCAAGTTTGATTCAGAATGTGGGGATCATTTTAATTTTTTTGTGGTTTCTGACTCCTACGGAAGGAACTTTAAGTTAAATATTCGGGTTTGGTTCTTTGTCAGCACAATTTAATATTTGATTTTCACTCCTGCTGTATGATCAGGCACATCTGTATCTCTTCAGGATTAGTCTGTTGTAATGATCATATCTGACCACTTGGAAAATGAAAGCACTGCAGAATGCTGGTACATGGAACTTACACTGATAGAAAAAAAACCAAACTATTTAGCAGCGTTCACTTAGTATTTTGAAACTTACTTCAGAGACCACATTTCTCCTGCTGAGATAAAGCTACAGTTATGGACAGCAGAACTCCTCAAACTATCATTCCTCTGGTATTAATATAAATTGGTATTTTAACAAAAAATTTTTATAGGAAATTATTGATTATGTAATTTTGCCAAGAAAGGTCAATCACAGAATGCATTTCTTCATGCCCTGGTGAAAAAAGAAAGTACACTTATGGAAAAGAGCTGATTATTCTTTTCTCCATGTGTAACTTGTAGGGGGAGAGAGAGAGAGAGAGAGAGAGAATGCTGGCAAAAAGCAGGAAGTATTTTTTCAGGTGCTTAGTACATCACAGAAATAACAAACTGAGGAAATTACTCACACTAGTAACCTTGGCACCACACGCTTAACTATTCTTTAAGTTGTTTATTCTCAAGCAAACAAAGAATGAAGTTTATATTGCTTCTCTTGATAATATTACAAAGGTGGGCTTCGTGCCCTTCTTGCAGCCTGAGCCTTACACAATTATTGCCAGTGAAGTCCTAATGAAATGTAATCCTTTATTCTGTGTGTTTGGTTTGTATCAAAAGCTACTGGTTATGGAAGGTGTTTAGAAATGCCTGTGCCACCTAAACAGGTTTGCATGAAAATGCACCTTGCAGCAGACAAAGGGAAAGAATTTGGACAACTGCCCAAGAATCTCAGCCTTGGCTGAAATGCAGCTTAGGTGCCATCACTGAGAAATTGCTCTAGGTTTAGATACAGTCAACAGCAAACTTTACAAGTCCCATATAAAAAACTGTGCTGCTGTACAAAATGTGCACCCATTATTTGTCATTTTGAAAGAAGTTTTCATTTTTGTGAGCTCTACCAACAGAGCCAGGAACTCAGATCTCAACAAATTCCTATTTTAATGTTTATGAGGATCAGGGGTCACAATATTTTTTTGTTGTTTTAGTGCTTAATATTTATCCATGATGTTTAATAACTGAGGAATTTCCCATTAGAGGCAAAAAACCCTGTTGGATCATTTTTGTTTAAGCTTCAACACCTTTAGAATAACTTGCAAAGCTAGTACTCTGTGGAGAGGAGTTCTCTGATGTAATATGTTCAATTCCACCAGCATTTAAAAAAAATAATTACACATTGACTAGATTACTATTCAATCTTATATAGGGTGTACAGAATGAAACTACCTGTGTTTTTAGGAGCTATAGTGAGTCAAAAAATACATTTTGAAAGGACTAAATTTTTTGAAAATTCAGGCTGGATTAGAAAAATGTAACAACTGCCAAAAATTATGAAAAACAGTTTGAATTTCTACTCTTTTGTAACTTCTCACAAACCACTGAATATTTTAAGCTGACTAGATTCTCCCCCCGCTGCCGTGAAGGAAAATATCTATTTTTTACAAGAAAACTTAGTAAATTAAAATTTGCATTGACTTAAGAGAGGTGTTCTGGTTTTTTTTAGCAACTTAACCACCAAAGAAAAGATAATAAGTTATTCTCATGTCTTTAAAACCTCTAAATTTTGCACTGCTCTCCAATGTTCTGTAAAATAGTCCTTTGCCTCATGTGAGATACCTGATATCATAATAAACAAATAAAAAATTAATGCTCAGAATTCATGCATAATGATAAAGTTATCCAGACAGGAAATGGAGACAAGCCACTATTTGTACCAGAACTTCAGTTTCTTATGCAGAGGGACTGACAACTCGTTATGTTTGAAATCCCAGATGGTTTCTCTGGAGCTATGACTTGCACTAAGTTTTAACAAGAGAAAAGCAGAAAAACCCCTTTAAATTGCAGGGGCTTTTTTATTCCCAGTGGAATTACTGTAATAGAAATAGCAACAATAATAAATGAGATTCTCTTAGTGCCATGTTGGGCATTGACTGAACATATCCTCTAGAGACGCAGTGTGGTACTTGCATCATGCCGTAGTCAGAAAGAAGCTGGTACATTTTCTTTAGAAACTAAGTTCTTTTCTACATACCTATGTGTCTGTTTAACATCTTTTCCTCACACATCATCTCAGATTAGTCTGTGGTGAGGCCTAACTTGCCTCACCTTGTCTCCTTGTTAAAGACTCATTACTGGTATGCCTGGAACCCTCTCCCCAATCTCCTCTTACCATATTTCTATTCACTATGTGAGAATTCAAGCTTTCTTCCAAGCCAGAGCTTTAAATGTGTCAGAGCCACTGGAGGGTAAACCTCACCCTCTACCAGTCCTTATTCCTCACTTCCAGCTTTGCCTTTTTTGTTCTCATTGTGATGTCTTTGTAATTGACTCTTCTAAATGGCATGACAGCTTAATTAGGAACAATCCCCCATTCTATTTCTCTAAAATCACAGGGATCGTGCTGCTGTATTTGTGATGGTTTAGTAGGTTTTCCTTAACTTTCAGCTCCCTGTACATTCCTAGAAGTGTTACAGGAAGAAGAGCTGTGGCCTCCACACGTGTCTAAGTTGGGCGGTGACTGCTCCTTACCCGTCCCCACACTATGTGGTTGCCATTTAAAAAAGTTCACCTTGTCGTTTCTATCATAGAGAAAAAACTACTCCAATAGGATTAGTGAAGGATTTGTGTGGGATAGGAAGAGGGGAAGAATAAACTGGTTTCTTTATCTTACAAAGAATAAGTCAGCTGCAGCAAAGAAATAGTCTGGAATTTCCAAAAGGAAGGTAGAGAAGGGTGTAGTCCTTTTCTGTGTCTTGGAGCTCCAGAGCAATTTTATCTTGTGCAACTTTATCTCAGTTGTGCGTACAAAGCATGACTGAGCCCTGACATTCAAAGTTGCTCTAAGCAGGGAATCTGTCCTTGTTATGTTAAATGTTGTGCCCTCTGTATTCTTCTACAAATAATTGACCGAGTTTAAAAAGGAAATTCTTTGAGAACTAGTGGGGGGAAAAAAAAAGATAGGAAAATACTAGAAAGAAACAAGGAGGAGTTTAGAGTGGAAGTCTGCACAGCTAAGGTTTATGAAATGCGGTTCATAATACTACATCTTGCACAAACATTGTTGATTGACTGGCCTCCCTGGATCTGAGCTGGGGGCCAGGGAGAGTACCTTTCTGCAGTCAGTGTGAAAAATAAAACATGTCAAATAATTATAGTAATGATGCAAAGAGCTGGGGATGCAATGTAAAATTTCATATTAAATCAAAGTCAGAAGTCCCTCTTGGCCTGGCCTGTTAATGCTTTCTGCAACCGTAAAATTTGGCTGCACTTGTGCAATACAATACTGGTGAGAAAACCCTGTGATTATTACTATGCTCTCAGAAGACAAATCCTAAAGCTGAACAACCAAGGTATGTAAATCAATGGCAACTTATTTTCCTAACCAGCAGAGAAACACAAAAGTACAGAAAAAACCACACTCCCAGCCTCCTATGATAAAGAAAACAAGAGAGATGTGTTTATGTAAATGGTGGAGAAATCCTAAAATGTTTCATCTGGCAAATGTCCCAAAGAGGAAGGCCCATTTCTCCTTGTCTATTTCTTGGCAGGAGGTTTGCTGGCTTTTGTTTTACCCCATGGAGATTATACTTCTTCATTTTAGGGGAGGCCACAGGGCAACCCTGCTGATAAAAGAACCAAATGCCAACCTCATCCTCTTGACATACGCCACAAGATGCACACAATTTAGAAGCCAGAGTAATGAGTTCAAGGTCCCCAGCATCCCTCTGACCTTTCTATCCCTCTTCTCTGGCCTCTCCTATGATTCAGACAGGTAGAGCCCGAGTTTTCTCCCCTCCCTAATATACTCACTTTGTAACACACAAAAAAATTGTCCAAAATAGTATGGTTATGTTTCCTCCTAAAGCCAATGGGCTTAAATATATAGACAGGTTTCCTGCTGCTAATCTTTTTTTGCCTTTTCTAATCCTTTCCTAGCACACAGAAAGGCACACATAAGGCTTTCTGGATGACAGAGTGATCCTGAAGGACATACAGATTTTCAGGAAGAGCTTGGTAGTTTCAAACAGAGACAGCCTACTCCCTTCATCATCTCTTCTCTGCTTTGCCTGCTATGACTGTCTCAGTAAATCTAGGCACCTGATGTAACCAACCAAAAGAGAAAGCTGTTGGTTTTTGGTTTTTTTTTTTTTCTTTTCCTGATAAAGTTGATTAAATTAAAGTTTGTGCTTTCCTGAACAATTTAAGGTTATGGAAGTCTTAGGGATCTTGTTGCTGGTATGATTGCTGTTTAAAGACTGTCCCTCTTAACAGATTGTTTTTGCACTAAATGTGCTATAACTGAAGGAAAATACTTGCCCGTTTTCTTGAAGACACATCCCTCTAAGTCCAGAAATGCTTGTCAGCTTCCCAATAATACATTGTAATATACCTCCTTTTCTATGCTTGTTTCAACAGCATATGGCCTGATTGAAACGTGGAGTTGATATTTCGTAGTGGTTGTGAAGGGGCATGTGAACCTCCCATGATATACTGTATCATTAAATGCAGTGTGTCAAAATAATGCAATTGTGTATAGCCAGTTATTGGTGGTATGAGAACTGAAAGGTGCAACTGCTGAATTTCCTCCCTGGTTTACTCTGCAACTCTCACTTGCACAACTAATATTTGTTGATGTGAGCTCCCTTTCAGATCTACCAGGAATTTGACATGAAAGTTGCTGTAATGAGCTGATAATGACAGGCTCAGCAGAACAGTATAAATTGAAGCGTATACTGAAGTAATTGGATCATCAGATTTTAATTTTATATTATTATTGATAAAGACTGATAAGAAGAGGAATATGCTTTATTCACATACACTATGTACAGAGACCAACATTTATTCTTTTTTTGTATATACTGGGTTGCCTAACTGTCTACAGACACAACCAGCCATACTTCAGCTTTTCTTATAAGAATTGAAAGGGGCTTTGAGGAAAAAAAAATTGAGAGGTCAAAGATATTGTACGTGGTCACAGCCAGGGATTGGTGGTCACTGGCTCAATGTCCAGATGGAGAGAAGTGATGAGTGGTGTCCTTTGGGGGTTGTGCTGGGACCACTACTATTTAATACATTCATCAATCACACAGGCAGTGGGATCGAGTGCACCCTCAGTGAGTTTGCAGACACCAAGCTGAGTGGTGTGGCTGACTTACCTGAGGGATGCAATGCCATCCAGAGGGACCTGGGCAAGACCAAGAAGTGTGCACATGTATATCTGAGGTTCAGCAAGGCCAAGTTCAAGGCCCTGAACACGGGTCAGGCAACCTCCAGTGTGAATACAGGCTGGGAGATAAAGTGATTGAGAGAAGCCCTGCAGAGAAGGACTTGTGAGTACTTATGGATGAAAAACTGAACTTGAGCTGGTGTTACACACTTGCACCTCAGAAAACCAACTGTATCCTGAATGCACCGAAAGAAGCATGGCCATCAGGTTGAGGGAAGTGATGTTCCCCTCCTTCTTCATTGTGGTTAGTTCCTGGAGTACTGCATCTGGCTCTGGAGTCCTGAGCACAAGAAAGACAAGGACCTGTTGGACAAGGTCTGGAGGAGGGCCATGAGATGATCAGAGAGTTGGAGCACCTCTCCTATGAGGGAAGACTGAGAGAGTGGGTGGTGTGCAGACTTGAGAAAGGTGGGTTCTGGGGAGACCTTATACCAGTCTCCCAGTACCTAAAGGGGGCTTATAAGAAATGAGGACAGACTTTTTAGCAGGGTCTGCAGTGATAGGACAAGTTGTAAAGATTTACGAATAAAAGAGGATAGATTCAGGCTAGATAAAAAAAGGATTTTTTTATTAATGAGGGTAGTGAAACATTGGAACAGGTAGTCCAGAGAAGTGGTAGATCTTCCCTCCTTGGAATCATTCAAGGTCAGGCTGGACAGGACTCTGAGTAACTCGATCTAGTTGAAGATACCTCTGCTTATTGCAAGGGGCTTGGAGAAAATGGTCTTGAAAAGCCCCTACCAACCCAAACCATTCTATGATTCTAGTTCATAAGTTATTTCTGACTGAGTTACTACATGTTTACTTTTGCCTCTAATGTGGCCTTATTAGAGAAGATCTCTAAAGTGAAATAGCATGTGCAAAGGATCGTTGTCCACACCATGGATTTAATGAGTATTGATTTCAAACCAGTTTTATTCTAAACTGAGTAACTTAATTCCCTTTAGGTGACATTAGGTCTGATTTTGGAGCATACCTTCTCATTTAGTTTTATCTTCAAGGAATTCAGATTGCTCTCACTGATAGGCTAATTCATTGAAATGAACCAATTTGGATAATTTTCAACCATTTGCTTCAAAACCACTGTGTTCATCTGAACTAATAAAATTATTGGACACATTTATGAAGAAGTGTATATAATTTAATATAGCAATATCTACACATGTAATATGTATACAATAGCATCTATGTATGTGTTGTCTATGTGGTGACACAGAGTGTGTTCACATTAAATATTTATTATGTGCCTGGCCTTAATTTAATATCCTAATAAGCTTTGTGGCCCATTGTGTTTGCATTAGGACACTGCTTTAACTTGCTGTCTTTTTGCTGAGACTGAATCTTTCTAGGATTCATTCTATGCAACCATTGCAGAGAAGAATGATATCTAACAGATATGTTTCAAATAAAGGTTGAAAGATAACTCACCCAAGCAGACACCTATTTATTCTGACAGGCAGCAATTAGCACCACATCCTCTTAACAATCAGCTGGTTGCAATTTTTGAGTGGTTCACTGTTGTGTTCCAGGTGGGAGAGAGATCAGGCTTCCTGGGGAGAATGGGCTGTCTTCTGACAACTGGTTTTCCAGGAATGTCCAGGGAGAGTCAGAGGCACTAGAACAAAACCAAAAGGCTTAAGTCAATTACCCAGAAGTGGGGACTATGTAACGAAAATACAGAACAAATGTACCAAAAAAATGGAAGCTTCCTTGAGACTTCACTCTCCATTCCAAATTTTGCCAGCATTGGTTAACCAGTAAAAGTTGGGAAAATTTCAGTAACTAAAAGGAAAAGCAGTCAAAATTTAGGATCTATTTGCAACTACCAGCTTAGTTTTGATCTTTGACAAATAATCTTAGCTTACTTCTGCTATTACTAGTCTATCTATATATTTATAATGATGCCAAACTTTGCAACTCTTCAGCAGATAATGTTTATGATACAGACTGTACTAGATATCACATGCAGATCTTTTTAACTCCTACTGAATTTCCCTCTAAATTCTCTGGACAATACTCTCCCCAAATGCTGTGTAGTGGACATAAAAGTTAAACCGCCAGTGCTGGTAAATAATTCAACATCCCACTAAACACTTATCACAAACATATTGTGAATTCCTACCATGGAAATATTTAATATAGCAGATTTTGTTAATCATTACTGGAAGCTGTGAGGAAGATTTTGTGGCCTGCTAAATAAAATTACTGTTTTTCTTATTAACTGGGTGCAGTTAATCAATTGGACAAAACTTCGGGGAGTCTAAAAAAGAAAAGTGGATTTGAGACAGTTATATATTAAGCATGATGAGAGAACTGCAGTGGCTGCTCATTTCCATTTTAATGGATCATGATCAGTGATTTGGGAATAATCTGATTGACAAAACAGAGGGGGAAAAAACCCATGAACCTATGTCTACTATATGATTACCTAAATTAAAACTACCTTCACAACTGTCAGTTGAAAACAAAACTTTCAGATAAGTTGCATGTATTTTTTTTTTGGTGAGGATGGACACAATATTTTCAAAAACACTGCAGAATACTATCAAAACACTGGTCTTGTATCTACACACTAAGACTCATTCAAAAGGCTTTAATTTCTGCTTTACATTTTTTTCCCAGGTTTGAGACAATTTGTATTTTAAGCCTTAATTTAACATCAATTTTCTAAACTAACTGAAAAATATTTCTGTAAAACTACATCGAGCAGAACACTGTTGCCTTCACCGAGCATTGTGCTTCAAAATTGCAACACCTGCAGCATGAAATCCACTCCTCCCATCATATATCTTCATTAACAAAGCATTTTATTTTAAAATCATTCCCAAAGACTGAAGCAATAGTATTTATGTCCTTAAGTAGGAGGTGAGCAGTGCTATGTGGGGACCGCCCCTTTGTGGGTGTCTGTAGAAGGCCTGTTTAGGGACACTTTTGGTTTCCATAAAAATAAAAGATGTCCTTTAGATTTATTTCTAATGCCTCTTTCACAGTTTATGCAGCACCTTTGCATCACAGTGCTTAGATGTTAATGAAAATCCATTATTATGCACATCCCATTAATTACCCCAGCTCCAGTCAACTTGGTCAACAACTTGTTGTAGATTATGTTTGTAGTCATAATATGGAATCAAGCAATTGAAATAGGGCAGTGCTTTATTACAGGCTCTGTTTCAGGCTAAGAAACATCTCATTAGTATATTAATGCTAATTAGCAGGAGTGAACCAGAGGGTGCAAATCATGAGTGCTGAGTTGAGGGCCAGTCAGGGGTTTATCTGATTGCATGTCAGGAAAGATAGGATTCATTAAGCGTTGCTTCTGTGTACCAAAATTTTGCTGTAGCCGAAAGACTTAGGGGACAATTCAAAATTCACTAGAAAACAATAAGAGAAGGTTAGTTTTTCCTATTTTTCTATTGGGGAAAAGATAGTAATTATTGTATAGAAGTGAAAATCTTGCAGTAGTTAATGTTTAAATCAGTCCAAATATGGGAAGAAACCAGTAGATGGATCAGAAAAAATTATTATTGTGTTTATTATGAAGAGATAAGTAGTCTGGCTTTACCAGGTTCAATGAGTCTAGTATATAAAACATAATTTGAGTAGCAAAGGACAGACAGGGCAAATCAGCCCTTTTGTGACCTATATAAAATATCAACCTTACCCCTCTGATTGCCATTCTGGAGAGAAATGTATTCCTTTAAGTTAAGAAGCAAGACATAACAATTGATGTAATAGATCTACACAAAACACAATGTTCACTTTTTAACTTCACAGGAAGAAATTATGGAATCTGTGGTGAACCAAGAAAAGACCCAAAGTAATCAAGGACCTTGCATAAATACAAAGGTGTTGTAGGAGTTCAGTTAAATCAGAGTGGAAAATGCAATTGTTTTTCACACAGACATAGTTGAAAGTACCCAGATAAAGCTTTTCTGGAATGCTCAATTAACTGTATTTTGTGCTGTTATTATTTTGGTTTTCAATAGTCCGGTTGTGATCTGAATTACTGACAGGCCTTGGGAAGAGCTGAATAACAATTTATGTGTATGTCAGCTCATGGCTGCACTTGAAACAGTGTATAAAACAATTGAACTCTAACAATACCTCTTTTTTCTGCAGAGTAATCATTTGTTTCAAATCAATCATATTTAACCACTGAAGAGGTATTAGTACGAACAGATGGAAATGTGTGATTAATAACTGGCAAAAAACCTTGAAACAGGAAAATGATTATTCTTCTAGTGAAGAAACAAGAGTTAACAATGGTCAAGCTACTCTTATAGCCAGACATGGTGGATTATATTACAATAATATTAACATGAAAAAGACAGAAGAATTCTTATTCTCTTTTCCGTTCTTTACCAGAGAGGAAATTAACTATTTTCAGCAACTAGCAAAGAGAACACTGGACACTTCATATTTTCATGGTAAAATGGTAAAAAAAAATTAGGCTGGATCCCTCCCTCATGTTGTCTTTAATCAAAGAGAGAGAACTAGGTCTAGTACAGAGTAAAGTTATACATCACTCTTGGTATAATGATCCTCCCTGGCCTTAGAAGCCCTTGAATTCACCATCTAATGTGGAATTTTTTTGTCTTGAATTCACTAATAAGCTGTAACTTCTCACTCTTTAATGAAATGGGAGAAAGCCTGCAAAAACTGTGGTCTTTCGACATGAAATTGACACACGGGTTTATTCCTGCAGCTCCTGTATGAGATAATCCTTTTGTATCCACAGTTTTGAGAAAAAATACTCTCTGGTCTAATTGCTAGAGCTTTTACCCTAGAGTTTCTGGTTCAGATTTCCTCATGCAAAATTGAAGATAACCTCAGTTGCAGAGTGCGAGCAAGTGTACTGGCCACTGCACTATAGAAATTAAAGAGGAGAATTCACATTCCTGGTTTTTATGAGGAACACTGACCAGCCATACAAACTCTTGGTGAATCTAAGTGAAGTTGAAATTCTTTCAACTCTAGACAATAAAAATTCTTTTTGAAAGATTACCCTGTTTTTATAATTAATCTAAGATGATAATTGGTTTTTAAATCAACTTCTGTGAATCACATTTTTGGGGCAAATCTCCAAGGCTGGTGAGGTATACAGAAGCTTCTTTCTCACATCGCAATTTGATCAGACATTTTCTAGCTCTAGTACAGGATGTGAACATCAGAAAGGCAGAAATGAGGGGCACAGCTGGCATGCTGTTCTTTCTCAGAGTGGGAGGAGGCTGGCTTTATCCTATCCGTATTTACATATTCATCTGCTTAGATATCTAACTGTGCTCATCCATCACATATGGAAAATTTTGGCTTATTTGGCAAAGTCTGTTCTGGTTCTACCATGGTGGTAGAACTTCTGAAAGTTAAATCTTAAAATGTTCTCTATTAAATTGTTTCAATTCTTTTGAAGAATTAGGGTTTGCACAGTTTCCTTTCAGAAGCAGGATTGTGATGAGCAGCTGTGTTTCAGGTCATAGGTGAATGCTCTTCACAGAATAATAATGGCAAGATGTCTGCTACCTCATGAAAAATTAGGTGTACAGCAAGGCTGAAACTGGCTCAGTAAAATTCCAGCCTAGTGTATGTCATAAAAGAGGAAAGGACAGATCTCAGCAGGATTTCCGTAACTGAACCTGATTTCCTTAAATTACTTGATTCATAACTTCTAAGTGATCAACCAATAAAGTTTGCTAGAAGAAATTGATTACCAGCAGAAAGTATACTATGTCAAAATTTCTAAATTTAGGTGAAATTCTTTACAACTGTGCAGTCATGCATAAATCAGTCTCCTTGCAAAGATCCAAACTTGGATTCAAGGGAGGCATGTGCCAACACAGGGTTTCCAGATGGACATTGGAAAGATCATTTCCAGGTGGGGCACAGAAGGGAAAGTGAACAGGTTTCTTTTTCTGACTGATCAGGATTGACCTGGAGCACTATGACTATATGTTATCCTGGATTCCAGAGTAGCTTAAATTTTTTTTTTCACACATATGCTCATTCTCCTGGGATGTCCAGGATAAATAGTGTTTTCAAAAGTCTCCTCTCTGCTTTAAATCCTTTTCTTCTGAATTTGAGATCTCAGGAAAAGAAGGTCATCATGATAGAAGGGAATATAATTTGCTATTCTGTGGTATTTTTTAAAGAAGGAATATGATTTTATAACATTGTTCTTGGACATATTGCTCCTCCAAAGGCCATGTAGGAAAAGCAAAAAAGGCTAAGTCTTGTAAAACATTGATCAGTCTTTCCTCTGTGAAGCAGATGAAAAAGGACTGCTTGTAATGTCCACTCCTGAACATGTACATTCTCTATCCTGATTTGATGGTTGGACTGAAGAGCAATGGCCACTTCTTGAGTAAAAGGCTTCTAAGGACTGGAATTTGTCAGAGCACAGAAAAGACCAGCTAGAACCCCTGAGCTTACAAAGTGAAAAAACCATTTTTCCTTGCCTTCTTTTTGCAGCTTTGAGAAGGTATTCTTTCTTAGTGTTGACTTGTTCTAGCAAGCAGTGCTTCTTGCCTGAAAGCAATCCTTTCTCTGTTTCTAGGGTTACCAGATGATTAATAAAAAAAAAAGAAGGAAAAAAAGGAAAAAAAAAAAGGAAAGTATCAAACAGTAGAAGAGACCAGTACTCAGAAGTTTCCAGGTCTGTTTTGCAATACAGAACCCAAGGGGTTTCGATAGGGCCTAAATTTGGCAAAATCAGCTTTCCCATCCCTCCCTAACTTTATTTTTCTGGCCTCTAACTATTTTTACTCCAAGTTTCCCTCTGTCTCTGTGGATGTAGAGAAAAGATCTATGGATAGGAGTCTGGGAATAGGATAAGTAAAACCTCCTGGAAAAATTTAGTGTTGTTATTCTGAAAGCAAAGCCAAGAATCTAACACTGTGCATTAATATATATCAGCATAAATGTATGGGGGCTATATAATCCACTGATTCATGTAAGTGAATAGGTCTACTATATTGTCTAATTCACAGACAAAACAACAGCCCACCTGTCTTCCATTCTCTTAAAGAAAAACTGAGGGTCCAAGTCTTTTCATTAAGGTATAAAAATGAAGTTAGAAAGGATCAGTATTCCCCTTTTCTGCTACATTAGTACTTTGGAGATGTGTTTTATACTTGGTGCTATGGCTTCCTACAGCACTGCACAATGCAAGCCCATATGCAGTAAACTGATTTCTTTAAAAAGGTTATATTTTTTAAAAAAATAATATCGTTAGCACTTATGTTTGAAAAAAATACCAAATCTAATAAGATAATAAAAAATGATTATGAAAATCAGAGTTGATGGTCATTTGCATGATATTTCCTTGTCCAGCTGGACTATCCTTTGTCTTGATTGAGTATAAAATGCACAGAAAAATCTGCAAGGCCTTAAGCTCTTCAGTGTGATTCTAAATGCAAATCAAAACCTTCTTTGTATGTTACATTATTATTTTATTGAAAAGATACATTCTACATCCATAAAAAAAGGAATGGTTTTCAGATAAAGTTGGAGAAGTATTTTGTCTCTTAGAAATCTGCTGATGCTGTATTTTTCATGTTATTTCTACCAATGTTTGGAAACATGAATTAGAAGAAATACATATATTTATTGCATGATTTTGATTTACTATGTGACAGTTTTCAGACTTCAAAAGAAATGTTATCAACAAATTTTACCTTCATGCACATTTCAAAATAGTTTCAACTGATGATGTAGATTTATTGTAGAAACTATGCTGATGTTATGACATCTTAAAAAAAAAATCTTAATTTTTTTCACTGGAAGATATACAGGAAATCCATCACTACTTGATATCTCTGTAGGATTCTTGCTTGACTGGAGTCAAGTCTCCAGCTGCTGTGAGATTTAATAACACCCTGGTTATGATATCATCCAATAGCAAAACCTTCTGGACAGCTGGAACAATTTTTACACTAATGCTGTAATTAGATACATAGAATTGTCTTGGTACAGAAAATTATTTAGGGTTCAGACAAAATACAATGTACCACTTACTAGCCAAAGGTCAAAGAACTTGTTTCCAAATCTACCAGCCTGTTCTGTAGAAGAATTGTCTGGGAAACCTGGGTCCTGCATAGTTTGACTAAATAGCTTTTATGGAAAGACAAAAAATACAGTTTCCAACTGAAATTATTTTTCCTATTGTGCCACCATATTAATACCTTAAGACATTAGTTGAACATTAGTTCAATGTTTTTCTCCTAGATATAAATCATTACCTTAGTTTGGATCTCTTTCATAGCAGACATTTTAATACATTTCTTTCTTTTTCTGAAAACAAATATAAATATTTCACAAAAAAGTGCCAGAAAGAGTGAAGGCACATCTATCTGAGTAGATTATACCCACGTGATTTGCAAACCTGGTCAGTCCACAAGCTCCATAGCAAGTGAGTACAAGATGAGGCCCTTGCCAGTAGATCATGCTCCTCAAAGATTGCCATTTAGACAATTTGGTTGATTCATTGTTGAATTATTGATAGTTCTTCATATATTTTTGATAAAAGATTATTGATTCAGACTGATGGAAGGTGCCATTTGGAATGTGAATTCTTTTAAGACCAAAAGTTTTACATAGCATTATTATTGACAAAACTGAATTTGGCACACAGACAAAAGATTGAATGAGAAGCCCTTGAATGATTTGAAAAACTGAAAGCTGTAAAACTTTTTAAAACTGTAAATTTTTTTAGGAATTAAATCTATAAGTGTTTGATAAAAAATGGGATCTAAATCTGCTCCATTAAATTCAGAAGAACAGAGATGTCTAAGACAGTCTGAGTTTTTAACTGCTACACTAATCAAAAGGAAACTATTCAAGCTTTTTATGCACTACAGTATTATTTTTACTTAGTCAATAGCTACTTGAATGAATGTGAAATGAGTTAAAGTGATTTGGCTGGGATTCAGTAATGCATGGGAAATACTTAAGATGCAGTCAAGAAGGCTGCCATCAAAATTAATCCAAGTAAAATAAATACCCATCCCCATAAGTTGCAGAAAACTTAGTAGAATAGTGAAGAAAAATATGAGTACAAAAGATTAACAGGGGAGCCTTGAACCAGCTAGCTGTTTTTTTGTACCAGGTGGTGTACTCAGGCTGAGGAATGAAGACTAAAATCTAGCAGCATTTTAAGACTGACCTTTTATTCTCTCCACACAGAGAAAATAACTCCCCTCCAAATTAACAATCAATTTTCTGGAAGACCGAGAGCAGAGTGATGGAAGCAAAAATGGTTGATTTCACAGAAGATAAATTAAAGGATTGTACCAAGACACATGATTAATTAAATAAATAAGGTAGTTAACCATGTTTCTGAAATACTGCACTGAGGAACAAAGGAAAACATCCATGTTAGATGTGTAAAAAATTTTGGTAGTAGATAGCCAGCACAACCTGGTGATTTTGTGACAGTGTTCATACTATCATGTGAAACTTTTGGGGCTCAAGAAGATTCATCATGATTTTATTAATTTTTCATCAGCTTCTTAAATCCACTCTATCACCAACCTTGTATCTGTCATTGACATCATGACAGATTCCTGAGTAAACACTGCATTATTTGTGCTGCAAGTGCCAGAAAAAATGGCTTCGGAGACTTTGACTGACTGGGAAGAGATGATGGCTCTCAATATTATAGAGAGAGTTTGTATATGGACATGAAGCTGGGCATTCTGTGTGGAAAACTCTGTGCTATAAAACCAAAATATCATGGTTTGATTTCTGACAGCTGCATAACAACCCAGCAGTTTTTTCCTTTTCCAACCTACCAGCTGTCCAACTAAAAATGGAAATGATTTATGTTCCCCAAAACCCAGCTGACTGACAGGCAGTGCAGGAAGGAGTGGAAGAGCCCCACTGTGCTATGGCACCATAGAGCAATGGGAAGGAAAGTAGGCAGATCATAGGGATACTCCCTCAGCAGAGATCAGGGAGATTTCCCTTACCCAAAAGTTGAGCTATGCATGCCCAGGCATGGAAGAGAGCTGGCCTGTGATTTTTAATGAAATTCAAGAAGAAATGCACTATCCCAAAGGGTATATATGTTCCTGATTTTTAACCCAGAGGTAGATGGTATGGTGGATTATATATGTTCACCATACAGCAAGCAATCTGATAGCTCTTTGACACAGTGTATGTGTACACTAGTTTCAGGAGGGTAAAAATATAAACTCACTGGAGTCACTGATTTCCCTAGGTAATAGAGTTATTCAGAGAATATTAGCTGACAGCTACACCCACTTGCAGTCATCAATTCTACAAGGGCTGGTATGGAAGTTTAAAATGCCAGTATTCTTCTCTTTCTCTCCCCTAAGTCTTCATTATAATGCATCTCACTATTTTTTAGAAACTTAGTCTACTTTTTTGGCAGATGTGACAGGCGGCTGTAACATTGATACCATCAGTGCTGTTCATCCTCCTCCTTCTTCTTACAATGATTCTTAGCACATATTAATTAAGAGAAATAGGAAAGGTACAATCAATTTATTTAATGCTGTTAATTAAAAAGAACTTGTGAGCTCCTATCAGATAAAATTTGGATTGTGCAATTGCAATTTGACAAATTTTAATCAAAATCTTTTTTTTCTTTAAACATAAATGTGCTTCTCAAAGTTTTCTTTCATTAAGCAAAATATTTTATGGCACACGGGGAAACTTTAACAAATCTTATTCAGCTTATCAAAATATAAAGACATCCTCTAGATGTAGGACTTATACTTTTCAAAGTTCAGTGTTCGGGTGGCGAGAGGAGCAAGGGTGGAGAAAAGACTTTGAATGTGGTTGACGTTCCTTACATTTGTTTACCTATTAGTACCTATTAGTACCATTTTAAAATATGGTTTATAAGATAAACTTCTGAAATATTATGTGCCATATGCACAAATATGCTGCAAGTTAATTAAATCATGTGTAATTTCAAATAATTGAGCTAAGTACAGCTGGAGATTCAGTGGGACTCGCAATGAAATCCTTGGCATAGTACTTAATTACCTCCTTGTGCGATGCAACAGAAAAATATTTGGTCTTGCAAAGTAATCTAAAGGTCAGAAGATTCAGCCTGCATTAGATCAAAGACAGTGCCAGGCAGATCAAGAAATACAGATAAAATAAGGAGGTAGCTTAGGAAAACGAATGCTTTAGCTGATCTTGTGTGGTAAGGGTGGAAGTAGGAGAGAGATGGTTGCTAATGATGTAAGTGGCAATTTCAGGACTTCGCAGTTCACTGGCAAACAAACTGAGGCTGGAAAGATATGCTTATAACCACCTAAAAGGAAAAGGACCTTGAACTGTGTGTCATAAGAGCTGCTCAAAACTTCAGCTCATTTCTGTTAGGAAAAATATTTTGAAAACACTTAGGTCCTGTTTAAAATACTCTTGTTTTAAAATTTAAGCTTTTTTTTTATGATTGGAAGGGTAAGAACACATTATGAAATTTGGAAAAAAATCTTTATTGATTTACTTAAGAGGAGAAGACCTGAGCAGCAGCAAATCCCCAGTGAATGGGGATTGTCTCAAATTTAAGGAAAATAGTGAGTGCTTTTTGAAGAGACATGATATTCCTACCTTCCTACTCATTTGTAAAGCATTACAATAATGCATCATATTGGATCATAGAACTTTATTTTCCCAGGTGTGAGAACTTTTTTGTTCTCTGAGAGTTAGCCCATAACTTCCTCAATGTCAAGGAAGGAGCAATGTCTTTGCTGAAGACATGAATCATGGAAACTTCTGAGCTGGAGGGAACAAGGAAGACCCAGTTCAGCTCCTGGCTCTGCACAGGGCAGCCCCAAAAAAGCACACCATTTGCCCAAGGGTGTTGTCCAAATGCTTCTTGAACTCTGTCATGTTTGGTGCTGTGACTACTCCCCGAGAGAGCCTGTTCCAGTGCCCAACCACCCTTTGGATAAAGAATTACGAATTAACAAATTACTTGTTATCCAGTGGAGATTGTGCTTAATGTTACAAATTGGAGGACAGTACCTTTTTCATCAAGGGAATATGTTCTGTATCAGGCCTTTTACTCTGCTCATTTCCTCCTTTCTACCATGATGTTTGTTTTGCTTATTCCAAGTTTCATTGGGTGTTTGACTCTAGTGCAGTGGGACAGGGTAGCAGGGCTGAAAGATGACCCCTCACAGAAATATTATGAAGCAGGATAATCATCAGTTATTAAAAAGTTATGAATTTTTGCATTTAACTGTTATAAGCTGGCAAAACTAAGGAAAACAAAATTCTCTCTTCTATGTAATTCCACAGATTCACAGAAGGTAAAAATCCTGTAATTGAAATTGTGCTTGCATTGTCCAATGGAGAAGAGAGCAGAGACACTCACATTGTTAAATCTCTGCTAGTTTCTCCACCTGCTGATAGCTCAATGGTTTCAAAACATGAACTAGATTTGAAACCAACGCAAGTAGAATTTCCATATACTTGTATAGTACTTAATTATAAATACATTTTTTCATATTAAAATAACAAAGGAAAAACAATGACTGTTTTATGGCACAACACAGAAATATTCTTTTGTTCATGCCAATTAATTGCACCCAGTTTGTATAGAGTGTCATAAGAGTGCATGAAGGATTTCAGAAACAATTGATTAAAGACAGAAAAATTTATTTAGATTCCCATAAAAATGTATGGTCCATGATAAAGTTGTAACAGAAACCTGAAAAGAAATTATACAAATTTTTATACATTTATACAAAAATGATAAATATTTTTTATGGCAGAAGTAGAACAAAATCATGGACACAGAGGAAAAGAGTTTGAATTTCTGCAGGTAAAAGTATGAGAAATGAATTCAGATGAAGATGTGTACTAGGTTTTTTAGAAGGGAGAAAATACTCTTTTTCTGTTGAATAATGCTGAAAAGTGGAAGGCAAGCAAGAGAAAGGTGAAGATGGTGAGGTATAAATTAAGGATTTGTAAGTGTAAGGAAAGGGAAAATAAGATTAAGTGATAGCAGCTTTGTTTCCTTATCTAAATTTTTAGATGTGAAATTGCTATTGAAATGGATTTTTAAAATATATCCTTGTTTTTACTGTGTGCTTATTTCTCATTCTGTGAAATGGAAGTTTCTAGAATTAGCAGTGCCATGAGGAACTGCCTGGTATAACTACATGTGTGTAGGTGGGCAGGAAGGTGTTTGCATGCAAGTACGTGGCTACTACATTGGCATATTGTGTGCCCCAGAGAAACTGCACTGCAATTAGCAGAACTAAGCTGGTTTAAAACAGCTGAAAACATGGTCCATATATAAACATTGCATGATTATGATGTCTGTAATAACACAGTCTGCTCTAGGCATGTTTTAGCTTAATAAACAACTCTGTGAAAGGAAATGCAAAAGTGTATTGCCATCACAGGCTTGGAACTACTGAAAGACTTATATTCCTTGCATCATAAATATCTCTCATATACTAAGCTAATCTCTTTGGGCTGATGCAGTATGGCAAAATAAAAGGACCTTTTTGCATTTAGTTTAAAAACCTTAAATTCCATGAAAAAATACAGCATTAACGTTGAATTTTCTGTTTTTAGAGTCAACAAGTGAATTCTGTTCTTTAGAATTTATCCTGCCACTTTATTGCCTTTGGAAGCAATTTGAAAGTGTTGGGTGCATAATAGTCAATAAATCATATGAGGAAAGAAGAAAAGCACCTTTGTTCTTTAACAAAAATGGTAAAGGCTGTAAAATTATGCCATTTTTAAAGGGGAAAAAAAAAGGAAAAGAATACACCAGAAAATAAATAAAATAAATACAGATTTGAGATCTGATAGAGTCAAACTGCAATAAGGTTAAAGAAGAGAAAAATTATTCAAATCTGACTGCCATAAACTGCTGATTTCAGAAACAGACCAAGGCTATATTCACAACAGACTTCTTCTCACTTTACTCTTATCTTTATATTATGTTATGTCACTGATGAAATACAGCAGCTCATGCAACAGTCATCAGGAAAGCAACATTTTAATTGCAAGTAAATGCATGTATGTTAAATCTAATCTCCAAGGAGCAAATATTTACCGAGACTTTATGATCACAGATAGACTTGTAGAATAAACAAAATGTACAGTATCAGCTTGTCTACATATGTACTTGACTATTTTTTATTTAAAAAGCATTAGACTACTGAATTCAAATTAAAGCAATGGCTAAATACAAAGCTTCATTGCTCTCCTGCAATGCTAAAGACCACACACACAAAAATGTATTCTTATAAGGAAGAAACATTTGTAAAGAAGACTTCAGGATTTGAAGACTTTATAAGTTTGAAAATTTTAAATAAACCACATATGTATTTTGAGCTGTATTTCATTAGATGTGATCTGTAGTTTGTTTTGTCTATGTAGATGGCTATGTGAATTTCATACTGCTGAAAGAATTAAACTGTTCTTTGGTCATTCAAATAAGAAACAAAAATTGTATGAAAATTATTTGCTTTTTGAGTTTGTTGAAAACCTTATAACAAAATTATTAGTGTTTTGAAGATAGATTTCAGTACTGACTATCACGTTTCATACCTCAGATGTTATACATTACCTAACCTGAGAAAAAATGGACTATAAAAGCAGGCACAAAGAGGATTAAATTGTATATTTTAAAAAGCTGGGCTTAAATGTCTTGTACAACCATAAAATCAACAAAAATTAAAATGACAAGAATTTATCTTTCTGCATTTAAAATATTTGGAATAGAAGAAGCTATGAGACAGAAGGAGCTACATTTTTCCCTAATAATGACCTCATAGGATAATCATATATTTTGGGAAAGAAAGTTAGTTTTACAAACCTTACTGATGTACAGAATAATATTGAAAATGTGCTATTAGAAGAAAAAGACTGAGACTTTAAGAATTTAAGAGTAACTCTTGTGATGTAGTTCAGTGCTTCTCTAAACACTTTAGGTAAATCTTTCTTCAAGGATGGAAAATGACAATTAAAAAGTTGCAGTTTTCTCTTTGGACAAAAGACTAAATCCTTATCAAGATGCTATAAATAAGACTATCACCAGATTGAAGTCTTTCTAATCCAATTTGGTGTTTGAAGGATAGATGATTCAGGATATGGTGTTATAAGGAAATAACTTAAAATACTAAATTAAATGAAAACCAGATATTTGGTAATTGATGTAGAGAAAATACTCTGTCCTAAAACTTGAGAACATAACATTCCAAAGTAACAGCATCCCAAGGTGATTTTCCCTCTCCCTTGGATGCATTTTATGGTGACTATGCTGAACTCTTCTCCTTTCACTCAACAGAGCACAAGACCTTCTAACTTCAAACTTTCATTTCAATGCCATATCCACTCCTTGGAACAGATTGGTGAGAAGGAAGAATGTCTCAAGTTCAACTCCTCCATGATAACAGTGGCCATTCTCCCTTCAGAATGATGCAGCTTCAGCCAGCTCTCAAATAAAGTCTCCAGTACAGGAGCTGGTGCTGCTTTGTACAACTAAGCCCATAGTCACTGTGTGATCCAGTGAATGGTAGTGTCCAGAGTCTTTGCTAGGGCATAGGAGATCTCTAACACAGCAACAGGACTAAAAGCCCAATTAACAAGGCTGTTTCCTTTTTGAAAACAAATCGATGTTTGAGGTCTGTGTCTTTCAGCCATGGGCAGTCCTACTTCAAAGACCACACTGTTACACCCACATCTTTTGCACACATCTTGTTAAAAGAGTCAAAAACACCTGCCAGCTTCTTCGTGTGTGCCTCAACAGATTATCTGCTCCTAATGATGAAAAAGGGGATAATACCCAGCTTAAGTTTGTTAGGAAATAGAGGCAAGACACATACGCTGCTAGTGATGCTGCTGTAGATAATGTGTGTCTAGAACCCATTATGCAAGACACCCCATTGTGCTCATAACCCAGAAAGGCATTTTAGGAAAAAGAAATCAATAATAAATATGTCAGGAACTCAGGACCTGTGGTTTTACTGTGGGGTAATACTTTCATGATGATGTTCTCACAGTCAAGAAATTGTGATATTACTCAACACGTAGTTATCATAATTGAGGAGATGTCTTTTGTTATGCAATCTGTTGACTGTCCTGACTCAACACGTGTGAGAGAGAGAGTTAATTTTTCATGTTGGCTCCTTCCACAATGAATTACTGTGAGCAACAAGGAAATGGACAGTGAGATTTCTACTTCTGTCTGAATTACTGAAAGCTACAAATTTAAGCTAAAAATCCTGTCCGTTCTTAATTTACGTTTTCTTAGATGAGATTCCTATTCCCTCTCATTCAAATTGCTGCTGCCTTCAGGAAATTGCTGTTCCTTGTCTGTGCATCCAGGCAGTCATGCTGGTCAGCTGGCAAGAACAAATAAATGCTAAACAGGCACTGGTGACATCAGGAGGTTTTAGCAAACTTCATTGCTGCTAGACCGTGTTTTCCTGCATCGCTAGTCACTTCAGGCACTTCAGGTCCAGGCAGTGAATCAGTGGATCTGGCTCTGAGCTGGTGTCCTGGGGCCAGCTGCTGGCGTGGGATTCACCAAAAGCACTGCCAGCACAGAGGCACCAGGCAGTCTGCTGGGGCTGCACACCAAGGGTGGCAGCGGTTGTAGCACTGAATCAGTCATCCTTCTCTGTCAAGCGCTGTCACTTAAACCACACAAACTCCCAGATGATGAAAACCAGACTGCGCCGTTCGAAGGCACGTTGTGCCTGTCACTACTCTTTATCTCCACCTGCTGGGGTTATTCCAAACACTCCCAGCTCCAACCTCTTTCCCAGAGTGGAAGTACAAAAGCCATAGGCATGATAAGCAAATCCTAGCGATGATTATAGAAACGCTTTACTAGAGATGCACAGAAAATTGTGGATATGGAAATTCTAACATTGAAATGTTAGAATGTTTCAGATGGGCTTTTCCTGAACAAATATATCATCTTGCACTTTGAAAAGAGCTTTCATTTCTATCTTTACGTTGTTATGTTACAAATAGAAATTATTAGCATTGTTAAAATGAAGAATCCAATTGAAAGAAAAACAGTCCCTAAAGGTAGATCTATTTTTTTGTTTGAGAGGGATGCCAGTTTCCGTTACAACATTAAATTAAAGTACAACTTTCTGTTATACTTTAGCACTGTTAATTTTCTCATTAAATGATAAAAGATAATGTTCATTTATATAGATTTAAAACATTTAAAAACAAATAATAGAATCATAAAATCCTGGAATGGTTGGGTTGGAACTGACCTTAACGATCATCTGATTCCAGCCCCCCTGCCATGGGCAGGGACATCTTCCACTGGATGAACTCAAAGCTCTGTCCAACTTGGCCTTGAACACTTCCAGTTTTCCTTGAACACTTTATGGGATGTCAACACCTTCTCTGGGCAATGATAGCTTAAGAAAACAAAATGTTTAAAAACAAAAGTTTCTTAGTGTTTTGTAAAAACAAAAGTTTCTTAGCGTTTTGTTAAGATAAACTGACATTTTTGTCTATATTTAAACAGCTCTCAAAGCTTGAATAACTGGATGTACAGGAGTGCCAGTATTGCTATTTAAAAATAAGTAGGAGAAATAATTTTATTCATTAATAGCGCTTCTTATGTATGGAGTTTTGTGTGAAGAAAAAGTAAATGGAAAGAATGAATTTTTCACATACTCTGACAGTGAGATATCTGTGGTTTATTTATCTCTTGTAGAAAAGTGAATTCCATTGCATAGGTTCAGTGCTTTTGAATTTTCCATCTCCTCTGCTCATACATTTTTTAGCACACAGTTCTATCATTGCAGTAGAAGATACCTGCTATGAAACATGATGGTCATGAAAGAAGTGATTTAGTATTGATGGCTGGGATGAAGAGAACCTTTTCATTCAAGTTGCATATTTGCAGTTCAGTGGTGTGGGATTACCACCAATAGGTTCAATGCTGCTTCCTGCCTGGGGAGGTCCAAGTTGCCTACTTCAGGAACCCAGGCACTAAGCACTGTGCTCTTATGGCAGAATCCCTGCAGGCAACATCATCCCTATTGTGTTTTCACCTTGACTGGATGCGAGTGGCAAGTGTGAGAAGTGTTCTGATGACACAATGAAGGGCTCTCATGACCTGGCACTCATTGATTCTGTCAGCTGCTGGGGTACTTGGGGTGGCACACTTAGAATTATGATTAGGGATGTAGATATCTTCAGAACTGAAAAAATGATGGCATGACTAAAGGTATGGATTTCCAAAGTCTAGAACCATTGTAAAACAAGTATCCTGAATAACCTCTTCTAGTCATGTAAATAGTATTGGGTACATATGGTCTAAATGCCATAGGAAGTGACCTGAGTTTAGCTCCAAGACTGTTGTAGAGTGCTGACATTGTTTGGGGTTTTCTTTTGTGAGGGGGGAGCGTTTTTTGTTTAGTTGGTTGAGGGTGTTTTTTTTGTTGGTGGCTTTTTTTGTTGTTTTGCTTTTTTGGTTTGTTGTTTTTAATTTTTTTTTAATCATGCTTAATGGGAGAGATGACAGTAAACCTGATGAAATGAAAGAAGTTTGCCTAGGATCAGTACTATGTCTTTGATAAGGAAACACAGAAAGCAGATATTATGGTTAAGATATCAACATCAATGATGAGATCACGAATACAGATTTTTAAGGAAGAAAGAAGAAGAGTTTTGTGAACTTTTTCATCGTGTAAAAAAAGACAAGAAAACTTGGATAGTTGAGAGACTAGAGATTAACAGAAAGTGGGAGATACTCTTTTCTCCAGAGTCACAATTTGGATTACCTCAGAAAGCAGGGTTCAGGAGAGCTTATCAAAAATTTTGTCTTGGAATCTGAATATGTAGTGAATTAAACTCTTTAGAGAACAAGTTCAGCTAATACAGAATAAATTATATCAATGAATTTTCTGTGATCAGGAAATGTATTATACTGTAGCATTCATGTATGAGCTATGAAAGTGTATTTTTCATAGCACATCAGTCATACACTACAGAACATCTCTTTTTATTAAGATGTATCATTTAAAGACCAGAATCTGTAATGTGATACTACAGAAATTTTATTAACTTAGATGTATTGACAATGACTTGAAACCTTCAAAAAGAAATGTTTAAATAAGTACAAAGTTTTACATTGAAACCATTTTATCCTATAAGAAATACACTTCTAATTATATAAAAAATATTTAAATCTATAGATATTTAGAATTTCTAATAAACCCTGATGTTATAAGCTACTTTTATGGGACATTAGAAGGTACATACATTGTTTACAAAACTTTAACAACTGATGTAGGAGTACTAGGAATATTATTAGCTTAAAGATATGTCCTCTCTAGTTTAGTACTTCTTTTTTACAAAGTCAAACCTTCAATGTGTTAATTTAGTCCATAACTAAAAATAGGACTAACAAAATCTGCTCTCATTTGAATAAAAATTTGAGGATGGGTTGAGTTTCCTGAACTTAGGCATTCCTTTATTTAAGTTTTGTGTTATTTCATGCCTGGTCTCCATTAGACACTCTTGTTTCCTTATTGTGTCCCTGATGTCTTGTGTCCCGCATATGAGATCAGATCTTACAGATGATTTAGAGACTCTCATACAGCTCTGGTGCTCACGTTTAGGCAGCTGAAGTCACTGGTGTGTGCATTGTTAGGCCATCAACCAAAGGAGGATTCAGTTTAATACAGCTACACTTGGGGGATTATTTGTAATCTAAACTCCTTGTACAGTCCACAGGGATCAGTCATTCAGTTCAGTTGCCTGGAAATAATCACCTAATGTCAGCATGAAATGCTTTAGGATCTCTCACCTGATTTCCCCATTTTGCTCTAGAAGAACACAGGTTTTCCATGAGTCTTATCTGTTGATCCTCCATGGATATTTTGGATTCTGCAGTGCATCTCAAATTACAATAGAAATTTTTGTTTCAGCAATCCTATCCAGGCCTGAGTCGAGTCAGTTGATAGAATCTGCAGTCACCCAGCAGACTGGGTAGTGGTGTCCACACTGGGTTTTCTATAGCTCTCCAGACACCTCTGAGTAGGTACTTACATTTATCTGTCCCCTGCTGTGAACAGAGTCTCACCTCCTATATTTCTTTTGGAGGTAATGACAGATCAAGAGACAGTAGATCCACATGGCACTTCCTCCAGAGGGAGCTTGGGTGGCTAAAACAAATTAAATGAATCACACTCTAAAGAGTTACAGTACTCAAATTCCTGTTGCTGTTTCCTTTCTAGCAAGAAATGAGAGAGGAAGAGAGGAAGAAAGGCAGGAAAGAAAAAATGTGTGGGGAAAGAAAGGGAAAGAGAAATGAAATAAAAAAAGGGGAAAGGAAATAGGAAGGAAGGAAGGAAGGAAGGAAGGAAGGAAGGAAGGAAGGAAGGAAGGAAGGAAGGAAGGAAGGAAGGAAGGAAGGAAGGAAGGAAGGAAGGAAAGCAAGAGAAAGAAAGAAAGAAAGCAAGAAAGAAAGAGAAAAAAGGAAAGAAGGAAAGAAAGAAGGAAAGAAGAAAAGAAAAAGAAAGAAAGAAAGTAAGAGAGAAAGAAACAAAGAAAGAGGAAGAAAGGAAAAGAAGGAAAGTGCAGGCTTCTAACTGTGCTAAACATCTCCCCACACAAGATCACTCGTGCTTATGTGCATGTGTGAATATGCATGTGTGTGGGTATGTATGTATGTTTGTGTGAGTGTTTGAAGTCACCATTAATACAGGAATGCATCTACTGTTTAGAAACAGAAATAAACACTGTCAAATCATCCAGGATGTGTGAAAGCACTGACCCTGTGTTTGTGCCCTGGAGCTATTTATTTTGTCTTTATCCTAAGCTATTTGTTGAATAAATGTCTTCTGCTTCCACAAGGAACTAAAGACCACTTAGCTAACTGAGATCTAAAGCATTTGTGTTTTTATCTGCATTGTGTTTGTTAGCAGCATTTTAGTGACAGGAATAAGTTTATCACTTGCTACTCATACTATAGCGCTCATTAATGTTCAGGATTAACATTTTTGTTTCTCATTATAACTTAAATGCATTAGTATTTAGGAAAAATGGAAATTTGTTTGGGTAACTGTGCAGAACATTTGGGATGTCATGGACATGATAGATACTGACTAAAACTAAGGTTTACAGTATTGGAACAGAAATAAAAGTAACTTTGCTGAAAAGTAATCCAGAAAAGGCAGATGAAGAGAGATATGCAGGTGTAACCTGCCCTTCAACTGTGCTCATGCACAAGCTTACAAGAGAGACGCTCTTGCTGTCCCATCTCTGCTGTCCCATTTGTGTACAGGTAATATAACACAATTTCTTCCATCCTGTAATCCAGACCAAGTAACCTTAAAAAAAAAGAAAAAATAGAAAAAAAATATGATTGGGTCAATATGTGACAAATGGAAATCGCATGCAGCTTATCAATCTTCCTTTCATTCATTTATCAATTATAGGCAATTATTATTTTCAGTTACTATATTATTGTCTTCACTTCCTTGTTTTGCTACAGTGCAATCTTGGCATAGGTGTCAAAGACGGCAGGTACATGAGGAAGGTAGGAGAGAGGAAGCAGTAAAGCTGAGATGGTATCACTTTTTAAGGCACAGTTACAGTTGGGGAAAAAAAGAAAAGAAACTTACAAGATATATTTAAGAGATGCTGAGAACTAAAATTTATGTCTCTGGTGATAATCATGGGCTCTATAGAGAGATACTGATTTTATGGCAGAGTAAATTCTCTATCACTTTGCCTGTCTTTGCCATGTTCTACAGGATGATTTTCTTTCTCTATTCCCTAGGCTGAAAGAAACTCACCATCTCTCTGCCTCTCTTCTTCCTTCCCCTAATTACATCTGCTCTACTCCACAGTCACCAACTATCTTTTCTCCCAAAGTTGATCTAATTGATACGTATCTAACTAAACTCTGAGTCATTGCTCTCTACTAGTATCTAGTTTTTAAAGTTCTTTCAGACATAAAAAAGGGCCTGTGTGCCTGAAAGTCTGTCTAATTTCTCCAGCCACACCAGGTGGTAGAATAAAAGGTACTGTGTCTGCCTGCAGACCTTGCCTTGCTTTGTTAGAGACCTCCTATGGAGCACTGGTGTGAGTTCAGAATTCCCTCTACTTGAACCTGAAGTGCTGGGGAGCAATTTTTTGACAAAGCATTATGACTCATTAGTGACTCAGAGACTGAGCTGGCTCAGGCAATCCCTGGGGGATTTATATCAAGGCATTCAATATGATTGATTCCCCGAGGACTGAAAGCAAGAAGTTCCTCAAGGTACCTGGTGACCCCAAGAATGGCTTAAATTGTCATCCCATATGGCTCTGTTCTGGCTGTCTTGTTTGAGGTAGTTGGTGTCCCCTTAAATGCCAACTTCTTCCCATTCTGAAGTTGTTTTTGAGATATGGAAACTGCAGAGAGTACAAAAAACAGCAGCAATAAAATCTAAGACTGAAATTGCTGTCAAATTTAAATCTGTTACAGTTCTTTGGGGCCTAATGTAGAACCACTTAAGAAAGACTAAAGAAAAGTGATATCGAATATATAGTAAAAAATAAAATAAAATAAGGCCTGCACAATACTGTAGGTCTTCTTTCCTTAGCTTTAAAGTACAGAATAGTCGTCAAAGCCTAAATTTATTTAGGAAAGTGCTTATTTAGCAGGGAAAGAAACCTGAACAACTACTATAAAACCAGGGGAACAGCTATACCTGCCTTAGTAACGTCCCTTTTTAGCTTGTTATTACAGAATTACAAAAAAACAAGCATAGGTGCATCAAGTAGAAAAATACTCATCCATTTCTACTTAGAGGAACAATTATTAGTCTGGAGGCCTAATCTACAGGTTTTGAGTTTCCACCATGTTTAGATCACAACTACTGCAGACTGTCTGCAGGTCTAGGGCCTCTTGTGAATCCTCTCAATCCTCATAAACTGGCTGTGGTTTGTTGTAGAACTGTACTGTAATTCTAATCTGAGTGTGGTCCTGGAAAATGTAGGAACAGAAATACTGCTAAGTAAGTTCTAAGGGACCTGCCAAAAGAAAAGAAACACAATCACTATTTCACAATTTCATTCCCCCTATAAACTCCACCTCTGTAATATTTAGGCTGACTTTTCTGAACGACTTTTGTGAAGGGATTACACAGATATTTGAAAGGGCTTTAAACACAGAATTTCTTCTCTTGTTTTGACAGCAACTGGAATTATAGCTAGATTCATTTTAAAATACATGATTGTCAGTTGTATGTACAGATATGCATATTTTATACATTTGTTCAGACAAATGAGAAAATATCAATAAAATACATAAACCTTCATAGGGCTGAATATACATTGGACAGCCAGTGAATGATGATGATGAGTCTTATGAAAGTACAGATATATCTGGGTCCTGCTGCATGTAGGCACCAAAGATTCCATCACAGCACAAGATCAGTCTGAGATGTAGTTGAGAGTAAAGCTATAGCAGAATAAGAAAAAATAATGATTTTTTGAAATCATTGACAAAAATGACACTGTTTTCAACACGAGTATCACCTATTTTATTTTAATTTTTTTTTTGCACTTCTTTTTTGAAATAAGTTTTGATTAAAAATGACACAAAAAGGATTAGTGTTTTTTCATGCAGTAAAAAAATATACAAAACATTTTTCTCACCCAAGTTGACTTTATGGTGTTAGTCTTGTTAGTAGCCTATGTTTTCATTCTAGAGGTGCTCCTTTTAGGAGATTGCTTGTGTTTCTCTTCACTGCATCATTGCCCTAAGTCCTCTTGCCAAAATTAAATTGATGTTCCAGATGCTCAAAACTCCATTGAAAGCACACATTTTAATTCCTTGTTACCTCTGAAAATAAGATCATAAATTTAATTTTTGCTAAGTCAATTAGGAATAAGTAAAACAAAAGAAAAAAAAGGCTATAGAATAATGAAAATTCACACAATATTCTTTGAAGACTGAGATGCCTGAAAATGGGGTTCTCCTCCATCCATTCATGCCTGTGTTAATGAACTAAATGAGGCCAGGGCAAGAAATGGAGAATTTTCATGCTCCAAACTGTGGACATCAAGTGAGGCAACATTTGGATTGCAAACTGATGTTGTACCTCACTAGTGACACCTTTCTTTTGCCAACAAACCCATTGACCAAGAGACAAGAGAGCCTCCTGCCTGAGCGAGCCCAGCTGAGCAGGAGTCGCTCACCGATGGCAGCAGCCCTCCCCCCAAAGAGCAGTCTGGTAGCAGGGGTTTATTCATGAGATGCTTTAGGGCCTTTGCAGTCAAAGAAGGTTCAGGTGTAATTTCCTGCCTTTCAGGAGACTGTCCAAACCATTAAAGGGGAGGATTTTGAGAAAATGAAGTTTGGAATTTGTTTTTCCAGTTCAATCCACACACTTGGGTAGTCAAGAGTAGGAATTCAAGGACTGTAGGAGAACTGAGACTCCTACTTGCTGGCTGGGGAAAGTCAAAAGGGTACTCTTGGGATTGTTTCAGTTTATGGTGGTTTTCCTTTTGGTACTGACTATGTAACAGAAAATTAATATATAAAAACCTATGGAGAGGGGTTTAAAAATCCATAGCTCACCACCCAAAAACATTTCTTACTAGACTGCCTACTTTTTTCTTGCCCTACTGTTCTTGAATACATTGCACAGTATCTCCTTTCCATCTCTTGAAATTTTCTTACAGCTTTGAAATGAAGTCTGTAGAGGGCTATTTTAATATAGAGTGCAGAAGACAGGATGAAATATATGTGAAAGGCATACAGTTGTACATTTCTGCAAACCCATACGTGACTGGCCATTTGATTTTTGCTAAGTTTGCAGCTGGTTTGTTTTCTGGATCTGTGGTACCATCTTGCCTTGTGTGCTGGGTTGCAGTGTTGCCTCTCTGCGACACAGGTTACTTTGTCATGGGAAATAATGCAAAAATGGATCAATATAATATTGTGTTAAAAATGTCCTGAAGATCTGCATAGCGAGAACTCCTAGGAGGGTGGGGAGGGGAAAAATAAAATCACACACTTTCCTATGAAATAACTTGTGAAATGAAGTCTGCAGCCCCTGGCTCAGGCTTTATTTCTCAAACAAATCTGCAATAATAATTTCCATACTGAATGCACTCCCAAAGCAATGTAATTATTGGCATCATTTCAATATGCATTGAACACTGATTTTTAATTAATATTCTATTAATTTTTGATACTTAAAACCAGAGCCTGGAAGACTATTTTATTGTATTAGCTATAGAAAATATTACACATGTCTGAGTTTCTGAGGTCATAGAGTACACACTCAGACACTATAGTGACCTGTCATTTTGGAATGTAGAAATGCACTGTGTCATAATTTTACAAATGGTAAATGATGGGAAAGTTTACCAAAGTGATCAAAAAAAAATATAATCAGCCATACAGATAGACAAATGGAGAGGGGAGGGCAGTTACTCACCCAAATCTGATTAATGAACATGGTTCTGTATTGAAGAGAGTTTAGACTATAGTAAGTGTGTAAATGAATTGCCTTAATATGCCATAATCTGCTGTAAGAGTGTTTAATTTCCTTTTATGAAATGGAGAGCCTTTTTTTTTTCCAACTGCTACCTAATTTCTGGTTTTAATATATGCATAGCATCTGTACATTTAATCAGCATAGTTCACAATGTATTGCTGTCTTGTTACTAATATAGCAAGTATTTTTTTCTATTTTATTAGCCCAGGATTTTGATGTTGTTCAAATCAAGGTGGATCATGCAAACTGATATACATTAACTTACTTATAGATGCAGCCAATAATAAAGAGTAAGCGAATTTGATGGGACTGAAGAAGTTAAATTGGTATCATTATCTCTGTGTACCATTTGTATTGCTGTAACACATTAACATTACACAGATTTAAATTTTAATCCAGCAACAATTTCTCTTAGGTGTACAGGCAAAGCAGATTTCACATTTTTGACTGAGAATTAGACATTTTTATATTATACTATCTAAGGTATGTGAAGTTATGAAGAAAAGTGAAAAGAAATGCTCCAATGTGACTCTGGAAAAGTAATAAAATGGCTATCTAACCACTAAAACTTTTTTCTATAAATTAGGAATGAGGTTATATATAAATAATTTAAAAAAAAAAAAAAGTGTGTTTTCAATATGGAAAGGTTTTATTCCAAGATAATTCCAGTTTTCAGCAAACTGCAATTTTTTTTCCCATGCTCCCTCCTCCTAGAAAATTTCTGCTTCTCAGATGCTGCATGGTGTAAATAACAAATTATGAACTACTTTGTGGTCATATGGAACACACACTCACTTAATTAAGTCTTGAATTTTTACTAGTATATGTGCTACCGCAGCATAAATGCTACAGTGCATTTAAATTACTCACTTCACTCTTGTATAGGTACTCTTTAGATTCTTTTACCCAAAGGCATTGGGTGCAGAGTTACATTTCAGGGGTTTTTTCCTACCACTGAAAAGGCAAAAAGAATAATGTTTTAAAATACTAAAGGTTGCAGAGTTGGACTTATTCAAGTCCATTGAAAGAGGGGAAAGATGATCTTTATGTATAGACCTCCACCACAGAAGTGTTTCCCCTTATTCCTGTAATCTTTCTGCTGAATTTCATTGATTTTGAATTCGGAGTGCCATTTTTACTTTCAATGTGAGAAAATTCGAACAGGTTGACTTGATTTTAGCACAAACCCCAAGTTTAAAATCAAACATTTGTACAGCATTATCTTTGCTGTCAACAAACTAGCATGATGTTACATGCTGGACTGTGCTCCACACATTCACTGCAAAAATCACTATTCCCTCTACTTTGTAGATAAGGGCAGAAATGCACTCTTCTATAAACAAAAGCTGAGTTTTGCAGTGCCAAACCCAGAATGAGCAGAGGCTAGAACACAGGTTGTAAAAATTTATTTCTTCAATAGTTTTTTTAAAGCTAATTAAATAAATGTGTTTAGATGTTTTCACGAATCTGAGAGATTCTTTGTTAACAATTTGCAGTCTGAGTTTATTAGGAAAGATCCAGATTAGGAAATATATTTTGTCTGCCCAACAAATTGAACAGAGTTGCTGAGCAGTGCACTCAGAAGTGAGAATAGTGAGCTCTGCCACTTTACTAAATTTTGCTTGCTACTCCTTCTTCCTTGTTTTAATAAGCAAACCTTGTCCAGCATAATTCAGGTTGCATAGACTGGGATTCTTAAATATTTTCACAGGACTAGAGAGAGAAAGAGAAGTCAAACTTTTGATAATGTTTCAGATGCCAGAGAAGATTAGAACATGAGAACAAATGCTGGAATGGAAAATTAATTTGATGGCATTACAGCAGTTTTAAGAAGAGGTTAGGGAAAAAGTACATTAATTTTGAAAATAAAGCCCTCCTTCACGAGCTGAATAATGCCTTGTCCTACGTTTGGCTTCATTCAAATTGACTGCTGCATAATTTTTAGGTTTAGAGGAAGTTTTTCTGCTCCCCCTTCTATCACTAGTACTAAGAAAATTAGAATCATCACTGTTGCAAATTTGACAGTTTTAATGAGGAAATATTTCTTGCCTCTAATATCTAATTGAAGCAAACTGCATTTTTATATATGGCAAAACACAGAAAGAAGTTGTCTGGAGAGTTTGTAGATGCCCCATCCCTGGAAAGATTCAAAGTCAGGTTAGACTGGGCTCTGAGCCACCTGATCTAGTTGAAGATGCTCTTGGACATTGCAGGGGGAATTGGACTAGTTGACCTTTAAAATCCCTTCCAACCCAAACTATTCTGTGATTCCATGACATATATTCTTTTATTGCCATATTCTGCATTTCTTCATGGTAGCCTAATTTGCCTGCCCTCAAAAATTACCCCTACAATTTAGAGTTGAGGATGAATTGCCAGAAATATGTCTTACTTTAAATGCTGTGTATTGAAAAACGTGCAGGGCTTTTGGTGTACTGGTCACCAGAATTCTTCTAGTTATAAAGGGTGTTTGTTGAGAGGTTTTATGAAGTGTCTTACAATACATGTGTATCAAGACTTTTTAAAGGAAAAAAATAGGTTAATTCACTTGAAAAAGAATATTTGTTTCAATATTTAGAAAAATAATTAGCGATAATTGGTTTTGCTGAAAGGCCCCATGTTATTTTGCTTATATTTGCTTCCTTTATATGTATGGTCAGGACATCTATATGAAACTACTGGTGTGTTCTGTGTAAAGCAAAGATACTGCTTTGGTTCCTAGGATTCCTGGTTAGGAATTCATAAAGGGGTACTGAAGTCTTGGTATGTGCTCTGAGCTTGGGCCTTAGGGATACAATCAGCAAAATAATTTTTGCCTAAGACTTCATCAAATGTGGGAAAACCCCCAATTTCTATTACTATTGATGCATTCATTTTCTAGGAGTAAATTACCTGTCATCATTGTTATTAATCCAATACACGTATCTACCTTTAGCTACATTGGAGATCCTATAGGATCTCAACATTGATGTCACTTCGTTCCTTTAAACAAAAATAATATAAATCTTTTTTTGCATATTAGCTTGGTCTTTCTGGTATTGAAATACAACACTTCCTAGCACAAGTAACTTATTATTGTCATCTACTAAAAAAAACCCCAAACGAACAACAAAAGCAAAATTTTGGCAATAGCAGCATCAGTTGGAAAGGGAGCTAAAAGTAAGTTTATCAGTTTATAAATAAATGGCCTAAACACAGAGATTGTGCTGACAGTGATGACAAAACTCTACCACAGATAATTTACATTTAAACAGTTTTGTACCACTTAAAATATTTTTTGCTCTTATTTGGGCCTTTTCTAGCTCTAATAAAAGTTTCTTTAAGGTACATATAGGGTTCAAGGTGTGGGAAAACACAGGACATTCTATTTTGTTCTCTATCCCTTTTTTAATATTTTCTTTTGAGTACTACATTGATATTTGTGTGGGTTATCTATCTCACAGTCAGGTTTTATTCCTGAATCGTTATAGTCTGCTTGGAAACAATATTTTTATGTTGCAGTTGCAATTTAAATTTTTTTGTGTACATAATTTCCTGTTTATCTGAATTACACTTCATCTGTAACTTAAATGCCCATTCACTGACTGTTAATATGGATTTCTTCATAGTCTGCTCTCATTCTTGCTATGCTTAATACCTACTTGGTGTTATCAGCAAACTGTAATTTTGCTCATTTTTCCAGAACTTCAGAACGTTCAAAAATATGATCAATAGCAAAGTGATTGTGGGCTTTCACTTCAAGGGCAGAAAATAGCCATTCATTCCCAGCTTTTGTTTCCTACCTTTCAGTCAGTCTGTGGTGGTGGCATTGTTTAGTCATTTTCTTGTTTGTTGTTCTTGTTGCTGTCTTTTGTCATTCTTTTGTGAAAGTGTGCCTGCAGAGTAAGTTTCAATGCAGGAAAGAACTTCCTAAATTGTTCTGATTTCTGCTGCGGAGCTGAAATAGCTCATATTGAGTTTAAGTTTTACGATGTTAAAAACATTAACATCCTCCTATATTAAGGTTTTCCTATTCCTATTTCCATACAGCCCCAATGCTCTTCACAACACAAGCTTTCTTTGTGTTTGTTTTGTCAAAGGGAATCTTAAAAATAACCGCAATGAAAGAGGCAGGAGATCCCAACACTGGCTTTTGCTTTCCCCAGTTTGGTGTGACATCTAGTTTAGGATTATTTAATTCCTGTTTCAGATTCCTAAAGCCAAGGGCCCAGAATACTGGTGTAGATCATGTGTCAGACTGAATCCAACGCCCTCCTCTGTATGTTCCCCTCAGGGGCTGAACCAGGCTGGGTTTGCTTAGCTGGAGTGGTGACAGCAGGGCAAGGACAGCTTGTTTTATGGCCCCTTGACCTTACCTGTACATATTTGCAAAACCAGAAAAGTGCAGAAGGAAATCAACTCCTGTCTTTGTAAATTACTGTACAGGATAAGAAAGTAGATAATTCCTTCTTCCACACCTTTTTCTACACTTCCCTGCTGCTGGTTTCCTTTTCTGTGTCTCCTTCTCAGCCCAGTCACTTTTATTTTCACAATACCTGTATTGTGTTTATTTTCCCTCTGCATTCCTATAATTAAAAATCCAAAACCAAAAACTAATACACACAGCTTCCCCAAAGCTGCTTTGCTCACTTAATTTCTATCTTTTTTTTTGCCTTTTTTGTGTTGATAGATGTCAGCACTACTGCAGCAGTCAATCTTTGGCACACCTTTGTGTCTTTTGCTCTAAGGAAGAGGGCTGCTGAATGACTCCCCTATTACCAAGACTAATATGAGATGTTATTCTGTATGACCACATTGGCTGATAATTTAGCCATCTGGGGAGCTAGAAAGGAAAAAGCCAATTTGACATTATATTAAAGAGAAAATTAATTTCAAGATTCCAGAATGGATTAAAGGCTGAAAAATCAATTTACTTGGATTAGAAGTAATTGTTGTGAAAAATATGTATTTCTAAGAGGAAACCTTTGTTTACTTTTGACTAATGAGTTTGAAACTTCATTAAAAGTTCATCATGGTTATTTTTTAAAGAGTGATTAGAAATTCCTGGCTAAAGAAAAACAAACCAGGCCAGAAAATATCAAGCAATATCTGCAAAGTTATTAAGCTGGTATTCCATCCACTCACTGGAATCAGAGCTGACAAATAGATTTTGCTCAGATAGGAGCCACTTGCAATTAGAGACAGCACAGGAACATTGCCCTCTGACAGTGTTACTTTTGCAAGATGAGAATTTGGTCTGTAAGTAAATCAAGAATCCTTATGAACATAACTGGTATATGATCACTCTGCAAAATTCACTGCTTAGGAGATTCTCATACTTGCATCCTTGCCAAAGGATGGAGAAAAAGACCAATATCTTCCAGTAAGGACCTCTGCAATGGACTTCTGAATTCATTGAGATCATACTCAGCACTTCTTTGATGAAACTTTCTGTGGATGTCACTGAAATTTTAACCCATAACTTCATAGGATGTGGAATCAACCAACTGTAAAACTAATTGTAATTAGTGATCTGCATGGAAAAGAAAGTTGCATATGCAAGCAACAGTCAGGCAAGGAAAATTGCATTTCTCTTTTGATAGGAAATTATTGGGAAAAGTTTGCTAGTGAATAATTATGATTAGCTGAAGACATTTTAGAAGATGGAATAACAGGGCTTTGCAAAAAAAAAGGTTAAAGATTTAAAGTGGATTAAATCACTAGATATTTGCATATGAAGACCTTAGCATATATATAGCTGTTTATATTGATCTTGCATATGTCTTTGTGTGCTATATCTGCATAGAATAACAGGATAAATGCATGTGGGGGCACACCATTCTACCACTTTTATTATGAATTCATGCTAACTTGAAAGCAAACCCCACATTTACTATGAGGAAATCATAGCAAAGGAAGAAAAACAACCTTCTCCCCCAGCTTTTGTAAAACCTTTGGCTCATTCGCTACAGGTGGAATTCACCACTTACAAAGCCAGAGTGGTGCAGGTCTGCCCCAAAATCTTACATTGTATCTGCCAGCCCCGGGTTTGCATCTGTGACATCCCAGCCATCTCAAACAGAACTACTTATCTGTATTTAAGCCCCTGACAGCAACAAGCTAACCTGGAACAGCCATAGAATAATGCAGATAAGCGTAAACACCTATGCTTTAGGTACCACCAGTCATAAAGTAAGGCTGGACACCCAGTGTGTCAGAAGAAATGCACATCATGTCACTGCACAACCAATCCCATCCAAAATACTTGTTCCTTTAAACCAGGACAACATTTTATTGTTCTGCCACACCTAAAGGAATTTTCTTAATGTGTGATTGTATATTGAAGACACTGAGATTAGTAAGGAGCATCAGCTGTAGCTGACTCTTTGTACATAACTCCACTCCTTTTCATTCAGAAATATATTATAACACTTTGACAAAATACAGTGCCATATTTATCTCAGTCTTCCTATGTTAGATACTCTATCTGAGCAGGAATTTTTACAGGCTTGGGAAGGTAACACCTAATTCTGTCATGAGCTTCCTGATTTCCCTATTCAAGTGTGAAAGACAAGTAGAGGACTCCTTCATGAAACATGTTAGCATTAAAGGACATCTGAGTGTCCTCTTCCTTTCCAGTTTAATGTTTACAGGAATGACTCAAGCTGTGGGTTAAATATGATGTCATCAACATGAATGTTTGCACTACCATGTCCCTGAAGTAGACCTAACCCTGGAATACAAGTTTCTCACTTTATTACTATTAATTTATCCAAGATATTTAAAAGTCATTTTTCTTCCCCCCAGAAATAGTTGCTAAGAATAGGTCTTTTTTCTTCTATACTGTATTTGCCTCTATAGAAATATTTTTGTCAAAAGTGGAATGTATACAACATGTTTGAGATTTTTTGGATCCCTTTTTTTCCTCCCCTCAACACATCAGTGTTGATATTGGCATTTAGTAAACGAGTGCTTTTATTGATTTTCCAGCATGGATTCACCCTAAACATAGAAATTTTTCCTAAATAAATAATGAGTGCTTTTAATCAACTATTCTGACTTTCCAAAAATATTCAAGAGGAGATTTTGAAGATACTTGGGGTTCAACATATGATATAGAATCAATACTTCTGCAGTTATCATTTACAAAAAATGAGCCCTACCCATGTACCCCAAAGTGTGTCACATGTTGCGGCTGCAAATCCTGAGCAAAAGGAAGCAGCTACAGCAAAAGAATTCCCAGAAACTGTCTCATATCTTGATAAAGGTGGTAGCCAAAGGAGAAAGTAAAAACCAGTGATATTTCTCATTATGTGAAGGAAGAACAAAAGAAAACAAAAGGAGACTAAGAAGGCATGATGAGTATTAAAAATAAGCCATGTTGTGATGAAGCACTTAAAAGACTGTGACAAGCAATGGAATGTTAAAAAAGTTAATTCAATGAGGTTCTTGGCAATTTTTTCCTTTGAAGATGAGAGAATTGTAGAGAAAATAGGATTTGAATTGTTCTGCTGCTCACATAGAGCCTTGCCTTGTGGCATCTATTAATAATGACTTGTTCCAGATTCAATCCCAGTCATTATTAGAATAGAAATTTGTATTAACTGCTTTTTCAATTAGAACAAGGCTTTCTCAGTGACAGAGAAAACAATTGAATGCAACCTTTAATGGAACAGTGTTTTCTCTGAGAACACCATGGGATATGAGGTCTCCTTCTGTAGATTTGAGTTAATTGCACAGAAAAGACTGCAGGAGATGGTATTTGTTTAAAATTGTTGCTGGCATTCCAATAAGAGGTGCCACTCCTAATTAAATTGGAACATGTAATTCTGCATGAAAAACTGGTTATGCCAATACAGATCTTAAAACATCTTGGGGTGACAAATATTAGGAAGAAGACACAAGTAGCAAATACATGAAAGAATTCTAGTTCATATCAAATAGATTTCCAAGAATACATTTTCTGAAATAGCTACAATTTTACTTACCCTTAGTTAAAAAGTCAATTTGCTTGACCTTACATTTAAACAGATCTGAACATTCTGGGCTATATTCAGCTTTGGTGAAATGACCTAGATTTCCCAAGATATCAGTAAAACAAGTAATTTGTGTCTTTTAGACATCTGGGAACGAATGCCCAAAATCATTGTCAAAATTTACATCTGCAAACTGAGTAACCAGTACTGTTATTTTAAGAAAAACTTATATGTTCTTCAGTCTGCAACATAAGTACAGAAGGTTCTTTGGTAATTGATACAAAATCAAACAGCAAAATTCAGAATTAAGGTAGGTTTTATCTAGTCTAAAAGAAGCACATTGACTCTCACATCTAAATTTTTTCTTTTGGAAATGAAGGAATTAATATGAAGAAGGAACAGAAAATTTCTTATTCAGTCAGGACACATGCTCTAAATTTTTAACAGAAATTCTGTTCCTTCAGCCAAATAAGACAAATTATCCTCCTCATCCTGAAAAATTTAGCAGGCCAGGAGCTCTCCTTGTACATTAGTATGTGATATTGACGCCTTTTCCAGGTCTTAAAATCAAGACTCAAACACGGTTAGAAGGGAAAAGGGGATTTTACCTCTGTATTTATTTTAAGGATCCTTAGGTGCACCATGTCCAGGTGGAATGCACCCCAATGCACCCTGCAATGCTCACCCTCAAAAGATCCGGTATAACATTAGAGGTCTTACTAATTAGCATATCTATCAAAGATTCCCCAGTGAGAGGCTCGAGTGAGCCTCCCTCCCCAAGGAACCCTCCCCTGGATGGTTCTGTCTCAGTTTACAAGAGGTGTTCTGGAGAGGACCTTGGGGTCTGGGGCCCACTGATCCCTAACTACGAAACTTCTAAGATGTTGTAAGTCTCCTAGTTTGACAAACAAGTCCAAGAATATAGGCTAAAAAACACTAAGAATACAGAAGTTATAAGGTATAAAAGGGGTATGAGAGAAAAGGCAAAAAATCATCATGGCATCAACGTAAGGGTCTTAACTGAAGTATAAAGGAAAGAGAAACCCAGAACTTATTTCATAGAATTTTGTCAACACATCTCTAGAAAATGTTATTTCTCACAAGAGCTCAGAAACCAACCTCCAAGTTTTTTGAGGGTCTGATCCAACTCGGACCAGTCATCCCTGTCATCAAAAACTTTCATGATTTCCTAAAACATGCAGGAAAATTTATTGACAATACGGAAGTGTACAAATAGTAATAATAATAATAGTAAAAAAAACCCATACAAAAGAAAAACTACTTAGATATAAGAAAAAAAATCTCAATTTCTCTGTAGAGGGAAAATGGTTTGGATATGCCTTCTTCTGTTCCTGGAACCATTTAGCTGCTAAATTTAGTAAATGTACAGCAAACTTCCATTTAAGCTTTCCACTTGAAACTCAGTCTTTCCTTCACAATCTCTCTGTTCCAGATATTATTTTCCTCTTGCACCTGGTATAAGCTCCTCAAAAGTTCACTCTGCTCCTGGACTCTAATCTGTTTTGTTTCTATGAAGTGACATTTTCAATAAACTAAAAAAATCTCAATTAACATAATCCAAGATGCCATTCCATATTATACTCTGACAATCCACTTCAAGGATTAGCGAAAGAAAACAGACTGGTGAACTCATATCAGCTTTAAAACTGTTAAGTCATTGTTTTCTCTGTACTTTGCAAATGTAGTGATCTATTTCACCATTTTCCATATTAATATCATTTTGATAAAAAACAAAAGATAAGTGTTCTCTTAAACCTTGCAAGAACTGCTTGTGTATTCTTCATACTGTGTGTGCTACTGTTCTAAAACGGTAATCATGAAACAACATTTATTCAGGCTAAATTTTTTTTGGCAGAGCAGGCTTTGAAATGGGCATTAAATCTTGCAGGTTCTCCTCATCCCCCACATCCCCACCATTAGCTGGTGTTATGTACTGAGCCATCTTAAAGCCAGGGCAAAATGTGCCTCATTAATTATTTCACCTTAATAAACATCGAATACATTTCAATAA
Organism: Monarcha castaneiventris obscurior; assembly: GCA_026261815.1. Taxonomy (NCBI): domain Eukaryota; kingdom Metazoa; phylum Chordata; class Aves; order Passeriformes; family Monarchidae; genus Monarcha; species Monarcha castaneiventris. The sequence goes on along the minus strand of JAMPIT010000230.1, from coordinate 9,883,473 downwards.
TTTTCCATTTAGAATCACAGCTTTTCTACCTCCTGACTTTCCAGCTCCTGTTATGTGAGTGACCTGGAGTCCAGTCCTATGGATACTTCTCTATTCCTTTTTGCAGCTGCCATTCCTCCCAGTCAAGGCCTGTGTGCTTTGCAGATCCATTTTATTTATCTTCATTCGTTACTATGGTGAACAGACCTTTCTGTGCTGAGATGTGTCTTGCACCTTTCTATCAGTATTATTTGTTCTTCCACATCTTGCTGCTAATTATTGAGCATCAAACTTCTAAAACAAAGAGCCTTGATGATAGTTCTAAAGGCCCTTTATGAAAATACAGAATCTAGCAAATTAAGTCTGCAGGCAACTTTGAAAGTTGCAGGCTGGACCTGCCAATAATCCTGAACTTCCACTGGTCCTTTCAGTAAGAACAGCTCAAACTACTTAATTTTGTGGGTCAGTGTCTTACCTCTATATTTCTCCTCACAAAAATCTGAGAGAACAGATACATCAGGAAGCATATTTTTAAAGTATGTTTTAAGTATGGTTTTAATCTCTCTCCCAATCAGCCACAGTGAGAAGGGAATCCTGTTTAGCTCCATTTAAAAGCTGTTTAACTCCATTTTGAGAGTGCCCTGTGAAAAACCTGTTCCAACTTCTATCCAGACCTGGGTAGAGTTAAAAAGCTTCAACTCTGTAAAGTGTCAAAGAAAGAGCGAGAAAAGCTTCACTGTGACAACACCCATTATAAAATCAGTGGGACCATTACCATCTCACGGACCCTGCCAAGGTGCCTTCCTTCAGTTCCCATCAGAAATCAGTGATAGCCAAATGAATTCACTGATCATTGCACTTGTAATAGGTGAAAATAAACAGTGTATATTTGTCAAAGGCTCTTATAAGGAAAAATCTTTTGTCAAATGATTATGTATTTTGACAAAACATTTTCATCAGTTTAACAAAAGAGAGAAGAAATAAAACTTCTTTTGACAAACTAGAAAGACAATTTCTGTTTTTACTTGGAAAAAGCTTTGTCCTTCATAAATGTGTTTTATATAAAAAATATTTTCTCAGTAAAGCATTTTTATCTGATAAGATGGTTACAGACATTTATGCAGTTTCTTCAAAAAGGACACTTTTTTTCTAAAGCAATTTGGTTTTTTTTTCTCCAATGCATGGAAAATCCATTCTTAGACTAGCTGTCATGACCTCAAGCTTGATGTTTACATGTTTTTTTTTCCATTATTATATAGATTATTGATTAATATTTCTTATTTACTTTTGTCTTTCCCTCAACAATTAAAAAATTATTGTTTCAGGCACTGTGAGAAGAGAAGTCTCTCTAAGAAGACCCTGTACTGGTATCTTACAATCCAACCGGCACATTTTGTAAAAAAGTTAAAAGTTCCCAGTTACACTACTGTTTGTCTCTCAGAACACAGAGGCAAAACACAAGAATCCCCATTCTTTGGACAATTTAATATTGAAATAAGTGATCATGAAGAATAATTGCACTTACTCACAATTTAGCAGTTCATAAATTAAAGGCTGCTACAGGATTGTCTTCTACAGGACACATCACTGTCAAACCTAATACACAAGCCTGCATCTTTTGAAAATGTAGATTCTGTGAAAAAATACAGATGTTATTTAATTTATCTTGATTTGAGACTTCTCTTGAAAACAGCTTCTGTAGTCCTCAAGAGCTTATGTGCATTTCGTAAATAAATAAACATATACAATCCAAAAATTACTTCTCATGAACCAAGCCATCATGTTTTTAAGAGTGCTCATAGACAGAGAAATTAATGGGTACATTTGAATCACCACACATTATTAGCAGACAAAAAAAATTGTGCAAACAGAAGACTGGTTAAAATGCAGTCTTTGGAGCTTTGCAGAATATATTATGGTCAGCAGCATAATGGCTTCTGCTTTAGGTATTTTACAGTACAGCACAATATATATTAGTGAGGCAGGAAAATGCTAATGATGGACACTTATATACTGAATTAATTTCTCAAGGGACAAGTCTGTTGAGCCCAGCATACTCAGGCATCATTCCTTCTAGACTCCAGCTAATTAATGTAGTGCAATTTAAGAAAAGGTGGAAGGGATCATATTGATAAGTGTCAATAGTGTACATTTAAAACATCTATTATTTCTCTTCTCCGTCCTTGGAGGCCTGAAAAAACCCCAAGTCCAGCAATCACTTATAGCTAATTGCTAAGCAGAGCACAGTAAAAAAAAAATTAAACCCCCTCTTCTCTTTTGTTGTTTTATCAGTGTTTCCTTCCCCCCCCCCGCCCCCCCAATCTATCAGAATCCTGTAGAGGGCCAGGACATACTATTTTTAATCTCTTAATTGCAAAATTGTTTCTTCAGGAGTTGGATCATCATCTAATCCATTTAGATGTTAGAAAAATTGTTGTTTTTAAGTAAGTGTTTTGTGTGTCTAATTGAAGGATGCTGTTGAAAGCCTGGATTTCTCTAAACATCCTTCATTTTCAATGGTTTCAAGTAGAAAACACTTTACAAAATTAGGACATCCAGGAACAAAAAACTGCATAGTTGTTCTAAATCTTGCTAGAAACTTGGATCCTGTGAAAAAAGAAACTTTACTTGAGACCGAACATCTAGATTTTTTTTTCCCAAGGTTAAAGAGTCTCCTTTTGTCCTTTGCTTTTACTGTGGAGATTTGTAATGCTTTTTGTTTAATTAAGTGACAGAATAAATTGACCAAAGCGATCAGGAAGTGTTTTGATCCAGATTATTGGAATGGAAACTATACTCAGCTTTCCCAGTAACTTGTAAGCCAGCATCCTTCTCCATTAGATCTGACAACTGCAATTTGCTCTGGAGCTCCTGATGCAGCTTGTCACTACCAACAGGCCAGTATGTACATGGCCAGGGGTTACAACATACTGATTCATTAGGCTGCAACCACGAATCTGCCACTTCAGAGAAAAGGCCCATCCATCTCTCTACATTTAGCTGTCATTCCTACCATGAATGTAATGCTATTACTGAGACAGCCAAGTCCATTGCTCATGCCAGATGTTGTTAGGAATTCAATCCATCCTATCTGTGAACACTGGTCCCTTCAAAGAACAAGATGTTGAGTGAATTACATATTGAGTGGTGAGCTTTTTGGCATTTAATTATCCAGCTGAAAGGAGCATGCTTAATTGTTACTGCAGTTACTGGTCAGCAACTAAATAGAGGAATTTTATGAAGCAATGGTGGAGCAATGGCAGCTGAATAAATGTTTCACAGCACTGCAGTGGCTATGACAAAAAAAAATCTGTATGTCTTTACTGAACACAGATGCCTCTCTTATTGGGTAAAATGAACATGTTTTATTTTGTTCTAAAGTGAGAACACATGTCATTATTTCAATAAGGTAAATTCATGCTGCTCAGCCTCCTGCTAAACAGTTTTGTCCCTTCAAGCAGGATTGCCACCAGGGTGTACAGGGGTAGCAGCACAGTGCCATTTATTCAACACCTTCAGAAAGCTGGGCTCAGGTATCCAGGAAAATGCCTGTGGGACTGCCATGTTCAACAAAATGGGTACGTAATTCCCTTGGAGATGAGCTGGTCCTACACAAGTCCAGAGGAATAGGACACCAGTCATCTCTGCTTAGTTTTGCAAGGAAAAAAATCCAAGGGTGTCACTTCACACAGTCTTTCAAAGCATAACTCTGAAACTGAAACAAAGTTAAGCCTCATCCTTTCATTAGTCTGATTAAAACTGTCCACATTAGAGAAATATCTTGTGGTTCTGTATTTGGCTCAAGCTGAAGAAAGAAATATTACAAATATATATGATATTTACAGTCCAGGCAATAATGCTATGCAATCTCCATGAATGTTCAGTCTTGTAATATGCCCAGCTACATTTCAACAATAAAGCTTTAAGGAAATTGCATCAGGGCTTGGGACGTTCTCAGTTTCCCTATGTGAAGATTCACTCTTATTTAGAAACGCAAGAAAGAAAAATAAGCAGCTAAAAAGAGTTTATTCTCCTGGATTTTAACTGGGAAATAAGACAAGTGCACTACCACAGAAGCAGAAAAAAAGCTAAGATTTTCTGAGAGTAAACATGGACACTGCCTTTGGTTTGGTTTTGTCATTTTTTTTCTTTTTAAATCTGTCTTAATGATATGGTCTGGAATCCAGGATGTACTTGTCCCATTCCTTCACTAACAAGCAAGTGATGTTTTTTTCATTTACCAACTTTACTTTGTTGTCACATAGAAAGAAATTATTGATGATCTTCATATTCCTTTGACGAGGCCAGTTTGTCTAACACTGTTGAAATGACCCTATTTAAAGGAGAAAAACAGGTGCTCAAACTGACTACCTCTGAAGATTTTTTGGAAGTATTTGAACTAACATTATATTACGTTTAGTGATGATTTATCACAGCTTATCAGAGTTTAGGCTGAAGAGGACCAAGCATCTTGTGCAAGATTTATATATATATGTATATGTGTGTATATATGTATGTATGTATGTATGTATATATAAAAACATCTTACTTACAAGGATGATGTCATATAACTTGATTTAGTCTGCTGCTACTAACAGCCTTCAAAACTTAAGGACTCCAATTAGTAGCAATATGTGGCTCTATCAGATTGGCATTCTTGCACATTCTGACCTAGACTTAAATAGTTTCACAGATTCCAATGGATGTCAGTCACACCAGCACAGGGACTGCTACTCTTTCTTGTACCCTAACATTTCTTTTGGAATCTTTGTACAAACAATAGCGTTGCAGTCAGCTGTGTCTGATAATCTTGTACTAGTTCTGTTCTAATTTTTCTCATCTTAAGCCGAAGCAATGAATTCTTGAGGCTAGCCACATCTAGGGGCTCTGGTTGCTACATGTCAGTTCACCACAGCTTTGTAAATACGAAAACACTTGACAACTGACTCACGGGTCCCCTGCTAAGTATTAAGACTTAATCTGTTGACAGCCTGGTACCCGACAAAAGAGTGGGAACAGGTATTAATATAGTTAACTATTTAGGGTTAATAATCCATTTATACAGTGCCTTCTGCAAGACCCACTCTTGCAAGCTGGAAAGAAGCCTTAAACATCTTTTGCTTTACAAGATTCAGACCCATCAGGTGCTGAACCATGGCAGCTTTGTATTCTACACAGTACAGTCCACAGTGTTAACTTTATATTTCAGTTTTAAAAATCCATAAGAAATATCACAACACCTTAAAAGAATTTGGGTACCTTATATAACCACAACTCCTTAATGAAGTGTACACAACCATTTCCACAGATACCTGAGTGTATGAAGTACAGCAGTACCATGATCTGACCTGGAATTGGGCTTCACTGAGGCTTGCATACAGATATTTGCATATTTATTTATTTGCTTATTTATAAATATTTCATATTTAAGGTAGAGATCGCAGTAAGACAGGGTTCCAGCTCACAGAAAAAATTATGAAGGAAATTAATAAATGTTTCACTTTCACCTCAATACTTTTTATGTAGGGAGATTATCACAAAAAAACCCCCCTATTATTGAGCATTTCTTCAATTTTTTGTTCTTAGTAACTCTCTTTCAAGTGTTTAACATTTGTGTAAAATCTATTTTCTGTGCTGTACTATATCAAGCATTCTATTAGCAATTCACAAACAATTAGAAATAATAATTCCCCCAATAAACAGAAATCTAATCCAGTCATTTTAATATAAGGCAAATACTGACAAAAATGTCCCACAAGAGAAGAAAGAAAGACTAAAGATTTTGCAAGGGAGAGCTAATTAGGAAAATCAGGCAAAAAACCATAGTTAGAATCTAAACATGATTTATGAACATGGTATCACTGAAGGGAGAGGGGATGTCCTTAAGCTGTGAACAGATTTAGGCAAGTAGGTCTAACTGGTCTTCACAGGGACTCAAATTGCTAAGTTTCCCATATACTTTAATTATTCTTGCATCCAGTAAATTATTTACAAACTATTCACTCTATTCCAATTAATCTCCCAAATTTAAGTATAAGTTAACTAATAGAAGTGTTATTTGAAACTGGTTTTAGAAAGCTTGAGATTTAAATTTTAAAGTATGACAGTTGGTGATTAGCCATACCATTTTTTACAGCTGAGGTATTTTCTATAAACTTTGCTAAGAAAATTGGATGAATCTAGTCAGCTTTGAATAATTCTGAGGGTAAATGTTAAAGTAAGGTTTTTAAAATGTAATTCATTTAGTGTTACCTTATTCCTTGCAAGACTTCATTTTCTGGCTATCAAGAAGAAACACTCGAACTTTATAAATTCTTAAAGATGAGGCCATGGAGAAATTTATCATGCCATATCTTTAGTTGACACTAAGGAATGATTTCTGAGGGAACTGAGAAGCACTTTGGCCTATTTCTTAAAACCAGTGTGGAAATGACCAATGTTATTCCGGAGAAATGACTTGAAACTTTGCCCCTTGTGGGATCTCTGGATGCATGTAGGAACACTTGGCAAGCCTGTAGGAAGCCTGTGTAGGAACACAGCCTCTGTAGGAACACTGATGTCAGCCCTGATCCAGCAGAACTCTAAGTTGCACCTTGAACTTTCATCATTCTTTAGGTTTAGTGAAATGCTTTCACTCTTTCAGGATCAAGTCTGTGGTCTGATAAAAAGATGTGAGGTGAACAGGAGAATTTAATTTGCTTTGAAGGTTCAGACTGTGCTTCAAGCATAGTCAGCACTGGTATTGTATGTATTGAATAACCTGACTATTCTTCTCGGGATATTTGGGGCAGATGCCTAGACTGTAGTTTACTAAATGAAGTCTGTCCCTGTCGACAGCTGCTGGCGTAAGTAACAGAGGGAAGACATATTTTGGGAAAGACTGCTCCATCATAAAGTTTTCTCCTGGCCATCTACCAGGTCTCTGCAACTACTTAAGAAAGTATATTTAATCAAGTGTTGAAACTAGAACCTCAAGTGGAATGTCACAAGTGGAATGTTCAGTAAACCTGTTTTAGCTGTTTAATTCTTGAATATTTGGTTTATTTTCTTTTTACTGCAAAGTGTAGGTGCAAAGGTTCCAGCTCTTAGTTAGAAATAGACCAGTGCATGAAGACATAAATGAGAAAAATGAGTGATTAACCTCAGTCCTGTAGTTATGCGTTGAGGTGGGAAAACTGGATTTGTATATTCCATTAATAATACCCCTTGGTATTAATCATGGTGTCAGTTTAAAACTCAGCCATTTGTCACTTCATTAAGGCTGCAGTGGGAATACAGTTATGGTTTTCCATAGCCTGACAGCACTGTGGCAATTAAAACACGCTTGTGGTGGAAAAAGCCTGTATTTTCTTTTTGTTATGGAGTTCATATTAGGAAGAAATAGTTGAAAAAAGAGCAGGAGGGTGGGCGGTTAGTGACTGAGTCTGAGGGCACAAAGGAAAGAAACCTTTCAGAGAATTTGCAAGGAGTGAGAAAATATATTCAAATATATTCAAGGTAGCAGTGGCTAAATGGCTACAGCCCAGACGACAGGACTGCAAGTGGTTCCCTTGGAAACATCCTTCTATTCAGAGAAGTAGAAGAGTGTAACTGGCTTTTAGGTCATGCAAACCATCTTTCCACTAATGCAAAAATATAGCCAAAAAACATGAAAAGATTAGTATAATCTAAAATTAAATTAATAGATAAACACATTATTTTCCCACTTTAAATCCCAAAGTCTTGCATCATAGGATGCCCTCCCTACAGGTGCTGTATGTCACATAAAATTAGAACCTAAAGGCTGTTTTGAGTTAGGACCTCTTATCTCTCCTTTGGAAGTATGGGGGTTCACAGTAACACAGGCTCTGTTCTTCTGACCTATGGATTGTACCAAACGTTCTTTTTCTAACTACCAGCTACCTTGCTTAAATAGTCGTAATACAGAAATCTAAAATACATCTTAGATGATATGTTTCTGAATTTGGCCCTGTATATTTATTTAATGGCAGATTATAACTCTCCCCAGAGAAAATTGCAAGCTGAGAAGGCAGTAAACCCCTTGCATTTGCTGGGGTAGGTTTGTATGAGCAATCTTCCAGCTTTCTCTTCAGAGCTCTATGAATGCACCTCAGTTCTGAATGCAGTGTTAGTCATTGAACACAATATTTATTGAAAAATAATTCTACCATTTTTTAGTAAAAAATTATTAATAATCTCAAATATTTCATAAATTAGATTAAGTTTTTATGTGTGTGTGTGTGACAAGTCACTGTTATTGATTTATTTTTATTGTTTCTGAAAAGATCCATCCTCTGAGTGCAGCAGAGGGGAGGAAAAAACCCAAAAGATTAGACTCTGTCATATCCTGAATGTGTACAACAAGTTTTTCTAGACAGAATGAGGTACCTAAGGAACAGGCTAAATTAGCCACTATGGAATTCTTTGTGGATGCACCTGGGCTACTGCAGCAGACACCTGAATTAGGTCAGGCACCTTCCCCATCATTGCTGGCTGATATCTTACTCTTCAGCACCCGTAGTGTTATTATATTTTTCATTTTGAGTGTTTACTCCTCACTGTAGCTGCGTAGACCGAAGGAGGATGGTTTTCCACTGTACTATATGACTTTGTTGAAGTCTCACAGCACTTATTTATACTTGACTTCCTAATAATTGTTTTTCATATTTGAATTATCATCAAACCAGGCATCATTTCTGCTACCTTTACTGTATGTATTTGTGAGCATGTGGTTCACTAAGAACAGAAAACACCTTCAGAATGCTATGGCTTTGATTTTTCTTGCCTGAGTACATTGACTTGTGTGATTATTTATCTTGGCTCAACAAAGCTCTCTATTGATACAAAATTCATCCAGAGCATACTGCAAAGCAGAAGAGAAAATTCCAATTATAACATATCTTTCACCAGTTTCTTCTCTCCATCACCACTTGACAACCACTATGTTTCAGATCTAATTTTTTTTTTCATGAGCAGTGAATTGTGTATGGGTAAAAAAACACAACATCAGTAAAGTCAGGGATACCAGGGATACAAATATCAGTGTCTTCTGTGTAAGCCAAACTTTCATTTTTTGTGGATATTTATGAGACCAAGACCCATCAAAAGCTAAAAATAGTTTGAGTTGAACAAAATGGTTTGTACAAGATACTTCCCACACGTCAGTAAAAAGTGACAGCTTTGTTCATGTTTCAAACATGTCAAGACAGCAAAGTAGCAGCTCGAAAATGACAAATAAAGGTAAATGTCATATGTGGTAGAAAAGAAAGTAATCAGCGTCTGTCCCAGGGTGAAAGAGAGGATTTATGCCAACATCCCTCTTGCCATAGTCCATGAGAAGTGTGTGGTGGCCACAATGATCCGAAATTTCCTGGCCTCTCTTCTCTGCAGCTACTTGTTCCCAGCCTTCATTGTAGTTTGCTCAGCTCCTTTAATGCAACTGTGTGGCACTACTGTGTAGACTGGATAAATGATCCGATCTGAGAATAGATGTTTTGAGGGACAAAGTACAAGGCAGGAGGGAAGAAAAGTAACCAATGAGAGAAATAATTAAATCTAACCCTCTTATAAAATGTAATTGCATTCTGACACAAAAGCACATTTTACATTTTGTAAATATATGACACGTTAAAAAAAAGGAGAATCACTTGCTAATGAGAATCACTTGCAAGATTGCACAGCTGAATAATGCTCATGATCTAGAAAGGTCTTTCCAGTGCTGGCAATGAAAAAGGTCAAATATGGTGCCATTAAAGGTTAAAATGGCTTCACAGTGAAAAAGGGATTTTAATACTGAGCCAGTAAAAAGAGAACAGATTTTCTTTTCTCAGACTGTGACTTAATATAAGCATTTGTAGATTCTTGCTGGGTGAAATCTTAAATTCCATCTAAATGAAACATTCATCTACTTGACAGTTTGTGGTGAATTGCAGCTTCTGTTTTCTGTCAGTATGAATTATGCATGTTTGGAAAAAAGCTTCCAAATTTCAATTAGTGAATCTTAATTTTCTTTCCAAGACCAGATGGACTTTGTTAACAAAAGGATTGTATCTATATCTAATGGAACCTCAAATTGTTTTAATCAATTTCAATTGAGATAAATATTTGAAGCATTAAACCTGTCTCCACTATTTTTTTAACAAAGTCATTCTGGATATCAACAGCACACTGCTCAGTTTATTACTTTTTTATCCAATTAGAAAGCAGAATCCCCATGCACTAATTGGCAAGTGCATAAAAGAATCTACATGTTGCTTAAGCAGCAGAGACACAAGGAAGTTTAATTAACTTGTAACAGGCAATTTGTAACTAATTACATTTGGTGTTAGATGGTGCTGGTTTACTGGCTTAGAGGAAGGAAAATTCTTATGCAGCCTATTCCAAGTCCTAAAATAGATAAACCATTTTTCCTACAGTAACACCATAAGTCTTAATACTGAATATTTTATGGCCTTTTTGACCTGGTTAATGTCTTTGAAACACTACAGTACTGTACATATTGGGGGCTCTAGGCTTGCACCAATTCTCATCACATTCAACAGGAGTCAAATATTTATTCTCAGACTGAGCACTTTTATTACAGAGTTCAGTTACTTCAACTTTTTCAGTAACCTCAATAATTTCAGCAGTTCTCTCTCTTGCTTGTGAAATACCATTTGGAAAACGTGTATGGAGTTGTGAGTAATTTAAGATGCATACCTAATTTGTTGAAATTCTGTTAAAGCAGAGAATTTTTTTTATTTTCCAAAATTCATTCAGCAGATACTGAAGATTGTGAAGATTTTTCAGGTACTTCAATAGTCAGAATAAAGAAGTATTCATTTTGACTGGACATATACTTTTAACATACACCTGGATGGTACTTCTTAGATTTACACAGAGTAACTTAAAATGATATTTTAGTGTGAATTTTTAAATTTAGACATTAAAATTCTTCATTCATTCGTTGCCCAGAAACATATTTTTTTTGTCATGGACAAGCACAAAAATAAATATCTTTTTAACAATATTCATATGTGTAAGTGACCAGATAAACATTTACTGCATTCTTTCAGTAAGACTGCGCAGAGTTTTAGCATTGGCTCAAAGAGGTGCAATGATTCTCATCTTCAGTAGTGGCCTTAGCAAAATGAGTTTATGAATCAAATACATCTTGCATTTCCATTACATCAATAATAAGTCTATAAACAACATGAATGTCAAATCAGAGAAATCAGAATAATAAAGGTTAGAGACATATCCTTTAAAAAGTATCCACCCAGGAAAGAAATCAGACCAACTGACAGTTTCTTAAACTATAAGAATGTTATTTAGCATCTATAAACATCATGCATGAGCTTAAAAAGATTCATTCTCAGGTAGTTCCCTTCAGCCCCACTGAAACAGTGCAGCAGCTGAAGAAGGATATTTGCATTGCCAAGCCTGAGCACTTTTAGGTTCCTTACACAGTTAACAGAAAACATCACTGCATTGGGTCTGGCTGAGATGGAGTTCACAGTGCTGTGCTTTGCATTGGTAGTTAGAAAGGTGTTTATAACACACCAGTTACACTTAGAGGTGATTCAAAGAATTGTAGGGGGAATCCTAATTGCTGCCTAGTTCAGGTATTCTGAATAGCCCCTTGAAAATATCCACCTTTCTTCACAGAGTGCAGGGAACTGAATCGCCAAGGTCAAGCTCCTAAAGTCCAGGGATGTGATTTCTTCCAACTATTCCTAATAACTACACACTGTGACAAATACTATAGTGAGCAGGTGACAGAAAGCTTTCTCTGTCTGCACAGCAGATGCTAGATCATTATTTCTCATAAGGAGAATGGTAAAATCACAATGAAATACTTTTCTGTCAAACATGCAGATTATCTTTATAGTATATATTTTATATATGCATGTATAATAAATCAATAACTACATCTATTCCCCTCAGTTTGTCATGGCTGTATGGTTCACTTTGGTTTCTTAATGGGATTGTTGCCCAGACTAGTGTGATATTTTTGTCTATGGTGAGAAAAATTCTCTAATCTTTTTTGAAGATTAATAACATCTGTTACAGTTTGGGATTATATGGAAAGACATTAATGGATGCCCAGAATGAATTCCAGTTAAGTATCACTTTGTGTAAACAGAAATGTGACAAAAATAAAAGGAACACCAGCAGCAACACATCTGTTTATAGAGCTAATGCAAACTACAAGTACTTTAGGACAGTAATTTAGGCTATTTTTCAACATTTCCTGCTTGACACATAACCATATAAGACATGTCAGAAGCTCGATCCAGTTGATGTGATGTATACCAGCCCTTTCTTTAGGGACAACAAAGCCATGAAACACAATCTTTCAAGGTCTGGGGGGCAGTGAAAGGCTCAGTATCGGCTGTTAATTGTGATACATTGCTTCTCTCCTCTGTAAACATGTTCTGAATGTCTTACAGTATTAACCACTCTTTTATTTGCTAATATACATCACCTCAGAAACAGAAAGTGATCCAAAGTTGCTGATGAAGAATACTTCTCATACTGATTGGAATATCAAATGGTAATCCACCCCAAGCATGCTGTTGTAGCAGAAGCAATTACAGGTTTCAGGGCCACAACAGGTACAACCCAGTCAGAAATAAGGGTACTACTCATGTGTGTGGCCAGGGACTCATTCAGTAACTTGTTAGGTTTGCTGACTTAGGCATAGTTTTGTGAAAATATGGATCTACTGCTTCCACACTCCTCAAAGTTACACATGGGAATGTGGAGACTCGTGTGGAACTTAAGTCCTAGTTCTTTGCTGATTTACACCTTGCTAATGTCCTGATGCATCCTAAGAATAAGTATTTTAAAATGTTAAGTAAAAGACATTTAATAATGGTTTGTGAGAAGTATTTTTTGACTTTTTTACTCAATATTTTTTATTAATTAAAAATAATTTTATTTTTCTTTTACATTCCTAATGCACATAATAATAACTTATTTTTAATTGTACATTTCTAAGAGAAAATGGTGTGTGCAGAAATGCTTCTAATCCTATTTTTTTCCCCTTTGTAAATTAGAACACTTTGTGTATCCAGATCTCTTCAAAAGAAAATCTGAAGGGTTTATGATTTGGGTCTCCAAGATAAACTTACAGTAAATCTAGTAACATCTATCTTTGTATTTATTTATTATTTATTATTATTATTATTATTATTATTATTATTATTATTATTATTATTATTATTATTATTATTACTTCAAGTGCTGAGTTTGTGCAGCAAATTAGTAAGCAGAAGGTAGATCAACCTGAGGAAGTACCTACCAGACAAGTACAGTAAATGAAAGTGGTGGTATTAAGATACACTTTATTTCTACCCAACATGAAGCCAGGCCACTTTAAGAACCTACCTACTCAGAGTTCTTCTATGCATATGTAAGTACCTAATGAAACAAAAAAATCCCAATTCCTGGTCATTAAAATCTTCATTATCTATAACAATGATGCCAAGCTTCTAGATGAGCACCTTACCTGTGACTGAGGACCATTTACTTCATTTCTCCTGTTATTTAGAGGGAGGATAGAGACAAGGCCTCCTGTGTGTGAGCACTGTGCAAATCACTTGTGCAGGGGCAGCAGGTGTCTGGACACGCTGTGTGGAACAACTGGACTGTGCCTACCCATTAAACCTCCATCCTGGGAAGGCCTTATAGGGCATGATGCTCATGGTGATAAAATTAGGGCATGTGGTTTTGATTGCAGGTTGTACATAACAATAGCTGATACCCTGCTGATTCAAGACCATAGCCCTGTTGATAAAACACTACATCAAAATTTCAGACAGAGATGTATTCTTGGCCATGGACATTCTGTGTGACTTTGCTTCCAAAGATTTACTTCCTTGTTTCCTTTAATTCTTGCATTTAACTATTGACGCAGGACACAGAATCACTTAATTGAAATATTTCATATAAATCTCTCTTTTAATACAAGTCTGGTCATGATTAGAGTTTCTAGACACTACCACAGTATAAATAAATAATGCAAGGAAAAGTGAGGATTTAATTGATTACAGTTTATAAACCCATTTTTTGTGACTAAATTTTGCCAGGATCAACAAAAGGTAGTGGTGCCAAATCCATCAAAAGGACTGACATTAATTAGAAACAGATTTTTTTTTTTTTAATTTCTGGAAAGAGAGAGCTGTGGTTTATTACACATTTTGTATCAAATGTACAGCATATCTATTTTCATTATGAAATCACCAGATAAGCACAAGATGTGAGAAAGGTTGAAAAAACACATTGAATGTATTTAAGTTAACTATAATTGAATAAAATAACAGTATCAGAGGTGGAATGGCGGATCAATTTCTGGCCTCTTGGTAATATAAAAATCAGTCTAGTACACAATTTAATATTAGCCAGTAGCTTGAGGTATTGGTAATATTAACTGCTATGAGTCCTCTTAAATGTTGGCAGTCATCTGAATTTTCACACAGTCTAAACTGCAGAGAGCATTATTCATTTATTTTATCCAAGTCTGAGCTAAACAGAAATTCTCTTTTAGGGAAGCTCATCTCCTTGGGAAACGGGAAATGACACGGGGGGAAATTGCATGCTGAAATTTGGTGCGCTTCTCTGTCCTTTTTTGAGAGTGTTTATCATATTGCCTCCTTGGGAAGGAAAACTGTCAAAGGACAAGCAGGTTTACCAGTAAGAATAAAAATAGTAATAAAAGGTATTAAACATGTTCACATTAGCACAGTACGTGATTACACTTTCCTTAAAACAGGGACAACTTTGAAGGATCTGTCAGACAATGAATCTTGTACACAGCTGAGTTAATAGAGAAGTTCACATTTTTCCCCAGCCAAGAGCAGATCTTACTAATTTTTTAGGCAACAGCTGACTGAGACCTTAATTTTGTTTGAAAAGCAGGAGGTAAAGGGTAAGGATAAAGAAAATACATCTTTGTGGGCTTCCTGTGCCCACACAAGATTTCCCAAGGTATAAACTTTCAATATTTCAACTTCTGCCACTTCCCTAATCAGCCATGGAAAGAGGTGATTTGAAAGGTTCATCCTCTCTGAGGAGCTGCCCATGTTGTAAACTCAGAACCTCATGGAGCTTCAAAATGTTTTTTTGACGTCTTTTAAAGTAAGACACTTTCTCACAAAGACTGTTACAAATTAGAGAAGACTTGATTCACAGGAGCTTCAAGAAAGACGGCAAGAATGAGCTGTGTCTATTTTTTTAACCTTTCAACATACTGGTTACAAGACTTTCTGTAGCCACTCTGTCCAATTACAAAACAAAACAGAACCACAGTAACACTGTCTGCCAAGTGTAGAGAAATGCAGAAATGGAAGAGCCAAACCCACAGAGATCCCTTGGGCAATACAACATCCAGGAGAGACAGGTACACAGACATCTGGAAATTTTAGGGAACACGCCTTTAAATTTTATGAGTTTATGACCTGATTTAAAAAAAAACAACAAGAAAAAGCAGAATAATGGAACATTTTCAGAGTAATCAATCTATTTATGTCATAAAGGGAATGTAACATAAGCTAACTGAAAAAAATATAGTTTGAACAAATTAAAATATGTTTTAAGGCCAACCTGAAAATTTGCTAAGTAGCTTCACCTTAAAAATGAATGAATGAAAGTTAATGATATTTAGATGTGTTGGAAGATTGGCAATAATAGTAATAATAATAATAATTAATAATAATAGCAAAAACAACAACATTGTCTTGCACTGAATAAATTTCTCTTCTGTTACAATTGAGTGTAGTATCCAGCTGGGGAAAAAAAAATCTATCTAGAAGTCATTCTACCCCTAATCTATTGAAAGTTTTATCTCTTCCCTGAAGAACTTTCCCCATTTGTGAACATAAGTGGACAAAATATTTTAAATGTTTATTCCACACAAACAAGTTCTTCCTGTAGAGAAAATCAGTTTTAACTCTCCATTAGATTGTATGTATTGGATTAGACACTTTAAAAGGGTCAAATTACTTACCAAATTACTTACCCTGAAACACAAGTGGTATCAGTAAAGGTAAAACTGAACTAAACTAACTACTCTCACTCTGTTGGGCAGAGGAATGTTAAAAAATCTCAGTGATTACTCAGAGTGAGTGAATGTAAGAATAAATAAGCAAACAAACCCAAAGCAATTGGGTTTTAAGTCAGTTAGTATTTTTGTCTACAATAATTTTGAGTATAACTTTGTACAGATGTGGGTTGTGTTTCAGTAGCCTTCTTGTGATCAGTCCTAAAGTGGAGAGGTCTCATATCTTCTGCTGGAGTAATCAAGAATTAATCAACATAAATCAATCTGCATCAGAGAATCTAGTTCAATATGCTGTAATAAATGTGATTTTTCTTAGTCTGTAAAAGTTTCTCAAAACTATAGATAAAAACCTCTGAAATGAATCAAAAAGTGTTTTAAGCAAAGCTGAGTATGGCCCATTTGCCAAAAACTACTTAAGTTTTTATGTTAGCATGCATAAAATGTGTAAAACGATTTATCTCGTTCTCAGGAAATGTAACATATGCAAGATAATTGTGTTCCTTTTATAACTAAATTTATCAATCTGAAATATCTATTCTTGAGCTGTTGCTAAAATAGATCCTATGAAAGAAGTTGCTTGCTTCAGTTGCATGGCCTTTTTCTAAATGCAGATAATGATATTCAGCTTGGCTAAATGGAAACACAACATTCCTTGATATCTCTATGAATGCGTTACCTGGAATAATTTGTTCCTTAAATCTTACTTGGCAATTGTCAACAAAGACAGCAATAATGTTAATTGTCTTTCCATGCTTGGTTACTCCTGCTGCAAGATTTCACATTCCATTAAAGAGTCCACAATCCTTGGCACAGATTTCTGGGTTTATTTATACAAGATTATGAAAACTGGTAACATGCTTGTCAGAAAAAGTGTATGTTACTATATTTTATCTTGTCTAACAGGCTTGCTGTTTCTTCAGATTCACTGTGGGCTATGCTAAAGATTATAAAAGAAAGACTTTAATTACATGCCGAACTCAAGCCATTTCTTCCTTGAGGTACACTGCAAAAAAATTCACTGCTTAAATGTAAAAATTGTGCATTATCTGAAAAGGTCTTTCTCTCTAAGTCCAAAATGCAGTTATAGACAATGCATATTATTTACTCTGTAAATCCATCAGTTTGGGTATTGAAGAAACACTTGTTGATTCAGCTAATACCACAGGAAACCTTTTTCTTCTGTACTGTTCTTTGGAATAACAGAAATATTACTTGGGCTTGTTTGGTTTTAATTTACTCTGTAACTTGGATCTGGTATTGTTTTCATTGAATTCTCTACTAGTTTCATAGTGATTCCCATCGCCCAGAATTGGATCCTGATATAAGACCGAATATCTGTGGAAAGAAGCCTCTGTGTGGAATTTGAAAAGGATGTGTTCAGTCAGTTGTTAACAGGTTTTTGTTGGCAGCTGGATTCATGACCCCTCACTGCTTGCAGGTAGGTATTGTAAAGAAGATGAGGAATGACCAATAAACCATTGGCAAGATTCATGAAAGATTGGGACTTCAGGGCAACTGCAGTGAATCCAGGAAACCCAGTTTAAGAGGAAGAGATTAATATTATTCCACAAATACTCGTCTAGGTCCGATAAACAGGCATATTTCTTTTTTTCTTCCTTAATTGAGGCCTTTCATAAAATTCCATGGAAACTTCCAGTTGGTGCAGTAGGGAAAGTTGTAGAAAAACCCTATTATTGACAACTTCTTGAGCACTCTTGTAAATAGCAAAGTGAGAAATGAAGAATCTCTAAGCCTAGTTTATTTCACTTTTGAAGCCTAGTGGATGATTTACTTTTGAAGAAACTGAACAAAATTTACAACCAAATATTTTGTCATAAGAGAGATTTTATGTCCCCCCTTTTAGATGAAAAATAAGAATAATTTCTGAATAATCAATTCTTTTGTTCCATGCAGTGTTTATGATCTTGTAAAATTTTGACTATCTCTTGGAATTGCCAGTTAAGGGAAGAATTTCAGTGATTATAAATGGATATAAATTTTGAAAACTGAGCCTCAAAAAACCCTAAAGAATTTTCCAAAATATTTTGAAAGTGAGTTTGAAAGTGAACAAATAAAATAGGCTGAATTGTAAAGACCTGAACTAATCAATTAAAAAGATTTTAACCATTTTCTCTGACTCGGCCATTCATGACAAGCATCCTAGAATTAACATAAGGTCTTCAGGACAGAGCAAAGTAACAGCTGGATAGCACTTGGAACACTGAATTAGTCCTTTTTAATTGCTTAAGGATTTAAAATTTTTTTCTTTGCCATATTTTGTCTGGAACTCCACAAGTAGCCTTAGCTGATGTTCAAACATTCTGTAATGTAATAGATAATTTCATGTATTAGTATGACTATGGGGAACTTGAATTATAGATGAATACCCAACCAACATCTGGTCCAAGTGATACACAGAACTGTATTTTATAATCCACACAGTGCTAATACCTATTAAGTTACATTTTCTGCTGTGCAAATTCTATTTAGTTTTAGATTACCTCATAACTTTAATATGTGTTCTTAGTATAGTTCACTTGAAACTACGGTAAAAAACGCTTGTACATTAAGTCTCATTTTCATCACCTAATATTTTCTATAAATTTCTTTTTGTATCCAACCTTATAGGCCATACGGCTTAGTTACAAAAAAACCCTCACACTGTTACCTTTTCTTGATTATATTGCCCACCCTATTTATTCAAAATTCAGATTTTTTCTTCTAAGTAATGTTATGTGTTCTTGTATATATGTGCAGTGAAAGGCGCAAAGAGTTTCTTTAGGACTAAAAGACATATCAGTATGTTCAGGATAATGAGGCTGATTCAGTAAGACTAGAGCTTCAAGCTACATTTTCCATTCACATTCTCCTTAAAACTACAATGACACATGCATGAATGAACAGCAATGAAGTGGTTAATTCACTAGGAAAAGAAAGAACAGCTGTGGGCACCTTATGAAAAACTATGTTTGACCTGTCCATCATGAAGACATTTGCTCTTTAGTGCTGCAGGTGGCAGAGTTACTAAGAAAATCAACTTAATTCACCACAATCTTTGGAATGACTTGTTTTCTTGATAGTTTTCTGAACAGTACACCTCTATGTCAAGTCATGATCGTTGCTGCAATACTTAAAGATCGTGACTGGGAACCAAAAGATCATTGCAAAGGGCATTGTGAAGGAGACATTATGCTCAGCATCTTTTAGCATATGCAAATACAAACCACAATGTAAGATTAGGACTCAAGTGAAAGAAGCATTTCACCATTATAGAAAGTAGTACCAATAAACACACTGTTGTTACTGGTTCTAAGCTATTATCCATACTTTCTAATAACTAAATCTACTAAAAAGCTTTTTGCTGACATGCACTTTCTATAAGTTTAAAAATTACTTGCAGATTTAATTTTCTTTATCTTGTATTTCCTGAAAATTAGGTCATTCTTACTATATTTAAACATTTAATCTGCAGGTTCTCAAGCAGAATTCTTATGAAAATCAGTGATAGTGTACCAGAAAATAAGATGGTCAGTTAAACACTGTGGAAAGTAAAGCCCCCAGTTATCCATAGATTTTGAAAATCTGTGCTTGAGGAGCTCACATGTTTCAGACATGAAAAAAGCAAATTGTAATTTTACTTGACCATGAGGCAGGAAACTAATATGTTCCTTAGAAATGGCTCCAAAAGGCAGCAGTGAAAACTGGTTGATCTTTTATTACTGTTTTGCTACTTGTTGCTGATTATCAGTCTCCTTTCTCAATCTGCACAACTGAAAAAGACCCACTAACAGTGGTAGCAGGAAGAGGCAGAGTGTATAATACATCCATTGGAATATGAAGCCAAGATGTAGGCTGTATAGGCTCCTAAATCCCTGCTCTTTTAGACCAAGGACTACTGTTACAGTTCTGATGTCTTCAGGAACTCCCAAAAGGGTCCAGGCACCACTCAGTGAGTAATCAGTGTACTGTGGCCCTAGTAGGCATGGCAATAAACAGAGGGAGTGATTGAGTCAGCTGAGAATGATAGTAAACTCTGAAATTTTGTATGGTAATTATACTCGCCTCTCACACATGAGAATTATGTGAGTTATATTTTGGATGAAAACAATGAACAGATAAAACAAATTTGTTTGAATACTTTTCCTTGACCAGTTTTGGATGGAACAAACAAAAAATAATCCTATATTTAAATGGAAGTTAATTTAGTGCTCTTTACGCCATGAAACAACCATGCCAAGAGAAACAATTTTAGTAGTCCGTGGCTATCCAGCTGGTAGACTTATCCTGAAATAACTAGAGAGACATAAAAAGTATGTTTCGAGCCAGATGAATAGAGTTCTGTTTATTGCTGTGTTTATTATTTTAAGACCCAAGGGAAAACCGGGAAGACAATGTTATTCTAATGTGAAAGATGCCTGTCCTAATAAATGTATCATATAAATTAACCTTTCAGAAATAACCATTAAACATATGTCATGATGTAACTTTAAGAGGTCTAATCTTTTCCTAGATATAGCACACTTGATATTATGTCTGTCCCCTAAAAATTAAAAGTTTTACATTTTGTTTAAAGAAATGAATTTGCATTATATGACTTCCTAAGGAAATATATTTATTTTGCTGCTACTTCTGGTGTTTGGCTCTAGGTATTAAATTATATTTGTGCATCTTTTGGAACAAAAACTCTGAAAGGAAAACAGAACAAAACAGCATAAAGTGGGACTGACTGTGTATTGTATTTGCTGACATATATTCAAAGAAAAAATATGCTTAAAGCTTGGAAATTATTGCAATTTCATTATGGTCATATGCACAGAACTGATAATGATGGGGTTAAAATAGAAAAAAAATAGATGTAGGTAGCATGTTCTGCTTTCACACAGGTGATAATGAAATTCTTTAGACCTCTGCAGGTGTAATTTAGTCAATTAGAGCACAAATTGAACAATTTCCTAATTGTTAAAGCAAATAACTAATATTATGTCTATCCCCTGAGCCATCAGTTGAAGAAAGGAACATATAATTATCAGCTCATCAACCTAAGGGCAATTTACCAAGCCTAGAATAAACAGGTTGTAATTCTATGTATTCTAATATTGACCAAGTTATAAATTACTTCTTTTGTCTGATTAATGGGTGGTCATTTGTAAATAACAGTCCTGGGCAACCCCTAGGATTACCTTTCTTTATTTAAATGGAGGCACAAACAAATTGCTTAGAATCTAAGTAAGTCCAGATATTAAAATAGTGTGAGAAGAGCTTTTTTTTTCAACTACAGATGTGAACCACAGGTAAACAAAGGCCTTATGAAAACCTGATCTGCTATCTATCAGGTTTAAAGAGACAAAAAGGAGCATTATCAGATGTCTTTTTTGTTCTCTCAAGACACCTGTTTAATATTTTTTACTTTAATATTTTCTTCATGGGGGAAGGGAAGAGTCTTTAACACACATATATATATATGGATTTATTTGGTCTCTAGGACCTCTGGTATAACCACACATCTATCTATTAAGTCTACTGGTTATGTTTCATAAAGGCCACGGCTGTATGGCCATATAATGATGTATCCTTTTCCTGAATTATCCCTCTACTGTGTTGGTTATAACTGAGTGTTGAGATTCTCTTGTCATCTATTGTTTAAGATAACAGTTGCATAAATATAACACTGCAAAAAGTAAGATATACCATATAATCTAAAAAGTGGGTTTTTCTTACCTTATGTTAAATATCTATGGTTCAGAAGTCTTTGCCATCCAGTCACCTTTCATTTCTGGGGGAAGAAATAAGCCTCTGTGAGCTGTTATATATCCCATCAAGGGCAGAGATTTCAAGCTGCAATGAATGCATGGTAGCTATTAGAAACTTCTAAAACTATCTGTTCAGCTCTTATTCGGCCCTGTGAAAAGCAAGAGTACTCATGGCTTCAACATTTTATAAGTTGCAAACATCATGGTCCAGCATTCAGTTGTGAATAGAAATCTGGGCTCCACACTACCAAGGTCATCGAGTTACACTGAAGAAATTCCTTTTCTTCACTCCCTGTGCCAGTGCTGCTTCCCTCAGGTGGGTGCTGCAGAAATTATGTTTGCAAAGTAGTGCAAAAAAACCATTATGGGTGGAGAATTCCAGTTCGATGTTCATTCTATTTTCTTCATTGTTTTTGTATGCTGTTTTAAGGAGTTAATAATGTGTGTGCTTCAGACTTAGAGCCCAAATAATTTCTCAGTTATTTTCATTCAGACTGACATATATCAGTAACAGTAATAATCAAACAGAGAATTCCTAAAATAAAAGAAATAAGAGAGTATAAGAGGGTGAACGGTCTCTACTTTTTCTCAGTTCTAGTGAGAAAATGGTACATGCTGCCACATCCTGTCATACAGCTCTTCAATGGACTTACAAATCAATCAGAGCTAAGCTGAAGTATGACCATAATTAATCCTTATTTCTTTCTGGAATATTGTACTCACCAGTCCCTAAGCATCTTGCCGTTTAACAAAGAGAGAAATTGAGGGTGGGGCTTCATATACTCATAGAACCATTGAGCTTGGAAAAGACCTCCAAGATCATCAAGTCCAGCCTTTGACCAAATACCACCTTTCCAAGTGCACCATAGCACTAAACCGACATGGCCAGTCATTTCTTGAACACTTCTAGGGATGGTGACTGGGCTACCTCCTGGGCAGCCCATTCCAATTCTTAACCACTCTTTTAGTGAAGAAAATTCTTCCTGATGTCCAACCTGAACCCTCCTTGGTGCAGCTTTAGGTTATTTCCTCTTGTCCTGCCACTGGTTGTCTGGGAGAAGAGTCTGACCCCCACCTTGCTTGCAGGCATCAGAATTCAGGCCCCTGTATGTCAACAAGGTGTCTAAGATATCTGTTAAGGTATCTTGCAAGGTGTCTAAGCTCCTGTTACTATCAGTGGAGCTCTAGTCAATACAGTCACCGGGCTGGTAGAGTTATGCAGATAACCCTGAAACAGAGACCTATGCTGGCCTAGACATAAACTCCTATGTATTGTACAAAGTCCACTCTCGTCGATTTACTGAAAGATATGAAAACTACAACCTGAATCTTAAGCATGATTGGATCTTGAAGCCCAAACTCCTTGCATAAGAATGTGAACAGCTGTATGTTGCATATGTGTCAATGGTGATGGTGGGTTCTTAAATCACCTAGCTCTATAAGGATTCTGAAATGGCACACTAATGAAATGAATGAAAGCACAGGTTAGCTGAATGGCACACAGCTTCATTTACACTTCAATTCTCCTAAAGATATTTAACTACCTACTCACATTAAGTAACTAATTGCAATTCCCAATCTACCTCATTGGCAATTCATTTGAAATGCAAGTTGGTAGTGCATGCTTTACTATTCACTAGAAAACAAGGAAGCATTAATCTTGCTTTATTTGTACCTGTGAGATCTCCTGCCAGAATTTTCAAGTGTAAAAACTTGTGGCATATAAATTAAGCTTAGCAGAAATAAAAAGCCAATATTTGATGGAAATTTGACATTTCCTATACATGCTGGTCCCCAGGCCATTTGTATAATTTCTTTGTCTCAGTGCATTAAGTAACTGTATTTTCAACAGGAGTTTTCAGATGAATGTATGCTTAAAATACAGAAGGTTGAAGATGTTGATTTCAAATGGTTAAATGTTGAAAAATTATGTTGTCACATTTACTACCATTCTGCTACCAGCCATTCTTAAGCTGAACCTGCTAAAGTTGCTTGAGCAGAGCAAGAGAAGAAGGGAGTGGGAAGGAATTTAGTGTCATTAGTGTCCTTTATATTTTTTGAAATAAAAAATTTACATATTTTTATTTCCTGAGCACCATGAAGACAACAGTTTTAAAAAATAATATGTTTAATACTACTTTTAAGCTACACGTGAATTCACAAAGCAGGTATTTAAACAGACTTATTAAACTATCTTGCAGTATAAAATGGAGGAACACTAACTCACCTTTATTGTAACTCTATTAATATTCTTCATGGCAGTAATTAATTTGGTCATATTGATTTTCCTATAGTTATTCTGCTCTTTCCTCACCTGTGACAGTAAAGATGTGCTCTTTATCCTAAAAAAAAGGTTGAAATTTTTGCATGTTTAATTTTTCACACAAGTTTATGACATGAACTGCTGAATCAGAGAAATTTATTTCATAAAGGACTGAGAAATAGAGACTAATAGTAAAAAACTTCTGGATTTATTTTTACCTTTTATTTATGCATTTATAATCTTCGCTCTAGTGTCATAATAAATTAACAATAGGCAGAATAAACCTGTGAAGAAAAACATTTTTTTCCCCAGTAACAATAATTAATGCACTGGAAATGAAAAACAGTACAATAACAAAAACAAGCCTTGCATAGCACGTAGGCTAATTATTTTATTTAGGCTCAGTTTCTTTGGTGTGTGACCACCACGGGTAATACAGACTATTCTTGTCTTGTAGTTTGACTAATTAAGAAATCAAGAATTGGAATAGTGACCCATCCACCACTTCTCTCAACCCTTCCTTTTTTTTTTTTATGCTTTTTCTTTAATACATTTTTGAAAATTTTGCTTGCACACAAATATACAAGGAAGTAGGAGTCTGTGAATCTTAGGAATCTTCAGCTAAAATTTCTACTAAAAATTGTTTTTCGCAAATATAGCTTTTTAGGAAGTATTTGATTTTTCCATCACTTTTCATTCCCTTGGTTTATTCTTCAAATTTCTTTCTTTGTCTGTTCTCTGAGTCTCTACAATCTAGATCAAAAAGAGGATCCTTTCTCCATTTTGACAGTGACACTGTGATAATGTATACCTTCTAATCTGTGAGCATGTGTATGTTCAGACTTTAAAAAAAAAAAAAGAACTTTAGAAAGCTCAATGGAACAATGCCAGTAAAGATTTGTAATGTTGCCAGTGTATGTTGCCAAGAAACTGAATTTTGCTATGAATCTAAACATTCTACTGGTTATTCAACTTACTCCAGCAGAACTTGTGCTTATCTGATGGGTTACTAAACTATTGATTGACCTCCAGCTGGACTTTGAGCCACTGATCACAATCCTTTAAGCTCAGCAGTCCAACCCCACCATCCTCATATCCAGCCCACGTCATCATCTTGTCAATGAATATGTTATGCTATAGAGTGTTGAAAACTGAAATCCTTATCAAAGTCAAAAGAAACATCCACTGTGCTACACTCATCTACCAAGCTAGTAATTTTGTCACCAAAGGCTATGATATTGATCAGGCATGATTTACAGTTTCTAAATTCAAATTGATTGTTTCAAATAACCCTCATGTCCTTAATAGATTTGGAAATGGTTTTCAGAGCTATGTGTTCCATCCCCTTCCCTGGGATAGAGATGAAGCTAATCAGCCCATAGTTCTCTAGATTCTTCTTCTTGCCCTTCCTGCAGTTAAGAGTGACCTTTCCTTCTTCCAGTCCTCAGGAATCTCCCCAAACCGCTGTGATCATTCAAATGTCGTTCAGAGAGAGGCATGCAATGGGTAAGATTTGAAAGGACCACAGTGGGTCATCTGGTCCAACCTCACTGCTCAGGCAGGGTCATCCTAGAGAACATGGCGGAGAATTAATACCAGAAGG
Organism: Monarcha castaneiventris obscurior; assembly: GCA_026261815.1. Classification (NCBI taxonomy): domain Eukaryota; kingdom Metazoa; phylum Chordata; class Aves; order Passeriformes; family Monarchidae; genus Monarcha; species Monarcha castaneiventris. The sequence goes on along the minus strand of JAMPIT010000230.1, from coordinate 9,857,836 downwards.
TCCTTGAATATCTCCAGTAAGGGAGATTCCACACCCTCTCTGGGGAACCTGTTCTAGCGCGGTCAATCACGCAGTAAAGAAGTTCTTCTTCAGATTCAGATGGAACTTCCTGTGCATCAGTTTCTGCCTGTAAATTGAGAGGGGTTGGCATTGGCCAACTCCTCATGGGCTTGTGTACATCCAGTCTAGTTTTGCTCATTGTCTGGGCTTCCAAGACTACACCAGTTTCTTCTTTGCTCTTTTCCACACACCCAACTCAGCTGATCACTTTGCTTTGGGTTCCATGCTTGTTTCCTCCTTGACAAAAATTATATTTACTCTTAAAACTTTTCCTTTTAGGCAACACATGGTATTGTGTGCCTCTCGTTATGAGCTCCAAAGATGAAGCCTATTAATTAGAACTAATTGTTTTACATCAGAATTAGCTGTATTTCAGCAGGTATCACAAATGACTAAGAACCTGAGCTCCACATTGTCATTTTTTAACAAAATCAGATCATTTAATATCAACATATGTTTTATTTCTTGGTCATTTTCACATATGTAACTAAGTTATTATTGCTATTATTAACTGTGACAGGACACAAAGAATGTTAGAAACTCTGAGTTCCCAGATGCTGAGAAGACCACCAGCAACATAAATCATCATTACTGTACCAAAAACTCACAGCCAAGCAGAGTGTTCAGCACAAGAACATTCAGACAAGTAACAACCAAGGGAACACCAAGTATCTAACCACAATATCCCAAGAAGCCTGCAACCAAGACAAAAGCACTTATTCAAATATTCAGACTGCACAGGTAATGGAGAGGTCTGGTTAGTATTTGGTTCTAAGTGAACACATGTCCTGGAATTTCTGGGAAAATGACATTGGTTCCAGGTAAGTTTTAAAACTTAATATGAAAAGACAGTTTTTCCTGCCTAGTGAGCCAAATCATACAGTTGATTTCATAGGAGAGCTTCTACTGTTTTTTTTTTTTTTAACATTCCTTTCAAGTCTTCTGATGGCTGGTAGGAATCATCCTTGGGTTTAAATTTTTTTTTTTATCAATCCCTTTTACTGCAGATGAGAAATGTCTTCAATTAGGGGAACACCTTTGCTCCTCACTACTCCACCATGTTTGTACAATTATTACCTCTGATTTGAGAAATTATGTCTTCTTGCACTATGGTTTATTATTTAGGATGCCTAATCCTGTCACTGCTAAAAAGAATCAAATTCTGCTGAGTGAATCACCAGGATTATTTTTGATTGGAATAAATCTTGACAGTTACTGGTTTGCATGTCTAATCTGATTCATTGGCTCTACTCTGGTTGCACACGCTCAATTAGAAACAAAGAAAGAAACAAACCAGTGAAGCTCACCATTTAATATGTAGAATATTCCTTCAAAGCACTCATGAGCCATAATGGGGTATTCTACTTGAGCTGTGGTAGACCTTGCACTCAGTGCCTTTTACAAATAAGTATGAATTAGACTAAAGCAAAAGCAATAGAAAATACAGCCCCCCAGTAACTGTATTAATTTTATGTATATAGTCCCTTGACAAAAACTGATCACACTGGCAACTGGAGCATGCTCTTGACATGATCAATTTGATTATGATAGCCTCAGGACCCATAGGATATGTTTGTATATTGTGAGGCCTTAGGATCAGGTGATAAACTCAGTCATTATAAAATCCTGCCAACCAGTGAAACCCTTTCAACTTCCTTGGTTGTCTCTATCAATGAAGGTTACATGTAGGTAGATATTACTGAATTTTTTTCTCTTTTCCAAGTTGAGTACTCTGACTTTCTTGAGGAATGTTTTGTAGGAAATCAGGTAGCATGATATTTTCTGACAGCAAACAGAAGAAAATCATGTAATAATATTACAGTAAATAAATAAAATTATTAGTATGCAGGAGTATGGATTTTTACTCACATTGATTAATATACTACCCTGTGAAGCAGATTTATTGATTAATGGGAATGTAAATGTGAAAGCACACTGTTTTAATCAGATAAGGAAGCAGGGGACACAGAAAATTAAAATGCATAAAGAAAGTCCTGGATATATTTTATAGTCATTCATCGTTTTCCATGCCTAATCACAATATAACAAGCCACTGTGACAAGAAGACATGAGATTGATTAACAGGAGTAAAAGGTCAGGTATGTAAATGCAATCTGCTCAGACTTCTCACAATGGAGAATAACAAATCCGTTCTTGGAGTGGTTCATCACGCTCACTCATATGAATAAATCAATAGTTGCATTAGGTCAAATTAAGAGTTCACTTCAACAATTATTCCAGTCTCCGATAGTGATCTGCAGAAGAGGGATTTAAAGCAGGAATAAATTCAGTTAAGTGATGCCCATAGGTACGTGATGTCTGACACACAGGTACTGAGTCTTCCCTGAGTGGATAGGAAACCCTCTGTGGATCTTAGTGATTTGGGATCGAGAAGCAAGAAGTACCTCTGGGGAAAGCTGGACAGAAATTTGGACGTTGTGGGGAATTCTGGCAAGTGTGGGAAAGCTTTTGGCTCCCTGGTCCTAGCACATCTCCGTGGCTGGCCAGCACTTTCAGTTTCCCATACACCTTCAGGGAGTCTTGGGCACTGTTGGTGGTGTGTCCACTGCTGGCTCTGCTCTACCTGAAGAGTAGGAGACCCCTCTGATTCCTTGCTTTTGCACTTTTTGTCCTTTGATTGTTCCTTTTTTTTCATTCATTGTCCTCAATAATGACTATTTTTTATGTGAAGTAATTGATTTTTTTAACCTTTGATGGTCTCTCCATTTTGAACGTGGATGGAAGAGGGCATCTATTGTTTCTATGAATGAAATGGCAGACTGTTATTGCTAGAAATAGATGTGAAATTTCCATGTGGGCAATGACATGTATGAAAGCGTTTCCTCTTCCTGACTAGAGCTTTTTTCACTACTGCACAGATCACAGAACCTTGGTTTTTTTTCACCAGAGTTGTGTTCAGGGTGTGATTGTGATGGTAATTGAATTTCAGGAGTTTAAGTAGTCTTGAAAAAATGTAAGCTTACAGAAGTATAAAGAGAAATTGGCACTGTAAGTGCAACAATGTTTTCAAATCATCAAAATAAAAACCCCATATTTCAGAAGAGTTTTGTTCACAACAACAAAACAATAGCAACATATTAATACTAACACTAATACTAATACTAATACTAATACTAATACTAATACTAATACTAATACTAATACTAATTTATTTCTTTTCTTTCATGAACCTGTTTCCTCCCAAGCAGAATTGTCCAAAATATTAAAATAGAGCTACTTAAATATCGATCTATAATGGGATGGTTCTGCTTTGAAAGTGTTGGATTCCTTTACAGTACCAAGATTTGAGAAGGGTTATTATTATCCTAGACAGATTAAAAAAGACATCCTATAAGGGCACTAGATATAACTCTATATTTAAGGTCCAAACAATATTTTTAAAATCAGTGTTAGCAATTCAAGAGGAAGTCTGATACATATTTCTGAACTCCTGTAGGCAGTGATTTTGAGTCAGTAGGCAAAAATAGTACACATAAAAAGCAAAGGAAGAGTGTGAAGCTTAGAATAACAATTCTAACATTCCATAAAGAAAAAAAAAAATTTCAAAAGAATTAAACTGAAAGCAGTTTAGTCTAGAAATCCCAAACTTTGGGTCAATTCATTGAAAATAAGTATTATCATGAATTTTCATTAATTTCAAAGTTATTAAGAACATTATAAAGACCTAAACTTTGAAATAGACTTCACACTAAAAGAACAGGTTGACAGGGATTCAACTCCTGAAAATAGTGACTATGGACTACCCTTCACAGGTTTCTTTCTGTTTTAATTTACCACCAAATGGATTTTATTCTTGAAGATATAAATTGGAAAAACTTCTATAATCTGGGGTAACTGAAAGCTGAATGGTGCCTTTACATCATATGGCTATGTCCAGCTAGTGCACATATAGCATCTCCATGTAAACGTGGTTGGGTGATAACGGCTATAAAACTACTTCAGTTTGGCCTCACTGATCCACTTATTCTCTCTGATATTAAAAAACATGTCACATGTGTAGGAGTTCACAACCAGCCCAAAGGATAATAAAGAATGACCATATTTTTGAGAGAAAAAAGATGTGATAAAGAGAGCTAAAAAACTTCAGATCAGTGACTATGTCACTCAAATCTCTAATTCTCTAATCAGAGATTCTCAAATTTGCTTAAACTGGAATTAACTCTATGCTGATCTAACTTACCCTCTGGTCATAAAAGTGATAGCCATAATCTAAAATTATAGAGTTCCAAGAGTGGAATTAAGCTGTAAAAACAGGTCTCAGTCAACTTTAGAACCATGTCAGCCATTAATGGCTTGTGGCAGAGGTGCAGCTGATGTTAACTACCTCTTTTTCTCATGTTTTTTTTAAATCTACATTTCCCTGCCAACAAAAGCAGCACTAAATTTTATAAAGAGTCTCAAGTGACAGTCCGTAAGGAGACCCAGAACTTACAATAGATTACTATAGGCAGAGATATCGCTATAGGTAATTTATAGGATGTAGCATAACAGAAAAAGCTGGAAAACACACATGATCCAGGATTTCCAGGGGGCCTGTGGAGATGCAAAACCCTGGTTCTTGTATAATTATCACTATAAAATCATTCTGTGTTGTTCATATTTTAAGTCAAATGTCCTGGATACTTTTTATTCAATGCACACATCATCCTCATCTATAACACTGGCAGTGATACTTCCCACTTCAATAAATGCTATAAATGGAAGCTGCTTCCTGAAAAGAAACTGCACCAGGGGACTTTATGCCCTAAATTTTGAACAAAAAAAGTGAAACAAATGCTTTTTACCCTGAAAATGTTGCTTCTTACAGTAATTTCTCAGCACATGATTACAAATATAATTAATTTTCCGAGGGATCACAGGATAAATCAAAGAACTGATTAAACCATATTGTTTGTTACATGAAAATCCTATTGAGAGAAAATCAAATGTTGAAGACAAAAAGTAATTTTGGGTCACATTGTTTATTTTCAGTTACTTGCTCTTACCAGTTCAAAAGGAGATTTGATTTGCTTATTCAGCCCTCTTTCTTAATAAGCTATCACTCTGATTTTCAATAAGAGCAAACAAATCTTCTTAAAAAAAACTTTCTGAAAGTCAGAAACAAACAGAGATCACCCAGAGGCAAGAGGTCTGTAGAATCTTTAAAATGTAGCTGGAGGCAAGAACTAAAGCTCTGGAATCTGATAACCAAAATCTCTAGCCCGACAAATAAGTGTTTAGGGGATAGACATGTACTCCACAAAAACAACCAAACCTAAGGCTAAACCCTTCCCCCAAACCCCCAAATTGAATTTATTCTATATTGTTCTTAGTATTAATTCCTTGTAATATGATTGTTCCAGAGACTCTAATGTTGTATAAAAACATTGGAAAAATGGTTTTCTCTGCCAGTGACATGGATCATCACTGTCTGTTCAATGCTTCCCTCAAAAAAGTCTGATTCAGATTGTGATTTTCATGAACTGAACAATATGACAAAGGTAAATTGCATGAAGACTATGAATTTGCTGCTTCTACAAAAAGAATAAATTAATTTGTGGTCAAAATACCTTAATGGTCATTCTTATAACAGGGATTTAGACAGTTTGAATGGGTAACAATCTCATTAAGAATGCCATAGATAAAAGGAACAGAGGATTAAATATCTGGTTAAAACCTTTCTGTGATGCCTCATGAAATGAATTGTCACTGCTTCAGCCTTCCTACTAGAAATATTCAGGAAAAGGCTGACAGACAGATATTTGGAGACAATCTGCCCTACATTTTGCTTTCCCAGTTGCCTTTGTGAAAGCTTCCCAAGAATCTTCAGATCTAGACTATCTTCCTGTTGGCTGTCTTTGTCAGAGCTTGCACTGTTCTTCTCTAAGCAGGGATCTGTCTCAGCCTTGCCTGCTCTCCTGGCAAAGAGATACACTGGGAAGTTTTTACTTTGGATTTGGACTAATCTACCTGGCCATTCTAACACTAGATGGAGTTTTTTCAGGTCACTTATACAGCTTTATTGAACAACTGCTGTAAATTTTTTGAGTAATAATGGCAGGGTTGAATCTTCTATCCTTGTTTTTCTTAAAGTCCGTTTGAAATCTTCTGTCATTGTAAGTTCAAACTTATCAACGTTTGTAATGCAGGAAACTAATTGATTCAAGAAACTATATTTGAAGATTAGAAGTTAAAGGTTGTTTGGATGACAACTGATCATATACAATATTGAAATTACCTAAATGTATTTTTTTCTCAAAGTTAAAGTGTTGTGAAACTATGTACACATAAGAAACAATTCAAATGAGTAGTGAGAAATCTTTTTATTTGCCTATCTGATAGAATATATTACTGCTTAAAGAATGTACTTCAATTTTAATAAACAAAATTAATCAGAATATGTCAAGAATTTTTTACTCAACAATTTTGCATACCTATTTCATTTTTTCATGTGCAAGAAATGCTCTTTTACTGCAGCTAACAGTCTTTGCAAAAATGGGTCAGTTCTAGCTAATTTATCAACTGATAAAATTTGAAGAGATATTTAGAATTTTTCAAGATTAGTTATGATACTTTGCTAAGAGTGCAGTCTGTTACATACCCAGGTAAGCTCTTTATACTACAGTATTGTGATCATGAATGGCTAAAAAAAGTTAAGACATTAAAATCCTTAGAGAAAAATATTCTAAGTAATTTGAACTGAAATATTTTCAGCCATTAAGTGAAATAGTTACCAGAATCATTGACTAAATCAAATAGAAGGGAGAGAAGTACAGGGAAATTAAAACCACAGTAAACCAGTAAAACACAGAATTGCACAGGACTGGTGACAGCTGGAACAAATGTGCATCCAAGAAGCCATATGGAGTTTCTCTGTTTCTGTCTTTTCTGGTAGCACCAGGAGAGCTACTGAGGAACAGCTGGCTCTGTTCTGCTGGAGCCCAGTAGGGGCTGGTAATGTTTGTAATCCTGATGTGGGGGCCAAGGGAAGAGAGACATCACTGAAATCCCGCTGTCCAGAGTAGACATTTGTGCATATAAAAATGAGAATATGGTATTTAAATTGGCTTCTTCTGAAGATTTGTCTTGTTTCTTGTCCTGTCCTTTTTTTCTTTCCAGCTTACTAGGAAGTGCATCATCAGGGTATAAAGCTGGTTACTTCTTTTCACCTCTTTGTTGGCTGCACAAAGCACAGCAACTTTCACAGCATTCATCAGGAAATTTTTAAAAGAGCAGATGTGGTTAGGTAGAACTTGATGTTCAGTTGGATTGATTGAAAGAGAATCTTTGTTTATCTTTGTCTTATGTTAATCAGATAATAATTCCTGATGACTTCATAACTTAGTTCAGCCGAGGTGTTTTTATTCCAGTGAAGAATTAAATTCAGTTAAAGCAACGGCTTAAAATCTTGTATTTTCTTAGGTTGGATCTGCGGTGATCCTATGCTATTCGTTTATTCCAAAATAAAGTTTTATCATCTTAAAAAGCAAAAAAACAAAGCATGGCTAATAAATGTTTGAAGTTTTCAAGTGTACTTTTCTTTTATTTTACTACTTTGCCAGGTGAACTATTTTCTCCTCAAACTTTCTCATTGCAGAGATGTAAAGACTAACTGCTGTGATATTGTTAGAATAAAAGAAATACTGCTTTGCTTTTCTCTTCCCCAATATTAAATTATTTTCATAAAGTAAATTCTAAGAGAGTGACATTTAATGTAAACACTCTATAAACAATAGCTGCTCTGCAATTGCTAATCTATTTCCTTCATTACTGCTGATGTCCTGAAATTTGTGGAACACCAGAACTGACAGAAAAACAACCCATTTCCTCCAAACTTTCCTGCTGAATAATTACTTCCTATGTTTATCTGGTATAAGTTTCCTGTGGGCAGTTTCCATATGTTTTTCCTGTGCATGGGTTTTTTTAAGGACTCCAAGAAAAAACAATTTTGCCAAGTACCTCCTCAAACTAAAAAGCTGAGCAGATTAATAGGAGACAGAAAGACCTTTAAATATCTTTAAAAATATTTTCTTTTAAGATTTTAATACTATTTTTACTAATAGTTTGGTCATAAAAAATTACATTGCGTTCTGTTTTTACAGGTGGATCAATTTTGCCTATTTATTACTACTGTTGTAAACAAAACACTTTTTAGTCTTCTTCCTTGTGTACACAAACTCTTTATTTCAACCCATTAATTCTGAAAGAAACTAGTGTAATATTTAGATACAAGAGAACCTTTATAGGAGTTTGAAGAGCTCAGCATGCTCTCCTCTTCAGTTGTGCGGGATGATAGGAAAGCTGCACTCTTCTGCTGGCATCCTCTAGACATCAGCAGAAAGCCAATGTGTAATAGGGCTTGGGGACAAATATCCTCTGATTTCCCCTGTCTCCTGAGGCATTCTGAATTACATAAAAGACACAATGCAGATTTGGTGCTTCTGCACACACTCCTAACACCAGTCATTTTGTCTAGATGTCATTTGTCTAGTCATTTTTCAAGAAAACTGAAGGACTTGATCTCATTAACTATTCCTTGTTTTATGTATCTTGCTGTTAATTTTGCTAGGTGCTGCGTGTGAAGAGGATTTCCAGAAATATTTAGCAGATTTTTCTTTGGTATATATTGGCCTCCAAAGTTTGTTGCTGTTGTTGTCTATTTCTTTGTTTTTGGGAGCTAAGGCTTCTTAGACAAATGTGAAAAGTATGTCACTCATTAGTAATACCAGAATCTCTGTATGTGACAAAATATTTCTGGGATTCTTCTAGGAATTCTCTGACAGATGATTACATCTTCCAGTTAGATGAGTCTTTATGAATGGTAAAGGTTAATTCAGCCGCTTATCAGAGGGTAGACTTGAATGTTTCCAAACTCCCAGGTATTAGTGTCTTCTTAGGTGGGAAAATTCTGATGTTGGTTTACAGACTCTGCAATTTATTCAGATATTAATGTTAACCCTTCATCAGAACCAGCTTTACAAGTAAAAGAAGAGTGCAAGATTTATCTCATAATGGAACAAAAATGTAATTTCACAGTACCTTAATTAAGACAAAGCTTTCCTTCTTGATAGAATGAATCATTCCTCAGTGTCAGAAACACATCCATTATTTGGAGCTGTAACATATATTCTAAATATATTTGACTATGTGTATACTTGGCTTAAGGTATTGCTTGAAAATAGTCTTTTATTGTAAATTAGTAAAACCTTCTAAACCTTACTTAAATACCTATGCTGTTAAATATTTAGCGATACATTTCTTTATGTAGAAGAAAAACCATAATTCTTTTAGCAACATATCATCCTGTAACAGTTTCACGATGTTCCTAAATTGTGCTAAATGCTTTCAATAAGGGAAGCTTGTATCTGTATCAGTGAAGATTTTCTTTGTGAAGATAAGTTGGGTAATAAATGGGCAAAGCTAAACCAATTATGAGAGATGGCTGTGTTTTCAGGAGGCAGACTGCATTTCCTGAGTAATGAAGGCTAGAAGTTTCTGTACTGGAGAGAGAGGGGCTCTTATATGATGAGACCTATTCCTGAATATTTTGAGCAGTGGGTGGAGCTTCAGCAGAGGAAGTGTTATGATTAGATTCTTCCTCCTTCTATCCAGTATGAACTGGACAGTGCTCTCAGGCACATGAATCTTGGGTTGTCTTGTGCAGGGCCAGGATCTGGAACCCATGATCCCAGTGGGTCCCTTCCAACATAGCATATCCTTTGATTTTATGATTCTGTGGAGTCCCAAATATGCAAACTTCTTAAATTACACTTCTTTTTAGAAGCGGGGGCGGGGGTCGGGAATCTCCTTCAAATTATGTTTTAATTTAAGACGTGAAATCCTAGCGCAACTGATTTTAATTAAAACTCAGTTTTTGTCAGTTCTTATCTTTATGTTTTTATTAAGAGGGTACAATGAGATACCATTGTCTCAAAAGCAAATTGAAACTTTTGCCTAATTTCAGCATTGTAAAAAGAAACAAATGTATTTTAATATTTCAAGCATCTAGACTTGAACAATGAATGAATCTCATCAGTATCTGGAGGATTTTTTTTGCTATTCCTCTTGCTGACATTTCTCATTATGATTTCATTTTAGCAAACCTTTATCTTTAAACACAAATCCCCAGGAAAAATGCAAGAGTGGCTGGATTTGATACAAATCTAAAAGTACACATATCTGTCATTATGGCTGAAGCCTAAATAAACAATACAAATTGTACAGTGGAACATAAGATTAATTTCTGATTTTCAAGGTTCTACTTTGGTAAAATACTTTGTATAAAAATAAAAGAAGAAAATCAAACAGGATTAAAAAAAATAGGTCAACTGAAGCTGGGATTTCGAACATTAACATCCATCATTCATGGTTGCATGGTTATTTCATGGGGTCATTACCTTGTAAAACAGCAGAGCTTATGTTGTTTTGACTGTCTTTCTATCTTAACATATTTGGAAGTCTTTCAAATTGGACTTTAGAACTGATTTACATAAGTTTATAGTGTTTATTTCGGTTCTGTTACATCCTGTACTTTGGCACTCTTGTTTGAGGAATATGTGGCCTTCTTATCAATACTCACACAAAATAGCTCAATGTCATCCTTTACTACAGCTTTAAATGTGTCTTTCTTGGATTAGAAGTTTTTTCTGCCTTTTGCTATCTTTTAGTTCCTTTTTTTTCTCTAGTTAAAGAACAAAATGGATGTTCTGTAAGTATAAATATGCTTACACTTTACCATCTTTGCAGTGAAATCCCCTCTCTCCACAGTGCAGAAAATTTCAGCCTTCCTCATTATTCTTCAGATGAAGCCTGCCTCTTGAAAACACACCATAAGTGATTTACTTTTGTCCACTTATTATACAATGCAGGATCTTTCACAATCATTACCTGGTGGGATTTCCATATTTCCTTGGCTAAAATGACATCCAGACTGAATAATTATACATCAGCTCAGGTATCCTCACACCAACCTGCTCAGACCTTGTTAGCATAAATGAAAGTATAGGGATGGAAATATTTTGGTGTAAAGTGACAGAATGACCATGACATTGTCAAGAAAATTACATTAAATGGTTAAAACTATCTAAACAAAATAATAGATCATTTCACTATACTGATTGTGCACAACTTTGATTTCCTACTCCACATGTAACATGGAAGTAAACTCTTCTATTCATTAAGTTTCTGCTATCTCCACAAAAGAATAAACCAATCTCTCATTTGGCTAAATCATCATCAAAGTTTTAATGTCTCAAAATATTTTGGACCCTCAGTTAAACTTTTGGTCTAATAGTCAATAAAGGTCAAATTATGAAAAGAGATTCAAACATTAGGTGAACCACTGGGGTGGTAATGCTTTGCTTCTGTTTCCATGTCGTACACACACTGCTAAACAAAAAGCAAACCCAAGACAGTTGTGTACATCATGGCAGGTGTAGAACATTCACTCTGTTTGTACATAATTACACTGATACCAGACAAGATTTCCATGATTGCAAATGGAAAGGACTATAATATTTTCACAACTATCTTGGATTATTTCATGGTCTGATGGACATTCTTCATGACAGCTATGAACCTGACTAGAATCAGAGGTTAGGTGGTACAAGTCCAAAAAAAGAGAAGGTAATGCTTGTGGTGTATGGATGCACATGGATTCACCAGATCATTTTGCCAGCTAAGAGTGATGAGGCTGTACAAGCATTAAGAGACCATCAGCAAACACTTAAACATATGCTTGGTACAGTCTCCTGCTAAAGTCAGACGTTTCCAATATGAGTCTGCTGGTCAGTCATTCATAAAGATTTTTTGATTTAATAATCCTTCTCTATCAATACACAATAATTTGGGATGCAGAAAAACGTCACAGCACTTGCCCCTCTCTACCTCCAGTTATAAAGCAGCTTGGGAATTACTGAGACTTGGACAAATGTAGACCAGCATGCTGAAGGACATTAGCATAAAAAGAGTCTTAATTTAGATGGTCCATGTTCCAGGCAAGTTCATAAGCTTAAGGCTTTAAAACATCAGTGTTTTCATCTCTGAAATGTGTTTGGGAAAAGGAAAATAGTCTCTTCCTTTGGGTAGGCTTCTCAAAAATGTACTCTGAAACAGGTAGAGGAAAACTATTTTCTGTTTTCTGAATGATCTGATTTAATTCTATTAATAGTAGCAACAGTTTAATTTAAAGTCCTACAGGATCATGATTTGTGTTTCCCCCACTTTGATAATTTTTAAGAAAAAAAAGGAAGTTTAAAAAATGGATCAGAACTCAATTTCTTATCAGGAAGAATTTAATACATTTAACAATCCTGCTATTACCAAGCCATTTAATGGGGTTAAAAGTATGACAAATTTGGCCTATATATGAATATGATCCCTGTCACAACTTTTATTAAGTTGTCTTTACTATCTGTGGCAAAAAGATCTGGGTAAAAAGTCTTGAGAAATGGGCCATTCTCTTGTGTTTTTGATGATCTCAGAAGCTGAAAGATGTGAAGTTTTGTTTATTTTTACTATCATTACACTCTGGTTGAGAACCAAAGCTAAGACACGTCCTTTGGAATGACATCAAGTATGCAGTGTTTTCTACTCATCTAAAATGATATTTGTTATGTGGGTATGTTTCAACGCACTTTGTCTCGAGGCCTGTGTGTTGTTTGATACTGCACTGTGTGCAGTAGATATAGCATTATGTGGATTGCAAAACAGCTCTGAGCCAATGTTTTAAACTGTGGTAGCACAATAACCATGAGTTGAGCACCAAAGAATGTGGCAGGTAACCACAAGCTATAATTCTGGCAATTACAGCAATGTTATTTTGAGAGACTGGATGGCTGCAGTGGTATTTTTATATTCCTTCTTAAGGTCTCCCTTCAAAGTTAACTACACAGTTTTTCTCAGCTGGGCTGGAATGAATCTTTACCTAATACTGGAAAACCCAGCAAGATGTTTAATTTCTGCATCTTCCCTCTGTTTAGTACGTCAGTACATGGAAAGGACAAGCAACATCAATAATATTAGATGCAAAGGATCCAGAATTTAACAGTGCTTGTTATTTCATTATTTGTGTATTTCTTTTAAAGATTTCCATGATGTTTTATTAACACGGACAGAGAAGGTAGATATTCTGGATTTTGCAAAAGAAAGCAAACAAGCTAGTGTTTTTCTCCTAGCTGCACATATACTAGGTAGGAAACGAAAAGCAAAACAAATACTATCACTTGAATGACAAGAGAACTTCATATACTGCAAATCTATTTAGGCAATCGAATCAAATTGGCATTTGAGGAAGAGGTGTTGCTGTCAAGTTTTTAAGGTGGTAAAACACAGTTTAGCCTTTTCGTGGTAGTTTGGCTATAAAGACAAATGTTGTCTCATCTAATTTTGGCTTCAAATTATCAGACAGATTAAAAATGAAACTGCACAACTACATAAAAGCCTCATTTAAAGTGATGTCAATGTCCTCACCTTTGAATGCTTTTGTATTAGTATGTGGGTTTTGTGTCAGCCATTTTATTCTTGCTGCACCTACTGCCGCTCCTACCAAATGTATGGCCATTATTCCCTGCCCTCCAGCTCCATTTCCTGAAAAAACTCATGAAAAAGTGCTGCTGCTTTCCACCAGCTGCAAGTACGAACTTGCTTTTGTCTCATTTTTTTCTCATTTAAGAATTGTAGCCACTAAATTTGAGAATTTCTCCTAAATAAAATCCCTACAGAATTTTCATGGATAAACTGTTACCTATGATACTTAGCAGATTTTTCAAAATGAAATGTGACATTTGTCTATTAATTGTGTATCTTAATGTGATGTTTCATTTTTCATTAAGTATACTACTAATAACCTCCCATACCTGTTGGGGTGTTTTTCCCTGGAGCTTGTTTAAATAAAGAGAATCACAATATATTTTGTCATATTTATTTTGACTACTATTTGTTTTCTGATGATATTATTTTCCCAGCCCAAAATGATGCATCATTTTTCTTGAGAAAACATCTAATTTTTTTTCCTCTTTTGGTATGTAGTATTTTTTTTCCTGGTAAAAATTATGTGATTCAATGGCATGAATATATGTCAATATGAAGATGGGGAAGCATAAAAGATAGCACTGGTGAGAGAATATAAAAGGTAGGATTCAACTTAAAAATACTTAACTCCCAGAGAAACCTATCCATGTTGAATAATAATAAAAGTACCACTGATACAAATCCTGCTGTAAGGTTTCATATCTTAATAGACTATACAGTCTAGATAGTGTGTCAGACCTCTGAACTCTTATACAAAATATCGACTACAGGAGTGTTCTTGCCTTGAATCTGTCCTCCCCTGGACATTCTGACATTACTGAAAAGTCCTGTGTAATTATTCAGAGAGCAGCAATCTGCCAATAGAATTCCTGAAGCAGCCCTCCCTTTCTAAACAGCTTTTGGCTTTTAAGAGACATATATTTAGAAATTGCCTTAAGTGCTCTTTTAAACAAACTTTCCCCTCTAATACCTATAAGATTTATCAATAAGAATAAACTAACTGAAACTGTTTGTCTGCAATGTCTAAAGAGAGTAACTCTTCCCATTAATTTTTTTCAGTGCTTTGAATTTTGGAGAATACCTTTAGGATCTCCCATTGCAAAAGAACAGCTTACCATATCTTTGACTCTACAGGAAAACCAACAATTTATTTTTTGCCAGAATAATGGGGAGTATCTCCTTGTTTTAATTAAAATAAAAAAGATAGGGCTGATCTCATAAGTAAATGAAATGTTGATTTCTTTATATGCTCAATTATGTATTTTTAGTAGTAGCAAATTTAAAGTGAAGCATCAATGTTTGTATAGAGGCTTAATTTTACTGAAAGAGTTTTTTGTACATTTATGTAATGCTACCAAAATCCTCTTTATATGAATCAGCATGGTACTGAATTTGATAGAGAGATAAATTTATATCCATTGACTTTAAGATTCATTACATATTGTGTAGACAATTTTATACTTCATAAAGCTAGGAAAATTCTGGTCAAGTGTGTAGAGTACATGACTTTTTAACTGTAAAGTCTTCCTTGGAATTAAATACACCACAGTTAATCCATCTGTCTTTATTTTGCTCACCCACTGGATCATATCCCTCACACACAGAATATTATTTCTAAATAAGCAAATTCTTGGTGACAAGGAAGACCATAATGGTTCTGCAAGAGACAATGCGGTCTTCTGTGTCAGTAGTCCATGTTTTATAGCTCCTGAATTACACACTGAAAGAGTTTGTTCCTTCAGGGGCCTGAAGACTGAACATGACAAGAATGCCTGCTTGCATTTACTGAAATTTCTTTTATTTTCTTAAGGAAAAAAGAAGAAAGGAAAATAACAATTATTTGATTTTTATTATAAACTGAATTTAAAATTCTTCAAGATTCTTGGATATAAGTTCTGTCTTTGTTACTCAGATGTTCTATTTCTGATTTATTTTGGATGTTGCATAATAACACTGTAACATTCCAAAATGCACTCAAACCATACCACAGTGTATCAGCAGTGTTTCACATCTACACCAGAAAACTCCAAGAAACACACCGAGAAGCCAGACTCCAGAGTGGTTATTTTATAAGGCAGCTTAAAATAATTGGTCATATTGTTTCATCTTTAACAGATCTTAAACTTGATCTGTTTAATTACTTTTAAAATTCTAATAGAGGTACAAAGTAAGTCAATCCTTGCTAAACTATCTTTATCTTCATTTGATCCAATCTTGCTCTCTATTTTTCCTCCATTTCTTCTTACTTATAATCAATCTCCAAATGTCTCCTATTTAATAAATAGTCATTAATAAAAGTTTCTCCTGAAGTCACAGGAGCTTGAATGACAGTGGAAGTTACTGGAGTGAACCAGAAATAAAGTCAGATATATGAAAAATGCTGTAAAAATTCCCAGTGGAAGCAAAAATCTGCTTTGCTCCCGAGCCTGATTATCCTTCTCCTTCATCTGATCATTCAGGAGCATGTAGACTGGGAAAGGTTCTCCCATGTGATTTTCAGAAGTGACTGGAAATTTTGGAGTAGTTTATTCTCCATGAGGATGCCTTTCCCTCTCTGGGCAAAGAAAAAAGTCACATATTCCCCTTCAAATATAAGAATTGAAAACTGTTCAGTGAAACTCAGTTTCCAGTAGGAGAATGAGAGTGACATTTCTTGTGTCAGATGAATGTTTACCTCATCTCTCTGAGCATCAGATATAGACCTCAGCTAGAACACACTTGGAAAAAACCATGAAACAGGGAGGGATAATGGAAGAATCTGAAGTGAAATTTGACTGCAAATATTTAATACTCTGTTTAGAGAGTAAGGAAATTAAACATTTTGAAAATTTCCAAGCAGAAATCCATTAAAAGATCTATTTCTTTGACTTAAATATTATTTTCCCAGCCCAAAAAAACCCCAGTCACTTTATGCCTTCAAATTTTTAAGAAAAGATGAAAATACTTTCCAGAAATTAAATAATTTACGAAAGAAGTAAGTCAGCTAAAATCTATTGTTCATCTACCCGTATTTTGACTGTTTTTTTAAGAGACAGTGTTGATGCACTCTTTACCTTGTGAAGTCCCTTGGAAAAAAGAGAAGTTTCAGGTAGAGATAGGAAGGAACTGAGATGTTTTGGGCTTAACTTCACCGATTAAGCAGTGTCCAGTGCTCGTTGGGATTTATAGATGCTGTAGCTGTCTGATGTTCTGGGCCACTCTAATCAGAGAACCTCTAGTCAGAATTGGATTGCATCAGTCTCTGTGTTTGTTTTGTAATACACACAGATTTCATGCTGCTGAAATAAAGGCTATTTCTGCAAGCTGTGAATATCTGACCTTGGTATTGCTTATCACAGCAGAGGCCGTTACAGCTCATGGCAGCAAATGTTAGCAACAGTAAATGAATTTTTTTTTCATCCTTGGGCAACTGGCGCGATTTCTACATGCTTGAGCCACTTGTAGAATAAGATATGTGGCCTGGTCAAATGTGACAGTGTTGATTTGTGAGGTACAGAAGCCGAATGAGCTTCACTTATTTATATTAACCAACTCTTAAAAAAAATATTTTTGGTATATGGAGTTTAATATTTCTTGTGAGTTGTTGGTAGGACACATCCTGGTGCTATGTCTGAAAATCTATGTTGCATTTTAACCCTAATCAGGTAAAAATAAAAATTCTCCATATTTTAGCACCAACCTGGGTAGTAATTTGCTAAATTCTTAGTCTAAACTGCATGCAATTTATTCAAAAAACAAGACTTAAAATTTTTAATGTCTCTATGAACCAAAATTTTTCCTTTCTTTTTGTTACAACTCATCACAAAATGAAGTGGAACAGAAAGAAATAATAGAAGCAAAAATTTTACTAGAATTTTAAAGACCAGAAAAAGATTTTCTATATGAATTACTGTAACTGTTATTCATTTTGATTTCACATCTATTTCAATTTATCCCCTAGAAAGAGTCCTGACCAATACACTGACTTAAGTAGCTGATATTGTAGACAGATGTTAGCTCAAATCTGCTTGGATTAGTTTTCTTGCAGGAATTTACAGATACAGACACACTATATAGACATCTAAGTTTTCAGAAACTAATGTGTTACAGTTACACTTTAAGCTTTTCAGGCTTTGTGTTTGAAAATGTTTCTGCATTGTGTCATATCAATTTGCCACTTGAGAGCAGAAAGGGGGAAATGAAGTGTTACTGTCACAATCAGCTACTAGAACACATGATTTCATTTTTACATTAAAAGGTTACATTCACAAATGCTGATGGTTTTGTTTTTTTGAACTCAGAGGAAATAAGAGAAAGGTGTTATTGGTTCTGAGCATCTGGTTTCTGTTTCTAACTTTCCTGTATTTCTAAAAGTCATTATGTACCAGTTTATAGGGCTAAGGAAGAACAAATGATATGACAGAGTAGCCAAAATGAATCATTATGTTTCCCTTCTAGCTCCCATTGTTTTTGGAACTACTGTAGGGCCCAATTACAATTTTACTTAAATACTTCTGGCTTTTCTTGCTCTCTGTTCAGGAAAAAGATAAATAAGGACACTGTTCATATTGTGGTAGGGAGGCAGCAACTGATCTTGCACAAGGCTGCAACGACTTCGCAAATCCTTCTCCCTTTCCCCACTCACTTCCATCAAAAGCCCACCTTTCAAAGAGACAAGGGGTTTAACAGCAGAAAAAGGTGAGAAGATGGCACTTTGCAGTTTCCTTTTTGATTCTACAAATGTCTCTCCTTATGAACGTATTTCGTTTTGTGTATCAGAGCTGGTATGCTTACATTCAAGCAGCTACAAAGAAGAACAAAACTCGAATGCACTTCAGATTTTGTATTGAAATGCTGGAAAATATATGCTTTTTTTTTCATTTTTTCTATGTTGTTTGAATGCTACTGCGTCTTGAGCAATCTCATCTCATTCATATCTGTGGTACCCATTTTGGTTGCAACAGGGAGGTCATGAGAAGGTACTGAGGTCTAAAGCCTGTCCTTCTGGGTCTGCTCCACCTAAAGAACACACACTGTGACTTAGCTTGTGCTGGGTTTTCTGTTCTCATGCTTGACTGATTAAAGATCAAGTACAAAGTGACATAAAGGTGGAAAACCAAAGTGTAGATTTTTCCAAATCTGGCACTCAACTTTCACTTACACCTGGAAGTCAGATTTCAAAGGAGGTATCCAGAACTGCCCCTGCCCTGGCAGTGTGGTGCAGCTGAGTGCTCCCAGGCATCCTTGTATTCACCTCTTCTAAGAGCTTTGAGACAGAAGCTTCTCTCAAAACAGCTTTGGTAGGCAGGACATCAGAGAAAACATAGAAGGAGAAAGGGTTATTTGTTTTTTAATGTACCTTTTGCCAGCTGTTTGTGCAAAGGGAGCACTCAAAAGAGACATTACAAATTCAGGTTCAGCTTCTTTCTCTACTCGAGAGAGATTTGAATACAATTTCTAACATTCAGAATGCATCAGGCATCTTGGGAATATTTTAATCCTGCCTTATAAATTTTTGTGAGAATCAGGGACTCTAACAAATTTCCAGATTAAGAAGGCAGTGGTTAGGATGCTTTCTTGGAAACAGGTTGGTCTAGATTTAAATATTGCATACCAGGGTCCAGTGATGAAGGATGCAGAGCCCCTGTCTACTCTCTTCCTTACAAGTTCTTTAATTTTTAAAATACTGTCATTCACCTAAGGTCACTTAATGCCTGAATTTGCAAAGTCTGAAAGACTTCTTTCATTGCTCCTAGGGTATGCTCCCATATCTATGATCAGGGCACCCTTCTAATAGGCTGGGCCAAAGAATTTTATTAATCTGCTTAAGGTGGAAATTCAGCCTCCTGCCTCTCCTCAGCCTGTTGGCTATTTCAGGTAGCTCAGCAGGATGATTTTACATACACCCCTCTAAGACATTAATTACCTTAATTCACTCTGTAGCTAAGGTAGGTTATTCTAAATAACAAGATTATTAAGAATAAAAAAATAAGGTGCTTGCCCTAGTAGCATGCAAATTAAATTGCGTATTTTTTTTTCTAAAATCATCTGCTTTAAAACATATTTGTTTTATGTTCCACCATTAACTAAGTCTTGAATTTGGAACATTGATCATAAAAATAAAGTTAAGAAAGTGAATAAATCCTTCCAAAAATCTGATCCTTTGTTTCAGAAATTTAATAGCAAAGGTTCAGATGGTTACTGATTAGGCAAACTCAATATATTCCTTCTTTTGGAAAGAATATGTTCCTTTGGAAGGAATATTTGCCTTTTCTTTTTGATTATTTTAACCTTGTGCAGTTTAGGCTAAAATTCTGTTTTCACTTTACCAATCTAATAACCAGTCTAAAATAATAACAAAAGCACAATACCCTGAGGAAAGAATCTCTATGGGGTGTGATGCCTTCTCTGATGACCATGAGTAATGCTCTTCCAACAACCTCTCCCCAAGTTCATCTGCAGTCTCCTACACACTGCAAGGCTTCTTTGTTTGTTTGACTTATAGCCTACATGGTTTGTGGTTACTTTATTTACTCAGTCTTTTTATTTATATAATTCTCCCACAGGCTAAAAATCTCTTGCGTCATATACAAGCAACCATCACACACGAGTAAAACACAGTTTTTTAATATTTAGAGTCAGTGTCTCTATGAAAAGTTCAGCTAAACACAGGGTTTGAAATAAGTTCTAACAGCCTCCACAATAGGCTATGCATTGCAGCAGGTCTGATGTGGAACTTCAGTCCAGATAACACTGTTTGACCCAAGGAGTGACTCAGAAAGATTATATGAGGTCTAGGAAGAAAAATAATGCACCAAGGCACATCAGTGTAACAGAGAAATAAACACAATCAGTGCCTCAAATACATGCACTTGGCAGTAGCTGAACTTCCTTGCCTTTTTCTCTGTGTGAATGTGCATTTACAGCAAGAGAAAGTCACAGCAGGACATCTTTCCATGCGTGCTGAAATACCTTACCACAGTTTTCAGGCCACTACAGAAACACAGCCCCACGTTTTTGCCCTGATCAGGCAGCGTCTCTCTCAGGCAGCACTTCCTGAGGTGGTACTTAAAGTAGGACCAAAGGGACATTTTCTTGACATCACATCTAATCTGGGTTTGTCTATTTCCCCATCTTCTGTTGATGCCTTAATAGTCCTCAGTTTTAATGTTATATTCTAACATCCCTCTATTCTACCAGGTTCCCAATCTACTCACTCAGCAGACCCCATGAAACAACTGAGATGTTGGCAGGAGAGGTCCTGGATTAGAGGAATTTATTTTCAGGCATGCCTGTGAAGTGTCAGTCATGCTGTTAGCACTAGATAATCTGAAACTGGCAAATGTGAGGAAATTAAATTTAAAGCTGGCACTTGATCTTTAATTCACTGTTCTGCATGTTGTAATGATATAATTTTACAGCAGTGTGAATTAAGGTTGGAGTAGGATCAGACTTTAATCTGACTTATCTGGTTTTTGTCATTTTAATCTAGTTAAACAGCATGTTTAATTTGGAAGACTTTTCTAGTCACCTTAGGGAATTGCCTTGTAGTACATTTCAGTATTTGATACTGAAATCTAAAAAAAAGATTTCATCAGGATTTTCTTTCTTTGACCTGATAGCACTGATATTAACACGTGTTGGAATATGCTGTCTCTGCAAGAGCCATAGGCTGACTGAGCCTTGGATCTTCAGCTCAGTAAGCAAAGGCCTCTGCTACACTGAAGAGAAACTTTTTGAAATAATTGTTAATGTTGTTGATGTCAACAACAGATGGTGAAACAATCATTAACACTAAAGCAATGTATTATGTATTCACATTTTACAGATATGATTCTGCTCATATTGTTTTCACAACAAGAGTTTATTCATGAAGTAAGGGCTCAGTAGATTTTTCTAACCTGCCATTTTGGTGGACAGGCTTTCATCCGAACTCAATAGGGGATTTATTTATACACTTATTTACTTACCACTACATTTTTTTTTTTTTCCCCAGATCTCACTGTCAGTACAATAGTTAAAATCCTTACCCCCTGACTTCACTGTATTTTACTGCAGTTCATTTTGAAATGGACAAGGGGAAATCTGTACATTATGCATACTGGATTTTTGTCTGATTAGGTAGTTGCAGATGCGGTACCAGAAGAAGCGTGATAAGCAATATTCTAAAATTCAAACATTTTATGGTGTGTCTTGATCATAGACCTTATCAGGGAACGTATTTTATCAGTTATGGACCCAGTGTTTTACTTGAGCTTGGGTAGCACTGCTGGCCAAAGGGAGCCCAAAGCAAAGAGTTGAATGAAAAGCTGTGCATCTTGCCACAGCCCACCATGCTGCTGGTCTTAGCTTCTTGGTAGCTAAAAAGGAACATGAAGGATCAACACTGCTGGATACTGTAGGCAGGGACACTTATGAGCTTGCATTGGAAGTAGCATGTGACAAAGGATCTTTGCACCTCAGAGGAAGAGAAGTAACAATATGAGTAATTCCTCTTTGTTTTTTGCCCCACAAGTAGAGAGACAACCTTAGAAATTAACAGGGCCTTCATAGGCTCCTCGGGCTGAAATTATCTAGTGATTTTTTCCATGAATACCTTAAAGCTACAGATATGCCTTTTAACTTGAGGATTAGTTCCCAAACAAAAGAAAAGAACAAAATTTCCTATGTACATAAGCTTGGATTTATTCACCAAAGCAATAATTGCTATCCGGTTTCAAACAAGAGCTACGACCTGACATTAAGTTGTTCTATTTACTTCTGATCACAAAAAATTTCCATTTAAACATAGCTTCAGGGGCCAAGTATGAGAACGTTGGCGTACACCTTCCACTTCCATGATTCAAAGGCATTTTGTGCCCTCTGGTGACCATTTAGAGCTCCATTTTCCAAGAGTGGCTGCAACATTTTGGGTATCAGGACCGTACCAGTACTATTGATAAGATTTTCTAGTCATAGTTTGGGCAAAATAAATAGTTTATTAAAAAATGATAAAAGCCCCAAACCAGAAGCAGGGCTAGCTCTCTATACACTCTTTTGTACACTAGATTCATATGTATGTGACAGACTTTCATCTGAGTTTTCCTGGGTTTCCCAATTCTACTCTGATCCTGTAATCAAAGCATGTAGAACCCATCACATGAGGTAAAGTTGGGAAAGAATTATTAGGTGAGCTTTCTAATATAACCCCTCAACACAAAAGGAATTTTGTCAAAGTACAAGAATTGTGCCATAATAATAGCACGTCCTATGTTACAAAAAATAAGATAATTTCCATACCAGAAGATCATTAAATATCTCCTTTTTATGTATCAAAATTTGGAAAAGTTAATTGGTCTCTTACACGTTAAAATCTTGTCCTACTGTGTCTCATGTTTAGAGGTTTCACTAGAACCAGTGTGTAACCATGTTTGGAAGTCAATTGTTGCCCATTTCAAGCAGTATGCAGAAAGAGAACAGCAAACCAAATTCTTTGTGGCATATTGATGGCCATATGCATAAAAGGATGACAAAATTAATAACTTAATATACCGGTTCGAAAATTTTGGGGTAAAATAAAGAGGCACAAAATAGCTATAACTTAGCGGGATAGTTGGAGTTGTCAACAATACTTTTGCAAAAGTTGTCATTTAGTAATAAGAACTTACTTATGCATTTCATACAAAAATAATGAAAAAGCATATGGCATGTTGTCATACCACACTGAGGCACTGATCCAGTACTGCAGGGACAGAAAACCATCACGCACTGGACTTTCCCCCTTAGATTGTCTTTTGCCATCCAAATACTACCCCTAAAGTGTGAGAAGAAACAATCAGTCCTTACCCACAATGACATGACTTTTCTACCATTGCAGTGTTGTACTTTTACTGGCAGCAGCCCTGATTAAAAGTCTGATATGTCTCTCCTCAGGAAATTCAAAGCCCCGTGAGGGCAGCTGAACGGCTCTTGCTGATTTTGTTAGGTTTTGGATCACACCCTGAAGGAAAGTGGTCTCATGTATTAAGGCTAAGAAAAAAACCAACAAAGCAGGTGATATCTGTTCCCCAGTCTTCCATGGATATACTGTTGCCTTCTGGGCAAGTTTCTATCAATTTAAAAAAGTATCAGACTATTTAGTTTGGATTACAGTAGTTACTTAAGCTAGTAAAATGTTTGGACAATTAATTAATGTTTGCAGAAAGTTTGTAAGTTAGTTAAAGATGCTAGAAAGTGCACAGAATTTTAGTATTGTTAGCAGGTCTATTTTTAATAAATCCCCCTTGATCATAATTCATTATCCCTCTGAGATTTCATCCGAGGCTTTTTAGTCAACACTTTCTCCTGCAATCCATATTAATTAGCAATATTGGTCTGTTGGCTCTACGGTATTTACCATTTTTCCCTCTGGTTTCAGAGCACTGTAATTAAAGCATTCCTAAGAGAACTGGTTAATGAATTGACCTGAAATGCCTTATTAAAGATCCTACTCAAAACTTACTTTTAAAATGTACTACAAAGTTTTGTAGAGTTTAGCGGAAAATCCACTGGAGCCTGCAGCATGATTCCCACTCCCCAAAAGACAAAAGGCAAACAAGCACAAGGCATAAAATCCAAATTTCCCTCTACCTGTGTTTGTAAATCGATCTCAGAAAGTGCAGCATTACAAAGGATGGCTCATGTTAGAGTGGCTTTTGATTGTGCAAAAGATTAGTTTCTAATCCTACTATAAGAGGGAAAAAATATATATTTCTACTCTCATCTGAAGCTCCAGTGATTTCATTAAAGTTCTCATTATGGAATTAACATTTCAGTCTTTTTTTGTTTATGTTACCATTTGTGATCTTACTTACTACCCTCACCTCCATCTGCTAATTGTATACAAGCAACACAAACAGGAAACTTTTAGAAGCAACTTTCTTTTTCTTGTCATGACCAAGACTCTATTTGCTATTTTTAAGAACTAGAGCTCTGGCTGTTTTGTGGAAAAGAAAACATAAAATTCCTGCCAGAAGTCATCTTCTCGACATACATGCAACTTTTAATGCAAGCAGTGTTGGTCGAGGAGAAGCTCAGCATGATCCAAGAGCTGCATCAAGAGGTGTGACCAGCAGGTTGAGAGAGGTGATTCCCCTGCTCTACTCTGGTTTTTTGGGACCCCACCTGCAGTACTATGTCCAGCTCTGAGGCCCCCAACATAAGAAGGATGTGTTGGAGTGAGCCCAGAGGAGGCCATAAGGATAATCAGAAGGGCAGAGCACTTCTTTCAATGAGAGAGTTGGGGCTGTTCAGCCTGGAGAATGCTCTGGGGAGAATTTATAGCACCTTCCAGTGACTAAAGGAGGCTCACTAGAAGGCTAAGGAGGGACTTTTATCATGGGTCTGTAGTGACAGGAGAAGGGGTAATGGATTTAAAGTGAAAGAGAATAGGCTTAGATTAAATATAAGGAAGAAATTCTTTACTATGGTGTCCAGAGGCTGCCCAGGGAAGTAGATGCCCCATCCCTGGAAGTGTTTTAACACCAGGTTAGATGAGCCTCTGAGAAAGCTGGTCTCTATGTCTTTGTCCATGGCTAGGGTGTTGGAACTAGATGATCTTTAAGGTCCCTTCCAATGCAGACCATTCTTTGATTCAAATGCAGTTTTAAATATTATCCCTTTGGACTATACTCAGGAGAGGATCAATTTTCATTTAATTTTGCAGCTATTAAGTTGGATTGCTGTGTGATAAAATTCATATGTAGCTAACTAATACATTGTTTTGGTGCTAATAACAGATTCCATGGAAAACTGGAGTTTTATGGAAAACTGGCAGATACTTGAAGATGACTTTTCTATGCAATAATCTGAAAATACCACATACATTTATGGTAGTCTACTGAAGTGGTATCATTTTTGTATAAATAGAAAAATTTTATCACAGTACCCAAGAAGTGGAGGGTATCCAAGAATGTGTCATTTTTCTTAAGCATTATTATAAAGAAAGTCTGAAGCTTCCATTCACTCTGGCTTAATGTTAAAATATAAGGATTTTTTTTAAATTATCCTAAGTCAATTAATTTAAAAAACTGGATACAGATTTCAGAAAGATGAATGAGAAGGAAGTACCTTGTGAACTATCTATCCAACATCACATTCAGAGCTGAAAACAATGCCATATTTTTCCTCCCTTGAATTCACCCATCAACTTGTTCCACATTTACATAGCTCAGTCCTCTAAGTTTGGTATTGAATGTTCTTCACTAAATCCAACAGAGTTTAAACCTTTCTTGAATCAAAGGAATAACTCAGCAGAGTAAACTGACTTTAGCTTGGAGTTTGGCAATGCAATTTTAGTGATGTGGGATTTTGTATTCCTAGATTTCAATAAGAAAGACGCATATGCTTATAGTTAGATACAAACTAATTATGATTACAAAAGTCATAGTATTGTGTGAAGGACTGAAAACGGCATTACATGATTAATCCTGATCTGCTACATAACCTGTTTCATATCTGTGCCTAGAATCTCGTACTGAACTGTGTATCCCAGAAAGGCACAGAATGGTGAATGTGAACAGAAATGCTAAGATCCATAAACCTCACATATTAGACAGTTTCTTTATTAAGACATATATTCTCTATTGAGCTGGGACTCATTTTCCAGGACGGATTTTAAAACACGTGGAAATTAGTCTATGCATTAAAAAAAAAAAAAAAAAAAAAAAAAAAAAAAAAAAAAAAAAAAGAGAGAGAAGGAAAAAAAGCTGCCTGGAAATGCAACAAACATAATAGTTGAGGAATATTTGAGATATCAGGGTTCAAGAAAAGATTTCTTTTTTATCCATGCCTTCTCACTACTTTCTTAATAGCCCTAAGGTTTTGTTCTCTAAGCTCCAAATATTAGTAACTTGGTTTTAAAACGTAGCAAAAGAAGGCCCCAAAGCTAGACGTCAGATGTCAGTTATCAGATTAAATTTATTGTCAATTTTGGCTTACCATAATCTTTTTCATACTGCTGAGCAAGAGCTCAGTATGAACATCCACAGCTTTACACCCGGCAGTGGTGAAATAACCAAGTGTGGTAGTCATTAAGTAAGCCTCAGAGTTGATGTTTTCCACATCTGTGCATTAAAAGCATTTGGTTTTACGATGAAAAGGAAATTCATTTTCTTCAAGCTGAATGGTGATAACCTTTGCAATTTTTTTTTTATCTCCTGAACAAAAACAGGGCCATAGATTTCAAGTTCATGAGAGAAGCTACAAAAGGAACTTAAATTATTTAGTATGGAAATAGTTAAATGATGCTGTCACTACTTTTTTCTGTTTCCTCCCTTGGGGAACTTTTTTAAAATAGCAATTCAACTGGGGAAACTCTGAAATTCAAGATGCAGGAAGAATTATTTCAATTGCATGTTGGAATATTCACTCTGTGGCATTGTTAAATATTTCTCATTTTATTAATTGGAATGACCCCAAGAAATAGAACCAGTGACTCCTGAATTTTCCAGAGCATGAATCTTTTCATTTGAACTAATGGTAAGTTACCCCCAGAAAATTGAGTTTGTGTTCATAATGAAGTTATGAAACCTATTGCTGAATTCATTAAATTGGAACAACTTTTATTTCATTATAGTAACAAACACAGCAAATTAATTTTCTCAACGAGGCATCAGTATGTGTTTTTAATAGAGAACACTATTATGTGTGAACAATTAAAATAATTTACATTTGGAGAACATTGATTATGAATGATGTTATTATCCCATTAATATAGCAAAACCAATCAAAACTGAATGTTAAAGAGTTGAAATTGTGCATTTAAACTAATAAGCAAATTACATGCAGATATAGTCAGGAGTCTGGAACTTTGGTATGAAACATTGGCTGTGACTTGCACATACGATTAGTAAATTTGCACTGTCCCTTAAGGTCTAATTAAACACTACACACTGTAACACAGAAAGCTCCACACACATAATTACCCATTGTTGGCTTGCTTATCTATTTTAAATATTACTTTTGTTGTATTTAATTATGTGTGAAAAATGATGAGCGTCTCTTTATCTGTGTAATCTTATCAAATAATCACCCTGCCTATCAAGAAATGCCAATATTTTAATTCTTTATGAAGGAACACAACTTGAGGATGTGAAATTACATTTTTCAGGAAATCATGGTCTTTTACATGTTGTTATGATTTGTGTGTGTGTGTGCACATGCACTTTTTTTTTCCATCAACATCCTTTTGTATAAATGAATAGCTGTATGCCTTTGGATCTTTTGTTTTTATTAAAATAGGAAATTAAAATCAGACAATTCTACAATATAATGTAGATACTCTGCAGTCAAAAAAGGGCCAGTCTCCCTAAAAATAGGGTTCTTGCTTCCTATCACTTGCAAACTCATAAAGTAGTTGTACTTCAGACTCAGTATGACTGGGGTTAAAAAATTTGCTCTCATCTGCAGGCAGCAAAAAGCTCCATAAAATTATGCATTGATCCAGTAAGATTTCTAATATTGTCCTTGAGGACTTACCTTGCCTGAAGGTTTTCAGCATAGGCTGGCAACAAGACATAGTGAAAAAAAAAAAAGTTATAATAACTCTGCTTAATAAAAACTGTTTGCACCAGTATTTATGTAAATAACCTTCCCATCCTTAATGGATAACTCCACAGAAAGGCTGTGGGTCTATCAACTGATGCTCCCAAGGGAATTTAGGTTTCATCACAATATCAGAGGAAAATGGGGCTGGAAATAAACCTTTGGAGGTCATCTTGTCCACTGCTTTGCCTGAAGGCAGGATCAATGATTCTTGACAGATGTTTGTCTGACGTAGTCTCCATGAAGTGTATACTAGAAGGTTTTTTAATCTTTGTGTGTTCTTAACTCTTGCAATTGCCTGGAAGTCAATAAGGTGACTACTCATGTTACTTGCCCGAGCTCCCTTGCATCACTGTGAGATTTCTCATGTGTTTCTTCAGTGTGAATCAGACTTTTGCCTTCTTCCAGTGATGGCATTTAAGTCTAAGAATTATAATGAATCCTCACTTCATTAGTCAAATAAAAATGATATTATGGATGTTAAGGACTCTATAAACTCTCTTTCTATAGGAGAAAAGGATATTCTAACAAGTGGACTATTATGAGTGGATCCCAATAAATAACAACAGATTACCTGAAGCAAAGAAAGTAAATGAGGATCCATGTGTCTTTTTTCATGCAAAACCAATATTTATAGTTTAGAGGCTAAGAAAATATTAGTAATTTACTGCCAAGAATAACAGTCCATTTTATACACACTCAGATGAATTATACAACAGAAAATGAAGAGATTTGTCTGCTGTCTTTAGAAAAGCTGCTTTTGAAAATCAGGTCTTATTCTCACAGATGTGGTTCCGTTTTGCAGCACATCTGTGCTGACAGCCAGCAAGTGCATATGGAAGTTCAAGAAACAACTCCTTTACATCCACAAACTGATGTGTTCCACTGCCAGTTAGGTCTTTCATTTGCTCTTCCTTCTCTTTTTTTTTTTCTTTTTCCCCACTTGATATTTATTTATCCACAGCAAGGTATACTTATGTGTTCAGAGCATTGCCATATTCTTAATTAAAGCAGCTGTGGAATGAAGAAGCACGTACCTTGCATGACACAGAGCTATCTAGACCTTTCCCGACTGATACAAGTGAGGTTTGTCATCTCCTGCTTGCATTCATCTGCAGATATACCAAGAAACGTCACTTGCTGATACCTTCCTGACACATTGCAGAGGATGGATCTGTCTGGATGAGGTGAAGCACACTCTGTTATGAGGAATTATGGAGTACCTGGACTGTTTTTAGCTCCCTGTCTCAGCAGCTGCTTGTCCATAACACAGGTTAGCTTCAACTCCTGCGGGACCTTCCCTTCCAAGGCAGTGGATCAGTCAGTCATCATGTCCTACCTAAAAGACCAAAAAGGGTAACTCCTTCTCAGTGGGACAGATGAGGTCTTATTTTTCAAACAGTAATTAGAGAGACGTTGGTCTGTAATCACTTCATGCAGAAAATGTTCTTGGCAACACTATAATTTGGGTATCATAGATGCCATTTTTGCATACTGAGTAGAGTATTAGAGGGGCTATAGTCTGACTAAGTGTGAGATCATGGTAATGACAGAATTCAACAAATTACTTTTCTACTCCTCATTAACTTCAGCTTTTGCCTGGATTAGTTTGAACCAGATGTAATTCATCTAGGCTTTGGTCTTCTTCCTGCTCTGAGAGATAACTGGTAAACAGCACCATCTGCGTGGAACAAGAGAGTTGAAACTTCACTTTCAGTTAAAGATTGTATTTTTGCTTTTTTATATTGCTTTGCAGACAGCAAAGCAGCACCAGCTGAAATTAATCTTTATGATGAGTAAACAATTGATTCAGCCCTTGTGAGCACCCAGCTGGATTAGTGGGACAGGAAGAGATTTGCACTAAGTAAGCAATTGCTCTCCACACCACACAGTCAGAGAAAACATGATCGCTTGTGTGTGATGCTGTTGGCACTTGCTTGCCTGGTGGTCACATTTGCACCACTTATGATATCATGCCAGAATGTCAGCTGGGCCAAATTAGTGTCCTTCCACTATGTCAAGCACAATTCAGCTCCCTGTTTGGAACGTTTCTTTCAGCAGGAGAATATACAAATATATGTAATGAAAACGAGCATAGAGAAAACATATATATGATAAGGAAAGTTTTTATCCTCCTAAATCTGAAAACAAAGCAAAAATAACTCTTCCTCTGTTTGTCTCTCAGATTAATAATATATTTGTCACTGTGAGATGCTCTCACTATTTAGTTTAAGTATTTGTAATAGTGACTGTGGCTGTGCAGCAATGACGAGGACATTCTTACATCAGTGTTTGCCTCATAAACCAACTAGAAATTATTTTCTCCCTGGCCCAGATTACAGTTAAATAAATTCAATAACAAAGTGGGTCAGAGATCCCAGAGAGATCAACTCAGAATCTGATGTCAGAGAACCTCACATGATAAAACAGAAATAAATCACTTTCAGAATCAGTGGAATTAATTTAAGATAAATTACCTTATCATCCAGTTGTTCTCGTTGAAAAGCAAATTAAAAATAATTAAATGGTAAAAATTTCCTTTGCTATTTTGTAATCAAATTTTAAATATAATCTCTAAAATTGTTCATTCGCTACCAATTTGTGTGGATAATAAAAGTTGTTCTGTAAAATTGCAATTTGAATTTTTAAGTAACTTTCCTAATATCTTGAATTTCAAGAGTTTGTGTGAGTACAGTTCATGCACAAAACTGCTAATTATTAAATATCCCAGTGATTACGTATGCGAATAAAATTGCTAAAAATTTCTTGCCTTTCCCACTCATTAGAAAATATCGCAACAATTCCTATTTTCCCCATCCTTCCTGACTGACACATATAAGTAACTAGAGAAAATGGACAACTGTTCATTTTTAAATATTTGTCTAAACTAAACCAAATTACATGTAGTAAACTCTTCAGTAGATTTCAAGGCTTTGTCAGAAATTTTTTTATCAGTCCCTAGGTGTAAACCATTATTTAACCTAAAAATTAAGGTTATTAAGGCAAGGAGACTTAACAGGAAATGGAATGTCTTTCAAAGATTTTATCAATGAAAGAGCTTCATGAAAGAAATTTAAAAATTGCTTTCACATGAAAAAATATCTGTTTAGGACAACCCAACCTAAACATCTATTTTGTACTCTTAGGTCTTTAGGCTCTTCAGGAGACTGCTAATACAAAATAATGTGTTTAAACAAAATAAATAGGTGATCATAATAATTTGTGAGGTTGCATCTCAAATCCTGTGTTCAGTTTTGAACCCCTTACTACAAGAAGGACATTGAGGTGCTGGGCATGTCCAGAGAAGTGCAATGAAGCTGGGGAAGGGCAGTAGTACCAGTCTTAGGAGGAGCAGCTGAGGGAGCTGGGGGTGTTCAGCCTGGAGAAAAGGAGGCTCGAGGGAAATTAATTGCTCTATACAACCACGTGAAAGGAGGTTGTGCCCAGGTGGGGGTCTGTCCCTTCCCCAGGTATGAAGTGATAGAACAAAACGAAATGTCCTCAAGTTGCACAAGGGGATGTTTAGATTGGATATTAGAAAAAATTTTTCACTGAAAGGCTGGTAAGCTTTGGAACAGGCTGCCCAGAGAAGTGTTTGAGCCACTGTCCCTAGAGGTATCTAAAAAATGTGGAGATGTGGCACTCAGAGACACGGTTTAGTGGTGGACTTTGCAGTTCTGGGTTAACAGTTGGACTTGATGACTTCAAAGGTGTTTTCCAAACTAAACAAGTTTATGATTCTATATTTTGCAGACACCTAGATATTCTTCCTATTCAGCTGGTAATTAAAAGCAAATTCTACATCTCCATATGTAAATGCCGTAATAGTGGGCCACTTCAAGTTATCACAGAATCATAAAATTGTTAAGATTGGAAAAGACCTCCATCCTTGATGTGTAAAAATGAATGTTCTGTCTTGATACCAGACACCAGAAAAATTTCTCTTTTCAGTTTTCTACTTCTTTCAAAGAAATTGTTTAAATGACAGTTGTATCATTATGTACAACTCATGGCTCTACAAGGAACTTTGCAATTGCTGTCTTCAGAGGTACCTTCTCCCTTGGATGAGATCATGATTGACACATTCTTGTCTTTTTAAACTTTCCCTTGCTCCTTTTCACCTAACCTTTTTAAACTGTGTCCTCTCTAGTTTCTCTCTTCACATTGTTTTCCTTCTCTTTGAGCCATTTTGATTCTTGTTTCACAGATTTTACACACTTGTGGTAGTTCTCCTAATCACACCAACTCTCATACAAATCTATGTGTTTGACAGTCTTTGTTTTTATTTTTGATGTGGAATTCTAGTCAGACTTCCAGTTCATGAACATGATGGTTAACTTGACTTGAGTCATCATCTGATCCAGTGAGAGTTCCTAACTTCTGCTTCAGTGGAAAGGCTGTTCCTTGACATTTTTTTTTAAAAAGTCTTACCCTGATGGGTTATTCACAGATAGTTTCCAGATGTCTTCTTTAAAAGAGTTTCAGTTGATTTAAGCTGGATTCCTTGTATCCTGCCTTTGTTATTTATATTCTCAGTTGTGCATAAGAATGGCAACTATATATAAATTAACTGCAAAATTGTGCATTCAGTCTTGCTAAACCAAACAGATGAGTGAAGTGTTCTGTGGCAACTGTTAACCACTCCTCTCGGCTTCCTATCCGAGTTCATGTGAAGCACCTCAGAGCAGAATGAAAGATAAAATAGGAGGAGGTCCAGTAAAAGAGGCTGTAAACCTTCCTCCCTGCTAGAGCTCTCTGTTGTGGCATGTGTCTTATTCACACCATGTAAGAGCAGCCATGTAGTTGCCTAGCTCTGGCAATCCTGCTAGGAGCACATCCACATCCAAATGTATGTGTGAGACCAATTACTTTTCTTAAGCCACTGTGAGATGCTTGGAGCCAATTGGAAATGTTCTTGGCAGTACCGGAGAAAGACTTGGCTTTGGATAAAGAGAAAGATGTTGGCAGGGGTTTGGGCTTGTGGAGAAAATGACAGGGTTGTCTCTAATTGAAACAGAATCATGATTCCTAATCCCTAACATCTCTCACATCCCTTCCCTGCAGAGAATTGACAACTGTGAAAAAAGGATGTCCCTCCTCATTCCCACCAAGTGGCCAGGCAGATATTCACTGGAGTGCTGCAATAAGATCCCAAAGTTTCTTGCAGTTCCTAAGAATATCAGCATGATTCTTCAAGAGGAAAATTCCTATTTACTTCAGAAAAATCTAGGGAGCTGCTCACCAAACACTGCAGAAGTAGCTCATCAAGGCTGAAATGTTTGGTTCCAAAATACAGACTATGTTAGAAGGAAGTTGTTCAGAAAGATTTTAGCAGTTTCCCTCGCTTAAGGGATGAGGAAAACATGCTTAATTTGGTGGTTACATACTTTTCTGTTTTCTTTATGGGAGGTGAGCCTCGATAGACAAAATAAGGGTTTATCTGTTTCCTGTCACTGATTCCTCTCTTACTAGAAAGACTCAGATACCAGTTATCAAAGGATAAAGATTGAATTCCAGTGCCAGGTTTTTTATGACAAAGAGCAAATAGTATAAAATAAAAATTTCTTCAGTACTCTGAATCTGAGCTATAATGCATAGTATCAGACAGAAGAAGAAGAGAAGCTCAGAGAGACTCAGAGAGAATTTCTGAGGGTTGGACCCCTTCTTTCTTCATAAAAGATTAATATATTAAATTTAGAAGTGGAAGAAGGTATAACCACAAAAGGTAGCAGAGAGTTAGGGAAACTGCTAGTTTTGAACTCCTCTCCAATACAACAAACTCAGATTATTTACGACAAGCTCAGATTATTTTCATTTTCCAGTGCATGGAAGAATAGCATCCCTATTGTTTTGAGGTGTTTTTTGAAATAGTGCAGTTAGAGAATAGCTGTGTTTGTAGGCAAGGTCAGCTGATGGGACAATGTAGAAAGTGTGGGAATTGAAGGAGATGGGGAGCATCATAAAATTACTGCAGCATCCTGCAAGTAATATGTCCTGTGGTGTGATATATGGCATAACTATGTGGAGGATCTGTAGTCTGGTTTGCAAATCTGCTTTATAGACACAAACACCTTCTGAATGGGGAAAGAGTCTTGTGTGGGATCAGTTTTGTGATTCCTTCATTGACTTCATCATCATCATCCCAGAGACGACTTTATGACCAGTGAGACGTTGCTCATGGAAAGTTTGGGTTTTGGTGGCAGACTGACTATGCCTTTTTTTTATTTTTTCTTTTTCAATAAAACAAACAAAAAGGCATTTTTGAAAACTTTTATAGATAAAATATTTGGATTTGTGCTTTTTCTTTCTTTTTTTCTCTTTTTTTAAATGTCTAATTTAAATGCTACCTTGTATAAATTACCGAAAGTTAGAGCCAAATACTGTATTGACCTTTGTTTGTACAACAAGTTAGTTAAAGCCTAAATTTCCATGAATTCAGGGAAAATCTGTGACTTGGATCTGGTGGGGGCTAATCTATATTACCACATAGCATGAGACTTATTTTCTGTGTGATTTTAAAGATCAGCTTATGATTTTCAGTTTCTCAGCTCTTTTTGGAGAAGAAAAACTAAGACTACTGAATTATTACTTTATGTTCAGATTATTTTGCAACATCTTCAGCAAAGAAACTAAGTGACTATTCAATGTCAGATACAGAAATCTCTATGAAATTAGAACATATAAATTTTTTTGGTATAGTTTTAATGGCTAATATGATCAACAAATAAATAATATAAAACTATTTACTGTTGATAGATTGTAGTTTTCTAGATTTATCTTTAACATAGTAAGCCAGCACAAGTAGCCTCATAACCATCACCCTCATAAATAACTTTACGTCTCATTCAGACTCTGAGATCTCTGTTTATAACAAATAAATAAAACTGTAATAAAGATTTACAATTGAATAGACAGCATTTTATTGACTAATTGACTAATTTATTATTTCATTGATGTTTATTGATGACTCACTGCAACATTCTTTTGTTCAGAGATATGGTAAATTTTACTTTCTAGGTACAGGTAACCTGACCTTACAGATATTAAGAATCAAATACAGGTAATCAAATGTTCTGTAAATTCACACTTTAATAAGGAAGGCATTTTAGAGGAGGTGGAATGTAAGAAGTGAACCTCTTCAGTATCAGTCCAGATCACTAAAACTTCTGATGTCTAGTCTACATTTTATTTAATTTCTGACCTGTTAGTTTTACGAGGATATTTTATGCTTTTTCCTTGGTATTTCGTTATGTAGACTTCCTTAGGACAATTAAAACTTTTTTTTTCCTTCTTTCTTTCTTGTTTGGCATTTATTTTTTTCTTTGACTTATTTCAAAGATTTTGGTTTAGTAATGACAGAATTACAAGTTAACCATTATTCCACGGTCTAGGGTGCAATGACACATTATTGACACTGTGCTTGTTCTCACAGAAATAAGCAGCAATGAGTCAATAATTAGCTAGGTAGGCTTTCACTAATGTGATAGATGAGGCACCATGGGTCTAGCAGATATCTTCTAAAAGCTGATCTATTATATTTTTTTTTCCCCAGGCTGGAATTATAATATAAATAAACCTGCAATCAGGTGAAAGCAAACTCATTTGAGGCCTTTTTGATTCTTAGGAGTTAACAAAGTTTGACTGCATAATTTAGCAAAGTTTTCAAACTTCTACCTAATTAGAATTTAATGGGCTGGTACAGAAATTCTGAGAAAAAAACATGCTCAAACTTCATGGCTTGTGTTCTTAACTCAAACCTAGACAAAACTTATCAAGTCAGGTATAAATTCTCCTTTGTATTTCAGCTGTGACTAAAAAGCCAGATTAGAAATAAGAAATTTATCCCATGTGATGCAGAAATAAGGGAAATGTGATACTCATGAAAACTGAAACCAACTGTTCTTCTGTTTCTGTTCGCTGAGCATTGAGTGACAGATGACATTGATTGTAGAGGCCCCATCCATCAGATTTAATGACCTCTTATTAAAACTGCTTAAGTATTCAACAATAAGCCATACAGTCATCATAGTACAGTTTTCTCAGGAAGAAAATTTCACCTGTAAGAAAGAGGGAATAAAAACCAGGAAATTAAGACTTTAGGAAAAATATTGATTTAAAAATACTATAAGTGAAGGCAAAAGATGTTTCGTACCTGTGATTATACCTGTACAAGGTTATCCTCTCTATTGTAACTATAGGTGTTGTGTGAAATGCATCATATTTTTCCAAATAACAAAAGTGCAATTCTGTTTGCAGCATAAAACTGGCTGCAGAATTTGGTGGCTGTGCGGGAAAGGACAGCTGATTTAGCCAGTGACTGTGTTATAATCAAACCTGATACATCATAATCATCTTAGCATCAAAAGATTTTTTGACACATTGATACTGAAAAATGTCCTGTTTATACTAACTGATGACATTACCATCTGTACAGTTTTCAGGAAGATCATAGGCATCAGCAGGAATATGACATTTGTCCTCATATTATAAATTCCTCTGCTCTGCTTTGTTTCCTTTCCCTGTTCAGATTCATTCCTTCTTTTCTTGCTCCTACTTCTAACAGTAGTTTCAGTTAAATCTTAATGATTAGCCATCTTCTAGGACTTTAATCTTATTTCATTTAGAATTTTTATTTATGAATGATACTATCTGCTTTCCTTTTTGCTTTTTGTTGTTTATTTGTTTGGTTTTGGTTTTGTTTGTTTCTGGTTTTTATTTTTGTGTGTGTGTGGTTGTTTTTTTTTTTCTTTTTGTTTTGTTAGGGTTTTTTTCCTTTTTTGGTTTCCAAAGCAAACTAGAGAATAGAGTAATAAACATTCAAAATATTATGACAATAAGACAAGTGTGTTCTGTGGTTTGTCTATTTAGTTAACAGCAGTCCCAGTGGGAATGAACTTTTTCCATTGTTTTCTCTTCTCTAGCATGCTTTTTGATAATTGCATTTAATTTAATTTAATGAATTTTCATTTTCTTCTGTCATTCTTACTCTTCCTGTTTTCTTCTACATTTATTCAGATTTTAGGAGTACAAGCTTGAATATGTCAGAAAAGCATTCAGCACTTCACTCTAATGTTCTTGAAATACTTCTTTCTTCAGAATTATGTTTTGTAGAAGTTTCGCTTTTATCCAGGGATAGTGTCCTAGACAATTCTTTCCCTTATAACTTTTCTTTTTTTGGTAGTTTATCTCTAAAACATTAAATAAATAATGTTACTTTCATTAGGCCTCCTTTTGTTTCCAGAATAATAAAGAAATTAATCAAAGAAAAGGTCAGATGATACAGAAGGTCTCTATTTGATTTTTAAAAATAATGGTCCTTTTCGGGGAGAGCACAAGTTTTCCTACTAAGGCGTGATTTCCAGGCTGTGTTGAGCACCTTCAGCTCCCACTAACTTTGGAGGAATATGTGCATCCTAAGCATCTCTAAAAAATTAGCCCTGTGACCTTCCATTGCACTTCTCCAGCCTGCCAAACACAACAGGAATCCAGTGGAAGTAAAGGGATTTATCTTGAAACAGGTGCACATGTGGATTCAGGAGGGAGGAAAAAGGGAATGTTTGTTAGAAAAATGTGCTTGCCCACTTGATATTTCATCTAATGCTGTATAAACTGTTCCTTCCATATGACCAACTTGCTGGCTATGGCTTATTTGGAAAGTTACAGGAGATGATGTTAAATAGAGACAGAATGGAAAAAGTACAAGGAGGGAGTTAAAACTACATAACATTGATTAAACCCAAACAACTCATATAATTTGGGACAGAAAAAATAGAGTACTACAAAGACATTTTACTTTCATTTGACAGTTTACAAAGGAATTGGGCAGTACTTCCAAGCCTTTGTAAGAAAGGATCCTAAATATGAGATATACTAGTCCTTAAGGCGAAAAATTTTGCCAAAGAAAACTTTATCAGGAAAAGTCAGTAGTTGCCTTGGCATTTATGAAGAGAACTGCAGAACCTGCGCTGAGTGTCAAAGAGCAAGGAAAAGAAAAAACGGTCTACACAACTCTTACATAATCTCCTCTGCCAAAATAGGCATGGCAAGGGTGAAGGTGGGGGTGTCTTGAGAGAGAAGTGACTAAAGCATGGTTTTTTTTTTAATAGGTATTAAATTGACATGCAAGGAAAAAAGAATTCAGAATGCCTTCATTAGAACTATTTGATTAAAATCTCTCTATTCTCTTACAGTAGGACTCTGTAGAAAACAATCTTTTCCTCTGGGGTGTTTGTGAGACTTGATGTCTTTGAAAACCACCTGATAAAAGACATCAGTGTGAGGTGTATTGCACATCTTCGGCTAATACAGTCATGAGACCCACATTTTTCCTTATAAAGATATCAGAAATGTGATGGTTTCAGAAGCACTGGATATGATAGAGCAATTAAAGAATGGGGAAACTTGTATCATGACTTGCCAGACCATGGCCTGTTTTGAGTGTTTTTCTCCCTTGTTAAACTGTAACATCTTTCCAAAGAGCAGCTGTCTATTCTCTGATTCACCTAACTTGTGCTTGTCTTTCAATAATATTATATGATGCAACACTATTTTTCATATCTGTAGTTTTAACAACTTTAATGGCATTTGGTTTCTATTAAGTAGAGAATTTTGAATAGAAGAATGTTAGCTATTTGATGAGTTTGGTGAATGCTAATATAATTGGCATAACTGGACTGTTAATTCTAACATTTTTTGCATTTTATTAAAATTTTAGAAGGGCTAACAAAAAATTCTTTCCTTAACACATACGGTTTCTCATAAACAGAGTTAGAAATTAAAAAATAAGGATTTGGAAACTTAAGTTACCAATAATGATAATTTAAATCTACTATAATATATCAGATCTGAGGAAACTGAACTCTGTTTCTAATGAAAGCACAGTCAACTTGATTTGCAGTGAATATGAGTTATGCTCCATAGCACAATTTGCTTTTGCAGATAATGGCCAATGCTTGAAGGACAAACAAACAAATCTGCCACTCAGCTGATGTCTGATAATTTGGTGAACTAGATAAGCTGGAGGATTAGGTATCAAAGTAATCAAATTCCAAACCAAATCATAACAAAGAAAGGTAAGAAAAGGTATCCAGTGTACCCAAATCTGTTCTAATAAGCATTAACAGTTAATCCAATGGAATGCTGGTATGGCTTCTAATGTAATTTAATTGTTATGCAATAAAACTCCAATTTAAGAACTATTCAAGAGTCTCTACAGAAAGTTTTGATTAAAATAATGTAATTATCAGTATAGAAAGCTACATTAGCATAAGCAAACCTCAGAGCAGCTCTGTCATATTTCAGATGCAGAGTATTGAGCTGTAAAACTTTAATTCCAAATTAAATTTCACAGAAATTGACACTGAGATAATAAAAGGCATTAATTATGAGTGATAAAGTTATTTTTGTGCACTTATGTTTATAAATTCAGTCTTAATCTCTCCTAACAATATTAAGACAGAGCTGTAGAATGGGCTTTCCTGAACTGCAGCAAGAATTGGAAAAAAAATAAAAATTTTTCCCCCTAAAATGTATTTTGAAACCAACTTATTTTTACAGCAAACTTGCCCAGCTGCCCTGTGTGGGGCCAGGAGTTGGAGTCCGATGATCCCTGTAGGTCCCTTCCAACGCAGAATATTCTATGATTCTATGATTCTAAAATGACTAAGCCTGACATTCCTGACCAGATATAGGTCATATGAGACAGCACACATGCTAAACCTCAGACAAAAGTCATTAAGAGGTCTAGCACAGAGAAATGCCCA
This sequence comes from Monarcha castaneiventris obscurior, assembly GCA_026261815.1. Taxonomy (NCBI): domain Eukaryota; kingdom Metazoa; phylum Chordata; class Aves; order Passeriformes; family Monarchidae; genus Monarcha; species Monarcha castaneiventris. The sequence goes on along the minus strand of JAMPIT010000230.1, from coordinate 9,817,943 downwards.
CAACCACCTTGAACAGTGCCCTCCATTTCCACAGAAGTTAATTTCCACATGGAAGTGCAAGAATCAAGTGGCTTAATTGCTCATTTGTCTGTAAGCCTCTGGGATAGAGAATGTTAGTTTATTCGATGCATAAATACTCCAGAGTAATTTCCCCCATATTTATTTTCCACTGGTGCATCAATCATACTCATTTGGCAGGGTTCTGGAAAGCATAATTCTTTGGACTGACCATGAAAAATGAAATATGCCAACCTTTTCAGAAGGTGATGGAAAAAAAAATCCCTACACAACTAAACGCAAGCACCATGCTATATGTATTTCCATGTGTGTATTTATCTAAAGATGCAGAACTCAGAAATTCCCTGTTACTCCCCTTCAGCCTTTTCAGATCACAGAAAGGTGGAGACGGAACAAAAACAGAATCTTAGACTCCAGACTACTGTTAACATGTCCAGCATTATATAGCAAAAATAAATTATATCGCAAGGATAAATAGAAAAAGATGAATTATTTCTGGGGCCAAAACCAATCAGGATAACCTAGTCTAAAATAAAAGAAGAAATTTTTCCCCTACAAAAGATAGTAGGAAAGGAAGTGATAAAATAAAGTGATGAAATAAAGTCTGGATCTTTTTCTATGGAGTTTGAATTTTCCTGCAATTAAAAAAATATTCTTATTCTCAGTCAGGTCTTTGTGTTCAGCGTTCACAGTAAAATCATCCAATGATGTCTTTTAAAATTAGGTGAATGCTATGGGTGTGTCTTGCTTTGCTTAAAAAACATGCCAAGAAAAGGAGGAATGGGAATGAAGGAGTGTGTTGGAGGGTAAAAAAAAAAAAGAAAAGAATAGCCTATTGAATCCTTGAATGTCTTTAATAACATATGACACTATGTACATGACTTGTACATCTGTAGAAATAAAGACGTTCTTTTACTACTCGTCTGTTGCTGTGTCTATAAATCTGACCATTTAGAACAGATATTGGTATGAAAAGGGGTGCAAATATATGGGTGTAAGTGGCTAAATCCTCCCTACAAAAGAATTTATCAGGTTGATAAATCTGGAATAGTGACAGGAGGGTGTGTAGCTGCCTTCTTGAATAAACCACCTTAACTCAAAGAAAAAAAAACCCAACACCTTATTTCTAATAATCCTCTTAATTTGGGGCTGGATTTTTCAAAAAGTTTGTTTGCATTAATGAAACAGAGAAAGTTAAGTGACTTCTGTTTCCTTGAAGCACCACAGAGAGCCAATAAAGGTCTGGTTAATTGAGTAACTGATTTCTAAATATTAAGTAATTTCTGAGGATTGCATTTTGTTACTCCTGGAAACATCTAAGTCACTGCTGGATGACTGGTATCCCCTCTGCTCAAAAATATCAATATATTATCAATACAATAACAAACCCCAAACTTTGTCTTCCCAGGTGATATTCCCAATCTCAACATAACATAACAGCCAGTAGAACCATTCAGACTGTAAAAACATAGGAGTTGTCATTTTGTGATTTGTCATTTCTCTAAAAATCTGGCTGTACCAAAGCCATCGTGTGTAAAACTTTTAAGGTTGAGCTATCTACTTCCTATTTTTAGCACTGGTAGAAAGAGGTCCATCCAGAAGGGGATTCACCAGCTTATTTTAGAGTCTTATCCAAGGCTGTGATGGCCTTTGAGATGACCCTGAGATGAACCATTCCCTGAGATGCCCATGGACATTTCTACACAGCGTCTGAAGCTTCTGAAGCCAAGTGACTGTGTGAAAAAAGTCTCAGTTCAGGTTTTCATTAAAGTTCCTATCCCCTGATAATTAAAAAAAAAAGCTAAAGAAGAAAACCAGTAATGCCTTAGGAATTACGCAAGATTTTTTTTTTTGGTATTTTGGGCAAAGTTGATAGATTTTCAGTTCATTTCATCATCAGAATGACTAGAAAGAAGCTGACTGCTGAGCGTTTTATTTTAGCTGTACTATGCCAGCTTTATTGGGGCTTCACTGCATCTGAGAGAGGTGACCTCTCCTTCAAATCAAGAACAATATTTCTTAGGAAATTTTATTTTAGTATAAATTTATTTATCTATTTATTTAGCTATTTATTAAAGCATTACAAGTTTTGCATACACCAGGGAAAGAATCTTATTGCTTGCCAATAAAGTTCAGTTAGTAATTGGTAAAGAAAAGAATACTCAGCTTATTTTTGAAAGGTCAAACATCTAGGTGTTAATAAATATCCTCATTTATGATCATGAGAAATTATAGTGTTTCTAATACTTTGTATCAAGTCTAAAATCATGCCATTTTATTAAGAAGGGAAAAAGTAAGTTATGACTCTTAGAAATGAAGGCAAGCAGGTTAACAAGTGTTACAAATGTTTAACAGTATGTGCAAGACTTGATGAACAGCAACAAGTCAGGAATTTTGAAATACCATATTTACAGTCCATTTTAAAGTATTTCTAAATTTGAGCAGATGTCTTCTTTGACAGAGATAAACAGGTGTTTATGTGTACGTTATTGTATGTTGAGGACTCATCACTCACAGGTCTTGACCTTGATATAAAAATGCATATAAATAATGATGCGAACAATTTGACTGGAGAACAGCACTTGGCAAAGCTGAAATCAGTAACTAAGACAATCAGTTTATGTATAAAAGAATAGCAATTGTGAGAAAGGTAAGATTTTCAAGTAAAAAGCCCTATAAATGTTGGCTAATTTTTAAATTAAACTTATACTTGGCTGATCCTAAGTAAATTACTTCTAAAACCTTTTTTTTAAAGCTTTTTATTTTTATTTCTTTTGGTGAATTAGGTCTAAATGCATGCAACTTTCAAACAGCTTCCAAAGGACCACATTTGTAATGTTTACCACTATTTGCCTAACATATTTAGGCAGTTTCTTTTCCAAAATGTAGATGTCTTTAATTTGAATATTTACTGCTTCTAGAGAAATTGATAAAACTTGTAATGTAATGGGTAGTGAACCTTCTGTTCATATTATATCACTGAAGTGTTTTGAAATCTCCTGGCATATGTTGTTCTTACTTTCAAACTTTTTCTCTGATAAGGAATAAGGAATCCTTTGGACCTACAGTAAAACCATATATTTCTTCCAGACTAGTTAAATTGAAATCTGTTCTCTGCAGAGAAGCTTATTGCCAGAAAATTGGACAAATTTAGTGTTGGCAAGACCTAGGTTTTATCTTTTCCATTTGAATATCTTCTAGATTCCTACAGGCTGTGGATCTGCAGCACATCAATTATGCAATTAGTCAAGGCTTTGAGCTGTAAACCAAAAGCATGTGTAGCATGCCCAAGTCCTCAGCAATGAGAGGTCACCAGCAGTGAGCCAGGTATGTCCCCTGCCAGGAAAGCCATGATATTGCACCTGCATGGAGCAGCCTTTGAAGCAAGGGTTAATCGAGAGGTTAGTGTGGTGATGCACTAAGTAGCTGAAGATGATATTGCAGCAAAAACAATCACATATGCAATTTATTTGGTGTAAGCCCCAACAAAGAAAACCTTTAATAAAAAAGCAGAGAGCTTGTCATTATGTGTGCAGTTGGAACTCTTTTAATTATGCCATGGTAAAATACTTCCTCTCAGCTATAAGCTGTATGCAGTAAATTCATAGTCAACAGATTTGTTGCCTAGTGAATTAAAACCAGATTAGGAAATGCTACCATTCTTCATGTTCTGGTAATAATAATAAGGGTTAATTTGATCTGCTTGTTCATCAAGTGCTACTGGAATATGTGCGCATGTGTGTGTGAGACAGAGGGAGGCAAAACCAAAATCAGAACAAATTTCATGCAGAGCCTCGGATTTGGCAGTGTGTGTCTAGTGCCTGAACATACAAGGGTTATTGAAGATTAGGAGGCTTTGCAATTGAGACTGGAACACTGATGTCAGATTTCAACAGATTTCCACGTGCTTACAGATGTCCAGAAGTGTTTCTAGAATTCCTTAAGAAGGATAAGACTACTTTGACTTTGGGAATGTGGCCCTCTGCAAGTTTTGGTGCTTAAATACTTTAGGAATCTCATGTGTGTTTAAGCAGCTTTACGAGCTGAGATGCAGGTAGCTGCCTTTCAGAGATCACCTTAGCCCATGCCACTTCTCTGTCCTGTCCTGCCCATACGCTTCAGCTTCTGGGTTTCTCCGAGCTGGCAATCCTCATCCAGTGCTTTTTCTCAATTCAACGGGGGCCCATCTCTCTTTTCAGTTCTATCACACTGTTTTAAAATCACCTCCTTCATTCTGTATTGCCTTAAAATACAGGATGGTGAGTTCACAAAGATCACGTAGTTAAGACTAGAAACTGAAAGAGGAGAAATATCATTCTTATAAGAAAAACATCCACACTTCCTCCAGGCTGACTTCTTTACTAAAGTTATTCAAATTTCCTAAAGAGTAAGGTAATTATTTTCTAATGTTGGTCCACAGAATTTCAAGTTCCATGGAATTTTCGTGCAAGGGAGTATGTAAAGAATAACCATTTTTGATGATTGTTAAACCATACTCTTCAGTAACATTGGAAACAACCCTCACTAGGCTAAAATTTACTATCCATGCCTTTATTCGAAAATATTTATGGTGTCTACAGATTAGGAGAAAAGCATGAAAATCATTACAATAAGGTATGTATTTTTCAGAAGTGATTATGATCAATGAGTCTGGGGTGTCCCATTGTAACTTCTTCTTAAATTATTAGCCTACTGGCTCAAGGTCAAGGCCCTGTGTGAAAAGATTCCACAACAAATGCACAGAAAATGTGGTTCCCAAAAGCAGTGGTTTGCTGCTCATGCACCACATAACTGAAGTGTGAGTTTGCAAAGCAATACACGTGCACTGCATCTCACATGCAGTCAAAAAAGACTCTGCATCATTCAGCAGAACCCTCTTAGTTTTGTTAAATCATAGTTGTGAATACCCTCAACAATGTGTCCTCATGAGCTGTTTGCAGAGCATTCCAACTCTTGGTTGATTTTGCAGACTTTAAAGTAAAATGTGAAAAGAAAATTAAAGACTCTATATCCTTCCTACAGTGTACTGTGCACTAGAGAATTTCATGTAAGTTTGCAAAAAATTTCACCAATACCAACCATGTAAAATGGTCAGAGCATGCACAGGCCTGGGGTAGCTGCTATGGACCTATTCATTACTCAGATGCCAAGTGACAGAAAGGGTCTGGAATCGGGAGATCAGTGGGTGTCTGACCAATATTAGGTGTTACAACTTTTCTGATTACCACTGCAGTAAGCTGAAGACAGAGGATTTGAGACTGAAAGAGACTGAAGGTCTCTATACTTATGATCTATGAGCTGGCACTGAGTTCTTTAAACCATAAACTTGCTACGATTCCCACACGTTAGGAACCAGATCTGTTTGTAAACAGGACGTTCTCAGAAGTGAAGTCACAGATGCCCCAGAATGCCCTGGCTTTTTCATAGGATACCCTCACAGCATGTGAGTTTTTGAGTTTTTGTTTCTGTTAAGTAGTTTGTTGTAGTTTATTGTAGTTTATTGTACTAGGAAACTGTTCACCACACATTATGTCATAAAAATGTACTTGAATCTGAGATTCAGCATTTCAGTGTTGTGTTTCAGATAATCCTCTTTCAAATATCAACCTTTTGCCAATCTATTTAGTTTGTTTTCCATGTAATTTTAGTTTGTTTGGGTGATACTGAGAAGACAAAAGCAGTAGTTGATGGAAAGGACAACATATGTTGTTTTTAATAATTTTTCCACCCGATTTTTCAGACATGAGATAAAAATCTCACCTTCAGCACTAATGCTGGAAATTTCTTTCATTAAAAATGAGGATGCTTATTTCATCAGATGTGTGCTGCCAGCCAGCCTTTTTTTCCAATTGTGATATTATCCACAGTCCCCTTTCTGAAGTTTTTAGTCCTTCTATTTGGAACTTCTTTTATACCAATGAGGACCTTGGAAATATTTCACTGTAAAATACCTTAGTTTTTCCAGTGTTTAAAAACAAGCAAACAAGCTTCTGATTTTCTAGTAGCTTTGGCAGCTGTGGAGAAAACTTGCATGCTTCCCTCAGTAGCTCTTTGCTGGGGTTGAGGGCAGGGAGTAAACCCTAAGAGCAGACCAGGAACAGAGGGACGCAGGAAAGGAAACAGGAATATAGGCAGAGGAGCATCACCATCAGCGCGTTGGTGGTATAGTGGTGAGCATAGCTGCCTTCCAAGCAGTTGACCCGGGTTCGATTCCCGGCCAACGCAGATTTGTTTTTGACGCCGTTCCCAGAGGGATGGAGGCGGTGCTGCCGTGTCCGTCCAGAGGGATCGAGAGCTCCGGCAGAAACGGGACCGCTGGGGAAGTTTTAACACAGAGACGGGGGGAGTCCCGCAGCAGGGCGCCGATATAGAACAGGGTCCGCCCGGATCGGCACGACAGGACCTGGGGGTCCTGATGGGAGTCCCGGGTTGCACGGGAGCCAACAAAGGTGCCCCTTCCGGAATGAGAGCACGGGGTAGCCGTGGCTTCATTCCATGAGGAATTGTCCGCAGGTAAAGGGCGCTTCCTTCCCTTCTGCTGCGAGCTGGTAAGGCCACTCCTGGAGCAGTGTCGGTGTCCAGGTCTGTCCTCAGTACTGGAGCGGCATGGGAATGTTGGAGAGCTGAAAAGGCTGCAAGGATGGTTAGAGAGTGGGTCATTTCTGCTGTGAAGAAAGAAGAGAGGGCAAAGAGGGGGGATGTTACTAATATATAAGTAAATAGCTGAAGGGAACGTGCCAGTAAAATGGAGCCAGGCTGTGGTCTGTGGTGCCCAGTGTCGGGACAAACGGGAATGGGCACAAACAGACACATGGGAGGTGCCCTCTGAACGTCAGGAAATACTTTTTCACTATGAGGGTGACAGAGCACTGGTACAGGTTGCCCAGAGAGGACGCTGTGGAATCTCCATCCTTGGAGATTTTAAAAAGCTGTCTCGACATGATCCTGGACAACTGACCCTAAGTGTCCCTGCCTGAGCAGGGAGGTTGAACAGATGGCATCCAGATGTCCCTTACAACCTCAGCCATTCCTTCACTCTGTGCATCAAGCCAAGCAGTCCAGCCAAGGCAAGAACTGAGGGCAAAGGACCATACAAGATGTTAGTGATTTCCCTGGGAGTGGGAACAGCACCAGGAGTTGGGCTGATGCAAGGCAGCCAGGGGAAGGTGTGTTACTCCAGCAGAGTTAGAGGAGTGCATACACGCTATGATTCACTACAGAGACAGCAGCTGATGCCTTCAGATGATACATCAGAGTCTAGATATAAATACCTCCCAGGAAGACTCGCCGTCAGAGTGCCTGGTCACATCTCTGAGAGGGCCAACCAGTTTTGGTGATGCAATTCATCACTGTCAATCCCATGGCTCAGAATCCTGTTGTACTTGAAACCTGACTCTTGACAATGCTTTCAGAGAAAATGTTCTATCCCAAAGCAATTTTGAAATAATTTCCATTATGTTTCCAAAAGCTCTTTATATGACAGTTGCAGACAGGGCCTACTCACACAGTAGACTGCAGTGAATGGATGAAAATGCAATTATAATTAATTTTTGCTTCTTTTGTTTCAAACTCTCTCTTTTGTTTCTTCCTCAAGTGGGAGAAAATGCACTCATAGGTTTATAGAAATCAAAAGAAGGAAAGGGCTAAAGGAGCTGTGCTAGCCTGATGAGAAGTTCTAGCCATTTGGACTTCATAGCTAACTAAGAATATGTAATGGCTAGAGTTCCTAGGATGAGTGGAGAATGGGAGATACAGGCTGTGAAAATGTAGTTGAAATAGACCAGATAGATTTACAAAAGGTTGGTATTTGGAAAAGGATAAAAACCTTTGCCCTTCTAGAAGAGAAGAGGTTCTGGAAGCAGTGGGTGAGTGCAGTGCCAACAGGAGACAATGGACTGAAATTTAAACCAGAGGGGTTTTACCTGCCCAGATTCTCATTGCAACTTTTATGTTACTAAACCTAAGCTAATGGGTCAAAATGATTAGTTGACCTACTTGAACCATATTAGACTTCTGCGGGGAAAACATTAAAATTACTTGTTTATATAAGCGTGGATCCCACTAGATGGAAAATTCTCACATGAAAACCTAGAAAATGCTCCAAAAAGAGCTGCTGAACCATCAGAGGAACCTTCAGTTGGAATTATGCAAAGTCTTGAGATGTCCTTGTAGTATGCACAATGACAGCAGTCTATGCTATCAGTAATCAATTAGTGGGGTCTCACAGCTGATTAGCAATGAGCTGTAATGCAGCTTTGCAGTCAGCTCCCAAGAAAGGTACAATGCCATTTTAGAAGCAGGATGAAAACCACATTAAGATACACCTTCATTCATAGAATCGTATCTTCGAATCAGAGTATCATAGAATGGACTGCATTGGAAGGGACCTTAAAGATCATGTGCTTCCAACCCCCTGCCATCTTCACCATGCTGCTCCAAGTCCTGACCAGAGTGGCCTTGACCACTTCCAGGGATGGGGCAGCCATAACTCCTCTGGGCAACCTGTGCCAGTGCCCCACCACCCTTGCAGTAAAGAATTTTTTTTCTAATATCTAATCTATGCCTGCTCTCAGTTTGGAACCACTTCCCCTTGTCATGTCACTGCATGCCCTTGTAAATGCCCCTCTCTGTCTCTCTTGTAGTTATTTGTCTTTGATTTATTCCTTCTTTTGAGTGCAGGGAAAGAATTTACCCATTGCTATTATGGATAGCTTAAAAACAGAAGGGAGAACTTTCCAGTAGCATCTGCTTCCTGTCAGCTCACTGTGCAGGAGCACAATGTCTAAAATATCAATAATAAATTCTCTACAAAATTTGAAGCATCTTCTTAAAAAAAAAAAAGGTCCTCTAGCTTTCTATCTACAGTAATACAAACTTTGATATTTTGAATATCAAACATATTAAAACTTTAAAAAAAAAACCCCACTCTGTTTAAACAGTTAATATGCTAACTGATGTTCTGCTGCTTTCTTCAGCTTCCTGCTCTGGTTCTGTGTATTCACATTTCGACATTTGCCTTACAGTTAATTTATATAGAGTATAAAGCAGATGCATTTATTTAGTGTTTGTGGCACACTTCATGAAAGTAAGTGGAAAAATACTGAGGGTCCTGCACTTGTACATTCTTGGTGCTTAAAGAAGAAGGAAGGAAGGAAGGAAGGAAGGAAGGAAGGAAGGAAGGAAGGAAGGAAGGAAGGAAGGAATGGGAGAGAAAGGAGGGACACATATATACACCTACAGACATACACCCACATGCCTTTCTGAGTGCATGATTTGACTTACATAGACATAGCATTCTTCCTGAAAAATGGATAATAACACAGTACATTTTTTTCCATTTCTTTTCTTCATCTCCACAAAATAGACTCAGGTAGTTTTTATTCTCTAGCATATTTTTGGACTACCCAGAAGGAAAAATATACTTTCGAGAATCTTAAGAAAATTCCATTAACACACATCTTGGCCTGAGACTTCTTTGAACATCAAAGTAAGCTACAAGTTAATTCACTTGCATCCAGCTGCATTTGGTGGTATGCTCATCATATTGAGGAGGCCCTTTTCTGTTTCCATCTTTCACTGCTTATGTCAAACAGTTTACAGAGAGGCAATATAAATTCAGACAGAGTGCTAGGAATGCCATCAATGAGTTTGGGAGTTTACATTGTGTTTGTGTGAGGTCACTGCATGTTGTCTTCAATGATCAATGGCCTAGTGAATGCTTTTAAAGCCAGGGGCTACCCTCGGTGTCTTTAGTTACTCCATGTTAGGTTATGTTTTATTAGAAGGGCTCAGGCAATTCTTCTCTTGCATTTTTTTATAATGGATTTGTGACTGTTCAGTGTTTTTTTGTGGCATTTCCCTATACTCATAACAAGAAGTCAGGTGACCAGTAAGATTAATAGTATTTAACCTAGCAGTGACAGATGTAGCAGAGGTGAAAGGGTTATATCTATTAATAAACAAAGTTTGAAAGCCTTTTAGCACCATCTTTCACATCACTCTTATGTGACCTTTTGCACAAGATGACTTTCACAGGCTTATTACAATGAGAGGGGACAAAACCCAACTATTTTTTGTGGGTTTTTTTTTTTTTTAATTTTGGTTTTTTCTTTGTTGTTTTTTGAATAAAATAATTTGAAATTAATCATTAAGAATTTTGAGTTGTCTTCCTAAATGAATGAATGAAGCGCTGGTGATACTGCAGATAGGATTTCACTTGGATGAAAAAATATGGTAGGTTTATTTTCGTCCCAGTGGGTGCTGACATTTTAACCCACTTATCTCTGATTTATTCAATCCTTGACAGTCCCAAAAAAGTGATGCATTTTGCCTGAAGGCTCTGTAGGTGAGGCAAGTTGACATATGCTTTTTCTTTCTGTTAAAGGGGTAATCTCCTCTACAGTCCAGTGGATGAAGCAGGGGGAAATGGAAAAGGAAAATGTTCATGATAAGGATTTTTCTTTTTTTTTTCCCCCAAGTTCCCTGGGTTTGTTGTAAAAAATGACCCTTAGAATTTACTTTATATAAATGCAGCCTTTAAAGGTCAATGTCTACATGATCAGTAGTAATCCATAGGTCATTAAAATTTGTAGCATGGTAAAGCTAAAAATAACCTGGGATATTTTAGAATAAGTGTTTATTTAACTTCTATGCTAATAAAAATACTCAGAGCATATATAGATATGACTCTATACGGCTTAAGATCAGGTGGAAATATATTTCATAATTCCATGCTTAGACAAATTCAAGTAAACCTCATAGACCTCTAAGATCATCAAGTCCAAGCTTGGTTGATTGAATACCACCATGTTAACAAAACCATATCAAGAAGTGCCCCACTTACTTGTTTTTTGACAATTTTGACTTGTTTTATAGTGATTCCCTCACTTCCCTGGGAAACCTGTTCCAATGCTTAGCCACCCTTTCAGTAAAACATTTTCTCCTAATATTTAACATGAACCTCCCCTGACACAACCTGGGGCCAAGTTGACAGTGTCTCTTATCAGCCTCCTTTTCTCTGGGCTAAACAACTTCAGCTCCCTTGGCCACTCCTCATAGGATTTGAGACCTTTCACCAACTTCACTGCCCTTCTCTGGACATGCTCCAGGACCTCAGTGTCTTTCTTGCAGTGAAAAACACAAAACTGGACACAGGACTCAAGGTGTGGCCTCACCAGTGCTGAGGACAAGGGGACAATCACTTCCCTGGTTCTGCTGGCCACGAGCCACGTCCTGCTGGTGCAAGCCAGGATGCCACTGGCCTTCTTGGCCACATGGGCACACACTGGCTTATGTTTAGCTGGCTGTCAACCAGCATGCTAGCACACCCTGGGCCTTCTCTGCTGGGCAGTTTGCCACTCTTCCCCCTGCCTGGGGTTGTTGTGACCCAAGTGTACGACCTGTCACTTCACCTTTTTTAACCTTGTACAACTGGCCTTGCCCCTCTGATCCAGCCTTTCCAGGCTGGGCTGGATCCCAAGGTCTGAAGTTTGGTTTTGTGCTGTAGCACAGACAGATCCTAGTCTGAAACTAGGTGTGATAAATATTAGAGAATTACCAGTAAAAACTCTGATCCGGTATTTCTGGGCTGTCTGTGAAGCTGAAAGTAGAGGCATCCAAGTGAAAGAAAAATGGGTGGGATAGTGTCATAATCTCAGTTCAGTAATTCTGGGAGGAAGGACAGGGTCCCACCACCTCAGCTAGGAATGCACACAAGAGTTAACTTTTTTTGTATCTTGAGGAGAAGAATTTTGTGTTCCCAGCTAGCACTTGCAATGTTTTAGGATGCACTTGAAGCTAAAACTGGGTAAACTCACCTATACCTGACTGAAGAAATGTACTCCCAGGGAGCACAGAGCTTCCTTCCAGGGCATAAAGCATCGGCTACCTCAGTAATTAATCTGGTCTCCTACCTCTGGATTTCTGGGAAGATGTGTCTTCTTGCCTAATGTCAAGATGTGCAGAATGATAAATGAAGAATCAGGAAGGTTATTTCTTCTACAACTGGCCATGCTAAGACTCCTGCCCTTTTAGCTATATAATAGTTCAATTTTGACCAGAAATCAGTTGAGGGCTTTTTCAAAGGTGAAATTACCTTAATGAGATTTCTGCTGTTTCCTTGTCTCATTTTAGTTTAGGCCGTGAAAAACAAGTGAAAACTGAAAGACTTTTTTTTTCATTTATTCCCCTTTTTCTTTTAGGTATTTACAATATAGAAATGGTAATTTGAGAATAAGGCCATCTAGAAGAAAGAAGCATTAGTGTTTTATTATAAATAAGTTACCTTAAGGATTGTAATTTTCATAGTCATGCAAAGATAAATAGTGTTTTAAAATGACAAAATGGGTCACCAACTGCCTGATAGAAACAATCAGTAACACAAAGAAAGCAGAAATCCTGACTAAGTTTCCACTTCATACTTCTGTCTCTGTATTTATATATTTCTTCTTCATCTGAGGCTGTCAAACTACTTCAGAGTTATTAAATTGCACAATCTATTTTCCAATAGCACAAGGGCAAAAATTGACTGTTGATGTACCCCATTAATTTGGATGTCCACGGCCTGATCCAAGTCTCCTCCAAGTCAAATGATGCACAGCCACTGACTACTGGAAATTGGCTGACACCAGCAGCTGCAAACAAAACCAAAACAGGAAATTCTGTTCTCTCTGTTCTGCATGCTCAGTGAGCCCTAGTATGGATCCCCCATTTAAGAGACACTTTAACATATTATTCAATTAGACTTTATTTTTCATTCCATCCCAGAAAATAATGTTTTATTCTCTCTTGAAAAATAACCAGAGTCACTTCTAGATGGTTTTCCAGAGAATTAAATCCTTCTTATTTTATCTACATTTCTCTCTGATGCTTCACAACAGTTCAAGTATAATAACTAGCCTAGTACTCTTTGCAGACTTGTATTGAGTCTTCAAACAACTGAGAAAATGAAACATGAAGTCAGGATTTATGTGACCTGGATGGCATATAATCATTTTTTTAGATTAAAACAACCCAACCAAAACCCCCAGAGTGCTTAATTGTTTCATATTCCCAGTCACACCACTGCTTTGTGGCCCATATTTCTCTGACACTCCAGACTGTCCCAAAGCAAACATAACATTATTCATTAGATCCTTTGCTCATTCTCTCATCTGTTCATTGGAACTGAGGTCTTTCTGTGCTCACACAAGAATACTAGGAGCATAAATGTCATTGTCAAATCATTCTTATTTCTCTTTGAGAATTCATGATAATTCTACAAAACCTTGAAGACAGTGATCCTCAGTAGCTGCCATTGAGAAGGCAGCATTGGGAAGCTGCCATGAAGAGCAGCATGTTCTGTCATCAGCAATTTCTTACTTCCAGAATCTGAAGTTTGGGTGTCCAACTCCATATTTAAAACAAGTTTAAATTTCCTTATATTAAAAAATTTCATGCTATTACAGTTTCACTTTAGAACAAATTGTTGATGAATAAAACTTGTACTCTCTAGGTATTAATGAGCACTGAGGTCTCTTCTCTTTGGAAAGTCGTGAATAGGAAAGGAAAAAGCAGCTTTCTTAAAAGAAATTATATTTATTAGTAAGGAAAAACCATGTTGGCTTAGGTGCTTCTACAGCTCCTATTACCATGAAGTTAGAGCAATTTAAAGTCTTTAGTGTTTTCTGTGAAGTAGTGAAAAACTGTCCTTCCCAATTTTGCAGATGGGTGAAAAAAAAGCTGTGTAGCTACATTTTGTGTCTCTGAGGCATAAAGGAGGCCAAGTGTCTACCTCAGGAAAATCTGTGACAGAACAGCTACTTGAATCCAGGTTTTCTAATGGTCTGACCAGTGGAGCGTTCTTGCCATCCTGCAGTTGGAAAAGTTATTTTAAAACTGCAAATATATCTTTTGGTGCCTCAGAACGGTTTCCTCTCAGCAACTTCTACCAGCAGCTTGTATTCTGGTGCCTCTCTCCATTATCTTAATTTCTCCCTGTGGCTTTGTGGACACCTCCCTCCACTTCTTTCATTCTCCCCATTCTGCTTGGAATCTGGCCTGTGCTCCCCAGCCTGCTTTTCAGTATTGGGAAGAGGAAAGGACAGATCATTAGTGTTCAGTGGTTTTCTCAGCAGGTAATCCTAGCCAGATAAATTAGTCCATATTTAAAGCCCTAGGTCAGAGGGCTTTACTTTGTGGACAGTGGGAGGGTCTGAGTTTCTGTGCAGTGAAGACAAGCCCTTAGAGAATGCCTCAGCACAGGCAGTGCTTTTGCTGGCAATTAGAGCCAATTTGGTGTAAAATTATAGGTCTCATGTCTTTGAATGAGTATGCTGAAACAGTTATCTCTCCAGCGATTTTGTGGTACAGACATACAATCACAACAAAGCCCTGTGAATCCATGAGAGATTTTCATGGGGAATCAGGGTTAGAAACTTGCAGCCCCTGGCACTCTAATTAGGTATAATTTGTTTTGCTGACTGCTGTCTTTAAAGCCTCCAGTTATCATTGGTATATGGTAGAACTAGTAGACCATGAGGGTCACAGTGCTACTGTGATGTGTGACCCTGTCTAGGTTCTGGTGGTTTCATACCAGAGAGGATCATCCTGCCCACATTTGGGTGCCACCCCAGTGTCCCACTGTGCTGCAGGAGGGGGGCTGAGGTGACACTATGAAAAGAGGAGATCTTTCTCTGTTCTCCTTTCCATCCTCTGTGGTGTGAGGCCTTCGATCTCACTTCTGTACTTCTGAAGCCCTTACTCATGATGTATAATATTAAAGATCACCTAGGAGACTCGGTGGCATAGCTTGATCAAAGAAGGATTAAAAGTTAGCAGCATGGCATTAAGCAAGCCTGAAAAATCTGTCCAAAAAGTCTGGATAAACACCTAGGTCGATTAGACCTCACTAAGCTTTGCCCTGCCAAAGCTGAGTGGCTGCACTTTTTTTTGGCTGGTTAATTTAAAATCATATCATGTATGGATACACTATACTGCTTTTACAGGAGGGTAACCTTAGCCATAGTTTAACTCAAGTGTTATGTATTGTGAATCTCCCCAGATAACTCAGTTTGACCACCAGTATGAAACAACTTTTCATTCAGAGACTTTTGTTTTACATTCTGCATTAAGTTTACTTAATATAGATTACCAGATACTCCAGAGAGAATCAGCTGCCATCACTGTTTAGTTTTGTCTCTGCAGAAATCAAATCAAATAACACATCTAAATCCTTAAAGCAAAGCGGTAGTGTCTGTTCTGGCTCCATTTTCACTTGCACAGCACTTTTTTTTAGGAGAAGAAACCTCTTTATGCTTTCTCAGGAATTCACTAAAGATTAGTTTAGATTCACTAACAAGGCAGCCTGGTGGAAACTCCATAATGTTCCAATTTTCCAGTTCTTCACCACAGATGTATTTTCTACCTATGGCAATTACATGCATCAGGATGGATCATAAAATGGTATTCACTGAATTGAATTTACAGTCTCTTATATGTTTCCAAGTTAACTTTTGATTTTGATGGAAAAAGACATAGCCTTAAAACCATCAAGCTCTCTTAAAAAACCAAAACCAACTACATTTTTTTAAAGCAAATTTATCTTTTAACTTGGAAATATGAATTGAATCTTTGTGGAGTCAGCAATGCCAGGGTTTCAGTGGTGTACTGAACTAAACACATTATTTTTACACCTCATGGAAATGAGTTTAGTCAGGTCTCATCCTAGACTTGTGCATAATAACCAGTGACAGTTCACCAGAGATATTCAGATACGGTAGCTTCAGAAGAGGATTACTGTGCCTTCAAAATAAATCAGCTTTTATTGGATCACATATGTAAAGAAACCCAGGATTTCTTGGCAGATATGAAATGGAAGCTCTCTCAGAACACAATTATATCATACTGGACCCCATCAGCTGCTTGTCTATGGGCACACTATTCCCTGGACCTCCTGAAAACTACTTCCTGCAGTGTCTTTTTAAGATACACAGATATTTAATATTAATAAATGATAGTGTGGGAACTTATTTACCTTAGTTCTTACATGAGGCTTCTGGATGTTTTTTTTCATTTTTAATTTCTTATTTTTTGTTAATCCATGGATGTAAGGGTGGACCTCTGTCAAATTTGTCACTGTAGAGCATTCTGAATGGTGGTAAAAAAATTATTGTCCATATGTAAAATCAATGTTTGGAATGCATGAATACACTTCAATTGGTTTTCAAGTGATCAGCATGGAAGACTGATGGGCTTTTTCACATACACTGGCAAAAAAGTGAGTTTAGAGATTTAAGCAGCAGCTGGAAAGAGCAGCAGCAACTGCCCAGTCAGCTCTGGAGCCAAGAAGCAAATTTTTTTGTGCAACAGTCTAAAAATCTTTGGTTAAATACCCATAGTGGTTTCTGCCAAAACAAATCTAGGTAATGGCAGATTTTGCACCCCAGAATGTACTGTAATTTTCCTAATTTTGGCAAATAAGTGGATTAGCATTTTGTTTAGCAGAGGGTAGAAATAAATGAATTCAGTGGGACCGTAAAGGCTCTGGTACCTGTGATACTTGCCTTCTGCCTTTATGGACAAAGCCACCTACTACATTCATATTCTTTGGCTGATAAAATATTCTCAATAAATAACATTAGCCAATGCAAAGGCACTCTATGGCATTGGACATAAATTTATTTCTTGGATAGTCAGAAAAACCACAGGGTGCAATATGAAGGGGACCAAAAATGCCTTAATATGTTGGCTGTTGCTGCTGTGAGACAGAAAGCAGATTCTTTAGGCACCTGCCTTTGATGTAAAACTGATCTGTGCTTTTTCCAAACTGTTTGGACAGATAAAAGAAATGGTGGCTATTTCACTTTCTAAAAAAATATGGATATCTAATTAATGTTTTTTCAATGGTGAATTAAATTTTGATTTTGGAAGGAAAGTATATGTTTGAAAACATGATGTACTTATTTGTGTTAGATCTTCAGTGGGTTTATATCTGTGCTGGTTCACGGAGTTCAGTTGAGTGGCACAGACTTTGTAAGAACTAGCTCTTCAATTTTAAACCAGCAGTAAAAACCTGCCTGCTCTCGAAATTTATAAATTATTGACACAGAATCAGTGAGACTGCAACAGCTAATTGGCCCCTGTGGTCAATTCTCAGTGGTCCTGAGAAGTTCATTGGTTTCAGATAAAGGTTTTTTGCTGAACTGTAGGCTGAAATATTCCCAGAGTTTGAACAAGTTCATGTTCTTTGTTTGTTTTTTAAATAGCATATATCAAGGCCAAGTCTTGGGCAGGAACAATGAGGTCGACATATGTCCTTGGTAAGGAAAAATGTGAGATTAAGAATTGGCCTCTAACATGGATTCAGTTTTGAAATACTGTGTCTTGAAAAGCAGAAGTGGAATTTCAACTTCTTATAACATTTGTGGTTGTAGATCTAGGAACTGATGTATGAAGTTAAGAGTGTATATCTTTAGAATTGTCCAACTGTGTTTTGTGTCAGTTGTTGTATTATTTCTGTATCAAGTACTAATATCACACTGTTATGGTTCTTGAACAATTGACAATCATCTCTGTTTTAAATTCAGGAATAAAGTTTCTTTGCCATCAAAATTTTAGGTTTCGTCTGAGGAATATTTCAGAAAAAACAATTCAAATTGGTCAAATATTTCCTCACATAAAACAACTTAAAAATAAAATTATGAACGTAGTCTTTCAGTTTAAAAATGGACATGTTAAATTTTTCCTTCTGTTACCAGGGAAATCCATAGGTTATATATAGGTGTGCTGTTTCCACAAAATGAACTAGTCATCTCAATTCTGTGTTGTGTATGTGGAAAGAATTAAACACCTCTAAATGGGATCCACAAAAGAGATGCACTAAGGAGGTAGTGATTCTAAGTACAGAGAAAAGTGGAAAATCTTGCACCCAGACCTCTGGAAAGGGTCAGGGTGTTATTACTGGGCCACCTTCACCATCTTGAGAGACAAGTAGATGAGTTGCCTCTAAGAGTCACCTTTAGCATCTTAATCTAAGCTCCTCACTTTTAAAGTTGAAGCTTGTTAGAGATTATCTTCCACTAAAGACATAGATTGCTGCAGAAAGACTCTCTGTAGTTCTTCAAATTGAAAACGTAAGTCTAAGATGACTGCAGTACTGTCATTCACAAAATTAAAAATCTGCTTCAAAGAAGAATGAAGAAATGTATATTCATGCACCAGGAAAATTTTGCTCAATTCAGAAAGTCTATCCTTCTTATTAGAAGTTATGACCAGTTATAAATATTTCAGAAGCCAAATACTAGACACTCTCAGAAGACTCTAGTCAACCAATTCCATATTTAATATTTATAATCTTTCTCTGACATCAGTGGGACTATGCACAGATGTAAGCACATACACTAGTGAATGCATTGGCATGGTTGAGACTTAAAATAAATGAGGAATATAATGGCAGCTTTGCAGAGAGGAGAAGAAAATTAATGAAAAAAAGAATTAATATTTTGCTTGATTATTATATAATAATAAAATTATGAAACAAAAAAAAACTATTTTATCCAATTTAACAGGATTTTGGTAGTGTATATGCTATTTTCAAGGCTGCAATTTTGATAATATGGACATTCCCAGTAATTTTCTATCATTAGGCAATATGTTGTCCAGGCTTGGAATGTTGGGTAGTTTCTTCTGTAAGGACTAGCTTCTCCAGTAGCTTGGCAGAATCAGAAGCACCTCTCTGTTCCTGAAAGGTTGTTCTTTCATCTTACCTACACCTCCACAGGAATGCCGGGTCTCAAGGCCCACCAGTAGGCAGGGAACTCTCAAGGAGAAACTGCATCTGGTGGCTTCATTTATTACATGATTTGCAATGAGTCAAAGCAACAAGTTTTCTTACATATTAACATTAAGGAAACTGGGTTTTTTTAAATTTTGGAGCTAGCAGATGAGATATGAAGCCACTATAATGAATATTTCTAATATATTAATGTTTAATGTATTAAACAAAGAACCAGCTCTTTTAACAATGAGCTATTAACTTCTAGTGTCCTGACCACATGGCAAATTGGGTTAAATACATTCTGCCAGCCTAAATCCCTTTGGCAGTTTCAGGCGCTCTAGTTACTCTTGTTACTGTTTGCTTCTTCTTCTGGGGCCAGAGTCTACCACTGAATGTGCATGTTTCCACTTGACTTGTGTCCAAGGGCAGATTTTGGCTGCTGGAAATGGCTGTGTACTGTAGTGCTACTGGCCCTGAACTGATTTCTTCCATCCAAGGGGTAGCTGCATTCCACTGAAATGATGATCCTTTTATTCATACAGGGTGTTTGGAAAAGGAATAAGGAAGAGGAATAGAGAGCAAAGAATAATAGAGGTTTGAATTATGAAGCCTGCAGAGAACATTTGACTGTAATAGGGTCCTACTGACCTTTCTAAAATTGGGAGGCTGTGGTGCTTTTACAAACTGCTGACATTTGCAGTCTTCAGAATTTGGACAGTCATAACCCACAATTACAGGCATACGAAGGACCTCCTTATGAAGACAAATTCTTGATGAGACACAGATGTTTGTCAGGACCATACCCATGTTAAAAAAAAATCCAAGCAACTGAATTTGTATTCTTCAAGGCATCTTTAGGGTTTTTGGCATTTCTAATTAAAGTGCTGTGAGGCTACAGACAGCGCAAATGAGACAAAAAAAAAAAGCTTACTAACCTTGCATAGTGTGCTTATAACATATATTGCTGTTTCCCTTCTAATATGTGCTTTCTCGTATGTTTTTTAAAGGGGCAGAAGATAGGGAATATTGCACATTAGGTTATATGTACTTTTACGAAGCTGAGGGCCTGACTTTCCTCTCACAGCTCTAGAAAGTCAGGAATCCTAAAACAACACAAAGTTTTGTAATATAAACCCAGATTGAGCATAGATGAGCTTGATGCAATAGAAAAACAAATGAAAGGTGAGAATGTAAAAATTTGTTACTAGGAAGCTGGGTAATGGAAGGGGATTAGACAGCAGGTGGTGGTGGGTGTAGATGCAGGGAATACGAGAATGCTGTAGCACCATCTGTTCACACTCTTCTCGCACCATTAGTTGGGTATTTCTCTTGCAGACCTCTAAGCATCTGGCTGTACTGTTGGGGCTGCAGCCTCTCCTCCTTTGGAGGGGAAGGTGTTAGCTTTGTCTTGGAACATTTTTGCTCTCTTTCTTTGTATGTTCCTTGCTCCCATCTCTGACCTCAAACTCTGCCCATGAACTGAAACACATGAACAATTCATGCAAAAGGTGTGCCTGCTAAGAAGAGTAAATCGGACAACAGCAAATAGAAGTGTAGCCTGTGCTTTGTTCTTATTAAAACCATATGGGGATTAATCCATGACCTGACATAATAGTCCATCTTCTGTTTGCAATTGACCCTGTTAATAGATGTCACAGCAACACCAGAGTAACTGTCATGGGCTGAGACTTCAGTGGGCTGGATACTGTACAGCCAAACAGCAGAGGTGTTCCTTGTCTTAAAGAGATTGCACAAGCATGATATTCACCTGGGAATCCATTCTTTTCTTTTTTCTTGTATACTCCAAATATCTGGGTTTTTTAATCATAATTACAACAATAACAACAACAACAAAAACAATGTACGTCTTTAAGAAGTTCAAATCTTTTTAAGATTTTAAGTATTTAAGAAGTTTAAATCTTTTAAATCAGCATTCAAAAATTCTTGTCATTTTCTTCTTTAGAAATACACAATTTATGGAGATTAAGACACCTTTTTTTCTTTTAAACCTTCATTATTTCCTTAGCAATGGCACTCAGCTTGTCTCCTGATCTCCATGCAGTTTCCTGTAAAGAGTATATATTACCATAACCTTTGAAATGTAGTGGGAGCCAGGAGTTTATTTCCAGACCTGGATCCAAAGTAAAGTCCTATTTTGGAGCTAAAAAATATTTCAGTGTTGAAACATTTCTTTGATAGCTAGGAAAAGCTTTTCCATACTTTTGTGATTTAAAAATACCTGCTTGTCTCCAATTTGGCCATTCTATAAACAGCATTGCCTCTTAGTGACATCTGCTGGAAGAGATAGCATTGAAACATGTTCAGGTTTTCTCCACGCTTGCTACCTGCCAGCATTCAGCTCCTAAGGGAAAAAACCAACTCACTCTGTATTTCAGAGCGATACTTGGCCAGTTCTGCTTTGAACTTTTCCTTATCCCACCGGACAACTGTTCTTCACCTTCTTCTTGTCCTGACATAAAGGGAATGACCCACATGCCAACACGACAAGGCTCCAGAAAGTTATAAAAGCTCCATTGTAAGGCTAAATCCTTAACAGGGATTAGAGCAGTTTGCACGAAGGAAAAGAGAGGAAGTGCATTAGAGCAGGAAGTCATTAAAATAATGAATCACTTGGCAGAGTCCAGTTTTTCTATAGGGTTTATACATTATTTTGCAAGCAGATTTACATTTTCAAGATTGTCAATTTTAGCTGCATCCTCCACGTAGCTTTTCTTCTGCTACTCCTTGCCAAGAAAACCAGCTGGAGTGGTTTAGTAATGAACTAAGATAGGAGTATTTTCTCTTTTTCCTTCATATCACTATTATGGTGTGCATCTCTTTTCTACTTAATATTGGCTCTTATTGTAGCTGTAACGCTGTCATTTCATGTTTTGATATATCTTGTACTTGTTGTAGACTAGAACATGCATATTGCTATATAAAACTAGCGACTGAATTGTTTCATAAGTATGTCTGGACATATGTGACTAAGAGTGTGAAGTCAAAAACAGAAGATGAATTTTTTTTCAAACTTTATCATTGGTCTGTATTTTCACAGAAACAGCATAATAGCCTAACCTCTATGTAAATCTGTGAGAAGATACAGAGTTTTACTAGAGGAAGTCAGGAATTTAATCTCCAAAAATAACAAGTAATCATATTATTTGGTTTTTTTCCTCCACTTTGTCAGGTTTTGTTTAGGACAAATGCCAGTTTAGAGCAGATATCTAGATCTCTAACTCTTCTGGCTGAGGTCAGGTGAGGTAAGTAACCCCTCAATGACTAAAAGAGCTAACAGCTTATAGCACTTACAAAAATTTTCAGGAAAGGCAATATTTGCAAGTGAAAGAACTATCTTTTTACTAGGTCATTTTCTATATCTGGGAAAAATGAAGCAACTTTTGAATATACAGTCTTTTCTCAAGTATAAAGTATATACAAGTCCTCAGATTGATCTGTATCTCTTTGCATTTGCTTCCTAGAGCATCTCCTGCTCTTTATATATGGATTCTAAACTTGGAACTCATCACCTTTTGGAAGTGAAAGCCAATATTTGCAACATTCTGCTTGTTGTCACCTCACCTGGAAAGATACATTCCGTGGTTTTTTTATGCTCTATTTTTTTTTAACATCTGCAGTTCTGATCTGAATAAGTCAGAGTTTGTTCACAAATAAATCTTTTTATGTGAGTTAGTAGTCAAATCTATCAGTGATGTAATCCTCTGGACTGCACTGGTGTTGTGTTGATTACATCCCAGGTACTATGTCCGGAAGTTGAAAAAGTAAAACATGTCACCATCTCACTTGGATAATTTGCCCTGTGATTATAAGATAATTAACCCCCAGCAGAGGAAGCAATTGCTGTAGGAAACAGAACTGGATTTCAGTTATATACACATCATAAAAAATGAAATGTGCAACTAAACAAATGCATTTTTTGTGACAATATAATTTGAACTCTTTTATAAAATTTCCTGACCCTTAGTTCAAAACCAAATTCCCTCTCGCCAGTTTCCAGTGTTCAACTGTTGCCGAGCAGTCCTATTTTCAAAGCTTTATGCTGTTGTACTGTGTGGGGTTGCTTTTCCCTGAGACAGCCAAGGCTGAAACAAGACTCCTAGGATTTTCTTCTTGGTTGGTGGGGGGAAAAATAAATACCTGCAGAGTGTGATTCAGTCCATTGCAATGCAGGCAAGTGCAAGCAGAGGAGTGACACACCTCTGGATGTGCCTAGGCTGCGTGGGGAGTCTAAGGGGATTAAATTTAGACACTTAAAATTAGGTGAGAGAAACTTCCCGGTGCCCTTTCAGTATCAAATAGACAGTAGACTCACAGTCATTTTGCTGCAGATTCCAGTTTGTGAATGCGATGTATTTTTACCCCAGGGCATGGCTATACTATAATTAAGTAATTTAAACAGCGTGGGTTTTAGTTGCCAAATATATACCTTGGATCTCAAGAAAACTTTTTGTAGTTTGTGCTGAAGTCCACTTCCCATGTTTTTATTTCTCATAGTATCTAGGCTCCTGAGGTTTCAATGACACCTACCTTCAGTGCAGACATATCTAAAGACAATGCTCTGTATCACTAAATGCCTGCTTTTTCTGCTGTAAACCCCTTCATGGAAGACTTGCCCAAGTTCTTTTTGCAGCTATTGTAATCTGAAAGGGTATTAATATACAGAAGTTAGTATAAAAGAAGCCAAAATGATGGTATTACCTTTTATTCCTTTTCATTATAGATATTTTAATGTAAATCTTAGACAATCTCTTTTCATTTACTCTTCAGGAGGCATTGGGACTCAGGTAATATTTTATACTGGTTTATTTTTGTTATTGAAAGTGACTATTAAGCACAAAGTGTATATGCTATACATTCAAATCAAATACAATGCATATTTTTTCTGCACAATATTGCAATTAAATTATAATTATTTGCTTGGAAAGTATCTGCTTTTTACTCCCGACATATTCCCCTCTCAGGGCTATTTTTCTGTCACTTTATAATTAGAATATTAGTTACTTTTATTCTTTCAAAAGTTGATGTAAAACTTGTTGGTAATTTCTCATCTTACTGATTAATTCCCTGTAGAATTACTGACATTTTTATGTTAACTGCTGCACTGTGCTGACTACTCTAAACATCTTGTACTTCTTCAATCACAGTTGAATTAGTTTATCAAGAAAGAGGTGCAGAAAACAGCCACTAGGATGGTCTTCTGTACAACTGAAGAGTGTTTCATATTTTCATGTTCATGCTTTCTCCGATCTTCAGTTTGGACACAACTTTTCTGCAGAAAATCAACAACTGGGCATCCTTGGCAGAAAGCCATGAAAGTCCATTTTGTGCAGGTGAGAGAGGTTCTAGAAGAATATAATTCTCAAAGTATCCTCTGGCAGAGTGAGCAGGACATTAAAATCGGCATGAATCTCTTTTTTGGAAGAAATATTTCTGTATTTCTTTTTTTTTTTCCCTGAGCTTTTGAAATATTAAAATGTCTCTTGTAGTATTTAAAATACTTGCTCTCCCTTTGAAACCTAGCTTCTTTTTTTACATCCTCACTATCAAGGCAAATGCTGAAGATCTCCCTGGATATCACTAATGTAATTATTACAGTTTCAAGAAAGTGCCTTACAATTCATGTCAGTGAAGGTGTGGCTCTGTCTCTATTGAAATTCAGGTAATGTTTCTCATTGATTTAATAGAAGGAGGATCAAACTTTACAGTTATGTTAATTTTATGGAGTCTGAAGAGCACTTGCTATTTTCTAAACTGTTTTCTAAAGCTACAAGAGCAGTTCAGTTGCAGCACTTGAACGACAACAATTTGCAGATTATGATATAAAAGGTATATTTTACCACAGATGATTTTGCTCGATTAACATCCTTCTCTCTCACCAATATAATTTGGAGTTCCTTATGAAACAGGAAACAAAAGTGATAAGGCACATCCACATTTTCATTTGCTTGGTTTGTCATGTTTTGGATGAGAGCCAAAGCTCAGAAGTAGGAAAAAATACCTGGCTGGCATTTTACTAAACAATATAACCTCCTCTTTCTACTTCAAAAGAACTACAGGATTTTGTTTCCTTTGTTTTTCTTAATATCTCCTATTAAAGGGGACAATATCAAAGACAGGAAATCTGACTTTCTATGGGATTAAATGATTTCTGGTTCTCCATTTCCTTCAAATACATGCAGAAGCTTTTCTCAATTACTCTCTCCTGGCAAACCTGTTTTTCCACTTTTCTTTTTGCATTGTAATCCAGCAGGTGTGATGTTTTCTCAGGCTGACCAAAACCTGCTGTTGCCTTTTGTTTCACTATTTTTAAAAATACCTTTATGAAAACAGTGCTGATGAGGAACACATAGGACACATTAGTAATTATATAAAAATTAGTTGCAATAAATTAGTAATAGGGTTTAATGTTTTGCATTAAAAAAAAACAAAAGAAACCAAAACAAAAAAAGAAACTTTATAAACCTTGAAAAGAAGACTTTTTATAATCAAGTTACAGATTGCTAGTAATCAAATTTTGTCATGTACCATCTGAATGTTCAAGAGAGAAAATTAAGATGCATACATAGGAATATTTAGACATGCTTGCAGTCCTTAAAAACATCCTGTACCTTACAATTTCCATACAGTGCTTAACAATGTAAGGATTATTTATTTATATAAGAGGGCAATGATCCTTATGTAATATCTGGGATAGGAATCAGTGTCTGAACAAAGTACATTAGTTGACTCATCTTCCCAAACTGAGAAAACATGCTCTTAGTTAACTGGCAGATATAAAACCAGATTAAAAACCAGATTTCACAGGGATTTGTTCTGCACACTTTCATCCTTCCTTTCACCAGTCCAGATCTGAAAGAAAAGTTGAAGTAAAGACCATTTTTAGCACTAAGGACAAGGAACAACTTTCATTTAGCTACTGGTAATTAGACAGTTGTTCTGCTTGATGTATTTCAGATTTTGTATAGGGCAGAGGAAAAGGAATATTGACAGGGAGAGATACTTGAGTACTTATCACATTTACGGAGATTTCCAGACTATTCCATAAAGGGGAATGCTTTCTTCATTTTGGTCTGACATTATACTGGCAAGAAGGGAGCAAATGACTGTTCTCCATCACTCTGGGCCAACTTCATCTCTCTGGTCAATCTACTGAAACCAGTAGCTCTTTATCAAAGCAGATGAATTTAACTCATTATTGTCTGTCTGCAGCCAGTAAAGTTTCTTTTAAAAGCTATTATTGCCAAGTCTTAGCATTTTCTTAAATTGATAATTTTGACCAGTGTCACCATAAGCAATAAGATTTGTGATGAAATATTTTAAAATACATGGTTGTCAGAATTAACATAAAAGCCAAGCCCTTATATCACTAAAAATTTTAATGGTTGTCTTTCTCATCCAGCAATATATTGCAAACACTAAACAAAATGTTATGTCATTTTATAATATGTCACTATGTAAATGGATGTTTAAAGAGGAAAATTCTAAACCAGGTAATGTTACAAGGCCATTACAAAAGAAAAAAAATAGTTATTATAATTAATTTATCTTATCTCAATTCTAGGTGATCACAATACTCTTAAATAAGGCTAAAAATTGCAGTTTATCCTTCTTCCTTTGGAAACTAAATACATTTCTCATGTTTTCATAAAACATGGGAATCCCTTACACATACCTTGAGTCATGGTATTTGAGCTGCATGGCCAATGTAGCTTGCTTTCCATAAATCCATTGTAGATCTGCCACTAGAAAAAGGGAGTGAAGCATCAAATAGCTGTGGCTGTTGTGGGAGAGAAGTAGAAAAACAGATGCTGATAAACAGCAAATTATCTAACCTGTATTTCCAGCATTAGCTTCGTTATATTAAGATCTGCTTCCTTGGATTCTTCACCTTCTCTTTCAGAATGTCACTGTAATAGAAAGCTTTTGTCTGTTTATTCTGTATTTAGTTATGAAATGCTTTAAGCAATTCCAGCTGCTCCCAGGATTATTTCAACCTTGTACACCATTCTTCATCAGCTGATTCAAGGTCTGGATATCATTATGGCATGCAAGCAATGTACAGATACGTTGCAGAGGAAAAGATTCAAGAATAAAAGGGAGAAAATGAACAGTTGTTACAATTGAATGAATGCATTTTTTCTACATGCAGAACTAGGACTTATCCCCACAAAAATGGACAAATGCTGTTACTTTGTAATGGTGCTTTTTTCCAACAAATTTCTGAGATCCAACCAGTGTCCCTGAAGCTGGAATTTCCCATGTAATCAGGATCCACAGGTTACTCATTTTGCATTTTCCAGAGGAAAAAAAATAAAAATAGCTATAAAAAAGTTAATTAAAACATATTATCTCAGTCATGGTAACAAGAAAATGGCCAGCAGATTTCAAATTCTTTGTTCATTAAAGTTAAAACAAATAATATTGAAAGATCTCACAATGGAAAGGGGGCATTCAAGAAATATTACAAAACCCCAGACACTTATGTTTAGATGCCTGCAAACAATAAGAAATATTTCAAACAACAACAAAACCAACAAAAATTCCTGGAATTGTGCTAATTCACCCCTTAAAAATTTATATGCATAATGTTCAATTGATTGTGCTTGTTTCTTAGGTGAGCTTTGCTAAGGTAGAGTCATCTGATTTGCTGTCTTGCAAAGATTTCTGCTCTATATTGTGCAGTTAATGTTGAGGTGCTTCTGACAGTGGATTTTTAATCCACATATTTGCTGATAGCCATTACAGTATTTTTCTATTCTGCATTGATGAAATACAAAGAAAAAGTGTTTTTCTCAAACATCATTATTGATTTCTACCTTCAATACTTCATGATTTGCTTATGGTGTAAAAGAATATTTATATTTTCTTATAGGTCAAAAGTATTATAGTGGAGGTAAAATAATTTCAGACAGAAGGTCAGTTTCCTGAAGGGAAACAATTTTTAATTAGAGAAATAATTTTGAGCTAAATTGTTGCCTAAAATCTGGTTTCTAATATTTTGTCAAAGGAACAGTGCATTGCAGTGAAGTTAGACATGATAGTGGAAGAAGTGTTCATCTCAGCCTGGTTAATTATCACTTTTTTTATTTTTCCTACCTTCAGTGTGTGAGTGTTTGACATGAGAACACTCTATGTAATCCTGTGTAGACATTTTGTTTTATTTCAGATTATTATCTGAACTACATGTGACCAAATGCATGATTCATAGGATGCAGTCAGAGGTTTTGGGAGGTTTCCATGTGCTTTATTTTTGTCCTACTGATATTTTCCTAGGTACATGTAAATACAGGAATTTCTATATAGGATCTTACTCTATCATTCCTAAACCTTGTCCACATAAACTCCCTATATCATGTGCATCTGAGGAAGGTGACATGACTTCACAGGAGCAGCAAATTATCTCTTCCCCCTCTTTAGAGCCTAATTTCTGATAGTTACATTTGAGAAGTGTAAAGATAAATTCTCCTTTTATTGCTTTTGGGGGTAATTATCGAACCCCAAGATACTGTTCATATTCCTGTACATTTTTTTCTCTTAAATAAGTGCACTTAAATATTTGAACTGCACAAATTTCCTGTAAAAGAAATTCTGTATTTTTATCTCTTTCCTAAGGAAAGCAAAACTAATTTTTAATTTCTGAGAACAGGGTTTTTCTTTAATTTTTACTGGTCTTTTGCAATTCTCCTTATTTTTTTAGCAGTTTGAGATAGGATAACTAGTGTGAACATGGTATATTAGCTGAAGATACACCTCTGATATCAATAGAGTATTTTTGTTTATTCTCTGCTCCATTCCTTATATAACTTAATGTTTTGACAACTCAACAATTCACACCAAACACAGGGTAACAGGATTCAAACAAAATCAATTAACACTTCAAATTTTTCCCATACTCCATCTGTTCCTGTAGCACAGGTACAAAAGCTGATATTATGATAAGACTCTAAATTTCAATTTTATTTACTTCTATGCAGTGGGAACCAGTAGTTTGGCTGAACACTTCTGCAGCAGAAAAAAATGTGATTTGTTCAGTCCTAAATATGAGTCTTGCTAAAGTCAGTAAGGCAGCCAAGATCAAGCCAATCCCTGTAGCACACTGAAATGTCACTGAATTTCCATTCCTTTCTGGAACCAGTGGATGGGTGACTATGTTCCCAAGAAGACATAGTCTGTGTCTTAGAACAGCTGAAAGAAAAGCAGAACCACCTGATTATGCTGGCTGCTGCTGAAGACAGAAGATTATCTTTCTTCAATATATTAGTAACTGTTAACCTGCTTTTTAAAGCATCTCAGGACTTTCATCTACTAGTTTTAAAACCTGACATGTCAGAATGATCAACACTAAAGATTAATGGTAGGATTTCTTCCTTCCTCACTTTCTAAACCTCATGAATTCAATATGTATTGTATCCTGAAACATACAGGAATTATTCTGTATATTTTATATAAAGTATTAACCCCAGGAACTGGACATACAAAGCTTGCAGTTTTAAGAAATACCTTTGGAAGCCAAACTAATGTCCCTGATGTCAAACTAATGTCAGATGGGATTTTATTGCTTCTAAGAAGGGAGTTGCAATCCATAAAGAGTAGTCTTCTGTGTGAACAAAAGAAAAGGTAGCTGCAAGTAGAAAAAGTATTATTTTTGTTTTTTACTGTTACTATTGTGACTGGTTACTTGTGTCTCTTTGTTTTTGAGATAGTGATAAAATTTTAACAAAATGCCATCTGCACTTGGATAGATTTACACCCTGGAACAGTTATTTATCACCTGCTAAGCTATTCATTATGTGCCTGTCATTTGGAGATACAGGGTAACTTAAGTATTTACCAAAATTCCTTAATTTTAAATTAATCTTAGGCTTGGTAGAGCAGAGTTTTCTTTCATGTGGTTAGGCAGTTGTTTTATCCTGGTATCTCTCCAAGGTTTAAGGATAAAAAGAGCCTGTGATGTGGCACCTCTTAAGTCAATAGAAATTTTTATTGATTTTAAGGGGCTGGATCTACTTGGTTTTCTGGGTTCACATTTTCTAGAACAAGTTGAGGAAGCCAATCCATTATGCAGTCTTTTCTGTTTCCCTTATCTTCCCATATCTTTTTCCCTCTCCTTTATCACAGTCTGATTTATGTTGTCATCATAAGACATCATGGTGTTAATTTTTTTCCACTCCCTCTTTGAACTGCCCTTTGTTCAGAGGGAGTAGTGCTTGTTGTGATTTTACTGAAGTTTTATCTAAACCCACTTGACTGATGAGAATTACTGAAGAACACCCACCAGTGTTTCTGTTGATGCATAGAGAGAAAAGGCTGGGGACAGAACTCAACTCTCCTGCAGGAAATTTACCTCATAAGCAGAAGGACATTCAGAGGTATTCCAAAGAAAAGAGCAGGGCCTGGAAAATATAGTACTTAGCTACTGTAATGTGTAGTTTGGTGAGGCAGGTTAACTTTGGTTTTGAGCAAAAATAATTTTTGTACAACTACATCATCAATTAGTGCAATTTGACACAATGAACAAAATTGATTCAAAGCCTTATTATTATTTGGCTAATACACCAAAAAGGGATTTTCTCTTCTGCATGGTTTATTCTGACATTTAAAGGGAGTGTAACTTCACCTAAATTTACCCACATAAATGTACAGCATCTATTTATCCAAATCCCTCAGCGGACAAATCTATGTGAAAAAAAGAAAAAAAGAAAAAATCCTTTCTATCATAAGCATCTGGCTACAAAAGATGAATGATTCTGCATTGCCCTAAGGAAACTGAGGAAGCTGTCTTAGACCTCATGACTAGAACCTTTAACAGGCCCAAATTAGATGAACACTTCCGCTTAGATGAATCCATATCAGAAGATAATCTGCCTAAAATGGTACAAGCCTCTCCACTGAGATATTTTTGGGACTTTGGTGAGTCAGTATTGTGGGCAAGTAAAGAAATCACCCTCACAAATGAGGAAGGCTTGCCAGTAACCTCCCCAGATTCTGCAGTTTACCTTGATGGCTGCAGCTGCTGCCAGTGACTCTTGCATGCTCCCATACAAATCATGATAATCAACATCTGTGCATTAGGATATAACTAAAGAACCCCGCAATCATCATTTATTTAATTTCCAATTTGAAAATAAAGAGCTAAATATTTGACATTCTCATTACAAGAACTTTTATTTTTTTATGTTTTTCATTCTTCAAGAACTTTTGCTTTAATTTTTTTTCCCAAGTATTGTAAGCCCAAAAAACATGTCAGTCTAAAATTTTAATTTTTTCTTTTTTCACTCCGGTTCAGAATAAAATTGATTCTGAAGCTGCAAGTCTTTCTGTGGAGTGGAAATTTCCATGTCCATATATTTCTAAAGTTTTCTGCACTATGCAAGCCTTTGACAGTACTTTGCCTCTGCCATGCAGACAATTAAAAATATGCAGTCTTCAAAGAAGTGTGATTTACAGTTTAATCCATGTTTTACTCCTATAAAACCACAGCAAATCAGAAATATACTTTGTAAAACAAATGAAGCTACAGACATTTACTGTTTTTTATAGCCCAGAGAAGAATCACACAGAAATTTTAAAATATTTTCTGTTTTAAATTATACTCAGAGCTTCGAAGGAGAGGTAGCTTTTTTCACATTCATTCATCTTATTTTAAGCTGCCAGAAATGAGAAGGGACAAAAGCTGCAATTAAACTCTACTGTTCCATAAACTAGAAGAAAATTAAAAAATAAAAAATTTGTACAGCTGTTTTCACAGTCTGCTTCAGCTCCTTGCAAAAGTTATTTACACTCTTGTGTTCACAACTATATTAAATCCTCAAAATAACTATGTTGACTGCCTACTTTAATTCTTGTCATCAAAATTACTTAAAAGCCATTCTGGTAGTATAAACAATTCTTCAAGGAATTTACATATTCCCCAGTTTGAAGAAATCCCTTTAGCAACACAGAACACAAGACGTCAACACTTTTCAATCACATGCTAATTAAACTGAACTATATGTTTGCAGAGTAAATGTGAACAGCACGCATAAACAAGAGCAGCCTCTGCTGCCATTATCTTCCAGAATGTGGCTACATTTTAGTTCTAGTCTCTGATTTAGTCCATGATAATTTAAAAGGGACACTTCTAAACAGCCACATTTTTTTATGGAAATCCATGAATAACATTTTGCTTTGAAAATATTTCTGTGTATAGCCCATCTTATTTTTCTTCATAAACATTGTTTTACTTAAATACCAGGCCTTTTCTTGATAATAAGTGCATATATAAGCATTGATATTTCTTGAACTCAAGTCATAATCTTCTGTTTGTGTTTCAAAAAGACCCTTTTAATTATCAGGTCTCTAACAGGATCCTCTTTCATCCTTCTATGTCTCTCTAACTTCCTTTTCTGTAAAAGGTGTAATTCTATGCTGTGCAAGAACTGTTTATTTCAATAAAGAGCTGATTTACTTGTTCCTGGGACCTGATTGTGTTGACATTAAAGTTCCTGTTATCCTACTTTAATTATATAAATTTACAGAACGTAAAGTTTACAAGGCTTGCCTCGGCTTCACATCCGTGAATAAAGAAAATCATTTGGTATGATTTCCTCCTGGTCACATTCAATTTATGTATCTTTATGTAGAATTATAGAATTTTGTTTTGGTTTGGGTTTTTTTGTTTTGTTTTTGTGTTTGTTTATTTTTAATGGGCAGCCAACTTCGGCAGCTTGGCTTGTATTTTTGCTTGTGGAAAAAAGCCAGGTCTTTGGCTTGTCTAAGTTTTGATTTTTCTGCAGGCCTGCCCAGATCTACTTAGAAATGCCCATGTGCACTACACTTCAGGGGATAAAAAACAAAGGAAAGAGGATTCAAAGCTTTCCATTTACAAATTGGCAATGTATTCATAATCATATTGTTGCTGCCTCCTTTTTTCATTTACTGTTGTCCCTTGTGGAGCTCTGGCCATGTGCTCAAAAAGTCCTCTATTGCACAATAAGCAATTGCTGACAAATGTTTGCTCTATGTTAATTTACCTAGAGAGGTCATTAATTTCCTGTGCAAATAAAAAACAATAAATAGGATAAAAGTTCATAGCCAAAGTCCTCTACTGGGCTATAGGAGCCCTGGAAAAGAAAAGGAGCAAATCTCTGCAAACACTGTCCTCTTCTTTAAAGACCAAAAAGTACTGGTGCAGTTTAATTGTGTGAAGAAATGGAACATTGTACTCAACAAAAGAAATAAATAAAAAAGTATGAGCTTTTATGCCTGACAGCTTATGTGTAGTAATATGGAATACATAACCACCAGAGTAAAGGCACAAGTCCTGATTTTAGAAGGTGGAACACATCAAGGTTTTTAAAACTTCTGGAAATTGTCAGCAATTCAGATACAAATGACTGAGGGGAGGAAGTCAGAATTTTAACTTAGAGCATATCTGTCAGAGATTCATTGTCAAGCAAAAAGCAAACAATTAGCTGTTCTCCAGGACCCTGATCAGATCTGTTTCTACTGAGATTTTTACTAATAACCTAAATAGACAGAAACCTGTGTTAAGCCCGCAAGTGTCAAGAAGTTGAGGGGGACTTTAATATACATTGGAAAAAAATAGACTGGAATTCAAAATGGCAATAGCAGACTGAAGAAAAAGAGAACAAAATGGAATAAAGCCCTGTAGAAAATGCCCAATTTAGGAATCATTGACTACACAGTATGGAATGAAGAATCAGGAGTTAATTTAGTTACTTCAGGAGAGGAGATGAAAGTCTCAGTCATGAATCAAATATGAGATTCATGGAGGAATGGTTCCAGCATGAAGAAGTGAGGAAAATAATCTTCAAAACTGTTGTACAATGGAAAATAATAGCCTATGAGGGCTATGATAGGAAAAAATGTGCTCAAAATAAATCAAGAAACAGACATAGTAGGTGTCAGAAAAAATCCAAATGGTAAAAAGGTTGGAAAGACTGGAAAGGATCTGCAGAGAATTGTAAAGTTTCCAACACTGGAATATATAAAACTTGACTGAAGACATATTTTTTTCATGTCCTGAAAAGTGCTTTCTTGTACTGGTCCAGATGAAGTAAAAAAGTCACTTTATACAAATGTCCTTTTGATTTTATGTCAGTGTACTAAGGTTTATATTGTCCCAGTAAATAACTACTAGCAAACCTTTAAAATAGAGAAATACTTCCATATTAAATTGTTTGGATTTTGTGCATTGCCTATGTCATCTCTCCTTCAATCAAATCTCTCTTAATGTACTGCTGTTAATCTCCAGTTAGACATTACCTTAAGGTTCAAATGTTGATACCAGTCTAAAAATTTAATTTCTCAAACTTTTTATGCTAGGATGAGAAGTTTTTTCATCTCCATAAATGTAGCATTGAATGTATACAAACTCTTTAAATACAGTGTTATAAGGTCAAAATTTCTTATGGATTCTATCTTGGCTGTTTAAAGCATGATTTTGACTACATAGAGGTTGAAGAATGGGTCCATAAAAGTTTTACAGACTTTTTTTTTTTTTACATTACTGTTTGTGGCACATTTAAACATTGGTTTAAAGCAACGAGACCAGATTAACGCCTTGTGCAGCAGCACTCTCTCCACTGAAATTACACCAAGGATGAAGTTGGCCCAACACTGTTTGAGCAGCCCCAAATGAAGATTCCCTCAGCTACCAGAAGAACCAGGAGGGGAAGAGGGGGAAAGAAGAGATGTTGACTCATTATTCTTTGGGGAGTTGTTTGTTTTCCATGACATCAAACAATTATGGAGAACTCAGCTGTTGTTAAGGCAGCTTTACTTTAATTGAATATATAATTACATAGGAATGTTGCTTTGGAGTGGCATTGCTTTTTGAGAAAAGAATGAAAATCTGCAGGATGGTGGAAGCACATTTGACAGGTAATGCTTTCTGTTAGTACAGCATCTCCATGAAAATAAACAATACGGTCTATTTTTAGAAAAAATTCCGATTAGCTCTCTCTCTTTTTTTTTTTTCTTTTTTTTCCATGTGTAGGATCGTGACAACAAATATTTGCATTTCTGCTGGCATGGAATCCTGCGTATGTCCCACTGACACAAAAACTACCTTTGTGATCCTTCTACAATCAGCTCCTCTCCTGGACCCGGGCCAGATCTCCATGAGTGTTTGATTTTTCATCCATACCCTTGGGGAATACCCCTCATTCACATTATGGCTACTTTACTTCTAGCATTAGAAAGGAGCTTTAAAATATCACTCATCATGACACTTTCCTACATCTGTATAGTGAAAAATGGCCTCGGTGAACATGAGAGCTTAAATACTACTGAAGAACTTTTCCCACACATCCATGGGTAGGCCTGGGAGGTGTCTGCTCTACAACATGTAAAGTGGAAGGAACATGTTCCTTCATGACCAAGTTGCCAGTGCTGTAGCAATCACACTGTGCCTCCCCAGTGGAAGCAAATGGGCTACTCCCCTCTCTATAAAAATGAGCAAATTATTGTTCTAAGAGACCATCTATTATGTGACCAGTATCACTGCACAGATTTCGATGGAAAGTTGCAATGGTCTTTTCCAACAGGAAAGAGTATGAAAACAGGTGTTTTATGTGCAGTGTTCTTGGGGAAAAAAAAGAAAACAAAAAGAGTAAACAATTATTTCAAGACACAATTAAGTTTACAGCTTCCTTTGAAAACTGTCTGCCACTAGTTAATCTTCTATTGACAGGCATTGGTTGAGGTCTTCCCCCTACAGAGGATACTTACCTGAAAGATAAGACTTTCCTGAAGCTTGTGTTGATAAAAGTGTTGTCAAAACTGACACAATTTTTACCTCCAGCATGAGCATAGGAGGTCATGATAGCAGACTGAAGGTTCTTGTTGTTTTACTGCTCCTGAGAGCATTTCAAGTCATTAATATAGCTATTTTTTTGTTTTCAGGACTTTTAAAACAATAATAATTCTATGCTATCTAAACTACCTAAACATTGCTTTCAGACAGCATGTGTTACTGATGAGACTTGAGAGTTCATTGAAATCCAAAATAATATTAAAAAAAAAACGAAACAAGGCTATCAAGACCATGATGGATAGAAAGGTTTACATATGCCGAAGTAGAATTATCAAAAAACCTGAAGGCTTTATTCACAAAGTCAGCCTTAAGCAATCTCATATAAATTTCCACATTTATAGCTACATACGTGCATACCAGATTAAACAACATGTGTTTCCACACATGCCCAAATAAATGTCTGTAAATGCTTTGGCTATTGGAGTCCACAATTCAAGTAGGTACAAAATATGGATGTATTTTGGCGTAACTGACCCCAGAGAAGTTCATTAATTACTTTTACCCTTAATTACCCTGCCTACTTAGCAAACAAATAAACATGGTTTGTTTGACTGGGGCTAAAGTAAGCTTATGACAGCTCTTCAGATTTTTACCTAGTGCTGTTTCCCTCCTTTCTCATTATTTGGATTGTGTGATCTTTAAGTAAGATGGGAAAGCCTGTGCTTCACTCCCGAAGAAGTTAAACCCCAGGAAAACCTATCAAGTATTGGATTCCAAGTGCATTAGTGTTAATGCTAAGGACTCAGGAAAGCACAGAACATGCTGAGCCCAATGAAAACACCAATTACCTCAACCAATTATTAAAGTAAAACAGTTTGTGGGAGTGAATGGAGCATTGTTGGAATCATAATGACAGTGAAGGGAAGTGGGAAAAAAAGCCTGTTTTAGGATGGTTTATCTCTAAGAGTTTGATCTTTGCATTTCTGGGGTTTCTGTTGACATCTATGTTATAATCTAAAGCCAAGATTGCTCATTGATTTCATCAAAAACAGCCTATTATGAAATAGTTTTAATGGTATTAATACCATTATTAATGGTATTAATAACATTGCTAAAAGGCTGCTAGGTCAGAGCTCAAGGACTACAGAAAATTCCTTAATCAGACACTAAAAAAACCAAAACCAGAAACTAATTTTGCCCATGATATGACACTAAAATGAGCCTGTATTTCTTCAGTGCTGAATTCCACTTACAGTTACATGCACATTGATTCTCCTGTAAGCTAGTAAGGCAAAACATTGCATTAGTTCACTGCTATGCTTTAAAAAACGTCCATGTCTTCCCTTCATCTTTCTACTTCACAGATTTATTAAGTCTGAGGCTATACAGTGTTATATTAATCAGATAACCTGATGGTTGCTTCAACTTTTGTTCTTACAACTTTCTTTTCCTGCTTTTCCCCTGTTAGCCATCTACTTGAATGCTGCTGGAGTATACCCTTTGAGTCAGGGCATGCCTTCAGCTTCTCTTCCCTAGGCTTGCCTTTCACCGTTCTAGTGGTTCGTTTCAGAGATGTTGTGTTTACCTAGGATGGACAAAGAGTGACTAGGACTTTCCATCTAATTTTTTCCCTCTTGTTGTTCTCCTTTCTGCTTTTAACTCATCCCAAATCTCTGCGCTATGTCCTTAGTATGTGTTCTGTCATTTTATTTCTGCACTGGTCACTTTTCTTCAAATACAACGCACTCCTGTAAATAATTCACTTTGCTGGACAAAAAAGCAGGTCAATTTCTTTTCCATGTTGCTATTTAGAGAGCAAACGTATGACTTCACAGCAACCTCTTCCTTAAAAAAACCCAAGCCAACTATTATAGTTTAATAACTGCTCAGTGCAGTCTAGAGATCCAGGAGATCCTTGTTCCCAAAGGCATAGGTGCTATTCAAATACACAATACAGACCAGATCTGTTCCAACAACAGGAATGATATATTGCAAAATACACTTATCAGGGTGTGTTTAGCAAACAATGTTAGACAAGTGAGTGTCTTTTTTTAGTATATTAGTAGAGAAACACACCAGTAGCATATGCATTTTTTTTGCCACTAAGCATAAAAAAGCAGGGTTTGTCTAATCACAATGCTCACCATCAGTTTTTTTGCTATGAGTTTTGCTCCTACAATGGAAAGGATCAATAAATGAAAATGAGGGGTACTGATCTTGGCTGCATCTGTATAAGCAGGGAGAAGAGTTCTTTTTGTTTCTGAAGCCCCTTTATCAGTGCAACATGAACACGACCTGGAGTTCAGTCTTTTGGGAATGTTTGACATAAAGTGTTAGCATAGAATTTGCATCAGGTTTTTTTCCTTTAATTACAATTTGTAAAAGTTAGTAACACTGTTAGGAAGAAATAACAATTTTGAAGGCAGAGATGTTTTTAAGAGCCTGAGTTTCTCCCCTTTGTTTTATGTGCTTCTGGATGCAGAATGTGAACTTGACTGACTTGAAATTATAGCTAGACCCCTGCATTGGAATGTCCTTCAGGCAGAAAAATCTGCCTTTTACAGCAGCCCACAGCCCTTCCCTCCAACTTATTTGATTTTAAACTATTGCTAAAAATCTAAAGAGAGCCCCCTTTTGGTTTAAACCCCTCTCAGGCATATATTGTGTTTCTGTCATAGGAGTGATTCTGAGAGGGACTAATTAAAAGTCCAATGAATGTGTGAGGGTTAAACTCACAGGCTCTGCTCATTAACAGTCACTCACCTAAGAATATTTTGAGACTTCTTTTCTGTGATGAGAAAGGGAGGAATAAGACTAGACAACACTTAAGAGCTCACATTTTATTGCACAAACACACATTTCTGTTGCATTACTAGGCCTGCAGTGATGACAATGTCTAATTTAACAAGAATATTCCTCCCTTACCCCTGTGTTTCTTTTTGGAAAATAACAAAAGAAAACAAAAAAATCACTAATGAACACCCCTTCCCCCAAGAAATAAGGCAAATCAGAACCATTTTGTTAATTGTCTTTTTCCTGCTGTTTCCATGGTAATACTGGCTACTAGACTTCACTGCAGAGTGACAGTCCAACAATTCACACACTACACCCTTTCAGGCACAATGAATGGCTGTGAAAGAGGCAGAACAGGCACTATTCAGGAAACATGTGATATCTACTCAATGCACTACCTTTCATCCACATTTTCCAAATTGCAGTTAATTTAATTCTAAACAAATGGCTAAGGGGTACAAATGAGGATTAAAAGGAAAAGAACATCTTGAGCTCTAATGGGGACGGTTTGTGTGAAGAACAATAAAGGACTTTCTTCTGATGCCAAGGCTGCCGAATTGAAAGATGCACTTTCCCTCTTCTTCTGAGGCCTTAATTTATACTCTACATCAACAGTGAAATAAACATGGCAGATTTTTTTTTTAACAATTTAGGTAGATTTTGGATTTCTTTTTGGAAACATTTTTGTTACATGAGGATGTAATTTTGATTTTCTTCAAATGAAGAAGAAAATTTGTATTTTTCCAAGAAAGGCAGTTTTCTTGACTAGGCCCCTCATTCGATCTGTCTCTGAAGTTATTGTTTTAAGTCTCATAGAAAAAGCCATGACAAATACTTTCAGGTCACCTTAAGAAACAACAACGGACCTTTTGAGAATGTTAGTGCCCGGAAGGAAATTATTATTCACATTCGATTTAATGACAGTGAGACCTTTTTCATGTGATTCTTTTTATTTTAACATATAAAGTGTATTTTTTTTTGCTAAAATTGATCAATGAACATCTTGATTTTTGCCATATTCAGTTGAGCGTGACGCAAGATGCTTAAAAATCTTCCATATTTGGTTATTTGTAGTATGACATCATAAACACCGCCAATGTGTCAGACCTGCTAACGACTGCACTGTACAACTTGTGGTTTATTCTGAGAACGCAGATGTTGTAAAGGGAAATACAGCAGATTAGCAAAATAGCTTTAACCTGTGTTTCACTGATTTTCCCCTTTTCAATTTTAAATCTTGAAAATTATTTAAACCAACAATCTGTGTAAAATGCTTCCTCCTCAGCAGAAATATTCTTCATTGCAACCATATTTTTGTCCAATTGAAGTGTCCAAAATGACCCTTTAGATATAATTGCTATCCATATTAGTTTTACCATGCTTATTTATTCTTCAGTTAAAAATACTTTGGCTTTTATGAATTTCTTACACAGAGGTACTATATATGTCATCTTTTTATCTGTCAGAAGCAGCATTTGATACTGTATTGCCAATAAACAAAAGGACAAAAAAAGCTTGTGAACACTTTTCAAGTTTTGCTGATAAGTGTGTTTTGACTTGCAAATATTTTCTATTATTAGGTTCAAGTGAGCATACTTAGAGACTTTATTGACAAATAAAATTTCCAAATGAGATCAACATTCCTTGTTTAGGCCTCAGACAGAGCTGTTCTGTGATGTACCTAATATGACACTGATCTGTCCAATTTTAAGAATATGAAGAAAAGCTGAAGACTTTTAATGAAAAATTTTGAATGCAAAGTAGTGATTTTAAGACCTAGCTACCCAAATGCATACTTTTTGTTATAGCAAGATAAGACTTTAACAGCAGTGTAACATTTAAAAAATCTTATTGAAATCAGTTCTTGGTAATTTCTTTGTATTAAACATTCAAGATATTACTTTTTTAATATATATATATGAAGGAACAGAATATTACCATAAAAAATCACTTAATTATGGGCAATGAAGTTGCATGACTTGGGTACCAAACAAATATTTCCAGAGATATAAATACTTTTAAAAAGTGTTAAGTTCTATAGATTTACACTGACGCTAGCGAGGTAGATTGATTAATCACCTTTCAAAAGAAATCAATGAATGGTGTGTCAACATATCTTTGGTAGTGTTGAGTTGCTGGTTTTAGCACAGGAGGAAAGTTCTTCAAAAGTATCACTTTGCTTTGCTTTGCAGCTCCAAAGACTCTTTTTCATTTAAGGGATGATAACATAGTTAGACACCTACTTTGGTTTATGAAACTTTACAC
Source organism: Monarcha castaneiventris obscurior (assembly GCA_026261815.1). Lineage (NCBI taxonomy): Eukaryota > Metazoa > Chordata > Aves > Passeriformes > Monarchidae > Monarcha > Monarcha castaneiventris. The sequence goes on along the minus strand of JAMPIT010000230.1, from coordinate 9,777,333 downwards.
TCCCACAAGGAGATACTACACCTCTGCTTTTCAGTCTGCACTGGTTTTGGTTTGTTATTATGCAGTGTTCAAAATACCAGAGGGTAAGAGGAATAATGACAGATTTCCATGCTTGTCTTAGTACAGTAAGAGCAAATTTTGTATTGAAAAAGTGCTGGAATGGTAGTACAGCCCTGTGCAATTATACATTGCTTTCTGCACCAGAAAACAACCTTGGTGTGCCTTTTGAGGTCATTTCAGAGCATGTAATCCAGATTTTAGAGTATATCTTTCTGAAAGGGGAAGAAGATAAACATGGACATAAGAGATAACCAAGTCTAAGCTTGGTGGCCTCACTCCCTTACCCTGGTCTGGACAGATGTTTTTCTATGAGTTTGCAACAAACACATCCCAATGGAAGGCTGATGCTGGTATAGTTAGACCTGGGAACATTTGTCTCTAGATTTCTCCCGGTATGCCCTATCCAGGTTGTCAGTGTATAGCACTTCTTCATGGCTTCCCTTCCTCATCCACAAACTTCTGGTGTCCACTGGACGGCACCCAAAACTCTGCTTAGACGTCTTCTCTGTGCAATCCCTTGCAAGGAGAATACTAAAGATATTTTATTCAGTTTCAACTCCTTTACAAAAGAAAATCCAAAACTTCAAAGCAAAATTAAAACAAAATATTTCAGTCTCTTTCATTGCCACCACCAAAACTCCAATCACAATGAAACACAAAAGAAGAATCCTCTTTCCCCTAAGAACTGGGTTCATTCTTGCCCACAGTTAGCTAAATCTCCAAAGTTTAGGGGCTTTCAGAGAAAGATTGGCTGAGCTTGTAGTGGAACCTGAAAGCAAGCAAGCATTATCAGGCTTTGGATCTTTTAGGGAAAACCTCCACACATTCCTGTATGATACATGTTGCAAAACTGGTTCTATAATATTAGAGTTTCATCATACATGAAGAAATCTTCTCTTTTCCCCTTTTTGATTTCTGCAGGAAATGCCCGAGAAGGAAAGAACAGAAAAATTCAAAACTATGTTTCTCTTTAGCAAACAGTATTGCAGTTAGTGTTTCTCCAGAACAGCATTTTGATTTTCATAGTGAAAAAAAGAGAAGGGAAAAGAAACCCCAGCAAAAGTGACAAACCAGGTAAGTAGCAAAGCTACTGAAAACAGCACTGAAAATTAAAGCAATTGTCTGGAATTATATCGACAAGTCCTCTACGTTTTTGCTAAACTTACATTAAAGCCATTGAAACACATTTACATGTCAATAAAACAGTGAACAGAGATGTTCATGCCTCTAACAAAGTGCTGTATTCCAAATTTAGCTCCGAATTCTTAAGCAGCTCAGGCTGCAGTAAGTTTTACCAGACAATTTTGTTGCCTACCCACAGGCCTTGGTTTCTGTTTTTCATTTCTACTATGGCTTATTTATTCTTGATAAAATGACAGACATGCCGCCCTCTCCAGGTCACAGCTCTATCAGTGCATGGATCAGCCTGCCAGGAATATCATTACTGCAACCAACACATCCATTGGTGAGGTAACAGCATTCCTGGGAGAGGCCCTGGGCAGTCACACAGCTGATGTAAATCCATGTTGTGGAGCAATAAAGGTTTGCAGCACCTGAGATACTGACAGTACCATCCCCAGCCAAAACATTCCAGCCATCCACTGATTCCCATATCCTTGTCCAAATGTATATTCCCACAAGTCTCCTGCCAGGTCTTTCAAGGTGTGCAATTTTTTGTTGAGTGTTTCCTGTTCCTGGAATATCTTCCCCCTTTTTACAAAACAAGTTGTGTGACTCTCATGTTAAAATAAAGAGTTCTGATTTATTCCTAAATACAGAAGCATTTTTGTAGAATAAAGATGACATGTATGACAAGGAATAGTTTTATTTTTAGCTTATTTTTTAATAGAAAAGCAAAAAGAAAGCCATATTGATAGAAACAATATGCTTTTTTCTTCCCTCTTCCACTTTAATTTGGGCACACATATGTAGATTTGGGGATCTTTCACTGCCAAACCCTCTATCATTCTTAGAGGGTTTTTTCTTGACTGACCTAAGCCTCATCCTGGTTCTAATACAAAACAGATGAAATCTTTCTACTCTGAAGGGAAAAGAAAAAAAGAGAGAGAAACAAGACAGAAGATATTGTCACTAGACACATATTTGTTGCTTGTAAAGTAGTTATATAGCTCCCTGGGCCCACTTTAAAACCAAGGCCAAGATCTGACCTCAATGTTTTCCTCTGAGCAGATGCTTAGCTATGAATTCACTTGTCACTTAAGAAAGGAGCCTTTTTCTTTTTTTTGCCTTCCTCTGTCCTCATAACAATTGCTCCCTTAAAACAGTTGCATCCACACTTTCTGTGTAAAGATTTTCCTCTAATGTCACTGGGAGCAGCGCTTCATGAGGAGGATTTTATTTAAAGTCTGATGCTGTCATTTTCCAATAATTTGAACGGTTTTTCCAGATTGATTAATTTGTATTTCCCATGGGTGCTTCCTCAAATGCTTTTAGCTTTGTGGATAGGTATTTCTGTGTCCTCAGATCATGACTTGAAGCCTGCTGCAAAATGTCAGAAAAAGGTGGAGAGAGGAGATAAGTGAAGGACTGCACAGGACCCTGTGCATGATGCCTGTGCCATACAGAGCCTGTGAGAAATGCGTGCAAGCAGAAGTTCAGGGGCCATGATGCAGCAGGAGGTTACCTAGTCAGAAACCTTGGCATGACTCCAAGTCACCACACAGCACTGGTAGACCTTACTCATCAACTTTTTACCCATTACATCTGTGTAAAGCATTCACAGGAAAACAAAAGAACCCCTCATGATTCTTCTGATTTCAGGTTTCCTTATAAATTCAAAAATGAAGTGAAGTTCATTGTGATTTGCTAATGTTTGCTAACCTGTTGAGAAAAATAGACTGAGTTTCAATGATTTGAACCGTGGGGAAATGAGTGGCTTTTCAAATTAGACCAAATGATATATGAATTCTAGATCTGCTAATTCTGATTTTTCAGTTTGGATTAGTCTGAAGTTTAATGATTTGTTTAGCACACAGACACTAGATTAAAAAGAGTACTGCCAGAAATTGCCCTAAAGTGAATATAATGGATGTAAAGCAGTAGATGTTTCACTAAATAAAAAAAAAAAAAAGGGGGAACCTCAATGGGAAACTAAAATGCAAAATCTTTTATATACAATTGTAAGGGATTTGAAATTAAATCATCCAAAGTGATGAGCAGACCTGATAAAGCAATGTAAGTATGGAATGGAAATGAAGGGATGCTACCATGAAGAGAAATAAGAAGACTCAGATGTGACTTAAATATTGAATACATTGAATTTAATAAACATGGAGAGGTCTGGAATCAGCAGCAGAGACAAGACTAAGCCAAAGTGGCTGTTTATTCATTATTATGAATATTGCATTTTTGTACTAGAGACCCTCTCAGAAAAAATTCTATGAAAGCACAAGCATTTCTCATGCATAGGAGAATCAACTCTTTATTTATTGTAACATACAAAGAAACTATTTCCAATGTGAATGTACTCTTGTTGAGAAACTTTCATGTTTAAGATACAAGGACACTGCTTGTAAGCCCTGTGAAATCTTATGATTGACTTCTATAAACATATTAGATATTTTACTGGAGACCTCTTTTCTAAACATCGCTAACAAAGACAGTCTTGTTTATCAGTGCAGGAGGTGCTTTAGTGTTCAGAATAAGGACAACTTCTTATAGTGGATTTTCATGGAGGATGTTACTGTGGACAGGAGGTCTTAATTTGTCTAATTTTAATCTCCTTCCAGCATTACAGCTTGGCTTGACTTAAACTTTTAGAAAATACTGACAAAGTCACAGCAGCTGTATCAAAGACAGAGGTTGCAGCTTCCTTTGCTGTTCTACATAGAAGGACCCCCGACACATCCCCTGGCTCCAGAAGGATTGTCATGAGTAACACTGATGGCATAAATGGCTCTGGTTGGGATGACATAGGCCAGTTCCATTAAACTGCTTGAAGATGCATGATGTTAATACAAATCAAAACACAATACAATCAATACAAGCAAGAGTAGTGATTTTGTAAGTTTTGTTATTGATATGCTGGAAATTTTGGGATTCCTTGGCAATAAACCAGATGTTCAAATGAGGAGCAGGTTAGCATGTCCAAACTAAATATCTCCCTGAGCAAAGTGGAGCTGCTTCAGTGTTTGGAGGTATGTCCTAGAGAATCCTGGCTGCTTTGAACAATTTATCATCTGCAACTGGCTGGCTCTTCTTACTGTTTTCACAAACTTCTAAGAGGTTTAGGTTAAACAAATCTTGTGTGTTACTATTTCCACAGGGTTAGTATAGTTTAGACACCTGAGGAATAGAAATTATTGCAAATATTTCAGCTTTAAAAAAAAAGTAGGGTCATGTACCTTGGATTGTTATGCTGGCCAAATGTTGTTCAAATGTGTGGCAACTTTATTTTCTACCAAGCCGTTGCATCATAACAAGTATTTTGTTTGTTTGTTTGTTTTGTTCTGTTTTGTTTTTACCTCTATGTTGCGTGATTCTAAGCACAAAATTCAGACACGCATATCCCACACCACGCTGCCATGCTGGCGTTCCGCTTTGCTATCTACAGCAGAACACAGTTGCCACCAGATCCTGCCAAACAAACGGGATTTTATCAATGTTTGTTTGACAGATGTGTTTTGCAGCTCCAAAGCCTGGCCGGGGCCAGGATGCTGTGGCGGGGATGCTGTGGCGGGATGCTGGGGTGGGATGCTGGGGTGGGGATGTCGGGGCCGGGATGCTGTGGCCGGGATGCTGTGGCGGGGATGCTGTGGCCGGGATGCTGTGCCGGGATGCTGGGGCGGGATGCTGTGGCCGGGATGCTGGGGCGGGGATGCTGTGGCCGGGATGCTGTGGCCGGGATGCTGGGGCGGGATGCTGTGGCCGGGATGCTGGGGCGGGATGCTGGGGCGGGATGCTGTGGCCGGGATGCTGGGCGGATGCTGTGGCCGGGATGCTGGTGCGGGATGCTGGGCCGGATGCTGGGGCGGGATGCTGGGGCGGGATGCGTGGCCGGGATGCTGTGGCCGGGATGCTGGGGCGGGATGCTGGGCGGGGATGCTGGGGCGGGATGCTGGGGCGGGATGCTGTGGCCGGATGCTGGGGCGGGATGCTGGGGCGGGATGCTGTGGCCGGGATGTGGGGTGGGGGGGAGTGTGGCGGGCGGGATGCTGGGGCGGGTGCTGGGCGGGGATGCTGTGGCCGGGATGCTGGGGCGGGATGCTGTGGCCGGGATGCTGTGGCCGGGATGCTGGGGCGGGATGCTGTGGCCGGGATGCTGTGGCCGGGATGCTGTGGCGGGATGCTGGTGCGGGATGCTGTGGCCGGGATGCTGGGGCGGGATGCTGTGGCGGAGCTGCGGATGCTGGGCGGATGCTGGCGGATGCTGGCCGGATGCTGGGGTGGGGGGTTGGGGGTGGGGTGGTGGGGGTTGTGGGGGTGTGGGGTGGGGGTGTGGGGGTTGTGTGGGGGGCCGGATGTGGGCGGATGTTGGCGGGATGCGATGCTGGGGCGGGATGCTGTGGCCGGGATGCTGGGGCGGGATGCCGGGGCGGGATGCTGCGGCCGGGATGCTGCGGCCGGGATGCTGTGGCCGGGATGCCGTGGCCGGGATGCTGGGGCGGGATGCTGTGGCCGGGATGCCGTGGCCGGGATGCTGGTGCGGGATGCTGGTGCGGGATGCTGTGGCCGGGATGCTGTGGCCGGGATGCCGTGGCCGGGATGCTGGGGCGGGATGCTGGGGCGGGATGCTGGGGCGGGATGCTGGGGCCGGGATGCTGGGGCGGGATGCTGTGGCCGGGATGCTGTGGCCGGGATGCTGTGGCCGGGATGCTGGGGCGGGATGCTGTGGCCGGGATGCTGTGGCCGGGATGCTGTGGCCGGGATGCTGGGGCGGGATGCTGTGGCCGGGATGCTGCGGGCGCGGCCGGGGGCGCTGCGGGCGCCTTTGTGCGCGGGGGTAGCGGCGGCCCCACAGCGACCCCGCGCGGCGGCGGCGGGAACAGCCCCGGCCCGCGGAGGCACCCCCGCTCCTGAGCCGCGTTCCAACGGGGGAAGCACTCCTTGGTGTTCCATCGGGGATTACGGGAAGCATCGACAGCTCTTTTTTCCCTGTTTGTTTTCACTTATGTGTTCATTTCACTCACACACACCGCCCCCCCGCCCCCCGTCCCAGCAGCGGCTTGCACCTAAAAAGGACACCTGACCCGCTCTCCGTTCGTATTTGATTATTTTCCCCCAAACTGTCAGAATAAAGGAATGTGGGCAGCGGATCCGGTTTCCAGCGTGAAGCAGGCCCAGCTGGGAAGCAGAGGTGGCGGTGCCTCCCCTGGGCCAGCGCAGCTGTGCCCCCGGACGGGCCATCGGAGCAGCTGCACTGGCCACAGGCGCCCCTCTGCTGGGAGCATCAGGGGGACCCATCCCTTCCACTCCGTCCTGCTTCCTCCAGACCTCTAATTTTCTATTTGCACACTGAGGAACCAAGCATTTCTGGCTTTATGGGCCTCGAGTTCTTCCTTTGAGAGGAGTGTTAAAGCAATCACAGAACTTGAGCTGAAACAGGGTTTAAACTTTTCTGTAGCGCTTTAAGTATTGTAGCAGCTCAAAATATCTCCTACAATAGATAGAAAAATCACTAAGAAGTGTTGGCTTATTCGTCTGGAGTCTGTGACGGCTGATATGTTAAAAAATGGAGCAGCCCCAGCTGATCCGGCTATGCTTTAGTGTCTACCTTTGCAGCATTACCAGTGTCACAAATTTTATATGCACACCGTTGCCATCAGTTGTGTCTCTCAGAAGAAAGCTCTGTTGTCTTCATCACTTTTTACAAGACAGCCCAATAAGCCACACACTGCTCAATTCCTCAACAGGAACAAGTTGTATAAGTTTATTGCTGCAGTAAAAATAAGTGTAAATCAGTAGACTGGCTTGATTTTACTGTTTTATACTGAAAATTATCTTGAAAGACTCTGCCTCAGTTGTTTCTGTGTCCATGGGAAACTTGCCAAATATTATACTGACTCTCCCACTATCATTTGCATACATTAAAAAATATAGGCCAAACTCCTTCGCTATGGAATAGAAACTGTGCCCATATACAGCTCAAAGCAGGCTTGAGAGCAAGGATTTGGTACATTCTTATCTTGTTTAACAGTTCCCCTAGAAGTTAATATTCTTCTTGAACTGAGAAAGGTTTTTTGCATAAACATCTACTGTTTGAGAAACTTGCTGTTTAAATACTGAAAACCAAATGATGACTTTGGTCTTCCACTGAAAATTTTACAGCTATAAAAAAAATAGCTTTCTTTTTTTAAATTTCTTTGAAAAAAGGTCAAAAACCTCCTCATCTGAACATTTTCTGACTCTCGATACAGAAATCATGGTTGCTGCCTTTCAGTGTCAAAAGATAAGTTGTGTATAAAATCAGTTCTAATTTATTCTAAGCCTTCTGAGTTATGTGCAAGGAAAAGACAGAAGTTTTCTGTTGGTGTAAGCAATGAGGTGCTTAGGTGATTTATTAAGCGAACTCGTATGTATTGCTGCTAACTCTTCTGGTTTTGTCATGAGTTTATAGTGTTTCTCTTAAGCAGTCATTTCTTGGAACTGTGTAATTTCATGATACTCCTCACTTTTTTAAACAAAAATCTATTATGTTTTAGACATCATGCAAGTATAAATTGTTTGTGAATATAAAGTAAATTTATTTCTAAGGCCATGAAAACCTAACCAAAAAGAGTAATGAAATATAATTCATATTTATTTTAACCAGTCTATATTCAAACTTATCTTGGGATTTTACTGGATCTTATTCTTAGTTTTCAGCTGTTTCAGTATTGTAACTTTTATTTAGGAAAAAAAAAAAAAAAGTAGGAGTATCCACTCTTAAGTTTCTATCTTGTCTCTAGATAATTTTGATAAAATAGGATTAGTGCATATAATTCAACTTTCAGGCAAAAAAGCCCCACTGTAAAAACTAACCTTCTTGAAACATGGACTATCACTCCTCTCTGCCCCAGCCTCAAAGAAAAAAACCTAATTCAACAAGAGACAAAACTAATGCCAATCACTGGCTCTAGTGTCAAAATTGCAAAAATAAAATGTAATTCAAAACAATCAATTTTTTTTAATACGTGGCAGTCTTAAAAAAGATAGGATTGCTTACTTATCTTGCACAGCTCATTAGTGGAAATCAGTAAATATATATCAAATTTTCATTGATAAAGTGTCTGTGCAAGAGAAGAAAAATAGCACAATTCATTGGAAAGATACAGTACAGAATTGGTGTGTGGGTTTTATAACTGAAGGCAAAGATGATTGCTGAACCTTGACTAAGACATTTGTAAGAGTGGCTTTGGTCCGACTGGAAAACTTCTCTTAGATTTTCACTCTCCCTGTAACTGGGAATGGCTACAGCTGCTCCTTGGTGTTGGTGAACACCATTGGTCAGCTCCATAGTCAGTGGCTGTTATTATTATTTTCTCTGTGCTAGAAATAACAAGTCTTTCCATTGCCAGAAAAAAATATAAATATTTGTTTGGTAAAATAATTTTAGACACGTTTTCTCTACTTGCAAAGAAAGCTCTGCAACTCAGAATGATCTTTGTAAGCCCAGACTAAACAAACTTTTAGTGAATTTGAGGTGCTGCTGTCATATTTGCCTGTGGTCACCCAAAAACTAACCTGTGGATGGTTTTATGCTAACAGAAAATCCCAAACATACAAAACCAAAATATTCTTACGTATTTCTGTATTGCTGTATGTCACAGCACGTGACACTATAGAAACCTTTAAGTGCTACTACATTAAATGACTGGTTAAGTACCTGGCATAAATTTTATAACACTTCATATAGCCCCATGCTCTGAAAGACACAAGATGTCCAATTAATCCTTCATGTCAGAATTATTTAGGTTGGATTTCAAACTGTGACTTCCTAGTCAGAAACAAAACCAAGGCAACCTCTGCATCTGAACCAGGTACAAGACTGAAAAATAAAAGCTGCAGTTCTGGGTGGATGTGTTAGAGTTCTAAGAGACAATTTTGGGGTTGGTGATGATGTGGCAGGCCCAAACGTCTGGAAAGGAGTAATAAACATGCGGGATATTCTCCTTCCAGAAGATAAGGCCAGAATTATTTTCCACTGAAAAAAAATTTCTCAAAGGAAATATTTTCAAAGCAAAGCCTTCTTAGATCTCCCTTCTAAGGATATCTCTAGATACCTAGAAATGCATAAGAATAACACAATGCCTGCCATCAGGGCAGAAACTCTACCTTATTAGGTGTCTGTCCACCCTTAGGGATTAATGCAAACCGAAAAAGGATTAATAATTTCCATAGCTGGTCTCACAGTTCTGTGAGTCACAAATTTTGAAGAGGTTTACGTTCCCCTACCCAGGTCAAGATTAACTTTCTTCTGCTGCTGTGTTAATAGGTGAATTATCGCACCCTGAGTAACAATCCAAAGTAATAAAATTGTATTCAGCCCTGCTCTTAATAATGAAAACTGATTTCAAATTAAGATTGCTATCAGCATAAAGACCCCAAAACCATATCCTAGCAAACACTCTTTATTTAATTTCTTATGGTTTTAAACCTATATATATATATATATATATATATATATATATATATATATATATGTATTCTAGTCTTACAATGGGTCTTATGTGCAGCTCTAAATTTCACTCTAATAGTGATTTACCCTTTAGTCACCCACTGCCAGGAAACAGTGTTGTAGTCTTATTGGCTGACTGACTGAAGTGGCCTTTACTAAACTGTAAGCATGACTAATTATTAGGAAAGTAGAGTACAGAAACAGAATTTCAGAGATTTATAATGTTTGGAACACACATTTCCTATAATAACAACAGTCTTGGTTTTGCATTCATGGCCATATGAGGCAGAGAACCATAAAAAAAAAAAAGCAAAAGAGAAAAGCAGTGTTTACTGGAAGAGCTGAATGCCTAATGAAAAAATCACTAAGGTTAGCAGTCTTGCAACTTCAGTAACTACTTAGTCATATGAGTGTGTGCTAACTGAGCTACTCCTAGCCAGAGGACATAAAAATGCTTTCTCAAGCTGCTATGTGCAATTTTAACTAATAAGGCTGGTAATACAGATGGGCAAACCTCAAAAGGTTCAGAGTTTGGAATCTGTTCCAGTAAGCACACATGCACATTTGAGTGATTATCTCCTTTCGTGTTTGCAAAATTGGACTGGAATCTTGACAAAAGTGAGCTTTCTTCTCCAGGGATAATTCAGCACTTTTAGTCATGATTGCAAAGCAAGCTCTCTTCTCTTGGGGTAATTCAGCACCTCCAGTCGTGACTGAAAATGCAGACACACAATTAAACCAAACAGGACTTATACACACAGAAAAAAATTCTTTCCTTCTGAAAAAGATTGGTTGTGTATCTTTTTTAATTCCCTTATCTCTAGTCTAGCAACATAAATACTGCGGAAAATTAAAAGAAGCAGGCTATAACTTGAATTTTCCAAAACAACATTTAAAATACGTATATACAAGCATGTGAAATATGAAAAACAGAAAAAAATTTAGGTTTTGGGGTAAGGAGGGAAGAAAATAATTAGCTTTGGTATCTTTTTCAAGCATTCTCTTAATGTTTGAATATTTGATACCTGAAGTTACATCAGTTATCAAGACAAGGAGACTCCTAAATATACACCTATATATACCAGGAGACTTTTATCCATTAAGAAATAAAAGCTATTTTCCAAGGTTTCTTCATCCAAACTCAAAATAATAAAGTTAACTGACTGTTGAAAGATTTGGACCATGGTATAAATTTGACTGTAGTTGAAGCCAACATTTCTAGGCAAAAAAGTAGTATTTTGGTTTTATACAAAGAGAGGAACACAGAGGAAGTGCTGTACAGATGCAGATGTTCACAAACGCAACATGAACATAATATTATGGAAAAGAAGAATCAGGTAGACACTGAACCACCTCTGATTAAAACTCAGGCAACACACTACTGAGAGTCCTGTATACAGTGGCTTCTGTCTAGGACAAACAAAAAAGTAATTCTGAATATTCAGTTGTTTAGACAAAATTTTATTTTTTTTTTAGAAAGGGCAATGAAAAAAAATTTGATACCAGTTCCACAGAAATCTGTAAGATCCAAGATGTTCACCTAATTGTAGGCACCTAACTAAGTCTGGAAATTCAGGTGCGAGACTTGCCATAATCCCTATGTCCAGAGTAAAATCAAAGTAACTGAATGTCTCTGTACAGGCACTCCCCTTTCTAGAGAATTTGGAAGGAAGTGTTTTCATATGTTAAATAATCAACTGTAATTGCACATGACTATAATGTTTATGCTGTTTGAAAGCATGCTGATATATTTGTATCTGGTTGTATAAACTTATTCTCAAAGGAAATTTGGTATTCCTGCCCTGGAACTAAGTGCTGACTCCAGTCAACATGGGTGCTTTATTTCTCTCTCCTTCTGTGAGATATAGGTGATTAAGTAGGAGTGCTTATGAAAAATGCAACCACAAAAAAAGTATCTATCAGCTTGTGACCTTAGCGGTGCTTACACAACTTCTATATAAGTCATGAGACCATTACACTCAATCAGCAAATACAATATGATTTGGAAGAAATTTCAAAAACATTGAACAAAACTGCAAAGCCAAAACAATGTATTTTGTGGTTAAAGCTTGAAAAATATTTTTAGGATACTGGTATTTTATGAGGACTTGAGGACAAATGGCTCATGTCTGATACAAAACAGGCTGGGAGTCTGGTAGATGTAAAAATCAAAATGGGGGGATGGAAGCAAAGCAGCACACCAGAAAAAATCATCTTTGCAAAGTCATCCTGGATTGGTGTGCAGACGCATCGCCTGAGTGTGACTGTCTGAGGGAAAACTCTAAGGTAACTGAGAAGGGAAAAAGTGAGAGTCTGGGTGGAAATGAGAGGATATGAAATGCTGTGTCTTTGGGAAGTTATTAAGAAACAAGTCTTTGAGAATTAAGCGTACCCTGCTAAAAGGATCTAGTGGAAAACCTACTGGAGAATTTTCCCAGACTGCAGTGACTTGCAGGGTAGTTCACTGCTGTTTAGCATAATCAAGCAGAAATGAGTCAAAGTGATGGCTTGGAGTAGCACACTTTTAGCCCTGCTGTGCCTGAGTTCATAGTTAAATAGCTGTGAGGAGGCATCAGAGACAGTCTGAGACTTTGCACTGAACAGGAGCTGTGCAAAGGAGAGATGTCTCTACAGATCATCAGCAGAGGTAGAAATCAAATTGGTGTATGAAATCATCCAAGGAGGTGTGAAGCATGAAAAAGAGTCCATAACCAGAGGCCTGTACAGCAGTTTGTAGAGAAAGGTGAAGGGAGGAATTAAAGCATTCAAGGTTCACATAGTGAGAACCATTTGAATCATAGATGGAGACACCGGGGGGAATGACATTAAGGATATTATGATCCAGCAAGACTTTTGGAAGAAGAAGATGTGTCAAAGTCACCAAAGTCTAAGTGAAAGTCTGAATTCAGCATCAGTTGTGCGGTTTGGATATGAAAACTTGGTCAGTTTGGGAAAAAATGATGCAGTGGAATATATAAAGAACAGGAATTGGGTTACTGTTAATTTCCTCTGGCAGGAAGAGATGAAGAAAGGAATAGCAAGGAAGGAAAGAGGGACAGAAAGATTTTTGGCAGTGGAAAGTTGTTGAGCTTATTTTAATGTAAAGTTGAAGTCACAGAGGCAAGGGGGCCTCCCTGGAGCTTGGAGGGAGCCACTCTTCTCTCATCACAGGGATGAAGAAGAAAGTGAGCTGGTCACTAGCAATGAGGCAGATGCTGAGACAGAAGGAGCTTTTTGATGTCTGTATAGGAAAGATATTTAGAAAAAATGTTGCTTTTTCAGTGACAGTTCTATGAGAAGAGAAGCTAAAAATGTATGTAGAAAACAAAGACATCTCAAAGGACTCTCCTAAATAAGATACACAGATTTGGGGGAGAAATTTGAAAATGGCAGATAGGTTGGTATAATATATACACCTCTAAGTGGTACGTCACTGCATGCTTATGTGAAGTCAGCCTGGACTGCCCTGGATGTTTATGTAGTGCCTGGATGTGTCTCCCATCCAGAGCCTGAAATTTCTAAAAGATGCTTGGGGACCAGCTCTCAAAAGAAACTCGGTCAAATCTGTGAATGCTATATATAAAAAAAATTGAAAAGTAAGTTTCTGATGGCATGAAAAAAGTATGAAAAATAAATCCACTATACAGCTGTTTCTTATTAACACTATCTTCAGGAGTTTTTATAAGCTGTAAAATAGAACATGCAAACATTAAGTCAGTTATAATTAAGCTTCCATTTCAAGATTCCTTTAAAAGAATAGACATAAAATTCTTACACCAAAGATGAATAATAGTCTTTTTATAAGCCTTTCTGACATAAAATGGTTTTGAGGTTTAAGGGCAAACTATTTTAAGGACCAAAAGAACCCATGGACTCTTCTAAAAGTTCAGTGTCACGGGGATTATTTAAAACATCACATAAAACAACATTTCTTAGTGTAAATTAACATAGATGACCTAAAGTTCATGAAATTACAAGAATCTACATCAGTGAAGGGCCTGGGCTTTTACCTTTACTGTTCCTTTATTCACATCATTGTTTCAAAGAGAAAAGAATTTTCTACTCTAAGGTAGGGTATGTCTTCTGAGCATTTCGAGGGTATTTGCTTCTTTTCAAGCATCTGTTTTTTTAGAAGGGTGAATTTTACCTTTGGAATTGCATGGGGACATAAAATTTATGTTTAACCAAAGACTCACTATGCCTGCATATTATTAGGTACATACAAAATGTAAAATTTTTTGGCTCACCTCACATACTAATTTCAAGATAAAGTTCAGCCCCTACAGAAGCATTTTTATCCCATAATTTTAAACTTCAAATTTTATGGTTTTCATCTGGCAGAAGCTTAACTGAAATTGAATTTTGAAATTCCCACAGATCTCACTACAAGAAACTCATTTTGTTCTGAACAAGAAATAAATTAAGAATAATCACTACTGTAAGACTTGCACTGTCACCCAGTTCCATTATAAACTTTTAATTTCTAATTCAAAATTCTCAAATCCAAAGAATGACCTTTTCAAAGCTTCCAAATATAGCCACGGCTACTTTTTAATGTCTTCCTTGCATCTTCTCATTCTTTAGATTTTTTTAATAAATAATGCCTATTTCCTAAAAGTAAAAAGATCGATTATCCAAAAAACACACCTCCTGGAACCAAAACATGAAACTTGTCAATAAGGGTAAAAAGCATCTTTATAATTCAGACATGAATCCCAGATGCAAATGTAGAAAGCAAACTCAAATTTTACTTCCAGTTCTCTTTTTCCACTTCTGTTACCCATAGGTTGCCTACATGTGCATGTGTATGCTTAGACAGGGAAAAAGATAGACACCAAGGGACTTACATGATCTGCATGATTCTGTATTTCCAAAATTAACTTTCCTTCACATATTTGTAAGTGACAATAGGCACAAGTATCTAGATATGCTGGCAACTGACCAAGTGAAGACAACTTTATTTTTCATGTGTTGCATATTGTTTTTAGCCTGAACTATTGAACAGAACAAATGAGTCACCTATGAAATACTCGAGGCAGTGTGGGAAGTAAAGCAATTTCTGATTTTGACACAGAATTCCCATGCAAACTCACTATTTTCCTGTGTTCCTGTAAGCCATATGTTGCATGAGATGATTCCTGTCCAGAGCATATGTTTTAAAATGAAACCATTTTAAAATGCCAGACACGCCTATGGCTACAGACCACACATATATCAAAATTAGGTAATTCACTACTGATATCTAGTAACAAAATGGGGAAACCCTCCCCCCATTTTTTATATCTTTTGTCTGTCATATGTCAGGAATTTATTGTTTACATTTAGCTTTTCTTCTTTTGGAAAGAGGAAAAGATAAGGCCAGATTACTCTCTGGGAGCAGTCTGTTTATTGCAGCAGACACCAGGTTTAAATCAATGTGCCCCACTACAGATCTGATTCCCAGGCTTGTATTTTATAGAAAAAAAACAATGTTCATTTGAATTACTGTAGAGCTTTGGGGGTTGAGCTGGATCCACCTTTCTCAGGCCATGCCTCCCCAGCTGGGCACTGTCAGATTCAAGATTTTGGTAGAACTAATTAGCTCAATCACAGCATGAGTGGATGGGCTTCAAACTGAAGCTACCTCACACCCATCTGGCTCGAAGAATGGGCAGAGGACTGAGCTCTGCCTACGTGTTGCCTTGCCTTCAGCCTCCAGCATAAGTTTGCCTCCAGCTTCACACTCCAATTCATAGTGTGAAACTAGAAGTGTGAAAATCTAAGTAGGCTACAGAGATGTAAAAGTAACTTGATGTCGCTTAGGTGGAATAGCACTTGCCATCCTATACACCATCTCCCACGCTTTGTTTTAGATTCAAAGTACAAACTTTGGTCACTCTCATAACTGCATTGCGCAGCCAGTGCCTATTTCTGTGCATAATTTTAAAAGTCTACATTTGCTGTGAAGTGAGAGACAGAACAGGTTTATTGCAAGCAGACGACAACTGTAATGACTTGCCTCGAGCTAGAGAAAAAATTCAGTGCATGTTAATGCATTAATTTGAGTGGCTGGGACTAAACCTAAAACAAGTATTTTCAACTTTACTAATGGCCGGATAGCAGTTCTTCACTGAACTAATTATACTGCCAGGGGCTTTAGTCTCAGGAGGGTCAAACAGAAGTCGTAAACAAAACTAAAATGAGGAGCATAATCAGCTGCTGCTGTGGAAGAGAAGGAAAATCAAGAATTTGATTCTGCTGGATCTTAGATTTAGAATTTTAACTCTCTTGGTTACCTCAGGTTCTTTTTTATGCTCCTGGGAATATGTCATGGAAATAGAGCAAGGAGGAGGGGAGCAAGGGCAATACAGGCAACCTGACCTCCATTGAGGTCTGTAAGAGCCCCCCAGTATGTGAACGTGGGCCGGGCTGGCCATGCTGGGAATGTGCTGACCCCATCTACTGTCCCTGGCCAATGTAATGTGGATCTCTGATATTCCCTTCACATTTGTCAAGGTCTCCAGGATAAGAGATCAGTAACTTCCTTCCCACAAGGAGTACAATGCTCTCTGAACAACAGCTGCATTCATAAGTGGAAGTTATTTGAGATTTAATTGAGATTTGTAAAATTCTCTGGAGTCTTAAATCCATTAGCACAGCTTACGCTGAAAAGTAATTGACAGCACTTGGTCTGAAAGCTCCAGTCAGGCTCTTCCTCCTCCTCCTCTTCCTCCTTGCTCAGGGCTGTATCTCTGTGCAAACAGCAACACTTTCCATGGCTTGTGGTCCCACAAAGAGCAGCGAGCGTGTCACTCAAACAGCCGTGTTGCTGCAACAAGCAACTTGCTGCAGCTGCACAGCCCTGACCGCAGCTCCACCAGAGGGGTTTTGTTTCCCATCCTCCTCCTTCCCTTCCCTGAGTAGCTGGGCTGCAATCTGAGACAAATAGTTGCACTGTGTCTGCTCGCTGCATGAGCCGAGGTGAGCTGGGGAATGGTGGCTGCCAGGTTCCAGATTGATGGCGTGTCGAAACCCCAGAGCAAGATATGTTGGCAGCAAAGTGATCCTCCATGGGGAATCCAGCATAATATGCTTTCCAGATTTCTGGGCCAGCTTCCAACTTCTCACTCCTATGTAAGCAACAACTATCCCTCATGAGGGAGAAGAAGGGCCCTTGCACTTGCTGCTGCTGATTGCCCTAATAAATGTGTTTAACATATGTATGTTTATAAAGCAGCCATAGGGAAGCAATTTGACTACCTCTTTCCACATATATCTTCCTTCTGCCTGCCTGAGGGCTGGCATGATGCCAGCCTGAAGACAATGCAGTATAAACTTGACAGCCATCTATTCATGCATATGGTCAGACAGAACACTGTTCCTTTGAGATTACTCCTCCTATGCTAAGCACGCTGCCAAAGGAAATTACAATACACTTTCCATACCGATAATCAACGTTATAATATTCATGTTATCTCTGAATATTGGAATTTTTTTATTCTTGAGAGCAACTGAGCTATTGTGACTGTATTGAACACAGCAGATCTGAACCAGTTCCCCTGACTGCTGTGCAGGCACTCAAAAGGCTCATTTCATAGTTACATTTCTCAGGATAACTGGTCTTGGGTATTGCAATGTTCAACTGAATCTAAATTTCTCTGTCTTTTAAGCAGCTTTTGTGATGGCTTCCTCCAAAGCTTCCCTCCTCCAAAGTCTGCATCAATTTGACCAAGTTATGACAACTGTCTGCACTTGGTGTCGGCCTCTGAATAATTCTCTGGTGAAATATTAAAAGACAAAAACTTTTAACTGGGGGAAAGTGAATTAGTTGCCTTGAAACTGGCAGATTCTTTTTTTGCAGGAGTTTCGGGTGCCCTGACTAAGGAATTTAGGCATAACCCAACTACAAGGATTAAAATGTGCAGCCAGTGCTACAGTGACCATAGAGGTACATGCATCTCCAAAGGCTGGATCACACCTCTTTAGATGCAAGTCTAAAATAGATAGGATAAAATATCTTCTGGGAGGAAACTTTTTCCATTGATTATGGAACAGCAAACATTAGAGTCCTGTATTTTTAACAAATGAAATTCTTTGGGACTAATTCAACCCTAGAGCTGTACTAAATTTATAAGAGTAGCCTAAATTTAGCAGATCTTGACAAATCCTATTTACAAAGAATATTTCCATTATTCACCTTAGGAGCTCTTGGGATTACCCTACAGGTAGCCCCAGGGTTGAGTAATGAGGTTGCATTTTAAGAAAGCAGTCTAAGGCAAGCCTATTTCTTTAAAGAATTACTTGCTTGAGCCTGCTTGCCACTGTTACATCAATTTATCATATTCCATTAAAGTAGCGATGGCATTGTATTGGAAAACAGCCCTACCAAGTATGTCACTGGGAGATGTGACTGAAAAATAAAGAATAAATACCAAAATCAGAGCCGGAAACTTGATCTTGGATCATAGTGTGTGCACACTGAGAGGCTTGTAGACTTGCTTAGCCAGGAAAAGGTGACAACAAGAACACATTAAAAAGATCTACAAGTATGGAATAGCTTTTTTTCCCTCTGATACTAAATCCTGAGCCTATCTCATGAATTGATACTGTGCTGTACTTAAGACCAACTGTGCTGTATGTGAACTAGGACACTGTTTTCTTAAAATTTTTTTCAGGGAAAGGACATCTGCAAGGTAAGTAAGTTTCTCCAGGTATGCAAGATACCACTATCAACAAATGGGTACCCAGACTGCAAAGTCAGAGGGAGATGTCAATATGTTTTGAGATATGAGTAGACACTTGGATTACTTTTCTCTCTTTCTCTGCCTTCTGGTTCCATGTTTTCATGAAGTCTTGCATCCAACACCTACGATGAAGGATATATACTTTTTTCCCCTGGTTTTCAGGTTAAATTTAGAATCATTGCCTTCCCCTTCAGTGTACCTGGGAGGGAAGAAGTTCATACAGAACAACTGATTGACCTTTGGAATACTCAGGAAAACAACATTCAGTAAAATGAGGAAGCTGTTATAGGTTAGACATCCAGCTCTATTCTGCTGTTCAAATCTCTACAGGGAACAAAAGCATGGAAAAGAAAATAAAAGATATTTAGATATTGGCTTCCTCCTTGGTCATTTAATACTAAAGTCTGGAAAGTGTCCGATCACTTTCCATGATATGTGATAAATGGTGTGGAGGTGTTAACAGGAATGAAAAGTCATGGAAAAATAAGGACACACATGTACAAATTACTTAAAATGTTCTTGCTGTTTTTGGAAAGTAAAGTATTATCTTGAGTGGGTTTGCAAATATATATTTACAGGTTTTAAATTTAATAATAATTGTTAGGCACTTCTTTTGCTTTTTAGAAAAAGAGACAATTTATGGAGATATTGTTAAAAAATATTTTTAAACAGTATACATTCTTATTATCTATATTAAGTGAATGCTCAAGCAATAAGAGTTTAAGTAGAACAACATTACACTGAAGCACATTTACATAGTACTGTAAGTGACACTGGGCACATGTCAGGTTAATCACCAAAAGCATGAAATAGACTGTGAGATTTTGGGTTATGAATACAGTTTCTACATATCTAATGTACTTTCCTCTAATGTACTTTCCTTTTTTTTTCTGGACCAATGTATTTTATGGGAATACCAAAAACAATTGAAATTGCTAAAAATTTTATAGACATATTTTCTTGTTTATTGATTTTCCACACAAATCTTGGAAATTTGTTTGCATTTACTGTTTAATAATGACCAGTTTCACTGAGTTTTGTGGTTTAATCCCAGCCCCACAGGCAGGCAGGCAGCTGTTCAGCCATCCCCAGGGCAGCAGGGCTCCATCATGGGTAATGGTGACATGGGATGACAAACGCCAACATTCTGAGCAACACCCACACCCACACCCACGCCTTCCTCCTCCTTCCCTCAGCTTTATACAGTGATCACGAAGCCACATGGTGTGGGATACCCCTGTGGTCAGTTGGGGTCAGCTGTGTCCCCTCCCAGTCTCTTGTGCACCCCCAGCCTCCTCGCTGGTGGGGTGCAGTGAGAGGCAGAACTCAGTGTCACGCAGGACGGGTGTAGCTCACTATGCAGCTGAGCAGTAACCACAACATCCCTGAATCATCAACACTGTTTCCAGCACAAATCCAAAACAGTCCCATACCAGCTACTGTGAGGAAAATTAACTCTACCCCAGCCAAAACCGGCAGGCTGTGTTACTCTAGTAAAGCTGCGCTGAGTCACAGGAGAAGTGATTTATATGTATTGTGCAAACCAACATCACCATCTCACAAAGAAAGACACCTTCCTGATACTAACTTAGTGTCCTGAATACTTACTAAGAATTGTGCTGATACATAAATATACATACATAAATGTATGAAGTGATGACACCAGAAATTTGGCAGAACTGTCTCAAAATCTGAATTGGAAATGATGAAAAGTGTTTGCTTTTGAGGAGAAATTGACACACAGAAATGTGAACATACATCTGACTAGACTGCAAGAAAATTAATGAATTAATTAATAATGTATGTTACTTTGAATGACACTTCTTTCGGACAACGCAGTATTAAGTAATATTTTCAAAGTATTCATTAGTGACACAGAGCTAACTTGAAGCTTGAAACCAGGTCCTTGCCCCAATGACATTGTTGTAAGTGGTGAAGTAACTAATAAACAGCAAGAAAGAGGAAAACCCACTATTTGTATCCATTATTAATGGCAAAATCTGTTTCTGTTTAAGTAGTTTTCACTGCATATTGTATGTGAAAAAATTCAAGACAATTATTCCACATTCAGAAATGTTTCACCTCTGGGAAAACACTCAGCAGTGGCCAGGTTTTTCTACTGTTTTTTTCTTTAAGAATGTGAGAGATGTTTTCCATATTTGTCAAAACTGTATTATTTTTGCTGTGCTTTTTGCTGTAACACTCAGCTATATTTTTGCCATAAAAGGATTCTTGACCTTGGGATAACACCCGAAGGTCTAATACAGCCATGTCCTGAAGGCACTCAGTCATATGATTCTGCAGTGCTCTTAATGCTAAACTTTTCTTTTTTTTTTTTTTTTTAATTTTTTTAATCTTTTGGAAAAATGAGTTGCCTGCTATGAAATCTTTTCTATATACACCACTGAAACCTACGGTTAATTAAAAATACATGATATTTGTATATTAGTGCAAACCTAAAATTCATGTACTTTCCAATTTAAAAGTGATGACTCTTTAATTAAACAAGCATGAATTCTATAAGCTATTCCACTTTCTAGCTGATCTAGTATATTGCATGGAAAAAGAAGAACTTTTCTACACCTTTAGGAGAAACACAGACATTTCCAGAAGGATTAGAAGATCTGATGTGCTGGCCAAAATATGTTGTGTTTCAATATACAGAGTAACTTAAAAACCTCTTTGCTCAGTTGAAAACTAGTGGATGGAACCTTCCTAGATTGGCATTTCTGCTAAAAGGGTGCACTGGGGCTAATTTCTTTGATAAACTACTAATGAAAATCTTATTTAGTCATCTTGCACCATGAAGAGCCTTATATTGCAAGGGGAAAAAATCAAGAGCAGGGTTTTACTTGCTCAGCAGTTGCAGACAGAGCAGCTTGGAATGTCAAAAAGGAGTTTCTCCTTTATGTTATATTCAGAACTAAAAAATGACAGCATGGCAAAGAGCACATAGTAAACAAATCTATTACTTCTGGCACACCAAAATTCTATAGTCTGTAACTTAAGTTTGGGGTCTTTATGGTAGGTTGGTTTTGTTTATTGGTTGTTGGGCTTTTACTTTATTTACTGTGAGTGTTTCTGTGTTTTTTTTTTCTCCCTCCCAAAAAAAAAAATCGCAACAGAATTGTATCAATGCCTTACAATGTAAGAATTTATTTCTGTGCAAATAGCAGCTTTGCTTTTTCAAAATGATGTCTACTAGAGTATAAAGAGTGAGTTTCAGTTGACTTATCTTTCTGCTAAATTGAAAATCCTCTTTCACTTACTGTGGAAATGGGCACAAATTTACTGTGCTGTTGCATTTCACCAAAGGAATAACTAATTTGCCAAGATACTGAGAAAAAAAAAGAGAAAAGAGGGGGGAAATATTATCTATTTATATTTCTCCTTTAATCTTCGTTGCTTTGTGAAATTATGTTATTATTATAAACTGACAGGTGAAAGTTCATGTAGAAATTGAAGCAGACAGGCAGTGAAAACTAAGGGGAGGTGACTCTTAAATTTACTAGGAATTATGGGCATTTGTCATTTTAGCAAGGATTTTGGTATGTGTTTTAAAGGTGATATATAGGAGAATTAATTTGATGTAAAGGTAAGAAACCAGAGTCCATGTCTGCTGTTACATAAACCATTATATGTCTCAAATACTTCATAAAGAAAAAGCTGTCAGCAGAATCTCAGCCAATGACAACTATATTACAATTGTATCATGCTTGAACATTTTAGATTAGATGGACAGTAACCTTCAGGTCTAATGTTTTCTGTAATGTCTTAGAACAGCCATAAAATATAGAGACTTGCTTTGTATAAAAAGAGAAATAAATCATACTTTTTACCTGTGTGGGTGCTTGCTTCAGAGTAAATCACAGCTCAACTTATCCTGCTCTGTTCTGTTCAAGCCTAACTCAGTCTTCCTAAAAAAGGAAAAAATGAGTCAAGTTCTGTTTGGATGAAGTCTATTGACATTATACATGTATTGTGATACTGCAGGAAACAATATGACATCCTAAGAGAAAAAAGAAGAAAAGGAAAGAGTTTTACTTAGGCAGTAATTCATAGTAGAGCTATGATGAATTCTGTCCCTCCACCATATAAAACAGTTCTGTCAAGGTCATGTTTTATCACACGGATTCAGAGCTCCTTCCTGATTAGTTTATCCAAACAACTGCTGCTGATACCGCCCATTGCATTTGCTGGGTACTGAGTTCGGCTGGTGATGACCACGTCTGACAGACATTCCTTGTAACACTTATGTTTTTTTCAAGTGAATGATACAACTTTTTCCCCCTCACATTCCCTGTTTCAAGCCAGCCTCAAAGAATGGTAATTCCAGAAGAGCAAGAAGTGTTTGTGTGCAAAGAAGCTGCAGTTCAATGTGGGGAATGTCAAATGTGTTGGCAGAATGAATGAATATGTATCCACATAGCTTTCACAGTAGAATGCAGGCTTCAAAACAGAAAAATCTGAAGTGATCTCTATATTCACTTGGTCTTCACTTCAAAATGTGCAACTTGTACAAAATATTTTAAAATATTATTTTAAAATGCTCAATTGGCTGGAATATAAGAGATTAGTCAGACATTTCCAAGAAACAAATTATTTCTATGAAAGCTTCCTGTCTTATTTTTTTATTTGTACTCTACCCCAGATTTGATGAGACTGTCAAAAATTGGCCTTATGTAAAATAACTGGCAAATTTTAAAACGGAGGAAGTAATCCTGTAATAGAAACAGAATTTCTCCTTTAAGTCCCATGTATTAAATGACTCTAAGGTTCACATTTCTCTAATCCCCTCTCTTTTTCTGCATTTGATTTTTTTTTGATTGATGAAACAACTTCAGTTACACTAAATATTTATTTCTTTCAGTTTCTCATTTCTAACTTCATATCAGAGAGAGGAGGGTGAGGGAGAAGAAAAGATATTAATGAAGTAGAAAGATAAACGAAACAGCAGCCCCTAGAGTGTTATTATGACATCCACATTTTATTCAGTTATCTTTTCATTTTCAAAAAAAAGGCTTTTTCACTGGAATAGCTGCCTATGTGCCTTTCACCAGGCAAATGGCCTTGCAGCCAACACACAAAAGCCTAATCACATTTCTCCTCTTGTTCTTTAGTGAGGTCTTAAGTTGAGATAAATCTGATCTGTGGCAGATGGCTGTACAGCTAACGAAGCCCAGGTCAGTGTGAGACTGAGTGAGAACTGCCACCAGACAAGGTCAGGAGCCTGGCCCCCATTCTGCTAATAGCAGCATCGAGCTCTGCTGCTGTTCTGGCACGGTGGCAAGACTCAGCCTTCAGCTCACGCACATATGCTGGGAAGAGCTTTCTTCACCTGAGCTCTTTTAATAACCCTCCATCACTATGAAATATCTGACCACTGGGGACTTGCCTGGCAAGTCTAACAAATTAGGGCTGCCTTTACAAGTAAACAGCTATGCCTGCCAGTGATTTCCATCTGCCCAGCACTGCCAGGTTCATTATGAGCATCAGGAGATGGAGTTAAACAGATGGCAGGAAATGTGCTTGGCCCTTGCACTCAGGATAAGAGGACGAGAGGCAATTGCTTTGCATAACATCCCTTTCCCTTCATTACTTCACATTATAATATGTAAATAGTCACCCCAGGAGGAATTTAAAAAGCACTTAGCATTGAAATACAAGGGTGCTACATGGAGAGAGAGAGAAAGGAAGGGATGAAGTTTCAGCTGTTTGCAAACCAGAGTTTGCTTCCCAGCCCCCTCCATCCCCAAAGAGGTTTCAAGGGCTGCTTTTATTTCTGACACACTAAATACAACTACTTCTGAACGTGTCTCTCTCATTCTCTTTCCCTGGCTGTCTCCAAAGGCTGCAGGAAGCTGTCAGGCAGCAGCTCACAGGAAGGCCGGAATGTGCGTGTGAGACGCGGAGAGAGCAGTGTCAGCCAGCCAGGCTCTGCTCAAAGCCCTCCTTCTTCTTTTTTTTTTGGTTTTGAGTTGACACTGGAAGTGCAGAAAGCCTGCAAGCCAGTAGGGAAACATCATTAACACTGTCCAGCACAGGAGTAAAGAAAATAATACAATTTTCATTCAGAAAGTTTAACATCCTTGGATTAAAGTGGGGACACAAATAAAGCTGCATAGGACTTAAATCTCAAATTAGGAAACTTATTTCTATGCTGTGCCCTGCCACAGAACTATTAGAGGCTGCTAGGCCTTTCTGCTTCTGAGTCTAAACAAAAACAAATATAATTTAGAAACGAAGAGTTGAAATCACTGGGCATGAAGATTTGGGTGGAAGTCAGGCTGTCTGAACATGGATCCAAACTTTCTGGAAGACTGGCAGTCTTTTTTATGTATTACTATTATGCCTAATATATTGAGAACCCCTTGACAGCTGAAGCCTGCATTTGCTGCTGTAAAACAAAGAACAAAAAGGAGTGAGAGAAGACTAACACACAGGAGGGGGTAAAACAGCCTGGCTTCAGTGGACTGATATCAGTTATTAATCTGATCATCTGACCCACCAAGTCATATCTTTTCATCACATATTACAGGAATAGATTACATAAAAAACCCAAAAAAACAAAGAACCAAAAAACCAACCAGGAAGACAAAATACAATGGCAATAGTCTTTCAAGATTTTCCTCTTCATTGAAGCATCTGGAGTTCACACAATGACTGGAAGATACATGATATTCAGTAGTGTTTAGACAGTTAAAAATGTAATCTGGGCAGCTTCTCAGAGGAAGGGCACTGCAGAATAATCTCATCAGGTCTGGGAGGGGTCCAAGTCATATTTTGAATCCTGAACTACAGCTGGAGAATAAAGTCTGTGAATATGATGTATGTAAAAACACAAGTCAGGATGGTACCAAGCAACAGCTGCCAGCACACTCTCTCCAAAAGGGAATTACATACCTCAGTTAAATGCCCTGTAGTAGCAGTCTGGTGCCCCTTCTGCTCCAGCTGAGAGCAGATGTTCAGAGGCCAGAAAGGAGGGCTGTATGTTAACAGAGTTGTGAGAAAAACTCTCACAGAAGAAAAGGAAAAATGTTTCACATTTTCCAGCTTTCTGGGTGCTGATGGTCGACTGCTAGATTTCAGGATGGCTAGCAGCCCGGACTACCAGATGTTCAAAAATCCCAGACAAAAGACCATGATGTCTACAAAGAAGAGCTCTCCTACACACCAAGGACAAAGCTGTTCTGCCTTGCACAGCCCAGGCTTGTCTGCAATACAGGAGGCTTGTGACGTACGTGCAGCTCTACTGAGCATCCAAGAAATGTCCAAAAAGGAGACTCATAAAACCTACTGCCTGTGGACCTGCCAGTTTTGACAGGTCTAAGTCTGGAAGCTGCACACAGACTGAAAGGTTCCTCTGTGCTTGTTGTGGCAGGAGGTGGTACATCCAAACTTTAAGTCTCAAACCTTCCATGACTTCTTCCTAACAAAATTAATAAAACAGGAATTTTTTCCCCTTGATCATCTTTATCGCCTTAAATAAAACCCACTCCACATCCTGTCATGAAAACATGGTGTCAGTGTATTTTCCATATAACTTTTCTCCCCTCCTCTTTGGTTTCTTCTCTCGTTATCCAATTTCCTACTTCTGGCCCAAAAATTCATCAGATTGAGTTTCTTTATTTAATAGCTATGTTTACTATTTTCTTTTTGTTGGCCTCAATACTTTGCTCTACACTTTTATTTGTAAGAGTTTAACTGGTATCTTACTGTCTCTTACCAAACCACATTTCCAGCTTTTGAAGCATTTTTACCCAATGGCTCAGACACCCTGCACACCATTGCTATTAAGAACAGTAGTGAATCCTTTCACATCTTCCTCCTTGCAAGGTTAGACATGGTTTCTGGAGGTCTCTTATCCCACACAGGAATTGCCTCCACACTATATACAGGGATCAATTGATATTCTTGCTTCTAATTAGTGTAAGATTTCCTTGGACCTTCTAGGCCATTCTCTTTTACACAGCCGAGCATCCTGATTAATTTTGGCATATGCTGCTCCCCTTGTCAAACCCAATTATACTGTAGCCCCTGTTACTTAGGGGTTTGACAGCAGTTCATAAAGCAATTTTTATTTGGGATGAGATTAGGCTCTCTCTTGCTCTACTTTGGAGATAGTGATTGCTTCCCAGCAGCTGCTTTCTGTGCAGTGTTTTTTCTTATTTTTCTGGCAATACATTGGTGAATGAAGTTATTTGATTTCAGGCTGAAGTGGAAAGAAATATCTGGACTCATTCTCCATCCATCCCAGGGGTGAGCTCTGGGTGTGTGATCCTAGACAGGGAGGCTGGGAAAAGAGAATATCACCAAAGGAACCACTCTTGTCCTTAGTACATTGCACTAATGTTCACTCCTTGCCCCAAATATCTGCAGCTTTTCCTCTTTAAACGACAAAAAAAAAAAGAAAAAAAGAAAAAAAGAAAAAAAGAAAAAAAGAAAAAAAGAAAAAAAGAAAAAAAGAAAAAAAGAAAAAAAGAAAAAAAGAAAAAAAAATAAGATGGGTATGAATTTACAGGCTTATTTACCTAAGCCAGGCTCAGAAAGTGTCTGTACCTATCATTTCAACGTGAGATCCAGCTGAAATGATAGTGTGGTTACAATTTGCTTTCTCTGCCACTGCTCTGTGCCATTTTGCCCACCTTCCTCCAGTGCCATCTTGTACCCATCATCTCCTGGCAGGGACATGTCTGTGTGCCTCTTTAAAGGTAGGCAGACCCACAGAGAGAAAGATACAGACACAGATAAAGTGGACTGTGAGACCTGGGATACGGATGTGAAAAGACCGCTTAAAAGCTTTATAGTGCACCAATCAGACATGCAAACACTGTGTGAACTTTCAAACACATGTGAAACCCAAATGAAACTCCAGTTAGTCAGGCTCTATGAAACACAGTACATATAATATTTTCTCCAATGGTCTCTTTCATAAACAAATGGCAAGGGTTCCCCCAAGTGCTATATCCTTATTCAGTATCTCCAGCTACGAAAGTTTATTTATAGTTTGGACTAGTAAAGAATCCAGTTTCTTTTTACAGGCACTGGTCTTTTTCTCCAGTTGCAAAAGAATTGTGTGTGTCAAGGGTTTTTAACAGACAGCAGATTATTGGTTTGCATTTACCAATGCGTCAGGGACCTGTGGGATCACCTGAACTGTCTTTGCCCTGCAATTGTCTCTGCAACACCTCTCACTGCAGCACCTTATTCAAAGGATTTTACAGCAAAATCCTTCATCTGTATTTTCTCAGGCTTTATTTTTATTTCACAATAGGAATTCAATAAGGAAAATGAAGGAAACAAAGATTTGGAGAAGGGACCAGAACACATCTACCCTTCCTGAAATGAAGGGAACTTTTGCAAGTTTCAGCAATTTAAATTTCTGACATCACCCTTGATTTTCTAGTTAAAAATAAACTTGCATTTAAACAACAGTTAAATTGATCTTATGCAACTGGAAGTGGCAATACTTATTCACATGAAGCTATTTAATATAGGTAAAAGTCAAGAACATTGAAAATATAGTTTCTACATATTTTACATTAAATGTGGGCATTGCAGTTTGTTCATATAGAATTTTTTAAAAGTATAAATCATGGTTCTTTAGTTAGTCATAGAGAGGCAGCAGCCATATGTTTTTTTTTTCATTTTGCCTTGTTCTGCAGCTTTATGGGGCATGTCAACATTGTCCCTCATTCCTTGTCATTAGCAGGCTAAAACACCTTCTATTTCCTGGAGATTAGACACTCCAGAGAGAAGAGGTTTTGCTGTATCCCCCTCTGTCTGCTGAGACAGCTGTAATGGCTACGTGCACCTGTGGCACAATAGCCACCAGCAGCCAGCTAGTATTGTTTATTGCTAATGAGGCACATAATTGCTGCAGTTAATCCAGCTTCTGAGGTTACTAGGTAAAGGGAAGAAAACTGCAGTGAAACTGGATAGGGTTACAGAGTGAGCAGTGTCTCCAGCATTTAATTTAGCTCTAACAAGGCAGTTAGTGTTAGATCTCGACTGATTGTTAAAGAGCACTTACTGATGTTAATAACCATAATAATCAACTATAACTGGCATAAATTAATTCAGCATTACAATACAGAAGTAATAAAATGGGTAATCATTATGCTCTTTAAATTATATTAATGTGCACATTCAACCATATCAAATGGTTTAACTGTTCACCAATATAGTAATAGTAAATTAATTTGGAAGAAATGTAATGCAGCAAACAAACCCTAATTGCCATTTAATAAGTATGGTAATTTCTATTTAATTTGGCTACACTGTCCTGTTGAAAGGGAAAAAACCAAAGTATGTAGAGTTAGGAAAAAATATGTTTAAGTGGTTCAACATGACTAATTGAAAGACAACTCTCCAATTCTGTGGTCTCATTTCTCTGTGTTTGGTTCTTTCTATATTACAGTCTCCTCTGGCCCTCCAAAGTCTGCCTTGCTCCAGATTTGCCTTTGATATTGATCCAGCCAACAAGCAGCTGGCTGTGAGTCCCCAAATGTCTCAATACAATATTGACAGAGTGTGCCCAAGTGTTTTATTAACAGATTAAGGGACAGGAAAAATACAGACATATCTTATCCATCCCCTCAACCCAGGAATCTCAAAATAACAGTATGAATCTTTTTAGGAAGCTGTGTTGGAAGGAGGTTAAAATTTTTATATAGCTAAGGGTATGTGGTACCCAAAGGTCAAGGTGAATAGAAAATGGATTTCAGCCTTCACTAAATGCTAAAGCTGAAACACACTTCTTTTAAAGCTTTGCTGCTGTGCAAATAAACCAGAGGCAGGGAGATATTAATTAAGCAGCCAAGACAAAGAATCTACAGCTGCTCCTGCTGCAGTCCCACAAGGGGTCTGGATGCTGCTAAGCCTTTGTATCAGTAAATACAAAGGTTCCCATTTCAAATCCATGTACCTCTGCTAAGGGTTATTTCCCTACTTGTGTGTTACAGTCAAGATGTAGATGGCAATTCTCTGTCTGCACTTTTGTTGTATTTTGTTTTCACATATCACCATAACACTCTCCTGGCTCTTTCTCCACATTGCAGTGTTTGTATATCAGTGGAGGAAGCAGTTGTTACAGAGAAGAAAGATGTCTAAGATAAGCAGCAATGCAGGCACAAACCACGCAAGAGATTGGAGCACAAATCTGTGGATGGAGAGAAAGGGACAAAATTCTGAGCTTTCTGTCTCTCTATTCCTGACACCAATGTAAATCCTGATATCCCCCTGAACTCTGAACTGGTTGCAGCACTAAATGCAACCTCTTTGAAGTAATTTAGTATCAGCCTATTAAAAAAGTATAAAGGAAACTACAGACCTGCAAAATGCATTTTCAAAAAGACTGGAGTAAACCACCTCCCATTTACATCTACTGTTTTCAAACACTGGAAAAGATGTTTTGAAAAGTCTTTTTGCACAGAATTCTTGAAATTTCTACTTGGTTGTGGCTGTATTGCTTTCTGCTGCTAACCCAGGAGATGCTCATGAGATTTGAAGCTGCTGATTGTAACTGGTTTGGAAGCTAAACGCCAGCCACTTGGCAAAGTGCTTCAGCAGTCAGGTAGCTGTTCCTCTGAGCTTTCTCCAGGAATAAAAATCAGAGGGGATTCTCTTTCAGTCAACAGAACAAACTGAACAATCAACCTGGTCTCCTGGGAGAGAGGTGGGGGGAAATATATGTAAAAAATCAGTCAGTTCTGGAGACAGTTAATCTGCCTCTTTTCTACTGGGGAATTAGAAAGCTGGAATTGTAATTATGTTGTCATTTTATATGTTCAATAAAATACATCTTAATTCCCGGTGCGAGAATCAGAATTCTCATTGGATTCTTTTGATAGGGAGACCTACCCTTTTTGAGATGGACCAGATCTTTCTTTGGAAAATAGCAGCATATAACATTTTAGCATTAAAATGAGTTCATACTACTTTTAAGAGGAAAAATAAGTCTTATTCTCTGCTTTTAAGTCTCTCGTAGTTTGCCTGATGTCAAACACAGCTGCAGTGGAGGATTGCTTCTCTTCCTGTCTGTCTATTCGTAAGCACCAGATCAGAACATGCAGATGTATGAGATATTGTCAGTGTGGCAAATCTGTCTCACCTTGTGAAGAAATTTTGCTTAATTTATCTTCAACATTTTTCTGTTCTTGGCGCTTTCTGCTGGGCCATAGGAAAGGAAGTGTGGCCTTCACACTGTGATCCACTGAGGGAGTGTTCTCACACACCTGGCATAAAGCACTTGCTTGGGTTATCTTAACTGCTGATCACTGACTCTGGGAGGAGCTACCCCATTGTTCTTTGCTACCATATGAATTTTTCCTTTCAAATTATCCTCCAAAATGACTGAACATTTCCATGAGAGGCTGAACCAGGGTGGTCCTTGAGGAGTGATCATACCAAACTGTATCAGAAGGTTCAGCAAGCAAAAACATGTAGACATTCATAGTTACTTTTAGTCAAAAAGAATTGCTTCTTTATTACTCAGGATGGAAGAAAGTACTATTTTCAAGAAGTGCCTTTTAGGTATAAACATTTTCTTTCTAGTTTATATTTAGCTTGGTGCTTTAGCCTAGTGTGTATCACAAATTTACTAATAATCCATGCCAAAGCATATTGACAAAGAATTTACTGAAGTTTGACTAGTTCAAAACTGCTGAACTTCATTAATATGAATCAGGAAAAAGGGAAAGAGAAGAAAACGGTAAACGAGATCATCAGTGTAAGAAAGGAATGTTTCATGTGACGTCAGCGCTCCGGCAGATGACGTCACACCGCTTGGCGCGCGCCTGGCGCTATCAGCGGGTGTTTAGCGCCATCTTGTGGCGCCGCGCGATACCAAGTCTTCTTTTTTCTTTTTTTTTTTTTTGGTGTGTGTGTGTTTAGCAGAACGCTTGATTCCACTTTATGAACGCGCTTTGAAATGCGATTCTCTCAAGAAAACTGTGCTTTTCTCCACAGGTAATTTCAACAGTCCCTGTAAAATTGTGTGTTTCAGATACTACGCTCTTACGTACTGTGAAGAAATAAGCTCAAAATATAACCTGTAATTTTTTTAGAAATAGCTAAAGAGAACATGAGACTCTGACAAGTAATTGCATCAATTATTAACGGCAAAAAGTACTTTACTTTTTTTTTTTTTAACAACATTTTATATAGACACCACTGTTTTACCTCCACCAAAAAAGTCTCTGTTTGTCACCATTATCACACAGATTCTAAATTAAGGTGGAGGATTTACTAAACAATATTTTTTCCCCACTATTACTGTGACTACTTTCTCAGACAACATTCCTTATTTACATGAGAGCTATTAAGTAACTTCAAGAGCAAGAGGAATCTGTCGTAGAGGCCAGCTGAGTTAAAACTTTCTGGGCAAAGGCAGCCAGTTTCTGTGGTAGAAGCAGAACAAGCCCTGCTTACACTGGGTACTTCTGAAGAAGTTTTGTGGACAAATATCTGTTGGTCACCTTTTGCACTTGCATAGTACAAACATTTCTCCAGCGCCCTTTAAATTTGGCAAAGTTTATGCTACAAGGAAATAAATGTATTGTGCATATAGCAGATTTTTCTATCTTGCCTGCTTCTCCCTACAACAGGATTAAACCTTGTGGCCAGGAGCCAGTGGCAGGGAGCAATATGCATATTTATGGCAAATTATGATGAATCATGTTTGAAATCTAAAGGTTAAGAGATGAGCAGTCCTTCCCAGTAGTAGATTATCACTGCTTTTCCCCTCAGCATTTGGGCATGGTCACAGCTGCTGATTCAGAGGGATTACACTGGGAACGTTTCAATAAACATTGAGCACTACTGGCAGTTTATAGAGTTGTTTCCTGTGCTATTTACTGAGAAAAATAATTCCCTAATCAATACAGTTAATTCCCTGTAACAGTTGGGTTGTAACTATCTTGGCAGAGTTTTAAGTACTTTGATGTAGTAGTTCTACATCATACCACAAAGAAGTATGCAGGCAAGGTAAAAATTTGAGGATATTTTGCTTCATAAGGCTGGCTTAGAATTAAAATCAGAAGTTAGTATACTCATCAAACATAAGTGATAAAAAGATCCTTCACATTCTACAGAAGCTGAAGACAGAGGCTGAGCAAAATTTGGCAACTAGATTTTTTCTTAGCTTATGAGGTTTTAAGATTTGTTCCCTTCTCCTGTGTACCTGACAGTGTTTTTCTCATTTCAGCTTCAATGAAAAATAATTTTGCTTTTGGATCAGACTGTACATTTTTATTTTTTTCTCACAGAGACTCAAAGTCCCCAGTGGAAATTTTTGCAAGGAATACCTGGTATTAATCATATTGGCCTAGCCTTATTTCTAAAAGCATTCAAATTATTCTTCTCTTTACTGTATTTTCAACCTCTCAGTCTTATCACAGCAAAAGGCCTTGTTAGCCCTAACTCAATATACTTCTATGTAATCCCTTGCACTTGTGAAAAACACATAAGAATTCATGACACTCTTTATGTCCCAACACGCCCTCCATGCAAAATAAACTAGGGACTAGGTGGTGCTGAGCATATTAGGCCCCTTTTGTGTCTCTTAGAGACTCTTACCTAGGAAATTTCCTAAAATTCCTTTTACGCTCTCTCCCTCCATTTTAGACACTATTAAAGGAGATTAAAAGTTTGTGAAAAATCCCAGGATTTTGTGATTTTTTATCACATATACAGGACAGAACTACAAAAACATAGGATGTCTTTTAAAAGACAGTACTCCAAGCACTGTATTTAAATCTGCAGGCACTGACTGAGTGAAAAACTAAATCAAAATTATTACAGTCAGTTCTACTTAGAGTACTAGCAAATTTCAACAGCAAACCCAATACAACAAAACTAGAAGGTACTCTTTTACAGTGCTTATCTTGGAACTTAATTTATTGAATATATGCATTCACTTTTTCCTAGTTTTTATTTCTGATTGTACAACAGGAAACATGTAAGTAGATTGTCTGCAAAAAATGGTGCAATATGCAAAATTTCTACTTAATCTAACCTGATTGCCTACATGGTAAACCCTAGAATTATGATCTTCACAAGTTTTTTAAAGTCATTTTTTTCTGACTGATCATATGAAAAAAATTATCCTTTCTTCCTCAGTCTATAAGAAGATGGCCTTTTCCTCTCTTCTCTCAGGAGACCTCACCTGGAGTGCTCAGTCCAGCTCTGGGGTCCTCAGTACAGGAAGGATATTAACCTGCTGGAGACAGTCCAGAGGAGCACCACAAAGACGGACAGAGCACTTCTCTTGTGGGGAAAGACTGAGAGAATTGGAGATTGTACAGCCTGGACAAGAGAAGGATCCAGAAGGATCTTATAGCATCTTCCACTACCTTTAGGAAAGATGGAGAGGGACTTTTTATAAGGTCATGTGGTGACTGGACAAGGGGAAATGGTTTTAAATGGAAAGAGGGAAGGGTTAGATCAGATAAAAGAAGTTTTTTACCATGTGGGTGATAAAACACTGGAACAAGTTGCCCAGAGAAGCTGTGGATGTTTCATCCCTGGAAACATTCATGGTCAGATTGCATGGGGCTCTGAGCAACCTGACCTAGTTGAAGATGTCCCTGCCCATGGCAGAGAAGTTGGACTAGAGGGCCTTTAAAAGGTCCCTTCCAATTAAATAATTTTATGATTCTATGATTTTATGTCTATTGATCGTGCATTTAGAGTGGGACATTCTGTCTTTCCAAAATATTTCTTATGTAATAACAGAGCTGAAGCTCTAAAGCCTATAGCTCTCCTATAGTCAAATATAGAGAATGATGCAAAGTTACATCTGGGGATATTTCTGTTAAATCTAGCACACATGAGAAGTGAACTTTTAGATAACTCAAGTAAAACTTCATCTGAACTTTTCCCTGGGCAGTCCTCTCTTCCATAAACAATTTTAAGTACTTTAGAATTAAGGCACAAAGAATAGGAAATGGGCTTTGAAAGCCATCCTGTTGTCTGTAAATGCACGGATATCCATAGAGGGGTAAGGCCCAAAACTTTAGCATTGACATGGAGATGTAGGTGTCTGAGGAACAGCAGGAATGGCCAAGCTTGGGAGCACTAAAAATGCAGTTTGTCACTTCAGATTATTTTCTCTCTACCAATTAAAGCAATTAGGACAAAGAAAAATATTACACATTTTATAGGCGAGAAACAAAATGTAAAAGAGACAGTCTACCCTCAGGCTTTATCAAGACAGGCCTGTACAAATTTATGTCTCTCTTGAAAGGCATTCTGCTAAGTGTTTCAAGAGCTTCTCCAAGAGAGTTCATTAACTCTCACAACAGCATCTTCAGGTTTGTCCACTGACTAGGAGTGGTTCCAGTCTGTGACATGTGAATCTGATTCCTTTTTAATCTCAGATGATGGACACTATGAGTTGGCTGCAGTGCAATGGTCCTACGCTGTAAACCAAGATCATCTTTGCAGGACAGAGAGAAAAACAGACGCCATCCCACCAGTCACCAATTTTCTCACTTGAGCATACTGCTCTGCATGCTGAGGAGAAATCACAGGTCTTTGCCACCTCCTCGAGCACTCAAGTCTCTCAGTAAACTACCTTGTCACCCTGTGACCTGTTAATACTTCCCAAAGAAAGACATTTTGTGTTGGAGAAAACTAATCCTGGTCACTTTTTTTGCCAAGATAGGTCCATGTTACTCATCTTAGAAAAATCCCCAGTGAGCCTAATAAACCTGTTGTTTAGGTGACACTTTTTGTACTGAATTGGCCACAGTTTAAACACACTCACTGGTGCAATCTACCTGCTTCTTTTCTGGGCTGATTTCCAGCCTCTTCTCACTACCACTCTTGCAGGTAGCCTGAATGCTTCAGGCTGCAAGGATAGGGCACCTTTAGGAAACACACATGCTAAAAAAGCATTTTTAGGACTTAACAGAGTTGAAGACAAGATTAGAGAGCTGAGAAATTTAATATGAGGATATTTAGATTTCAATAAATCTCAAGAAAATGTTTCTGTGTTTGCTTAGTCTGGTGTTCCCAACATATTAGTATGTTCAGAGGAGTCTCTCTGGGAAGCCATCTGGTATGTCAGAGCACAGTATGTACTATCTTTCCTTGTTGCCAAATACATGCATTCAATTAATGATAATCATCTGCTGCTTCTACACAGTCATACATTTTTTTTCCCCCTTTCCTGAGTAGTCTTAGCCAAGCTTTGCATAATCACCTTAGGAAACCTTGGTGCTGAAAATTTGATTTCCTTCCCAGACTGCAGCATACCAGTGGGGTCTGACACAGCTCTTGCTTGTTGATGAGGAGGAAGTAGAAACACAATAGCATTGCTTTCTCTCACGCGTTCACAGCTGGGCTCCCAGACAGAGTCAGCAGAAAAAAATATTACATAGCCTGCAGAAATGTCATCAGGACTTGAGAGGTGCTGATCCAGGAGTAACAATTGCTCTAAGAACAGCTGTTTCATCCGTAGAGATTTAGCAGTTCCACCAGGGAAAC
Organism: Monarcha castaneiventris obscurior; assembly: GCA_026261815.1. Taxonomy (NCBI): domain Eukaryota; kingdom Metazoa; phylum Chordata; class Aves; order Passeriformes; family Monarchidae; genus Monarcha; species Monarcha castaneiventris. The sequence continues at coordinate 9,741,444 of JAMPIT010000230.1, read as the reverse complement.
AGTTTAGCCTATTTTCCTAACTGTCATGGAAGAACTTATTTCAGACGTGATTGTGAACAAAGGCAGAACAACCCTTTTAATGCACAAGCAAATGCACAGAAAAGAGAGATTGCATTCAGGACTGCACCAAGACTGAAACAATCCTCAATCATATTTATACTACATATCAAATAATAAATGTAGAGGGAATAAATTTGAAATGGAGAATAATTATCTAAAAGACACTTCATACACATTTCACTTTATCAGTTACCTTTTCATTCATATCTTATATTAAAGGTAAATTTCAACCAAAGTGGATCTGCATTGGAAAGTAAATCTATATTGCCCATCCCTGGCTGAGATCAGGACAACATCCAGTGAAGACAGGGTGGGAGTTCAGAGCAGCAGTACCAGACAGCAACTTTTCATAACTGCACACCAGAAGCCACAGACCATTCCAACACCTACAGAAGAATGCAGGATTTCAGTAGAAAAAGCTTTTACATAGGTTGCCTTGTGATGATGTTTCAGTGCAAACAAACCAAAAGCTTTTCCATGTGACACGCAGATAAAATCTGACCTTGCACAGACAAACAAAAAGATGCGTTTAAAAGCTATTGCTAAACTTGAATAAAAAACATCTGTGTGGAGTTATGCTGGTTCTCTCACTATATAAAAATAGAATAGAAAGGAAAAGTCAACTGAATAATTAATATGTCTCGGTGTTGCAAGTCCCCTTAGAGCAGTGAGAGATGTTCTTAACCAGGTAGCACTGACAGTTTCTGGAGTCATCTTCCACTTCTGTCTGTGGTACCTTTGCTGCTCACTGCATGCTGGATACATGCTCATACAGGGTTTACATTTTTATAAACTTTAATTTTCTTAAGGTAACTCTTTACTCCCTCTTGTGGCTCTTTAGAAAAGTATATGACTTGTACTTGAAATCCAGCTGGATTACGTTTTTCATAGAATATATTTGATGTTAAATAAATAGGTCATAATGTTGGGTTGTGAGTTCTATTCATTAAATATATTCCTTCTGGAATACAGTAGATTACAGACAAATTTCTGTCCAAATATATCTATGCATCCATTTTATATTTCAATAATTATATAAAATATCTTGAGAAATACTTTGACATAACTTTTCCGTCAAGCATAAATGAAAATTGAATGTTATTTTTAGGAATAACCCCAAAATTTCAGGAGTGTATTTACTGACCTACAAATAACACTTTTTATCAGTGCATAAGCAGAAAGATATCTTTAATATATGGAATTTGTTTGTATAATTGAGTTTTCAGGATGCAAACATAACTTCTGGTCTGGCCACATGAGGCACAAATTCATTTTTTTTCCTTATTGTATGCTGATTCTGGGTATATACCCCCTGAATGCAGAGGGAATAGAAATGAGCTGTGGCACTTGCACAGCAAGGGAGGTGACAGAATTCATTATTCCCGTGGCACGTCAGTGATTACATTCCATTACTGTTGGCTGTCACACTGCACACATCTACCACAGATGCAGAATACTGATGGGAGATACTTTTGAGCTTTATTTCTCCTTTTCTCTTTACCTAACACATTCCCAGTGGGCAAAAGCCCTTCCAACTTCAACAGCATCAAAACTGTCTTTTCCCCATATTTGTTACATTAAGTTATGCTAATCTTTTTCTATTTGTTATTTGAAACACTTCTCAAGAAATCAGGGTGCAGCTGAAGGATCAAAGACCAGGAGCTTTGCAGTGAGTGTGGGTGACATTTGAGTGCCTGTAACTCCACATTTGAACACTAAGAGTGGTAGCAAATATGAAAAGGTAACTCAACCTTCTTTCCATGTTAGATTGTACATTTTCACAATTGCCACCAGCTAAGAATGTGTCGATAACATTTGAATCCTCTGTTACCTGATCATGAATCTCAGTTCTAGGTCATTCAGCCAGCAGTCTCCACAGATGAGGCTGTCATCAGTTTTCACCTACTGTTGTACCAGCTGTGTTCAGAAAACTTGGTTGAACCTCAACGTTTTCCTTCTCCAGACTTCTTTAGTTTTTAATTTTGTAATCAAATATATGCTGGGCATGGGCATATGTTTGATGGCAACACACAAGATAGTTATTTTGTGCTTCAGATTCTTGACTATGATGTCTTTAGGAAAAAAAAAGGAGGAATAGTGATTAGAAGGCATTTGACTTAGATGGATTGGTTTAAGTGAAAAGAAGTGTAAGTATTTTTCTATTATTTGGAGTAACTTGATTTTTCTTTTTGCTAAATATAAGAGCTCTGGAGAAAGATTAGATCTCTGATATAAATAATCTGTGCAGTAAGCTTGAAATTCTGCATCTCCTTCTCTTGGCTTTTGCTGCAGGGATATTTCTTTGAATCCAGTACTGAAAACTCGAACAGCTTACAAGGTCTTAGTGAATCAGAAGTGCAGTCTATAAGGCCTGACTTCCACTGAAACACACGGTCTGTGAAGCTTCCAGAGCCCAACAGTGTTCATTTAGAGATAAAACCAGCTCAGTTGATTTTCAGCTGTGGACAATGCACTAAGGAACAAGAATCAAAGGTCTATTTTTTTTTCCATATCTGGGTGATAACTTGCTACACAGGGCAGAAAGCAGGGAATGAGATAAAGTCATAGAATGAATTTGCTTGGAGCCTGATAAAGGGGAAAATCTCAAATCCAAACAAATCCAGGCATTCTTATTTGTCTTAAAATGTTTCAGACTTTGACAAGGAAACTCACCTAGAATGGACTAGATTACTGATGCTGTGTGGGCATCAGGACAGCGTTCCTTTGTTTTTATAAAGTGTGACTTGGCATTCACTTTCCAGCCTGCTGGGAGCAGGGTTTTGTAGCAATTTTATCTTAGAAGCTCACACCAACTAACAGACTCTATCATAATGAATCATTTAGCATGGGGCTATCCTTCCAGAGTGCTTCTGCTGACACATTTCTCAGCCCAGCAGTGCACATTTCGGAGTAGTCACACCATCAGCGTGGCAGACTGTAGGATCCCTTGGGTTATTCAGTAGAGGAATAGTGTGGGACAGATAAGGGTAGTTGTACATCAAGATGCTGAAATATTCAGGAAGATTTTTCCATAGGGAGTTCCAACATACAATTTTTGACAGGGCAGGTGCATAACCACTGAGTTATTTATTAGACAGCACAAACACAGAAAACTGCAGTCAACGTTTATCTTTAATTTGGCACATTCTTTCGAAGCAGCAATTCCATTGGGAAGCAATGACTGCTCTGAACTGCTTCAGCTAAAGAAAATTAACACTTAGCGTGTAAGAAAGTTTATAATTATTCTGAATGCAGAAACACAGGCTCAGTAATCACTGAAGACAAGGGACAGGAATTTAACTAGGATTGATGCAGAAAGGATGAGATGGGAGTATCTTTTCTTAGCTTACAAGCTTTGCATAAGTCAGACCTGATTCAGGGAGCTAAAGTGAAAAGTAGTAGTGTCTCAGGCTATTTAGTTGCTATATAAATACCCACACATGACAAAGAACATAAGGCATAAGGGAAATAGTATCAGTCCTGCCTCTTCAGCCCCAGTAATCTCCAGGTGTCCCTTTACAGGATGTGGTGAGAGAAAGTTTACTGGGCTGGACCTTTTGCGCCCCTCTTCATGTCCCAATTAAGATACCTCTGGAGATTTTTGGATACCCGTCATGGAAACAATGTTGCCATTGTTTCATCACAGCTGTAGTTACTAAATGTGTGTCACACTCATGCTCTACTTCTATAAAGTTCCCTGTTGCATCCAAACACTGAATAAATATACCAAATGCTACAGCAAATGCTACACTCAATTCTGATTGAGTTTGGACTTCCAGGAAAATGAATATTTAATAAATGGGGAAAAAAAAAATAAAAGGAAAGCTAGACTTGAAAACCAGGGGAAGTGGGGCAAGAACTAGAGAATATAAAACTGATATATTTCCTTACGCATCATGCAAATAAGAGCTGCAGAAAAATTGAGGAGTTAAATTATAAAAGCCTATAGAATACCATGAAGAAATGAAACAGCTCCACCAGCAAACATAGACTGGTGACGACTGACTGCTCTCTTTGCCTTTGTAGTCTTTGACTAAGAACACCACTTATTTTCTCTTCAGTCATCTGAACACACAGCAAACTTAATTTCAGGCCAGGACGGGTACACTAGTTTGAGAAGATATTTTCTCATTTTGCTTTTGTGTTAGAAATCTCCTCCCCCATGTACTCATGCACATGAAACATTTACTAGGACATACCATATTTTTTTTGCAAATTTTGTCCCCCCTTGCACCTCTTGCTGTATTATTCTGGTTGTAACAAATATGAATAAAAGAATGGCATTCACTTGGTTACACCAACGTTTATGGACAAAATCCCCCTTTCTAGCTGCTAAAACTGTCTCTGAATACTTGTAGACACTCTTTTGTTTGCTTGTTTTCCCTCCAGTGCAGCTATGTTTGGCAGAAAACCCCATACTAACATGCCTAATGCACTTCACACCTATTATTGCAAAATATTGTCTCTCGGGTAAAATAAATATGGCATGAATGCTTCCTTATCAAGTCCCTTTATTTAAGTTTGGTTGACAAGAATGAAAATACATGCTGAACCAATCTCTGTGAGAAGTTTATTGTTTTTAATCCTGTTTTCCTAAGTGCCACAATGGCATTCTGCCTCTACTGACATTGGTTTAAATAAAGGTTGTTTTTCTAAAACCCATTTAAACCCCCCCAACAACATACAGTTATTGCTCTTTCACTTTAATTCCTCCTTTCTTCCATCCCCTCACAACATTTTCATATTCACTGTTGTCTAAAATAAAGTCCTGAAGGTTGGACATTTTACCACTGGGTCCAATGAAATCTGAACTGGTTTCTGCTGGCCTCACAAGTATACTTTTAGACTATTATTTATATTATTATTAATATTAAATGAAACAGAGAATACAGAAGAAGAGAATTAAGTTGTTTCTTTTCCATCTTGTGCTTGTATTCTGTGTATACTATATATCCAATCAATTGCACTGAGAAAACATAAAAGAAAAAATAAAATAGAAAAATCCAGTTTTGATGTGAGATGCAACAGTTGATTAAATATATTAAAGTCTCTTCAATATCCTTCTTAGATCCTGGCATCATTGATGTATTTGAATCCAAAATTTTATCACTCAAACTATAAAGAAAAGTCTTCAGGTGAAATACATTTCTTCTTTACAAATCCTTGGATGAGCCCTCATTAGTATTTTTTTTTAATTATGCCTTCTCCTTGCTGCCTGTCCCTAAAATGCATTTCATTTTCTTATGTGGATTTTCTTTTGGTTCATCCTTTTTTCTTTTTGTGAGTGAGGGCTGACACTTTTTGTGGAAAGATTTGGTTGAAGGAGCGTAACAGCTTTTTTATTCTCCAAATGAACTAATCTTGGCATCTGATTTTGACACGTCCCAGCTCCAACTGACCTACACTGTAAATCTTATTTGAATTGATGTAGCTATTTCAGCCTTGGGAGATATGTTTTAATACTTTGGAAGCAAATGCTTCAAAGTATTGAGCCAAACAATACTGAATTTATCCCTGAGTTATCCACACTTCTACTGACAACAGCCAGAAACCCGAGGAGTGTGCAGACATTTGGCAATGGTAATTTATGAGTAAGAGCTACTTTGAGAACTGAGGGCTCCACTTGCCCTGCGGTGCCTGGCGGTTATATTTGCTTTGTGTGACATCTTATTTTCAGGTGCTATTGTGTCGATCCTTTCATGCAAGTAACACAGTACCTGACAGCAGGAAACCCCTTGAATGTGCTCTTTACATTTTTCAGGTTAAAGATACTGTGGGTAGAACTGTTGAAGGTTTTTTGCTAAGAGCAGAGATGTTAACAAATATAGCACACATGCACAGAAAAATTATCTGTACTTGTTATGAAGAAAGGGTGGAGATTATTTTCTTTGGATCATGCTAATTCCATTACTTTTAAAATGTCTCAAAAGCCCCTAAGAATGACAGGATGGCTGTGGGTGTAAATTAGATTTTGACAGGAGGGCCACATTCTCTTGACTTTAAAGCCAGATGCTCGTAGCAAGACTGTCATTGTCTGAGAGGTTCGAATTTCACATTTTGAATTGCACTTGAGAGGTTTGAATTGAATGTCTTCCAGTATACTTGGATTCAATGACTAACTTCCTACTAGGACACTAGGATTTCTTCACCCTATCTTTTCTTTGGTTATAAACTTCAACACTCACAGCTATCTCTAATATAATATCAACCTTTCAACTAATGCCACCAAAGGCCTTCTTGGATGGAATTTGGTTCTCAGGAGTCCGTTCAGAATTTGGCCTGCAACCACTGAAACTTTCATTTCTGTTTCTCATTTTTACACGACTACTCAAAACATGTACAATTTACAACTCATTTGTCCCACATTATAAATTTGTCATGAAAGCTTTAGCTAAGTTTGATGTGACTGACGGTCCATGAAATTTTGGAAGGTTTTGTGGATATTTTATTAATGCAGACAAACGTTAACCATATGCTGGCCTACTTTAATACCCTGTGGTGACACAATCTAAAATGTGATTGAGATTGATTATATCTTGCCGCTGTAGTTATATCAGTGGGAAATTAATTGTAAAGCCCCCCTCCTAAATTCATTCCTTCATTTCCACCCCAGTCTGAACTAATTGTAATAGTCTTTATAAACAAGGATTAAACAGTATGCAATTCCTTTCACAGAGATGCCTTTTGAAGGGTTTTCTCTAAATTTCCTCTCATATTTTAAATTCTAGCACATGAATTCTAAAATATAAAAAACAAAGCTACTAGCTTTATTTATAAGAAATGGTCCTTTTTTAGTTTTATACAGTGAGTTTGTTCAAATATTATTCTGAAGAAAATATTCTTCAGGTGCTGTTTCTACCCCTTATCCTAGACAGTTTCTCTATGCTAGGATATTTCTGGAAACTTACGACTGATGTCAATATATGGCATTATTTTCCATATTTGCCGGTGACCCTAACTCCTGAATAACTTGTCTTTTCCATCTTATATTTTTCTAAAGCATATAGAACTCAGAAAGTTTTCAGTGACAATGGTGCTGCTTTAATTTTAGAAGGCCATCTAGTTTCTTTCATTTGTCAGGACTGGACATACCACCACTTATACTTCCTGAAACCTCCCCCCCAGCATCAGAATTGCAGCAGATGCTCTAAAATACGGAAGAAGAAGCTCTGTATCTCCTTTGATCATAAGTTTTTGTGTCAATATAAATAAGATTACCAAAATTACTAAAAGCTGAATAATTAATTCTTTTGCATGGTTTTCACTGAAAATACTGTTTCCAAGTTTTCTTCTTAGATAATAGAATATTTCCAACATTTTCAAATCTATGCAGTTTATTTCTAGGTTTAGAGGTAAAATCATTAGGGTCACAAATTGGAGAATATCACTGTAACACTAGAGTCTGATTTTGTCCTGTGCGCTGCTTCTTTTGAAAAGAGTAAGAAGAACTTCTAGTATTTTTTGCTGTAAATCCACCAGGAATGGAGTTGAAACTGACTATTTTTTATACATGTTAACAGCCACAATAGCAGGGTACCAGTACTATATCAGTCTTGAGATGACAGAGGTGCAAGCTTCTGTTTCTTGTCTCTGTGCCACTAAACTCACTTAATTTAAAACATGTTGAAATGTTAAGACTAATACCACAGTTAACAAAGCATATTAGTGGATTTCTAAGAAGTTCTTGGTAATAACAACAGGAAGGTCAATACCTACTGACTTTAGTGAGACTTACTCTTGTAAGTGCATGCTCGCTGGATAGGAAACCTGCCCTGGCTTAAGGCTTATGTGACAGGTGAGTTACTCATGGGAGTTCTGTAGACATCTGAACAATTGCTGAATCGTGGTCAAGTTATATTTTCCTTCCATTTGAGGGATTAGATTTCATTAAGACTTTGGATAGACATCTGAGCCACACTGGGTCATAAAGTCAAAGAATCATTTCAGTTGGAAAAGAAGTCTAAGAACATTGAATCCAGCCATTAACTTAACACTGCAAAGTCCACCACTAAACCATGGCCCTAAGCACCACATCTACATATTTTTTTAACACTTCCATGCATTTATTGAGAGTGTTATCTTGATGAAGCAGATCTGCTTTGAATAGCAAAGCCACAGTCTAGTAAATCCAGACATACATGTAAAGCTGCAGTAATTAACCTACTTCACCCTATCTCACCCCCGAATCCTTGCAGTCAGCCCCTAAGGAATAAGAATTTAATTCTCAGTGGACAGAAGTCCAAAGGATAATTCTACAGACCCTAAGGATTTCTTCCAACCCAAACCTGTCTATGATTCTATGGCTGTATGTGTTTATGAATTTAAGACAGTTACTCCGGGCACTTTTCAGTAGGAAGTAAGGAAACATATTATCATAAAAATCTTACACTTTTCAGAGAAAACAAACTATCAGATAAAAATATAAACTGAAAAACAGAATTAAAATTTTGTGCTAAAAAAATTATACTATCAGGGCACATTTTCATAGCATTCTTTGAAACTATCCTTTTGTACTTTGAACTGAAATATTTTTGATTTTGAGATATTTTGGACTGATACAAAATTTTACACTGCTTTGTGTAAGAGCGAGGTGTAGCTGACATTTGCAATACTTTCCATCTGGTTCTTTCTACATAACCAGGGGGTCTAAGTCTATAAATATTTCCCATTATATAAACTATCCTTTCTATAAACTTAATGGCTCTGGAGTATTTATATAATCCAGTTAGCTTCCTAATATGGTCAACTTTCAGTTATCCCCAGTTACATCATGCTTCCTTATTACACCCATATGTCTTCAGTGCTGTGTCATACGATCCAGGCCATTTGTGTGGAAAAAGCTGATAGCTCTTTTCAGTTTATTTCCACTTCCAGTTTCACCTTTCCATCTTTGAACTTAACTTGGAGTACTTTAAACTTTTACAACAGTTCCTCCTAATTTTTCATTTCTGAGAATTATTTATCTTTTTCTACCTCTGTGATTCCACTAAAATACTATTCCCATTTGTTTCATGAACAGATCTGGCATGCTTCCCCACGTCCTGCTCAGCATGGGTCTGGCTGTGCAGTACTGCTTTTGCCAGTGTCTGCCCAAAATAATGCTGGTGACAGTTCTGGTGCAGCCAGAGCCTTCTGAGCCTTGGTGCTCCTCTGCAGAGTTGACAGTGTACCTGGAGCATGAATGTGCACCCGACATTGAACTTCTCTGTGTGAAAAAGGGAAGTTTTGTTGAATTTTAATGACCCTGAAGTATTATTTGGCCTGTGGCCACTTTCCCACCCTGACACAGAACACATTTTTAGCTCTCATGCTGAGTTTCAGAATACAAATTTGTAAAAGGAGAAATAAAACTATTTGACTCAATGTAGTATTATTCTTCTCAGTGTGGATGCTTAAAGAAACCTGGAGTTAAATCTGAAGCATCACTCTTGACATGTAAGAAACTTACTCAAAAAATACTTTAGCAGCAAGAACAAAATTACGGGATTGATTGCATGGCCTAAGGAATTGAATTCCAAAGATTAGTTAGAAATTTAAGTGACACAATACCGATATTCAAATCAATTGTCTTTTAAGCAGTTGAATACATGCAATATTCAGGACACACCTCACCTTTAGACAGACAAAAAAATCAGTAATGTAAAAATTAGTAAAATAAGATGTAAAAATTTATAAGGGCTTACACATGCCAACTATGGGCTTACGATTTCTGCTAACCTAGTGGTCCAGATATCAAGATCAAAGCTGTCAGACAAAATAATGAAAACTGCATATTGTCTGGAAGGTAATAGAAGGTGAAATGAGCAACATTAAAAAAAAAAAATCCAAACATAGCTAACAAAAATTGGTGGGTGCAGAAATTTTACAGTCAGGACACATGTAAATGTGTAATTCTCTATCACCCAGAGCTAAGTAAAATTTGGAAATTAGACTTGTGGCAACATTTCTATTATAGTCGTGCCTTTAATTGTGTATGAGGTAACTTAGAGCCCAGACACATCTGAACTGACTCACGGTGCAAAATTTGTCTTCTGGAAGTGTTGCAGACTGATGCAGTGGTTGGCAACAGTTCTCCAGTGTAATAAGATGATCCTGCAATGACAGGATTTAACAGTTAATAATGTTCAGAACCTTTATTATCTGCAGCATATATGGAAATATAAGATTCTGTGTTGTCTGAAATGTGTGTGGATTGAGATTTTTCCATTCTGAGATGAGAATTTCACTTTCATTGTTTGAAAGTTACAGTGGTCCCTAAAGGATTTCATTGCCAAATTAATAACTGCCTGGAATTATCCCAGTTTTATTTAAATAATCTGGCATTGACGGTGGTTCCTCAGGTTTGTGGTTCCTCTTTTCTGCAAATGCCACAGAAATATTGTGTGTGAATTATTTTGGTGGGTCAGGATTGCAAAGGTCTGGACCTCAAAACTGATTCAGGAAGGTTTATCCAGACCAACTGCCCTAATACAACAGTATATTTGTACCACCCCCTTGATTTCCTTGAAAAGTGAAGTGTTAAAACCTGGTGTCATAAAAGTAGGCTGCAAAAACTTCAGACAAGTGTCAAAATTTCACTCTTGATGTAAAACATTATTGAACTGGAGCATCATAACATTGCCCAAAGTAAAAAGACATTAATAGAATATGTCTAGACTTAAAACTATGTAAAGGCAAAACAAAAAGTCAAGGGGAATGCTACATTTAAATTTTTTTTTTTTTTTAAGAGGAAACTTAATTATACTTTAGGTAAAGGGGTATGAAACATGCCTGGAGAAAGGCAAAAATAACATAGAATATTGTTTGGTCTGTATGTTTGAGAAATTTGGAACACAGAAGTGTCAGAAAGGAACCACTGAAGTCCCCACATTGTAGCTCACCCCTCCCCTCTGACTGCATGGCAACATTGCTGTCAACAATGGAAAATTGGAGGTAGCTGTTATGCTTGAGAAAAAGCTTTATTTTTTGATAATTATGTGGTCAATTCAGCATGTCAGCAGTGTGGCTTTTTTCCTATATATTCAGTCACTGTCAGCTGCGTCACACAAACTAACAAAATAATTGAAAATTATATCCCCTTACTGGTACAGTACTCTTGTGAAATCTTGAAATCCCATGTACTGTGGCATAGCCTCTGTGAAGTTATGAGAACATATTTATCTATGTTAATATTTATGCTGTTGTTCCTTAAGTTTTAGTTTTTTGGTTTATTTTTAAAAATTTAATTTACAATGTTAGTTTTTTGGAGCTTAGTAAAGATTTGTGTTAAGTGTGGAATATTACATTGGGAATGACACAGAATGCTTTGGTCCCAGATGAAAAGGAAGCAAACTTATTGACAGATTGAGACCAATGGAAGAACACTGCACTAAGCAGTTTTCCATGAATAATATTTATAGAGAACATTGCAATAAGGATGATGGAAAAAAGGCTTCAGATTAAAGCATCCAACTTCTGGATTTTTGGGCCTTCCAGTGTCACTTTCCCATCTATGTGCAACACTCTAAAACCAGAACTCTTGGCAGATGTTTCTAAGGTTCAAAATTCAATTACAGTTCCATTAGAAATAGAGGCATTAAGGGAAAGATTTTTGAAGATATTTGTCAGAGAGATTTCACTCCCTCCTCACACAGCAGAGGCATTGTTGTCATTTCTGACAGATTAACCTCAGACCAGAATTTCCAATCTGTTGACAGTGCTTATGACTGGATAATTTATTTTAGCTAAAATGTCTCCAAATCAAACAAAAATACCAGTCTACACCCTAAAACCCAACCTAAAATTTAGATCAACCTTAGGCTGGCAAACCACATTACTTCATTCTTTTGAAGGCATCTACCATTATCATGTGGTGGTTTGAAGTGCCTTAGTGCTGCTATGCAGCAGAAAACCACACTCATTTTTGTTATCTTACTATCCAAGCTGCTTTGGTCCCAATTCAAGAGCACATTTCAGTCTGAATTTCAATGCGGTCTGGATGATGATCCTTAAAAAGAGAATGTAAGCCTTTAAATATATGAAGGTGGCTGCTGGTTTTAACTCTAGACTCCAAACTTTTTTGACTCTCACCGATGAGTTCTGCCAAAGTGTGACATTAGGGCACTACTGGCTTTCTTTCTATACATGCAAGTCCTGTGGAAGTTTGCTAAGTGAAACAGATAAAAGGAAGGCAAAGAAAGGGCTGGGTGGTTCATCTTGCTGCAGCTGTTGAATGTTACCTTCAAAATGATAATGCAAATCCTCCTTTTGGTGGTGATGTATTTGGGAAAAGCCCCAGACGCTTAAAAAGAAACGTTGTAAAATCAAGATCATAGAATCATAGAATAAGAGAATCATAGAACCATAGAATCATTAGGTCGGAAAAGACCTCCAAGAACATCAAGCCCAATCTTTGCCCAAATACCACTATATCAATTAAACCACAGCACTAAGAGCCATGTCAAGTCATTTCTTGAGCGCCGCTAAGGGTGATGACTGCACACCTCCCTGAGCAGCCCATTCAGATACTTGGCGACCCTTTTGGTGAAAACATTCTTCCTGAGATGGACTACTTCCTTCTCCTATTGTCTGCTATAATCAGGAATTAATTCAGTAATTCATCCTATGTTCTATTTCATCCAAAAGTTTGAGCCATAAGTTCCTGATAACTGCCAATAGTGTTATAATATACAATTCCATGTATTGATATATGGAAAGAACACAAGAATTAACAAGGCTCATTTTCTTCAAAGACAGATTTCCAACTATGTGAATTCAGATTTGGGTTTTAGCTGAAGTTGTAATATATATAGGAAGTACGAGAATGAATAAAGGGAAAAAAAAGAGATCTCACTATAGACTGTGATCTGCAAAAGTTAGAATATTTTTTTGTAATGTAGGATTAATGTATGTAATGTGGATAAAATTAGGCACACTTAATTTATCTGTGAAATATTTTTTTTAGTGGAATTAATCTGCTTACCCATTACTGTATAGCTTCATTCTATTATTCCCTTTGAGGGAGTACAAACACAACAATTATATTCTTGGTTATTTCAGTATACCCAGACAATTAAATGAGCTTCTCTTAAATAAGTACATGTATTTCACTTTTCAGCTTAGAAACTTCTTCTGTTTCCTCTAATTGTCTCCTCTACCATCTCCTGTCTCCAAGCTATTGTTAGTGTCATATGGCTATGTCTATGAAAATTAAAGAATCAGTATTTTACTTAATTAGCTGGCTTTACGCAGCCAGCAACTCTCAATATTTGTATTCCCAGGCAGATTAATTTCAAAATCATTTTATTATTTTGTGAGCCAGAACTTAAATGTATACATGCAGTTGCTGAAGCTTGTCTAGATTGAAATGTAAAATTGGTACTGGAATAAAAGATTAACCTTAGATCAAATATGAAGTGATTAAATTATTTTATCATTGAATGTGTTTCACGTTGAAATCTATAAATTCTCCAGCTTCTAGTCATTCCTTGGATTGCTGCTTCTTCTGCAGTTTAAATTGTTACATTTCTTATTTGCTGGTGTCTGAAGGCATATTTGACAGGCATTGTGCTGTCACTTGAAGACCTGTAAGAGACCAGGGTCTTTGGGGAAAGCCCTCACTAGATACTCTGTACAATTTTTGTTTTTGAATTCTGTTTCCTCGACAGTTCCATTTCTGGCAGTTTTTCTCCAACCACATTTATAGGAATCAGGAGAAATTTTAAGTTCACAGGTGTTAAATTAATGTGCAAATCACATAATAAACAAGAACATCTGTCCCTTCATGTTCTTTTTGACAGGCCAGCCTCAGCACTTTTGGGACAATGTTATGGTTCACCGTGGTGCAGCCACAGGGCTGTCAGGTTTTGTGCTGAGCAGATGCACAGGCAGAGCATTTTATTCTCCTCCCTAAATCTCTGACAGAAATAGTTGGAGTTCAAAGCCCTCTGGACAGCAAATGAAGGTGGTATTTTGGTTGATAATGTCATTCCTTCTTTTGCATTCCCATTTAGGGAAAAGTTGTTAGGGAAGCCTAACTAATAAATTTTATTTTCAGATCCAGGTTAGCTATGCTCCTGTGACCAATTTAACAACAAACACCTTGTAGTTTCATGTGTATTATGTAATGATGCTATCTTGATTTTATGAAACTTTTTTTTTTTTATGTGTTATTGATTTGGCAAAATCTTGTTGGTCTTACTTTTGTGTTCTGGAGAATATGTTACACATAAAAAATGACAGTTTACTTTATGTTAACTATTCCCCAATTCATTCTAAATCAAGGTTAGAAGTCCCCCAAAATTTAAGTCCTGCACCAAGTGAGAAAAGACAGGGACTGTTGAGGTTAAACACTGCTTTACAGGACTAAATATTACACTTGTATATATTTTTTACAGTATTTTAATCAAGTCTATCTCTAAGGAGCAGCACTAAATCTCTCCAAGTATTACTATTTCAGTTCATTATTTCTATTTCAACATTTATTTAAAAGTCTACAACTAAATGTGACCTTCACTAGACAACAGAAATCCATTGCTTCGGAAAAAAGAAAGACTAAATGGTTCTATTTGTGCTTCTGATTCCTTATGAATACTAATGCTCACAATCACAGATTAAATTAATGTCAGTTGCCTCAGTCACACTTGGTAAATGAATCATAAAAGATTCATCTTGATATGGTAAGTTGTCCTTGACAGCAAATTAAAATCTTAATAAGTGTCCTATTCAGAAAACACATACATACACATGCTCTTCATTCCTAGAAATCATGGCCAGAGTGTGGATTCATTGTGGTTTTTTGTTTAATGAAAGCTGTGTATGATTATGTGTTATTTCTTAAATGCCCTGTTACAGTACAACAGGGATTTTAAACCTTAAAGGAAAATATTTCTGCTACTGCCTCAGCATTTTGGTAGGGGAAACATCAATAATATACTGAAAGTGAGAGCAAGAAAAGAAGAAATACAATAATTTTATTTTTAGATAGTGTTTAAATGATTTTTTTTTCTCAAAGGCACTGTTAATTTTTTTTTGGGATTTTTTGTTGTTAAAGAAAAGCTCACATCCTCCTCTTGAACGAAAAGTTGGCTTTTGTACACCTTTGAAGACAAAGGGAATGTTTTGCTATTGGTAAGAGAGGGGAGCAGTTCTCACTACTCAAACCTAGTTAGCTCATGTCTGTGTACTGTTGGGGAGAAGGGAGGAATGGGAAAACAAAATTACATACTTCATTTGCTTTGGAAAGATGAGTAAATGAACAGCCAGGACTGTAAATGATGTCAGACAGAGTACCTGGACTGACATCCATAAGTTACGTGTATTTAGGACTGAGTTCAACATGGTAGAACATAGCAAGTAAATTTAGAAGCCATAAATGACCTCTTGCTCTCTCACAACACAAATTTATGTAATATATATAATCTATGTAATATTTATTTCATTAGATATATGGAATATATCTAATATAAAATATTAGATATATTTCATATATCTAATGAAATAAAATGATACTTAATTGTATTTGTAAATATGTTGAAATTCCGTGTAGATTTTCATAGCT
Organism: Monarcha castaneiventris obscurior; assembly: GCA_026261815.1. NCBI lineage: Eukaryota > Metazoa > Chordata > Aves > Passeriformes > Monarchidae > Monarcha > Monarcha castaneiventris. Next base: position 9,725,846 of record JAMPIT010000230.1, on the reverse strand, counting down.
GTAAAGATAACTTCTCTATTTCCCTTATCCAGTACAAAGACATTGTACAGTCTAACACAAGATGAAATTCCTTGTTAAGAAGCTTGCTGTATTTTGGCAACAGCAGGTGTTTGAGCAGCTTCCTGTTTTTTGCAGACCTCTTTCATCTGTCATATATTCATTATATTTCAAGAGCTAATTCAGAGCTTTTAGGCTGCATAGCACTAATGTCCACACAGTACCACATACAGAGTCTTTAATTATGCAGTGCAAGTCTGCAGACACAATAGTGCTTATGAATTTCTACAGAAAATAATTATGGCACGTGTGCAGACTATACTTTTCTACATGAAATAATCGTAGACTTTTTAATTCATTTTGTCAAACAACTAGCTCACATTCTGGACTAATGATCTGAAAAATTTCATTTGTAGTGTAAAATAATACTAGAGATGAGATCTTTTAAAATCTTTGTAGAAGAGTTACTGGTGTGTGTTTCTATCACACTATCTGCACTTTATAATGGAACCAGTGACAGTACTTTTTACTAACAGAGCAGCAGCTGAGCAAGTGCAGCAGCTGAACAGACAAGGTCATCCAAAAACCCCAATATATCATGGAATATGCATCATTGTTCAGACTCAGCAGTGTTGCCGCACTTAAAGCAATCTGTAATGAAAAATAACAAGGTTTTGTTAAAATAACAGAATGACAATTTTTTGCTCTTCTCAGCTGAGTTTGAAGAAACTGTAAGTCTTAGAAGATATAAAACATAAAGATGTATATATGTGAAGCTTTTGTTTCCATAAGGCCTTCCTGGTTCAGTTCAAGAAAGATGATCTCTTGCCCTTGGGCAGCTATACCTCTACGACCTTTTTTATATTCACCACAAATCTTCTGAATCCAATCCCAGACACAGAATGATCTATTTCTTCATGGCATTCTTTGGATTTAATTATAGCTTTGAGTCCTGTGTGAAGGATAGTGAATGAAATGCCACCTCTCTGACATACTTCAATAATGCTGCCATAGTCATTCAGGCAGAGAAAGATGGGAATTAAAAACAAAGTGTTAACTGCGATTAATAAGTACTTTTAATTGCACTATTAACTGCTAGAGCCTATCAATACTGAGAATACTTTCAAGGTGCCAGATTGTATAATTTTTTTAGATTTTATTGTTATTCTTTTTGAACTTTGGTTTTCCATTTTGGAGCTTTCTCCCTTTATGTCAACAGAAGAAAATACAATGCATAGTTAAAGGCTAATTAATTTGGCAACTTTTAGGCAGCATCTTTAAAATGAGGTGAACTGTGTCCTATACTCCACTGATTATATTGACTAGATTTCTGCTGACAGTGAAGGCAAGCTACTTTATAGACTTCTCTATTTAGTCTGATTATTCACATTTATATATCAAGTTGAATTGTGGACTTGGTAATGTGGATGTCTTCACACAGAGATTTACATGCACAGTAGCTAATCCCTGGGGTTTCTACTTTTATGACTTGACTGTGGGACCCAGCTTTCTCTTCCTGAATTCACTCATCAACACATTCCAGCTTCTGAAGCAAATAAAGCTGAGGTTTTACGGGCAGTGGCTTTGTACAGGTTGTCAGCCCTCTGAGGGGATGTTGCATAGAAGGAATGCCTGTGCCAGGAGGTGGGTATCAAAGCAGTGGTGTAAGGGGCTGCAGTTCCAACACATGGACAATTTCTACTGTGATGTAACTGTTGGTTTAGATCAGAGACTGAAAACTGTCAGTCTAACACAAGCTATTAGTAAGGTACACAGAAAAGAAATATGAGTTTTGCCAAATTTTAGAGGTTGAGAAGCCAGAAAAAAATCACAAATATTTGCAAATCTTTCAAAACTCATAAAACTCAGTTCCCAGAAAAGCAAACATTACAAAACACAGTAATTTTCGATGTTTACTAGAACTTTTTCTAATTTTACCTGTAAAAATAATGGAATTTTAAAATCAAATGTTATTTTTGTGAATTTCATCCAGGTCTGAAAAAGTTCATTTCCTTCTGAGTTTTTCTTTTATAGCATAATTGGGCTATTACTTGCCTTGCCTCCCTCTAACAGGATAGGCAAATCCGTTAGCCTGATAATACAATCTTATGCAGAACAGCATCTGTCAGGAAAACATAAATCCTTTCTTTATTAACAAGAAGAAAAAAGGTATTGTCTTCAAGTGTTTTGGTTGTGAGGTGTTCAAGACGTGCACTTCACAGTCTTGCAAAATCGGTTCATTTCTCAGTGCATATTGTACATCTGCACAGAGATGAAAACATCTCATTTTTGACTATGGCACGCTGAGGTAATAAGGACAGGAAATAGGCTGTGACTTTAATGGACACGTCTTTGGTTTAAGGAAGAAAACTCTCCTTTTGAATTTCATCAGCTATCATCACCTATATCTGCAAGCATTTCTAGGGTTGGAAATCTGATCTTAATGGAAAGTGCTGGCAGACTTGGTGTGTTTTGTTGCTAACGTGCTGTCTGCCTTCCCCTGGCAAGAAATCCTGGGATCAATAACTGACAGTTACCCATTGCCTGTGCTGACTAATATTTCCTGAGCAGTGCTCTGCAGCCTGCTCTCTATGATTAATTGACCACATATAACCATATTTGTTAATGGGTTCATAGTATTTTCCTTAGTCAGTTGGCTAAACAAATACTCCATATCTTTGAAGGCAAGGATACACTTTATTGCTCCCACATATGGCTCTAAAAGGATGTGATACAGAGGAACACAATGTGCCTAAGCCAACAGGAAACTTTAAAAAAGAAACATGTACAAAGGCTCTAAGAAATTTGTTTTTCTTCTCACTCAGTTTCTTGCATTATTCACTTCAGAAAAACAGGCCAGCAATTTAAACAGTGAAAAGGAACCTGGAAGGACTATAGATATCAGAAGAAAATTACACAATATAAAATATTAAGATCGTATAGAATAAGCTGTGATATTCTGAATTTTGACCAAAATCAAAGAGAATTGTTTGGGATATGCTTAAGCTATTAAGGAGAAGATAGAGTAGTAATTTAGGCGGTGAGTCATGAAAGCTCCATGTTTTCAAACACTGCTGCTCTTCTGGAAAAATATAAAGCTAAACTCTGAACCATGGGCAGGTTTACACAAAGTTCATTTGACCAAAATATCTTCATTTGGCTTACTTGATCAGAAAGCATCCTCTGTGCACGGATTTTTCTTCTGTGAGTAATAATTGAACATCTTTAAGCATTTCTCCAGCTATTTGTCCCCCACAAATACCCTCCCTCCCCAGCAGCATTGCTGTGCTTCCTTGAGGGACAGAGACCTCCAACCTTTGGGGAACTTCTGAGTCTGGGAGAAAGATTATGAAGGAAATAGATTTCCTGTTCTTCTGGTTTGGCTTTTTTTCTCTATTTTTTTTTTTTTTTAATTTTTAAATACAGTTGCCTTCTTTAATAGTTTACTCCTAGGGAAAAAAGATGATTTCTTAGTTGTCTTTCACTTAAAATCAGAAGCAGGAGTAGCAGGCTTTGACTTTTCTCTTGGTTGCAGATCTGGCAGAGTACTGATGACAGCAAAGGGAAGGCACCCAGGAATAACACTGGGTAGAAATCCTGAATTATATCATGTCTACATTGTCACGATATTTTATTGTCACGAACGGAGGCCAGTGAGGGGAAATCAGAAGCAAGGAGTCAGATAAATAGTTTGTTTGCACCAGGGTGTCAATGGAGTTGAAATCTGGGCTGGAGTAATTATCACAGAAGACTCCTGTTTTATTTTTATTTTCTGCAGGGTGGGAGGGTAAGTTTTCTCCATGCATGATTGTCAGAGCTGTTAGCTGAGTCACTGGGGTTTGGTGCAGTGCCGAAGATCCTGGCTTTGATTAGCTCTTCTTTAATTCTGAATCCCAGTACTTGAGCTATTCTGATATATTTTATTTGTTAATAGCCCCTATCTTTTAAGTGTCTGCTGTTCTATCCAATATTACAATTTAAAAATTTTAATGTAAAAAAGTAGTTGTTATTCTTTTCTTCTGATCAACAAGGATGCCAAAATAGTTTTCTTTGTAATTCTGACCCACTATAGCCTGATTCAGATAGAAAATTTTGCTGCAGTTTATCACAGTCAAGATTTAAGCAAATCTTTAAGTAAAGTACTTTTACCAGCATTTCATGTTTAATATCAATTTTGACCATGTCTTTTCACTGCACTATATCCTGAATATCTGTAATCATTAACCACTTTTTTTCCCCCTGAATTCCTGTGCTAAATCCAGATTAACCTTTTGTGGATGATCACATGCAAAAAGATCTTTTGATCTGATCCTGATCTTTCGGGTGACAGAGCAGAGACAAAGGAATAAGCAAATAGGAGTCCTCCAGGCTCTAGTATGTTCTGGGTGCAACTACACCTCTCAGATATGCTTATATTTAGAAAGGGCTTTGTGTCCAAGCTTAGATGCTTGGTGCTCTCCCAAGCTTAGACGAAATAGGCAGGTTTCATCATGAGCTGAGGAAATAGTGTCAAATGTCAAGTCTCTCACTCTGATGGGAAAAATGGTCAGATAATTTAAAATTTGTCTAACAAAGTTAAAAAATTATATTTATGTTTTAAATAAAATTATTATATGATATAATAACAATAAGTTCAAAAGTAAAAAGGAAAATGATCTTCCTCTTAAAAATTATTTTGAAATTGAGTGATACATTGTATAAAATTTCTCTATTCCTCACACACAGAAGAACTGTAATATTGACTCACATTAGAAAATGATTTAAAGAAAATTTTCAATGAATATTCTAACAGAACACTATTCTGTAAAAATTTTCAAAACCTAAAGCAGACATGTTGAGCATAAAACATTCAGAAATTTTTTTCTTATCCTAAGAGGAACACCCAAAGCAAATTTTAATCCATATTCAGAGCTTCTTGCATCAGCTCAGTCATAAAATAGTTCATAGGCGCTATGCCAATATTCCTTTGACTCTTAAAAGAGAAAAAAATCCGGGAGGATCCTACCGCGAAAGAGCTTGAAATGTTTACAAATGTCCATGATGGATATTTCACTCTCTTGGTAGTTACTGTCAGAATCATCAACAAATGGAAACTCAGCAAAACCTCCATGAAGAGATGGAAGCAAAATACATTTTTAGGAACATCTTCAGGCAAATTTGTAAATCTCTATCTCTTAACATGTGAGATGAAGATGAACCAAATGGAAAACGTTTTGTTATTTCCTCATAAAAATGCATGTTAGCAGTAGAAGGTAACAGAATCATGAACCTTAGAATGGCAGTATCAAGCCATGCCATGTTTCTGTCTCTGTCAGGCTCTGTGGGGTCACACGCGTGCAGGCACAAACGCATGGATAGCTTCAGTAATATTGTCAGTGACAGAGAGGCAGGAAGGGCCTTTGCATGAGCTCCAGCAGGAGCATTTATTGCTTCCATGCTGCCGAAGGTTACAGAGGCAAAGATGTGAGAACAGCGGAGAAACAGGGTTTTATCCAGGGGCAGGGAAAAGGTGGGACTAAGGAATGGGACCAATGGGGAAGCTCTGGGCAGTGGTGAAGGGCAAGGGCCAACATCCAACCACGAACACAGAACTGGGGAAGATTGCCATAACACAACAAGCATCCTGGGAGAGGGTTCTTTCCCTCACCCTGACCGTAAGTCTCAGGCACCAGAGACTGTCTTACCAAGAGCTCTCTCTGTCCATTGTGCCTAGGCCAATCAACCACCACAATGCCAAAAATAACAAATTTCTTTGTCTGACACAATCACAAAATGTACTCGATGAAGAGAATGGGATATACGTGCAAGAACACTTTTCAAGTTTCATCACCTCTAAATGGAGATAATGACCTTTGGGAAGTCTGTTGATAATAAATCTGGAATGGGTGAATGTGTGTGGAAAAGTAAGCGAGAAAATAGTTGTGGAGACCAGCTGTAGATTCAATCAATTTTTTACATCTCTTTCAAAAATGCTGGTTTTATGTTCCAGTGGCAGCTTACTTCTAGAATGAAGCTCAAACACTTGTCCCTTGCAAAATTATTCCTGAAATTTAGTTGTTAACATAGCACTCACAGGCACTGTTTACTCACATGGAAGCTAAGGATTCTCAGAGTTTGCAGAAATTATTAGACAGTAGTTAAAAAAGAAACAACAAGCACCAGTGACACCATTGCAAGAACTGTTTTCTACCTTTAAGAATAAGATCTAATTGAAAATAATTCTTCCACTGATCAAAGTTCAAACAATAAACATCAAGAAATAAACCTTGCTGCAACGTGGAGAACAGTTTTAGAGAAAAACAGAGTTGGAGGAAAAAGTTTTATCTAAACCAAATAATTATCTAAAGCTTTTTGCGGTCTTATACAGGATAAAAGATTACAGGGATGATTGTATACAAAAAAAAAGCTATACTGCCTTACAAATTTTACATAACTGTTTTTAGTTTGAGTTTAGGTTATTAGAGAAGAAAATAAGTTATTAAGAAGGAGTAAGTTACAAATATATTTCATACCACGGCTTTCTTAAAAAAAATAAAAATAAAAAAGTGCTTACTGGAGAGGCCACTGCATTTCAATTGTAGGCAAAATGTTCCCTGTATGTAATACTCAACTTTAATAAGTTTTGAGAGATTTAAGTATTATTTGGTCAGTTCTTGAAGATGAGCACTGGAAGAAGAGGGGCATATATTTAAATATTCTTTTCTATTCTTATCAAGCTACACTGTTTGAAACTGTCCAGCCCAGCTGACTTGTGAAACAAGTCTGGAAGAGACACAGTAAATTCCAGTATAACTATATTTTAGAGATAAACGTGTCAAAAGTATTGTGCCTATTTCTCATGGCACGGAAATGCTGCTTGCTTTTTAATATATGAGATCTCCTGCTCTGGCAGTTTTTGAAAAAGCTTCTTAGTCCAGACTCACTTTGATGCAATAGCTTTTAGATCCTAAGCTTACAATACAAAATATAGGGAGCTTTAAGGAAAAGCGTGTTATTTATGAACTGCAAGTAACAGTTCAATAATTCAGGTCCATTAGTCATTTACTCATATCTACTTTAGGTCCATCCAAGGCAGATTTATGAATACAGTTCATAACAAACAGTAGTCACTTTCTACTTCCTAAATCTGCTTAACATTTGTAAAAGTTGAAAAAATGCAAGTATATGCATTGAGGGACTTGGAATCTTTATGTCTTTTATATAAATGTCAGAATTGCTAAAATGCATTTTAAAAGAAAATATCTGTAACAGGGAGCATTACCAGATACTTTATTTAAAAAAAATCTGAAGGCTTTTAATTATGGGATAAAATGGTGGAAGAGAAGTGGGGGCTTTATTTTTTTATTTGCGGTTTCTATTTGTTACAGCAAATAGTTCTAAGGTGGTGTAAATTTATTGGCTTTCTTAGACTTCTTGTAGTTCTTACTGAATAAGGAAGCAATTTCAGAATCCAATTTGCTTGCATTGTATTTTTTTTCACTTTCAACCATTCAGCATTTTCCAGAAGTTCGAGAATATCAGCCTGTAATTAGTACAATGATAGTGATTAAAGGCAATAATGATTAGTAAGGGTGACTTCTGGCCACTCAAGCAGTTAAAATGATCAATGGGTCTCCAATCTGAACATTGTGTTTTAGTAGTTGATGTGGAATTCCAAATGTCTGGGTGTAGAATATAAAAGCAGCAAGATAACATGGCTGGAAGGTATTACTAAAGCTGACATCATGTCTCTTACAGCCAGACGTGTAGAGCAGCACTGTATCAGGCATGCCAGATTTGAACAGCCTCTGGAAAGGTGCTGGCGTTCCACACTTGAAAGGAAAAATATCCTATTAATCATGGAATAATATTTCACGGGAAGAAAGAAAGACCCAGTACTATGGTTTTATTAGACTCCTCCAATTCTTGCCAGTGTCAGCAAATGATGGTTCCCAGTAGAAGGAAACCACAGTCGGTTCCTGAGAATTCCCATCCTACTAGCTTGCAGATGGAGGAGAAGATCTATCTCAGATTTTGTTAGGTTTTAAAACATGTAAAACAAAAAACCTACCACCTGAAGAAGCATGTCTGCAGGCTTCTAAAATGCTTGTTGTTGCAAAGAGTTCCTAATATCTCTATCTTCTTCTCCCCAGGGTCTGGGGGGATTGCTACTTAACTCAGAAGGAAGTTAGAGCATATTTTAAGCTTTATCAAACAACTATGACAGCTTCTGCTATATGAGAAATCTCATAAATGCCTTTTTGGTCTGTGATACAGAGGGACAGCCACTCTGGGCTATGCCATGTCCTGTGTAGCACTGACCTATGTATCAATTAACCAGCAAAGGAATAAGACTGAAAGGAAGCAGAGAAATTCTAGACTTGGGTTACAATTATTCAAATAACCTGATGATCTGGGTTACAAAGAAAGTTTAGAGTATTTCAGAGTCACTAAAAATCTTAAAATACTTGTGAAAATATGGAACCAGGAGAAACATCGAGACCTCTACATTGATTTATTAAGCTTGCTTCATGATTCTTTTATAAGCAAACGTCATATATGAATATTAAAATACTTAATTTATGTGCCAATTCTTATGAATTTTCCCACCGAAAATTGTGAGTAAAACCAAGAGAACCTGTAATGCAATAAACAAAGCAGCCTTTGATAGTTAACTTTGAAATAAAGCTTACACAGTATACAAATAACTTATAAATAAAAGCTGAATGTTACTGTTACAAATCCACATTAATTTCACTACTGCCAGCGTATCTTAGATTCTGAAAAACTGCAGACTAAGACTGCATTGGTACAAGTACTGTTTTCATTGATTATTAACTCATAAAATCAGAAATTTTATTACTCCTATGCACTATTTCAGTTGCCAGTCTACTAGGACTAGTTGTAAAGACAAGACCACTGGAGGAAGATGGCTTTTTAATGAGTTGTTAAGGTTAATATGATAAAAATAGATATTGCATTTCTTAAGGAACTCCTGGGAATGTGCCACAATTCAGTTCAACTCCTAGGCAGAATAAAGATATAAAACAGCTTAAAAAAGAAGTGTGGACAAAGGACTAACATAAGTGACATTATGGTGTAATGGTCATTGAATAGTTTCCTGTGTGCTGCTGATCCATAATTTTATTTCATTTCATTTCATTCACTTATAAAGATCATTGAGCCAGGAAAAAAGTCAAGGAATAAGGGACCTTCCAGTATTTCTTCTGTTACTTTGTCCTTGAATTTTCCATGCTACAATGTCTTCCCTCTATTTCACTGCTATTGATTACAGTGTGCTGCATTGTATTGCAAAATTTAGGATCAGAGTGAATCTGGGAAAAAAAAAAGGAGTTTACTTAAGTTGTTTATATATTTTCAAAAGCACTCTGTTGAGCACAGTAACCTTCTTCTAGCAGCAAGGTACTTCTGAAGGGTTGATTAATGGGGATGGATTTGATTTAAACCCACTGCTTATGGGTAAATGATAAGAATGGCTTCCCATGATTTTTATGGTGGTTTACTGGAAGCCCTAGAAAGTAGTAATTAGTAAACATAAAACTAGCTTGGACTGATGAACTGCAAAATGAAGCCTATTCTGTAATCCTTTCTTTGCATCTCGTTATTCAGTTTACTTTTAAATCAGTGTGCAGAAAGTCAGTGTATGATAACAAACTGCAAATTGCCAAATCAGTAGTGGACTGATAAAGTAAAAAAAAAAAATCCAGCAGCTAAGGCAAAGAGATGTGTGTTTTGGAGGGCTCTTTAAAGCTGCAACTACATTTTTGCAAAGTTGCTTACCAGGAGAAGTATTTTACTGTACCTCTGTTTTCCTCCCTCGCAATCACCAGCTGGCTCACAGCTGGGGGATGCGCTGCGGTGGAAAAGGTTTTGAGCGACGTTGGATGAAAATGTGTGCCAACTTCATCGTAAAAGCTTATGTTAACCAACAGCCTCTCTGCTCTTTTAACAGAAGTGTATGTTCTATGCCTCCTGTCTGGGAGCTGACAAGCAGCTCCTGATTGCCAGGCATCTGTCACTGGCATGAATGGACAGTGAAAACCCACTACCCAGCTCTGGGTTTAAAGATGGTTGGCTCCTGCATTTATGGAGAACAGCTCTGCTTCCAATAAAAAATGATTCAGAAAAAATTACTATCTCTGATCTCTTCTTCTGAAGACAGGCTGGCTGCTTGGAAAGGGAAATAACTCCAAGAGCGATATGACTCTCACAGTGGCTGTGAGGACTTGAATGCAAGATTTATGCTTAAATATATAGACTGCAAATCAAGGCTGGGCTTGAAATACAGAGAAAGTAAAAGGCAAATGTATTTTCATTTCTGAAAAACCAGTCAAATAGAGATGCTGGGGGTGGGGCTGCACCTCATTGAAGGGGTAGTCAGCAAAGGTAGGGGATGCCTTGGCAGGATCTGCCACATTTGCTCACCCTGTTCTGTGTATGTTGAGTTGGGGCCAGAAACAAAGACTGCAGTGTGGTCAGCAGACCGCTGGACCAAACGCTTGTTTACTGCAGAAACAAGCCTCAAGGCATGTTGGTCATGGAAACATCTACATAAAATTTACTTTTTGCCTATGTAAACAGTTTTGAGAAAAATTTTGTCCAGTTTCTAATAGGGTGGCAAGCAATAAGGCAAAAATAAGGCTGCTGAAGAGCCATATGAACTGTCAGAGTAACTCATCATTCTTGCCAATTGGATAACTTCAGAAATCAATGAAACCCCTTTGGCTGCCTTTGCTGCACATCCAGCAAGGCCAGCAAGATCTCATCTCCACTGCCTTTGGAATGGCCAAAGTACTGAGTTGCTTAGTGCCACCTGGACCTGCCACTGAACCTCCGTAGTCTCTGACTACCTCAGTCAGGACTATAAATAAAGCTTTGCATGGAAGAATTGACCTGAAATCCTCTCTGATGCTGCATGAGGACTCAGCAATTCACATACGTGAAAAAGCAGTCTATATTATTCTGTCCTATGTCTATGTTCACACACAAAAAAGTGAGTGTATGTATTTATTAATTAGTCATAAACTTAGCAACCGTAAGGTTTAAGAACATGAAGAAAAAAATGAATAAAAGCATTTATGTTTTAAATTACTGTCAGGAAATTCCAAAGTTATGACAAATGGTTTCCAAACAAATACTTAGGGAAATGAGTATTCCATTTTATAAAACAACTGCATTGCATGCCATCGTTTATGTCCAGGAGGGGACATTGTGAATGTATCTTCAGGTAAGATTGGAATTAGTTATTAATAGCAGTATTATTAGTTATAAGTAGCAATTATTTTTGACGCTGAGTAAAGATCACAAATCGAGTTATGTATCCTGGAGCAACTGCTTCTTTTTTATTTCTGTTTGATGATCAGCTATAAACAGAACTCACCAAGTTATCAGAGGTAAAGCTGAGGCACTAAAGGTTCTGGAGGAAACAGAAAGCAGAGCTTTGTCACACTGACAAATACATAACTCTAACCTGCTTAAGAGATTTAGACCCTCAGCAGATATAAATGAGGGTGATCATACCAGCATCATTGACTTTCAGTTGAACTTGATCTTCATGACACATAGCATTTCTATTTCCTTACATTCAGGCATCAGTTAACTCACACTGTGGGAAAAAATAATAATACAAGATTTTGCTATGAAATGCAAATTTCTGGACTTATGGTATCTTCATAGTCAAAGGAAAATCAGTCTCAAGAATGTTTCACCAATAGGAGTCATATAGCAGTGCAGGAATTCTGGAACAGCATGAAATTATTGATAAAAAAAAATCTGAATGCTAAAGCACAATACTTAAATTTCCCTGGTCTTGTAAACAAAAAGCCCTGATTGCCTGTGTAGTGTTCTATAAAAAGAGAAATAAATAAATGAAAATCCACATGCTGGCAAGCTGAATGAGCTATTACCAGAAGATGGCAGTGATGTCTTTTTGCAGCTGTAGTCACCATGGCATTTACAAGAATAACCTAATTGCTGTACAGTTATATCATTGTAAAAAAGGGACATTGGTATAGTCAAAACAATTACCTCCTGGTATCTTTATCGGTCTATCTAATGTGGTACAATTTTACCGTAATTTTCAGTTCATTTTTCTTTTATGTTTAGACTATGGTTGTTTTGGAAATCAGCCAAGCTCTAACAACATGTATAATATTTTAGTTGTAGCATTAACAACAGTTTGACACACCTTCAGTTCAATTATTATTAGAAGAATCTCATTGGAGGCCATTTTCCCATCACTTACTAGATCTAGGCAACCTTTACTTGCTTCAGTTTTTGCTGATCTAAAGGTTCTGTGAAATAACAGCAGAAAATGTAGCAAGGGCAAATTTATTATAAACAAGAAACTTTATTTTACCTCACAGCTTTATGTGTTATTCCCCAGATGCTAGACCACAGTGTGTTACATTTGAGGGGAATTCCCTAATCTCAGCAGAATGATGCTATGCTTGCAAAATGCCTTTAATTTCATGTAGCAATGAGAGCCTGACAGTCATTCTCTACCCTGCACAATGCAAGTAGCTATATAAAGAGAAAATCAGGGTTTCTGCTTTTAATTTCATAGGTCACAGAATTATACCATCCCAAACTAGACAAATGAGTGATTTGTGGAAGATATGTGATGCCTTTTGCCATAAACCCTGTCACCCCTACACACTTCATTGTCTCATCAAAAATGAGAGTGTCTGCTATTCCAGTGCTGCCGTGATCCAAAAGCCATTCAGATCAAAGGTGATGCTGCTTATCAACAATTCAGCAATAATAATATCATCTGCCCATTTAATTTTTTGAGAAAAATAAAGGCTTTTAATTTTAATTGTACCATGAACTTAAACACTGTTATTGGCAATCATACTGCCTTAAATGGTTGGGGGTTTTTTTGCCAGTTATAGATTCCCTAAGCTCCTTACTGCTATGTAAATGTGAAAAACTCAAACCTTAGCAATGGATTGGAACCACTGATTCTCCTAAAGTCCCCTAAGCAAACTGAACACTGAGCTGCCATGTCAAGCCTGTTAAGTCATTTGAAGGAATTTGGGAAGTCAGCACACTGGGGTAATTTCCTGGCAATTCATCTATAATGTCTACTGCCTGTTCCAATTTCTGACACAGAGATATATTATACTCAACTGTGACCAGCCTGCATAAACCGTAAACTCTCTTGAAAATACAGAATGTGAAGAAGTAGGCTTTCTTAGTACTTTTAGAAAGGTAGATAAATCATATTGAACTTGAAATAACAGATGACCAGCTCTTGAATGGCTGAATACCTGTGTATATTTTTATCTAAAAACTGAGTGTAAAATATGTCAATAATGTAACCAGATTAATATTTAAAATTATTTTAGAGTGCTTGCCAAATGCCTAAGCACCTGAAGCAATGTTCAGCACATGACTCAATTTCATGTTTACCTTACACAAGCTTCTCCCATTTATTTATAGAAAACGACTTAAATTCTTTCTAAATTGTGTTTGATTTTACTTGAATTTGTGGCTCACTTGTGCATGTCCCATTCCTGGAAGTGTTCAAGACCATGTTGGATGGGGTTTTGAACAACCTAGTCTAGTGGAAGATGTCCCTTCCTGTCCATGGCATGGAACAAGATGATCTTTAAGGTCCCTTCCAATCCAAAAAAAATTTTGAATCTGTGATTCTATGAATTTATCAGGCTACTGGTGCATATTTTAAATTATGCCACTTTATAGAAAGGATAGATATGTCATCGGAAGTTTGGTGGTGTTTTAAAAAAAAGGAATGGGAAGCTTTTAAAAGATCAAGGGCATTAAATGCAGCGATGTAGGTCAGCTGAAATTTAAAGTTCATGGAGTACTCTGAAGGCTTTTGAATACATCCCAGCAGGAAACCTGTGAGTAGGACTTCAGGTCCTTGCCAGGTGAAAATACCTTTTTCTTATCAAGTTGTAATTCTGAAATCCAGAACCTTCATATCTTTTTCCTTTCATTATTGTCTGAAGATGTGAAGTTCTGGCGGGCTCTTCATCACCAAATGAAAGGCATAACTCATGCCCAAGGAAATGTATAATTATTTTATAAATTTTGATACACTACATTGTAAATTTAAGAAAAATCATTGTGTATATTCTATTCTTAAGAGTGAACAGAATAGCAAGATATTTTAGAAAACTAAATATGTCCACTATATTTGTAAAACAAAACATTTCGTTTACAAATATATTAATCTATTACAGTCTTTCAAAGACTATTGAAACTAGTATTTTTTACCATACCTAGGGTTTTTTCAGATCCCACTTCAAGCTCTTCCTTTTCTTCCATCATGGTACAATGTTGAATGAAACCACAGAGATTGCCATCACACAGCCCAAAGTCTGGTGATGAAATCTAAAGAACTGGTTCCTTTTTATGCTCTTACTTCTTTAATTTTTCAATTATTTGCAAACTTTAGACTATTTCAGTTCCTGGATAGAAAAGATATTTTCTAGTTTCTGAAGTAGTGTTTTTGGTTTTTTTTTAATGGAAAAAGTAAGAAAAAATCAATATTCTACTGAAAACAAACATTCATTTATATCTCTTCTCCACTAAGATAACCAGAACACCTCATTCTGGATAACAGTTTAAGTTGTAATTTCTTTTCTTTTTTATACACCCATACTCATCCTAATCTCTTTGCAACTGTCAGTGATGTCTTATTAAAAGAAGAAAACTTAAATATTTTGGTGCTTATGTATAAACTAAAATCAGATCAAAATACTCTCTGGTTAGGATTATTTATACCAGTTTCTACTGTGATTTTGTCTATTAAAACAATCAAATGCAAAGTTCACTCTCTAATGACTGAAGAATTGGATTGTGCAGCAAATAAAAAATTGGTAGAGCAAAACTTCTGAGCTGCAGGCTATAAAGGAAAAAGGAAGATAGAAAAGGTCTCTGTTAAAAAGAAAAGCAGTGACTGAAGAATCATTTCTACATTCTGGAGACCTCTTGAAAAACGGTGACCCTGGTAACTAGGCAGACAAAGAACACATTATTAGTGAGCATTAACTTCAGGACTGCAGCCAAGGGACAGATATTAGAAAATGAATAAAGCACTACAAATCTCTTTCTATCTCAAAACTGTGGAAATATAATGGCAAATTAATTAAGAGGAACCATACAATCATGTACTACAATCTTGTCAATTCACAAGCTAAGAAAGGTTACATGGGGTCAACATTTGGGTGCAAACCCCTCTTAGGAGCAACCAGATCAACAAAGTCCCTGCTTCTTAGACTAAAGGCCAAACACATCATTCAATAGTATCAAAGGGCTGATACCTTCTTTTTGGGCAAATTCCATTATCTCTTCTTTAGGCACCTTAAATTCAGAGCAGAAAGTAGAAAGCCTAACTCAAGTTTTCTGGTGGCAATTCATGTGCACTGCAGGAAAATAATTACTTCTTATAGTAAGAAAAGGTGTAAAGAAAGAATAACAGTCAAAAGCTGAAAATGATAGATTCTCAATGGTGACTGAACATTTCAAAAATGTGCTGCAGGGCCTCAAAGGGTGGGACAAGCTTTTCAATGTGAGACTCATTTACATTGTAAAATTAGCTTAAAAATAGAAATAATTATAAAATTTAGATTTTGACAGAAATATTTAGACAGGACAGAACTATGATGAGTTATGCTTGGTTAGAATTTCTGTCACTTAAATTAACACCTAAAATATTTGAACTTGTTTTCTATGCTCCCCAATTACCAATGGGACTAGAAAGAAACACTTCTAGAGGGGGAATCTATTAGCATTTTTAGACACTGTCTGTGGACCTGCGTTCCAGATGTTCCTATTTCTCCACAGAGTTTTGAAGAAGCTTGAGATGTTTTGATGATTAATGTGGAAATGTAACCCATCTTCATTATCTCTATTCTCCTTTCACTCTCTGAAAATATCAGTGATCACAGGATCATCTCACAGGAGCTCTGAGTTCAACAGGGAAGCTATAGGTGGTTCATAATCCAAACACTGCTAAGACCCATGGAAATGTATTTACTGAGGTGGTTTTGTCAGTTCAGTACAGCACATCGCTTTGTCAGGACAAGAGCATGAGTAAGGCTGTGCAAATGTAGCTGCTACAATAGGAACCTGGAAGGAACTTTAGAATAGCAAAACTTAATCATGCTTTTCATATTCATATTTTAATACAGTCCAGAAAGTCAGACTACAAGCACAAAATACCTCAAATGTCTCTTTCTAAAGCAGTCATCTACCTGTCGTTATAATTTTCATTTGGGAGAAATCTTTTGTGTGGTATCTTTCACTACCACAGTAGCAATAGAAATGCTGCAGTCACTATAATGATTTGAAAGAGCAAGTATTGTAACATTTCAGTCAGCTTCCTAAAAGGCATTACTTCGTTCTGCAAACCTTGTTTTAGTTATACCTTTTGACTTGGAAAACACTGACCATGGCATGGAGAATAATAGTAAAGGCAGGGTATTTTTAACTGAGTCCACTGCTTAGTTTAATGAGGAAGACTGTCATTGTCTGAATTGTTACAAATCACTTTGACAGTTAATGAAAAAATGGAAGAAAAATTCACTTGGTGCCTCTTCAGTTCCCTCTCTGATGTTTTTTAACCAGAGTTACAATAGTATCCCATTTCCCTGACCTGTATAAGGAATGTGGGCTCAGTTACTTTTTCGTTTTAAAAGTCAGAGATTCCAGCTGGTAACAGCAGCTTTTCTTTCTGCCCTTTGAAGTAGAGATAACAGATGATATTAGATTTACAAAAAGCCCAGCAACATTTATTAAATTTTAGAAGCCTTCCTTCTAAACACACAATATCCTTTAAAAACTTGATCTAAGGGGGATTATGAAAGATAGAGTCCAGTAAGAGAAGAGAGACTGCTGCCTGGTGTAGTTCAGAAGCAATACAGAGCACACTACAGAGTATTTTCTTCTTCAAGTGATTTTCATTTGCTGCTTTGTTAGTCATTTTTAGGTACAGTGTTCAGTTTGAAACTGAGAACAATATCTGAGAAGATATATGCATCTGCTAGAATTGATCTACTAACTTGTGGTATTCTCTAACTTGGTGTCCTGGCTCTATACAGTGAGATTTTTCCTTTTCTGCAAGAGATGATAAGGAACACACAGAAGATCACTTTGAGGGGCAGGAACGACAGTCTCCTCTGAACAGGCAGGCCAACACATCCTTACAGAAGTTCAATGGTAATCTTTTCTAATTTATACACATAACTGAGATTTAAAAAATCTGTTCACACCACTTTTCAGAGCAGTAAAGGTACAAAAGTAAAGATACATTTGAATTGATGATAAACAGTAGGAATAATTCTCGGGTGGGTACTATTCCTCTTGCGAGATTATGGACTAGCAATGATTAGCAACATAGACCTCTACTAATGTATTCTGTCAATTTATATGATGATAATAGTTAAATAATTAGTTTGAATCTCCAGGTCCTACTCCACCTAGGGAGAACATACAAACAGGCAGAGTATCTACTGAAACCTAAGACACTGAAGGTCAAAGAAGATTTTCTCCTATTCAATTCCAACTCCTTAGGGAACTTTTTTGCTTTTGCAGCAGAAAGATTAAGAAGCTGAAGCCAGAGCTCTGCGAGGTCAAAGAAGGTGTAGGATGGGCATTCGGTCCCAGCTCTTCTAATGCAGAAAAAAAACCACAAAAGTGTGTGGGCAGGAAATGACAGAAAGTGATCCTCTCATACCATCACCCAAATACCTACAGATATGTGACTGAATATTCAATTTTATTTGATCTTTAAATAAACAAGTTATGATTTATTTCAATTTATGACTAAGATTTATCAGACCCAAGGATGACTTGTTCCATGATTAAATCTTTTGAGGAATAATATGTGGTGTTAGAAGTCCAGCTTCCAACCTTCAAATATTCAGGGTGAAAACTTTTGATAAAGGAGAGAATGTGATTAAAGGTCTCTCCAAAATCAAACAAAAATTCAGCCATGAAATAATACAAAATACGTGTGTTCTACTTGAAAGGTTTGCTTTTGAGTTTTTCTGTGGTTTTTTGAGGGTTTTTTAGGGGGAATATTGAGTTAGTGTGTTTTGTTTTGTTTTGTTTTGTACCATTTTGTTTTGTTTTGTTTTTGTTAGAAAGAGTATTTTGAAAATCTTGCAGTCAGGTGTACTTTCATGTAAACATAACATTTCATTATATAAACTGCATTCAGCCTGAAAAAAAAAAAGGAAACAAAATGCCATGATGAAAAATATGCACAAACTCTTTTATTAAGAGCATTTACGAAGACAGCAGTTGCAAGTTAATTGACTGATGTAAAATTCCTGGTGAATACAACTTTCAGAACACTCCAGTTTCAGATGAACCAGATGTCTGGTGCATATATGAAATACCCTATGTGACCTGTTTATAAAATACTTGACACCAACAAAGCCTTAGGGAAATTTGTGAAGGTAGAACATTCATTGTACTTGTGAGTCTTATACTGCATGTGTTCATCTTTAGGGAAATTGCTGGAAATTTAAAGTAACTCATGTCTTTTGCTTTATCTCTGTCTTCCCAGTCAGTAAAATGAGGATATTTAAAGCTTTTCTGTGTAAAGTTCTGTCTTTGGGTAAATATAGCTGTGGCTTCTGGCCAGCTGTCAGACTAAGAGGGAACATTTTTTTTCCATGGAAATACATCTTCACCTTCTAATTCAGCCTCATTTGAATAGAAATTTGAATGGCACATTATATTCTTGGTTGAACAATGGAATATCTGCCAATACGTCATGACAAATGAACAAATTCAGCAAAAAAGGGTAGTGAGCAATACATGACAGCCCAGTCACAGCACGTTAAAAGTTTGATGTACACAAGACTGCTCCGAGTTCAGGTTTCCTTTTGCTAATATTTTTTGAGATCAGCAGCTACATGAGCTTTGTGCTCTTTAGTCTACAACTGTCAGGTTTTCAGGGAGTCACCTGGACAGATGATTGCTGCATTTGTGGCAGCCTTAGATGTTTGAATGACTGACCAATGGTAACAAATCTGTTTTACGCTTTTCACCAGCTGTGCTTCACCCATTGGTCACAGATCAGCAAGGGCAATTAGACATGGAGCTCTAAGACTCACTGATTTATTTTCTCACAACTCCCGTTTGTACTCTCTTCCTGCTTTGAAAGTAAACGTCCTTTAATATAGTTTATAGGAAACTTGGCAGCTTTTGCATGAATTCTTCAACTTTCAATACATGCAAAGGACTGTAACATTCCTGAACATTAATAACTGCTAGTATTACACTGCATGGTGGCTTTATTTAGCATTAAAGTTATTTGAACTTTAAAGTTTCTAAACCTGAGTTTCAAGAAACAAATCAATTGCGAAGTATGAATCTATGTGAAAGTTTCTTGGATGTCCTATTTTTTTCAGTACAGTCAACACAGCTGTTCCATTCCTACAATCTAGAATTACACAAAGACTTTTTCCAAAGCAGGTGTCCATTTTGTCTTGTAACTAAACAAACCTTAAAAATAGAATGCAAAGCAGAACAAAAAGCTTGGCATTTTCCACTTTAAATCTTTACTGCAGGAAGTTGTGATTTGGTTCCTTTGCACTATGCTGCATATCTGCTTCTAATAGCCATGATTTATGATGCTGAAATAACAGCACACAGCATGAATATTAACCTTCATCGGCATCCTACATATAAGGATTTGTAGGTACATATTACATCTATCTAGAATTTGTGTATTTATGGAAAATTGTATATCACTTTAGAAATGCATGGCAACATTATCAGTCAGAGAGCTGGGTAGTTTGCTCACAAGAAACAATGGACAGATGAATTGACTACCACCAGTAAAATTTTTTTGGGTGAATTTTTTAAATAATGCACTAGATCATATATGCCATCAAGATATATTTCATGTACTGACCTGTCAAGTGAAAGCTGATAATTCATCATGACCTGTTATCTAAGTTAGATATTCTTCAGGTTTTGTTAACTGCTTTGATTGTCAAAGTTTTCCAAAAAACTGCAGCTTTCATTTGAGAAATTGGGAGGCAAATGAATCATAGAAATTGAAAGATTAACGTTATTTTTTAAAGCATTATGAATTTTCTATTTTTTTGAGCCTAAAAAGGGCATGTTTCTTCAGTAAAAATGTGCCTTTTCCCCCCCAGCTTTGTTCATTTGCTTCCTTGTCCTTACAGCCCTTTTCCTTATGCACATGAAGCACTGCTGTAGTGGGCTGTGCATATGGGCTTGCCTCCCACTGCATCAGCCTCTTCTGTCTGGCCTACTCCTTCACAAAACTATTTCTGCAGAAAATGACACTCAGTGTATCACACTGCAGATCCTTGGTTTCCTCAGTCTCATACCCTACGCCTTCTTTCTGGCAGCTAATATTCCAGCTTCCAACCACAATACCAAAATACAAAATATCAATTCTATGTTTATGGAAACCCTTATACAAAGAGACACAAATGTGGAATAATTTAATCAGTGTTAGGAAGCATGCTCATGAATATATTTTTTCCCCATTCAACCACCTCTTCCAGCAATGTCTGAATAAGATTAAGAAAATAACATATGTAAGTTGCTTACCAAAAAGCATTTTATATCTGTCATTTTATGTAATATAAACATAAACTGAGCATTGGAGGAAATTTCCTGAGGTGCAGATTGACACTGAAATAATTTCCCAATGAAAATTGAATAGAAAGCCTTGAGAGACTTAAAGCTAAACAAGATAAAATAAAAGACTGTAGGGGAAAACATTGCAGTGACAAACAGCAAGAATACGTTTAACAGGTCTTTTTCTGTCTCTCACCTCTGTGCTTTCATGATTATTTTTTTCTGCCTGAAAATTTTGAAAAGGCTTCTTTTTGATAAACAGAATGATTCTGTTCTCTAAAGCTACATGATTCTAGATGATGGTAACTAACTCTAGAGATTTGAGTTAGTGCTCTTGAGGTAGCACTTAAATGATGATAGAGCAAAATGGAGCATCAATTAAATACATTTTTAGGATGATCACAAAAAAATGTTATTTTAATTTAAAATACATTGATGCCATTCTGCCAAAGCCCTATTAATTCTGAAGAACACTAAATGTGGTCTGCTAAGCTCATTTAATAGAAATAGTGGAATTAAATAAAACTAAACATACATGTCTAACTTCTCTGTGTGTTGTCCCTTCTGTTCAAACTTGGGGAGATGACAATTTGGTATTTGAACAACTCCTGACACAATTGAATTTTATTCCTTCACTCACTGTTATGACTACAAATCCATAGGAAATAACAATCTAACCTACCTTGCTGATAGCAGATTTAGCAAAGCCAGGGATATTTAAAAACATTTCGTTTCTATAAAAAGAAAAATAGATGTCTATCTGCAAGTGTAGGGTTAATACACCTGAAACGTGATCCTTAGGAAGAGACAGAACTGTCATTTACTTATTTATGGTTAAGAAATTGCAAGACTTAATATGAATTAATGAAATTATTAATAAGTTTTAGCACTTTGTAAGTCTCCTAAAAGTCTTGTCACATGATACACAGTTAAAAGCAGAGAGACAATCAGTACTGCAGACCAATAATTATACTAAAAAGGTCAGGTTTTTTTCTTTATTTTCATCTCTATTCAAAAAAGTACTAATTTAAATAAGCTGATATAAATGTAGTCAAATCCATGCAAACTCAGTGCTTGTAGCAGTTGAATCCTTTTCCAAAGTAAAACCACCAAGTTGTGTGAAAGTTATTTAGGCAAAGGTGTAACTTGTTCACATGTATCTACTGTACAATTAGTTTCACTTCTCCAGGATTGACAGGGTTCAAAACACAACCTGTAAGAGCCATCATCTCCATTTAAGAAGAGGTACTGTTTTCTATGTCACAAACACTGGATATATTCAACAGGTTTTAAGTAACCAGGAAGAAAAATAGGTTGAAGTTAAGTGATTTGAAATGTACTTCTGATGTTCAAAACAGAATTATTCTGCAAAGAGTAGGGGAGGAAAAAAAGAAAAAAGGGGTAAGAAACTAAGAAAATGATTGAAGGTAAACAACAAAAAGAGCCAAGAGGGGCATCTTTGCCAGCACAAGGACAATGAGAAAGGCCTTTGAAATATAAGAAGGCTAAAGAAGTATTAGAGAAAATGGGTTTAGTAGCACACTGGGGGAAAGAAATTAATTACAACTCCAAAAGACTTGTGATAATGGCTTTTTTCTGTTAACTTGTCTATACCAGGACAATAATTAAGAAACAGAATGAGGAGAATTTGATAAACTATTAAAATATTTTTAATTACTGAATTTAGACGTTCATTCTTAGTTAGGATAAATTAGTGTGAGGTCCTTGACTGCAGTAAAACTGCACTGATATCTTTCAGCTTGGTGACTTTTACACAGTTTTCTGAATATCCTAAACTTAATAAAATGCTTCTTATTGTTTGATACCTCTGTCTATGATTTCTTTGTCAAGTTTCAGGATCTGACTTGTTCTGTAATTCTGTAAAGATAGGTGGCTAAAGCTGTTCTTATGGAAGTTCTGATTTGTTTTCTCACTTCTGTACCTAGTTTGGGTAATTCTTTTACTGATTTGAACTGAATTTATCCTGTTCATCTAAGCATTTTATACAACTTGAATAATTAAATGGATGAGGATACATTAAAAGCTGAAAGTCCAACAAAGAACATAATATTTGATTTTTTGTTGCATCTTTGATGGCTTGAAAACTTCAGGAGAATGCACTTTGAGGTGTGTTTTTTCTCTCACTTTTATTAGTTTAGACAGATACTTGCTGTTAGCTCATGATATGCATCATTTTCTACAAAACATGCAGTAGCCTTCTGCCTAAAAATGAAAACACTGTAAATGATGTGCTGTCCATCATATTCAGAAATATAGTTACAAGACAAGAAAAATTGCAAAAGCTGCACACCTTTATTCTGGTACTGTCAACACAGTGATTTAAATGAAAGGAAAGTGAGATGAACATTTAAGTTATGCAGTGGTCTAGAGGTGTGAGGAACTTCATGCCAGCCCTTCCAACTGCCCTGGCAAACCCTTTATCTGTATATCTTGGATTCTAAAACATCCAGTTCTTTGAAATATGGAAAGAACATACATGGTTCTGAAATTATGGTTGGTACTGAAAATTTAGATATCTCAGGTGGACCAATAATATATTTTTACCAAAGTGTCCAATATTAGATGAATAAATCTACAAAGGTACTTTTTATGATCAGTGGAGAGCAATGGGGTACTTTTTCACATTGACTCATTTTAATACAGTTATCTGAGATAGATCTGGTGTGTCAATCTCAAATGTCTATTTCTTTTCAATGACAATTCAGAGGTCCAAGACTGACTAATGCGGACTTTGAAATATACCATTTAGAAATCAAATCTTAACAATGAATTCTACAACACAAGATTTGTCTTGAAAGGCTTCTTCACAGCTGTAAATTTAAGCTGCACCTGCTCACTTACACAGGGCATTTGGCTACTACAGGTCAACTACTTCATGCATTTGCATGGATGATGCCTCCCCTTTCAGCAATTGGTGGGGAAGTGGGATTCTTAGAAGTAGAATTCAGTAAGTGATGCTCAGTTACTATCAACTAAGCATCATTTAGTATTTTCTCAAAAAGAGATTTTAAGTAGGTGTTGCAGTTATTACTAAACAAAATCATTTGAATATAACTGCAATCCTTTGACAGTAGAACTGCTGTAAAACAGGGCCATTGAGAATGTTTTAAAAAGTTAAATATCTTTCCTTCCCACCCTGCTGTAATGCTGTCTGTACTGAAGCAATGGAACTCTAACAGTAATTGCACAATATGTTACAGTAGTAATGGTACCCTGAATAAGGGTGATTACATTTTTAAAAGTCTTTAAAATAGCATATTTTCCTGATAATCTCTGATAATAGTTTTGCTGTGCCATCTGTCTAACTAACTCCTGACTCTTTGTTAAAAGCAAGGAATGTAAGCAGATGCAGATGGCATCAGAATCCAGGATATCTACGAAGATTTGCATGAGCAGAACAAGCAGCACATGGTTAAGGTTACCACAGAGTGGATTTGCATACCAAATAGAAAAACAAAATAGGAAAAAACAGGAGGCTGCCCTGTGTATCTGGTATATGCCGTGATCACACCAGGCTATAGTGTTTCATGTGCTATTAGGGCATGTATATTACATCAAATATTAAATGCTTGTAGAAACAACAGAAGGTACTGAAAGATACCTTTGTTTCCTGGAGCTCTTTGGATGCCCTAAGGGGTTAGAAGTACACTGGAAATCTGTTACACAGCTAATGCTATCAGAAAACAAAGTTAATACATTATTCTTCTAAGAAATGCATTATATTTACAGGATTTTACCCAGTAGGACTTCAAGCTTTTACAGCTCTATGAAAATTAATGTTGTTACATGAAGGGAAACTGTAATAATCTAATAAATAACAATTAATAAAATTAATACTTCAGTCTATTTGATTAGTTCTATTACATAGCAACATACAATCTAAGAACACTCTTTCATGCTAATACTTTCTGACTATTTTTCTCATTTAAATTTGAAAATAAATTGGTTCTTTCGATATTCCTTAGAACTATAGATTTCTGTGGCAATGCCACAGAAGACCACACTTGCCAGTGACTTCCATTCTCCTGAGAAAGAAGAAATTGCCTCTGTCCCAGAATTAAACAAAAAAGCCAAAACAAAAATGTCCACTTCAATAAACTGAACGTGCTAGAAAGGAAAACCATATTTTATCTACAAAACAACCATGATGCAGCATTTCTTTCAAAGCTGATTTTCCTCCATGATGTATCAAAATGTATTATTTTATAAATAATAGATTCACTGTCCAAACTAGTCCTACTCAAGAGGAAATTAGGAACTTTTAAGAGAGCTAAGTTCTGACCAGCTATTTCTCTTTTCCAGGATGCTTTCTGGCTGGAGCTGCCTGTGCTATTCAAAGACAAGAAGAAAAATTCCACTAGGAGACATAGTCTTAAACCACTGACATCCCTTGAGACTTCTGTTGCTGAAGGTCTTAATTTTCCTTCTATTGCTGGTATTGTACTAAAGAACTTGTTCACCAAAAGGTATTTATTTTGCCTTTCTTACTTTATTAGAACAGATGATTAATTTATAATTAGGCTGGGTGGCATTTTCTGATTCTTACTTAGGTCTTCCACTGAGGTTGCAGGATCTGTCAGTATTTGTAGCCTGCTGGATTTCTGCTTGTGAACCTGTCAGTATCATCCAAAATGTGGCCTAATTGCTTAAAACAGGTTCTGAAGAGAGGTTTTGCATAATGCACAAGATTTTCACTTAGCTGATAGCATCATTCCCATAACATGGTTCCAAATAAATGAAGAAGCTTTCACTTTTTGACCTTTTTACAGTTCTTTTTTCCCTTTTATTTTATTGTACTTGTACACTCAAGTCCAGTGTAGCATCCACAAGAGTCGTCTCTCCATGTTTAATAGCAATGAAACAGTTAAAATCTTTTCATTGTTTAGGAATGGTATCCCCCAATTTATTTTTCCTGCTGAAACACCCCAGACCACTCACTGCTCACTCACTTCCCCACCTCACAGCAGGGTGAAGAGGAGAATCGGAGGCACAAAAAGGTAAAGAACAGGGGTTGAAAATAGAACAATTTACCAGAAGCAGCAATGAGATAAGAAAACAGTGACAATACCAGTGCTGGTAAGAGAGTGTCCAAGGTAGGTGAATGATTTATGGGCTATTGCTCACCCAGCAGAACACGGTGCTACCTCACCACATCCCCAGCAAACTGGAAAGAACAACACCCCCTCCACCCCCCTGGGCCTGCTGAGAGGTGATATTAATAACCCCAAGGTCCTGGCTGTGCCCCTCCTGACTGCTGCAAAAATTAGCCCTGTTCTGGCCAGAATCAAGACAGGTGTCTTCCCCATGACTGAGTTACTGGTGGCACCACCATTCCAACAGAGTGTACAACCAGAAACCTACTGACTGTGTGGAGGCAAGTCAATCAGTTTGATGTGAGTATTGACTGTTTATCACTGCTCAACTGCTTTTCAACCTTCTTTTCCTCTACAGTGATCCATGCCCTCATTTGAATCTTTTAGTGGAACAGAAATGCATGGTTCTATTTGCTGTGTTTTCACCAGGGCACTGTAACATCTTCATAACGATGTTGTGGTACAGCATGCAAAGCAGCTATTTTCATCACAGTTCATAAGAAATATGCAAACCAGCTATTTACAGTAGAGCCTTTTTTTCCTTGTTTGAAGATCCAAAGCTATTCTGCATGGGTCTATATAAACATCTTTTACTCTGACAAAAGCAATTTTGGCATAGACCTCATAACCTGTTTTAGACATCCTGGTGTGGGCTAAATTTCTCTTTGAAGCATATCTTAGTATTTCTTTCCCAATAATAATATCAATAAATTAATTACTAATCATGATATTCAAAGGTTAAGTCTTCTAGTGTTAAAACCTATCATATTAACATCTGATCTGATTGTATTTAAGTGAAAGAGACATGCTTATCAATTTTATTTGATGCAGCTCCACTGAGTTCAAGAGAACTATTTTATATCTGATGATAATTTTGGCCCTTGGACAAAAATAGATCCAAGACAAATAATGGGTATCAAGATGAAAACTGTCAAATGAAGCTGACTATCGTGCTTAACATCTCACTGTGCATGGTTCATTGTAGCACTATTTCTTCTTACCTCTTGTGAACATTTGTAAGGATCTTCCCCATCATTAAAACTATAACTGTGGTTTATACTCTATTCTGGTGGAAATCCCAACATCAAGAACATTGGGAAGCATATGAAAAATAGAAAATGTGTATTTTTTGCACTGGAAATAGATTTTGGTGACTTGAATATTGTGCAGAAAATTATTGAAAATTATTTCTACTCTCCTTTTTAAAACCAATACGTTACTATGTGTTCAGCTCTGACTTCCGAGAGGAGGAACAACTGACTCTGTGTATTCACCTGTGTGCTATCATCCCACAGGAGACAGCCTCCATAAGCACAGATGTTATAACTGTCCCATTCCCAAGGAAGAAATGAACCTCTAGGTCGTTTTCTCATTGTCTATTCACAAAAAGGCTACATTTTTAGCTTTGCCATGATCCCCCTGCCCTACGGAAAGAGGATGTGGCTGGATGTAACAGGATCACTGTTTGTTTGCTTTGCACTTAAATTTCATTTATCCCACGCTCTGGGGCTTCCAGTGGGCTCTAATGGTTGAGGAGGGAGGAAGCCTCCAGGCAACTCCTACTTCTGTGTTTTTCATGCTTTCCTGTAGGGCAGAGATGTGCCATGGCACAAAGGGACATGAGGCAAGATGTGAAGAGATAACAAGGAGAATTTCAATTTCTCAAAATTTAGGTAGCATGTTTTCCTTGCATATTCAAAATTTAACTGAGCACAAGACTAGGTCACATTGAAGGGAACTGAGGGTGTGTCTTCAGTTGGGTCCTCCACATGAGCATAAGTGATCCCAATAGTTTTCCCTGGACCCATTGCTGCTTTTTCATACCAAACTTTGTTAACCCTGGGAGCTAATTTTTTGTTCCTTCCTGCTCTCTTTCCCTGGGAAATTATATTTCTTCTTTTCAATCTTCCATTACAGGTTTTATATGCTTTAAAGGGATGGTGGAAAGGATACTCTATGGGTGCACGTACTGCAGAAACCATTTGGATCCCCTGAAATTAGACATAAAGCACAGTGTTTCCTGTAATTTCAAGAACATTAATATATAAGTTCCTCATGGTCTTGTACAGTTCAACATTCCTACTGTAAAAGACTCCTGAATTCATTGTGAAACAAGAAAAATTTCAGAACAAAAGACTGAATTTGACAGAGTACTAACTGGAATATAAGGAAGGGAAAGTAAATGAGGATGCTGAAGTCTTTAAATCAGTAAGGTTTATTGAACTTTTAAAGCCTTCTCATAGCTCCTTTACTAAAACAAAGAAGACTTTAAACCAATATAATAATTAAGTGGTATTTCTGCTTCCCTAAAGACATCTAGGTGGCTTCATTCAAGCATCAAAATGGCATCAAAAAAACCAGGCAGATAAAGGACTAGTGACAGCCAGTGGTACATTTTGTGTTCCATTGTTGGCAGACATGGGCTTTTACAGTGATTTACCTCCTAGACTAGAAGTATATTTGGACAAAAATTAATATACTTTGTAGTCTGTGGCCCACTTCTTCCATTGACTACAGTATCACCTAGTAAAATAAATCATTTCATTTTCAAAGTGATTTTCATTTCCTTGTCACATTTAATTGTAGGTTACATGAGGAAAAAAAAAAAATACATGAAATACAAGGCAAAATTACACCTGCACACACTTCTGTTTTTCTTAGTTGTTCCATTACATACTGAAAGACTCTAGAACTTGCTGCCTGATCAAGGAAACAATGGAAATAAGATTGTGTAGCAGCACAGTTGAATTTTGTCTTTTCATCTTTATTCATTTACCTCTTGTGGTCATGTTCAAAGAACTGCAAGTAAGTGGTTTAAATGAGATAGCATATCAAGGAAAAAATTTATACCCATGCTTCTCAGAAAGAGGTAAACAAATCTGTACAATCTGCAAGGCATCATCATTCTGCAGATACGTTTAGCTAAGCACAAGAAATTTAAAAAGTCCATATGTATGCATTGCCATCCCATTCCTCAGCACAGATGTTTTTAGAGAAAGAATACAGAATGACTTGACTGGGAATTCAGCTAACCCCTTGACTCTCATCCAAAGTCTTTAGCAGGTGACTTGCTAGGCCTACTGTGGTTTAAATTTCCTTCCACTTAATCTTTTTCTCTAGTAGGTTGCAGCTGTAGATATGTGACGGAAGAGTTATATTTGAGTGGGATATCAGATTGTATCACCTTGGATACTCTAGCTAAAGAAATGAAATCAAGTCTGTGCTGGTTTTTTGCTGTGCATTCACCACCTTTTTTTCTTAATACTGCATGGAAAAATATGCATTTAAAAAAGTAAATACTGTACAGACTTTCTCTGCAATCCCCTGCTGTGAGCTCTGCAAGAATAATTTTGTGTTTGAAGGATTAAAGATCTCAACAGTTCTAGGGCAGTGACAGCAACTGAATTACATCTTCTGAAGTTTATTATTCTGTCATATTAGATATTTAGTCAGATCTGAAGCTATCTGAACACTAAACCCTAACTGGCTACTCATGCAGAATTTTTTCAGCCATACCTAATTTACATAAACTTCCTTTCTTTTCTCCAAGGGAGCTGGTGTTAACTGACTGTCTAGAAATGCTTGAGAAAACCTAGTTGGTCTTCACAATGGAATACAGGGAATGTGAGGAATCAATCAAAATTTGGATATGGTAGGTAGCACAAATCTTTTATGATTGGACTGCTTAATCGAGTGAAATCTAAGAAGCAAACTTCCAAACACAGTGCACTGGGTTTAGGATTCCATAGCGTTCTTCTGCTCTCAGTGCTTTGCCAGGAATCTACTAAATTTCAAAAATATTTAAAATTTCCAAAGTGCAAGAGTGCGGACTGAAATCTCTAAAGAGCTTCATGCTCTGTCTCTGACTCCCATGCTCTCTTCTGTCCCTGTCTCTGGGAATGGCAGAAAATGGTCTGGTTGGGAAAGAATCCTGCCAGGCCAGTCTCTGACTGCCTTTCTTTATCTCAGCAGTATACTAATTCTCTTCCATCTGTGAGTCTTCAGATTCCCTACCTGGTCTTCTGGGTATTCTTGCCCAAGTGGACCAGAACTAAGGTTAAATAGAAAAAATAATTTTTGCTTGAATTTTCAATTTCTTTATATATTCCTTATTTTTGTTTAGCAGCAAGAATAGTGAGAAAAGAAACAAGACTGAAATAAGAAATCAGTTTTCTGCTACTCAAACTCTGATCTGTGATTTTAAGGATAAGGAAAAAAGCAATGCTCTCTGAGATTTGCACCTAATTACAACAGTGAGTTCAGGTGGGAGGAAATAGAATGTGTGCTGGCTTTGTGCACAGAGCCTGGCATGCAGCAATATAAAAGAGTGGGAGCTCTGTGATGTACAGTATATCTCAGCAGCACAAGCAAATCCCAGTTATTTTCCAATAGCTGTGTTGTTAGAGTGTAAATGGAATTGCTAAAGCAAACTGGACTTGTGTGGGTAGACACAAGTGGTTTTAACTGGTTGTGATTTCTGTTACTCATTTGAAGTGGCACAGAAGAGATGAAGCAAATAATAAATCTGGACTTTAAATTAGATCATTTAAAATATATCTATGTGATGTGGTGGGAAATCATATTTTAAAACATTATAACCCCTCTCTGGAACGAAACTGACAGGAAAAGAAATTCCAAAAGTCTCGGAAACCTTCACCTTTGTAGATTAAACACGAAGTGACAGTTATTTTTCCAAATGTGTGGTTACACTAAAAAGAGCTCAGTTTAGGCATAAGAGAAACCATTCTATTTCTGTTTTTTATAGTGAGCATAATTTGAACAAACTGGCTGGAGAGGCTGTGGATTTCTCTTCTAGGGAATTTTGTCAAAGCAGGTTTAGACAAACATCTGGCAGGGGAGTTTTCCCACTCTTCTAAGCACCAAAGAGAGTGACAAAATACAGACTCTACAGAGTAACTTCAAATGAATGAAGGGGAAGACCAGAGCAGGAGGGTGTTTGAGGGAGGGAGGGGTGGTGAAAATGGAGGTTAAGGTATATATTGAGGTTAAAAATGATGATGAATGAAGAAGATCGAGCCAATGCATTTTCCTGGGGGAAGGTTTTCTCTGTTTTATTTTGTATTTTAAAAGGTGAAATTTTCTCCTGCTCCCTTAATAATAAAAGTACTTTGCAATTCTATAGTGTCTTCATCTTACAGTTTCAAAGAACTGTAATGAATTAGGCCTCTGAATTTTCCTCCAAGCAAGATAGATGGGCTCCAAGTGCTTCTCTTTGTATGTCTGACTACCTGCTTTAGAATGTCATCATTCTCCGACGGAATGAGGAAACATGAGTAGTGGAGGAATGAATATCTTTCAAATTGACTACATGAAAGCATAATTTTCATGAAGGCAGCTTCCTATCCTGACACTTAATGCAAACACAGTGACCCACATACATCCAGAATGGGACTGACAAAACTTACGTTAACTGCTTGATTTAAAATCAACAGCTGACTTCAAAAGAAAAGAAGTGACACAAATATTTTTTTCTAATAAGAGAGCATTGCCATATTCTCTCATTAATATGGTAAACAGTCATATTGTGTACATTTTAACACATGACTGCTTTGAAGTCTGGCTTCAAAGTAGACAAGTAGAGTTGCATGGTTTTGCTGTAAACTTCAGAGCAGGGAGCATTCTACTCATCTGTTTGTTCATCTGCTGGTCTCCTGAGCTATCAATCTCTCAAAAGCAAAATACTCTTCACCATAATGCCACTAATTCACAGAATGCTGATATGTTTCATTACTAAAAAAATGTGAAAATGACTGCGTGTTCCATTATGAATAAATACAGACAGATGGAAAATATACTAATAATATATCCCTCTACAACAGACCTTTATAATTAAGATGATTCCATGTGAATATAACTGGAGTAGGTCAAATGCTGATTCGGTGATATGTAGGGTATTTTGGTATTTTTCAAAGCTTTTAGTCTGGGCTGGTGTACAAATAGTAAAATCCTGACATTTTCTACAGAAATGAATTCAAAAAAGTTTTCATTTAAGAGCAGCCTAATTTGTTTCTTTCTCTTTTCTATTTCATATTTTTCTCCTTCAGAAAGGAAAAAAATCCTGGGAAGATGATAGAGTTGGTCTGAGAAACCTGGGACCAGAAACAGCCCTGAGAGCCTTCTGAAGCTCAAGTAATGAACTAGCAGAGGCCAGGAGAGCAGGAGTCCTGGCAGATTTATGGTGATTTCTGGAGTGAACTCCAGCCCAGGTCAAACCCCACAGGGCTGTCCTGATATAAGCTTCCACTTCAGGCTCTCTGCTTCAGGAGAGCAGCCTTGGAAGGAGACAGTCCCCAGTTCCTGGAAATCAGTTCTGTGGCTTCTTCCTGTAGGTCAGGTCCTTGGACAGGAGGGGCTTCTTGGCTAAAGCAAATTGGATTGGCATATCTGATTAGGAGATGTAAGTTCATGATGTCCCAGCAGCCTGCCAGGACAGCAGGAACACTGATACTGGAAACAGCTGGCACTTTGATGGGATGCCATCAAAACCACTCATATAAAACAAAATGTGGGGTTGGCATATTTTGCCCTATTTGTGTTGCTGGACATATGCACATTTCCCTAGAATATTGTGCCCCTAATATATCCCTGGTGTTTTTGACCAGATATAACTGTAATAACAAGTCTCAAACATGCCACTAGTGTATATTGGTTATGATGAACACAGAGCTGAGATTCCTTTATTTTTGCTTCCAGTGGCTTTAATTATTCCTTCCCTTCATTTGTGCCATGTATCTAACTGGTATCCCTTTGGAATTTTTGCCTGGGACTGAGTGAGCTCAGCATTTACTTGAATGCTGTTGATCCAGTGATAATGTTAAAGTCAGTCTGCTAAGCTGGAACATGCAGCTCTACCAGGAAACTCCACCCTATGAATCATTAATAGGACTTGCTGTAGTTTGCCCCTAAGGATGACGAGCATTCATGTGTGGTGTGTGAATCATCCTCTTGCTATGATGCCTGCCACTGACAGCCCTATCAGGTTATTTAACAGCTACCAGAGTCCCCTCTATTATTATTACTGTTGTTGTTAATTTTATTCTTATTACTTTTGTTATTATTCCATGGAAGAAATTCACAGAGATCATTTGAGGTTAGTTATTCGTGTCAGATCTCTCCACTTAGAAAGACATTTAGAGAAGAAAGCAAGATGGGAAATCCTCATATTGTATTGGTGGGTCACAAAATTATACCCCAAAATCAATGGGATTATTTGTGCCAGGAAACTTGGAATTGTCTCTCTCTCTCAAAAAGAGGCAATTACATAGTGTCCTATTTGTTCAATAGGTAATGATAATAAAAGTATTGGACTTTAATTTAGCCACTTGAAAAGCTGGCTTCAAGAATGGAGCTGAGAGGTATCAGAGGAGATCAGTACTTCAGGCCTCTCATCTCATGTATTTTTGTCCACAAAATCTATTTAATGCAGCATTTATTTTTGAAAGAAGAAAAAGGGGTACCTAAAACAATTGTACTCATTTGTGCTTTAAGGGATTGATTTGCTTGAGACTTATGCATCAGAATGTCATATATTAAAAAGGGCTCTGATGTTTTATACAACAAGGAAGTACCATTGTATGAATACATAAATATTTCTTTTCAACTTATATTACACGAAGGCTGTGCACAAAGTATGCCATGAGGTTTTACTTTGCTTTGAAGCTATCTTTAGTGCAGTGCTAACAACCATAAAACTGAAAAGCTGGCCACACCCTGCACCTTCAAATTGAACAGATTAAATAGTGCTCAGTTTAACTCAGCCTGCTCCACATGCAGCACCCTCCAATAATCCAGGCCTGCTGCACAGAAGCGTGGCTGTTAACTGCCTCAGCTGCAGTAATGTGCGTGGGCAAACAAAACAAATAAGACAGATAAAGCATGTGACAGCCAAAAACAGATAGGAAAAATGGGAATTGTCTAGCTGAAAATGGGACAGTTGGCATGTATGAAGGTAGAGGTGGAGAACATTGTTGTAGAAATGCAGTAATGAAAACACCAGTTAGGCATAGAAAAATTCAATGGTTTTCATCATGCTGAGTCTGCGCGCCACAAGATTTCAGTAAAAAGGCTGCAAATGCTTTCTTTAGCATTTGACCCAGTCATTATATTTTTTTTCCTGCTGGTTCTGCAAGAATAGTGCTGAGGAAGTGGCATAATTAAAGAAAAGGATGAAATCAACATGTCTTTTAGACATACCTCAGGGATGGTATATTTTGTCAAGTAAATATTTTTTTTTTTTAATTTGAAACATGCTAATTCCCTGAGGCTGTGAGCAAAAAGCTGCATCCTGTTGTCCAGGTTTCTTTATATTTGAAAAGGTATAGGGCACATCAGAGCCCTAAGTGATGGAACTTCAAGTTTGCAGGAAAGGATTAGGCTGGCCCCTGTAAAAGATTTCTGTATTTCTGATTACTCTCAGCATGTGGAGTAAGGGTAAATGCTAGGAGCATTCATGGGCCTAAGGAAAACTGTGAGGTGATGAGTAGCATTGACTCAGCTCCCCTTGTGGCTACTTGTTGATTGAGGTGCTTATGTGAAGATGCTCATGTGAAGGAAAATGCTAAGCTCACCAAGTCTGTTGAAGCAGGCCGACTCCACTGTCCTTTTGTTTTACTGGAGGGGTGAACAAAGGAAAAGGGCTGAAAATGTGTGCACAGGCTGCTGTCAAACCAGCAGTTCCTTGTGGTATTGTAAATGTCTAGAGAGTCAATCTAAATAGTTCTGGTTTTGATTCAAATCTAACTGTCTTTGGGACTTTGAAGGAAATCCCTCCTGTTTCAGGCAACTGCAGTGAGCAGAAAATGGCTGAAAGGTGCCCAAGAAGAGAGCAAATATTGAGAACATTTTGAGAGCAAACTCCAGAGCACCTGTGAGCCCCAGTGATGCTGTCACTCTTCTTGATAGCTGAGGCACAGGGGACTAAGTTGTTATTTCACACCCCTGCAGCTTACTTATCCAAATCAACCTGTAAAACAAAGAAAACAACCCCGTTCCAATTAACTTGGAATAAATATTTTAATTCCACAGGAAGAGCTGGATCTTCTGTTCATACCGATTGGGATGTAGGATGCTTTGTGGAGGAGCTATATAAACAGCAAAAAGGACACTCTTGCCAAGTTAGACATTTGTAAGAGGACCTTGCCCCTTTCATCTCCCCACGTTGGCTTTCCATCCTCAAAGTGAATGTACATTTCACACCTTGTAGCAGCAAAGACCAAACCAAAGACCCATTTCATGAGATATTAAGCTTACTTTGCAGTGTAAGAAGACAGCATGCTCTGTCAATTAAGGCCACCTGTTTAATATATGAAACTCTAAGGGACCTTCTTGTCCTGTGTAATGTAAAAGGCTATTTAATAAGGAATCTGGAGTATTGGCAAAGACTTGGTTCGGAGTGCAGAGAAAGACAACAAAATCCAGAAATGCTTCATGGTAATTTGATATGTTTTGCTTAAGAAAACCATGTGGGTTTAGAGTAAATTACGAAATACTAAAGCAGCATGTAGTAATGATACTGATGTTATTAGTGTGAGCTAACTCGTTCTTCACTGTGTGCAGAAACAGTTACAAGTGAGCAGGGTGCTTTTTATGTGCCTTCAGTTAGAGAACCAAGGCACCAAAGGTATCAGGTTTAAAATAAGCACAAGTCTTACTACACACATAGTTAAAATGAGGAATTTATTTTCCCATGACTTTGTTCACATAAAAATTTTATATAAGTTGGAAAACCAATCAAAAATTGACAAAAAAAAAAAGATGGAAAATATTAGGTACAATGACACCATCTGTGACTCAGCAGGTCTTGAAGTTGGAGAATGGAAAATGCTTTGGAAGACTTCTGCACTCCTTCCTCAGGTGTCTGCTGATGGCCACTGCCAGAGACAAGACAGCTGGTTAGCTGGATCATCTTGGCTGTGCGTGATATTTATCAGCCAAAATCAAACTCATGTTGTATATAGGAGCCAGATGGCTTTTATCCTGATGGGGCTGAGAGGAGGAATTTAGCTTTTATAGGTCTTAAAAATATTATAAGTAACATAAAGGTATTGTTAATAGAAATATAAAAATGTAATTCATGGAATTTTAGTCTACCATTAACCTTAAACAAGTATATTTAATGAAGAATATGTCTTTGTGAACTTTCCACCGCTTTTCATTCAATATTTTAATCCCAAAGTTAGTATATACATGTAAGGTTATGAGAAAACACCACTAGAGATGTAGCCAACTGATTTTATTGACATTAAATTGTTATTGCATTGGACAGGAGGGAAACTATTCCCCTTTGAATGGAAAGGTTTAGTTCCTGTGTTTATGTTAAATTACATTATCTATTCCTGCTATGAAAAAAATTGGAGAAAAATTAAAGTGAACAGGAATCCTCAGCCAGTGAGGCAAGGACTGCCTTGACTTCAGAATAAAGATTGAAGAAGGCTATGCCTCACAAATCTAAGAATTAAAGAGTTTTGACTTGTCAATTTTGAAACACTTTTTTCCTTTTTCTCCTTTTAAATTTCCTTAAATTCCCAATAGCAAGACATGTGACTTATCATATTTGGAACAAGTTCCTGGAAAACAGTTTGCTGTATAAGATGAAGGAGCTGGTTATTTGAGATACAACCATGTGAAGAGAGACAAGAGAATATTTTTTTCCAAAATTTACTCAGCAAAAAGGTCACAGTAACTTTGGCCTGAGTTCACTACAAAGCCACATTTTTCCATATCCCAACATCTAGAGGGTTCTACATCAAGCACAGCCTACACAAATGGTAAATGTCATTGCACAAGCTTTCTGACACCTTGATCTGCAGAAAACTTAACTCATGAAGAAAATACTTACCTCTTGGAACAGTTAATATCTCACCTTGCTTCCAGGTCCTATGACAAGAGAAATTTCACATTTGAGTGAGTTTGAGATTGTTTGATATGAGACTGCAATAGGCTGTGACAGAGGGAATTACATCTGACACTCAAAAGAGACTTTATTAATGGAGAAATCCATAAGCTAGAGAGAATTAGATGATGGTGATGATGATGATGATGGTGATTAAGAGAATTGTTTTGATGAGTAGAGTGGCTTTTTGAGCTTAGAATGTTCTTTGAACCTAATTTGTATCAATTAGGTTTGTGGCTCACAGATTGGGCAAAATATTCTTAAAATAAATTCAAGTGTGATAACCTTACTGGACAAAATAAGGAGCAAATCCTAAGGTAAACTAAAAACCTGTGGAGCTTTTAAAATTTATTTTTAAAGCAATTTTACTTGTGCCAGTACTTTTTTATTTTCCCTCTTGATGATCCATGGCACATTTTTCAGCCAACAAGGTTATTCTTGAGAAGGAAACAGATGCTCTGGTAAAAAGTGATATTGTTTGCATATAGAGAACTGACTATCTCACAGATGTCAATAGTTTTAACAGAGTCTGATGTTTATTTTCTAGCAGAAAATGAACACTGTTCATTTGTCAAAAGCTGGTTTAGAATCTCACAGTGAAGCAGTATTGTTAGTATTATTTCCTCATGTTCTTTTAATTTAGTAACTGGATCAGCTCACATGAAAATACAGTGACCATCATGAAAGATAAGCAGTAAAACAACCAGAATGCTTAGTACAGTGGTATTTGAGAATATGTTTTGA
This sequence comes from Monarcha castaneiventris obscurior, assembly GCA_026261815.1. Taxonomy (NCBI): domain Eukaryota; kingdom Metazoa; phylum Chordata; class Aves; order Passeriformes; family Monarchidae; genus Monarcha; species Monarcha castaneiventris. Next base: position 9,688,478 of record JAMPIT010000230.1, on the reverse strand, counting down.
TTTACTGTGCCATCTAAGTTAGATTTTCTGTTGTTTGGATGACAGATAATACTAAAGAGGTTTTATCTTGCATGTTATTTTGGAGTACACTTAATTTTAAAAATAACAGACATTTTCATGAATCCAAAGAACCCAGAACAATCAAATATAAAATAAGACGAAAGTACTGTGTGGCTGTTTGGTGGACTATCAGGTGTGATTTGCATGATGTCAGTTTATTTTTCACAACATTCTCTTTGTTAGACCACTGTAACAGTAGATTTGTCCTGGATACCCAACAGACAACCCAAGACAAAAGGATAATGAGGATTATGGTAAAAATTCTGATGGTGATGTCTCATTTATAAGTCTAATTAAAGATTTATTGCATCATCAAAAATTGTCTTTGCATTTAATAATTTTCTATGATTATTCCAGAGACTTTTATTATGCAAATTAATTCACTTCTATATAGTATTTCATCTCCATCACAGTCATGAGAGATGCAAATTCTGGAACAAAAGAAAAATACAATAAGAATTAAAATACTTTACTACTTTCCTGAGTTTATTTGCTGACTATGCCAATATCTTTCTAGCATATGAACTCGCCCTCAATGTTCCCCATGCACCATTGGCAAGTAAGTCCTCCAGAATGAGTTACAATACGAAACTGTTGAGAAGACAAAGCAGAATGAGTTGTGTGCAAAATGAAAGACTATATATCAGTAAATTATAGTAGAAAAAGTGAACTAATTTCCTTATGCCATTAAAATAAAGCACAATTAATTATTAACATGTCTTTTAAAACTCAGATGTTAGACAACAGATTTTGCACCCTTAGTCTATGACACCAACACATGAATGGAGCAGCGTGAAAAAGGAGCTATTTCAACTTTGCCAAATACTGTGGCAAAAAAACCCCTCCCATCTTTACTAATTTTTTTTTTGTGTCTTGAAAAATTTGTAACAACTACCTATACATTTTAGAGGTTCAGATATGGCAAAGAATTCTGAATTTTAAATATTTTTCCAGAATAAGATGTTTATACGCTAAAATCTTTGAAATATATTCTGCAGTAATAACCAAGAATTTATATCTTATGTTGCTGTCAGTTAGTTTTAGCTAGATCAAATATTTACCAAGTAAGAATTGTGATGACATGGAAATTTGGGAAGTGGTCTGTTTCTTTCTGTAAATGCATGAGCAAAACACACATCAGACACAAAAAGTCCCATTGCTCTCTAAAGAACAGCACAAAAAAAAAAAGTAATTCTGATTGTTGAATTTGACTTTAGGTGACAGTTTATTTTACACAAACATTTGAATTATTTTTATTACCAAAAATTGTGGAAGAAGTCCAGTGAGAATGCATGCAAGCATCACATATGGACCTAAAAGCTTTTGCTTAAAAGGTTTTCTGATTTTCCAAGGTCACATATCCCCTTTCTTATACATTTCCATTCCTACAACTCTGTCTCCTTTCAAGTTATGTATGTTTCTTCATGTAAACAAGAACATTAATAGTATATTAACCTTTATAGTAAACCACTATGCTTTCACTCCATCAGTAAATATCTGGTTTAATATTCTCCCTATTTCTAATCACTTTTAAGAAGCTGAAATTTAGTTGCTTTTTGCATACAGTTCCTTTGTTGTAACTGAGCCATGCAACTGCACATCCCTTGACTGACACTTCTGAGAGGACTACCTTCCCTAAGATACAGACTTTTATTTCCTACCTATTATACTTTAAAAGAGATAAATCTCGTTTTAGGCCTATTTCCTATTTCTGAATGTATCATGAGTCTGGAGAACGCCTAGTAAAATTATGTTTCTGGTTCTATTCCTAGCCCTGGAATATGTTAACATTTACTACACACTGAAGTATTGATCACCTGCCTGAAGAAATGGCTCAAAGTTCATTGCATTTGAAATGATTCTTCTTTGATCCTTGGCTCTGGAGAGAAGATGGAGCAGTTTTCAACTACTTCTGGGAATGACTGCAAAATACACTGTATTTTAATACCTTTCTGTGCTCAGCTTGGCAATTTTTTGTCTGTAAGACTTTAAGTTTCAAAATACCATTTTGGAGGAAAGAGTAATGAAAGTAGTTCTAAACCAGTATTTACTAACTCAGAAAGATCAAAGGTCAGTTTTGGAATCCTGCTTTCTTTCTCTAGTATAATTATTTGGAAAATATAAATGTGATAACTGTGGCATACATCCAGTACTTTTTGTGAGAAAAGTATTGAAGCTGGTTAATTTTCACATTTCTGTGTTAAAAGACAAAAATAATTGCTATCAAGTCTCAAGCTTTTATATCGGACTACATGTGTTAATCACTACAGACCTATAATTTTTGGAGGAATTCCCTGTGTACAAATTCAGGCCACCCAATGGGTCTCAGAGATCTCTGTCTGTCACACAGGCTACTTGGAGATAGTCACCTTTCTATTTCAAAGCCCATTCTTAGGAGTCTCCTTCAAAGACTCAAGTGTATGTATTGTAACATAATGAATCACTGTTAATCAGTTCCTTTGTCATTTCTTTCATATTGTCTCTGTTTTTGAGATACAGTAATTAAATCAGTTCAGGGAAGCTAGAATCAGAAATCACCTTTCTTAAAACCTCCTCCTTGCTCTAATTTTGTTCACACCCCTTTATCCTCTCTCTAGAGACTCAAACTCAGTGATTAACACTGCTGAAATTGAGTGTTCATATTGCTGAAATAGAATGATTCAGTTTTCTCGCAGAATCAAGGAATTATTATCCTCAATCAATTAAATTGCTACTCAGATTATGAACATGGAGGCAGTCACCAAAAAGTGACTGTTCACAGGTTCAGGGCTTCCTAGTGAGGTTCAGTGATTCTCAAAGGTGACATCATGGCCTTTATGCAATGATTCCAAACCACCAGGGTTCCCCCTACAGAGCCATCGTTATCCTATGCATAATAGGGGCATGTGTCTCTTACTAGTATGTTTAAAAGGTGCAAGTCAACATCTAATATATTTTGACAAGATTTCCTTTTGATGTCATGAAAAAAATCACAATCAGGTATTCAGAAATCATTATAGCATTAACAGTTTTGGATTTGAATGGCCTTATTGATGTTTCCTGCAGGGAGAAAGTATCCACTTGTGTCTGATGTGCCATTTACTGAGAATTATCCACCATCTGTAATGTTAGGCCTTACTCCAAAATCCTTTGAAGTCTATGGAAGGATTTGCATCAACGGCAGGGGACTTTTATTAGGTAACCACTGCTCTGAATTTTGAAAGCTAAATGCACTAAATTCTAATCCTTTGAGATTCAAAGGTGTGGGTATTGCGAAGGGATTTGAGCTGACGACTTTGTAAGTGGAATCATCATGGTATGAGTACTGACACGGGATACAGTCTTGTTTCCTTTACATTTTTGAAAGCAGATTTTTCAGGAAGCAATGCAAACAGCAAAAAAAATCAGATAAATCTCTTCTGTCTTATTTAATACATAATAACTAAACTTCTACTTGAATCCTGAATGTGTTTAGAAAGGATATGTATTTTTCAATAATACTTGAAAGACTTGTGAATCAGATCTAGGGAATCTCATTTTACAGTTCAGATGTGAAGTCCTAAAGCATAATGACATGTCAAAATTTAAAGAGAAGAAGACTTTCATTAATCAAATTCTACTTTTCATAAAAGTAATAAATAAGAACACATTGTGTAAAATACTGAATTTAACATCTAACCTTGTATTTTCAAACAGTCTGTCATGGTTTAACCCCAGTCAACAGCTCACTCCTACACAGCCGCTCACTCACTCTCATCGTGGGATGGGGGAGATTATCAGAAGAGTGAAAATGAGAAAACTTGTGGGCTGAGATAAAAGCATTTTAATAGGTAAGGTAAAACCAGTGCACACAAACAAGGCAAAACAAGGAATTCATTTGCTATTTCCCATGGGCAGGCAAGTGTTCAGCCATCCCCAGGACAGCAGGGATCCATCATGTTTAATGGTGATTGGGAAGACAAACCCCATTACTTTGAACATCCCGCTTCCTTCCTCTTCCCCCCATTTAATATGCTCAGCATGATGCAATATGGTGTGGGATACCCCTTCAGACAGGCAGGATCAGCTTCCCAGCTGTGTCCCTTCCCAGCTCCTTGTGCCCCTTCAGCATCCTTGCTGGTGGGGTGAGAGGCAGAAAGGCCTTGACACAGTGGAAGCCCTGCTCAGCAATATCCAAAACATCCCTATGTTACCACTGCTGTTTTTGTCACAAATCCAAAACACAGCACCATACCAGCTACTGTGAAGAAAATTTACTTTATTCCATCCAAAACCAGCACATAGCTTTAACATTTTCTTTGCCCTTAATTAGCGTTTCTCTGTGATTCTTTGTCGTGCCAAGTCAACATTTGATCATCTGTAAAGTTGTGGTTATAGTGGAGTTTGATATCCATGCTTATTTTATCCATTTCTTTACCCAAAGGAACAGAATTTTGCATTTGTCCAGTCTTTCACAAAATGAAAATGCAATTTAACTAAGCCTAATTTGAAATTAAACAGCTGGTGTCTGTTGAAAAAAACAGAAATCCTGAAAAATATCACGAAATCTTTCCCTAGGAAAAATTTATTTGCTTTCTAAATTGGCATATCTGGCTAAAAATAATTTCTAAAAAGCAATATGAACTGAATACTTGGTGATTAAACATTAAGTAATTATTCCAAAAAAAAAATAAGAATATGTAATTTTGTTCTAAAATCAAAATATAAATGTAAAAAAAATTGTATATAAATATCAGTGATTTCCTACACAGCTGGTTATAAGGTCACTTGAATAACAATATAAATGCAATGAGGTTTTTTGAGTTAGAACTTTCCTCATTGCCACGTTTAGGTATTGCTCTACCCTTTAAAAAGTCCTTCACTTCAGCCAAGTTCATTCTTAGGGATTATTAGTAATAACGATGAAGTTATTATTTTGGAACTTAAATCTGGGGAAATGCTGATTTTAGGTCACTGCTTATAGTTACAGTCTCTTTAGAGAAACAAATGTACTGTTTTCTTATTCCTTCTTGTATCATTCTTACCTTTGATTACAGTCCATTCTTTCATGTTTCAGTCATTCCAAAGGAGTAGAAATGGTTTTTAGTGAGTAGTAGTAGAATGGCTGATACTGAACTTGATTTATGGAACTTAATTAACAAAGAATTAAAGAAAATATAATTGATGCCAATCAACATGGGTTCCAGAAAATGAATAATGTCAAAGCAACTTAATATCTTTTTTGATGAGATTAAATAGTTGTCTGATAAAGATAATAGTGTTCATGTAATACGATTATATTTTTGATTTCACGTCACATGCCCTTTTGATTAAAGAACTTGAACAATATGCTATCAACATGTTAAAAGGATTAAGACCTGTTAATTAAAGAAACTCTACATCAAATTGCAAATGACTAATCATCAGTGAGTGGATGTTTCTGAAAAATTCTCACAGAATTTGATTCTTCATTCCATGCTATTTTGTCAATGATCTAGAAAGCTTAAGATGATCTCCAGTAAACTGTGCAAATGGCAGAAAGCTGGAAGAGTGTTAAGTGAACAGAGAAAAGCTTACCCATCTAATGATGCTGGGCTATCTGGATTGATGAACACCACCAACAGAGACAAAAAATGTGGGATTTAACATTGACAAAATCATGCAGGTAGAAGCAAGGACCGTATGGGATGAAAGAGTCCTGAAAAAGAGCTACTCTGAAAAGGACTCAGGTATCTGGGTAGACAGCTGTGTTCATATACAAAATGGAAGACTCCTAGTCTTCAAAATATGTTTTCCAGATGAGAAAAGCCTATTTAAAATGGCCTCTTGCCCATACTCAGCATATGTACTCTGTCCAGAAATGCTTTGGAAATGGTCCAATTTGAACAGATCAAATACACAGAGAGAGGGGTCTGATAGAGATGAATGATCAGTCATCCACTAAGACTGCCAGACTCAGTGTGACGGCTAAAAGGACTAAGGCTCTTGCATGTGGAAATGAGAGAATACTTATAGCAGCAGTACTTTATGACTGATGGTAATGCTGGTGGTACAATGCTAGGAATTTTATGCCTAGAATTGTTATATGTACTTCAAGAAAGGTGTTGATAAATAGGAAAATTCAGAGACAATCCTCAGTACTGATTAAAGGATTTAAAATCAACATAAAGCTATGTGAAGAATTTAATCTATTTTATCTTAGCAAAAGAAGGCTAAGAGTGTTCACAGACTTGTTCACAGACTCTGAATATATTTTTGGAGCATATATTCATATACTCTGAATATATATACACACGTATATATATTAAAAATAAATATATATGTATACACATTTTTTCATTTAAGAGATTAAATATATGCAGATATTTAATTCAGAATTTAAAACAAGTTTCAGAGTATAGTGGATGATTTTCTCTCCATGGCAATGTAGAAATTTCAAATCAAATCCCTATCACAGAGCTTCTTTCAACACTATTTTGCTAGCATGGATGTAGCTGTAATGTCTTCTGAACCACTACAAAGTCTTGTCGTTTGGATGACTTTCATTAATGTCTTTAATGAGGAATAGGCATTCCTGCTGTGTTTTAATCACTGTACACTTCAGCATCTGATCCAGAAGACAGAGATCATAGCACACTATGAAGCACAGTTGTTAGTCAGGGATCTCCGTAGAGAGGTGTTACTAAAGGAACATGACACCTTAATGCCATTTTTATGGCAATGTGGATTAACTTTGAACTAAGACAAAGTATAGATTTGATATAATTGCAACTAAAATTTTTTCATTCTTTTTTTTTTGGCAGACTAAACAAATCATTACATTTTCAACTAGTAAAAAAGAATCTTAACCTATTCTCACCATTAGTGTGTGTCCCTAGAAATATTTGGCTCTGATTTATGCGTGAAGTTTTCAGAAGCTAAAGCAATCCAAACAATAATCTCCCAGTTATGATTAATGTGCTTTTCCAGATGTATTTGCCCAAAATCTACCCAATTCTATATAATAAGCAATAAGTAGACATGAGAGACATTTTAAAACTAAACATTATAAATTAATGTCTTGTTCAACATAATAAAGCGTAGAGGGTCTTCACAAAGTAAAATTAAATTCAATGAATAAATTATTTTAAAGTCTGATATTTGTATATAATCAAATTATGAAAGTCCATGCAAGGGAACAGATATTCACAAAGGTATGTGTGTCTGAAGTAAAATGTTCAGACCTTCTAAAGGTTGAGCTTCCTGGGTTTTGTTTTCTAAAAAAATTCTAAATATTTAGCACAAATATTGCACAGGCATTTATAGACCAGTGTGGGAAAAAGTTAAGATGAAAAAACCTATAGCTGATGAAATTAGGACTAAGATAAACATAGAAATCGTCTTAGAGCACACAATTAAAAGCGAGTCAAAATGTTTCAAAACTTGGCTACCTCCCTGATAGCTGATCAAAAGAAATGGCCATACATACACTCCAACTATTTTTCTTAAGATTACAGAATACACATAAGAAAAGCAGATTTTGCATACAAGAATGAAATAAAGAATGAAAGGAAATTATAAGGACACTATTTTAAGATTTAGCTTAGCTGAAATGGCATGTAAGTAGGAGGTAGGAGTAAGGAAACATTCAGGCAAATTTGAATATGAAAAAATTCTCTCAGTTTCTCTGATGGAAACGGTAGTTGCTAATAATAATGATGAGATGCAGGGATCAGATGGTATAGGCAACTTCATTCCTTCATGCTGAAAATACTGCCATATAAAGATGGAATAGAGGCAGACTTTAACCCCTTTCCCATCTTTGCTACCTGCATAAGTCTTTTAACATTTTGGGGGTTTAGCCAATATGATATGTGGGGTCCATGTGTTCAACTTTCATACTCCTTCTTTCAGCTACATATAGACCTTTTGCAGCTGTGAAGTATTCTGAGGTCACAGCTCTGGGTACCTGCTCCAGCTGGGCCTTGAGTTTATACTGGGGTCAGTTTTCAGTGCTTGGATTGAAATCCTCTTCAATTATGTCTTGCACAGACAGAAAGCCCAGGGCATAGAATGTATGAAGTAATGGTTGCTCTAACACATCCCTCCACTGGACAGTCAGAGTTCCCTTACCCTCCAGAACTGAGGAATCTCATGCAAACTCTTTGTTGATCAGAAGAGGCCCCTGCAAAGTCCTGAGCAGGGGGCCCTTGGGGATGGTTTGCTGGGGTGCTCACTGGGCAGACTGACTGCCCAACAGGAGTGCTTCTGATGGCCACAATGTCCAGACCACAAAGGTCCAGTATCCAGGATTGGTCCCAGAGAGTACTAATGCACAGGTAGAGATGTGGTTTCAAGGGATCAGAATCCTATGATCCCTCCCCGTTTAATTTATAGAACAGTCTAAATGTAGTAGAAAAATGCTCATGGAAATTAAGAACAATTCATTTTCAAGCTACTTCAGAAGTTTGCAATCCTCACTTGAGCAGCAGTGATGACATTAATTAAGAAAAGGAGCTTGTCATCTTACTCCACTGCATATTAGCTTTGTCTATCTGGTATTCCTAATGGATGTCTCTGTGTAAAGGCCCACAGATGGCTCCAGCAATGAGGAGGAGGAAAAGGAAAACACATAATTTCTAAATGTCAGAGAAGAATAAAAGCCAGCTAAACAAACCAAACAAGATGCTGACAATTGACACTACCCTGCAGCAGGAAGCTAAAATCCTGCCTTTGCAGGAAGATTATAATGCTTTTTTGTTGTTGTTGTTATTGTTAATCACCCCAAGAAGAGAGCTTTGCCAAGGAAGAAAGATTGATCATTGTGAAAAGTGCCAAGCTCCACAAAATGAATTTCAGTATTTTACTGACCTGAGTGCTTCACTGTTGGCAGACCATATGAGTAACTATTTGTGTAATTTAGGGCTGGGTGTTCTCAGAAAAGTACAATTTATTGGCTTCATTGAGGCACAGCCTAGAAGTCATAATAAGTGTAAGTGGTTAACAACCCCCATTACTCCCTAGCCAAAAGTATTCAGTGAAGCATCATTGAATGTTTTTCTACTTGTTTACATCTTGTTATGTGACATTAAGCCAACCTGAAGAGAGATTTAGTCAGAAAAATATCAATTTGTTCTTGTTATTCCAGTGGAGGCTGGTAGAGCAGGGGATTTGGCGAAACCTTGAATCCCCTAACTATTTTGAAGGGGGGTGCAATTGAGAATTCAGCAGAATGTCACAACAGGGACCAGAATCTGGAAGGGACTTTCAGAGGTGTTTCAGACATATGCTCTGCATTCCTCTCATGGCATTGCAGAAGCACACTCCTGTTTCACCACATCATCATCAGATGTGAAATGACAGCGTTCTGCAAGTAACTGCAAGTGACGCATCCATAACAGTGTCTGCATGGGAAACATTTGCAGAGACTGTGCATTGGATATTCACTAGAGGAGTACTTTCTTATTTGTTCTCCTTAAGCCACAAAGACATCTTCAAATAATTGGTTACTTAGACACTTCCAATTATCTAAATGATTTTGTTTTATTGCCTTGAGTGTCAAGCTAATTATTATTAGAGATGTGAGAAAATATTTTATTTCCCAAATTGCAAATGGATTATATAAAATTCTGGTAAAAACAAACAGCTTCTGATAAATCGTCATTCACAGTCATTCAGGAGGAAGAAAAAAATAAAACAGAAACTTTATATATTCATTGCTCCTGAGACTATAAACACTGTTTATAAATGACACAATATTCAGTGTTCTTCCATAAAAAAGGAACATATTGAAATACCAGGAAAACCTGATAAATACACCAGTCAATGGATTTATACATGACTGAGCAGGAGATACGCAGTTCTGAATTCTTAAAAGCAGCTAAACTAGATTATGCTTAAATTCTGACAGTAGATACAACATATTGACATTGCAAACTAATATGTCCCAGATACTCCTGTACTCAGACACTTTGTGAGTCCTTGAAGTGATGAACACAATGCAAATGGACTGTTTGGTAGAGTGTGGGATTATTACAGGCATGTAGTCATCAAGAATCCAGAGCAGCACAGCCCTGACAATATTTATGGCTTAATACCCTTTTCAAAATCAGTGCATTTTGGAAATCCCAGTGTCTAAAAACTTAGTTCAGAGCTGCTCTCTGCCCATGCTCCATATCATCAAAGCAAGAACAATTGCTTCTGTGCCCAGTAACAGAGCTGTTATTGCAAATGGTTCAAATACAATGAAGACTGGAAATCTAAATAGACTAACAGAAAATTGCATTTGATTGCACACCAGACCCTCCATTGTGAATATGTATCAGATTAGGTGAACTAAAACATCTCTTTCCCTTACTTTCTTTCACTATAGTCTGGGCACAACCTTTCACTAAGGTGGGGAAAATCTTTAGAATTGCTTAAATATTGACTTTCTTTTTGATGCAAAAAGAAGACAATCTAAATCATTACAGTTCATTTTCAGATTTCCTATGAGGAAATATTCTTCTTTAGGCAGTTTTATTCTACAGGGTTTGTGACATGGTCAAAAAGAAACCCTTCTTGTTCAGGATAAATGAGAATTTTGGATACAGCAGTCATCTGCTACACAATGTCTGGTCTCCTTCTAGAAAGTCCCTCCTTCCATCCTTTTGTATACGAGAGCAGAACAAGCAGCAGCCCTGTCTACATGCATCTTAGATGGCTTCCATTTAAAGATCATTGAAATTTTCAGCACTTGTTCCAAAGCCTTTGAAATTTGGCAGGCTTTTAAGAAAAGCAAACTTGAAAATTATTTTTGTTTTCCATATATGAAAAACACGTCTGGATTTACTTAACTGCAAATATCATCAAGACTCCTCGTTGATGTGACATTCCTAATATGCTGTATTTCACTGCAGTTATGTGCCTCCGTCACATTTACACTAATTCAAACACATTCACAAGCCTGGAATGCTATAAAAATTGGCTATTTTTCTCATAGTATAATGGCTTCATATGTTATCCCAGGAGGTGCAAAGAAGCCTTAACTCATCCTTAGAGCAGTCTGATCTTGAGTAACATTATGTGGACTTTGCCAGATCCTAATGCATTTAGGATTTTAGAGTACAGCCCAAAGTATATTAAATCAGACTGTAGAATTTCTGTCATAAATATGAATAATATATTCTCTAGTTTATACACAAAAAAACTGATCAGTAAAAAGGCCAACATGTACTTCCTACAAATAAATGCCATAAGACAAAAAGAATTAAGTCAACAAAATGCAGACAGGGCAATAACAAAATGTGTATTATTTCAAGAAAACATTTGCTGCTTAGAGGAGAAAGAGGAAATTATCATTGGACAAAGAGAAAATATATGTGCAAAATTTAGCAAAACACTCTCTGCTTAGATTACTTAAGAACTATGCCCCTAAGTGTTAGTGTGGAGTTTTTTTCCCCCTTAATAATCTCAATTGTTTACCCTCAGAATTTTTAATATTTTTTGATAACGATTACAATATTAAAATCTTAGAACTCAGGAAAGTGTAGTGTAACACAAGTTATATAATCTGCTAAATTGTGAACACTGTGACCATAGTTTCTCACACAAATGTGTATATAGAGGCATCTATGTCTCTTCTGTATTAAGACTTTTCCACTAAGCAGTGACTACTTTTTCACTACCACTATTCTCTGAATAGTGTGTATCTCTTGCTTGAAGAGCTTATTTCAGAATGAAAAAAAAAGAGGAAAGACAGAACAAATCTGAAATTTCTATTAGAAAGGGGGAGTACAGTGACCCCCTTGGCTGTATTCTCATTTTGAACTGAAATGCAAAATGACATCTGCTCTGGTAACAGAAAATGCATTTGCATTTAATGGTGTAGCACTAGAATAAGAATGTGTGATATCTCCTTTCCCTGAGCTCTGCTTGTATTGCATTAGGTGTTTCATACAGCAACGTTCACTCCACTACTGATTTTGTCCTCTTTTGCATATATCACAACTCCTGAAATCAATGAAGTTGAGAAAATGTTATCTGTACCTGGAAAATGTCATTATCAGACAATATTGCCATATGGTGCCACTTAACTGTCATCCTGCACTCTGAAGAACTTGAATGCTCTTTTTCCAGGGGAATTCAGAGTAGGCAAACTTCCAGTGTAAGGCACAGACTCTGAAATGGCAGCTCCCAAAAGAGTGCTCCAGGCTGACTTGTTTCCATGCAGAAATGACAAGTTTCTTAGAGTGTCTTTAGGAACCTGTTGTGTCTGTGGTACTTCAGATGATCTAATTGCTGTGTGCTACATCCAGGCTAGTGAGTCCAGCTGAGAACTGGAGAGTGAATGATGATTTCCTTCCAGAAGGAATTGTCTCTGGGGCAGACTAAGTAAAAAAATGCCTTTGCTATCTGTACTTCTGTCAGGAAATAGCTATTGTGGCAAAATACAAGGTGAGTCAGTTTTACATCATGAATAAACCCATCTTATCCCACTGAAACTGCTGTTAGTGACCATTGTTGATTTATCATCACTTGTTACTTCAACATGGGGGATATTTACACCAGCTCAGTCCTTCTGTGACTCAAAACACCCTAGAGCATTAGGGAAGTCCTTCATCAGCTTCTCAGGTATAAAAATCTGTTTATGTCTTTTTTTCTTAGGTGAGAGAGAACTTCTAACTGTGGATTCATTTGTCCAAAAGTATTGGGAGCCCTGACAGAAAGACAGGGGATATGCAAATGTTCTCTTGTGAAAATTACACTTACTTGACTTGAAGGTCACCTTGGCAGAAAATTTAACACCTTGCAGAAATGGTTGTGCAAAAGAAGTTGAAACTGTGTGTTTAATCCAGGTTTTCAGTAATGCTGGAATAGGATCCCAAAGCTCCTGACTTGCTGGTAATTTGCTCTGCTTGCTAAATATTGGGCACCAATATTTTGTTCCCCCTATCAGCTCCTGATATAGGATCTTTTCCAGCATACCCATTTGTAGTAAATTGCTTTGCCAGAGCCTCCCTTTTTCTGATAGCACTGAACATCTCTTTTTCAAATGTGTTTTGCCCTTAAATATGCCAGAGTATGTAAGTGGCACCCTTCCAGGTAAGAATCAGCATTACATTTGGAAGTAATTTCTCATGAGATGCAGTTTGGTTCCTGGGGGAAGGGCAGTTACAGACTGGATTTTTAAAGGTTTCTCTCAGCTCTGTCTTGTACGCTCTTGAGTATTATTTAATTATTATTTAATTTATTATTTAATACTTACACAGTTTTCTGATAGATGTTGGGGCAATTAAAATACTAATAAAAGCATTAATGATTTTTTATTTTCATTCTATTCTTAGATAAATTCAAGCCATACGGAATATCTTTTGGTAGTCAGTGTGAAGTATGTGCTTTTTTTGTTGTTACTGTTTAGTTTTTCCTTTTTTTCTTTTTTCCCAGCCTATCTTTCTCCCATCTGTGATTTGCTGAGTGGAAAGTACCCATCCATAAACTATGATCATTCTCAGCACAATCCCATTGGGCAGAAGCTTGGTTTTGGTTAGTAATGTGTTGATGTGATCAGACTTAAACTACTTCCCTTAAGAAAACAACAAATAAAAACCAACAATAACAAGGCCTCAGTGAAGTGCTCATTCAGCCATCGATATATCTGTAGTAAAGCTAGCATTTAGTGATCAGTTACATGATTCCCCTTCATACACAAAATGCATTGATCCAAGAATGTTGTATTCAGTCTGATTTCTATTAAAATAAGATGGAAAGCTTTTTGTGTTTGAGTATGTTTATTTATGTGAGTTTTTCAGAGCCCTGGATCTGTTATCACTGTTATTGTACCTGATATTAAAAAAAAAAAACCAAAAAACAAACAACTTTGCAGATTTTATAGGTGACACAAGAAAGGAAACAAAGTAATATTCTGGTTAGATACTGCTTTGCCTGGAAATAAATTTTAGAAAAATGTTGAAGCTTATCTTGTAACTTTCACAAAAGGACAATGTATGTTCAAATAGAACTGGGAAGGTGGTTGGTGCAAGATTCACATTTATAACTGTAAGATTTGAAAATCTAGATGTTATCTCTTTTCTAGCTTAGTCATTTCATTTCTCTTTATATCAGCATCTATGAATGTCAGTCTAGGTATTCCCAAGCTACTATTTACACTTTTATAAATACAACGTATTTTGAACTTAGGTCAAAAATAGGAATTGCAGGTTTCAAGTTGGAATTATTAAGTTGTAGACACCTAAGATTTAAGCTAAGCATTGTAGTAGCTACATCCTTCTTAAGTAATTTGTAAGGTCTGCCCTAAGCTCTCCTGAAAAGGATTCATCATATGAGGATACAAGCTGCTTCAAAACTTTTTAAAAGTGGACACTCTCAAACAAGCAGGACCTTGGTCTAACTTTGAAGATGATAGGATCTTAAGCATTACTATCACTTCTATAGCTAATCAGGAGACTGGAATTCTGTATCACTTCTATATCTTCAGGAATAGGGCTCTATATGTATGGTTTCTGAGAAATTATGTTTAATTTCTGAAAATTATATAAATTTAGTCCTGATTAGAGGGGTAGCAGAGGACACAGAAGAGCTTCATTTGTAATCAGAGACAGAATACTGCATAGAATTCCCAGGCTTGGTTTATTTTATTATTATTTCAGTACAAAAGGAATCACAAATTTATAAATGCATAAACAAGATCCACACCTGAATATGAATTAACTGATAAGGAGTGCTGTGCTGACATGAGTAGCAAATTTTCAATTCAGAAGCAGCTTTGCTCTTTCTGCTCAAGACAGCTGTATTCTTTAGAGACAGAACAGAAAAGAGAGTCCAGAGCATCCAAAATATCGAACCACCAATATTTCAGAAAATCATTAAGAAATGTGAAATTGCAGATGTCTGGAAGAGAGCAAAGCCTTAAGATGCAAAGAGTGTCAAAAAATAAGGTGAGTGTTTTCCCTTGAATGTTTTCTCAATCCCTCTTTCACAAAGAATCTGATAGGAATCTTTAGGTAACCAACAGTTTTTCACTACTACCATTACTGTTATTGATAGTACACCTTCAGTAAGAGTACAAAATTAGAAGCTGTGGGGTTACATTCCTGTTCCTAGTACTGCAGAAGTCAAAGTTCACTCTGGTGGATGTTGTTTTCTGTTTCTTTTGAGACAGTGGATCTTTATTCTTTCATCTTATCAGTTCATGGTCAGCTAAAGGAATCTGAATGTTTACTCCTGGTAACATTTCAACATTTACTGCAGCTCATTGTGGTTTTTTGGCTCCCTCTGTTAGCCTTTTCTATGGTATTTTTCATCCATAAACAGGCTTCACAAGCAGGGCTTGTTATGTTCAAGTCTTATATTTTCTCACTTGTCTGTTGTATTTCACTTCTATGCCTAAGATCAGCACTTGTGCTGACATAAATTGAAATAAAATGTTAGTACAAAGTGGGTTACAAACTGAGGAAGGGTGGGTAGAATTAGTGTTTGCTTTCTGGGTATTTTTATTATTCAAGAGAAGAAGGAATATAGAAAGAAAATTTGGAAAAATGGAAAAAAAAATCAGAAATTACTGATCTCAGTTATGGTGTGAATTGTTTTTCTCTGTGACTGTGATACCTGCATCAATGATTGGTGAGATGGTACCACATTTTATTTAAGCCATGGTAATACTTTTGGTCCAGAATGTTTTAATTACGCTCAATTAATTTGTCAAATAATATTTTTAAAAAGGGGAAAGTGGAAGACCTGGGGAGCTACAGACAAGTCAGTCTCACCTCTGTGCCAGGCAAGACCATCGAGCAGAATCTCCTGGAAACATGTCAAATCTCATGGAAAACAGAGGTGATTGGTAACAGCCAACATAGCTTTACAGAGGAGAAACCCTGCCTGACAAATTTGGTGACCTTCTATGACAGGGCTACAGCACTGGTGGATGGGGCCAGAGCAACTGGCATCATCTACCTGGACTCACACAAAGTGTTTGACACTGTCCTGCATGACATCCTTGTCTCCAATTGGAGAGACAGGGATTTGATGGATGGACCACTCTGTAGACAAAAAACTGGCTCCATGGCTGCACACAGAGTTGCGGTCTAGGGTCAGTGTCCATCTAGAGACCAGTGATGAGTGGTGTTCCTTGGGTCAGTCCTGGGGCTGATACTGTTCAACATCTTTATTGTCAACATGGACAGTGGGATTGAGTGCAAGTTTGCTGATGACACCGAGCTGTGTGGTGCGGTCAACATGCTGGAGGGGAGGGATGCCATCCAGAGGGACCTGGACAGGCTAAAAAGGTGAGCCCATGCAAATCTCACGAAGTTTAACAAAGCAAAGTTCAAGGCCTTACACCTGGATTGTGGCAATTCCAGGCACACCAACAGGTTGGGAGGAAAACTGATTGAGAGCAGCCCTGTGGAGAAAGACTCGCAGGTGATGGTTGACGAAAAACTCAACATGAGCCAGTGGTGTGCACTCACAGCCCAGCAAACCAGTGGAATCCCGGCCTGCATCAAAAGGAGAGTGACTAGCAGATTGAGGGAGGGGACCCTGCCCCTCTATCCTTCTGAGACCCTACCTGGAGTATGGAGTATAGTTCTGATGCTCCCAACATAAAAAGGACTTGGAATTCTTGGAGAAAGTCCAGAGGAGGGCCATGAAGCTGATAAGAGGACTAGACCACCTCCCCTATGAAGACAGGCTGAGAAAGCTGGGCCTGTTCAGAGAAGGTTTCATGGAGACCTCATGGCAACCTTCCAGTAGCTGAAGAGGACCTACTTGGAATGTGAAGAGAGATTCTTCGCCGAGAAGACCAGGTTAGATAAGGCCTTGAGCAACCTCATCTAGAGGAAGGTGTCACTACACGTGGCAGGAGGCTTTGGAACTAGATGTTCTTTAATGTCCATTTCTATCCCTTAACATTCTATGATTATTTGATTTTCTAAAAATAATGGAAAATTCCACCTGGATATTTGCATAGAACCTGCTTGGACCAATATTTAAAGTAATTTCAAGGGTATTATTCTTGTGTTACTTAGAAACTAATGCATAATACTTTCTCTTTTTTTTTTTTTGCCATTTTAGATCATTAAATGCACTACATGTCATTATGAGGCTGTCTGGCTTATGTTGGCAGTTGTCAGTATTTCACAGTAAAGTCATTCCTCCAAGAATTGCACGTTTCTAGTCTTGCTAAAGATATCTCATGAGCTAGATTACTTAGTTTCTGGATTAGAAGAAACATTTTTGAAATAAAGGAGTATTTATGAAAAAGTACTAGAGTCCAATGACAGGACAATTGCAAATTTGATGGATCTGACAGTGCTGCAAATCAAGGCAAGAGGGAACTGGAATAATTATTATGTTCAGGTATATGTGAAGATTGTGTCTCTGTAAATTGGAGCTGTGTTAACTGAAAGAAGAAGCTCTGTTGAATTCTTCCACAAAAAACCTTTGACAAAGACCCAGACCTTATTTTAATGTGAAAAAGAAAACAACTGACTTTCTGTCTTGATTTTGCGACCCTGTAATTCTTTTTTATTTTTTTTGGAACAGATTGGATTTGGAAATACTGAAATACCACAAGAAAGGCAGCAAATGCAATAATTTATACAGTATTCAAGGAAACAAAAAAAAAGATAGAACTTTCTAGATGGGCTTTCTTGGGAGAAATGACCCTTCTCCCTAAGAATAGGATCTATGTAAAAGTACTTGTTGCAAAGCTCTGAAAATGAAAGCTTTCTTTCATGATTAATTTCTCTTTGTTTCTCCATTTCCCATTAACATTTCTTGTAAAAAGTCAGCATAAGAAAGCTTTCACAAAGCTCATCGATTCAAGGTCACCAGTGTTTCATTGAAATTTATTCAGTGCAAGTCAGACAGTTTAATATACTCTAAAATCTAGGATTCCAAGGACATCTACTAAGTTTTTCAAGGAAATGTGAAAAATCTGCCTGAAAAATACAGGGTAATACATGAAGAGCTGCTACATTATAAGATAATTCTATTGTCTAAATGGTGGTAAAAATAATTCTCTATGAAGATTTATTAGCCTTATGTCTTGTGTCACTGATATTGTTATGTGGGTTTACTAATTTGCCATCAGGCTGAATGCTGAACAAAACTCCCTGTGCAGGACATTTTCCCCCTCTAACCCCTACAAATGCAGGAGCAATATGGAGAAAGAAAGATATTGGTGTTTGACTATCATCTCACATTATACAGCAGGGGGAAAAAATAGAAAATGAAAGGGCTTAATTTCCACGTATTTCATGTGAAATAAATAAGACCAAAGACAAAGAACATGATTATATTACCATTTTAAAATGAAGTGTGAATATTAATAAAAAGAAATTGGACAGTTCAGTAATAAACAGGATAGTAGATTACCATTAAAAATTAGCATAACTGGCAATTGGCATGTTCAATTTGTCAAAGTGGTAGGAGGCAAGACAGACTTTTGTAGGCAGTAGTGGGGTTCAGTTCTTATTTGCCTGAATATGATCAATGATTCTTTAAAAAATACTGGCTGTAGATAATCACAAGTGAAAGCCATTAGAGACATTTTTTAGCTGCTTATAGAAATAGAAAGGTCTGCATATTAATTTACCATGCTACTTCATTAGTTTTGTGTCATTTGTTTCATTAGTCATCTGCTGTTTCACACTGATGTCAATGACACAAAACTAATTTCTGGCTAAATTGTACTGGTGAATTGCACCCCATTACAGGAATAATTCCATTGTGCTTATTTGTATTTGGAATGAATGGTTACATCAAAGCTGTTGGCTGTAACCACTTCATCCAAAACACTTCCACTGTGAAAAGAGGAAACATTTACTACGAATGGTTAGATGGTGCCTGAGATGGATTTTGAAAGTCAGACAGTGAGTACCCAAGTCCTTTTGTACTTGTGGCTTTAGATGCCTTCCCTGGTACATGATTTATGCAGTCTTCCTTCTATGCTCTTCTAATGCAGGTACAGCTATTACATGTATGTAAACTTAGGAAGCAAAGTCATTAAAAACAAACAAACAAACAAACAAACAAACCTGTCACCATCACCCCCCATCCCAGAAACTCAGCCCTGAAAACTTCTTGCCAGCATAGCATAAGGAAAGTGAAGTAACACCCCTAGTGAGGGCTATAAATCTTCATGTCAGTCATTAGTTAATGGGTTAATGAGTCTGTGGGTGTCTCCCTCCCATTTATCTATGGAGGGGAAGCATTAATTTTGTTTGAAATTTTTTGTGGGCTTCTCTAGGTTAGTTCTCTTTTTGATAGCTTCAGATCCTACTGAATTTGATAGGAATTCTTCTATTCAACAAAAGCATGGCACATTCATAATATGGCATATCTGCTTCCAGAAAGTGACTGCAGTTCCTACTACTATCTAGAAGGTTTCCCTAACATCAGGTCTTTGAAAAAGAGGATGCAAAAAAGGCAAAAATAATATTTTATACTGCAAGTAAAAAGAAATCTGAGAATAAATTGTAGGAAGAAAAATCCAGTTCAAAAAGAAGCTGAATTTTCTCCATAGCACTGCAAAATTCACACTCATAAACTAGATCTGGAGGAAGTGCCTTATATAAAATGAACAAATGACACAAAATCTAGCCTGACACCTCCAGCTGAGACTGAACAGCCACAATCCCATTCTCTTATTTTCCTTCTATTATGTACTTAGAAAGTGTGCAGTGCGCTACTGTGGAGTAGGAGAGAGAAAATATTGTATTATTTGTGTTTGCAGTTTGCTCTTACTATATTTGATTAAATAATTTTTTAAGAGCCAGAAATATTTTTTTTAATCTCACAGAATGACTACTCTTAGATATAGACAAAATAAAGGTATTTTTTTCTGTGCTTCCAGAATTGCTATATTTTGGGCAGCTGCTATCAAAAGGAATTGAGTACTTCTGCAGCCTAAAGCAAACTGACAGACCAAATGACAGTGTCTTAAAAGGAGAAAGCTACTTCATTCTGAAATGCACAGCACAAAATGACATGTTGTGACATATTGAAAGATGTCTGGCGGGCACATTTTTAATCATCTTGCTGGTAACCTTTGACCACTGCTGTGAGTGGCTTGCAGGTAAGCAAATGCTGAAGCCCACCACTGTGCTCTGTGTGAAGTTACAATGTGCTGTGTGACTGATCTGCTAAAATACTACATTATGCTCTTCTGGGTCAGGGGTTCAGAGCTGTACCAGGAAGAACAATTTTTGTCTCTCCCCATGTTTGTAGGGTTAAGAGACTGTTCCTGAATAGGTCACTTACTCCTTGTGTCTTAGCCATATTTTTTTTCTTTTCATTGGCAAGTTTTAAAAGTAAAAATCATGAAATTTTACCAATACAATCACCTGCATATGAATATGTATTCAAAAATATGTTTATTCATTTTTCAGAAAGTAGTTATGTTTCATCCTGACTAAGATGTGACTCTAAAATGGTATAAGAAAACAAAATTAATTCCAGGGACCTAGGTGGCATTAACATGGCAACATGCTCTTGAAATTAGATTTCTGTAAACATTCTTCTCAGGAAGTCCAAGCAGAACATGAGGTTGAACAATGAATCAAATCTAAGGGTGCATTTGAGGTTCTCATATGAGATTACCACACACTAACAATGGCAAGAACTTAAAGAACCCCTCTAAGGCAGGCAGTTTTGTCTCACTCTTAACTATTTTACTGTTGAGAATTCACAGGAAAAAACTAGTCTGGAGTGTATCTCCACTCACTTCAGTGAAGTTAAATCAGGTGATACATTTTCTCCACTCTCTTGAGACACTGCTGTACTTGATGTACTTTGCTTTGTGTATGACAGAGAGAAACCTGACAGTATGTGAGTGATGAAGTTTAATATGGTTATCAGAAGGTCCTTTAATGACTATAATAATTCCCAAATCCTGAGCTTGTCAAGCTAACTGCTTTGCTTTCCTTTAATTATAACTAATCATCATCCTCAGGGACAGAAAAGGAGAACTAAAATACAGGAAGAGAAAGATGAGTTACTAGAAGGGACTTCATATGACCTTATCCTGCTATAAACAATTAAAACCCCCAATCATTTTGTTTGATTAGGTGGTTTGCACTCATTCTGTTCCAACATGAGGTACTTCTGATCATGCCATTAATCATGTTATATAAGTGGACATTAATCTAATGTCGCTTCATTATGAAAAATGCTAAAGAGATGGATTTTTCTCAGTGATTACACCAATGAGCTTTCTCATTTCTTTGAGAGTAATAATTAAAAAGTGATTTTTTTCTACATAGTATACAGAATTTCAGATCACAACAATTGTGAAGACGGAACATCAGACATTTCAAAATAAGAAAATGAACATTTTTCTGCATCAGCCTGCTTTTTTATGGAATGAAAGAGTGATGTGCATACCTCAAAGAATCCTTCTGACTCACATGGGACAATCACTGTAGTTTGAAATAATTTTATGGAAATCACAAAGCACAGTACATTATTATGAAAACGCCTGAATAAAAATAATCCATGAAGCCCTTTATTCAGAATCTGCTTGCATGTTAGGGGCTTGTGGAGCTTTAGATTTTCTTTTGATGTGTTTATTTTTGTTTTGTTTTGACAATCTATGCAAAAAAAAAAAAAATAATAACTACATATAGTGTGTCTTAACTGTTGCTGTTCTTCAACAACTATACATCAAATATTCCAATTTAATGGACATTTAATAAAATAAGAGGATTAATGTTTTCAGAATTTGTGCTTAATATGCAGATGGGATGTCATTTTGGTTAGGCATCAACTGTTGCTATGGTCATGCAGCTAAAGTGGGAAAAATGTCTTTTTCAATAACAAAATGCATGTTAAAACTTAATGTTGTATGACTGAGTTGAGTTAAATTATCCAGCATAAAAGTTAAGCTAAGCACCTAATTTCTAAGGTTCTTTTTTCTAGTCTAACTAGACAAACCTCATACTGAAATTCAGGAGATATTGGTTTACCTGAAAACACTTGGAGCTGCCTTCTCCCTTAGTCACTGAGGGACTGTCTGAGGAGCTTACAATGGATAAAGAAACTCTCATAAGAGTCACTGAAGGTATAAGATCATCTGGTTTAAGGTCAGCCCCTGGTTTTGTCACAATCCTTGTGCAAGAGGAGGTGCCTTTATGTCTCACTTTAGGGGCAAACCAACTGACTGGACAGGCCGTGAAAGGAACGGGAGCTTCATTCCCTGCCCTCGTGAGGCACAGGAGGTGTGCTACTGCCACCACCTCCTTTTGCATAGGAACAAAAGGTCTCTGACAAAAGGCCTCTAACAAAAGTTCTTTACATTAAGGGGTTTTGCCCATTATTTAAGCTGTTAGCAGTCACCTGATTTATTCTGTCTGAAAACGTTTAAAGGAGAGATCACAGCAGCAGTTTCAAGGAGGATGAGGCAGAGCTACAGCCAAAAGATGTGTGTCCCTAGTCTTAAAAATTTAGGCTCGGAAACATCGCTGAAATAGTTACACTATTATCTATGAAGAAATTAGATAAAAGGATTATTCCTTGACCTCTTCCATTTCACTGAGCAGACATTGAGATACTTGCTGGGCTTCTCTACTCCCCACTCCCACCTTTCATTTGCCCTTCACTTGTTTAAGAGTTGAGTTGTTATACAGTTATATTATTCTGTATCAAGAAATACTTTTTTTGATATTTTTATTTCAAGGCTTGGAATAACTCTTTGGATTTACTTCACTATCCTACTAAAATACAGTAGTATACAACTGACCATGATATGAGAAAGAAATTGAACAAAAAGTAGGAAATGAGAGCAGCAAAGGATCTGACTCCTCTGGAGGGCACCACTGCTGCCAAGTAGGTGTAAAAACCACCAAACAATAGTATTTGCACATATCAAGAAATAGTGTAGGGAGCAGAGCCACATAGAGATAGGTTTAGATGCTTTATTTCTTATAAATTTTCATTGTCTTCTGCTTGGAGGAGTGACTAGAATGGTAACATCACAAAGAATTTAAGGAATCTGTTTTCAGTATGATTAGTTAGCATCATATTTCTTATTTAGTTCCAGTAATAATTAATTTCAACACCAAATGAAAGGATGCATTCTTTGAATATATGCATGCATATGTATAGACATCTGTAAATGTACTGTATACACATGAATTTTAATATTGTATGTTGGACAAGTATCATAATGAAATACCTTTAAGCATCATGCCATAATTTCCTGGAAATGATGTGTCACACATCTACAATTTATCTGTGCCACATTCTGTGACCTTCCTCTGGCACGATCAAAACTCGTGTTCATGCTGTTACAAACAAGATACACACATGTGCACACATATGTATTTGTATGCACACACAAGTGTTTATGTATATAGTCACCATTTATAAGTATATACCTGAACAAGACACTCTTGCATGTACACTGCATAAGGAAAATCATTATACTCTCTATTTTATTCCTTGTACTGAAATGAATTTCCTGTACTATTTGCTATCATTGTTCCCCAGTAAATTCACAGTAAACACACTGACAAACAAGGAGTAAGGTTTTCAGAAATTCTTTGGGAGGAAAAGTGGACCCTAGAGATAAAGCATTAGATAAGCATATATTGTTTTAAGTGAGCAAGCAAGTACCACATTTCCTAGTAAGAGCTGCATATATGAGTAGAACAGACTTCAACACCCTGGTGACCGAGTGCTTACATACTGAACACCCTTTCTCATTTCCTCTGCATGCCTGGTAAAATCAAGCAAGAACAAAACCTGACCAGTAAAAAACAAGAAGGTAACAATGAAAACAGGCACGTAGATTTTATTTATTAATGGAAAGGGACTTTTTTTCCTCCTTGGAGACATCTTGAAATTGGTAATGAAAAGTACAAGAAATCTATTCACTATCCAGGTCTCTGCCATACTTTGCTGTGATGTGATGAGAGTAGCTATAGCCTTTCTGAGGCTGTTTCCTGGCTGTGAAGAACATAGCATAGTTTCTGATGCTCTCTGGAATCCAACATGGGCATGGCAGGGCTGATCTGGCCTCCTGTGCTTCCCTCCCCTTGTCTTGGGGGCAAAGTAAGGGTGAATTTCATTGATGGCTGTAAATCATGTGAATGTTGTTGTAGCTGGCCCATATAAGCAAAGCAGATCTCAGAGACAGCTTAGACAGACAAAACCACATCTGGATTAAGAGACTGCCAAATAACTTAAGGGTGCTGAAAAGAAAATTAATAAAAAATGTCCTGAAAAGATATGGAAATCTGGGATGCCCAGCTAACAAAAAAGAGAGCTACAAGCTGATATGTGGGGAAGCTGATGCCCAGATACCACTGGCATGTTTTGCTCTCTGCATAAGGAACGCCAAATCGCTGGGAAAAACAAAGAGACAGAAAAAAGTGTATTTTAATATTTTGAAATTTCTTTATGAGACTGTCTTTGTTTTGAATGGGGTAGAGTTAATTTTCTTCCTAGTAGCTGGTAGAGTGTGAGTGGCTGCATGGTACTTACTTGCCCTCAACAGGGACTGACATCTCACCAGGTGTGCATTTCTTCTGGAAACCACACTGAAAAGGCATGAAAAGTAACACAGCTTTAGGGTGCTGCAGCACACAGTCATGAGCAAATTTCATTTGTTTTACTGGTACACGCTCTTATACAGCTTAATCCCTTTCTCTGAGTGACACCATGCTCTTGATGAGTTATTCTGCCTTTTCTCTTGACTGAAAGCAGATAACCCCTTTGTTATCTGTCTAAAACTGATTTTTTGAAGCAATATACAACAAAATTGAAAAACAAGGACTTTTTAAAAAAAATAGTGCATTCCTAATGCTTAAGAGCTGCAGCTTACTACCAAAAATATTTGTTCGTGACCATGATCCCACATGAAGTGATGAAAGAGGGGGAGCTGGTTACAAGGATATGTATTTTTATGGGTTTTCTGCACAAAAATTTATCTTCCATTTAGCCTTGTTAGTCAATTTTTTTTCTTGTGTGGGAAATAAGATTTTTTTTTCCACTATTCATCTCCAAGGTTTGAGTCTTCCGTGCCTGCACTTTTGAACTGACAAAGCTGTTACATGGAAAACAGGGCTGGTTCATAAACCGGAGGGAGGCTGAAGTCTCTGTGACCAAGCACCTTCTGTGAACAAGAAATTCAAAAGAAATTATTGCTAACAACAGCAATAAACAAATAAACATGAAAAATTATGAAACAGTGGATAGTGACATTTTGTTTCCTATTTCTTCACTCTGAATATGACTGGAACTTAACATTGCCTATTAACATTGCAGCCTTCAACTTAAACATTTTTTAATTTGCTTAAATTAACAGGAAATACAGCAACAGTAACAGCATTTTGGATTATTCCCAAAATTAGTATAGTGTCCCTGCTCTTCAATGACATAGATATAAAATTTACTTGAATGGGTTAATATGCAAAAAAACCCCAAAAGTGTTCTTGAAGATTTTTTATGTGATTTTCATCTTTGTTGCTTTTGGAATCATCTAAGTGTTCAAATGTTGCTGGCAGACATATTTTCTATGTTTATCTATGTCTTTTCATCTGTTTCTGTTTGTAACAATTCTAGTGCTTATTCTAATACATTCATTAGAAGATTGATTAACATTTACAATTATAATTCAGATTTAAAGAAATATTTTAAGGCTAGGGAGCTAATTGTACTTACTGAATTTATACATATTGAGTAGCGGAGTTATTTTCACACAATTAAGCATTATACAGTGCCTAAGACTTGCAAAAATTTTGAACATATATTTCCATTCCAACCTCTGATTTCTCCTCAGTATTTTGGTTGACCTATTATTGTGTAAGACTATACTAGAATTTTAAAAGTTTTGTTTCTTTATCATCAATTTATATCCCCCCTCCTTCCCCAAAATCTCCTGAAAGAAATTACTGGGGGAAAAAAAAGCATCACTAATTTTATCAGGGTCATATTTAATTTTTTTTGTTGGTTTTTTTTTCTTTGCTGAGAATAACAGGATACAAGTACATGGTAACAATTTACATAGTAGCTGAGATTTCTTTCTAGCTATAGAATTTGCCTTTAACTTCAGTAGGCAAAAAACTGGACATGAAAGACAAGTGAAGCTGAAGTTTCTGAAAAGGAGTTAATAGATAATGTTCTTGTTCAGCATGGGTCTTTGCTTTGCTTATGCTTTGGTTCAGTTCACAGGTGATGGATATTTTGACCAGGTCTATTTCTTTGACAGACATTCACTTCAGCAACTGTATTTGCAGAACCAATTTTAAGCATGTTTTGAACATATTTAAAATATGTCATGTTTTTCTATTTGTTGGGTTTTTGGTTCTGACCACAAGTAATTGACATTTTTTACAAATGTCAAAAAGGTCATTGTTTTCACTAAAGTGTAAGAAATATTGTCAACTGAAGGGCACATGTTCCATGAAGGACATTTTCCTGCTTTATTTTTTAATAATAAAAATAAATGACATATAAATTATTTAGCATTACATTAAATTTTTTGAACTGTAAGCCTATTTTTAAAATTTTTTCTGCAGTCTTTTGAAAGCCAGCTGAATGTTGCTTAAGCTCAGACTGTTCTCCATTCTATTGTTCATTTATTTTGCATATGATAAATGTAAGATCTTTTGAAGGCTTGATTCAATTGCCCACATGTTGCTGGCTAGTGACATTTCGGATGCTCCTTTCTGCCATCTAAATGTCACAGATCTCCCACAGGTCCCAGGGACCATCACAGTAGGATATCTCAGATCCTATCAGATACTGCATTAAGTACATACCTGTGAGCAATCAAAGTAGGTTGCAAGGGACTGCCCTGATCTTCTAGGTTAGGTTTAGCTCATAGAAATGAACTCAAACACCAGCCCTTAAATACAAGCTAGAAATGTAGTGCAGACATCTAATGAATGCAATTAACAGAAACTTTAGAGAACTTTCCACTTTACTGCCAAGTAAACACTTGATGCTCTAAACAGCCCTCTAGGCCTAAGTCTCAGCTAGATCTCTACCGGCACACACCAAAAAAGACCAAATTCAGGTGAGAGTGGGGTCCTACACTTGTGTGAAGTCATTCTCAGCTACAAATATGTTCAAGCACATTTCTAATGCTCAGGTTAAAATGTGATGGCATCCTTCAAACTAAGTGGGTTGCAGAAGTATTGTAAATTCCTTGCATTAAAATAAAAAACCACAAAAAGAAGTTTATTTGTGCTAGTGCAACACTGTTATTTTCACACTTTTTTGCTATGTATTTTCTCATGTCTTATATCTTTTATGTGTATAAATTGAATTGAATACTCCTAACAGGCTTTCCACCTATCTTTTATTGATAATTTAAAAGCCTTCTCTTTTATATTATTTTCTCATTCATCTGCCCATCTTGTCATTGATCATCTGTTTCATTGCTTTAACTTGGTTTCATCAAGTCCAACATTTGCTAGTTTTACAATTGACACAGACCTAACCACAGTCAATTGACTTAGATCATCTGTAAAGTTATTATTTCTTGTCCAAACCATTTCATTATTAGGACTTTTTTTTCCCCTTCAGTGTTCCCCTCAGGGAACGTGTCTGTAGAGTCAGTCTTTGTCTGTTGTCTAGCTTTTTGGATTCCAACCTGTAAAACAGTAGCTCTGTATAACACAATCATGACATGTACTTTAAAAAAAACCCAAAAAACCAAAATCAAAGCATTTTTTTCCTTCCAATATTGTTGATTTTTACAAATTTTGCAGTAACTGAACCCCTTCTCAGATACCTTCAGAAAACATACTCTCTCTCAAAAGTGTTATTTTCCCTATCTTAGTCCTTGGTTTCTTAATCTTTATATTGTTTTTTATTGTTCTTCTGGTCTTGTCTGCCATCTACTTTTTTTTTTTTTTTAAATTTTTCCTGGTCATCTTCACTTTCATATTTTCTGCTTTTTCAGTCTCCATCACAAATTAATCTTGATAAATCAGTCTCCTCAGGACTGTGAATTCATTGCCATCAGTGAATACACAGTTCCTCACAATTCCCTTATAGAGCATGATTTCTATTTCACATCTGAAAGCTAAAAATATTACTTCTAGTAAAATGAATATATCTTATGACAGTCAATCTTTTATCTATTCTCACTGAACCCCTCAGCTTACTGAAAAGGTAAACTACCAGCTTGATCGATTTCTAAAGAATAAGATACATTTTACAAAGTAGCTTTTTTAATATACTATCAAAGCCTATTTAAAGCATATAAAATTTTAGCAATATCTTAATTTCTGTTCTGCAAAATTACTCAGCATGTTTTAACACAAGCAGCTGAGCAGTTGTGTTGATCTAAACCTGGTCTGCCCCTTCCCTACCCCTGCTCCCACAGATATCTTTATTTATTCCTCAAATGCCATAGCAAATATTCTACCTCTCACATTTAATAAGCTAAATTTGATGTAGCTTCTGCAATAATTCCTACCTCAGTGCTTGCTATTTTTAAATTTTCTTGAAGAGTTACTGAGTTGATGAAGCCTCATGGTTTCCCAAGATGTCTTTCTTTGTCAGATTTTCTGCTAGAAGAGTTATTTCTCCAAAGAAATCTGGTACCTGCTCTCTCTTGATTACACTGAGAGTGTGTGCAAAAGGAGATTCTGTATCTTTAACACACTTCAAGATATTTTTCTGATCTCTTACTTTTCTTTTCATCCTTTATCATTGTTGGTGTGCATTTCTTTGGGCAAATATCTAAGTTATTTATCTGATTGTGTGATACAGCCCTAAGGTCCTACTTCCTTTGAGTATTTCTCTGAACAGTTTTACTCTTTGATTATCCACTCACCTCTGCCTTTTCTTTCTTCTTTATTACAACTCTGTGGTATAAAATTCATGAATATGTACAGCCAGTTGCTCTTGCTGCATATTTAAGTTACTTCAGTGCTTACTGGTAGGAAGCTGCCTACATCTGGAAACTGAACATTTAGAATAGAGAATGCCTTGCTTGCCTTATGGAATGTTTGGGCTCTACTCCAGAGACCTGCAAGAGTCTGTGCTCAGTACAAGGAGTCTGAGATCGAAGCTGGGAGCAAGCACAAAGCTCTATGAGAGGAAGGAGGAGCACAAAAGGTGTTTCAGTGTCAAAGGATACTTTACACCTTGCCTTGATTCTTTTCTTCTGGTTGTAAAAGCACTGCAAATCCACTGAGCTTCTGTCTTCAACAGTCTGGTAGAAAGATACTCAGATTGGGTCAATTGATGACAGCTACTTAGCTATAGAAGAGATATTTTTTCTTTATAGCAAGTTACTTTTCTTTTTTCATTTTTTATTCCTATTTCTGTTTTCATTTTTTCTTTTTATTTTTAATGACATAAAATATATGAATAAAAGAGCTAAAGAAGATGTGTGTCTCAAAAATTGTAGCATACAGCATTTTTCTCTACATTCCTATAATTGTATTATACTGCATATTCTCTGATTCTCATAGCCATTTTATCACCATTTTGACCAACAAGAAAATTTAATTTCTGTATTTTCTTCAGTATAAAGGTCTTCCAGCTACTTACCCTTAATTCATCACATGTTTTATTAGGAAATAATCAAATGTCCCATCTGCAAACCGAGGTGACCAACCTGAATGAACTTGTTTTAAGACCAAGGAATATACTGGTGTCTACCTTAGAATTTACTCAAACTTCCTTTGCCTGCAGCCATGGACTCAGATCCATTATTTATGCTGGATCAAATTTTTTCTTTCTTCTTGCTCTTAATTAATTCTAGTTCTCTAGGCATACTTCTGCTCTTTTACAAAAGGATGTGGTCAATTTTTAGTCAAATTTTTTCACCCATCACACCAGTTAACTGACCTAAAAAAGGGCTACCTTCCTTTCTAGACAAAAGCTCACCAAAACTTCCATTTTTCCATTGCAAAATAATTGGAAGGCAAATTTTTACCAACCTTGTCTGTAACATTTTTCCTAAAGAAAAAAAGGTGGGCATGTGTTCATATATATAACACATAGTGTTATAACTGAAGAATTATAGTTTTAGAATTATAGAATTAACAGCTGGGGATTTAGAAATTATTCAGCTGTTTGATGCAAACTAGATATCAATTGTTATTGCCATGGAAGTTCATGGGCTACAACAGAAATTAGATAAACTGAAGTGCCATAAAGGAGCTAAGAGAAAGCACATATTGTTGGAAGGAAAACGGAAGTTCTGCTGATTCCATCAGCTAGTACAGCAGTGGAAATGGCATTGATTGTATGAAATGGCAGACTGAAAAAATGTATTTAGTCCTTCTTTCTGTTTAGAGAAACTCCAGGGTCTATAAAAAGCTGACTGAGTGCCCTGCTAACTGGGTAGCCATCACAGAGAAATTCAGTGGTGACAGTATTTGTCATTTTTCTTAAGACTCTGTGTACAGTGAGTGCATGCCTAATTCAAACAAGGGATTGAAACATTTTTCTTGTAACTCATATAGTTAATTTCTTCATTTATATGAAGATTTTATAAAGAATTTTTTTCGGTCCTTTTGTGAATTTGGGAGAAGCTCTTTCATTGACTTTCAAGTACACAGAATTATTAAGTTTCCTCAGTCAGGAAACATACCAATGAAAGATGATCTAGAAAGTTTTGCCACCTCTCATTTCCATAATGCACCTTTCGGGGCTATAAATATGGATGTATGATGTTTCACAGCTTTTCTAACCATTTCATGCATTATTACTGCTTCTTAAATGCATTTTGCCAAAGAGAGGAAGATCAATAATTCCATTTTGCATATCAAGAGACTGGGAAAGGAGAGCTGAAGTGAATTTTCCAAGGTCAGCTGTAGGCTAGTAACTGATAGAGATGTAGATGCAGTGCTGAGGTCCCAATTGGTTTCAACAGGCATCTGGGAATGATTCTCAGCTGGGAGAATAAAAGAATACTGTCTTCTGATATGCATCTTTATGCAAACATGACTGTGTTTGAATGCCAGCTACATAGATGTACTCATATAGTCTGTGATGTGTGATTTATTTCTTAAAGAAACAACTTTCTGAAATCTTGGAATTTTCTCCCTGTCTCACTCTTCTTCTGCTCCAGCACACTGAAAAGGTCTTGACAGTACTTCATCTCATTCATGTGTTATCTTTACTACTGTCAGGAGGTTTTGGATAACAAATGCAGTGCTTTACCAGCTAAAAACATTTTCTTTTTGCACTGACACATACTCGTCAATAAAACCCCACGGCATGTTAACTTCCCATCTCTCAGATGTGGCACACTGGCATTTACAATGCAGAGAAAGGTAACAAAGTGTGAAAGAGATCATAAATCATTTAAAGAGAGTTAAAAAGAGACTTAAAACAAAAGCCTTCAGGAAAGGAAGGAAAAAAAAGTGAAAAAGCGTGGGCACCAAAAATTATTTTGTACAAGAATGAAACAATGACCTTTTCACCTATCATCATTCACATTGGTTTGCCTTTCTCAGCCTCTGGAGTTTAGAACAATTCAGTCAGTGTGCAGAATGCTGCAAAAGGAATGAACCTTTTATTTTATTATTACCCAGGGCATGATACCCTTGAGAGGAATGACAAAAACAAATAAGAGCAAACAGAGCAAAAGGGAAAGCAAAGTCACTACAGGTTTGGGATAATAAAAGCAGCAGTGAATGTAATATACTGAGAGATAGCCTTCAATTCAAAGTTCACAAGGCAGGCAAATGCACTTTATTGGAAACTTTTACATTTCAAAATATGTTTTACAATCTTTTCACTCAGACATTTAAATATGGGCTTTGCAGATGCCTGAAAATGTAGCAAGGGAAAGGGGCACACTTCACCATAGCTTGAAAATGTGAACGTACAAACAGTACTCTTCAAGAAGGCACACAACAGAAGGTTGGATATTTATATGATCAGCTCTAAATCATGATGTTTTACAGGCAAGCTCTGTTTTAAAATAAGTGCAGCTAGGAAGGTGATATGGGCTTGTAACCAAAAGCACAGATGGTGATTGACACAGATGTCCATGTCAGAATCCTCAACTCCCCACTTTGGGAAAAAGTATTCAGTACAGCACAATTAAGTGAAAGTGTTTTGATATGAAATACAAATGACAACAACTATCAATTGTGGGTAGCCTTTTAAAACCTTTTTTATAGACAAGAGAAGCAAAGACTGGAACTCTGAAGTCACCAATAATTCAGCTCTGCACATGCCAAGTAGTCCTTATTGAGAACAATAATATTAATGTGTATAAAGCATTTTGTTATCAGGTACTTCACAGGCATAACACATAAGCTAGTTTCAGATTTTTAAACACTAGTAGTCATATGAAATCTAATTACTGCTAAAAAACACAAAGCAAAAGTGTAACAGTTTTTGGCAGGAAGAAAGGAATAATAATATATCCAATTAACAGTGTAGAAGGTATTTTAGGTAGACAGATTGACATTAGTAAACTAGAATTTGAAAATGACTTCACAGTAAACCATTAACTTTGCTGAACAAATTAAGGAAAGAAAAAGAAAGCTATTTCTTGGTGTGAAATAGACTCAGGCTTGATCTGTGACTTCTGTTTGGAAGTGAGGTAAGTCACAGCAGTAAGTAACACAGGCAGAGACTTAAATTTCCACTTCCCTGATCATTTCTGATAGTTTCTAAGTCATCAGTGATTTTCCAGCAAGTTATTCCCAGGCTGAGAAAAATAATTTAACTGCCTTTCTTGTAGAGTCTGAAAGAGAAGGCTGCTAGAGATCAACATTGTCCAAATGTACAATTCTGAAAACACTTTTTTTTTATTTAATAGAAAAGGCAACAAAAATGAAATATCAGTAGTAGCCACTGGTCAGATTTTTGCTAGCTCTCAAAGCTCTTCCAGTTGACCATTGCATCCATTTCAAGATCTGGAAATGAGCAGTACTGACTCGTTCTTGTTAGCCCTCTGAAGTCATGTGTGGCTTGCTGTCTGCTACCACAAGCTGGTTATTTGACCAGGACTGTTTTTCAGCTTTCTCCCTGCCACCAAGAGTACATTTTGAATTCCACTCACCACTGTGAGATTTATTAGACTATATTTGTCCAGTCTGGATCTGACTAACTGTCCTGAGACAACGTCGCCTTTCACAGACTGATTCAGACTGTTGTTGACTCACACAGAAAGTTCCATCCACCTAATAACAAATTTTAACACTTTTCTAGTGACATGAGGTATTTTATGTCTATTTATTATCTGATTAGTAAGTTTCAATATCGTACTTAATTTCAATTTTCCTCTATTTAGATTGCCACAAAATGCAGTCTCTTAACCCTGTCAAAGGGCTAGGAAGGAGACGTAAATACCTGGTCTTGCACAGACATTCTAAATCTGTGGTTGTTTCTAAAGCAGTTGAAAAACATCAGAATACAAATATGCATGGGGAAAATGAATGGATATTTTGCATCTTCTCCATGTTCAACTCTCCATCACTCTTTGCACTCCTCTGATGTTTCTCTCAGCATGCCCATCCTCCATTTTACATTTGCTCTGGAAGACCCCATTGTTTTCTGTAGGCATTATGTCTGGGTAAAAAAACCTGGATCTGACTAACAGTTATCTCTTAGAACATACAATATGCCACACAGAATGCCACAGTAAAGGAAACTGCAGAAAGATGCTATAAAAATTGTGAAGGAGAATGCAAACTTACAGTTTCAACTAGGCAACTTGCCACAGAAACTTTCTATATTCAAAGTTAAGTTTCTTCAGTTAGTATTCTTAGTTCTGTAAGATTTCCTTTTTCCTTATCCGAATAAGACTTTAATGACAACATTTATAATGGTGTCAACTCCTAATACAGCTCTAAATGCTGTTAAAAAACACACTCTTGCAATATTTCTCTTGTTGCTGAGACTGATACAAATGCAAAATCAGGAAAAATATTCATGATTATTCCTAAGGTTCATTATAGCATTTTAGTCAGCACTTTAATTTCTTGTTGCAAGGCATTTTAGTGGAACTGGAAAGATACAGAATGCCTTTTCATTTTTCCTCTCCCTCATAAGTCAAACACACAATAAAATTACAGCAGTAATAAAAATACTAATAGTGCACTGTGAATCTCTTTAACCAATTATCCCATTTCCTGCCTGGCTATTAAGTTGTACTCAGAATTCTCAGAGAAAACACATTTGCATGGTACAGTAAAAGGCAAGTTTAAATGCATTACATGACAGCTGGTGTATTAATGCCACTTGTGATCAGCAGCATGAATTGCCTACCTGAGAAATTCATGGGCAGTCAAGACACTGAGCTAAATTATTCAATGGGGAAGAATTTTGTGCCTTTTAGGATTCAGTTAAGGCACATAAATGTAAGTTATAATACTGATCCATCCTATAACATGGAAGTGTTTTGTGATTGCTATTAGTATGGGGTCAAAACATACAGCCTAGAATGTCAA
This sequence comes from Monarcha castaneiventris obscurior, assembly GCA_026261815.1. Lineage (NCBI taxonomy): Eukaryota > Metazoa > Chordata > Aves > Passeriformes > Monarchidae > Monarcha > Monarcha castaneiventris. Next base: position 9,654,102 of record JAMPIT010000230.1, on the reverse strand, counting down.
CACTTTTGAAAGTTCAGAACATGAATTCCAGGTTGAGAAATTAATCTGTGTTTTCATTTGCTTCATTTTGTTTAAAAACAAACAAAGAACTTTCTAGTGATTTTATATAGAGGAATTATATGGGCGTCCAGAGCGGATCTTCTTCTATGGCTGTTTTTTTCCGTGTGCAACATTGTGACCATCAGTGTAAAGTAGTTCAGACTTGGGTTTTTTTTGGTTCGTTTTTTTTTTAATAGACCTTTGTTTAAAGATTTAAATATTGGTCTGTGTGCATAACCACCCATGGATATATTTTAGCTTCATGATTTCTATGCTTAGATATTTGAAACTTTTCCAGGGAGTATCCACAGCATGAATACCTGTAATACACTTAACCTTTTTTAAAAAACACTTCATAAGAGGCAGTGAGTGATGTGCAGGAAATACTTTCTCACACTTAGAAATCCCTCTTTGTAAGAATTATTATAATATCAGATAACATGACCATATACATCAGAAGTTAGGGTCTTAATGGCTGTTCATAGATTCTAGTTTGCAACACTCAAAGAGAGAAATCCTGGCATTACTGAGGCCTAAAAGACTTTGAAAATTGATTCAGTGGAATTTGTATAAAGAGTTCCATGCCACTTCTGATATGTACTGTTGCTCCATCAGCATCACATGACACTGATTTCATGACTTCATATAAGTTTTCCCATTGGTTGGTTAGAGGACTAGATATGAGCAATAGCTACACTTCACACTTTCTCTGTGTCATTTGTCTTGTCCTGGGTCATTAAACATGCACACAGACATGCACTTATTGACTTTCTTTTTCTGGCTCAAATTGATGAGGGAATGCTGGGCTTGGTGTGAGAGCATGAACATGCTGGAGGTGTTCTGCAGAGACAGAAGCAGACTTGCTATAGTGATAGTGAATTGGAGAGCAGAGCCTGGAGAATCTCAAGAATGAAGCCAGTTGGCAATAGGGTTCAATGACAGGGAAATCTACCTGAGTAACCCTCAAGATCACTGTACTTGGTGGTGTTTGCTATTCCTTTCTAAGAAGTACAATGATCTCATTTTCAAACATGTAGTTAAGCTTACTGCAGTTCTGTTGTGAAAATACTTTCATTAGAAACCAAAATTCTGTCAGTGCAAGAGTGACATAGGAACCATAATAATTGCTCAGTGGCAGTCAGATGAGCCAGATTCTGCACCTGGGGTAGGGCAATCCTGTATGTACACGCAGACTGGGAAACAAGAGGCTTGGGAGTAGCCCTGTGGAAAGGGACCTGGGGGTCCTGGTCGATGGAAAGTTGAACATGAGCCAGCAGTGCCCTGGCAGCCAGGAGGGCCAACCCTGTCCTGGGGGGCATCAGGCACAGCATCACCATCCAGGCAAGGGAGGGGACTGTCCTGCTCTGCTCTGCACTGGGGCAGACTCACCTTGAGTCCGGGGGACAGTCTTGGGTGCCACAATGTAAGAAGGATATAAAGCTGTTAGAAAGCATCTAAAGGATGTCTACGAAGATGGTGAAGACCTTGAGAGGAAGCTTTATGAGGAGCAGCTGAGGTTATTTGGTCTGTTCAGCCTGCAGAAGAGGAGACTGAGGAGAAATCTCATTGCAGTTACAACTTCCTTGTGAGGGGAAGAGGAGGATCAGACACTGATCTCTGCTCTGTGGTGCCCAGTGACAGGACCCAAGGAAATGACATGAAGCTGAGTCAGGGGAGGTTTAGGTTGAATATTACTTAGAGACTCTCCACACAGAGGTTGTTTGGGCACTAGAATGGGCTCTCCAGGGAAGTGGGCATGGCCCCAAGCCTGACAGAGTTCAAGAAGCGTTTGGACAATGCTGTTGGGCACAAGATGGGATTTTTGGTGTGTTCCTGTGCAAAGCCAGGAGTAGGACTCAATGAACCTTGTGGATCCCTTCCAGTTCAGGATATTTTATAATAAGACTGTAACATGACACATCATGCTGTCAGTATGACTGAGAAAATTGATTGACATTATTATGCATTCTAATAACTTATCAACAAAGAGCAGTATGTAAAAGCAACATTTATCAAGGTATAAATTCAGATTTATTTTGGTCCAGATATTCAGATCTCCTCATCAGCTAAATTATCTTTGAATCCAGTGAAATTTTCTGGCCTCTAAGTAAAGTTTTCCATGTAGCTTGTATTGCATGTCTTTCTGAGAGTGTGCTCTAGGTGCTTTTTTAATGTCAGTTGCTAGTTCTCTGAAGGGACCTATAATTTTATGTACGTGTGGAGAATGTGTGTTTGTCCATGTGTCTGCAAGGAAGATAGAAATCCAGAGTGCAAGAAAGATCTGCGGTAGTTCATGTTTCTGCAACAGAGAACACAGAGTTCTGGATAAAGAGCCAAATCTTCAAATACACCTAAGATCAACATATTTAAAAAGAGCTCATGACAGACACACCTGTGAGACAGATCACAGCTTTACTTTTGTAATTACATCAAGCAGGATAAAGAAGACTTCATTTTGAAAAGTGAGACCAAATGCATGGACCAAAGGACGTGATGTTCATAAGTACTCTCCAAATATTTTTCTGTTCCTTTATTATTAAGGAGGTGAAACAGTTTTCATCAGTGCATGTTTCAGAAATATGCTGTTGGCATTTTTGCCAGCATAGGAGAGGGTCGAGACCTCTGTACCATTCACTTCTCTCCCTAGAACCTTATTAGCAATATGAGGATGGTATAGCCTTATTATTTTTTCATACTTTATGATGCTATCATTCCATCTGTAACCACTCTAAGTGTTAGGTTTTTAATACAGTCAATGAAAGTTTCACTTGCTCTTCTGCAGAGCTGGCCTCTTACATGAAACTTAATTGTAACTAGAGCTACTATATAAAATTTCATAGATCCTGGAAGATTAAGTCTCGTTGTTAATTTGCATAGTTTTATGAAACATTTATTGGATTTTTCTTTAATGTCTTAGCATATTACTGGAAGAGATAGCATAATGTGAAAATAACAACAAGGGACTTGAAAGTTTTATGGGGAATTATAAAACCATTCCCCGGTGGAATGTTATTGTAATATGGCTTTTCAATGTAGTTGTTCTGTAACATTTTAGAATAATATGCTTTATCTTTAGTATGTGAAAGTTATCCACATCTGTTTCTTATACAGGATGTATATATGAAGCCTCTTATACATGAAGCCTCTTACAGGTACAGTGTTTCCTCTGTGCTTCTGATATTGACAATCATTCAGGGGGAAGAAGGGGAGCAACACTGGTCTTTTATTAGCAGTGTAAATTGGTGTAAACCACTTCCTTTAATTCCCTTGGAAGTGCAGAGCTCTTCCTTACTTCTATATTGCTAAAGGGAAAGTAAAAAGTACAGTGCATAGCTCAATACCTAAGCAGTACTGAAAGGTAAAGTTTTTCACTTGCTGTGAATATCTGTGATGTTTCTACATTATAAATGTCCTAATTAATTTAATAATATTTGGTATTGCATTGCCCAACAGGGAAAGAAAATATTAAAACCTGAAAATGAAAAATTATATATTTGACATTAATTTTGAACGACTGTAAATAAGAATAAAAGAGATACACTTTCCCTCAGTAAGCTAGAAATAAAAATATAGCGGACTAAGTACAGACTGAAACACTTCTTAGAGTTTCTTTGTTGCACAATGGGATGCTTTTGATAGCCCTAGAGTATCACTTCTATTGTTGTATCTGACATGTATAAAATTACCTCCTTTCCTCAAATATTGTGAAAGGGTGTTAAGTAAGACTTTGCATTCCATTGAATAAAAGGACCTGGAGCTCCTTGTGGACTTAAAGTTGAATATCACCCAGGAAAATGCCCTTGCAGCAGAGAAAGCCAACAGCATCCTGGGCTGCATCAGCTACAGGGAATTGATCCTTCCCCAGTTTAAGAGAGACCTAGACAAAATGGAACAAGTTCAGTGAGGGTCTGTGATGGTCATTAAGGACTTGGAACACTGAGAAGAAGCTGGGAGAGCTGGAACCATCCAGCCTGAAGAGAAGTCTGTTAGGCTCACCTCAGAAACACTTAGAAACAGGATAAATGAAAAGCAATGGAGCAATGGAAATTCTCACTGGATATTTACATTTTTATTTCACTAATACTGTGGTCAAAAGCGTTGTCCGTAGAGGTTTTGGCAACTCCATTCATAGAGATATTAAAACCTGGACAACACAAGAGTTGGAAAAACCTGATCTAACATTCGAAGCTAGAGTTTTGCCTTGGGAAGTGGTTAGACAAGCAGACGTCCTTCCCAAGCTAAATTGCTCCAATACCCTGTGATTTTAACATCTTACAATGGAAATTAAGATAGCAAAATTCCAGTTTTGATCTAGGACTCAACCTATGAGTAAAAAAACTGCATTTAGTCACACACTTGGCCTGCATGACAGAAGGTCCTTTTATATTAACCATTTCTCTAACTCTCTGCATTCTAGTGTTGCACTTAAAGGGCAAAAACAAGAAAGAAAGAAAGAAAGACAGAAAGAAAGAAAGACATAAAGACAGAAAGAAAGAAAGAAAGAAAGAATGAAAGAATGAAAGAAAGAGAGAAAGATTGTGCATTAACTGGGTTAGAAATTCTTAGAAGGACAACAAAATTATGATGTGAAAATGTTGGAATTGCTCTTACAATTTTAATTCCTCACCTCCTTAACTCCTATGTGCATTCATCACTTGTGTTGTTCAAAAGTGGCTCAGGCTTGGAAACATGAGTTCCTTTACATGGTACTCATCACTCAGCCAGTCTTTTTTAACCCTGCCATCAGTTTCAGTTGCATAATTTTTCACAGGATCCCTGACTCTTTCAGTCAGACATCATTCATCAAATCAGTCAGTCTTTGTACTTTTATGCTTTTATCATTATTGAGAATATTGTACCACAGTTCACAGTATTTAATCTTGCTCCGAAAAAATGAAATTCCCCAAAAGAGCAAGAAATGTTACATTAAATTGCACTTGATGTATATTTTTGCTGTTATTTTAAAGCATTTAATCATTTTTGTGCCATAATGAAGGTATTTTATAGCTCAGCATTTCTTCTTTTAAACCCTTACACCTTAAACATTAACAAGCATAAGTACACACTTGAACTTAGAGTGAATATTGATGTAAGTATGTACATACAGACACACATGCACAAACTTATACTGGAGACAACGTTTACCATCTCAGATAGCAGTGGATACAGCTCTTCCAAGGTGGTGACTTGTCCTCTTCACCAGTTGACATCAGCTGCCTCTAAAGTCTTTTAGATCCAGGTTCCAAAGGACTGTCTGTCAGATTAATGAATATTACACAACTAACAAACGATTTTGAAGTCTCCTTTGCGGTAAAAGGATAATATAACCAGTGTTGCTACTGAAGTGTTGTGATTGGGAGAACCATTGTGGGTTAATTCCAAAGTTCTCAGAAAAGCATGCAAATCTTATCATTTTCACAGCATGCTCCATTGCTAATTTGATCACTTATAGCTCCCTTAATATGAATTGGTTGTTTGTTTCACACAGGTTTTGTTTACGCTGGTGATACTCTTTCATCTTTTCAATGAGGCAGTTAATACAAACCATCCAAAAAGTATCCAAGTTACAAACCAGAATGTCCTTTCCATACCCTCCAAAATACTGCTATTTGCAGAGCAAATGTTTTCGTTTTAGAATTTGCTCATTGAGGATTTGCACATGTTCAGTTCCCCATGAATATTAGGTTCTGACAATATACAGAGTGGATCATTTTCTCAGTCTCTGTAACTCCAGCAGCCATGCATGTCATGAACTCATTTGGCATAAAACAACCATAAATTTGTCTAGCTTTAAGACTACTTTTGAAAGTCACAGGGAGGATTTAGGAACCAAATGATTCTTCAGGAGACAAGTACAAATAGGAAATAAGTGAATTAGGATTTGCAATTCTTGGGTGCTATGCACAGCACAAATTATCTTGGCAATCATACTGACACATGACTACTCTAAATATTCAGTTCTCCTTAGTGTTAAAAGGGTATTATAATAAATTGCAGTAGATGTCTAAGTCTTTCTATGTGTGGAGAGTATATCATCACTCATATTCGATTAATTCAGCTGAAGATGGTTACACTTGTATAATTCATTTGGCATAAAAACCCCCAACTTTGTTACATTGCAATCCAATAAGAATTGTTTTATAGGTTTCGACTCAATTGCTGGGTAATCTTAGTTAATTAAATAAATATTCTCCAGAATTCAAGAATATATTGCAAATTAACTTGTCATATAGGTGAGATCTCTGTCCACTGAAACAGGATTAAGGTCTTAAAGGAAAAAAATGAATTTGCAGAATTAATATCGGAATGTACCATAAGAGGATTTTAAAATTAATGGATTTCATTAACTACTTCAGAAAACCAAATTTAAAACTAAACAAAAAAACCTGATATGTCTTCAATTAATATAAAAATAGGTGGATTTTTTATTTTGGTTTTTATTTTTGTTATTTTATTTTAATAATCTATTAAAGAACTCAAGAATTATGTATGAAAATATTGCCCTCAATAATTTATTCTGGAATGGTCCCAAGTGTTATGCCAGATCAGGTCCATTAAGAAGTGAAATGTGACCATCTCCAAATGTATTGTGCTTTACTGATGCGAAAATATATTTTGAAGAGGTAGCTGAATATCAAATAGGCTTTTCTTCTCTTTGACGAGATCTCAAGTAAGAGCTATATATAAAATCAACTGGGTGTGGGGGATTTTTTCATAAGCTGTTTCACTCAGATAAGTTTCATTTCTGTGGTGAAGGCAGAAGGGAATCAGTAAGCAGCATATTCTGCCTTTCTCTAGTACATAATTTCCTTTTTCCTACTTTAACATGAATATTATAGAGTAGCAGACATCACACCCACAGAAGTCCCAATCTTCCTTTTAAATTCTTAAAATAGGAGTTAATTAGCAGGTCAGACTCCAGACAGTTTTCAAATAGATCCCTATTCCAATGTAATTCCAAATGCTGGACTTGCTTTTTTCATTCTTCTGTTGAGCTCTGGGATTCCAGCCAGCAGGAAAAAATTCCCACTGGTGATTACCAGCCATGATTTCATTGCCATTCCAGAACTACAGTCAGTTTCATCTGAGGCAAATTTCCAATGTAAAGCAGTTCAATATTCCATGAACATATTTTTACATTCAAACATGAGCTTACATGTTTTCTTTATTCCAATGTTCTAAGAGGTAGGTTTTTTCTATTCTTTTGTTGACTTTTAAATACATTATATCATTATTTATATCTTAATAGCATCTATAATTATCTTAATTAAAGAAATTCTGGTTCTCCTTTTGTTTCAATTCATAACAAATTACTCAAAATTCTCATATATAAAAAAAAGAAGAAACTTTAATTGATTGGTCTCCAGCCTTAGAATGACATATCTTTTTGAGTTTGAAAAATAATAAAATAATAAATAATAAAAGGGAAAAAACATATTCAGTGCCAGACATATTCAAAAGTTGCTTCTTTATCATTATATTTGTTTCCCAATTTACTATTTGACATGCTCAGTGTTTGGATTACAGTGTGTGGACACAACTAAGACATAATTAGTAACTGAACTTTAATAGAGAAAGATGGTTTTGTAGTCTAAGAAAATAACCTGGGAAAAGTCTTCAAGGAGTTCACATCACACATGAGGACCTGCTTCTGCACTAAAGAGTTGGTTCTTGTTCTGTAAGAAATGCAGAAGACAAACTGTTAGGAACCTTGTCTTAGCACAGAGGTCTTTGAAGTGTACCCATGGTGATGTGAACATAAGTTTTCACTAGGAAAGGTTGCCAGTGCAAACTCTTCTTCGGCCCCTTTTTCCACATCTAGAATTCTTATAATTTTGTCATGTAGTGGGGCACAATGAATATATCTGTAGATATATGCAATTAATTTCTTGCTTTAATGCAATAGCCCCATGGAATTTTTCAATAGTTAAAAATTTCTTATTCCCTCTAAAAACTTTTCAAGGACTGATGACAATTTCTAGTCTCAAGTTCTGATTTGGACCTCTAGAGGCTTTAACCAGAAATATATGGAAAAAATAGACTGATGAAATCTAAAACTTACTGTACAAAGTATTTCAGGTTTGGCATGTTTTTGCCAGAACTGAGGAGGGGGATCCAGCTGGGAACCTTGCAAGTGCTGGTGGCCCTTTCTACTTCTATTTTTTTCCAGCATTGAAACTTTCAGTATGGCAATATTAAAATGTCTAAAGATAGAGAGGAAGTTTCAATTCCTGACTGTAAAATTTTGGGGTTTGGTCTGAGAAACAATTTTCTTAAGTTTCTTTTCTTTTTCCCCAACTAATTCTGATATACAAGACGAAAAAAAGACCTTTCATAATGGGGTGTTCAGAGACACAGGGAGCTAATGCTCCCAGTCCAGAAGCACACTTCAGTTGACGGGCAGAGCCCTCACTGAAGTATAGTTACTTCCAGAGTCTTCTCTAACCTTTCAACCATTTTCTGAGTTTGTGTTCTGCCAGACTGGGAGAGAAAATGGGAACCTCATGAGATTTAACGGGCCAAGTGCTGGGTGCTGCACCTGGGTCAGGACAAGGCTAGGTACAATACAGGCTGGGGAATGAAGGCATCAAGAGCAGCCCTGCTGAGAACAACTTTGGAGTGCTGGTGAATGAGAGGCTGGACCCAGCACTGTGTGCTTGAAGCCCAGAAAGCCAAACAGCTGCATCAAAAGCACCGTGGGCAGAAGGATGAGAGGGGATTCTGACCCTCTACTCTGTCCTCATAAGACCCTACCTGTAGTGCTGAACCCCTGTGCTCCAGGGTTCCAGCACAGGAAAGACAGGGACCTGTTGGAATGAGTCCAGATGAGGCCACAATGATGATTAGAGAGATGGAGCACTTCTCCTATGAAGAAAGTCTGAGAGACTTAGGGTTGTTCAACCTGGAGAAAAGAAGGCTCCAGGAACACCTTCAGCCTTGCAGTAAGGGACCCTACAAGGAAGACACAGAGGTATTTTTTACAAGGGCTTGTAGTGATAGGACAATTTTACAGTGAAACAGGATAAGGTTCAATTAGCTATAAGGAAGAAATTCTTTATCATGAGGATGGTGAGGTACTGGAACCCAGAGACGTGGTGGATGCCACATCCCTGGAAATTTTCAAAGCCAGGCTAGGCAGGGCTCCCATCAGACACTGGAACACTGCAATCAGATCACCCATAAGGCATCTCTTTTATAAGCTGAACAAACACAATTGTCTCAGCCTTTCCTCATAGGAGAGGTGCTCCATCCCTCTAATCATCTTGGCAGCCTCCTCTGGACTCGCTCCAACAGGTCAGTGTCCTTCCATCTTGACACCTCGTACGGGGCATTTAGAACAAATGATGGAATGCCAGAGTTAATGCCCCTTAACATGAAATTCAATTGCAACTGATCCAGAGAGTGAAATTTACATTAAACAGTGTTGAGATCATTGTACTCTTGGAAAGAATGCAATTTCAGTATGTCAACAATATATTATGTCGTTAAAAAAAAATGAGGGTTTAAGACTTTCATTTTACTGATCAAGCCTTTGGTTAGAATAATAGTATTTAAATGGAAGACTACTTTTAATGTGGATTTAAAAAAAAAAAAAAAAAGGAAAACTAAAAATAAATAGTCCATAGTGTGCTATTTTACTAAATACTGAATATATTTTTAGCATGTCAATGAGCTATTAACTCAGGCAATTTTTCTAGGAGCAGTTAGTTAAATGCAGCCTCTCCATCAGTATAAAGAAACAACCCATCTTTACAGATTTACATTTTCCTCTTACTCCATAAAACCAATTCAGAATTTTTGCATATCTTGATTTTCAACAAGGCAGTCTTCTTTATTATGAATGTGAAGCAAATTTAACAAGTTACTTGAAACATATGGAGGTTTATATTGCTGTAATGATTTCTTCAAGTTTTTTGGGTTTTTTGCTTTCCACCTATATTTGGGTTTGACACACTGCTAGGCAAATCCGAATTTCAGAAGGTGGAATGACAATTTCCTCTCACTTCACAAGCCTCTGGATCAGGTAGGTTGGCTTATAACCCAAGTACAGAGGTTTGCAACAATTAAAATAAGTATTTCTATTTTCAGCTGAGTAAAGAGCTTCACTAGTTCTATCACTTCACAGAACTGTATAATTTTCAGTCCTGTCTATATTGTAGAGTGGGCCTGAGAGATTCTGACAGGCAATGAAAGTATTAGTTCATTAAGTTCTTTGTTTTCTTTACTTTTGAGAGATTTAGGGATTTTTTCCATTCTAGATATAAAGCTTTCCAGCAACCAAACTGTACTTCTGATGCTACCAAACCATGGGAGGCAAGGAGTCACTTTTAGTTTGCAATTCCCTTACAGAAGATTTGGTTTCTTGAAAAGTCCTAAGATATACTTTCATTTTGAAATGTCTGCATAAAAGTTTTTTCGGAGAACACAACAACTCAGCTAATTGGGTCTTACTAATGAAAAGTCATTCCACTAAATAAATGGCTTTTCCTGGTACATGTAATTGTGATGTATCAATGCTATATTTTACTCTCTTTCTATGTGTATGACTCAACTGTCAGCAAGACCAGACTTGGGTTTGCCTTTTTTGACATAATTTATAATGTTTTTGTTGATTTATAAAAACATATGTAATGAAGTTTTCCTAAAATTGCCATTAACTAGGGCAATTTTTGACTATAAATATATGGAGATTGATGCTATCAGCAAACTGATGTCATGGGGTTGAGGGAAACTATTTAGGGTTAGAATGTGTGATTTCCGTTTAAAATTCACCACTCTGGCTTTTAGTATTAGAACAGGAAAGCCTGGAATATTCCCTTAAGACAACTCTCTTCTCTGGAATAGCTGCCTGAAGACCGTGTTGCAGACCATGGTGGGTTACCAGGTTTGTCTGTTGTCTTCCTCTGTTGACAAGTGCTGTTCTCTAATAAACATTAAGATTTAGAAGCAGATGCTGGTGTGTCCTTTCTCCTGGAATTTGTTGTTCTCAGGTTTTATTCATGATGTGATTGTCAGACAACCTACACTACATGTTGACTTCAACTGGAACTTTCTTCATTTGAAACTCATAATGACACGTTCTCTTAACACATCTAGGGGTGCCATGCCCTCGTAGCGGTGTCAGCATAGCATTATCAAGGTCTGAGATGATTATGAGACAATTCTCAAAGTAATTACTCCATTTTTCTGTCAGTTTTACTCTTTTCTTTGGCAGGAGATTAGCAGTGAGTATTACCTTAAGTCTGACTGACATTAGTGAAGCTGGTGGTGCTGAAAGACGCTGCTATTTCCTAGAATTTGCAAGGTCAAAGGTTCCCATTGTACTTTATAGTCTGGATATGTGAGGTTACTTCACTATTAAGATTCAGCAACTGTCATGAAAAAACCCCATGGAAGTCATCAGTATAATTTTGAAGAGGCAAAACCTTTTTTTCTACATTCAACAAGGTAGGTGCTAGATTTCTTCCTTGGGCCTGTAGCTGACAAAATGCAGAGAGGAGAAATGCAATGTGGCCAGTTTCAAATAGCATAAAAATCAGAGATTATCTTGCAAATCTCTTGTAAAGTCTTTTCCACTGTGCCAGGTTTATCTATAGCACCACGGGTAGGAATCTATCATTGATCATGAAAGCTGTAATTAAGTGGTGTCTTCTCGCTTTGAAGAGGGGACAGTGTGAATTTATGTTATTTTTTATTGCCACTCATTCATTTCCTATACTGAAAGCCGTGTCTCAGAGATTTTCCAGGGAAAGGGAAAGGGTATTTTCAGACCAGTCCCAGTAGAGCTTCTCTGTGTAGTGGAAAGGGAGGATACTGCACAGCTGTAAATGAAGGTTTGTAGGGGAAGGTTCACAGTGGGCCACTTTGCAAAATTAAAGCCTTGCAGGGAGCAAGGGATCATTTTCTCTCATGGGATGTTGATAGAAAAAGAGCTGTAAATGCATGGAAGAAAGGGAGATTAAATTAATATGTTAGGTCCCTTGATTTTTAAGCTAGATACAAAGATTTTGTGTTCCAAATGCTTTTCTTAAACTGCAGGATAGACATCTTTGAGTTATCCCTTTAATATAAAGAGTTCTGAGAACCAGATTCCCTAAAGATTTATACTTTCTTTGTCAGAATGGAAATCCTTACTGCTGCAAACCATCCAGATCCTAAGAAACTGCTTTTTATCTCTTTTATTTCTTTGGCAAGGTTACCAGATTTGTCAAAGGAGGAAGGAATGTATTAGCAAAGGAAGGGAGTGGGTGTGGCAGAGCAGAGTTCAAATCCAATAATTCTTTATTAGCACAAAGGCCATTAAAGAAATTCCTTTCTATAAATACACTAACTTAACCCCTCTGAAATGACATGCCAGTTGCGCAGCTGAGAACAACTGAATCACAACAGCAATAGGTGACTTTATACAGCTGTGTCAATTTTCATTATAATAAAGGAGCCTAAAGCTGCCATTACCAGAGTTAAAACATTGGCTGTAAAATTATCAAATTTGTCATTTATTCATTTTCTCTCCTATTATTCATATTTAATGGGAGTCACTTGACTAAAACTTTAAGAAATTAGCTGTTCTGAATGACATTCTCTCAGATCTTTACTTAATTTAAGTGCCTTTTTGCTCTCAAAATGTAAAAGAATGCTTTTATTTGATTATCTCTAGGTTGAAAACAACGTTCTAACAAAATTATGTTTCCAAAAAGAAGAGTAATGTGATTTTTTTGAAGAACAGTTTTTCTTTTCTTCCAAAACATGCACAAAAATTGAATGACCAGAAAATGCATATTTTGTGATATTTTTCTGTCTATCCCATGCTTTGTAAAGGGTCATCTGATGGTCCACTTAGATGCCAATATGCCTGCTGTTTTTAAAGGATTTCTTTTAATGGATTTGTTTGCCAGGCAAAAATGACTCAGAAAATGAAAGAATGTCAATATTTTCTCTATGGCAGAAAGAGTAGAGGTAGGTGAAGACAGAGATTTCAGCTTTTGATTGGGTGTTGCACAGTCTGAAGATCTGGCATGATTTAGAAGACAGAGATGGCAATGGAAACATGTGTGCAGTCTGATATCCAGGGGTCACTGCCTTTTACTTTGGTGTCTCTGCACCCTGCCAAACCTCAGGTAGGAAAAAACCTCACCGATTTTCTCTGGCTTTTATTCTAATTTAAATAGATTGGTGCATAATTTCAACACATGTCATTTTTCTTCATCACGTGGATTCAACTTTCCCTACTCTTAATATTATTTTACCATCGGGCCTCACCATATGTAAGCTGTATTTATAACCATGCATGTCCATGAACTAGATAGAAGAAGAAATGTCTTTCTTCCCTTGCCCTCTTCCTTCCCCATCCCTCTGATCTTATTCAACCAAATGAGTCTCTGTCACTCCCTGATCTCTTTCTTACTTCTCCTCTCCTTTCATGAAGGATCATGTGTGTGATTACAGGTTTTGGCTTTCCAGTTCCTGCATCAAAGAGATCTTAATGGTGCTGCTGTGCCACACTGGATACAGGGCATAGCAAATTGGCCCTTTGTGGATAATAATGGAGCCTGAGCATGAACCAGAACTTGTCCATGATTTCACATCATTCCAACAAGTTCTTGCTGACTTTATTTGCTGCCTTCTGTCACTAAACTCTTGTAAACAGATTTGAGCCCAGTATTTACTAATATCTTCATATCTGGACAGAATCTTGTGTCTGTTGTCGAAGATGACAGAGACTGTGGCTGAGATGTGTTGATGATGTTTTGGCTGCCTTTCAAGAAAGCACAGATGCTCTGAACACCTTTCTAGAATTTTTAAGTAGTCAGATGTCTTCCCATTAAAATTTACAAAGGAAATGGAGAAATAAAGCTTAATGTCTTTTTCTAAACAGATATGTCTCTATACTAATGATGATCTCCTAATATGTTCTGGTTAGAAGTCTTGTACATGGGAATCACTATATTCTGTAAACACTAAAATTCATATCCTGACTGACAATACAAATACACTAAAGATATCTCAACAAAAACAAAAGCCAACCAACCAACTAAAAAAAAAAAAAAAAGACAAAAAAGCCCCAAACCCTCATGCAATATGAATTGTTTTGAATAAAATTTCTCACAGAAGCAGAAATATTTTAAGTCTTTTTCAGTATATTATATAAAATAAGGAGAGATCTCATGTCTGGTTTTGTTTTGGGTTGTGGTTGTTTTGGGGCTTTTTTTTTGGGGGGGGGGGTTGTTTTGGGCATATTAAATGGGCATATCCACCAGGTGAAGAAACATCAATCTTTACTTTTTGAATGTGAAGGGAATATGGTCTTTTTTAATTTTAAAAATCATCTACTAGCTTTTTTTAACAAAAAAAGATTAAGGGCTGAAATCAATCTTATTTAGCAAAGCCTTAAGGAACCACAGAAACCATCTATCTTTTCTTTAACTGCTTGTCTGGTAATCTGCAAGTAAGAGTCTGTCTTTCACTTTACATGGAAATGAAGTTGCAATTAGAAAAGTACTTCAATCATTTACTGCTATCCTTAAACTAAGCATGGGAAAACGAGCATAGGTGAAAATAAGAACTGACCCCAAACTGACTGTAAGGTCAAACTGAACCTGAGCCAATTATTTTGTGGTTTTTTGTAATTTGAGAAGACGCACTGAATTATAGGGGGAAAAAAAAGCAATTCTTGCTGTAGTACCTAAAAAGTCAAAGTGTCCTGAAAATAACAGCTTTTGTGAGGTTTACAACTAGAACCACAGGAAATATTAAGCAAAAAAATACTGGCATGCCTCATTTAACCTAATTGCAGATCCTGGTTGTCTGGACAGGTTGTTACCTGTTTAGTCTTTTTAACACCAGTTCAGCATCTGGAGGGCCATGGGCCTTTCTGGTTGGATTCCCAGCTGGTCTCCAGCTCCACCACAGCCCTGCTCTCTTACACAGTCATTCCAGGGCTATGTCTGAGCTGGAACCCTGTTTTGGCTCTGCTCACAAAGCTGCAGCAGACATTTTGACAACAGATGCCTATCAGCACCTAGTGCTTCCTGACGAAACCCTTTCCTTCCCAGCAATTCCCTGAAGGACTCATCCTATCAGCCTCTTCCCTGGGAGATGAATAACTTTTAGAGATAAATCAATCTGCACTGCAGCTCCTGATCTGTGATAGCCAGTGGGGAGCAGGGCAGGCAGGACTTGGATCTGCATGGAGAGAGGCACCATGGGGACGAGCCAGGGATAAGCCACCCCATGCAATTTCCCAAGGAATTCATGGCTTGAGGCAGCAGTTCCTGTTAGCAGGGTGCATGGTCAGCCTCTGTGCTGGAGGAATAGCCACTGCTGTGTCTCAGCAGCTCTTTTTCAGGCCCAGAAGCTGAAAACATGCTACAGCCCCTGAATTGCTGTAGCACGGGGAACAGTCCTCACCAAAGCAGGGAAACAGCTAAGGTTAGTTATCAGCTTATCTACAGCCCTGCAGAGAGATACTTCATGTGGTGATAGCTTCTTGTCTTAACAAACTGAATGCAGGTCTTGCTTTACCTTGTTCAGAGTGGCTTTATCCTCTCTAAGATCTCCCTGACTTCTTCCAAAGTCAGAATGGTAACTTCAAACATTCCATTTCCATGGCTTCCTGGCAGACAGGCTCCTTTCAAAAACCTTTCAATACCAAACTCACCTGTGCCCAATTGATTTATGTTTTTGTGAGTTTGATTATTATTATTATTATTATTTTAAACAAGAATCCTTTTTTGTTTATTTTTGTTCATTCTTTTACTCATTGTGATCTTACCTCAGGACTAATCATTTAAGTACTGGCACCAGGCAGTTGCAGCCAGCAGAAGCAATGGGTGCTGGCTTTCAGATTTATAGTCTTAGAAATGTTAATATAGAATGATGCAGCAGAAATGGAGATCCTGCAGCTGTGGTTTAGGTTGTAACAAAGTCTTTTGGCAGATATTTCCATCAATTGTAGCTGAGCACTGAAGAATCCCAACTCCTCCTGGGTATGTGAAGCTAAGGAAAGACTGGCCGAACACCTTAACTCAAGTAATATTTCCTTCTTTCTTTTATCCCAGTTTCTTATTTATTTTCTGGCAGGCATCAGCACTCCTGGGAAAACGTTCCTTGTATGTAATAAAAATAAGATTACTTTCGTGTAGCTTTTGATTGCCAATGTTTTTCCAGCTTTCAAAGAGCTCTACTTCCATATCCTTTGCAGAGAAGTGTGTTATTGTTATGCAGTTTGGTTTAACTTCATGATTTGTAGTAAACTTGGTTAGTGTTTTCTTTGTTAAAGGGAATAGAATAAGTGCACGTCTTTAAGCTACAACATTTCTCAGTTGCCAGTAGAATCTATGAAGAATGAAAGCCAAAAGATAGAGGTAGCACCAGAATTACTCAGTTCTGTAACTTTTTAACATATGAATAAATTAATGGGTTTTATGTTTTTTGCTCCTGAAAGATTCCTCTAAAATGATGATACACAACCTTGGAATAGTTTATGCTAGTAAATTTTAATTAATTTTAAAAGTTAACTTAAATTTACCTCAGTAAGGTATAATCCACTTAGCTCTATAATAACAGATACTCCGAAGGTGACAATAAATGCAACTGGTTTCATAAATCCATGCTTTAGTGAAAAGAACAAAGGAAAAAAAACTTCTGTTTCCCCTAATAAACTGCAGTCTTATCACTGGCTCATTACTGACCAGTCACATAACTGGCAGTAAATCCTACTGTTTTTCATGTGGTTATGAAATCCACAGAAAGGTTCTAAAATGAAAAAGTTCATGACTCTGCAACAAGACCATAATTAATTAAGGTCAGCTGCTTGAGCTAAATGAGAGGTTTTTGTTTCACTGAGGATACTTCTTAAAAACAGGAAAAGATATAACTAGGTATAATTCATTAAACTCATAAATATGCTTAACAGTATCAAGGCATAGATCCATGTGCACCAGTCATAATTCTGCTGCCGAAATATTTGCAATAGCTAAACTTCAAGGAGACAGTAAGTCATTGTAAGACACAGTCAGTTGTTCTGGGGTAAGAGGAGGTCTGAGAATATAGTTTATGTAAAATTTTACAAATTTATTGAGTTTGAAAATGTTGTTGAAAACACAGAAATTTTGATGTTACAGTCTCAAAATTTCAATCACTGGTGGAAAATGGCTTTAACTGGCTCTAATACAAGGCCATATTCTAGCCAGGAATAAAAGGTACTAACCCATATGTAGGCTATTTATCTGAGAGGTAGAAGCCATTTTTTCCCAATGCCACTTTTCTTAACTCAGAAGAAACCTAAAACGTGGGTGTCTCAGGCTATAAATCCAGCTACATAAATAAAGATACTAAATCCCCTAAATTCCAGTCTTCAGTTCTTTCTTAGAGCAAGAAACTTCACAGCTAAATTATTTGGAAGTCAAATATTTTAGTTGCTTTCTTGTGAGGAATGCCTCTGATTGCTTTTATAAACTCCCATCTAGTATACAGTCCATTCTCTTGTTGAATACAAGTTTCAAAATCATTTCCCATGCTCCAGCAAAGTTTACTGAAAATACAAGTTTACTGAAAAGACAACTGCAAGTGATGCAGAAGATTAATGATGATCTGCCTTTACTGCTTGTCCTCTTCAAACCTCACAAAAGCCCCTGGCACTTTAGCATGTTAACATTTACCAAATGAAAAGATTTCTCTTAAGGAAACTATACAACTGCTAATTGGAGACAGAAACTATTTTGGACCTTGCTACAACTGAGCCACTAGACTGAGTCTGTGAGTATTGTGAAACAGTTATGGGATTTATATTTGTTATGAAAAAGTTGTATTTTTTTCACATTTTAAGGAAATTTTTCAGAATATTTGGCCCCTTTAATTTTGCTGAGGAAATAGACCTAACTTTCAGAATGTCATCTACAAGAAGTGTTGAAATACTGATGAGCTTTGCAATTGCAGAAGATGTTTTTCAAAGTGTTGTACCTATTAGTCATTCAACTACCAGTAAAAAGCAGATTAAAATGATATTAGGAATAAAAAACTGTCTAGCAATAATACAACTGAAAACAATGAAATACATAACCATCAATTCCTCAGGAATATTGTTGTGATTAATAAAGTCAACAATGAACAAACTGTTTCAGAGATATATCCTAACAAGGTTCTCTCAGTAGATATTAAGAGTTCAGTAATGAATTATTCTTGTTCCATTTCCAAAGAATCTGTCACTCACTTGTGGCTGATCTGTGCTATGGCCCACAAAACATGCAATGAGCTTCACCCTGGATGAAAAAATCAACCACAAAATAAATAAATAAATATGGTAATTTTGATACTGCAAGATCAGCCTGAAACCTACTAAAATAACCAGAATTTTAATACAGTCTTGCAGTTTGAAGTTACTCAGTCAATATCAATAGTGATACATTATAACCCATGCTATTGTAAAGTCAGCAAGGATTTCCAGCTGCAGAAAAATTTATGGCATTTTCAATGAAATCAATAACTTAAAAAAATTGTTAAGGGATACCCAAAAGACCTTTTTAAACTACATGGAATTTATCATAATGACTAGTTTTTTTTCCACAAAGAAAGCCTTTTTTCTCAGATACAAATTATTCCCCTGTCAAGTTTTAAAATCTGTATGGAATGGGACAAATCCTAATTTGTGACTGATGAGAACATTCAGATCTTTCCACCTTACTTTTTAAAACTACAGAAGCTCACAATGCCTTTTATTCTCCTAGTTCTTAGTTGCATTTCAGTTTTGTAAAGTAAGACTTCCTTTTTTGATATACTCTTCCTTCATACAAATCAATGCAAAGTATCTACTTTGTTTCCCCCAAATTAGCACATTTCTCATGGCATTTTATTTAGACAGTTTAGCACTATGGCATAAAACATCAAACATATCAATAGACAAATAGGAAAGAAATATAGGAAATTTTTCTTTTTCCCATCTCACACCATGGAAGCAGAGTGGAACTTGTTGTTTTCTATACCAGTAAATTTTTTCTGGTGCTCATTACATTTGAAGCACTTTTTTCCCCCAGTTTTTTCTCAGTATTCCAAGCTTAGCTCAAACATCACTTCTCTCTGTGGATAAATTTGGAAAGTGCCCAGACTGAACAGCAGAGTGGGTGGAGTAATACAACTGAAAATCACTGCTTGAACTGATCCTGGCATTTTAGTTTGCTTCATGATTAAATTCAGAACGAAGACCTTAAAAGCCAAGCAAGTTGTGAGGAGAAAATAAAGTCTGGAGGAAATGTCCACAGTGTTAAAAGACCAGTCAGTGGAATGTATCTATGAAGTCTGGATCATATTTCAGGGTCTGAACAACTTTTATGCAGGCACAATGTATTTCTGAACTTATGGCTGTTCTTATTTGAACCCAGAACCTCTTCTTGCAAGGTACAGGTTTGTGTCAGATTCGGAGAGTTTGCTGACATACATATGTGTACATGTAGGGACACTAACTAGGTGTATGCTTCAAAGGACAAGTCCCTTGTATTGAAAGTAATTTAATTTTGAAAATAGCCACTTTAATAATGAAAAAAAAAAAAAACCCACCTAAAAATTACAAATTCCCAATTTAAAAAATCACAGCAATACTGGACATATGGAATCCCACTTGCACTTGACTGTTCTAATCCCTATAGTACAGAGTTGGGTTCCTTCTGCATTTTCTCTCTGCATACTGAATTTTGAATCATATTCAGTACTGTACAAAAAGAACACAACTGAGAGAGTTGGAGAGCAATCAACAGCCTGAGTTAGGCAATACACTGCTTTAAAACACTCCTCAAGTGAGCGGGATATATAATTCCCTTCTCAGACTGTGGCCAGAACTGGGTCTTGCAATGCTCTGACCATGAGGTCATCACAGACAAGAGAAGGGCACCTCTTTGTCATAAAGTGAAATGATTAGTGGCAGGCTGGCTTATCAGGAGGAAAGCCTCAGCTGTGTCATCTAAGAACAGAATGTCTGCTTCAGCACTTACGGCACCTGAGAGGCGCTTGTTAAAACTCCTGCTTGCCCTCGGTCTGGGCTGGTTTCTGCTGAGCTCTCCAGTTGTACTGAGCATCCAGAATACTTTGCTTTATATGAAAAAGCTATCTGTGCAGCCAGGTCCAGACTATCACTTCATGACCCAGCACCTGATGATTGGGCAGTGCAGAGGCTGCAGTTTGAATCCAGCTCTAATGACCTTCTGTTATAGGAAAGTCCCTGAACACACATAGGAAAACAATTCTTTTGACAATCAAGTGTCCAATTCTCTTACTACACTCAAGGTAAGGACTCCATGATTGCAGAAAGAGCCTCAACAGCCCAAACAAGGATTCATATTTATTGTTATTTCTATTATTGCTTCCCATCTGTACTCATCAGCACACCTCATAAAAAACAACCCAACCTTCTGTCAGCTTTGTGCTGCAACTGCACTTGTTGGTATGGAATGTTTTAACATCTTACTGCAGCCAGCCTGCCTTCCTCAAAGCCTTCAGCTGAGTTTCCTCATCTCTGTGCTTGACACTGCCACCACCTCACATAAAACCTGGCACAATCTTTGGATTTCAGAGCAAGACCGGACTCTAGTTTTTGGATTCTGATTACAGAATCCTCCTGTAATTGGAGTGTGTTCATGCTTTCCATTATATAAAACCCTCATGTAAGAACACTTCTGTCTCTTCAAAGTTCAGTGGTTTTGGATCCTTCCATCTGATATCACATGATATTCTGTATATGTAATTAGTGGATCAAGAAACAATGTAGACACTATATCTGCCAAAAATTCTGCATATTCAGACTGAAGCAATCTGGTATAAACAACACCTAGCATTAGTCAGTTCAGTATCATTAGTTCCTTGTAGCTTTATGTAGTGTACAGATGGGGCTGATCTACACAATTTGGATTAGACTAGATTCTAAATCTTCACACTTTGGAAGACTGAATTCCATTTTTTTTCTTTAGCTCATGATGTCGATAGCTGACATTGTGAAATATAACTTCCAAGATTAGATTCAAAAGAACACATTTCTGGTCCTTATAATTATTTATTATCATCATTTTAGGCCATATCTGCCTCATTTATTGTTCTCAGTTTACTAAAAGCACATTCTTACAGACCTCTGTAGAAAATACCATTTGTGAATAGTCATGGATAGATAGTAGTAAAGAGAGGCTGTAAGGAGTAAAGGAAATAAACTAGTCATGAACACAGTGAAATTTCCCTACCCTGTAAAGCTTTTTCAGTGTAAATCCAAAGAGATATTTTAACCTAAATCCCAACACATGCAAGGGGGTTGGAAATTTGACTGAAGAATCTTATGGGTTAAGGGACATTTAGAGAAGACCTTCATTGCTGGTCACAAGAACTACACATCCTGTATAGACACTTGTCTTGGTTTGAAAGACAGGTGTCTGCCAAGCAAGGCAGGAGCCTCCCCCGAAATGGAAAATGCAACCCCCTTCCCTCCAAATTATTATAAATTTGAAATTAAGGGGCTTTCAGGCAAAGATATGAGGGATAGGACTAACCGTTGTTTACTAATAAATATATATGTATAACAACACAAACAAACAACAATAACTGTGGCAGCGACAGCCCTCTCGCGGCTGCCAGGCCCTTTCCCGTGGGTGCAGTTCCGCTCACGGCCGGCAGGGGCGCTGGTGGCTCCCGGTGAGCAGGGCGGGTGCGATGGTTCCCCCGCGGCTGCAGGGGGCGCTCCGGAGCGAGCTCGGGCAGCACCGGCAATGGCGGCTTGGCCGAGCTGGAAAGGGATGGAACAAAAGCTTCACAAACCCCTGGGCAGCCGATCCCAGTGTCCGGCCGCACCCTCGGGAACTGCAGGCTGGAACAGCAGAGATGAGCACAGATCCCGGGTGGCAGGCGAGATGTATTAAACTCCGGAGCCACGGTGGGAACCCCGGGATGTCTCAGCAGGCAGGGCATGCAGAGCTGCAGTATAGCAAGGGCTTGAA
This sequence comes from Monarcha castaneiventris obscurior, assembly GCA_026261815.1. Taxonomy (NCBI): domain Eukaryota; kingdom Metazoa; phylum Chordata; class Aves; order Passeriformes; family Monarchidae; genus Monarcha; species Monarcha castaneiventris. Next base: position 9,632,098 of record JAMPIT010000230.1, on the reverse strand, counting down.
GCAACAGCAGGGGCATGGCGGCCACAGCCCGGCTCCCAGCGGGGCAGGGAAAGGGGCTTGGGATCCTGGGGTTTTCCCTGAGGCACCCCAGCAGATGGTGGAAAGGCCCGTCTTTTAGTGAGGTGGGGTGTTAGGGTCCCAGTGTAACAGGTGCTCCAGTGAGCAAGCTCCACTCATGGAAGGAGGAAAGCAGAAACCTGCAGCGGAGAGGAATTCTTTCCTCAATGATGGCAGCCTTTTTTTCCCTCCAAACGCTAGGAGAACAGGAGCCCTAGGGGCTGTACCCTCCCCTTTTTCCCAGTTCAAATCTTGTGGCATCCCCTGCCCTGCATGAGAAAATCCCAGGTGAAAAAGAGCAGCGGGTTGGACCCCTCCCCCTATGGCCCGGTCTTCTGTCTCTCTTAAGTACTCAGTAATTTCTCTCCTGGTAATATGTGTGGGAAAATTCTTTAAGAGAAAAAGAAAAACAAAAGGAGAACTCCTAAAACCCCAACAACACTAATTTATCCACTTTAATCCTTTTATGTACCGAAGAAGCAATAGTGTTTTTGTGACTTTCTTGGGTCTATTGACTTTCAATAAAATTTTGTGACAGAGAAACCTCAGAAAATATCATGTTCAAATACAGAAAATACATTCATTATGTAAATAACACACTCATTGAAATAATTATTTCATTTTGTGAATGAAAGCATATTTCTTTATATATTTTTTCCTTTTAACATTATGTACAGCTTGCAGTGTTATATGATGTTTAATTTGTTGCTCGGTTGCTGGGGATATTTTGTCTGTTTTCAGTTTTGTTAGCTCTTTCACAGTGCTCAGAAGGTGGTAGGCATGTAATGTCTTAAACAACAGAAAAGATTTAGGAAATTGAATAAGAAATTTTAACTAAGTGATCAGGAGGAAAAAGCAGGTGTGCATGTCAATCTATAAAGTCTTCTAAAATGCATCTAGTATAATATTATGTTGCATATTCCTCAGAAATATGTGCGGATTTTAAGGCAGGACACAGGTAACTGGTAACAAATCATCAGCCACAAATGATCTTATGTAGATCAGACGGCAAAATTCCTTAATTCCTGCAAACTGCCAAAGGAACCTCAGGCACAGCAATCAGTTACATTCCCCAATCTGGATATCATCAAGAACCTCCTCCAAGTCTGAGTCATTTCATCTAGAATATTCTGTAAGCCTATTAAAAAATCTTTCAGATGATTCTTAATCCCTGATGAAATGAGTTACTTTCATGTCTGATCTGCACGTCAGCAGGAACCATGTAGGCGTTTTTATGTTTTTTCTCTACCTTTACCCTTTCTTTCTCATTTTATTGAAGCTGGGGAATAAATGTGCAATTTTGCTGGTTTTTTAAATTTTAATTGCTTCTGTCTCTCCTCATATCCGAATTTATATAAGTGGGTAATCATCTATTGGCCTCTAAAGAGTTTCTGATTTATCTTCAAGTAAATTACAATATTTGTATTACAATTCTCCAGCATTCCTTTGATTAAAAACACAAGGCATTATCTCAAGGATCCAATAGTCACTATATTTCCTATTGAAAAATAATGTGAGTAATATTCTAAAATTTCTCAGTCATGTAGGATGTGGCTCCTGCTATTATCAATAGTTTTGTGGCAGGCTTAAGACAGAAAGAAGATGAAAGCTAGTAATGCCTGCATTGGGCTTTCAGCTTAATTTTAATGCTTGTGTCAGGCAGTAATAGGAGATGAATAAGGTGATGTATTTTTCAGACTAAATCAATATTGTTAGAAAAAAAAAGCAGGTATAACCTGATTTCAGTTTGTTGGTCTTAACAGCGGATTAAGAAATAAAAATGTTATGAAAACCTACTGGCATAGGTTTTTGTGAGGAAGAAACATGGAAGTGAAAGAAGTTTTATATAACCATAAATGTTCTGCACATAAAACATGTAAAAAAGTACATTTAAAATATTACTGAGGATGAAAAAGCAAGATTGAGAGTTAGGATATGCCACAGTGAAGGTTGCCTGCACAGTCTATATGCATGAACTGTGACCAAATCATTACCTAACTGATCATACACTTCTCTTTTGATACTGTCTCAGCCTTATTAAACTAAAATGAAGAAAAGTGTTTTATTGCTTGTTGCAATGTGTCATTCCCCATACATATTAAAACCTGTGCTGAAGAGGTAATTATTAAATTCCTTCTTATACTCTGATACAATGAGCTTCCCTATAGCATTTGATCATTCTTCATTTTCACAATGTCCCTCAGAAATAAAGGAGGCACATTATCCTAATTTTAAAGATAATGCATAAAAAAGCTAAGGACAGAAATAGCTGTTACTGCATGAGAACACATGGCCACAAATGGATTCAGCTCACAGGTTAAGACACCAAACTGTGATTTTCTGAGGATATGTGTACTGAAGATCTCACTTTAGTCACTGGAAATTTGTTTAATAAAGTTGGTGGAATGCAGAGGTCTATTTACCTCACTTTAAAGGAGATATCCAGAAGTCAGCCTTACTGCCTAAACATGCAGATATACATAAAGCATACTATGCTGCTGAGCAAATACTCTTCAGTTGTAAGGAGCTTTACCACCTAGTTCATGCAGAAGACTAAAGGTAGAGTCCTTACTCAATAAAATGCTGAATCCTGCCCTGAGTGTTGTCTAAAATCCATGTTAAGTGATTGTTTATATAGCAAATGTACTGTAAATGAATTGTCAGCCAGACTTTCAATATAATGTCAGCTGATGTATTTCAGGCCCTTGGACTGAAGCCTCCCCAGTACTTCAGTGTGAATGCCCATCACTGATTTGGCTTTGTGCACCAGACTGGAAAAGTTACTTAGTGGTGTGTAGTATTGTGTGAACACAGCATTCCTCACTACAGTGGTGCTTGTGAGCGTCTGCTTCTCAGGCCCAGAACCTCATGCTGGATACACACAAAAAGAGAAACATCTAATACCCGACCCCATAGTTTATTCCAAAGTCCAGATTTATTACCAGATTTGCCTTGCACTGAATGCTAAATAAGCAAAAGAAAATTCTGTAGTTAGCATTGGATGTGAACAACTAAAGACTGAGCCGTGCCTGGAGTGTTTAGAACTGAGGTGTTACCTGATGGAGCTTTCCACGTCTGCCCCTACAGCACCTTTAAAAGTCGTTCAGGTGGCAACAGATCACTTTTCTAGATCATAATTTTTATTTCTGTTGGTTTTGGTATCCCGGAAGTGAAAGCCAGGTCAGCAGCAAGAATGGAATACAAAATACAGTGAAACAGCAACTGCTTGTTCAGGTGTGCAGATGCCTGCAACGTTTGTGCTAAGAATGAATTTGTTTTGTGGAGTGTAGGAGAGAAGAAAGTGTAGAGTTATTTGAATAAGATAGTTCAATGAAGGATTCTGCTACCTATGCTGGAAGACTTGAACTCTATTTTATGATCTTAATATTATATACAAGTTGGCTGTTTTGCTGAGCATAATGGTCACCAAAATGATATCCTGTAGCACAGCATTATAGATGATATTAAAGCAAAAGACAAAACATTTGCTGAGACTGTGGAAGTTCTGTGAAATTACCTCTCCCCAAAGCCACTTATGATTGCAAAGCATTTTTCCTTTTAGAGATAAAAATCAAGAAAATGAAACATTTTCTGAATATGTGACATGATTAAAGCAATTAAATGAGCTTTGCCAGTTTGGAGGGAGTTTAAATGATGCATTAAGAGAATGGTAAGTGAGCGTTGTGCAAAATAATTCAATCCAAAAGCAGTCTTTGATAGAAACACAATTGACCCCAAAATGTGCAGTAGATATTGCAATTTCAGAGGTACCAGGGAGTTGCAATACTTCATGGAGCTTATACAACAAATAAATTAGATAGTCTCAGAAAGCACAGCACCGAGAACTAAAAGATTAGGTACCTCCAATGAAAAAAACAACCTCCTGATGCCAATCTTTGATGGTTCAAGGACAAGTTCTGAAGGAACTGGAAATAACATACACATCCAGAAAGCATCTGGGTCAGTACAAAAATTAAAACTACCATCTCATCAGGCAATTATAAAGAGTATCTGGTGCACCATCTTGCATATAACCATTTCAGGACTGCATGGGATACAGTAGCATCTCTAATCCTGTTACTTTAGATATTTTTTTTTTAAATTAATAGTGTTTAAAAGGTAGCCTGAAAAGGGTTCTGTTGTTTCTGTCCTTCAAAAGCAGAATTGTAAAGACCTTGGTACTCCTAAGAATATATACAAAGGAAATTCTTACTCTCCTGGGTGTTATTTTGCAGACATTAAGGGATGACTGTAAACAGCTTATGCTAATACCCTGGTTTGCAATACAGTGGTCATGCATTCCTCAATAAAGAATGTCTGAAAGAAATTCAGTTGGGCTGGCCAAGTGTAAAACATGCAGGCTCCAAAAATAATTATGAGCTGTTGCCCAAGGCAAAAATTAACTGAACTTTTGGGCAGCTGATATTTTTCTGAGATGATACCCAGAAGTTTAAAGCATATGAATGCAAAATGTTGTAATTGCCCTCTCTTCAAACACAATATCTGCTAAGCCTGTCCAGTACCTTTGTTTGCAGAAGAGAAATAAAGAAGGGAAACATCACCACTTTCCTACCCCTGATAGCCTTTTCTCCAAGGTCAACTGAGATAAAGGGAAACTGCAGTAGTAGCAGTAACAGAAAGGGATCAGGAATGTGGTGATTCACATTCTGTTAATTGAGGAATGCATGGTGTGCTTCGCCAGACTAGCAGATACTTGTCTCTTTGGTGAATAGGAAGCATTTCCAAAGGATCATACTGGTTAAAGCCTGTTGGCAAATGGATACTAGAAGCAACAAACAGGGCCTTACAGCTCTTCTAGCCGAATAGACTAATGTTTAGAATGGCACAGCTGCTTGCCCTTTGATGCAAACAATAACTGTTGGTTTTCATGACACACCTGTTCCTCACTGTTATTTGGACAGTATATGACCATGGAGGAGGTAGTGCTGAATGCCTTGAATGTGTGTTAAGATGGAGTAGAGTTTAATGAAAATGATGAAAATTGTCAATGCTTCAATAAAACAACTTTTTTTGATGTTTCTCAGTAAACAAAATTATGATAGCCAGTGAATTCTCTTGACAAAGACTAGGTGCTCTATTTTGAGAATGTCAAGTTAACTTACTACTTTTACCCCATGCAGTGGTTTCACCAGTTTCATGTTGCAAGTCCCAATGACTTTGCACTTAGATATCTGATCTCTATATAATCTCTATACAGATATATTTTTTAATCTCCATGGTTTTCAAATAAACAAGATTAGAGTTCAATTATCCATAAAGGTGGGATACATCAAACTGAGACAATGAGCTCTGGAGAAAAAGAAGGGCAAAGATTCTTGCTTATTATCATTTTCTTTATAAAAGAGGACAAACATAAGTAATGCAGGCAGAATCACAGTTTCATTGGTTGACTAGAAATAGCTGATCTCTTGACAGGAATTCATTGTTGTTTAATTATCCCAAGAGAAATCACCTTCCTATTTATGATAGATCTGTTTTTTAAATCTATTTTTACAAGATTCTTCAATCACTTAGATATATTTTAAACCCTGGAGTTTTGTTTTTTTTTACTATAGGAAACATATTATTTAAATTTTTCATAACTGTCTTTTGACATAATTCAGTAATGATTATCACATAAATAAAGTAAGGTGCACAAGGCAGTTGTATATAATTATTGCTGTGATACTCATTACTAATACCAGAATGAGAGTGATTTCCAGAGATATGTCCTACAGGTATAATAGCTCTAAAATCCTCACATATTGGGGTTTATGTCAGACCACCTAAATCAGTGGAAAGAATTTACTCCCAAAGGTTTTGAATCAGGACCTGTAGGGAATAACAATGATTTTTAATGCCATATTTTATTTAAAACTCTGAAAAAACATGGATGAAAATAAACAGTGCATCAGGACTGTTTTGCTGGCTTGGAGGAAACGACCACTGAAGGCACATCTGACATCTTAGGCCAGGATTTTCAAGGCAGGATTTCACAATGTCCGGGTGACACAGATGTTTGAATTAGCAGCTCTTTTAGAGAGACAGATTTTATTATTGTAATGATATACTGTGATATGACTTAACAAGCGCAGTCAGGAAGCAATATATCTCACAGCACAAGATATTGTACTAACAGATTTTCCTTCCCTCGTAGTGTTTAAAATCTTCAAAAATCAAGCAGCACAAAAATTTGGCATAGGGAAAAATAAGGAAATATAGGGAACATATTGTCCACTTGATGGTATCACATCCCTGGCCTGGTTTAAGGCAAATTCTTTGGTTTTATGGCAAAGGACAACTTCCAGGAAAGGAGTAGAGGGATGATAGTGAAAAGACTTTGCAATTAATTTCAAAGAGTTTTTTAGCCCTATGAGTGACAAAATCAGCAAAGCCTGAAGGTGATTTCTTGAAAATCTAACCAGGTGGCAAGCAAGGCTAGCACCTCCCCTAACCAGTTAGGGACAGCAAGTGAACCTAGTGACCATGGCAGTTTAAAATGCTGGATTATTCATGGCAATTTTGAAGCTCAAAAAAGCAGTCATTAACACTTCTGTACTTACACTCCAGTCTATTTTTGTGAAATATGTGAAATTTTTGTGAATTAAAAACTTAGTTGTTCTACATGCAGAGCTGATTTAATTCAAACTCATATATTAATATTCCAAGAGATGGACATGCAGCAATATAATGAAAAATGGGATTATTTCACACAGAGCTAGTCATGAATAAAAAGCCCTTCCAAGTACAATATGAGCAGGCATGCTGTTAGGATGCCAGTTGGCTTCATCATATGGAGATATTGCTGCCTTTAGTGTCTGTTTCTCCACAGACTGACACAATAAACTGAGGCTCCAAAAAGCTAAGGGCTTCTTAACTGCTCATTGACAATAAATAGTGGTCTCCAAGTACTCTTTCAGATGTCATTATGCTCTATCATGTCAGTGATCCATGGATAATAAGAGCATCTCATGTAAATCACTGGGGGGTGTTCTGCTAGCTTGTTAGGTTCTCATATAAATTTAATAACAGATTTATTTCATTTCCCTTTTGAGAAATTAAAATGGCTTGAAATGCCTTAGATATAGCCACAAAAGAAAAATTATCTCCCTTGTTTCACAGTGATGTGTTTCAGTTCTCCAGCCCATTTTCCTCTGATTCCCCACTTTAATTCAGAAGGCAGCATGTTCCACCCCTGTTTTACCATCCACCAACATACTGCAGCTCAGCTCACAGGGTTCCTGTTCTTCCAGTCAGTGTTTTCAGACCTTTCTTCATCTACTTGGCTGAACCTGCCTGGAGGTTCTGGCACCACACAGGTGCAGGAAGCAGGGCTCAGTCTCTGGGGGTGGAGGAATTTATCACAGTTCTGCTGGCATCAGCTTTCAGGAGAGAGTTTCCCCACTTGCAGGACTTCACACTGGAAAAGTCTTTCTTGACACTCAGCAATGACATGAACACCTTTCATTACACACCCTTTCACTGCTGCTCACAACTTTTGAGGTATCCCTGTGTTATTCTGTAGGCATGTTGGTGCAAGCTTTGAAATTGTGTCCAAGACAAAAATCACTCTTATTTTTCTTCCATTAAAATTGGGAATTCAGAATGAAAATATAAAGAGCAGCTAGGAATATGTGGTGTATACAACGAAAACACACATCAAGCTGTTCAATTTGAGCAATTACCTATACTGAAGTTCTATTGCACACATAGAAAGGTATCTGTTCCATTTCATAGTTACTCAATAGAGTTCATTACCATTGAAAGCTCTATGTTATCTGTAATGATTTTATTTCAGTGTCTTTAACTGACCTTGAAATATTTGATTGTGAGTCAGCTGGCTTTTTGAAGAAAACCTCCTCTATCACCCCCACAGCAAGTAAAAGCTGCACATGCCCCTGACATACTGGATTTAATTATGCAAAATCAACTGACTGCCAGATGTTTTGCCAACATGCAGAAATTTAGATATTTCAAAAAGCTTTAATGTTTCTTTGTTCTGCAAATTACTGAATGATACTTTTATGGAAGTTAAAAAAATTACTTAGAGCTTGAATCTAAATGGACATTTTAGTTCCTGAACAATTCGGATTGCTATTCTTTGGAAAACAATGATAATAGGAATCTAAATTTTAAGAAATTGCATGATCAAGCAGATTACATTTTTCCTTTTAACTTAATTTAATTAGAAATAATTGGCATAGGAGGTCTCTAAAACAAGTTAAATAAAATTAACTTCTTTCAAAATTTCATTTCTAAGGGAAAGATTTGTGTTTCAAACAACTATAAGTATGTATAACTACATTACAGCCTCACTAGGAATTGTCATAATAATACCAGCTATGTCTGTTTGTAGGCTAAAAAAATGTTGAGATTTGATAATTTGCATGATCAGAACAATCAATGCAGTCAGAGAGTTTGTAAGGTTTGATGTTGCTACTATGAAAATTAATTACCTTTATGCTAGTTTCTCTGCGTGCACTTGGATTCACCTGGTAAGAGCAATTCTCAGTTTTGACATTATTCTACTGTATAAATTATCATGACACTGTGATAACCTGCTTGATTCTCTGGGAATTTTGTTGGATGTGTAACAAGAAATCTCTCTCTGGATGGAAATGTTGACTGTCCAGTATAAGCCTGATGTTTATGATGCTCTAAAAGGCACCCATGAGAGGTAAATGCATTCAGAAGAAGATCATTCTATCCTAAACCATGTCTATAATTTTGTCAGTTAATGACTCTGAAATTGCTTATGTCTCAGTGCGTTATAGCCTAGTGCAGAAATTGTCTGCCTAAATTTTAGACAGCAGCAGTCAGATGGGATGCATCCCATCTTAAATTACCTTTTTTTTTTTTTTTTAAATTTACCCTAAACCAAGACCTTTCAGGTGGTTTCTGAACTTTTAGATTTGGATTATTCAGCTTGAGATCAATGGTTTCTAAAGCCACAGTTGTTTTCTTGCATATAGTTGTTTTTTTTTCTTTTGTTCTCTATTTTTCCTTGTCCTTCCTCAGATCACCTGTAAGTATCTGTTACTGGAGCTATCAGAGCTAAAGAAATAAGAAGCTTGTTCCCAAATTTCATAGTCTGATCCTGTTAAATCCAAAGACTCAGATGTGTTCTTTGCTTTCCTTTCACTTTTCAGTGTACTCCCTCACACTAGGCAGATGAGAGGAGCAGCTCCCCAGGAAGGTTCTTCAGGAACAACATGACACTAAAGAAAGGGGCACACATTTGTGTCCATATGAAATCTGGTGCATCACCTGGCTCTTGTCTTCACTGGCTTCTGCCGATGAGAGTCATGGCCATAGTTACTGACATACTCATGGTTCCAGCTATTTCAGTCAACAGTTGATGTTCCCTTCCTTTATCGTGGCTTTCTAAACACCATTTCCCCACAGTGCGTTTTATTTGGTGGTATGTTTTATTGCCCTACTTTTAATGTTTTCTTCCTCTAAAAATAGCAAAATGCAATAAATATTTTGAAAAATACATGAAAAGCGTTAATTCCATGTGAATTCATGTGAGTTTGTAAAATGTGATTTTAGGGGAATAGAAAGTCAGAGGTCTTTAAACAACCCTCCTTATTTTTATGTTTATGTATCATTCATTTGGTGTGTATCATTTTCGTAAGCAATCTCTCTGTGTGCAGGAGTATGGTACTGCAGTATTTTAAAAGAAAAATAGGCAAAGTTAAAACCAATAGCACCTTGTTTTATTCCCCTCTCCTCACATTTCAGCAGATCATTCTCTGATTTATATCTATGATATTTCTCTGACTGGAGAGGAGCTGTGGAAGTGCTAGATTGTGATCTGCCTCTATTGTTTCACAATCTGACTTCATCAAAGCCAATGGTGCTTCATAAATGTAAAAGTAAACATGATTAGAAAATCCTGTTGTTCTACATAATAGACATTTAGTTTATGCATCAAATTAAAAAGTTAATGGGAAAAATACTTGGTTCAATAACATGTAGTCAATTGTTTCCTGACATTCTATGCTTGTTAGAAAAAGGTAAGGAGGCTGTGTTTTAATGGAGGATTAATTTGATTTTTAGGTCCTTAGTTAGTTCAAGACTTCCCTGTTGTTCACAAAAACATTCTTAATCCTACAATGGAGCTGAATGAGCTTTTAAAGGCTGACAGAAATATCCTGGGCTGGCTGCACACTATTTTTGTTGGAGCCTTATAAGGCAACTGGAACCAACTTTTTGTCTAAAGTGTAATTACATGATGAAGAGGGGTGAGAGTTTCCATGCTGCTTTCTTTCCAAATTAAATGGTCACTTGTAAAACATTGGCTTTTTTCCCGTTTAAATTTAATAATGCCATTGCTTTAGTGGTCATCAATCCTTTAGAGACACTGACTCCAGACTGAACTCCTTGGGGAACAATCCCAGCTGTCAGATGTAAATCACAACAATCTTCATTGCTCTGTGTTCAAACAGAGATCACTCTGAGGGTGTGCTAATTCCAAGGGAGAGTTAGATCTGGATTGCTGCAGAAGTAAATGCCACAGACGCTAAATTTCTTATGTCCTATATTTTCTCCTCCTTTTCTTAAACAAAAACATTTGAACTCAAGTTTTCTCTGGAAAACATAAGAAGCAATATATTGTAAATAGGGGAATTAATTTCAATAAATACAGAATCAACATTTCTTCTACAGAAAAAAAATATATATATTGACAAAACTAATATACACATAGGTATACTCTGAACTTAAGATCTGCAGAATTACTGTCACAGAATCCCTGGTGGGGGGAAGGCACCTCTGGAAACCATCTAGTCTGACACACTGCTAAGAGCACAGTCAACCACAGCAGCTTTTTGGGGTTTTTCCTTGGTTTTTTGTTTGTTTTTTTTTCCCCCAGCTTTTTACTTCTCCTTTGCACTCAGAACCACTGACAGTCTGAGATGTGCCAACTCACGAGCAGTCTAGGCAACTGAAAAACATTACTTCAAGAATATCCCATATAGCAAAAGTCCTCTATTTTTGTCTTTTTTGTCTGCACACCTCAGAAACCTAGGAAAAGAATGAAGTTTTTTCCTATAATGAGCAATATCTTTTATATACTGTGTGTTAGCTGTAAATAGTATTTGTTACTATCAAGATTTGTCTTTTGTAAGTATGTGAGGTGGTATAATGTTATCAAAGTATGTAGAGAAGTGATTATTGATGTAGCTATGAAGAGCAAAGGTACACTATTAAATTTTGCCCAGCTCCATATCTCTTCAGGAAAATAAACCAGACTTGCCTGGAATACAAACAAGGTATACAATGAAATATTTAACTGTATCAAAGGATATCTCTACAGGAAAAAACCCCACAGACTCTGGGAAAGGCAATTACTTGGTAAATCTATTAAATCCAAAAAAGCACAAATTCCATAAAACATAATTCTTTCAAATCAGATAATCCATTAACCCGACAAAAGCCCAAACCATAAAAAAGATGAGAACTGAGTCACTGCCTTTACAGGTTTACGAGCCAGTATAAAGCCCTGAAATTGCTGTGCAGGCTCACGAGAAGCAGATCCAGCCTGTCAGATCTGCACTTGAACGCCAGGCATAGTTATTGACTTCTGGTACCAAACACTTCCCATTCATTCTCATACATGTATCAAAAACTTAGAGAGGCTTGTGTTCATTTACTTCTGCCTACATGGTCAGAAGGAGACTGTCACTGCAGGAAGTTGAAGAAGCTCTTATTTGGCCACTAATACAGTGTGATAACAGCATTACGGTGCCTGTGTCAATCAGACTTTGCAAGTGGTGGGATTGGGAGGAAGAACACTCGTGTGCTAAAACATTGCCAAGCTCTTGTTCTGCAGACAGGCAGGGGGAAGATGCAGTTATCTGCGTAGGAAAGTGCAGCCACACAGACAGGAGAAGATGCCAAGAATGTGGTGTGACAAGATACCTCAAATCACACTTCACATTTAGAAGAGAGGCTTTATGGGTTTGTCTAGGGCAGTTCAGCTTGCTTTCAGAACTGAAATCTACTACTGATTAGAGGGCAAAGGAGGCAACTGTCTGGAGCGTAACCATAGGGGGCAGGTGGAGAGATGACAGCAAATCCCTGCAAATCCCTGGGTGAGGTTGATACCCCTGGCAGGCTCAGCTGGGAAGTTCCTTTACAGATGGAGCGCTCTTGCATTGTGTCTGAGCTGCTTCAAATGCTGGCCACCACATCACTGGTACTGGAGAAATTGGCTCACAGAGGCCAGGCACTCTTCAGAAGCTCAGTGGTCTCTTTTCTGAAAGAACAGAGTACTTAACAACAACTGTGTTTCAGCTGTGATGATGGCATGGTCATCAATAACTCTTTTTGCTGACTGATCCCAAAATTTATAAAGAACATTTATTCTCTGAATACAATCTTTAGCTGATGTGGATAAGTGCAGTCATTTTCAGGTTGGAAAGAGCCAGGCCAAACTAGGCAGCAGAAAATAATAACAAGAACACTTTAATAAAATGCATTATTACAATTTATTAAGATAGAAAACCACATCAGGGTTGCCCCACAGTTTGTGTTTCTTTAATTAAAAAAATCTTCCAATAAAGCTGTGCAGGAGAAGTTTAAACTGCACATTAGGAAGCATTTCTTTAGCAAGAGGGTGAAACACTGGAAAAGGCTTCCTAGAGAGGTGATCAATGCCACAAGCCTGTCAATGTTAAGAGGCATTTGGACAATGCCCTTATTTTGTTAAAGCCTGTATTGGTCATGCGGTTGGACTAGATGACTGTTGTAGGTTCCCTCCAATAGAAATATCCTATCCTATCCTATCCTATCCTATCCTATCCTATCCTATCCTATCCTATCCTATCCTATCCTATCCTATCCTATCCTATCCTATCGTGTCCTTATTCTACTCTATTCTTCTCTTCCAGAGAATGTTTCATTATGTCGTCTTTTAATTTTACTTTATGAAGACATGACTGAACTCACAGAGTGAGATTACCACCATAGAGTGGTGTATAGCGCTGCAACAGTAGGATTGAAAAAAATATGAAAGTTTTTGTTTTCCGTACATATAAAATTGTATCAGTAAATAGAACTATTTTGGGCAGATAACCATTTTTTAAAGACTGTTACTCAGTTGATGGTATTATAAAAATTAAGTTGGTTAGTAATCTGTGGCCCCAAAAAATTGAGTATTGTTAGTTGAGCATCTTTTTCTGGATCAGAAGACATAAATGCAAAAAAAAAAAAAGAAAAAAAAAAGGTGAAAGGTAGGCTATTTTCTCCCTAATCTTCTGTAACTTCCTTACTTTTTTAAGAATGTCAATTTAATTTTCATTGCTTAAGTTTAAAAGTACTCTATATTGTGGGGTTTTGGTGTATGCGATCCAGACAACCGATCATTTTTCTAAAAAATAACTGGAAAATATTTTGAACATAAGTAACTTGATGTTCAAAAGAAATTTTTGTCCCTAATAAATTATCATATATTTTTCAAAGCACAACATAATTTTTTATTATAAATTTCATTCTATCAGTATACTGGTGCAAAATGCAGTTGAAACTTAGGAAATTCAAACCTCATTAAAGGGAGATTTAATACAGTTGCATACTTTGATTTATGTTTGGAAGTTATGGGTTCCTGTGATAGCACATCTAGAACTTCTCCAAAAGTTTTACAGAAATTATTTTTTCTTTGTTTATCGAAGATCTGTCACCAGAATGTGCCCTTGTAGTACCATAATCTGAATCTTATCCTTCAGGAAAATCTTTGTATTCTTTATTTAATCAGTTTAAAGCAGTGTACTTAAGTGATTGTTTTCCATCATTTACAGAACCATATTTTTTGGCATTGAATTAGGTACTAATGCCATTTCTTAACATTAAAACTATCACTTCAGAGACCAGGTTGATAATGCCTTTTGTATTTGGCCTTTGGGAATTATTAAGGGAATGAGTTTGCCTGCAAGATTTCCCACTCTGCAGAAACAAATTAATTTCCAGTAAGAAAAAGTGATATCTTTAAAATTAAGGGGAAACACAATTAAAATCAGACATGCTTGATATCCTAGAAATTATATAAGCGTTGCATCTCAGGAAGAAACATCTGGGTTTTTAATTTTTTTTTTATTTAATTAAATTTTATCAAACTATGAAAACTCTGCTTGATCTTACTTCTGATATCAGAAGTGAACTTGTGAAGGACTTGGTCTTCTAGGAGACTGAAAATTCATAACTCACTGTCTAAGCATTGATGCAGGGTTGAGGCTGAAATTACAACTGTTCCTGAAGACAGATTGACATTCAGGGCCAACTTTACCCCATCTCTTACAATAGATGGAAAAATTTAACTGGATGGGCTCAGCTGGACAACTTGAAAAATTATTTCATATCCTGAGCTCAAATGATTAATAAATATTTGATCCTTGGCAATAAATCACAGCCTTATCAGGCAAAAAAGAACAGCCATTTTTGTGATCTAACACTGCATCAAAGAAGAATTTTTTATATATATATATACACACATGAGAAAAAGTGAACACACAGAAAATGTAAATGTGGAACATGTCATTAAATCCTTGAAGTGATGGGATAGAGACATCTTACTTGCTATACCCATGGAGTGTATTTTAAAAATATTAAAATACATGTCCTACTTCTTCATGGAACTTTCCTTGTCCTAATGTCAGACATAAAGATAGCAGAGAAAAACATCTTGATCATTTGTTACAAAATTCACATTCTCATAATCAGATGTTATTAACTGCAAGAAATTCTATATTTACTTTTGTAACAGGAATTTTGATTTCATGAGATTCCTGGAATTTTTAAACGTATGGTCACAAGGAAACATTAATTTATCCTAATACTTGCAGTAGCTGCTTTTGATTACTGACTTGCTTGCTGTGACGGCTTCTGCCCCTGAATAATGGGAAAATGATAATTTTAACATGCGAGGAACACAGGATTGAATTCAGAGCAGAGGCCATTGCTGGTCTGCAAGGTTCTGTATAGATTACATTGTTTTCATTAGGCTGGAAAAAACAAAATCCCCTTTACAAGCAGAGGGTTTTTGTAGACCTGAAGCCAACATTATTATCATAAAACTACTGAATTCTCCCCTGTGGAAGCCCTTATATTTCTATTTTAACCTCAAGAATAAAAATGCAGCCTTCTAGAACAACCACTTTTTTCAAAGGGAGGAGGAGCACAGCTCTGCCTTGGGGAAAGGCAGGAACCTCTGTGCAGCATGTTGCAACCTTGACTAAAACATCCATCTGAGCAACATCACAGGCAGTGAGTCAAATTTTAGTTTTGCTCTTATGTCCTTTGTGCAGCAGACAGACAACCCCACTCAGCCACCCTGGGCTTCCTGTGGGTGGCCAGTGACCTTCTTGTGTTGTGTTCTATTATGTGCTACCCCTATATGTGGTGCCACACAGGACATGTGCTAGACAATTGCACATTTTTTGTGCACCCTGAGCCAGCCCAGACCTGAGTAGTGTAAGTCAGCCTGGAGACCCTCCCTACAGCAGGAAGCGTGACCACAGCTCTGCCCTACCACAGTGAAATTTAGAGATGCTCTGTGACAGGAAGCAACCTCCACAGTCTTATGGTGAACTCTCCTTCCTGATGGATGACTCCTTCTGCTCTTTGGCACTATATTGATCTTGTGCCAAATATCTCTTGCCAATTATAAAAATATAAAATACACTTTTTTTTTTTTTTTCCAAATCTATGCAGGGCAACTGCAAAACCATATTCCAGCACATACAATCAAAATAGTTAACTCAAGGAAAGAAAACTTCAGTCAAAGTTATAGGTTTGTGGTGTTTACACATGTTCACGTGTATGAACTGCAGCTTCCAAATAGCTTTGGTCTGTCTCCTATCACCCTGTGTGCTTTGCAGAGAGCTGATTACTCCATTTGTTTGATTTGTTGATTTAATTTTTTTTCTAATTTAAAATCATTACATCAGCCATATGAATTTAAGGCTAAGAGCAGTGCTGACAGGCTTCAGAAGACAGTGAAACATCCTGAAATGAGCGCCCTGTGTTTAGAATTTGCGTTTCTGTCACAGTGAACACTTCCAGATTCCTCGCCCCTTACATAACTTGGTAAATCCTGTCATCTGCTTCTGATAGCATCTACTTGTAAGGGTGGAATGAGCAGTGCAAACATTCCTGAAATCCCTCCTGTTTGTCATACCAATGGGTTCACAAGAATATCAACAGCATACCTGAAAAAGGATACACTGCTCTGAGTGTTTAAAACATATCATTGCAGCAGCACGAAATGGACTGCACCAGCTGAGCTGGAGAAAAAATAGGTTGAAGAAAGAGGGGTTTTTTTTATTATTATTTTTAATAATTCTCTGATTTCTATAAACTTTGTTCTCTTTTTCTTTAAGTAAACTTGTCTCAATATCTCTACCATACTGTGTTTAGAATTTTTTATAATTTTCCCTGCTATGGCACTTAAGATCATCTAGAAATTATGACTTCTGTATTTGAGCTCCCTAGCATCCCTGGGAAATGTGGATACACAGCAGCTGAATACGAGAACTTATTCACAAATACCCTGAAAGCACACAGATGTTAGAGAAACACATCTGAGAAAGGCAGAAGTGCTGCTCTAGTTTTTGAAGAAAAAAAAGAGAGAAAATTAAAAATGGGGATTCTGGGACAGTCTGTTTTCTGCACGAATAAACACAGTGTGTTAGTCTGTGTGCAGCACAGGTGTAGTGAGAAAATTCATAGGATCCCACTGTTTAATGTTTTACTTTATTGAGTGTTTTGGTATTTTGCTCCTACTAAATTATGTAGAGCTTACAGGAATATTAGTAATCTCTAGGATTTCTAAAGAGGGGCTTTTATTTCATTTTTATGGGGCATAGGTAAAATTATCTATCTGCTTTGCTGGCTGTGTGGTTTTTTGAAGTTTGAGAGTGAATGAAAGGCATTGTAATTTGTATTGGCATAAGCTGAGCACCGAATTTGTTCCTGAAGGGTTTATGAAGCTTGTTACGAGAATGGAAGGTATCTGAAGTGTAAATCCTTACAGCAGAAGAAAACAATATAAGCATGATATATGATGGCAGCTTTGTATCAATTATGAAACCATCCTAAGGTGTACTTTAGCACTTGTTAGGTCATTTTTTTCACTACTGCGCTAATTAGGAAATATTTCCTAAGGGTAAATAGGCTAAAAACAACCAGATGAAGCTACAACACAAACATATAGGAAAAGAGATTTAAATTGGTAAAGTGCCGAAAACAGGATCAAGTCAGAGATGAAATCATTGTACTCTTTATTGCTGCTACTATTTTTAAGTTTTTCACAAGGCAATTTCATAAAAGTAACATTATTTTCCCCTTGCTCACTTCAATTAAGTTGTTGGTCACTATGAAGCTGGAAATAAAGGAAGTCTAGAAGACTGCTGGAAATATAGAAGACTGTGACAGAGTGAAAGTTGACAAAGCTGCCTTCTAGTATGTGTCTGGTAAAAAGAAACAATGCGAAAAGTAACCTTCTGGGTGACAGCTGAGCTAAGAGACCCAGGAGCACAGATATCTCTCTCCCAAACCAACTTTATAGACATTTGGGATGCCTTTCTGTGTGATCCCTAAAAGAAAGATTTGCTAGATTAGAGTTATACATAACTGAAACAAAACAGAACACATTTAAGGCAAAGTTATACAAATCTTACCAAAGGAAGGAGAATGGCCAAGGACATCTTCCATCTACGTGGAGGGACCAGAACTGAGAGGCCAGCTACAGGCAGCCCAGAGCACCAGGAATTGTCCTGGTGCCCCTCTTCAGGAGTCACTGACACCTTATCCCAGGTGATTGGTGTCTCAATGCAATTTCAGTCCCTCTTTCAGCCCCTTGTATCCCAACAACTTTTTCCTTTCTTATCCCTTAATTTATCATTGCCCACCAAAAGGAGTGTGTAAGAAGAGAATTTTATCCCCTCTGGTGTCGAAGGTGAAGCAGAGACCATTAGAGGGACATGTAATGGTTACACAGTACATGGGGGATTGTATAACTCATTGTCCAACCTCGAGCAGCCCTCAGGAGTGCTTCCAGTCGGCCACACTTTGGGGGCCACTTTTTGCTAGGAGGCAGTGTCTTTTCACCTCAAAATCCTGGCCACTCAGCATTTTCACAGACCTCTTGGATGCTTTTGCTTTCTTTTTAACTTGAAATCCATGTCAGGTGAAGGTATTGCAATGTGATTTTCCTTCTAGAAGCTGTTGATTACTTTCAAAATATGTCTTCAATTGTTCTGGAGCTGATGACTCCTCACTGTGTTGCAGCACATGCTCAGCTTTGCTCCTAATGGTGTTTGCTGAGTGTCCAGATAAGAGGTCTTGGCAGAAGGAAGATCCAAAGGAAAGGAGTTAACTCACTTGACTTTAAAGACCCTGCAGTTTCTTATTCATTTGACATCACTAAGAATGACCACAATCCTGTCTTTTGTGACTATGGGACTGTTATAATCCCTTAAACATTGACATGAAACAACCAGGTTCAGAGAAAATTATTTGGTGTTGATGCAAACTGTGTGTTTTGAATTTCTGTGCCACAGCACCAGACAGATATTTCTTTATCATTCAGCTTACTTGAGTCTCTGGCATGGTATTGACTGGCTCCATAAATAGAATTGTAAGTGTTGGACCGAGTGCAGTCCAAGTAAATACAGTTTTCAGGTTACATCCATACAAAGGACTCCTAAACAATTAATTCCTTTGTCTTGTAAATAACAGTTTCTTCACTTTAATTCCTTCCTGACTTCTTGTATTGTTGCAGATTGAGCTATTTCACTGTAAGTCCTCTTTTTAAACTTCCTTTTTTAAAAGCTTTCATTACTTCTTGGATCACATTATAATTCTGCTTTGCTAAGGTCTTACCTCATTAATGAAGCATGAGTCCTTTTATATGTTTTCTTATAATCCAGTCTGCTGGTTTTGACCTAATTTTTGCACAAATTTTTATGACCTCCTTTTCATTTTCTTTAACTAAGTGTGCAGAGGTAGATGCAGAAGTAATGGTCTTTGGTTTGATAAACAGTTATCTTAACCTTGCTTTTACTTGTTGCACTTTCATGAAATGCAGGCAAAAGAAAATGAGTGACTGCATTGCCTAATGCACTACTCAGGAAGCCCGTTTTCAGAAAACTAAATATCAGATATGGCTGTTATTGCAGCATTCTGATATATGTAGAGACATACATCACTCATTTTGGTTGAAATTAAAAGTGTAGCAAAGATCTTCTGTCCACATAAATTATCATAAATAAATATTTTTACAAGATCAAGAGCAAGCTCATATTTTTCCTATCTGTAGGTAGCTCTTCACATTCCACTCATTAATTTGATGTATTTGGTGACCTTTTCTATAGAACATCCTCAGTTATCAGGTTGGAATAGTAAAATGCTTGTTCATATTTATATTTAAGCAATCTGGACTGAAGGAGATTGTTCTAACAAGGTTCATACACTGATCTTAATAACATTGATAAAAATCCAGTATAAACCCTGTCTTGGAGTGACTTTATGATGTGTGTATCCTCTGTCACTGCTCTATTGCCCAGAAATTAATTTTGTGCCTTTTCTGTACCTTTAAACTGAGCCTGAGAAAAAGTTTTTCCTGAACCTGGTGGGGGTGGGGGGGGCAGTGGGTGATTGTAACCTGCTTTCTATCAGAGGATATTTTCCTCCAAATTTGTCCAAACCGGGACAAACCCGTTCATTCAGTATCCGTTCATCCTTTTCCTCTCTTTTTAATAAAAGAAATAACCTTACAAGAGGTCTTAGAAAACAAAAAAAACCACAACAAAAAGCTGTAACCTGTTGCTTGAACACAACATATGCTTTTCTGAAACTACAAGGCAAATGAAATGCTTGTAATGAAATTTTTGACACTCCTGCCAGGAGTCATGCTTTGTGCTGATTACTGAAGTGCGTGGCACTGTTTGTCAGACACAGCTATTATTTCTCAGAAATCCTGTGTTGCAGAAGCACAAAAAGGCATGGTTCCTAAAAGATGTACACCAAAAAATGTTTATATCTGTTCATATCTGCAGTCATTTTTCATGTTTGTTTAACAAAAAAGGTAAGATGCTGAAGGCTTCCTGATGGTGCTGACTTATTTCTTCTCTAACTGTCCAATTAGTCATGATGCTACAAAGGGAGATATTAGTGCCATATGGAATGCAAGATGCTGAAGACACCTAGATTTGTCTTCCTCTCATGAAGAACAGGTAAAACAGTCAGTGATTCTAAAGCCTGATGGATGTGGGAGTTTAGCTTTCAAGTAGCTGTTTCACATAAAAACTCATGAAATGAGAGACATCAGAAACATGGGCTTTCTGTGCTATCAAGGAAAGCCACAATGTGTGCACTGCATTTTCTCTTCCCTCTCAAAAGAATTGTGATAAATCCAATAGGATTTACTTGCCCAAAATGAAAGATTTTGTTTGGATTTAGTTGCAGCGAGAGTTAGGAACTCCTAATTTGAATTTTAAAATGTATTTGTGGATATTTTTAGGTCAGTTTTCTGACACAGTGAGGTTTTTGTCTTATGTATTTCTTAGGCATGTATGTGTTACTTTATAATATAGTTTATATTTATTATTAAAGTATAGTTTATATTTATTAGCTTCAAAATACCTTTATTTTTCCATCCTTATATTTTATATGCTCAAACATTAAACTCTTTCTATTATTCCAGTTGCCAGTTCAAGTTCATCCATTTTGTTCTGAATGCTATTATTTTTGCCATTCTTCTGTTATTTCTACCATGATGTCTCAGTTCTGTATTATTTTACACTTAGCCCCCTACAGCTTTCATTTTTTCCCCCCCCACTTAAGATATTAAATGAGGTGAGTTTTGAATGAGATTCTGGAATTTCACAAGTAATCTTCTTTGTATCTTTCAAGTATCTTTCCCATCAGTCTTGCCTGTTACCTTTCCTAAGGTACAATAACTTCACAATATTCATGCACATCATCTTTTTCTTTTTTTCTCTTATTTTCTTAGCCATATGCTATCACACAAATATTATACTACAGTCCAGGTAGATGAAGTGTGAATGTTTATATATAAGATTTTTTTATAAACTCAGTTGTCTTAATGACAAGTGTTATAACATTAGTCTTCAAAGGTCATTCTTGGATAAACAGGTTTGTTTTTATTGATATTCTCTTCCATAATGCTGAAATTTATATTCTGTTCCCACAGTGGCATTGAATGGACATTGCTAAAAAAAAAAAGGAATACTCCTTTAGTCTCCTAAAGATACTTTGAGGAAGAGAGTGAGTCCAAGAATAAGAATTAAACTTACAAAGTTCCAAGAGTAAAATCAATACTAAAATGTATTGAAAAAAATTCAATCTCCATTTTTCTTTACTGGTCAAATACCTCTATTTTATTTATTGATTTATATGTGAGAATTGGATAGAGATGAAGGAAAAAGGCAGGCAATTTTACCAGTGATAAAAAATTCAAGACAAATTATGGAAAGTGAAATTTGAAAAAAGAAAAAGGAAGAAATTAGATGTAAACTTGAGGGAATAAATTTTGAATCTTCATGGAATTTTGAAAACACAAATATATGCAAGTGAAATGATGATAGTAAATATAATAAATAGATTCATGGAATGATCAGTAATGTCGTAAGCTTTGAAAAGAATTGCTTCAGGATGCTTGTCGTTCTTTGAATTTCCTTCTGTTAAAGAGTGACCATGAAGAGGGACAAACCAAATGAGACAGTGTCCTCTGAGGGTCCTTTCAGAAGCAATTACTGGTCTCTCCAGCAAGGCTTTTTACACTGTGTAGTAGCTCTGTGTGCATTGCCTGTATCTACCAACTCTGACCTCAGCCTTCTCCACTGAGGAGCTGGGCAGCACAGTGTGATGCTTTTTGGAAGGCTGTTGGAGTTAAGGGAGCCTTTAGTGCCCATGAAGACAGAAGGAGGATGCTTCCCTTTGATCAGCTAAAGGCCTCATACAGTGCCTTATGGGGCCATCTGTATACCAAGGGTGTAGCTTGGTTTGTGCAAACAAATGCAACTTCCAGGAGCTGAAGCTAAAAATAATCCAGGTATTTTACCCTCAGTTGTTGGTTGTTTTTCCATATGGACTTGATTTATACTAATGAAATAAACTTTAAAAATATCACAGTGTATCTGTCTCAAAATTAGCCAAACATTCATCAAATAGCCTTTGGAATAATGTTTGAAAATAAGAGCACCTGCAATGCACTATTTATAGTCTCCCTTGGAGCCACTATTGTGTAAAACATAATTAAAGAGTTTCTAAAATGCACACTACAGTCTAGGTCAGGTAAATACATAATCAGGGAGTTATTAATGGAGCTGCAATTAATTAATATGCCTCCATCGGAGCCATTAAAGCTGATTAATGTTATGGCGCACAAAGAGAATTTGTAGCTAACAAATCAATGACCCAGTAGACCGTATTGTCTCCTTTGGAGCCATTACACTGTACCATATCAAAGCCTCATTAGAGAATTTTTAATTTACTGATCATCATCCCCAGTAGTCATTAGCTGTCCCAGGCTGATGATGCATGTATTTAGAAGAAATGTGAGATAGTGCTCCATCAGGAGATAGATCTCCTCCCAGTTACACTGCTGTAAATCAAGGCTAACACCACTGGAACCAATAAATATACATATTTTGTGAGGAGGGGAAACCAAAACCCAAAATTATACTCCAGCAGTCAAATCAGTTGAGAGTTTTCAGGCTTCATTTATTTTGCTTAATCAGTTGAGAGTTTTCAAACTTCATTTATTTTGCCTATTCAATAACTCATTTCTGACAGACCAACTCAAATGTTTGATTTTCTTTTTCATCCTAGAAAGGGAGCCCACTCTGAACTTATAAATATTATATGTAGGCAGGGAAAAGCAACAAATTACATATTTTCATGCCTTATATATTTGAATTTCATCTGAGGTTTATCTTGGGATCTGATTTTTCAGTATGCATTTTACTGGAGACTGTTGATACATACTCTCAGCCCTTGCTCTTTCTAGGCATAGATTTTATCTGAAAATTCCCTCACTGTTCCTCACTAAGGATAACTCTTTCTCTGGCTTTCATTTACTTCAGTGGAGTTACATCTGAGATAATTTTGTACTAAGTGGTTTAATATAGAATAAATATTCACAACTGCAGTAACCACGACCCTTTCAGGACAGTGCTGAATAAATATTGCAATCTTTTACAAAGGCTGGGCCCAGGTCTTCGTCTAAATTCAGAAACAGGCTTGCTGTGGGAGGTCCCAGTGCCATCCTGAGAGTGCAGGAAGGGAATGGCTCTGGATTTAGGATTTGCTGATAGACACTTTGTAGGTTTTGTTAATGCTGCAATCCCCTTCAGTTTGCCTGAGATTTAAGGACCAGATTCTTGCTTTTTTTTTCCTTTTTGAAGCAAGGATTATTATCTGATAGTCCTGCTCAGAAATGTAGATAAGGGTTCGTTCCTTTACTTTTGATGTATTGTAGATGGTGTGTGCATTCTGTTTTACACTTTCATTTTTACAATAGACAGAGCTTAGAGCATTGCTAAGAAGCAGAGGATTTGCTACATATTGTACAGCTTTTGTTACCAACCTCAGACTTTCTGTAGTCACAGGTTTCACAAGAAATTTGATTGATGTAGAATAAAGGTGTCACAATGTTATTTTAGATTAGGAAAACTAAATCCACCTTCTGCAATAATTCAACATTGAAAGGAAACAGAACATCTACTTCTTCCCTTTTCTTTTTTAAACAGTGACAGTAATATTGGGCCAGTTATGTTAGAGAACATTCCCTTAATTTTCAATGAGTGTTTATGTAAATGCATATGTCAACATGTATTTCAGAACCATAGAATTCAAATTGAGAAATAGGTTTTCTAACAGGTCCCATCCGTTAAATTGTGCTCCTGCTACTGATTTTAATTCCTTGCTTCATTTAAATCTTTTTACTCCTACCATCCTCAGCCAAGCAGTGGATTCTGCCTGTTGACAAAAATTCACAGTATTTCATTTCTGCACTAGAAGCTGACCAAAATTTTGTGGTACAGCCATAATATACCCATAGTTTGTTGCATTGGGAAATAAAGCTATGTGCCTGATATTCTTTTGGTACCTCACATTTTAAAAACCTTAAAGATACAAGACCACTGGAATTAGGAGGAATTTTGTTCTGCTTTGGGTAAAGTTTCATAAAATAATTTAGATGTGCTATTGCTAGATTTGGCAGAATCAGGAGACACTCCCTAGTGTCAGGGAAATTTGCATTTTTCTCAGTTCTTGTTCTCTTTCACCAGATTCCCAACAGTTTCCCTTATCTTAGTTGCTTCAAATTTTGAGTTTATTCATACAAACTAAAGCTTTATAAGCCGTTACGGGGAGAAAATTTTTGCTAAAATTAAGGACTTGAACTGAGGCAAAATTCTTAACAGGGGCAATGTGATTGAATTTTGTGGAGCAGTGATGGTCCACAGCAAAATACTTAAACTTCAGATATCCAAAGAATGTACGGAAAACAGTTGTCTAGCTGCCCAGCTTTTCAAAACATAGCAGCAAAACAGAAATATTGTGTATATTTATATATGTATGAGCATGAGCAAAGAAGAAAACAAAATTATATAAGAAATAATGATTTTTCATAAGAATTCAAGTCCTTTAATAAATCACAAAACATGAAAACTGGAACCATCATCTTTGGAGATGCTTCTTTCACTTTTTCAACAGTTGACAGTTCCGTTTAGCAGCAGTGGAAACCAGCATTGATTGTGCATTTATTCTTTCATAAAATGGTGCAAAACAATTTTCCCCTGCCTTAATTGATAAGCTGGGGTTTTTTTCAGTATATTTGCTGCACTGCTAAATAAGTATGCTTTTTTGTGTGAATCTTTTTACCAGTATTAAATAATTTTAGACTCCAAATCTTTTACTCTGGTAAAAGAGTTATAGAGGAGCTGAGACAAAAAATTTAATTCTTTGTCCTCTTTTCTAAATGTACAAAATATTACAATTCTGATTTCAACCTCCCTGCTAGCCTCTCCCCTTTTTCGTTTCTCTGTTTCTTTGATCACATTGTGAAACAGTTTTAGAGTGCATCAACAGGATTCCTTTCAAACTGAAAGAAACTGGAAGCTATGCTCCAGGAGTGCACCTAATGGACTCTAGACAAAAAAAAAAAAAAAAAAAAAAAAAAATTCAATCCAGAAGACCAGATGAGAATTAATCCAAACCTTGAAACCCTGAAATGCCAGCTGTCTTTATAATGTTCTTCAGCACAGACTGGTTCTCTCTGCGTATATATTCTCTTTTGGTCCATGATGCATACTCACTTAAAAAAAAAACAAAACAAATGTCATTTTTTCTTTGTCTGTCTCTAGACCGTAGGCAGTTTTGGACATCTATTTTTCTATGCTGTGTGAAACGTGAACCTGAAATTAACTGATGTAAATAAAAATAACTGCAGAGGGGAAGTGATGGCAAGAATAATGACCAGAACAAAAAGTAGTAGATAATTAAATAAAAATAAAAATGCTATCAAACATGCAGGCTCAATTAGCACAGTGGCAGGATTAGAATGAAGAGCACAAAATGAATCCTTGATGCTTCATCCACAGATCTATGAGGGTTTTACAAGAGAGGAGGAGGCTGGGAAGCATCATGTAGAGGAATTGGAAGCATCTGTCAGTTTTAGCACAGGAGTGTTCCCATTTAGCAAGGCAGCACAGTGGGATGCCCTGGCTGTCTGAATCAGCTGTAAGAAAGCCAAGCTGCACTTCCTCACACGGCCCAGGCTGTCACAGGCAGGCAGGTTTGTCCAGGCTGGGAGTCCCACCAGCCCTGTGTGACCCAACTAACAAAATTCCCACAGCTCTTAGGTGTACACTGCATTCAGGGAATCAATCAACAAATCATCCAAATAAAAATTTGTAAACAAACCATTATTCTTGGTATTTAAGCTCTTTCCTTTGTTGACCAACAGTAGCTGTATCATCTCCATGTCACTAACTCTTCCCTCCTGACAAATATATAATATCAGCCATATTTTTCCTTTTAACACACTTCATATAGCACAGCTAATAAATTCACTTCCTACTAGATGTCTCATATTTTAAAAGTGTCAAAATAATTTCACAGTCATAATTATGGTACTTTGGCAATGTCAGAAAAGCACAACACATTTTACCCTAAATAGGAGCTGAAAGGCACTTAATAGTGTTTTTTACGAAGCCGAATTGGCTACTAGGAATTCAGATAACCTGAATTTGGACTTCTAAAAGGATAGCAGAACTGAAGAATTGCATCAAATTCTTTTTTTTTTTTTTTGGCAGACGATCTTATCATCTGGGATTCCCCTGCTTTTTGTAAATGCAGCGCAGCTGGAATGAAATTCCCTAAAAATTGGTTAATTTTATTTGCTTGTTATTAAATCTTTATTCAAAAATAGGTTTGCATTTTCAGTGAGATTCAGCTGTTAGTCTACTTCTTGTGAACTGTGTCAAAGGATGATGAAAAAGGCAGCAGGTGACTTGACCCCAGTCACGCACAGCAGAGGCTTTGCTGGCCTCCAGCTCTTTGCTGTTTCCATTAACAAGATGATTCTGACCCCCACCCCCACTGCACCTTTGCAATCCTCTCTGTGATTTAGCACCAAGGACAAATAAAAATGAAGTGGTTTACTGTGTGCTCACAAAGAGTGAACATACCTTAGAGGTCTGAGAAGCTGAAGTATGTTGGTTATTTACTAGAACGGAAGTACAAATGCTGTAAATTCTTTGTCTTTCACCCAACAATCTGATTAACTTTATGTGAGGAATATGTGTTTATTTTCTTACCTCTGCTTCATGGTTCAGAGCAGCATAGAAATGCAGGCAACAACAAGAAAAATTCCTATATTTTAACTTTTGACAAGCTATGTTTACTTTACGGTCACTGATGTGTTTAGCCTAAACCTTTCTCTGGTACAGATAAAGATAACTAGATTTACATGAGATGAGAACTTGCAAATTGATACTTTGTTTTTGCTAATAAACTTAATTACTTATACAGCATCACTTGCAAACAATTTTTTTCCATTTTATTTTAACATGCTTTTTTTCTCTCCTTCAAATGTACTTTCAGCAACATCCACAAAAGAAATGTAGAGCAGAAATGGAAAACATAATATATTATTAATAAAACTTGAAAGCAACAACTTAAATGCTAATCTTTAAGTAAACTGTAAATCCCTCCAATACATCTTATGAGTTATGTAAGCACCCTGAGATAGACAGGGGATACAAATTAGAGAGAAGGGGAGAAAAATCAGCAAAATACATTACGAATTGAAAATCTGTCCCATTGTTTCTTCTGGGGTTTTTTGGCAAAGAAGAAATTATATTCTCAGCAGCTACAGCAAAGAGAGCACAGATCACTTGAGATTCTCATTTATGTTATAGTAATGCAAATCAGGAACAATTTTGTGAAGCTCCATGAACATTGTTGGGAGGAAAATGAAAAGCAAGCTCCAAAACTCAGCTCTTGAACTCTGTTGCAACAGCACAGATCAGCTACTTACAAATAACTTGAGGGGGATGTGCATCTGAATCCTTTAGCCCACTTGCTAAAATACTGATAGAAAATTAGTTCTATAAATAGAAAAAATAAGAGGGATGCTACATGGCAATAGCTAATGTGCCGTTCTTCCCCTTTCTTCCTTCATCAGTATTGCAGAACCTCCCAATAATCATCATATTTATCTACGACACAAAAGCACTGGACTTTCTCAGGTAGAGACACCATGTCATCATGGCACTTGTCACAGGAGAAGTTTATGACCTCTAAATAAGCTTCTTGCAAAGAAGGGAAGACTGTTTAGGTGGCTCTAGGGACTATCTTAGATATTCAGATGTATTGAGTAAAAGGAATAAAGCACTTCAACGTGTAACACACACACACAATCTTAGCAACTTGTTGAAAACTGTGCATGACTTCCAGGAGGAAATTCTCCCATCTCTCAGAATGATACTACAAGACCCATGTATTGAGCTTTGATACTGTGAATTCCCATTTAGTTCTGATGAGATTAGTTTAGTTTATGTGTTTTGCTGCAACACAGGTTTACACTTCTAATTTTATGAGTCAGTAAGATTAAAAAAGGGGAGGAATTCTCTATTCTGTCACTGAAATTCACAGTTTTACCATTAAAAAACCCAACCAGCAACAATAACAACAACATAAAAACAAAGACAAGATCAACAATAAAAATCAACCTACAACGGCATAGACCAAAATCCCAGCACACACCATACAGAATAAAACCAAATTCCAGAAGGTTTAGCTCACAGTAGAACTGTTTTATTTCCTCTATGTCTTCTAATGTAATCTCTTTACAGAGTCACAGAATAGTTAGGGTTGGAGGGGACCTATGGAGATCATCCAATCCAACCCCCCTGCCGAGGCAGGGTCACCTAGATCAGGTTACACAGGAACGTGCCTGGATGGCTTTTTGAATGTCTCCAGAGACGGAGAATCCACATTCTCTCTGGGCAACCTCTTCCAGTGCTCTGGCAACCTCATTCTCTTCAGTCAGTAATAAAATCATGAAGAGATAGCAGGCCTTATGATCATTTACAAAGCTGTGCAAGGGAACATAGCTTGGCATGATAAATCATCAGTTTTTCACAGTCTACCTTTCTTAACTTAGCCTTGTTTAGAGCAGGAATTAATCCGCCCTGATGTACACAGAAGTACACAATTTCCTGCTTGCTGCACCTGGGAGATGTTTAGATGATTCTCAGTAGTATAAAACGTTTTTAAAGTGAGGACAGTAGTTTTGCTCCACTGTAGTTACATACTAAGTGTAACTTGAAAGCTTTAGAGAAACTCAGAAGTCATATTTTTTTTTTTAATTTTCAAAACTGATAAATAGAAATAACAAAGAAATTTCAAAGTAGAACAAGCACCAGCCTCTCTGGGTTTCTTTTCTGTTTTAATAAATATGTAGATTTTCAGACTCTATTTCACTGTCAGTTGAGTTTGTGTGTAATCATAGCTGGTTTATGAACACAGTGGCATGCTGTCTCTTGACTCTCACTGGAATATGTTACTATAGCCACAGCTGGTAGATAATATTTACCTTATCTACTAATTGGCTATATTCCATTAATGCCTGAAATTTTAATTTATCCATGAAGCAAGAAAGAATACACAAGAGTAAAGTAAGAAAGGTGGTCCCTAATTGCTTGTAATGACTATTCTGAATAACATTATTAAGTATGCATGTGCAGCCAATCAACAACATCCAAAGTTACATTTCAGCCCCCCATACCCAAAAGAAGTAAAAATAAAAATAAAAAAAAAACCTGAGCACAATAGTTTGAACCAAGAATAAAAATTGTATACAACTACTTTTCTCTTTGAATCTTTTATTTCTGTAACAAAATGCCAGAACCCTGATTCAAACATCTGGGCAAATACTAGATAACCCCTTTGCTCCAGGCCAGTGCTTCTGAATTAAATTCAGTGTTTGCTAATACTGTACCAATTAAGCAGTGGTGGTGCTTTGTTCTGTCTTAGGTCTAATAATCCCCTGGGAACATTGGTACAGCTATCCATTAGATACAGTCTAAAGATTTTTCTCTATCTTGAGTAAAAGGAAAACACTCTAGTAAAATGCTTAACAGGTAACAGATTAATCTAAAAATTTAGTTACCACTTCCTATCCACTTCACTAAAATTCTCTCTGTAAATAAAAGATGCCCCATACTGCAGTGATGTTCTGCAATCACATCTTTATCCATACTTTTATCAACATCTATTGTCTGTGTGCAGATCTACCTTGCAAGCTGGTAGCCATTAAGAGTGTTCTGGGGGTGAGGGATATGGAGGGATAAGGGAGAGGATGAGCAGCAAAATTCCTGTTTTCCCATCCTGGAGTCTTTGGGTGTCAACTGCACTGCTCCTGCTGTCAGGAAGAGAGAATTATGCTGCCTGCAGTCTGAGTGGGGAGCCCAGTCACCCTCCATGGGGAGCCACATGAGGGAAGGTCAACACACAAAATCAGATCTGTTGCTTGTGGCAAAACAGCTGATTGTGTTTCCCTTGCAGGGCCTGCCTAACACCTGTTAAAGGCTCCTTAATGCAGACTACATTCCACCCCTTACTCCCCAACCCATCCATACCCTAACTGGCAGTTCTGGCAAGGGATTCTTTCCCCTTGCGGATTTCTGAGACTTTGAAAAATGTTTCCTTCTTGTAATAGAAACAACACCTTTTATAAATCTAGGGTTTGTTTGTTTTTTGGTGTTTTTTTTTCTTTCCTTGAGAACAAACCCAGAAAAGCATAGAATTTTTGCTTTAAAAATTAGAAAATATAACATTAGAAAGCCATTGTTGTTGCTGCTGTTTTTCTCCAAATAAAATATTAAATAAAGCAGAACCTTTCACACACTGGGATTAGGTTTTAATGCACAGATTCATTGTTTGCAGTTTGTAGAGAGAACAGCATGAGTAAATGCTGTAAATGAGTAAATGCTGGAGTAAAGCATTCATCCCATTTTTATATACTTGTGGCAATCTTCTCTTTGAAACATCTATGCTTCCATTTTCTGTAACCATAACTTTGGTGGCTAGCTTGGATTAAAAAAAAATAATCTTCTGAAGGCTAAGAAAATTAATAAAACTAAGGAAATTAATTCTGCATTTGTCTTTCTTTAATGGCAAATGTTCCCTAAAGAGTAGGGGTTTTAATCTCTCATTTGGACTAGAAGTCCCAAAGGATAATCTAAAGAGCAAGAAAAAAAAGTGCACTCACTCTAAAATTAGATGTCTAAGAAAAAAGAATTGTTATCTCAGAAAATGTTTAATTACAAATTTGCCAGTTAACATTTTGGAGGTTCCCTGCTGAGATCTGGCTAATCACCTGGAAAAGGAGGCTGAAAACTTAAGACAGGAGAAAGATCAAGGTTTCCTTAATCTATTTTTATCAAGTGAAGGAGGATATTTGCAGAAGCTTTATAAAATAGAGGGAATCTTACTTCCTGAGCTGCAAAGCAATAAAAGTCAGCTACAAATATTACTATGATTCTGTCCTGTACTATGATTCTTGTGCTTTGGGTATAAGTGAAATGCTAATGGTTTAAAATTATGTTCACAGATGACATGTATGCACACATCACCCGTTTTCTAATCTGCTTCACTGTTTCATTTGGTTAATGGACTTTTGGTGGGAATATTTAAGATAAAACTGAGGAAAGTGTCATTAACCCAGGATGCAGACTGAGGTGGTAGATTGAACTAAAGTGCCTGAAATCTGCGAAAGTCCAGGCAGTCCTCATCAATCTGAACAGTCAGATCTTTGTGAAAGCCCAGTCACAACGTGGGCTACACAAAAGATCTTGACTAATTAATTCCATCTTTACCACCCCTCCCCTCCCCCCTTATTATTGCTATAAAATATGTGGGAAAATTATAGGAAAAACAAAGCAGTAAGGACAAATTTGCAAGGATATGATAATAGTATAAATAATAGCATTGATCCAAACAACAGCATTGTTCCTAAATAACTTCTTTGTTATCTTCCAGTAACGCTGGAATTCACACTCCAAATACACCATGCAGAAAGACAATAATCCAATCTGACTGTGACAGTGCGGAACCACCTTGTCAAATCTTGGGACTCTCTTTGCCATGAAACAGCACTGCCGTAATTTTTTTTTTTTGGGGGGGTGGGGCGTGGGGTGCTGATGAATCAAATTCAGGTCAAAATATAATTGGAATGCAAAACTTTAGTGCTATATAGTACAGGTGAAATGTCTTTATATCAATTCTTTTGGAAAGAAAGATACCCATCAAAATCTTTGGGAATCTTTGGTGATACATCTGGAATCAAACTTTTGGCAAATCTGGGTAGAGATTAGGGCAAGAGCCTTCTTTCCTCACTCCTACACATTTCACGCTCTGTTCCTTAATCTGGTGAAATTGCCTTTTTCTACGTGTTTTGTGCTGAAGCCAGCTGAACTATCTACTTTTGCCTACAAAACCAGCTGATGATTGACTATAAATAAAATACTATAAACAACAGTTTACAGCACAACTATGAGTTGCTTAAGAAGCATAGACTACAGAATTTTTGGCAACATTGCATTTCCTGGCTCTGTTTGTTTCATTAATTATTGGAAGCCTCACCACCTTCTCATTAGCTTCTCACATAAATATTAATTATCTTGTTTCTGAACTGCTTAATAAGGGTGGCATCTTACAAAACTGCCCAAGGTACAAGGAAAAAACTTAGAAATTTGAGGGCATTTGGATACCTATGTGTCTCTGGAGTTCTTAATTTACAGTTGTTATTTGTGGCTAATTGTTACAACTAATTTATTACAACTGAGATATTGAAGAGGCTTTTTTTTTTAATCTTCTGACTTATTCTTTAATATTCTCCATTAATAAGAATTTATTCAGAACTGACTTCTGGAAAGACTTGTCCAGTACATTTTGGTAATTTTTTCTTATTTTTGGTGATCCAAACCCAGGATTTCAGCAAGACTTGCTCCATACGGTAACTAAATACAGTATAAAACTTTTGCAGACTCTAAGTTAAATACCTACTATTTTGCATAAGGCAGTAATATGTTTGGTTCAAGCTGTCACATTCTGTTCCGGATATGTTACGGTATGCACTTTAAATTTGATTTGAAAAGATAGTTTAGTTCTTCTCATGAAAAGTACAATGATGCACACTTCAGGAATGAGGAAGGAAGCTACTGTACCTTTTGTAAGGTGGAAATAGATTTTAAGTAACCTGAACAATGTGTGAAAAAGAAAAACTATACAGATCTAAAAGAGTAGCAAAAGCACTTTTGTAAAAAATCAAATTAATAGAAATTCAGGATAAAATTAGAAGGAGAGAGTTTCTCTTAACTAGTAGAGAACATTTCATTCTGTTTTGGCTTTTTTTTTGCAAATGATCATCTGCTACATTTCTTTTGCCAGAGTATACCAATTATATTTCTAAAAAAAAATTTCTTTCCTGAGACAGTTTACTATTTAACTTGAGAACTGGGATATTAAATGATCTAATCAGTGTTAAAATGCATAAGTACCCTCTAAATAGAGATTTAATTGCATGTAGTCTGAAGGATCTTTGTCTTCCACTTCTTTCTCTCAAATAAACTAAAAAGCAGTGTCTTCCAGGGCAGGTTAGAATCTCCCCAGTTGATTGCCATGAGTTAAGGTCAAGTTTTTAAGTGAACTACATGGCTAGAGTTAAATGAGAATAAAACCAGAGGAAAACTGTTCAAAGGAGGTCTCTGAAATGGAATAAATATAGCAAAAGTTTTTATCCTCTTTTAATGTGAAAGTAAAAGTAAACTAATGGCTGTATTTTCTCACTTAGGAAGTTTATACTGCACAGTTAAAGGAAAAGTGTAATTTATGTTCAAGGAACCATGTTGAAGAGAGAAAAAATTTCTGGATATTGCTATTTTAAAAAATATCATTGCTCCTATTGTTTCATCTTTTGAATTATGATTGTGATTTACTCTATGTATGAAATGCACCTAGAACAAATATCTACCTTACTTTGCTCCTTTCAAGTGTGTTTTCCGAAACATTTTAGATTTTCCCCAAATTTATTAACAATCTCCAATCAAACTGCAAATCTTTTGTCAGTTCTGATATTTCTCAGTGATTATAAGCTCAGAGGAAGTAACTACACAAATCAAGAGGTTCAGAGAGCTCCCTGACTTTTTTCACTTACTGTTTTCTGGTTAAACTGTGTTAAATCAGCCTTATGATGTATTTGAATAATTATCTGTTACTGCTATGAAGAAGCTTTAATAGTTCTTTGAATATACAAATGCTTCTGCAAATCCTAACTTCTTCCTGAATTAAGTTCTCACTTCATAATTCTCGCTTTGATCCTTAGACCTCAGAATTAGATATATTTCATTGCAAAGTGCAATGGGCCACTGTTTCCTTAACATATTTTTACTAATATATGTTCTTTTTTTAAATTAGGAAACAAAATTATATTTTTATTGTTGCTTTTAAAGCTTAAATATTTTTGTATGAGCTCCCAGATAATATGCTAAGATTTAAAAAAATGTTTACTATATATGTATATATAGTATAATAATGCATAACGTTATGAGCCATTGTAACTGCTGAAAATTAGTTGTAAATTAAGGTTTTTAACAGCTTTACACTTCTCAGATTCCCATCTAACGTGTTTAAGAGTGTTAATCTGTGTCATAGTGGGTAGCAACACATAAGAGATTCAGACCTTCATTTCTGTTTTCATTTTCAGGTTTCCTTAAACTGGAACCCTCAGATTAGTGTAACAGCTGCTTCCTTTTTATCCATATCCTGCCTTAAAGAGATCTTACCCACTTTCACTTAGCAAGTGGAAAGTGTTTGCTGCAGAACTGCCTTGAATAGCAGTAATGTTATTGAATAATCTCATCTTAACAACATAAATTTTGAGTAGTATTGGCAAACCTGCTGTTGACTTGGACATTATTGTCTTCTTGTAGTGGTTGTCATAATCCACCTTGTAAGCCTGCAGTCCATTCCTTATTAAACCCTGTGCATGGATATTAGAGCTCAGTTTTCCCATTCAGCATCCCAAGTGCACTGTAGGAAATTACCATAATGTATACGAGAAAAAAGCCAGGCTACACAATGGACTGTTCCATTGCTTTGTTTGTTAATGGCTTGTTTTCCACAGGCAAACTTTCTCCATTATAAAGAACCCACTTAATTCTTTTGAAAACCACAACTACAAATCCAGATCCACTGCCCTCCTGATTTTGGTAGGAAGCCATCACCTTTTGCAAAAATGTGCTACACTACTGTTCTGTCTCGTGATTTAATGATTCTCTGGATGAATGACTGTTGTGTCTGCAGACAAATCCTATTGTTCACACAAAGTGAGTCTGTCCCAAAAGTGTTGGACTCTGTGCATGTGTTGAAACTGTTCTAAATACACAGAGTTGTTTATTGAATTGGAGGCTCATGCCTAGAACAATAGAATTTAGGCAGTAGGTCTGACACAAAACATGATATTTTTGCTTTTGGATCTGTCAAAATTATGTGGTCTGCAAAATGTCGCACTTTGACACGTTTGAATCTCATTGATGTTGATCTGGTGATTGTATAGTGCTATAAAGTACTAAACAGAACTCATGTAGTCCATAAAGGCTACATAGGGTAGTAATTTTATTCAAGTTGATTTAAATGTTAACTAGTATATCTCAATGGAACCAGGATACTTCTTTCTACAGCTCAGTCATATCCAAATTTCTTTCCAGGAGAGATTGACCAACCTACTTTTCACCTAGAACAGAATATTTCTTGGAAAGCCAAGATGAAAAAATTGAGGTCAGACTCACCAGTTTACTGATTTGGTAATTGTAAAATTTTCTTTCAATTAGCCAACCACTTTATCTTTGATTGCCCCTATCATCACTATGGCTTGCAATATTGCCAGTGAAGTCAACAAGAGTTAAGAACATCTAATCACTTTTTCTCTACTGATTAAGAATATTGTGTGAATGAAACTACCTCTGCCAATATTTTATGAGACCACGCATGGATCCAAAGATAAATGCAAAACTGTTTATACATTCCAGACTACAGGAAAGTAGCTATCAATTGTAATTTGAAATTTGCCTGTAAATCAATATAAAAGTTCTACTTACAAATGGTATTGCTTTCTCCTTTAAAACAAATGTTGATTTGAGTCAAATGTAATGAAAATTATGGAAACCTATCTGGTCAAAAAGAAAATCTAACTTTATTGATCAATGATTTAGATAAAGTGTATTTTATTTTTTTGTTGTTAGTAAAACAAAGCTAATGTTTATAATAAAGTTAATGGGTCAATCAGTCAGAATTATTAAGCAATGACCAGGTCCCATTAGAAAAAACTGCTTTCAGAAATGGAAACTGAACTTAAAACACTAATTTATCCCTGTATTACTTTTCCTTCTTCCTAAGATGAAAGGGCAGGAGGTAAATAGATAAACTGTTTACAGTGGCTGGCTAAAATCCATTTCTGAGCTTTTGCACCCTGATGATACAAATGTCTAAGGATCTTCCTGAGCTAAAGGAGTGCTAAGGCTGTTCTTGCATTTCTTCAGTGAGAACAAAAAGAAAGTGGCCACAGTCTGTGTTACATATGTCTTTATCCATTCCCTTAGCACTAAAGTGTGGGTTACCTGAGGATAAAATAGCCAAATTCCTTCCTACTCTGTAGCAAGCACCAGTGACTGTTCCTAGATGCATTATGATTCAAGTAGACGGACCCAGGGTCTTAGTCCACAGATGCTTGACATTATAGGCAAATTATTAACTCAAAAATCTACACCAAAGTAAATGAAAACTACAAGAATCTGGAATAAATTTGTGAAATACATCACAGATTTTTTTTTTTATTCTGTTTTATCCCATGAGATGCTGGATAAGTGGATGAAAATACTGATTAGTGCTTTAAAACCTGAAGGACTTAAAACCATAAGTCCTCTTTGATTTGTACAGATAGAGAATGTACAGAAAACTCTTATCCTGATGAAGTAGTTCTACCCCTGGTTCTGAGTGGACAAATTTTTGTCCTCTACTTCATTGAACGTGTGCATTTAATCATGCAATGATGAGATTACATCATGGAACCATCCTGGTATGGTAAATTCTTAGACATGGGTTCTTACTGAAGATACATTTCAAAGTTCTAGGCCTCTGAAAAATTCAGCATTTTCATTTTTGCTTTATTTTAGGAGCTATGATGTAAATTGCTGTTGCTGTTATTGTAGTCACACGTCTGATCCTGCGTCCCTTGGCCTTTTATCCCTGATTCATTTGCAACTGTGATATGTTCATGGCAAGAGGCAGTTGAAGAATGATGAGATAAAGGTGTGGTGAAAGGGTTCAGGGGTTATGCAATCAAGAGCATTTTGCATTTTGTTTAAACCGTTCTAGTGGTGGTACACTTGCATTTCACAGATTCCTGTGGGTAAAAGCTCCCTCAGCCTTAAAGGGTTTCAAATTTGAGTGAACTCTGTGACCTGTTGGGTTTTTTTCCATACACTATTTTGAAAATAAACGGTCCCGATAAGATCGCTTGCTGCTCAGCAGGTGATTGCTGCACTCCCAGGTGCACAATTCTGATTTATGTTTATTGTTAATTCTTAAGCATTAAAAAATAGCAATAAGGCAAGGAGATACATCCATGGCAGCAGAACATCTACCAGTTCCTAAATTGTTCTGAAACTGTTATTATATTTAATGTTTTCTTAGGTGACTGGGACCTCCATGCTTATCAGTGTCTATACACAGTGATAGGTTTTGTTAAATTTTAGGATACTTCATCATTTCTTTCAGATGATGTACAAACAAAAACTCTACTATGAAGCTTTCTTATCAACATAATAGTAGTAGTAATAATAATAATTTAAAAGCCCAAAAATCTAGGTATGTAGCAGAAAAATTGGGATACAAAGGCTGTTGAATCAGTACTATCGATTTAATTCAATTGAAGGGCAGTGGTTAAACTGTGAAGGGGTTTTTGAATACCAAGTGCAACTGGAAGTTGCTGAAAAATATCTTTGTCTTTATAAGAATAACCTTAAATAACTATTCTCCCTGCTTACAACTTATGAACAATACTTGAGAAAATAGGTTTTTAAAGCATATAGATTACCCGGGCTCTCCATTCTGAGAGTTAGAGACAATTAACTCATTGACTGAAGAGGAAGATTAAAAATCTCCATTTAACAGCTTGTTATGGCTACTCAGTCTGTGGATTTTTAAAACAAACCAATTCTCCTTTTATTAAATATGTGCAAACAATTATTCATTGGCCTAACTTGTCACTAGTAAAATAGAAATAACTAATACACGTAGCCACTAAGGCTACTGTGCTGAGTATGTTTATGGATGTGTTGAAAATAAAGTAGACAAATCGTAGAAATTAATTTAAAAGGAATTTGTATATCAAAAGTCCAAAGTGTGCTATATGGAAAATGGAATCTCTTGGTAAGATTCAGAAGTACAAATCCCAAGGTGTTGTAGAGTGTCTTGGGGTGACTTTATGATGTGTATCCCCTATCACTGCTATATGCCCAGAAATCAATCCTGTCACTTTCTGTGCCTTTAAACTGAGCCTGAGACGGGGAGAAAAACATCAAACGAACTTTTCAAAGCAGTTGTTCAAGGACACAGACACGCACTCCTCTGCGTCCTGCTGCGGTGAGAAGAGCAGAGGAAGCACCTTTCCTGCTTTTCAGCCGCTTTCAGCTCCTTTTCACCAGAGGGAGACAGAGTTGATCTTTGTTTTCCTGGGACTTCGGCTTTTCCCTTCTTCTCTTCTGGACTGTTTCAACATCAGAACACACCGGGAGAATTTTCTACCGACGCCCTGGAGGTGGGCCCACACCGACCCAGCTCTGAGGAAAGAGACCACGCCTACAGAAGGACTCTGAAATCTTCCCAGGCTTCTCTCCACAGCAAGAGGTTTTATTATTTAGCAGTCTTACTATTTTCCTGTGTGTTTGTTAAATAAATAGGTTTTTTTCCCCTTTCACTTTCCTCCGAGGAAGATTTTTTTCCCGAACCTGGTGGGGGAGGGGTGGTTGTAACCTGCCTTCTATCGGAGGATATTTTTCTCCAAATTTGTCCAAACTAGCACATAGAGTTAAGCACTCTTTAAGTGAGACCGTTGGCAGCAAAAAAAAAAAAAACCACCAAAAAAAACCAAAAAAGAGATGTCTAGATAACTTTAGAAAGACAGAAATAATATTGGTAGTTATTGCTTTTGGCTAAGTAGGCAGTTATTTAATATTTAAAAGAATAGACATTAGCCTATATATTTAAATTGTTATCTTGCATAATTTCGTCTTCATACAATTAATTTTGTCTCCTAGAAAAAAACAATGTCTGAGAAAGAAGTAATCAAGCAAATTTGAAGTTGCTCATGGTGCAATATAAGAGCCCAGGCTGCTGCACTGATAAAGAAAATTGCATTTTTAGTTTTTGTAAATTTGTTGACCAGATGTCCTTGAATTTAATTTATTAAAGCCAACACTCTTGGAGTTGCTAAATAATTTATAGAGACATCATTGCAGAATTTTGCATTTGGTGACTTATTGAATCATTTTTTATTAATACATGACTTTTAATTAAATATTTAAAGCTTCACTACAGTATATAACTGCTTTAGGAAAAAAATATTGTAATCAATATGTTTGAAATATCGTATCAATAATCACAACACATTGTGGTGCTATTTCATACTCACAGACATTTCTGTCATTATTCCAATGAAATGAAGCCATTTCTAAATGACACTTAATGCTTAAAATGATGGACAATAGATGGACATGAATTTCAGTTTCTTGCTTCATAAGAGAAGTAAATGTAGCATTCGTAATATTTTCTTTTGCCAGAAATCTAGGTATTGTACTCTTAAAATAGCATAAAACAATATTGTTCTGTTTTCTCTAGTTTTGTTTTGTGTTGTACATCTTATTCACATAAATCCTCTTATAGTCTCACATACTCCTTGTCAGTGTTAGGCACTCACATTTAGGGTTTGATTGTGGAGTTATCTGAATTTGCAGAAACCATGTAGGCTGATTTGGTGATGCAGAAATAGAAAAAGGCTCAAAACTGGTTTGTGACCATAAAGGATTTGCAATCTCAGCATTTCTTTATTCAAGAACTTCCTGGTTTCATTTCAAAGCCTGCCCTACTTTTCACCTTTACTATGAAAAGGCTTCTGTCTCTTCTCAGGTAAAAAAACTGTCCATAGAAGGTGTTAATTCCCATATTCAAATATAAGCAAGCCCTTAGAAGACAGAAGGGTACTTTCAATAACACTGAGAGCAAACTGATCATATCAAAACCAATTAAGAACCTTTACTGTGATTATCAAGTATGCATTGAATGTAAAAATTTGCCAACCTGTTGGGTTTGCTCTAAGTAATTTTGTTTAACCATGTTGATTCACTTTAAACAATGCAATCCTAAATCTAAAAATTGCACAGCTCCAAATCTTAAGGTCACACAGATGCCTGACCTTTCATTTCTGAAGTATTCTGGAAGTAAACACTACAGTTGTATCCTATACATTATTCAACCAGCATGCCTGTTGGTTTGGCTACATATTATAATGATGCTTGTGTGGATTTTCTCAAGAACACTTAGCAACAACAACAACAAAATCTTTCTACATAGGTTTGCTTAGTACTGTAGTTTCCATGGAAACTCCTAGAAATAGCAATTTCATTCCAACCTTTACAAACCCACTGTGAGCTTTTTTTTTTTTTTTTTTTTGCTTTAATAAACTCTTAAATTCTAACTGGTTATAACAAATAATATTGATGTGGATTATTGTTTATTAGGATAGTCTCTTTATTTTTTGGCTCAAATAAAAAAAATCTATTATTGTCCTTTTACTGCCAATGAATATGAAGCAACATAATTTTAAAAAAAGTGTTGTTTAAATTGACTGTCACTATGAACAGCTTTGATTAAGTTTTGCATTTTAACTCTCTGATAGGATCTGAGTCACATAGAAAAAATTATATACCTAACTCTTAGCATTATTAAAATAGCTGCAGCTGGGAGGTGTAACGCCATCGTGAGTGAATGACATAGTAAAAAAAATATCCTCTGTAAGGAAGCTTCTCAATGAAAATGCTGGTAAACAAGTCTGAGAAAAAAGGAAACAGATGCTAAGTGATAAGAATGTGCTTGTTCTGACAGGGAACACCACCAGTATGCATGTGTGATGGGTTGAATGTGTGTGTCTGCAGAGGGAGCTTATTCAGCTGTTTCCTCTCTACATTCAAGAGTGAATCAGTAAAACAAGATTTTGCTTTTCAGCTGGGAAATGACACTTTGATTCTGTGTTATAAAGGAAATGTCCCTTTTGTCCTCTAGTGTAAATTACTCTTTAGGAATTCAAGACGGCTCGGGTGCAGCCAGAGTCTGAAGAAATTATTTTTCAAGACTCAGAAGATGTGTATTGTTGCAAAAATAACCAAGCGGCAACTGGTACCAAATTAAAACAACTGAGTGGCCACCAAGGATAGAACTTGTAGCAAGTTTTGTTGAGCTTAATTAACTTTGTGGTCTAGCCAGGTGTTTAGGACTATTCACAAAGAGATCCTAGTGTCTGGAAGCTGGCTAGAGAGAACATGTTATATTTAACATATTCTGAGTTATGTCAAATGGCATAATAATTTTCCATTGTGTATTCTATGTAAGTCATGAAGTAGTTAACAAGAGAAGTTATATGAATATTAATCAGACTGATATTACCTTTACCAAAATTGAAAACTGGGTACATTTTAATGGGCAATTGCAACTTTGTTATGACTGATAGGGTTGAACTTGGATGATTCAGGTAGCACCTGTGGCATACCCATATATTTTAACATGATAAGATCTATCTTAAGTCTTCACAAAACATATACAGTCCCACTGCAGAAGACAATTGCCGCTGTGGACTCCCATTTTCCTGGCTGGAAAGCAGTTTGAAAACATAGTGTCCAGTTTCGACAGAACAGATAAGGTACTGCTTTTTGGATAAAAAATTTTCACATTTTTCATTTTAGCAATGGCTGATGTCTTGCTCAGTGAGCTTTCTTTATTGTTGCATGCATTATCTTCTGCTTTTGATACGTCTTAGAAGAAATATTTCCAAGAATATTTTATTGATGGTGGTGTGGAAAGCAGATGTGAAGGGTTCATTCTGTAATCTCAGAAATGTGCATGTGGTGAGTATCTGCAAAAATCCAGTATCTGTCTATGGTGGTCACATTTGTAATGATTTACTTTATATAGAAAACAAGAGATCTTTTTGCATAGTATACAAGTGTTGCCATTTGCACATAGTTCTTCAGATGGTAAATTCATGTATTTTTCTCTTTCCTTGGGTCAAAAAAATGATAGTATTTTAAATCTGGTTCCTGTCTTCTTAAGAAATTTTAGATACTTCACTAGGATTCCTTAAAGACAGAATAGCTACCCCCTTTGTCAGATCCTGAGAGTACTGTGTGGTCTCTGAGCCAAATGGTAGCATCTGATTCCCACTTCCTATGTTTTGTTTAGCCCTGAGACCAAAATTATTGTTCAGTCCATGCCTGGGTTCAAAGTAAAGCAATTATTCAAAGTAAAGCACATGCAGTGTGAAAACTGCTAATGGAAGCACCACAAATTCAGACACATATTTTTATCGCTTTTAAAGACATAGATGGATTTTTGACTCCCTTATCAGTATATCACCTGGATCAGCTGGGCTTCTATTGAGAACAGTATAACTCACATATAATAAAGAATAGCACTGAGTAAAAAAAAATATCTTTCCTGCAGTGGTAAACCAAATATTTTAGTCTTGGGATTAAGCTTCCTTGTAACTCTACAGTTAAATATGCTTGAATCTTAAACTTCAATCGATGGAACTCATCTTCTTTTGAGGCTTGAGGGCAGAGATGGTCAGCTCTTACAGTTGCGATATTCTGAGAAAGACTCATTTAATACCTACTGTTGTTTCTTCTTTTGCTTTTTAGTTTTCCTTGAGCAATGTGATATGCATCTGTTAGCAGCAATACATCTGCAGTAAACTGGGAGTAGGATGTCTCTCTCAAACACATATGGGTATAACCTGATAAAATGAGCCAAAATTTCAGCCTGCTTTCCTATCTGATGTT
The DNA here is from genome assembly GCA_026261815.1 of Monarcha castaneiventris obscurior. Classification (NCBI taxonomy): domain Eukaryota; kingdom Metazoa; phylum Chordata; class Aves; order Passeriformes; family Monarchidae; genus Monarcha; species Monarcha castaneiventris. The sequence goes on along the minus strand of JAMPIT010000230.1, from coordinate 9,589,337 downwards.
GCTTTTTACAGCTATAAGTTAGGGCACTTTTTTGTCATTTTTTATTTGATCAAAGTAAGAACTTTACCTCCAGCTCCATAATAAAGTTTGAGTCCCTGAGGTACAAATTCAATCTCTTGTGTTAACAAGGCTTTGGAGAAAAGACTACAAGGAAAATAACATCTGTTGAACAGCTCTTGGACAGGGTTCATTTTTGAATGCAGTGCTAAAGTCGTCCCTCAGCATTGTTAGTTTCTATGCTCAAGGCAAAAGAACAGACAGTGGCTTTACCTGAAAACCAGAGTAAGGATTAAAATAACATTGAACTTCAAGGCCCATAGGTGACAGATTCCTTCTCCTACGCTGATATTCAGCACAAACAAGGGTGCTGATCCCTCTTCAGTCATCCCCATCAGAAGGAGTGGGAATAAGGGCTTCTTTTAAACTGTTCTCCACAAACATGCTTTGAGTAGCAATATAGAAGTTCTCGCAGAGAAATAAGAAGGTGCCTTAAAGGCCTTTGAGGAGCAGTGAATGCAATATTTCCAAGTTCTCTGCACTACTTTTGCCGTCAGCAGTGATTTAATTGCACAGGGGGAGGAATGGGAAATGTAAGGAGACACTTTGGGGATCAGTGTGTAAGACTGGGTCACAACAGTCATGCTTTCTAAACATGTCCATGGTGGGAGGCTCTGTGGTATAGGTCGTCTTTCAGAACCATAAACTAAACTGAAAGAAACAGTACTTGTGGAGGGCTAAAACAAAGGCTTAACCTTATACAAAAGTGTCAATGGATTTTTACCTTTCAGCATTTGGGCTAAGGGTAGCATTGATTACAAGTACATTGTACTTTGAAAATGGTAACATCTGCACAGCCAAGATTTGTTGCTGCTCAAAATGTCAGTACATGATGTGATAAAAAAGTTTTAAAGCTTTGAAATAAGATACATTTTATGTGATTTTAACAACACACTTCTGAGTCCTTTAAAGAGATGATGACAGAAGCAAAATCCTTCAGACAGAGACAGCAGAAGTTCCTTGCAATAACCTGTTATTGAATTACAGCCCATGCATTTTTCAGCAAAAAATTATTCCATTTCATTCCAACACAGCTGATGCTTACATGAGATGCACATTAAGTTGGACTGTAAAGAAACAGATTAACAAATTTCCTTGCTGTGGTCAAATGATATTTTAAAAAGAAAAGACACTATTGATATGATGAAATCTCCATTCCCATAGCTGTTGTTCCTACAGTATGGAATTCCCATTTAAAATTGCTTCAACTGTTATATAGTTTCCTAAATATGAATTATTTTCTATCTTAACTAAAAACATCTCCATTTAAAGGCCTAACTGAGACAGGAACCAAATCTTAACTAAAAAGAAAAAAAAAAAAAGAAAAAAAGAAGGAGAAAGCAAAAGAGCAAATATTTTAAATAATACCTAATCATTCCTTTAAAAATATTTTTGCAGTACTGATGGAATTCAGTATTCACGTAAAATTACCCCAGTTTGAAGTTAGCACAGCTTGCACCAGAAAGATGAGAATTTTCTATCACTGAAAGTCAGCACAAGTGGACTTCAGTTTCCCCATGATAGCTGTGACAGAGAATGTTTTAATGAGGGAGTTATAATAACCCTGTGAACTGTGGGACCTGGAAAAATACACTCCTTCTGATTTCTCTCGTGCAAAGTGACAATGAGAGAAACAGAGGTGTCAGGATGACATACGTTCTGAGTCTATGGTGTATTGTTTCTGAACTTTATGCTTACTTTGATAAGAAAAAATAATTAAGATAAAAAATTCACAGTGAAATAGATTTTAAACATCTCTGTTTGTATTAACTTCTTAAGCAGAACCACTAAACCTGTCTTGTACTTGAGGTTAATTTAGATTTGTGGCTTGGAGGAACAGTTCAGTAGCCATCTATAAAGTATCAATTTAGGAGGGAGAACTTTAGATAAGACATACAATTATCTTAAAGTCTGATTCCACAACCTCTTTGGGGAGAAGAGATACTGCTAACACATCACTATCCTGTGATGTCAGATTCGTGTTTGTAATGAATTCTTCTCAAGGTGTATTTGTCATATACTACAATTATTGTTCAGTGATGGATATGTTTAGCAAGAGAGCAGTTACTCCAAGAAGATTAAGGCTACAGATGTGGAACAAGGGGAAAAGAGCTGATCATGCAGAAATGCTGAGAGTTCTGTAAAGGAATATAAATGTAACAGAACCTTTTTAATCTTTCTGTTAAAAGGTATGATATCCCTGTATTTAACTGAATGGGATTTTTTTAGCTACTAAGTAAAGTCTTCCACAGGAACTTTGCTATGAGCTTGTGCTTTCTTGTGCAGTTTGGGTTTGAAAGTACAAATGTCTTTTTCATCAGCTATCAAACCTTATTTCTATGTCTATTCATGACTAGACTAGCCTGTAATATGCTGGATGGGCTTTGTTCATGAAGATCAAAATTCCATAACTTTCTGGGAACACTGATGAAAACTTTCCTTCTCATGAACATGCCATATTTCTTTCTCACGCCTTATTGACTCTGTCCCAGTTAAAGGCAGTCAATACCACTATGCCCTGCTATAAATACAGCCTGTTTCCCAAGCACACGAGGAAATGAGCATTAGGAGAAACGTCTATGGAAGTTAATACTTCTCTTCCCAGTCCCTATGCTGATCAAGCAATGAACAATGGGACATATTTCTCTCCAGTATGAAAGCTGCTTATGTCATCACTGGGCATCCAGCTGTGGTGCTATATGAAAGCTCTTAATATAGCACTTTTTAAAAATTACATTTTAGAGCTGGATAAAAACATAAAGGCTCATCCTTTTTGATCATATCTTCCAGTTCGGGAAGGCCTATGTTGGAAGTGTTGCATTTTATCTTTGGCAGGGCTTAATTTAGACAGAGAACTGTAATGATATCTATTCTATCCAGGTGAAGGTAGTTTGACAGTTGCATGCATGCTTGATAACTTTGTAGAGACACAGCAAGAGATGTCTGGTATTCTACAACAAATAATAGCTTGTATTTCTTTGTAATTTTTTTCCATTGTGTTTTTAAGTGAAACTTATAACATTTGTATCCAGGGAGTTTTTAGCTAAATTTTTCTGAGATTGCCCATCCTATCCTCTTCTGTATCTGCCTATATGACATTTAATGATAAAGACTATATGGTCTCTTTGAAGTTAATTTAAAATAAGCATAATATCTATTTTTTTCCTAAATATTAAAAATACGTTGAGTACTCTAGTACCACCACAGATTATGTCTACTGTTTCCAGCATTCTTTATATTGTCTAAACAAAGTCCCTCTGCCTCCCTAGGTCTTCTTCATTCCCTATTCAGTTGTTAATAACTCCAGGTCTAGGCTCCCATGTAATTCCTCCCTCAGTCCTAATAGTGTTACTATTCTCAGACCAAACAAAGTAGACTAACAGCTGATCTCCTCTCTGACCCTATAACAAAGGTTCAAGATTGCCTCAGACTACTTTCCAGACAACCTATAGCTAACAAATACAGTAGAAAAATCCATGTACTTAATGCAACTGGAAGCACTTTTCCTCTTCTTCAATGTCTCCCTTGGGCACAGTCTATGCTTTGACCTTAAAAGGTGTAACTGCAGCTGGAACAGCTCTGCTAGCAGAGCTGGAAGATGGGTATAGTGCTGCAGTGGAATTGCAGAGGTGACTGCAGATAAACAGATCTGTGGATCTGCTAACATCTGCTCAGATGTACAAGATGGTCTTATTTGGGGGTGACGAATGATGCTGTTGTAGCCAACGACTTTTGTGAGATACCTACTCTTGTCTGTGGTATGAAAATTCTGAATCAGAAATTGGTTTCGTCATAGTCATGCAGTTTATTTATAAAACAATGTAAAAAAATCCTTCATTGACTTAAAGAATATTCAATATTCTTATATTAATTATCCTTCAGACACTTACAGAATTACAAGCCATATCACCTTGCATTGTAGTCAGGTGACATTTCTCCGATTTTAACTCTTATTAGATCATTAACCTGACAGAAGAGAAAACAATGAATGTGGCAAGGAAATGTCAAAAACCAAAAAGGCATACAAATGGGGATTAAAAAGTAAAACAAGAACATTTTATAAATGTATAAAACTGACATTAAAAAAAAATACTTATAAGACATCTTTTTTCCTTATTCCTTGCAGTACTGTTGCTATTGTGGGCTTGATGAGCCAAGAAAAAGTTGAAGTATTTGTTTACCCTTAGATTTATTATTATCTTCATTAGAACTGTGCCTGGATTATCTGGAAAGAATAATCAGGTAGATGCTTAAAGATATGTTTAAATTCTTTATTGGCTCTAGGCCATAAATCTTTGGTCCTTTCAAAAATCAAAGCTTGCAGCAAGCAGTGTCATCTCATACAACAAAAACCTTTTAAACTCGATTTCCACAAGGTCATCCTATCTCAAAAAAAAAAAAAAAAAAAGAGCCCTAGGAAAAATATTATAAAGGTGGGAAAAAAGCATAAGATAGACGAAATATTGAATAGTTAAAGCTTTTTGGCTTAGAAAATACTGAGTGGTAAAGTCCAATTTTGAAGGTATTTTGAAGGTTGCAGAGAAGATAAATACTCTATATTTCTAACTTTTTAAAGCTAAAATACAGCCACCACTAACAGCTCAGTCTATTAAATTAGAATAAGATTGTGGACCCAGTTACAGACATGAACTGTTTGCACAATTTGAGGGTCTTCTCCAGTTTTTGGTTGTCCCAGGTTCCATACAGACAATTCTTGCCCAGTGTTCAGGGAATCACCTTTTACATGGGCTGTGTCCCACCCAGTACCTGATCCCTGCGGTGGGGTTTGTTTTGAAACATTTTGCCTACCCTTCTTGTCATATCACACCTGGGGGAAGGCAGTGAATACCCTCTGTTTTGTGTTGCAGAGCACCACAGTATTGAGCTTCTTTAGCATTGCACAGTCCAGACTTTACCTTACACATTTTGAACCAAACTAACACAAGAACAGTTGTCTTAGTGTCATGGGGGACCACTTGTTCATAAGGTACAAGTAGTGTTACGTAGTAAGGATGTGACCAAGCTACTCATGAGGCTAAGGGGATGTAAGACAAATCACAATATTTGGCTTCAAGTATAAGTTTCTCGCCTTATTGAAACCAAATACTGCAAAGAAAAGAAGAAATATGTGTTCAAGGAGGAATTAGATAATTATATAAGTATGAGAAAAAGAATGGTTGAGGTTTGAACTTTCATTCTGGAATCCCCTAAACACATATCTGTTGGAAGAGAGAAGATATTTCAAAGGAAATGTCACTCCATGGAAATGTTCCATGGCAAGTGTTTGAGACACTGGCAGGGACCACTGATCTGACCTAATGATATTAGACACAAGCATCAATGAATGTCAAATAAAAAAGCTATTTCTGATCTCTCTCTTTTAGAACTTCTTTTTTTTTTTTCCCTCTTTGACTGTGTAGAATTCACAAGAACTTTGTATTTTTTGAGTTTTACATTACTTCATTCAAAAAATCTCAGATCAAGTCATGCTTTAATTTCTTTGAACACATATTTTTTCTGGCAACTCAATATTATAAGAAGGTCCTATTGCCTTTTTTTTTTTTTTTTCCCAAGAAAGTTACTGAAAATAATACATTAACTATCAAATATCCTGCTCCTTACAAGATGTGTTTAGGCTAATGACTACTGAAGATCTATCTTCCTTCAGTTGTTCAATTAAATTATTTTTTTAAATTATTAATATTTACTTTGTTTTTCCTTATTCTATGTGCTGTAGCCTTTTGGGCACTGATTTGCTACTCTCTGTCCCAATGTACATTTATTCTGCTTTACACTTTGCATCTCACATTCTAAGAATCACATTTTTTTCCCCTTGAAATGCTTTTCATTTGCGCGATTGCTACAGCCCATTACTGTGGTCTTCCATCATGTCACATGACAGTCTGTATGGTACTGTGTAGAGAAAAGCTGTTCTGTTTTGAAATACCAAGAATTCTTCTTACACTAGCTCTAAAATGTTTGCAATACCTCAAATTTTAACCCAAGCAAATCTTACAAAAAAGCAACATAAAAGCCTTAAGACTGGGAGCAGAATTCCACATTCCGTTTGCTGCAGTGATAATGCTGATTAACATGTTATGAGTTAAGGTCTGCACAAGGCATTTGTAGGCTGTACCTCTTAATCCTGTAACTTTGCCTCCCTGATTTAAGCTTGGCTGAGTAAGAGTTCTTCAGTTCAGATATTGTGGTGACAGGAAAAAGCAAGCAAACAAAAAAATCCCAAACCCCTCAACTGTCACACAAGTTTTCAAGGAGAAATATGATGTTAGAAATTAGATAGAATGAGATTGGGCAAGGTCTTAACTGAACAACTTGCTCAATGGTTTTCGATCATGGTATTGGATAAATACCTTGATATTCACATCTGATAATGAAATTTTTGCTGAACTTTTTACATTTAATGGGTTAGATTCTCTATTGATATTATAGAATCATGGGATGGTTGAGGTTGACTCTGGAGGTCATCTGATCCACCCCACCTGCTCAAGCAGAGGCACCTGGAGCAGGTTGTCCAAGATGATGCCCAGACACTTTGGAATATTTCCAAGAATGAAGACTTCACATCTTCCTTGGGGAACTTGTGCCACTGCTTTGTCACTCTCATATTACAAAAGTGTTTCATTATGTTCAGATGTGACCTCCTGTTTTTCAATTTGTGCTCGTTGCCTCTTGTGCTTGAGGCAACTTGTCAAGAACTTGGCTCTGACTTCTTTACTGCCTCCCTTCAGATATTTATGTACATTGGTGAGCTTTCCTCTGAGCCTTCTTTTCACACTGAGCAGTCCCCTCCCTCAGTCTTTCCTCATAAGAGACAAGCTCCAGCCCCTCAATCATCTTAGTGACTCTTTGCTGGCCTCTCACCAGTAGCTCCATACCTCTCTGGCCCTGGGAAACTCAGAACTCTGTATTTCTGTATACTTTCTCTTCATGTTTCAGTTTTGCTGGAGCTCCATGTTCATCCACACAGGCCTTCTGATATTTTAGTTTCCTGCTCATTGGGACGGATGGCTCTTGACCGTGAAGGAAGAGATCTTTGAATACAAACTAGGTTTCTTGACCTCCTTTCCTCTCCATTGTCAATGGACCATGTTTATTATTACATGGTCATGCTTATTTCATCCAGTGTTTATTTCAATGTTTACTTCATCCATGATTATTTAACCCATCAGGTGTTCCGTGTTTATTTCATGAACATAATCCTGTTAAAGTATCTATCTTCCATAATTTTTGAAATTACATTGTATTTTTTCAATAATAGCCTTTAATTACTTTTCTTTTCTGGTTAACAGGTAATTAAGTAAGAAAGGACTATTGCCTGTATAAAGCTTGTATTTTATTAAAACCTCCTCTTCTTTCTGTTATTCACACTGCATACATGTTTTAAAGAGGAGCCTGGTGATTCATACAGAGCTAATTAATAGTTTAATACCACATGAAAATCTACAGAGAGACCTTAAATTTACACCACTGTACATGAGATCAGAATCTGGCTTTTGGTATTTGTCATAAAGAGCAAGTCAAATGGCAGCCTTACACCAACCTAATCTAAAGATAAAAAGCATTCATTCCAGTCCATGATTTCAATACTAAAGCAGTGCATGGAGAAAGGTCATCACAATTAAAAGCATAATGTAACACTGAAACTGAACAAGTGTTTGTGCTGCTTCTCTATCTCAAGATTTATGTGATTGACTCTTAATTGGAGACCCAGGGTTTCATTTCACAGCTTGGGCAGACAGGCTATTAGATCTCAAATGAACAGGGAGAAAATAGCAATACTTCGTGTGCATGTAATAGAGAATTAGGGCACTTTTCAACCTTCTGTGATGATTAATTAAAGAAAAAAGAAGTTTAAAATGCAGAAATTCAATATATTTGGTATAAGAGTTGTGTATTACTTTATGATGGCAAACAGGACAAAACTAAGTCTTTAACACATCCACACCACCACATATGAACATTATGGGAATGTGGGGATTGGTGGAGGACACTGGTATTTCAGCAAACTGATGGCCCTTTCTTGCTGGTTTTTGGATATAAAATAACTGCCCAATAAAAATTTTATTGTGTATTTAAGCTTCTTTGGATACCACTAAGTGTGGAAATATAAATGATTGCTTAGTTATACTTGGTAATTAATGTAAGGCAGGATGTCATTGGTCTGCCAAAACTGTGAGACTGGGCACCTTCAATCCAGCTGCCTTTATCCTACCATCCAAAGCCCAGCAAGGTGAATTATAATGGGAGCCAACCTAGTGGGTATCACAAATCTCCAAGGCCTTTCTGGATTGTTTTCCTTTCTATCCATGTTGGTGAGAAAAGAATCTTACTTTGAAGAGTGAAGACTGCCTTTGCAAATATCTTGATTGTACTGTACAATGAAAGCATAAATAAATAATCTTACCACATTGTGACATATTGTGACATTGTACAAGGTTTTTTGTCTCCTTCTTTCCTTCTTTTTACTTTTTTTTCCTGCAAGAAATTTGATTTCATTCGTAGAGAGCCTGACTATGAGACATAATATGTACAATCTCAGAATGAATTTTCCAAACTTATGGTAAAAGAAAAAAAAAATAGCAGCAGCTCCAGACTACATCTGTTGTAATGTAATGAGGCCCTCACAAATCAGGTGGCCTGGGGCAAATGGCTTATTTTTCTTGCTTCTTTCATATGTAAGTAACTTCTTTCAGCTCAATAACTGAGCTTCTAGGCTTTTACTTTTAATGCTTTTCATTTGGTTTCTGAGGCTTCTATTTTCTTTTAGCATATTCCAAGGCCAATAAGATGACAGCTTTCAGAAACGTAATGAGCAAGCTTCTCAGCTTTGCATTTGCTGAACTGCAGTTGGAGATGCTCAACAGAATATTAAACTGGAGAGTTATTATTCTACTATATCATCTCCACTCTTCAGATGAGACACACAGACACAAAAAAAAAAGGCATATCAATGTGGCAACTGAACTGTGGGTGGATAAGCATAGCTAGATAGTGTGCAGCTGAAATCTAAATCCATCAATCAAATAAAATTAAAACCATAGTCAGCACCTTGTGTCATAATCTCTGTGAAGAGATAATCAAACCATTTGCTTCAGGTGGGAAGAAGGCAAGTGTGCTTAAACAATCTTGTGCTATTGATCCAGTGCAATTCTGAAAACAGCCCCTGCAGTGTAATCTCTAAAGCCTGACAGATTGCATTAGTAGATACATTGAGATCAGTGAGATTACTTTCCACATCAGTTAAATAACATAAATAAAAGATAAAATAATATAATTCTTTAAAGTAAGAAAACCATGAATTAGAAAATACAAAGAGGGTATGCATATGCCTTCCATCAGTGAAGTATCTGAATACAACACCATTTTGAGTGTAGGAAGCTCACACTTTTGGGTAGAATAGTGCTTGGCAGATGTGGGAACTGAGGCCCAAAAATCCTCATCAGGCCATGTAGCCTCTTAGAATGCCTGCACCAAAAAACTAAACTGACTTGCTCAAAAGCCAGGGTATACAATTTTTTTTCCAATAACCCCTTACTGACAGGAACAAGGAAGTTATAAGGCATGATTTTAATTTCTCATCATTTTTAAGGTAATATTAACAAGCAAAAATCTTCACTACTTAATTTCATGTTAAACTAATAACATCAATAAAATGAGCTCACAAAAAATTTGGCAACTGGCTGCATGCATAGACACATATCTCTGGGTTAAAATATGAATTGCAAGTAGACTGGGAAAAATGATGCCACACACAGTTCTTCTGAGTTACCTTGCTATATGAATGGTGCAATTTGACAGAGCTTGGATAATTTTTTGTAGAACTCTGCTGCTTTATACAAGAAGAAAAATTGACTTTTCAACTTCACTGACTTTTTTTTTTATTTATTCACTGACTTAATTTATATCATCAAGTTCACAGCATCACTGGACTTTCAAAGTTGAAACTCTAATAAAAACTATTCACTTTCATATTCTGTGCATTTTCAGCCATAGAGAACAGCAGTTAAAGATCTTTTCCTTATTACAGTTACTTTATGTAGGCATTTATTATATATGACAATATCTTGAAGGGATAAATCAGTAAAATTTAATTTGGTCACTCATGACTTTAAGGGAAAGAATACCTGAAGTCAAGTGTTTCTTTCAGCTTCATAAAGTAAATGGACTTTGGTTTTCATCTGAATAGAAACTGACTCCTCATGCTTTCCATTTCACCACCTTATTTGAGACAGCATGGAATGAAGTTCAGACGACCTCCCTTTTAAATTAGACCAGAGCTGTGTTTGTTTGAACTATTACAAAACACTGAAACAGATGAAACTGAAAGACAACTGGGTCATTAAGTAGTTTAAAAATGGCCCAACCTTCATGCAATTGCTGAAATTATTGCTATATTCTTCAAATCCCATATCCTTCCACCTTCTTCTTTTCCCCTTCTAATGTTTGATTTTAAACAGGTGTGTATTTGACCTAGAGGAAGGAGAATATAAGACCCCAAGCTCATTAGTGCTTTCATTAGGTGACAAATTCACCACAACATTTATGCCCGTGTAGGCTGTCTCCCCATGGGCCTGATCTGAGGGAGAAGAGAGATTTTGTGCCATAACTCCAGAGCATGTACCAGACCCAAATCATCTTGGATTGCCTGTGACTGAAAAGAAAGAGAAAACCATTGAAGCCATGCTCGAGGAGGTACTCAGTGCCAGGGGAGGCTGTGTGAGGAATTTGTGCAGAAACCTTGGAGCTGGGCATTGAGGATGCTTGTCCAGCTGCCTGCAGATGCAGTCCTTGGGACACAGAAAACCCTGGAGCAGTTGTGGGGAAGCAAAATGTTTCCTGACGCTGCTTTTGACTTGCTATTTTCATGTTTGCTGATACTGAGAAGCTGTTTAAATCCTAATTCTGTATTTCACAAGAATGTGCTTGCAAGGAGCCTTTCCTTGTGATGGGTGTACTGGAAATGGACACTGAAGATTTCTATTAATTTAAATATTTTTATGATGCCATTTTACTTACTGTCCTTCTCTACTGTGCCAAGATCCTATTTTTGTCACTTTTTCAAACTACTTTCTGCATTATCAAGCCATATTCCTTCTCTTAGGTCATCAAATTAAAAAATTTCCTCTGTAAAGATATATTTGTCTTCTATATTTGGCAGAATAACTGAGGATGAACATGTATGGTAAACACAGAGAAGGTTCTAAGATCACATCCTCATGGGAAAAGCTAAGCTTTTCTCTTGGGTTTTGCTATCAAATAGATGAAAATTAAGTAAACCAAGTGATCATTTTAGTCCTTGAAAATGCATTAGCTGGAATGGGCAGAATAAAGACAGCACATGAAATATTCTGCGTGGGAGATTTCGCAGTACACTGATGATCCAGAGTCCTGTCCTTGGTTCTATATGAGCATGTCAAAAAGTTTTGCATACTAATGCCATTTTTTTCTCTTATGACAGAATGATTTTCTCCAGGCACTTATCAGTCATGTCTTCCATGTTCGGATTTTCCATGGATTGTACTCTGAAACATATTAAACAGGATTGCTAGTAAAGTTTTTTTTCCTTGCAATTTCAAATGCAATTATTTCAGTTTGTTGTGGACATTTTATCAATACAGTTATGTGGAAGTCCTGCTAAAAACTCTACTATACCTCTGTAATTGAATCAGATCATGTTGTCAGTTTGCAAGGACAAATTTCTGCCAATTTTGGTGGTGAAAACTGCTTAACAATTACTCGTATGACATGCCAATGGAAAACAATATTAATGAATTAATTAAGCAGCCAGCTAAGCTTTCTTGGGAGAGGAAGAGAGCGAAGTTTCTTTTCAGGTTTTCTAAGAGTAGATCTGAATATCTGCTGTAATGGAATACAAGAGTGGATAGACCATTTCACTGATCCCATTTAACATTTTCTTTTCCTCTCTAATATATTTTAGCTGGCCTGTGGTGCTCTATCGCTTCTTTAACTAGAATAACTTCGCATAATATGCTAACTCTAGCAAAATACTGAATTCTGTAAAAATAGCCTTCCCTTGAATTGCTGAATGCAAGGTTATATAAGTTCTTAAATATGGGATAATTATCCTAGCACAGGATCATCAGTGGCCACATGTGCTTCACATAAGTGAATGGCAAGATAAAATTCACTGTGTTAAGAAAAAGTCTCTAATGAGCTCTTAAAATTTTAATACCTGAACAGAAAATGTGCACTGCACACACATCAGCTAAGGACAAAACTGCTAAACTTGGTGTCAAGAAAATCTTCAAAAGAAGAGGAAAGTGAGAACATGTGAAATAATTGGCTAATACCCTGACAAATTTCAATACATAACTATGAATCGGGTGAAAGAAGCCCCTCTCCCCTCAAACTTCTGTTGCAACGGCCCATAGTGGAGAGTAACTTGGCCACACAATCTCACAGAGGAGTTTGCCATTGGGAAATTCATCATTTAACAGAGAGGAAGGGAGATCTTATATATGAAAAATCAGAAGGAGCACAAAGGATGTGATCATTCAACAAAACTAAACTTGCAGCTTTGCCTATTTTCAATGGGACTCTCTTCTTTACTCAGTCACAATCTGCACAGCAAGTAACATATGGGCTGGGGGAGAGGGAGCATCATTTGGCAACCAATGACTAATTTGATATATAGCACATTTTTTCTATCTTTTCAATATATATGGTGTTGAAAATTAAGGGGAGGATAACTGACCCATTTCTTTTTGTCTTGCAAAGCATGCAGTTCCCTGCACCTGACTGGGGAGAAGGAAAGCATGAAATGACTGCAAAATTCTTAAGGGCACTCTTTCAACTTGGTAATCAGAAAGGAATACTATCAATCAATTAAATTTTCTGCTATAATGCACTAATGTGATTGGAAAAAAAGCTAGAGAAAATACTTGAAAAATGGCAAAATCTTCTAAACACCTTTCTGCTTTGTATTGACCAATGTCACTGCACTTAGACAGCTTCAGGTTGTGGAAACTGCCTGGACCATTTTGTCAATCTGAAGAAAGTCTAGTTCAGGTCCAAAAGGAATAGAAGCTTGGAACTGAAATAGAGTTAAATTTTTGTAGGGAATATATTTAGACAAATTCAACAAATAAAACCATTTTTAATTAAAATTTTTGCACAATTTTTTTTTTTTCAAAATTCCAATTTTCAGACAATTTCAAAAATTTCAAAAAGCTAAGAGTATATTTTCATTATTTTAAAATGGGTTATTTTCTAGTGCAATATCAGCAAAAACATTCTTAAAGTTTTAGTTCAGGTCAGGTGAGGACAAGTTTCCAGTAGTATTTAGTCACGACAATCAAAGTGCAATTTGTTCATTGTCTGTGAGTTAGCCCTGGACTTAAATGTGGTGTTCAAAATACACATAAAAAATATGAGTTAAGGGCTATTCTTTCAAGCTAAATATCTATGTTGTTTTTAATATTTTGTTCTTCTGTATATGAGTGTTTTCATAAAATGGTGTTTGATCTGTGGTATACATGCAACATTGAAAGAAAAATTAGAGATGAAAAAGTATTAGAATCAGCTATTATGTTAACATAACTTAAAAATAAAACTATTTCTGGTGTCCATACATAATCTTTCCACTATTGTTAATAGAGTACCTTTCTTAGGGAGAAAGAAGGATTACATAAGGTTTTATCACCAAATTGTTAATCTGACCTTCAGCTAACAGATTCTTTCATAAATTTTTTATATTATTCCTTGCTAAATATTTTAAAGATCTAAATACTTACCTTCTCACCTAAAGTTTTAAATATGTATATACTATTGTTTTATGTACCTGCATCTAGTGGCTGAAATAAACACTAAAAGAATATATAGGGCTTTTGTTATTAATTCTGACTGCACTGTTTTGTGAGCTTTGGTCATTTTAACAATAGTGAAAGCACAAACAGTAGCATCTGCCAGAGAATATTGTGTGTGGCAACACATGTCAAATAGCAGACAAGTGTGGAAGAAAGCAGTCCAGAATTACATTTTTACATAATCATCTCACTTTGTTAAGTTGAAATCTTTGAGTCTGAATGACAGTTCTTGAAATTCACTTCAGTTTTATTATTGAATGCTGCATTTATTTTTTTAGGTGCAATAAAGCTCTAGATTTCCAGCTCCAATTATTTAATTACTGGGTCCAGCATATGACAGATATAATTTATGAAAATAGATTGCATTTAATTATTCAGGCAAGGTCTATTCATTATAATCTTCTTGAAAATGCAGATAGAAAGTCCTTAAAAATTTTTAATAGAGTGCTTTAAGCTGTTAAGCTCTTCACTACTGTCCCCATCAGGTATTGTAAGTTCAGGGGTTTTGCATTGTGTGACCTGAACCTAAAGTGTGTTCTTTTAGGCAGGGAGCTACATCTCTTACATCTATAGAGCATTCTCTAGGACGAGGCAGTCAATTGATTAAACAAAAGAGGTAAACAAAGAAAAAGGTTCTGTATCTATAGTAGGTCTCCAAGTATCCTGAAAACAGTTCTCAAAAGGTTTTTGTCAGAGGACAGTGAAAAGGAGAACACATCAGCCCACAGCTGAAGGGACACTCTACTGACTGAAGTCAATTACCCAGTGATCAATACAAAAGACTTCTTTTTCCCACCTTCCCCTCACCCTATTTAGGCACAGAAAAAGACAGGATGGAGTCTTGCCAGTCTTGCTCACTGTGCCTGTACAGTGTGGGCATGGTGAGAAGCTGATCCCAGGGGATGAGCTGCAGGCTCACCTGGCTGTAATCAAAGACATCTCTTCCTCTACACTTTGGGCAGGACTTTTAGGGCGAGTTATCCAAAGCAAGTAAATTGGTAAATGTTGTAATACTGCCAATCACTGGCAAAATAAAATACAGGAAATTGACCTTTGGATTTTTGTTAAAACATCAGTTCAAACAGAAAATCTGGGGAGACATGTATCTGCCACTCCCAAGCCTTGGGGTCTCCATTTCCTTCTGCATTTTTTTTCTGAAGTGCTTGTGCATTGCATGATTCAACCCAAACTCATGGCAGTCACCTTTAACAGGACAAGAGACCTTAGGAAAAACAGAGATTGCAAGAACTGCTTTCAATGACTGAGAATGAACACAAAAATATGTCTGGCAACTTGCCAGAATTACTTGTGCCTAAGTGGAACTGGATGAAAGCCAAAAATTCTGGCAGCTTTGCTATGAACGCAAATATTATCACACAGCTCTCATCATAACTTTATGAAAGTTAAAGCCATACCATGGGAGCAAAGACATTATCCAATTACAAAAACACCATCATTTTGTCCTTTTTCCCTAGCAAAAGCTAGATGGCAGAAACTACTCTTTTGACTTTGCATGGGTTTTAAAAACAAAGCCAAATTCTTTGTCACTGGCATTGTATCTCAGGTGTTTCTTACCACTTCTTTTGTTCTCCAAAATATGTATCTGCTCCAACTTTGACTCGTGCAGTTAGGCCAACTTGTCAATGCTGAGCATTTTAGCTGATCACCTATATTCAGCTCTCCTTTTTGGCTCAGCACTTTAAAATTGAATTAAGTGATTGTCTAGTTCATAGTCTGTGTGCTCAATATGTTTAATGATGGACTATCAGCACTAAATTGTGATATAACTGTTACTGAAAAATCCTCAGAAGAACAAATAATACTTTTTCCTGCTGCTTCTTAATATGTGTGACTATAAACATGCATTTTTACTAGATTGCAACTACTCTATTCATCCAGATTTAAGGTGCCATTTGTAATGGAATCAGTAGGAGCTGAACCGAAGAAACTGAGAGTAGAATTGCTCCAAATTGCCTTAGTTTCAAATCAAGCCAGATTTACCTATCATTTATGTTGCACAGTCAGGTGGCCCTATTTCCTAGCCCTGCAATCAGGAAACTATTGCCCAGCAACAGTAGTTTTCATTTCCTATTATTGTAATGAATGTCCAGTACAGTACAAGCGGACTTTTTGCTGGATTTTTGTTGTTGTTATTGTGGTTTGGGGTGTTTTTGTTTTGTTATTGTTGGTGGTGGTGGTGGGGTTTTGTTGTTTTGTTGTTTTTTATTGTTTTGTATATTACAGATGATTCACTGAAGTAAGAATCCTGAACTTAAGGATGAAGAGCTTAGGCACAAAGGTGTCAAGCAATCTGTGAGAATTAACTATCTTCCAGGTTTCTAAAAACCTTAGTTTCAATAGTGGATTACAATGAATTTATGTTTTGGTTTACAGAAGTGGTAGACTTTCAGGAGTATTTAGTACTTAAGCTTTTTTGAAGATGTGTACCTGATTGTATGCATACACTACTGGTTAGCTGCTTTTCACTCCTCTATAGTAAAGCAACTCATGGAGATCACCCCAGTTTCCGTTTATTGGCTTATTTGTTTATTTTTAATCTCACAAGAAAGTAATTCCCAGGGATGTGATTTTTTTATAGGGTCAAAGGTAGGTGAGGTGAGTCCCATGATGACTCTATTTTCCATTCATGGAACCGTTTCTCCACTTTTCCTTTCTATTGTGGCTCTAGAATTTCCATCAACAAGTAAGGCACAGTCCCTAATTTTAAAACTATGTGGCACTTAGTGTAATAGGATACAACTTCAATATGTGTTTTTCATACTGCATAACATTTAGGAATAAAAAGTATCAGGTAAAAAATAATCTAAATCAAAATAAATAGTGACAACTAAAAGAAATATTGAGGCTTTAGACTGTAATTTTTAAGTGTCACTGATCTGTGCATCTTGCAATGCACTACCCTTGGTGCAGAAACCTTTGTCAGAAATTTTAACATGGAGATGCTGCAGCTTGTTGTTCCCTTCTACATTGTAAGTTAGTTCTATCATGATCTACTTGTTACCTAGGAAACAGATTTATGGGGAAAGTATGGGTGACTGTGTAAGGACTGATTTGGATTTTTAGTTTTAGGGTGAGGGGTTTTTTTCAATTTTTCAGAGGTTGAAATTATATTTATATTGCTAGATGTCAAAGAATTTGCAAAATTCTTCTAGGCTTTCATATTAGTTTAGGTATATTATACTATACTACATTAATAAGAGACTAATATTTTTTAAAGACTCCTAATAAACTGTGCAACCATGTACAGATCTTGAGCAGCTCATTATCAACACTCTGACGATGTCACTGATTTATTCTTGCCATGATTATTTATAACACCACAAACTTTCTAACAGCTTTAGCTGATTTATTCATAAAAAACAGGGATTTCTACTATAAAAACTCAGGTGGTAAGTGATGTTTTGCTTCCAACTTCTGTCACATTAGATTCTGGAGATTTCAGTACATCTATTTAGACCACAACGAATCAGATCTTCTCAAAGGAATTCACATATTATCTTGAGCAGTGTGGCTTAGTATTGATATAATTCCTTCTTCACTTGACTCAGAAAAACTAAAATCTTTATGCTATAACAGGTTTTCTGACAGTTAATAAGATGTTGAACATGAAAATTTCTAGGGAGAAATACACATCTTTTATATATTAAAGAGTGTGTGTTTTACACCTGTTATTGCTTTTAAAAATCTAAACCCATATATTAATTCATCAAAGTTTTTCAATGAAAGAAGTACCTGATATGTTAGCATTAGGAAAAGTGAATTATAGTATCCTATAAATTTCAAGTAAGATTTTAAGTACTGAATAATTACTCAGTTGGCAAAAACCCTTTTCTTCATAAAATTTCTTTACTCTGCTTGGCTATCCGCTTTCTCATTAACTCACTATCTGCAACCAGCATGGATAATGTGTCTATAATGCATTAAGACACAAGGCAAATTAGCACAGTTGCTATAATTTAAATTCAGTAAATTCCTAAAATAGCTTCCTACAAATGTTACTGAAACAAAGCAGAAAGGCCAAAAAAGTGTACTCCCATATGTTGAAAAACCTGTAAATAACTTTTATTTACTTTATCACTTGCCAATAATATGACTGTGCAAAACTTATGGTATTAAAAATATATAATTCAAGCCTCATTATCTGCATTAATTATTCAAAAATTATTTGAAATTTCAAATATTGCAAGAAATTACTGTTTTACAGGATTGGAAGGTCACCTAAAAATATTGAAAATTTGTAACCTCCTCCCTTTTTTACCATTTATCTTGATCAGTTTTTCATAAGTTACCTAATTAGTTTTGAATAAAAATCTCCAAGGGTAGTATCTATATGGTATTATTTCATTTTCTTTAAACTTTCTAAGATATTTATGGTGGTTTTAGTCTTCAGTGATAAAATGTTTGGACTTACTGAAAACTATAAATTTAAGGATTACAGGGTTTTTTGGCCTATAAATCTCAACTGAGATGTAAAAGAATCTTCTATTAGGAAAAGAAAATCAATTAAATGTTTATGTAAGTTCCAAGTATTTCAAACCCTATGCATGAACAGAGACCACTTTTTTTAGACATGGAGATTTAATGAAACAAGGAACTTTCCTAATGCAATCTTTGGTATACATTTGTTAAGAACTGAAAATGTAGTGTGCTTGTTTTATTTCTATATAGCACATTTTGTTTGAATTTAACAAAAATCTCCAAGGTTTGGTGCTATTACACGTTTGGTTATAGTCTGGATTTACCCTTAGATGTCCACAGCACAGGACTGAGAATCATCTTCCACTGTAATATACAAAGGATACATGTCATTCACAAAAATACCTGACATGTTTCTTCCATAAAATCTGTTATATCTATTTCACCTTTCATGCTTCCAATTCTCTTAAAAACACCAAGAAAATTAAATGCAAAGAAAGTACAAACAAAACTGGTGTGATTGCAAAACCAAGAGGTGGACTATAAAGCATTTAAAGGCTGGGAAATAAATTACTGTTCTTTTTAGTGCAGCATTGCTTTGGGGTTATTCCATATGCACCTCCTTTTCGGTATAAACTTTGGTGGTTTACAATTCATTATCTAATATCACCGCCATACATGCATAGGACAATGAACACTCCTAAGAATTTTTTTTTCTTATTTAAACTTTTCTATTTTCCATTTTACAATGTGGTATCCTTTTGCATTTACAGCTTCATATATACGTTGTGCACTTGAACCACATCCGCTAGGAAAATCAGATGTGTGGGCTTTGGGATATTTTCGTTGGTTTTTTAAGTTAAAAGGAGATCTGTCTTTGAATCAGTGTACACTGTTTATCACTTTTATGGGAAGGAGCAGAGCTCCTCCTGAAAGCTTTTGCTTGGATCCAACATTCCACAGGCAGCAGGGTTGGGCAAGGCACGCCTTGTCCCAGCCACTCCTCTTTGTCCTCCCCCGTGTTCCACAAGGATGGAACACAAAGTCACAAATATAATCTCTGTGTCTTCCTGAGATGTCTCAAGTTGTAGTTTGGCCTGGCTGGTCAGCTCTGGCAAAACTTTCTTCACTGTGCTCTCATGCCAGAGAATCTGCCCCTGGAACCAAAACCATGATAAAAGCAGCAGGGCTGTGTCTAGTAGAATTAAGAAAAACTTTTTTTTATTGAAGACTTAATTCCAGCCATCAGATAATTTTGGAATTTTTTCCATTTTTCAGTCTGAAATTTAAGTGAAAAAACATGTCATATTCACTTTTCCATTCATCTCCCTCTCCCACCCTCTTCTCCCTACCCCTTCCTTCCCTTTCTAATTCATCCAGAGAAATGGATTTGGAACTAATGGTCAAAAGGGTAAGTACTGGACATATCAGAATTAAATTTAGCTGCTACTGTCTTTCCCTTGCAGAGGAGAGTAATGCTTTTCTACATTAAATTAAGCTGTTGGTTTTTGGGGTTTGTTTTACAGTGGTTTAACTTTTAAAGGAAAAATCAAATAAGACAATGATTTAGCACATGAAACGTATTTTAAGAAATAATTAAAACATTCCATTTCATATAATGATCTGTACATGAGAATAAATTTTATTCTCTGTTTTTCATTACTGGTAAAACCAAGTATTCAGAAAAACAACATTAATTACAATTAGAAATACCACACTTGAAACGTTAGTTCATTGCTGCAGTACCCCACAAATGTAATAACAGATTGCATTTCATTTACTCTAGAGTTATTCTTTTGTACAAAACTCAATGTGTTTTTCTGTTGACGATGTATTTAACAATGTAAGAAAGACTACAGACTAGAACATTACACTCTATGAGATAAGGAAGTAATTTGCTCAGGTGTGTGAGTGGAAAATAACCCAACATATGAATTGACTGCAGTATTTCTGTGAGTCAGCTTTAGAAAGGAGATTGCTACTAAAAAAGAATGCTTTCTTTTTTTTTTTTAAGGTATCATGTAATGGAAAAAAATCAACAGTTATATCTGAAGTAGTTATGCTGAAAATCAGATCACATCAAATACACCAGCTCTTCTGATGTCTTCAGAAAAGACACTTTTAATGTCCATTTAGAGTTCTGGGAAGAAGATAGTTCCTGAGCTCTTCTGCACCCTAAACTGCACCTTTAGCAGCAGTACTGAGGAGTGATATTGTGTGCTGTGAAATTCAAAACCTGGATGTTACTTGCTCTCTGAAAGAATTTTAGGTATAGACAGTTTTTCTGTAGGACATTAAGAAGCTTATCTGGTTAGCAGAGAGAGAAAAAAAATTGGTATTCTGTAAGGTCTCTGGATTTCCCAGAAAATGCATGATAAAATCCCTCCAAACTTATTTTCTTCCTCTTTACTTTGTGGCATAACAACTGCTGCAAAACAATCAAAAGTTCAGCTACTGAAATAATGTATCTAATTGCAACAAAAACCATCAGAAATTACACAAACACTTTCTATCACCCTTTCAGAGAGATAGGAGAAGTGTAGACATTGTATTTTTGTGGATACTGAAAGACAAAAACCTTTCAGACTTGCTGATATAGTCTCTAGGTATCTTTACTTCCTTGAGAAAACTCTCTCTTTCTTCCTCTCACAGTTGATAAACAAGAACACTTTTTTGTTGTTCTTGGCTACTTAAAACTCTCTTGAGATTTGACCTAATTAATATTTTGTTCTTTTCTGGTTTTACTTTTCCTTAGTAAACTGCCCTGGTTTTCACTTAGGTTTAGCTTCCTTTGAATGTTTTAAGTAACTTAAAAGTTCAAGAGTTGACTGTGTTGCTCTCCTACTCTCCTTCATATACGTTTCTATAATGTTTTTGATAAGTTACCAGTATGGTCAATATTGCATTTGTCTGTAACATTTTCACTAAGTTCTCAATTATTTTTTTAATCAAATTTAGAAGGATATAAGATTGTCACTATGAGTAATCCCAAATACCCCTCTAGTTTTGCTTCCTGTCAGCAAGCAGAGTGTGATACTCACTCTTAATATTATCCTTGAATATAATAATCTTTGGGTTTGGTGATCTACATCTGTGGAGATTTTCAAGACCCATCTGTATCAATCCCTTAGCAACCCCAACTGAACTTTTGCTGACCCAGTTCTGAGCACCTCCTGGAGTCCCTGTCACCTCAATGACTCTGTGATGCTCTGATTTCCTGAGTGAGGGCAAGACCATGCAACTTCTCTCCCTGTAGTGTCTCCTTATTTTCTGAATAAAAGAGGGGGAGAAAAGTCACCAAAGAACTCCAGAGCTTGTTGGTTAGTCACTTTTCCTAGTTCTCCAAATTCCTCAATAATCATAGTTCCATACTCTCCTATAGTTTGATTGGCACTCAAAAACTATTTTGTGTAACTCATCATGATTTGGAGATTTGTAAAAATGTATGCTAACTTTATTGTCCCTCTTATCATTATTAGGAGATTTTCAGGATGTCTTTCCCTCCTTTTTTCCAGGCACAGGAAAAATGTGTAAGTGAATACTTTTTATATTTTCCTTTCCTTCATTTGCCCTTATAGAGTGACTGTCAAATAAGTTTCATTTGTTTGCTCATTAATTTGAGATTTTTCTTCTACTTACCTTGTATTTCCTTAAATTCTATTGAGAAAATTTATTTAAAAAATTAATTTGCATGTATTTTGTATAAAAATAATTACTATAATAAGTATCACAACTTCCAGTCACACAACTAATTTGTTAAATGTTTTTAGAAGCCACTTTTTGAAAGAACAAGTAAAAAAATATTAGGTATAATAAGAAATCAGAAACATATTACTCAGGGAAATTGAAAAAATATCCAGCATTAATCTATCAATAACAACATGAAATACAGCTTCAAGCATTAAATATGGCCCAAGACAGACCCTTAGGAATCTATCATTCAAAGTTTAATTAGGTCTTGATATTTTTAAATTTGTCTGACATTATGACCCTTTGGGGAAATATATATGGTTTCATATCCTGACAGGGAATTCTAACAACTATTTCAGAATAAGCATATTAGAAAAACTGTCTTCCCTAAATATATCTGATTTTGTGCAGAACAAATATCTGTAGGTATTTAGTTCTTGTAAAATTATTATAGTCTTCTTCAGAAAATTTGCTCTCATCATGAAAGGAGTTTTCAAGAGGAAGGCTTGTGTACAGGTTATTGTGATACCATTCCTCTTTCTGCCCTTGAGGTAACCTCCAATCTACACCTGCTTAGCTTTAGTGAAACACTAGAGAAGTCCAGAACAGAACATTTTCTAACTGCACAAGATACTTGCGTTTAAATAACGTCTTTTTTTCCTCAGGAAACCACTGTGGATTCCATGTCCTTTGTTGCTTCACTCCCATTGATTGGTCAGCCAACACCTGTTCTTTACTGCATGTAAATGTAAAGTTGTCACTACAGGGTAGCCACAGGTTGCTTCACTGCTGTTGTTGTACTTTTTTGTTGTTTTTACTCAAGTTGCTTTAATTCTTTAACATAAAATGAGTAGAAATGGCAGCAAAAGTACTTTTCCAGCAAAATATTGAGTCTGATGTTGCTCTTGCACATTAGAAGTAAAATTAATATTAATTGGAAGTAAGTTATTTCTTATGGGGTTTTTGTGTTTGTGAAAATATAAGTTTTCCCCTAAATATCTCTTTGTTATTTTTAATTTTATGCTTTATAAAGTCTATAATTCAATGCAATTTGAGAGCACCTTCTTATTTAGAACACAGCCACATATACCAGCAACAGAAGAAATTTGAAGACATAAATAAAGAAGACTGACATCTGAGTTCTTGTAATTGTTCTAATCCACTGGTTGTATTTATTTTCTCTGTTGGATGTTGGCACTCTACTAGGCCATTTTCTTCCTAGCTTTCCGTATTCTAAACATTACTGTAATCTTTTCTCCTTCTTCTTCCTGTCTAGCACATCTGCCATTTACAGTCGTGTCTAGAGCCTTTAGCTTCCACCTTACTGCATCTGATTGCTGAGTTTGGGGCATTGGGCTCAAAATGCAGCGCAAATATCTTTTAATCTCAGCAGACAAGACTGGTGGGCATTTTCCATAGACATTCTTCTTCCCAGTGTTTGCAGCTGGACAGAAAGTGGCATGAAGAGATGGCTTCAATGAAGCATAAAGAGATCAATTACTTGCATCTATTACAGTCCTGTATTAAAGCTGAGAAAAACTCAGGCCAGATCAGATCCATGTTGCTCTGCTGGAAACATTGATTCCACAACCAGTCCCACACTGTCACCTTTCTCAATTCCTCGTCAATGCTACCTCCCTATCAGAGATACAGCAAAAACTTGTGTCTGTAAGCAGCCAGTTTTTTTGTGTATCACACATCCTTCTGTTCACTTCAGCTTCTCTTGACTATAGCTCGAATCTTTTGGTTTGTTTGTTTGTTTTTTTGTTTGTTTGTCAGAGGTTTGCCTCTTCATGTTATCTGCTACCTACATTCTAGAAGAAAAAGAATCATAATAGCCAGGAGCAGAGTTACTTTGAGACTCAGTCAGGATGCTCCATGGTGTATCATTACCATTTTACCAAAGGGCTTTTCATCTGGCCAGCAGCACCTTGCTCCTGCATATGCTCAGGTCGTTCAGCTGTACCCAACATTGAATTGCAAACAGAGGGTTCTTAATGTGCTGCTAACAGAAAAAGCTTTAAATATCAGTTCAATTTAAAAAGGCAAGCTAGTATTAGTAAACTGTGGCAAGGAGAGATGATTCATCAGACAGAAGGGCACATTTTCTCCTACTCCATTGTTTGCTCTTCTACTAAGAGCAAATTGTGCCTTAAAATTTTGGATTTTTCTCTTTTTCCCTAGTGTTAAATAAGATCCTCATCAAAAATTGCTCCAAATACTGCAGATTTGTAGGTGATTCATCTCACAGGAATTATTAGAGAGAAAGTACCTTTCTTTATGAACTGCATTCATTGAGGTAATTTGGTGTTTTTCAAGTATTGATATTTATTAGCGTTTCACAGACGCTCATAACTCAAAATCGATAATACTATCATAAATCTAGAATAAGAAAAGTTAACTTTATCCTCTCACTTTTTGTTACACACTGTACTCCCATGACTCTTTAGCATTTCTTCCAAAAATAGAAAGATACCCCACTGCATTTCTCTGAAGCAGAAAAATGCTGTGGTGTTATAACTATGCCTGTGATTTCATCCATGACACTGGTCCTACTCCTTCAATTAGGTAGAAGTCCTTGCTCCGTTGGAAGATCTAAATTCAGTTTGGATACTGATTAAAAGCTTTTTGCTCTCAGGGGAAAAATTATTTGATGGCTGAATTGCTTAGTTGTAGTACACTGCTGCAAGCTGATTCTGCATATTTCTAGTTGTTCATATTGACATTATTTTCCAACTGGCGATCTCTATGTTCACAGTTCATTTACACTTGATGCCCCAGAGATTGTTTTCTTGAGCATGCATTTTGTAAAAATACAGTGAATTAAATCCAGTTCTCTGCTGTACTCTGGATTGTGTATCCTCATAAAAGCACTTTATAGAAAAGGACTCTTTTTTCCTGATCATTAATCCCTGAATTTGGGTTCCTGTACTTACCTCAAAGTTTCTGCTCCTCTACAAATGAGAAATGTGATGTATGTTTTGGGTTTGGTTTTTTGGAGGGTTTTGCAGGCATTTGTGTTTTGTGGATTTTTTTTAGAGTATGTTAATGTTATTTGTGTTTCAGATCTGCCCTATACCTTCACTAATCGCTTGAGACACAGCACAAGAATGAATTACTATGAACTCTCTTTCTGTCTCCTGACAGGTCTGCTTGAAAAGCAGCTTGCCTGAAGCTGAATTCATCACTATTCCACTTATCTCCAAGTCAGCAAGGGACAGTTTTACAAATCTCTAACATAAGGCATGAAATGGAATTCAACAGCAACACTGATTTTCTTCTTTGTATTTGGCTTTGGCCAAATGAATGGAGGCTGACGCACTGCAAACACAGAGAGCACATTTTGGAGTGTTTTCTTGAAATGTTAACTTTATTAAAATCAGTCACCCTGTGAGAAAAACAGTAATCTCAAAGAGAATCAAGTCTCCCTGATTTATTAATCTTTCTTTGTATATGCTTCAAAATGCAATCTTGGGGTGAAACACTGTGAAATTTGATTGCTTTTACTAATGTGTGTGGGCCATATTAATCTTTTTATTTTTGACCATTATGTCTCTAATACATTACTGCCAATAAGCATTACTTAAAAAAATATGCAATTAGCTTATGACCACTAAAAGGCATTACATTTTCTCAAGGCAGAGTGCTTCCCTGAGCCTTTCAGTGTACAAGGATGATCTCAAACACATTTTCCTAATAACAGCATTGTTAGTAGTAATCAACTTCTACTCATGGCTTGAATGCCATCTCTACACTTTTCTGAACAGAAGCCAAGTTTTTCAAGGACATGTCTGTATTATTAATTACATGTGATGGGGGTCTTGATGGCACAATCATCTACATAACCATACAATCAGAATGGCTCCTAGTGTGGTTCATCTGCTGCCCCAAACCATGAGCAAGGGCCAAGCCAGTACTTGTGCTAAACCCCTTGGGACTGGAAGACCATTCCCTTGCAGCAGTCTGAGTATGGTCACCACAGATCACGGTGAAATTTGGGTGAATTTTGCACACATGAGGTCTGCCACATGCACTCAGAGCTACTGAAAACTCTCTATTTTTAGTTGTTACAAAGCTGTCAAAGTCTGCTTCCATCAGGGATGAGTTCTTGCGAGCCCAGTATGGCTCTTTTGCTTGCTGGCAATGCAGCCCCACATAACCAGAACAGTCTTATCTGTTAATGTAGTAAGGTTATTGTTTTTGGCTCTTGCATCTTGCTAATGCAACACTTAAAGACTGAAAGAATCTTCATCCTTTGTGCTCATCCCTTCACCTGAAGTTGCCTGCTGAAGAAATAGTTGTGGCAGTGAGACAGGACCCTAGGCCTGTCCCAGTCCATGGCACAGCTTTCAAACCTATGTGTCAGTGCATAGAAATGAACTAGAAGTGAATTTGTGTCTGGGTGTTCTTTGTCCGTGCAAGAAACGTTCCTGGGTCCTTGAACTGTGCTGTCATTGAGCAGCAAGGTCAGAGACGTTTAAAGAGTGTTATCATATGCCAACATTCATGACTCTTCAATTAGACCTGCAGCCTTTAAAGGCATTGTTGCCCTGGTGACAGGGCAGCTAGAAACTGACCTCAGACTGCTGCAGCTCATTCCCCTGCCCAAGGATTTTGAGATTAGTCACAGACAGAACCTTACTCAGAGCATTTTACATGCAGGCAAAGTGCACTGAAATGCTGTAGATATCATAGAATCATAGAATAAGCAGAGCTGGGAGAGACCTATCAGGGTCATCAAGTCCAACTCCTGGCCCTGCACAGGACACTCCAAGAACCACACCATGTGCCTGAGAGCCTTGTCCAAACACTTCTTGAACACAGGTACACAGAAGCTGCCTTTGCTCTCAATCTCTATATGGGACAGCAAATCTTATGGGGAAAAATTTCAAATCGGTCAGGAGCAAGCTAACTCCATCTTTTTTAAAAAATCTTTTTTTTCATTCTGCCATAAATAATTGTAATTATTCAGTGAAAATTTGGAAGTTAGACTGAAAGTGACTCTCTATTAAAACCAACAAGATGTTGTTTGTCCAGTTTAGGGGCTAACTTTAGAAAAAAGTGTGAAGTCAAAATGCAAAGCTTAAGACTGTTTGAAACGGTAATATTTTCTAGAATTGTAACAGAATAAGAAACTGGTAACTGCAAGTTGAAGTACTAATCCTTAATGTAATTTAATGATTACTAATGCACAGTAAGTTTTTTCTATTATTTTCTTTCTAGTTTCATCAAAAAGACCAGATCAAGTGCAAACTGCTATTGTAGGGATTTTTAATCAAATGCAATTATATAATTAATGATACACCACTAAGCCATGGCAGTCCAATTACCATTGATAAACATTTCTTCAGGGGTCTCTAGCTCTTCATAGTGAAGACTGGCAGAGAATGGATTCCTATTAGGCAGCTCAGAGCCCCTTGGGCTCTGTCACAGATAAATAGAATTTTACATGCTTGTACTGCTCTTGTCTTATTCTCACAGCTCCCCTTCTAGTCATACTAAATAAGTTAGGCTTATTCTGTTGAAGGCAACTAAAGTTCTGCATGAATACTGTAACCAGCAAATGCAAATGTTGGAGTGCAGCAGTGTTACACATTGTATTTTCCTCTAGTATCAGTGAATTTCAGGGTAGGAAATTTCACTGCAGTTAAATTTAACACTGTTAGAAATTATATTAAACACTTTTCCAGTCAGATATCCCAGGAAATAAATGAAATAAATGAAATTGGTAAAGCAGCCAATAGTCAATGTTCACACAGCTTGAAAGTGAACTACGCAAACTGAAACTTGCTTTACAATAAGCATGTTAGAGATAATATCAACATCTCTTCCTCTTAAGTAAATTCTTGTAAACTAAACAAGATATGTATTTCACATGCATGGCCTTAAAGAACCATGGAAAGGCAGAGACAGAAAGCAAAATGAGAGGAAAGAAGGACAATTATTTAAAAGTAACTGACTATATAAACTCCCTCTTCCCGAATAACAGAAGAACACGAAACATAGTGACAAAAACTAAAACATTGCAAATCATAGAATGGTTTGGGTTAGAAGGGACATTAAAGATCATCTAATTCCAACCCCCTTCCATGGGCAAGGATGCCTTCCACAAGATCAGGTTGTTCAAAGCCCTGTTCCACCTTGTCAGCTTCCAGGAACTGGACATCCACTGTTTCTTGGCACAACCTCTGCCAGTGTCTCACCACTATCAATATTGTTTTGTAGCACATCTGTCACAGTTCTGAATGACATGGCTTATAGTTATGCTACAAGAGTCATTAAGGAAGAGAACTGGGGAACAACACCCAGGAAAGAGAAATATTTTATAGAGCTATAGGTGTTGGGAGAGGGCTTGCCGCCCTGAGTTTTGCAGTCTTTTGATGTTTTCATTCCTGTAATAGAATTCTCACGCATTTTGCTCTAAACATATCATGTTTTCCTAACTGTCTTCTTTTGTTATTCATTCCTTCTCCTAAGGCAGAGAATATGATAGACTTTATGATTGTCCTGTGTGGTTGGAGAGGTGGTAACCTCATCCTCCAATCCACGGTTGGTTGTAAAAGGGTATAAATAAAGATGGAATAAAGAAAGGCTGGCTCTTTCCTGCCTGGCGTCCT
This sequence comes from Monarcha castaneiventris obscurior, assembly GCA_026261815.1. Classification (NCBI taxonomy): domain Eukaryota; kingdom Metazoa; phylum Chordata; class Aves; order Passeriformes; family Monarchidae; genus Monarcha; species Monarcha castaneiventris. Next base: position 9,560,689 of record JAMPIT010000230.1, on the reverse strand, counting down.
GTCCTGAACTGCTTGAGTCTGCAGGCTTCTTTTCGTGTCCAAGTGCGACATCAGCTTAATTCTGTTTCTTCTGTAGATATTCTTGGGCTTAATCCAGGACACAGCTATTCTGGTAACAAAGAAGGAAGGGTGCATAGCAGCACATGCTTTTCACTTAAAAGGCCGAACTGCTCTCACTGAATGTGCTGCTAACAAGAGGGACTACAGTCCCAGTGCTGTTCTCCAAGAAGTCTCCTTTCTCCTGCTGAGGATACAAAGCCACCAAGAATGATCAAGTAATTAGATCCTCACGTCTGCATGTGTGTGTGCGTAATTACAGATGTATATCCATATATTTCAATATTTCAGTTTAAATTGACCTCCAAAACTATTAATGGAGTGTATTACTCCTGACTGCTTCCTGTCTTTTACCTTCTTCTGTGCTATGTTATAGCTACTTTGCTGTATGTGTGTGCCAGTAACCATATAAGCCATTATCTCATCCCAGTTCTTTAGAAAATAAATGGAGGAAAGTTAAGCAGTTTGTGGGGGTTTTGTTAGCTTTTTTTTTTTCCCTTATTATTCAGTCTTCTCTTGAGATTAAGAATTATGCTTTGTAGTACATTGTTAAACTTGGAAAAATTGTTCCATACAAGGAGGGAATACATAACTCCTTACACACAGCTTTTCAGCCCACAATGTCTTACTCAGCTGAGTTACTCTAGTTTAGTCCAAAAGGCATTTGTTCCTCCTGCCACTGGTACTATTGCACACATTGTTCCAATTACAGAGCTATAGTTTCTTTATGAAGCTGGCTTCAGTTTTTACAGCTAAAAATGAAGTGTAAAAAATTGCAAAATCAAATATATATGGTGCCTATTGATTGTGTACCTACAATGACTCATAAAACTTAATCACTACCATGAAATCTCTTATAGAATTACTACTTCAAAACTCTGAGTGAATTAACTGGTCCCTATACAAATGCCAAATACATACACATATTTTTCCAAATGCGTTATTTCTATTAACCCAATAGTGAAAGTGTTTTGGTGGGTTATTTTTGTTTGTTTTTTCTTTGTTTCTTTTTTCTTTTTTTTTTTCAATATAATGCATTAATACATCAATTGACACTTAATGGAACTTGTGGACAAAAATAGTGTTTGGTCACCAAGTTCCAGATTTGCAACGTGCACTGTTATTGACTATACCACCAGCTACAGAGCTGTGTACTCAACAATAAAAGCATGAATCCTAGTGTCTCTATCCATTGACAAAGATTAAAATTTACATCCACAGAGATATTTGTGTCTTAATTAATGTGAGTACTCCCATCAATTTCCCTTATTTTTATTTTTTTAAGTTTAAAGACTGCTTAAATTCTGAAAAATAAAACGGTTTCATGTTAATACTTCTGAAAAAACAACTTGATAGTATTTTGTTGCCTTTTACGCATTATAATTTGAACAGGTTCTGCCCACTCTACAATTTATTCTAGATAATAATATCGTATTATTATGCAAATATCACTCTTTTTTATTGCTAAGAATGTGAATAGTTCAGGCTCCCTATCCACTGTAACCTCTTTCAGTCAGTTTTCTAGAAGGATACTAATGTAAGCATGCTTTTTCAGTTTGGTTCTTGCTCAGGACAACTAAAAACTTTTTGAGCTAAGAAAGGATGTGTAGGTAAGCAATAACATTCAACCTTGGATGTTGATCTTAAACGTCTGTAAATACATTGCTCAAATAAAGTCTATTTTGCATTTTTAGATGGCAAATCATGCTGTTTGAAATGCAGATGTTTCGAAAGTAAAACAAGTCTCTACATAATTCTCATGACAGGACTTATCTTGTATATCTCAATGTATGTATGTATAATGTATCTGTATGTGATTCAAATTGTCTTTTACAAAATTCCATCTACTTCTTGCACCTAAGGCCAGAATAGTTGAGCTACTAGGAATTCCATTTTTCTTCCTAGAGATTTTGAATGTGAAACAATAAAAGATCAGCTAAAATTTAAAATAAGAAATCTTTCTCTGTCAATCTTGTCTTTCATTTCAAGATCTTGCAATGCAAACAAGGTATGACAAAAAGATTGTGCAACTGAGAAGTCCAGTTCTTGTGCTCTGAAGTAATGAAGAATGAAGACCAGTATTGTCTTAAGGACATTTCTGTTATTCAAAATTGTCATCATTTATTTGTAATTATTTTGTTGGAGAATATACTCCATCAGTGGATGAAATGCTCTGTAATAGCCATGAGGGAACTACTCATACTGCAGCACACATATTGTCCATGGAAGCAATATGTTTTCTCTCCTTCCCAGTGACCACCATCAAACTACACCAGAGGAAGGCACCAGAGGCTGTGCAAAGCACAGATTTAAAAAAACCCTGACCCTGTGAAGTTATGACTTAATCCCAGACAGACATGGTCAGTTTCATTTTACCAAATTTTGACATGAGCAGTGTAGACATCTCTATCTGTGTTCATCATCCACATTTCTTTTCTAGCCAGAGGAGGCAACAAACCATTTCTAGAGCACAAGGCATCACACCTATTTTAAAGTACCTAATTTTCCCTGTTGGGGGTAGAAGTAAACAATGTGATGGGTTTATAGGTAGATATTCACAAAATAGACATCTGAAGTTTGATGAAATACAGTTTAATCTTGGAGGTTACTTTAAACCCCAAAAGAAGCAGTTATAGTTTCCAAAACTCTCTTTTCCATGTTGGAAAATTAGTGAGCACTGCAAGCCATTTTGTGTAATATGTTGATACATTAACACCATGGCTAAAGCTCTTTGAAGGTTAATTTCAGTTTAACAGTATAATCCTGGAAAAGCCTTCACTTATTACCTAGAGTACTGGAGAAATGGGTCACTGAGGTTGTTTATGGAGCAGAAGCTGACGCAAACAGAAAGACACTCTTATCAGGACTTGAGTATAAAATAACCACCAGCTGGAGCTTGTCCACATATGATTCACTGCAGGAATTCAGCAGGTGATTGATAAAGGGAGTACACCAGAAATGTAAGCAGGCTGCGTATAAAAAGAATGTAAACAATTCAGCATTCCTCCCTGCACTCACCACCATAGAAACGATAACAATCCTCTCTCTGTTGACATATTTTGCAGCTCAGCCTTACCTCTCCTGTGCATATAGACGCTGTACTGGCTACAGATCCTATTCAAAACCACTGCCATTCCAGAAAGGAAAAGAATCATGGTGCCTTCGACAGTGGCCCAGCACACCAGCATAAAGAGAATATTGACTCTATTGGTCATCCAGAAATTCTGACTGGGGACAGAGCTGATCAGCCACAGAGTCCAAAACGTCTATGCATTTTTTTATTCTTGCAGACAACCCCAGTGACACCTTAAAGCTCTGTTTCCACATCGGGTGTTAATGTAAGCAAGTCAAAAGGAGATGCAGACATGCAGAGGTAGCTCCTTTTTGGCGGGTTCTTAATATCCTGCTGTCTGGATCCTCCTGCCTAACCTTGAGGAGATAGAAAGGGACAACATACAGGCTGCAGATAGGAAGTGGAATCAATACTACAACCTTTTGGATAAAGCCAGATTTTCAGTATAGGATGCTATAGAATATAATTTCTGCAATAGCTATATGGTATTACGAAGTTAAGACTGAGTAAGAATATGTTGAGAGGTGACTTGGGTCCTCCTCTTTCCTTTTACATTGAAAACGTCATGACTGCTAAATCTTTGATTTATGAGAGCAGACTGGTGATTTTAAATCACTTCACATTCATTTGATTTAGTACATTGGAAGAAATGAAAACTCCAATGATAACATCAGCGTATTCTTAAGAGTCAGATTTGCATTCCTCATGTCTTGTCTCCTATTACTAAGAACTACACTGACAAATAACAGTAAATGCTTAAACACATGGACTCCTGAACCCAGCTCATATCCTAAATTAATACTGCTGCTTTCATCCTGCTTATTTTGTAAAATGACCCTGTTGTTTTGATGCAGTTGCTTTGCATGAGAGCTTTGCGGATTTATGTCATTCAAGCTCTACACGCATCAGGTGACCATTTCATATGACCCTGCTCAGAATAAGAGCCTCCCAAACAGTGTTCCAAGTTGTTTAAAATAATTCCCCACATTCTCCAATTTATCAACAACCACAGTTATGTAGCAAAGCATTTGACCTCCGAAATTTTTGGACCAATTGTTTTCAAAGAACCTGGAATTTATTCATAATTCCTGTTCATTCTTCCTTCTGCATATGGATGATAGTGCATAGATATGCAAAGTCCAAAAAGTACTAAAAATAGTGCCTTGAGTAGACAACCCATCTCTGTGTGTTTGCTCACTTTGAGAAAGGGTGATGAGGTTCTTAAACCTAATCTTCTTTACTTTTATATGAGAAAAGAGAATATGATTCACACTGAAGTGGGATTAAAAAACATTGCAGAATGCATAGCCAGAACCATGAGTTACCCAGAAGTCCCAAACAGAAGTCAAGGCTGCAATAGGTGAGCCATAACTGTGGTATTCAATCCTTTACTGAGAAATGTTTATGTCTCAAAAGGCTCAAAATTGGTTAATGTGAGACCAAATTTTAAAAAGTGTCTGGGGAAAATCTGGAGAAATGCTAATCTGTTGTTCTTATAGCCATGCCACACAGATCAGACCATCTGCAGTAAAGACTCAAATTAATATGATACGTGTGATTTATTATGGAAGAGCAACTTGGATTTTCTGTACGTTAATTTTGTCTAAACAAACCTACTATGGCTCTTTACTGAGATTAGTAGTGATGTGCATAATGGAGAGTAGGTCCATAAAATCTATTTGAATCTTCAAAATGCATTGGGAAATTTAACTTCCTGAAGGTTTTTCTGAGTGAAAAGTAAATGGTCATGAAGAAGATGCTTATATCTCTATATGGGTTGCCTATTCAAGTCACCATTTTTAGTCTTTTTTGAACTTTGCATATTTATGCACTATCATCCATATGCAGAAGGAAGACTGAACATGTATAAGATAAATACTTGGTCAGAAAATGGAAAACACAAGTTATAGTACATTACAGAATCACAGAAATCACAGAACCACAGAATCAGAGAATATGCTGAGGTGGAGGGGACCCACAAGGATCATCGAGTCCAACTCATGGCCCTGAACAAGATTGTCCCCAAGAGTCACACCATGTGCTGGAGACCACCATCCAAAAGCTACTTCAACTCTGTCAAGCTTGGTGGTGTAACCACTTCCCTGAGGAACCTGTTACAGTGACCAACCATCCTCTGGGTGAAAAACATTTTTCTAATATCCAACCTACAGCTTCCCTGACGCAACTTCAGACTATTCACTGGTCACCACAGAGAAAAGATCAGTGTCTGCCTCTCCTCCTCCCCTCATGAGGAAGCTGTAGCTGCAATGATGTCTCCCTTCAGTCTCATCCAGGCTGAACAGACCAAGTGACCTCAGGTGCTCTTCATACAGCTTCCCCTCAAGGCCCTTCACCATCTCTTTGGATTCTCACAGTTAAATGTCTTTCTTTTTCTTCTATTGTCACCCAAAACTGCCCCCAGCACTCGAGGTGAGGCTGCCCCAGTTCAGAGAAGAGAGGGACAGTACCCTCCCTTGCCTGGATGGTGATGCTGGGCCTGATGCCCCCCAGGACTCAACTGGCCCTTCTGGCTGCCAGGGCACTGCTGGTTCATGTTCAACTTTGCATCGACCAGGACCCCCAGGTCCCTTTCCACAGCTCTGCTCTCCAGCCTCTCACTTCCCAGTCTGTCTGTACATCCAGGGTTGCCCGGATACCTTGTCAGTATTGCCACCAGAGTGACATTATCAATAGCATACCTCAGTGAGCTGTGCTGTTAACTTATCAATAAATTATCTAGAAAGTTACCCATAAATTATCTAGAAAGGGGAATAGCTGAAGTGACAAAATCTGATGGGAAGCCTTTGAAATTGAAGTTGTTCAAAGCTGCAAAAAATGCATGCTGCCTGTGTGGCAGCATTTCATAAGAACGTAACCAAGTCCTGACAGCATTGAATATCTGATAAAAATAACATGGAATGTGAACCTTAGTGTAGATAAATGTAAAGTAATATAATTATGAGGAATGAGCCTTAATTTAGGTATGCAATCTTGCTTTACCTGTACTAATGTAGAGAGAATTTTTGCACCAAATTCTGTGGAAATCATTGTCTCAGAGCTTAGTGCAGTCAAAAAGCAAAGAAAATGTTAAACGGTGTTGGAAAATTGTAGAGAGCAACTGTATCTTGATAGTGTAATCGAATGTTTGCTGTATATTTGCAAAATCAAGGTGAAAAAAGAAGTACTTCAACAATTTCTTGTAAGGCATTAATAATAATAACAACAGCAACACTTTGAAGTCAGCTTCTTATATTAAGGCCCCCTGAAAGACCACCAGTTGCCAAGGTGTCATAATAGGTGTTGATAGTCATTGCTAATTAAAATAAACACTTGTTTTAGTCTCTAGAAAATTAGTTTTGCAACTAATAGTAAACTCTCAGTTTGTTCCCCAGTTATACACAAATGGATATTCAGTTTTTTCTCCTAAACCCTTTTGGTTTTGCTTTTTGCGGTGTTTTTTTTTTTTTTTTAATGTGTGGTTTGTTTCTTTATTTCCCCCTTCCCTACATTTTCCTTCCTGGATGCAACACAGTAGGGGACACAGCAACTGGAGCTGTTGAAACCAAGACACTACAAAATAATTGCAAATGCATTAGCGCCAGAAATTCTTTAAGACCAATTAATGGGGAAATTCACTAAAAGCTCCATTATGTCTTTAAAAGAGCTTTACACGCTTATGTCATGCGGCTCATAAATAACAGGGATCTAAAAGGAAATCCCTTTGTAAATTGTTCTTCAGAATTTGTAAGAGTAGATGCCAGTCATGAAGCTATTTAAACATAAGTTTATGTTCAGAATAAAAGCACCACTGAATGAATCATGATCTCATTTTGGAAATTACTGTGGGCGGAAATGGAAGATTTTGGCCGGACTGGTTATGTTACAGACACATAGGGGAACTGGGGAGATTTGAGTTAAACAAGGGGGTGTCAAACAAGGTTTATTGGTGATTTGAAGATCCTGTTAAAGTCAGACACATTGGGCAAAATCAGAAAGAATGGAACTAGAAAAATGATCTCTTCTTGCCTTAGTAGCAGTCAGTTAAGAAAATGCATAATATAATAAATTGACTGGATTAAAAGTCAAGAATCATGAAGCCAACCTGGCAAAACTACCCACAGAGTGACTAGTGAGGCATCCGTGCAGGAGTGAGGGAGCATTTGAGAACTCAGGCTTCTCCAGAAAACAGGCTGCATTGATTGTGTTAGCATTTGATGACAATTTGAATTACCTCATTGTATATGTTTCTGATCAAGAGTGATAATTTTAATAAGGCCCAAACTGACTCTCATTGTTTGAGATAGCTGGGGGGAACTGGCATGTAACTTGTGTTGTGTTTTTGGTCTGATGTTTTGTCTCAGTATAATCTCAAACAGTCTTAAACAATCTTTGTGAACTGCTATCTGATGATACTCACTATTAACTATCAAGAAGGTATAATAAGAGCTAACCTAAGGAAACTATCTGGGATTTATCTTATTTAAAGCAATTTCTCACAGTGTCCATGCCAGCTAGACAAGAAACCTTACCAAGAACAGCTGCAAGATAATCAGATGCAGCAAACCTTATCAGGAATGTGTTAATGTGTCGTGATGGGGAAGTGCAGCATCTTTTTTTTGCCACCTTCCTAAGGTGAAATTTTAACTTGAATATTCTGTAGGTGTTACAACACTTTCAAAGATCACAATTCAGATGTCAGATAACAAGACATGGGACCTTTATCACCACTGGTCCCCTTTACCAGGGGTATATACACATCCTGTGTGGATATGCTAGATATAAATGCAGATATTTAGGAGGTGCTTTCACTGAAATTAGGGTCATATTTAATTACACCACGGTTGTGATTTCACTTCCTGTTCTTTGGGAATGCTCCTAGAGAGCAAGGCAATAATTTTCCCTAAGAAAAGAGAATGGAGCAAAAAACCTGCCGAAATTGTGTAAGTTCAACTGTGTGGTTACTGTCCCCAGCTTTGCAGTGGTTCCATTTTAGCCTTTGGGTGTCAGGCTTTCATTTCATACTACAGCACACTTCCTGAATTCCCAGGGTTTCACTTCTTCTGCATCTGTAACACTTCACCCCTGCCTTTTTTATCCATTTTGCTGCCTTTGCTCCTGAGTACCATGGTCTAGAAAGTGTGTTTAAGTCGAATTTGCGCTGAAGAAATCCCAACAGGAATATCAGGTAGCAGCACCGCTTTCATCTCATTGCTCCTTCAACAGACAGCACCAACTCTGTTTTGCTAATTTTGACAGAGAAAGCGTTTCAAATAGAATTACTGAAAGGCATCTGGTCTCATTTTGGTCAGTACCTTCTTGGATGGTGCAATGGGAAGATGTTTGTCTTATGGAATTAATGAGACAACTTTCTCTGCAGATGAAGAAACAGAAGAGCAGCAAACCTTTCATGCTTGTTCTAATACTCTTTCTTCCTTATGTTAGTAGGCACCATTAATACCAGAAAGTTTTGGGGAAACATTCTCTTAATGTCATCTTGTTCACAACATACAGAGCAGTAGCTGGTGATGATAATTGCATACAACCTCTGTAAAGTTGACACAGACCTACAAAATCGGATGAAACATCAGCTATAAGTGTATCTGCAGATGGCTTTCTCTAATAAAAAGCGTTTCATTTTTAATGCAGTTTGAAGTTGCAGAAAATTTGGCATAGTACAGACTACTTTCAAAGAGGATGTAATACAAACTTAAATCCTTGCAGCTAGTTTTTGATGGAAGGATTTTCAATTATTTATTTAATTATTACATATACCTATATATAATAAATAAATTTTAAAAATCTGTAATAAATTAGCTGTTCAATAGTGTCAGTTTATTATCATTACACTCAACATCTTATTTTTTATTGCTTAAATTATGTGAGTAAAAGTTATTGTGATTAAATTGCTATATTCTTTTTAACATAACATTGCATAATGAAATTGCTACCACCTTCTGATTTCTGATAGAAATCAACTAGATCTGGGAACTTTGCACTATGTCTTGTTTCTTCGACTAAGAGCTAATGATCTGAAAAATATGGTGTGATGGGAAGCAAAACTACACACAAATTTGCACAAAAGCACTCATAATAAAGTTCCAGCCATAACTAGGAGCATGTGGCTGCCAAATATCGATACAGGATTAGGGGACTTGGCTTCTATTCCTTTTACAAAGAAGGACTCAAACCCTTCCAACTCCTGAGAGATGTAATGTGTTGTATTGAAATAGGTGTCTTCTTCCATTGCTTTTGTTATTCTATTCCATTTTACATTTCATAATAAAATATTGATCAGAGCATTAAAGTTGCTATATAGCCTGATAATTAGGACAGTAATCTGAATACTATTTCCTGTGCCAGCTGGTATTTCAGTATAAAGGCATTCATCAGCTTGGATTCAAATCCCTGTTTAAAATCAGGTGGTGTCCTAACCTACTAAACCATAGAGCAACTATTTTGCTCAATGAATATTTCATTATGTCCAAAGTGAAGAGATGGAGAGCAGCATTCTCTGAGAAGCTGGGAATTATCATGGTCGCTGAAGAGCCAGGGCAGCAATTGTTAAACTTTCAGAGTTTCCAGGCTCCTAAATCCACATGAGCCCATCTGTTGACCTATGAATTTGAAAATCCTGGAAGCCTTCAGGCAAGTTGTAAAGGAGACAGGCTCCAAGGTTCTTTGTCCTCTCACCTGTTCATTTATTCATTAATCGGGTGCTAAAGAACTCAGCAGGTACCTTGGCATGTGATTAAAGGGTTTTGCAACATTTTTGGCATGAGCAGATTCATCAAAATCCTATTTGTCTTCTAGCGCAATTTCCCTGTGATCTTTGAAAAATATATTTTTTTACTGGTCCTGGATCCTTCAAAAAAAAAAAAAAAAAAAGCCGAATTGTTCATATGTTCATATTTCCCAAACAGCTGAATGTTTACTTTTCAGGCTTAATTCATTATATGTAGTGTAGCCAGACAACTCATGACACACACTGAGGGGGAGCTCTCTATAGAGGAACATGACAGACTGTGTCACTGTCTTCTAATACATGTGAGCTTTTGTGAAGATCATGTTTCTGATATTTGCGTAAAGTAGGATGCCAGGATCTTATTGCTTGGAGTGGGAGGATAAGATGATCCGATCAGTGTGCCAAGTTCCTGTAACTCATCACTTTCCATTCTCCACAAAGTGGCATTCCCCTAATCTGTCTGCCAAAAGCTGGTTTCTGTTTCACAGTCCCAAGGATGGTGTAAAATCTCACTTACTTATTACCTTCCTGTTAGGCTAAGTACTGCAAAACCTGTTTCTGATTTGCACTTGGTTTGAAGTGGTGGTCAGCTACTAATAAACTCTCTTTCTCACTCTCCTTCTCTCTTATTCCACATGCACCCTTGCCCTGTTCCCCCCTCTCTTCCCCAGCCCTTTCCCCACCCCAGTTTGGGCATACTTCCAAGTGTCAGCAAAAACTGGGTCTCCAGCCACATACAATAGGCAGTGCCTGCTGTGTTTCATTTTTGTTTCAGATGGATTGAAATACAAGACACAGAAAGAGTACTGTCTGGAGTCAAACTTGCTCAAAAAGGTATGTCAGTATATTAGACTGTGTTATTTTGTGATATTGGCACTAAGATTCATGTGATATTCACACATAAGACTTCAGTAACTTTGGAAAAATCCACATGGATTGTGAGTTGTGCCTGGAACAAGCAGGTGTAATCCTGGAAAGATAAATTTAATCCTGTTGCTAGCACTGATTCCTTTAGCATTTTATCAAAATCCCTGTTGTAGCAACGGTCTTATTCTGTTTTTTCCATTCTGCTTAACCAGCAGATGACTCAGTCTACAGACCAAGATAATGCTGTACAATTATAGCATTCAAAATGGTTTATGTGTGACTACTCAAGGCTTGTCTTCACTCTGTTTATTGGCTACCAGCACACTAAGCTAAATGCAAGTTAACAAATTCCTAAAAATACTCCAGGGATGAATCATCCCTTTCAAAAGGGTTCTGGAGAGTGTTTACCACTGTGATGGTAAGTCATGGGGTAGCAGGGAAGCCAATTTCTGTTACAGAAAGAGACGAGCTTGAGTCAGCCAAATGCTATGTTACAGTTTCTGAATGCTTTGCCTGGAAGATGGCTATTATGAGTTCATATTCTCGAATTTGGACAGCTAACGGAAACTGTTAAAGCAAAATTTTCCCAAAGTATCTTGCAAGGCTGGCTTCTGCTGCTTTCCATAGGGATAGAGGAATCAAGATTTTCTAATTTTTTTAAGTTACTTCCAAATCCTAGAGTGACTCGTCATTGTCAGAGAAAATAGTCTGTTGGCTGGAATTTAGAAAATTGCCTTTCAAATCTGATATTGGACAGTGTGTGTTCAAATTCATGGCATAGATGTGTGCTTGAATATTCCCTGCTACCTACAGAGATGACTGAATTATTTTTTGAAAGGAAAATAATTATATGCTGTATTTTTTCCTTAGGAATATTTGTGTTTTTTAGATGCAGGATTTCAGATGAAGTCTTGGAAACATAAGTGTTAAATAGCAACGAAAACAAGAACAATAAAATATAGGAAAAATTAACATTGACATTTCAAACACTGCTCTGTAATTAACATACAACAAACCATAACAAATTTATTCGTCTACCCAGAAGTACTTAATTTTATCCCAGTATTTTGACTTTTCACTTTGATTTAATCTGTTTGAACATTATTTACTGTAAATTGAAGAAATGATGAAAAACATAATTCATGGAGATCTTTCTGTTTGCTAAATAATTGTTTCACATTTACAGTTTGATCTCTGATAAATGACACAGCCAGGAATGCTCCACTGTGGATTAAGGAGTTATCTACACTGCTGCTCAGCTGTGCTTTTCTCATGGAAGTTGCTGTCCCCACACATCTGAAATACCCTAAGTGGCCACACAGCTGCATCATGGCCTCACTTCAGTTTTGTTTTGGGCACCCTGTTTGTCCTCTAATCCACAACTAATGCAAATGGCTCGTGCTCATTAGATGTATTTAGTAGCACCTTTACATAACTCAGGCTTTAGGTTGGAAGAATAATGTCCTGAAGGTATCATTCAATAAACAGATTATCAATTACAGTTAACATAAAATCATGGCAGGTCTTCCACATTTGCCCCTTGACAAGCTGCAAAAGAGGGATATACTCTTCAGATAAAAGTGGAAAACAGAGGATAAAAATGGTTTTAGAAATCCTGATTTAACCAGTGGAATATATACAAGGCATCTCACAGTCCATTCCTGACTCATCTGTCTGTTCATGCTTTGCCTGTCATCTGAGAAGCAACAAAGAGAAAGGCAGGATTCACCTCAGAAAATTTGAATAAGGTTTGTGACCAATAAGGTAAATTAAACGGAATTTTAAGAACAAAATTTTGAAAATAGGGATAGCATGAATGATTGTATACTCTGCCATCTTCTTCCCCGACAGCATTCATTGTGATATTAAAATTTAAACCAAGCAAGTTTGAAATTCCTCACAGGTGACCAGTGAGATGTGTCACACAAAGGCACATAGATGCATCTTCACCCTCACAGACCAGATATCCTGGATCCTTTGCATGGATACTACTGACTGCTCTGAGGTTAATTAATTTTATTTCACTGTGAAAATGTTCAGTAAATCCTTATTTCAGAATTAAAACCTTTTTTTTCACAATTCTGTGTTTGCAATTTAATCATAGTCTCTTTGTCCCCTGACTCCTCCCTCTCACAGTTACACTTTAATGAGTAGTCTGATGTTTGCATTGAGATTGTGTTATAAATCTTTAAGAAAGTAGCCTATGAAAATTCTCACCTCTGCTCACACATCTCTTGTCAGAAGGAAAAGTGTTACCTAAGATGTGCTGCAGCCATGTTTGCAGAGGCAGATCCAGGAAATTGACTGCTGGAAAGCATCTCTGTGAAGAGTAAATGAGGATATTTTTAGATAATCACCTGTGATTGAGACTTTGAAATGTACACCAGAAATGTTTGTAATAGTTAAACCTCCCACTTGATCCCTGTGAAGATTTGGAGGAAAGGCTGCTGCTGTTAAGAGATGTGTTGCCTCACTGTGGATGCCCTGGGAAAGTCCTTTGCAAAACCTTTGCCCTTAGGTTGATATGAACTGAAAGCTTTTAGCTCCTGCATTTTTCTAGTTGATGCACTTGCTGTCCTTCACCGACCATACTTTGAAAGGGGTGCTGTAATGCAGCTTCACTGAGTGAGATGCAAAATAAATGAGCCTGCAGGCAGAATGCTACTTAACAGCCTTCTGGGAGCTGTTTATCAGAGCCCAGCCCTGCCTCACATCCATCCTCACCACCATCAACCCCTTGTTGCAAGGAGGGCTCAGAGCACTCACTGGAACCACTGAACAGTTGCAAACTCACCAAATAATCCAAATGCACGAGGGCCCAGGAGAAGAGTGAAAACTTTCTACTTCAGAGTTCTTCCTCTCACTTTTTTACAACCAGACAAGGCAGCTGACAGCCCAAGGCCTTTTACAGAACTTAGAACCAAAGAAACCTGAAATCTCTCACTGGAAATTTGACTTACCCCAAACTGAGAGGACTAAGTGTTTATGTGGTAAGCATGCAAGAAGAGAAATAGGTATTAATGAAAAATCTATAGTGATGAATTGGTATTAATGAGCACTTGGGGAAGATGACCACTCAAAAGCTGGCTTGGCCCAGAAGAATTATTCCTGAGGACTTCCACTCACCCCTACCTCCTAATTCAAATTCTTCCAAAGAAAGAAAGACATGTATTGATGTCAATAAATATATAGAGCAAAAATAACACATAGGCTTAAATATAAGTAAGCATCTGCACAAGCTTCAGCGCCCACAAGCCCACCTTCAGATTGTGTTATATTCCCTCCTCACAACTGGGAGGAATTTACATATTTCTATTTATGTCCATTTGATCCTGTAAGATGGAACATAAGAATAGAAAAATCACAGAATGGTTTTGCAAACAACTCTAACTAAGGTTACGGTTTATTGCAATAGCTAATTCACAGCTTTACACTAAATTTGTTTTCTGCTCTGCTCAAAAATGTGTGATAATATTAAAACAGTACTCAAACAAGAGCAAAAAAAGTATTCTGGAATAAAATTATACACATCTAAAAAGACAGTCCTCAGAAAAGTGCTTGAAGAAGTCCAAGCACAAATAATTGTCTTTAGCATGCATGGTTTTCTCAATTGCATATACATTTTCTATAATTAGACCTGCATAAATAACAGGTTTTTTTCTGTTTGCTGGCAGCTTTAAAAACGGACCCAGTCAATGAATGTACAGGCATCAAAGGACATTTAGTATTGATTAAAACCAAAACCTTTTGGCTCAAAAATCTTCAAAATTAAATATTTTCTTTTTATTCTGAATTTTTAACAAGAACAATTAGCAAAGATATGAATTTATGAAGCACTTCAGTAAAACTGTACATAGATTTTTCCCATGCAAAGTTCTTCCTCAAAAGGCTTCTACGAATCACAAATTAGGAAGTTACAACCTGTTTAGAAATTGCAGACAAAATGTCAGAACTCAGTTGTGTATATAACCTCCATCATTTCCAATTCTGTGCCTTTTATCATAATATTATCATTTTCAGTCCTCTGTTCAGCTTCTATCCATGCCTAGCTTATTTTACTTTGGAAGCACATGTGCTAACAGTGAAATCAGACCATTTATGCAATCAAAATCAAAGAGAATGAACACTCTTCTGGGCCTCAGTATTTCTGGTTTTGGTATTGTTGACAGTGCTAGGGTCTGTATTGGTTTATAATTTTGATACTTTTCAAGAATGAGTCACCTATTTGACCTCCTACAACTGGGAATAGCTACTCAAACAAATGGAGGAGAGAACCTTGCTTGGACTGTTGGACTAAGCAGACATGACAAGGAAATAACTAGAGTAGGCTCATACATATGCACTGTCAAGGTGCCATTCTGACAAAGTATCTTTTTTCACTAAAGTCACACATTTTATAGTATCAGCAAGTTTTAGAAGTGAAATACATGTATTTCATTGTTAGAATTAAAAGGAAAGCTTTAAAATCCTTCTCTGCAGCCTTTTTTTTTCAACAAGGTATTAAGCAAAAATGCTGTTAATGCAAAAAAAAAAAAAGAGAAAGCATGCAGGGAAAGGTCAGTGTGACAGGCTTAAAGACGTGCTGCTGATTACTCATTAAAGCAATTTTGCAATGAGGATTTTAAACAGTGTCTTTGCTTCCACTGACGTCCTGCAATCTCTCCAGCAAGGGTCAAAAGCACTGGGGACTTGACAGGAGATAAACAAATGCATAAAGTTCAGGAGTGCTTGAATTCATCCTTCTTCACTGAAACGTGCAATTACATCCCCTTAATTAAAATTGTCTTGTTGTATTGCTGTGTGTGCAATAGGAGTGTTCTAGAAGCTTGGATCCAGACAATGATGTCAAGGTGAGCTGGAGTTCAGGCTCCCTGGAGCTGTGGTTCCTGGTGGCCATGGAGGTCTGACCACAGACAGTGGGTTCAGAAGTGATTAAGGGTTCAGTCGTTTGCAAATGTTTTACGTGTGGCAGTACCTCAACTCTGATTACACTTGAAATATCCTGTGAATATCCTTTTCTGCAGAAAGGAGAAAAAATCAGATTGCTGAATCAGAAACGTGTAACAGATGGGTATTGATACACTGATATACTGATGGTGATGGGATACAGTACCTGCAGTATAGATATCCTACAACCTCAGGTGGCTCTGCCATCATACCTCTGCATGGTAAGAAGCATATGAGGAGAAACCACACCCTGACCAAAGAAACACAACATTTAACACAATGAATTTGCAAGCTCTATATGTAGGATGTAGAAGGGAAAACCAGCCCACAAATGTTTTCTACCCACTTGGAGCCACTGTCTGTATTTCCTTCATGTGCTGCAGAAATATTCTGTCAGATATCTCAAAACTCTGCTGTGAGCTAGTAACAAGTCTCTGTATCCAAAGGAAGAAAAAAAGTAGGAGAGAAGGGAAGAGGGAAATGGAGACAAAAAAAATAATGTGAACATCTCAGAAAATGGAGAAATATTGCAGAAATTTCCATGTCTTTCAATCCAAACAATCACAGAAACCAAACTTCTGTCTGATAACATGTGATTCTAATTGTTTGATTGGAAAGGTATCCCTGGAGGAACTTCTAACTTCAAGAGTAATTACCAGCAATGTTTTGACTGCTGATGCCTTTGGGCAGCAATTTGCTTCTGTTTAGTTTTAAGATACTGTCATGTCAATCAGATCTATGGCGTCATTCGCAGGCAATTGTGACACTTAGACCCAGGAAAATGCATGTTTGAAGGCACGTCCTCCAACCCATGTTTAAGGCAGAGTCATTTCATCCAACTGTTTTTTTCAGAAGACTGGAAGTGTTAATTGGAGAGATGAGACATTCATTAAGCATAAAGATGGTAGGAAACAAATTTCTCCTCTTTTCCTTTGCACAGTTTTATTTACAGACACTGATAGTTCTGTAATTGTTATTTATCGTATTTCTTTGCACAACATTAATGAATAAGCATAAAACATTTATTTATGAAGTTCCGCACAATCTCTCGCCCTCCCTCCTTCCTTCTATGCATCTGTTCTGTAGCTCATCAAAACTAGCTGCAATTTCCATCAGTGTGTTCACAGATATCTATCCGAGAAAAGTTAATGTAGATACAAAATCTGTATGCTGGAATTTTACAGGAGGTGGTGTGAAAATTTTGGGATGTTTGTTAGCTGTTTTTTTTGTTTGTTCGTTTGTTTGTTTTCTTTTGCCAACTTCATGTAGTCAGTCTGGCTGTGTATCATGCTCATAACTGAAACCTAAGTTTTTTGTATTAGAACCTAATGTCATATATTATGCTTTGTTTTTTCGACTGTGCCTCTTAGAATCAATGTTAAAAATATTAATTTAAAAATATTTTCTATGGGTATTATACTTATTGATTTAAAATATTTGAAAATGTTCCTAAAATTAACAACCTTTCTGTTTTAAGTCCTCAAGTGATATACCATCCACAGCTGCTGTTTCTAACACCCTTGTGGTCTGACCTACTAGAAGATAGGGAAATTAATTTCCCTTTTTCAGAGTCAGGCTGATCGGCTATGGGGACTTGACTCAGTAGTTTCAACTGTAGGGTACAGAAGTACATCTCATTCTTGGAAAAAGACTCCCATCCTATCCACCTCCTACCTCCACTTCAAGCCAGATTTTTTTCCTGTGGTAAGGAAGACTCACAGAGACTGGAGCATCTCTGCAACACAGAGCACACTTTAGGTGTCACCATGGGAAGTCTGCAGCAATGAAGGATTTTCCCTGTGGTCAAAGAGACTGATCCATTCTTGATAGGAGAACTGCAGAACACCAGTACATGCAAAGATGAATGTAGTCAAAAATATCAAAAAGCTACTTCAAAAATCTCCTTTATATTATCAACTGTAATCGTGATTATTATAACTTAGCACTGTATTAGCACTTAGAGACCCTAGTTCCATGTTCCAGAAATTGTTTAGATATAAGGTGAGTGAAGGGTTCAGCTACCAGCAGAGAAGTGAAAAATTTTCCAGTGTGTTACAAAAGATAACATGCTAGATTGTGTTCCTAGGACTGGACAACCCTGCAAAGTTTGGCAAGTGACTTTATCACCTTGTGCCTGTTTCCTACTCACAGATTTGGGCTGTGACTATGTCACTTCATGTTACAGTGTTTTCAGATTTGCAGGTGCAAGGACCTATTAAAAAAAAAAAAAAAAAGGAAATAAGGAAACAGTGCTGGCAAATAAAACAGCATTAAAGAAACATCTGTGAAGAATCTGGAAATAGAAAAGGTCAATCTGTTCCCAAGCCATGTATTCAATTTTTTTTTTTTTTTTTTCTATGAGAACTGTAAAGTAAAATCTTATATAATCTACCCAACAAATCATCTATGGGAAAGAGAGTTCTGGAACACTGCAGGAAAAGCAAATTCAATGAAGGTGAAATTGGGAAGGTAGATAAATAGTAAAATTTTCAAATCCTAACCACCTTAGTCCCCAGAAAGAATATGACTCTTTTTTAAAAGCTTTTATCTGGATATTTTCTCACTTTTATTCATTTTATATTACAGATATGATTTCTGAAAGTCACTGAAATAAAACTTTAATTTATACTGGACTTGAACTCCTTCCTTATTTTGCTAGAAACCTTTAGGGTGAAAAAATCTTAGAAAGTAAGAGATTAACAATAACTTTAGCTAGTTCCAACTTAAGTGAGTGAAATACAACAATTGTAATAAAATCAGAATGTTATAAAACTGTTGGTTTTTGCAGATCTCTACTCTCTTCATCCTTTAAAGAATAAAGAATATATCTTCTAGAGAGGGTAGGAAAGCTGCAATTTTCTACATATTCTTAATTTCATAGATCTGGAGGGAAAAGTTAAAACCAATGAAAAACCAGAACAGTCTCATGCTGGGTATCATGTCTTATGTGGGAGCACACAGAGTAATCAAGGAGCATTAAGGGGATATCAATCTGTGCTGAGTTCTGGATGACTGATAGCACTGCAGCCATTGGAATTTTTCAGCAAATAGGACAAGATGTGACACCAGCAGCTTCACCCCTGTATTTGTGTAACAGCTCAGCCAGGATCTGAGGTCTCACTCTGTGCTGCAGGGAAGGCAGGGAAGGGCTGCTGGCCTGGGACATGTATTACACCAGGCAACAGAGCAGACTGCCTTGGCCTGAAGGCTGTGCTTCAGCATTTCCAAAACTTTGCACAAATTAATAACCTTCCCATGGGTTTTTCAGGCTTGTTCAGACTGTGTGTGACATTGTCGTGGTACTTGTGTATGACACTGCCATGCCCCTTCCCAGCTGCATTTTGAAGACACCACCCAAAGTGCAGAACAGAGAAATCCCATCTCTGGTTGTGTTGTGCCTGGATCACTGCAGCATTCAGTCATGGAGACTTTGTACTCAAAAGGTCACTCCTCTTGCAGTGCTGCAGCCCAAAGCCTGTCACAAGGCCTGAGAAAACTCCAGGAAAAGGTGTTTTACTAGCACAAAATCCATTCAGTGTTAACATAATTATATTCCAGTGTCAGGGCAGCCTTAGCCAGTAGCAGTTAAGGAATATCTGCAGTTTGGTCCATTATACAGTGCAAATGCAGCCTCCATGGCTCTCACGTTCCCTCTCTTCCTTCTATTTATGAAGGCCGAAACAATAGGTTCAACAATCATATTGAGAGCTTCAAAACAGGGTGACAATAATGCTGTTAAAGTGCAGTCATGCCATACCTTTGTAAAAAGAAAAGCAAATAACCCTGTCACACAGCAGGTTCCCACTGATAGGTGGCGTGAGGTGGAAACACTTCTGCAGGTGGGTTATGTGCAAGTAACTACTAAAGTTTAAAGGAACAGCACAGACACATTCTATGGTTGTCTAAATAGGCTTCAGAGCACATCGACTTGCAGCATCGTAATATCTGGATAAAAAATACCTTATCTACTTGAGTATAAAGAGTACTTAAATAAAGCAAGCTTAGTGCAATAAATTAATTTTTCTCAAGGGATTTCATTTTATGGTTTCAAACAGAAGTGGTCTAGTCTCACCACCCTCTTTGTGCATCATGATTTCCCTTGCACAGGTGGAGAAATCAGCAGTGAAACAAAATGAATGACTTGTTTCAGATCATGCAGAATTTTATAACTAAGCTATGATTATTTGGTTTTATGATTCTACAACAAAACCATATAAGTGCCAACTGCTGCCCCTGGAGTTGCTCTGACTGTCATTCTTTGAGCCACTTACAATTTCCATCAGATTAAACATATGTTAAACTGTACTGCCCACCTACAAATCAAACCCATAGCATGGAAATGAGCTATATTAATTTTTAATACTGCTCCATAGACTCTGACTTTACACCATGGATAAATTGATGCACCTCTTGGACTCCAGTGAGTTTGACATTTTATGGGAAATGTAATATACTGTGTTTGTTCCCAGTACCCAAAAATACCAGTTTCCATTGTTACTCCCCTTAAACAGCCCTAATCTATAGTTTTTTGTCCTATCTTTTATAACCTCACCTTTTAAAAACTGTGACAGTAGATCTCTGACTAGTTTAAACACTTCTCAATTACATTGTGAAGCTAAGCAGCTCATTCATAGCTATTCTTATCCTTCCTTATTTCTTCATCATTCATCATTTAAAAGGCTGTTTCTGAGTTAATCCTCTGTGTTCTTTTGTTTCCAGTTGTGAATATTCATTTGGTTTAGGAAAGAGACAAATGTGGATTATCCTTTAAACGGTGCCTCAAGGTTAAATTGGTTGCGAAAATAAAGGATTCCAAAAACCAACCAAAAAAAAGAGTGCTTTCCTAAACACTGGCCTTCACAAACTTGTCTCTTGATGGCACTATAAACGTGAGGGGCTATCCAGGGGAGATTGAGAAGGTTTTCTAATATGGTAGTCCCTCTTCCACCATTATGCTTTTTCAAAGGAAGCCAAAAGCCCTTTATTTTTTCTGAGATGAGAAAAATACAGCTAACAATGTTGACTCTGGACTGATCACGACAGGAGTTCCTAGCTAATATCCCACCAAGGTGAGAAAAAACAGTTCACACTTTCAAGAACTACTTTGTCTGAGAAAAAGTCTGCCCTCAAAATAGAATGACCTCAACTGCAGCAATTCACACCCAGCTCAGCCTCTGAGCCACCTTAACAAATAGGAGAATCTAAAATGAGCACTTTTCTTTTCTTGTTGTTTTTAATAACTTCTGAAAGACTTCTGAAAGTCTCGAGTTTGATGTGTCACTGCCAACTGGAAGCGATCCTTTCTCTGAAGATTTTTTTCCTTACGTATTCATCTTTACTTTGTAGAGAAGAGATCTAAAATGCAGAGATTGTGGATTTCTCGTTGCACCATGGGAGTCGGTTTCTTTTTATGAACAAGTAGCAAGACACTAGATTCTTGCTAAAGCTTCAGGTAGGACCTCTTCCTTTTCCAGGAAGGAAAAGCCCTGCCTTTATAACTCCTCAGGACTTCTTTATTTTTAGTTTGGGTGATGGCAGTGTAGCTTTAATGTGCCACTATATCAATTGTTGATGATGTGACAAGTAGATAAAGTTTAGACACGGCCATCAACAGTTCCATACTAAATATATTAGGTATAGACAAGGAAGGCAAGAAATTGCTTAGCTCTGGATACAATGCCCATTCTCTGAGACCACACTTGATGAAACATTATAAAACATACTGTAAAGGAAAGTTTTGCTTCAGGGACAGTGTTTTGCTTACTCTGTCTTTTTATTAAGTAGGGGGAGATGAAACATTATTTTTCACACAGAAGTTTGAGTGAAGAAGATCAAGAAGTCTTTCATCTACTGTTTTTTACTCTTGGGTTCTTTAATTCATCATCTTTTTTTTGTGGCACTTGATTTTCCCAAACACATGAAGGAAAAGAACACTCAGGAAGTATCAAAGTCAGTGGTTTTTCTTATCTTTCTGCATTTCATTCTGTTTTCTCTGGCTTTAATCCCTGGGTAGTGGGAAAGAAGCTGTGTGCAGAACATTGTCAGGAATAGAGAATGGAGGCAAATAGTATCTTTGCCTATCCCTATGAAGATTGTTGACAAAGTCTGTTTCCAAGAATCCTGTGTAGTCGCTTTGCTTGAAAGGATACATTATTCATGTATTCCCAGTCTCATGGTATGTGCTGTTGGACATTGAAGAGGACATTTTTATAGCTCGGTGAGGAAGGTTTATTACTTTGAAGGCATTTTGCTAGTTGAATTTCCCTCCTTCATCCCCCTGCCTGCCTCTTCCACTTGGAACTGTTACCTTTTCTGTCCAGCTGATGTAGCTCTCTAAAATAAATTACTGCAGACATATCTAAGTGTACCAAAGTGAGCCTGGAGGAGATGATGGAGATTTACTTCAACACGTCTGCACCAGATCTGAATTTAAAAGCCAGTGCAGAGACACCCATAGTCACCAGTTCACTAATCCAAGCCAGGTAAAAGGTACTAGGCAGAGACTCACCAGGGACAATCTGGAATCACTGGAAAATCTTTTTTAGCAAAATTTTTTACGAGGACCTGAATCAAATATTCCTGACATGAAGGTAAATAGTGAGATATAAAAAGAGAAGTGCCCAGAGGTTTTTAGTCTCATCCCATGTTCCAGGTTTTGGCCATGTGTATGTCACAATTTGTCTAAGCCTTCTGAAACCAGGGTAGGGATATGGAGTTCTACAGCCTGCAGCACTCTAGAAACATAACAAAACCTGTTTTAAATTAGGTTTGCTAACCACTAGGCTACAGAATCCCATACCCTTTTGTTATGTGTTACCAACACTATTGATTAGAGAAGGGCTTTTTATTTTGTGTGCATATGCAATTACATATATATTTATATATCATTTTATCCATATATAATAAAGATAATTATACATATATTGGTTGCTTCCTCTTTCTTTTACATTTTTGATCCTTTTCTATTAGTGCATTTTTTATGTACTTGAAATGAACTTACAATGGGAGATAAAATTAAAACCTGCAGCTGAGGATTGAAGGCAAGGAAAGTTAAATAAGTGCTCAGTTACTCAGTACTTCAGTCACTCTTGCACAGAACTCCTGTTCTCTGTTTATTCTTTTTGATCTCTTCAGAGCCTGATCCTCTCCCTCTTGTTGCCAGCAACAGTGTAGTAATGCCACCTGTGAAGACATTTAAGGTAGAACAGGATTTGAAATGGTGTTTGATTTCCACCATGAACACCAACTCCATGGAAACCCTTTCATACCACGAGAAGAAAGGCATCCCAAATAAGAGAAATGGGATGAATATGAAAGTGTTCCATTGTTCAGCATTTCCTGTTCTTTAACATCATGGTCAAAAATACTTTCTAGTGCTTCAACTGCACTATTATTTGTATTCTTAGGTGTTCCCACCTCCTTCTCAGGGAGAATATTGCACCTGTTCCAACCAGGGTAGAAGCCTGAAATTCACTGTGGCCTGGGTGCTTCAGCAATGAAAGAAAACAATGCATTGTGCCACACTCACCTCCTGGGCAAAATGGGCTCAAAAGTGGAGACATTCTGTCCCCTGGACTGGAGGCTGTTGGATTTCTGAGCTGGTTGCTTCACTCTTAATTTAGTAAACTACACAAATCACAATGACTTCTGAGCGAAAAAACATGTACATTCACCTGTAGATCTGTGTAGTCACTTCATCTATACAAAATAAACTGCTAAAAAAATATTACTGTTCCTCAAGAGACTCAGAGACCTTATCTACTAAGTGCAGGGAAATATAAACTTTGTGTATTTTACTAAGTGGAATTATTTTTTTTTCTTTTTTAAAAGTGATTTATAAAATCTTCCTCCACATTTGAAAGTGCAAGCAGTCTCTTAGTATTGGCAAAACTCAATTGGCTTAATTGAGGTATACTGTGTAGCTAACATTGCAAGAGGAACCCTTTATTTCAAATAATTATTTGGAAGGTTGAAGACAGATTTAATATCGACAAATTGAAGTTCCTTTCTTTGTGTTGTAGCTTTTATAAATCTGAATGAAGCATTTCTCAGGTCTTTGAGACTTATATCTGAAACTGTAATATATGTCTTGCTTCCAGTGTGACCTTTAAGGTTTTATTTTTTTGATAGGCTGCTGTTCACAGCAGGGAAAAATGGCAGGAGGAGATTTCTTTATGGCAGAATAAAAATGTGTTTACCTAAAGAAAAAACAATACAGAGGGTAGACTTTTATTTCTTTTAAAATGACGGGAAATGAGAAAAGGATTCTCAAAGAGATTTTGAGGAACTTGGTTCACTACCTGTAGCAGATCTCATCAATGCTTGGGGTTAATTTACTCTTTTCATTCTTTGAGAGACATGTATTAATATATATTTACCCTTCAGGAAAGATATTAAACTCAGGCTTGTTGAAACAATTGCTTTTTTCTTCAGTGGTAGCAATGGACTAGCAATGCAATTTGATTTAGGCAGAATGGTATGCTATGGGTCTTTGTCTCCTTGAACTGTCTGGGAGAGTTCATTTGGGAAAGGATTATAGGCCAGGAGCAGTCACTACATGGTTGTGCTGTGTTGCACATTTAATACAGTGTTTTTGGAGGTCCTGATTAACCTTGACTTTGCTCAATTCTGTGAGGAATCATGGCAGACAAAAGACTGCAGTAGAAGCAGAAAGAGGTGATATGGTTTAGCGTTGGCCTATCCATTTCGTCTTTATCTTGGTCAAGGGGGACTATGGTACCACACATCAGATCTTTCTGTAACCACATGCCACTATCTAAGTGGAAATAATAGGGTTGTTCCCACGCACCTTGATGTTCAGCAAAGTGCCTCAGGGACTGATATATGAGATACACAATCCCTTTGAAAAAAATTTTCAAGGTTTAGGAAAATGTAGTTGGGGTTCAGATTTCATATGGAATTTACCACTTAAACTTAATGGTCTGGTCAATAATGTGCTGAGGAAAAGACTGAAAATGTGAGCTTCATTTCCAGACTTGTCCTTGGTTTTCTGTGTGACTTTGGTCATTTTTTCCCGAGCTTATTTTTGTCATTTCTTTGCCATTGAAACATGAATAATGATGCTCTACTATGTGGTGAAGCCTACGTAATACAATAGGTTCTAAAATAATGAACAGATTTAAAATGCTGCATTTTCAGCCCAGAATAAATTGTTCTCAAGTTACCTATGTATTTCTCCACACACCTGATATGAGTTGCTGACCATGTCCATCAGTGCTCAGCACATTTTCTGTTTATACTGAAGTGGGCAACGTTTGAGAGAGTGCTGCATTGTAGCACCCAGCAAAGGGAGAGCACAGCAGCCATCAAGCATCAGTGCCCGCAAGTCCTTTCATGCAAACTTGGAACCCCCAGGGATGTTCAGAGTCACCTCCTATTAAATTCTGGACAGGGAGAATTAGTGAGGTCACAGAGAAGAAAATAATGTGTAGCCCAAAGTTCATATGAAAAAAGATGAGACATTTATTGTGGCTTTTTAGAAACTCACACGGCACCCAGTTGGTGGTATTTTTAGTAACTTAGAATTATGCCTGTTATCTATGGAAATCCACAAAACACAACTTTCAGTAAATGAGTTGCAAATACCTCATACTCAGCAGGAAAAGTGTAACTGCCAAAGTAGTTATTTAAAGTTACTGAAAACACACTGTGTGTGGATAAATACTCCAAGATGATGTAAATTTTTAATATTCCCTGTTCTACCCTTTTGTGTCTGCTTTAATTTACTACCTTAATTTAATGATTTTAAATCACTGAGCTATGTCACAGGAGTCTTTAAAATACAGCTTCTAAGTTTACGGAATACTGTATCCTGTTTGCAGCTTTTCTAAATAATGTTCAGGAAAATCTCAAATTACAATGATTTTTTGGCAGTTCAGCTGTCTCTATTTCTACTGTCCTTGTACAAAGTTTCCAAACAACTGTGCTATGTCTAAATTTTGAACATCATGTTTTTTCTTTATTTGACAGAAAATGCATTAAGATTTTTAACAAAATAAGAATTAATTTCAATTAATCTTATTATAAAAGGAAGTAGTATAATGAGTGGCAAAACTGGTGCTAAGAAACATTTGGGATTTGACCCTCCACAGAGAAGGGTCCCTATTTATGCTTGTTTGGCCCTATTTATGCTCATTGAATTTAGAGATGAGCCGTTATATCCTTTATATTGAAGGGTAACTATGAAATCAATATCCAATATAGTAAACATTGAGGTAAAGCAACTTCAGTTTCATCATTTCCACAGAGGTTTCATACAGAAAGAGTATTACTATTTAAAGGTAAAACATAGAGAAGGATAAATGGAGAGAAAACACTATCCCTAGAGAAATTTAAATCCAAATGGTAAATATTATAAATATTCCATGGTAGGGAGATATTGGGATGTACAGGATGCAAATGTAGTTTACCTTGAGAGTGGGCAGTGCTACTTACTTTGATGTTCACATTTTACAAATTTCTCAAGTGAGTATGGTTTTGTATATACACAGACTCTGAAATGTATACTCAAATTTTGATTTAAATCTTCCAGTCACCCATGAGCCCTGTTTCCAAAAATGTTGGTTTCTTCATGAATAGAGATGGTAGAAGAAGATACATGTGAACTTGAGACATCACAGCAAGTTCAAATCTGAAACTATATCACCCACTTTTTTGTTATTCAGGAACCATTCACAGCCAAGGAACCTGACAGGGGTTCATTGTATTTAAGGTTTAAATTTTAGCTGTTCTGTGTTGCACAACATGGATCTCCACTTGTCATAACAACCAGTATCAAATGCCTTTTCCCAGAATCTGTTAAAGGTACAGCTGCCCACATATTTTCTTGTCAGTTAATAATAGTATTAATAGCAATAAACTATTAAAAAAAAAAGAGAAAAGATTTTGCACGTATAAACACATAAACATTTCTCACTAATTTATCTGCTCTGTACACATACTATTAAGGTTCCCAGTGTTATTTTATAGGCCTGTCTTCTTTAGAGAGTACTGTTATCAGACAATGACAAATCCATTGGTTCTGGCTGTATCATGCTCTGATGCTCAGCCCTTTCAATCTGCTATAGTTGCTGTCTCAGACCATCTTGGGGGGAAAAAAACCTGAGGCACAACAAAATAACTCAAACACAGAAATTTTGTTTATCTCTCTTTTCTTGGAGATGTGGAGAAGGCTGTCACCCTTCTGTTCATTGTGCATGTCTGAAGTGATATTCTCATGTGACTGGAGGCATCTCAGGATACCACTGTAGTTTAAAATATACTGTTCTTCACTGGAGACATGCATCTGCCTGTTTCCCCTGCATGTCTTACTCCTACCCCTCATTTTACATTTCTTATTTTGCCTTTTCATAAATCTAAAAGTCTCCAGAAGGTGTACCATCAGTTTCTAAGACTTTTGGCTTACGTGCAGGTTGAGACTAAATAAAATACCAACAGGTCTCAATTGCGGATTCAATGGTGCTGGTCCCTAATTTAAGATTTTTAAATACAGCTCTGAGCTTGATTTTAATTTGCTTGACAAGGCTTTTGTTTAACACTATTTTCTACTGAGTCATTGGAAGTTCAGATATTGCAGAGGCCATGTGCTTTAAATTGCAGACCTAAGTCCATTTAAGTAGGTAGCACACTCTTCTTCTCAAGTTCCCTGACTCAAACTTGGAGGAGTCTTTGCATTTTAGGCATGTATTAAGCACATCCACCAAATCAATGATTCAGGAATATGGTTCTATCTTACTCCATCAAGTCATTAGGAATTGTGTGGGAAAATAGTAGCAGAAATGGAGGCACCTGTGGATGTGTGAGCACTGATAACCTCTCAGGCCCTAAAGTGAATTTGGAAGGATGATTTTGGATGTGTCTCTTTAACAAATGAAGATATACAAGTTCCACTAGAGTTGCACTTTTGCTCATTAAGTGCAATTTTGGATCACTCCCTCAGTATCAACTTTCCTTGACCAGAGGAAGCTTTGAACAAAACCTGGCTTTTACAAAAGCCTTTAAAAGACTCAGTTCTCCATCTATCTCACCGGGTTTCTTGAACTTAACTGTGAAATGAACAGCACACAAAATAATAAGTATGCATATAAAGCACAGGGCAGTTTTGCCATTTGTTTGGGGTTTTATTGGTTGGTAGGGTTTTTTTCTTGTTGTTTTTCTTTGTTTTGTTTGTTTGTTTGTTTGTTTGTTTTTTAAATAATAAAAAATATCACTTGGGAAACATTCTTGTACACTTCTCTGTGTTTAATTTCATCTTTGCTCTGGCTGGGAATGGAATCACAGTGGAGATCTTTATTACGCTTTAATGTTTGGAAAAAAAGAAGGCCTTGCTAAATCTGTATTGCCAGCACTATACAAATCAGAAGTGGAATCAGGCTTCTTAAAACCACATGGTACCAAATGTATATTTTTAGGAAAAGCATATGTGTTTCTTCCTTACCAAAACTCTTGGGTATCAGTACAATATACTGCCTATTGCAACAGTCCACACTCTTAGGAATTAGAATGTCATGTGCATGGCACAGGAAGTCATTGCTGTGGGATTCCCTAATATATTATAACATTAGATAAGTCACCACAGAACAGAAAAGAAGTGCTGGCTCCTGTAAATTCAACAATAACCCTTTTTTTCCCTTATTTCTATGAATCAGAAGACTTGAAACTTTCTTTTCTTTCCAGTTCTTTCTTTTCTTTTCCAGTGGTGGAATATATTTACACTACTTGTAAGAAGCAGAAAGA
Organism: Monarcha castaneiventris obscurior; assembly: GCA_026261815.1. Lineage (NCBI taxonomy): Eukaryota > Metazoa > Chordata > Aves > Passeriformes > Monarchidae > Monarcha > Monarcha castaneiventris. The sequence continues at coordinate 9,532,247 of JAMPIT010000230.1, read as the reverse complement.
AAAAAAAAAGAGTCACTTGTTTGAGATTCCTGACATTATAAGCCATTAAGGCCCAAATCTACATAGGAGATAGGTGCTGTAAATACATAATTTCTTCAAGATCTTGAGCTTTATACACTAAACTAACAATTCTGGCTTCCTTAGAAGACATACATACCAAACTTTTCATGTATTTTCTCATTACTTCAAGAGGAATAATGTTTCAGAGGTTAGTTTACAAAATCCAGCTGGAGTTGGCATTACAGCTGGGAAACACTCAGCACCACAGCTCACAAAGAGCATTTCTTGGGTTCATCTCTGAGGTTATGTTGGTGCCCGGGTGAGTGTGTATGTGTTTGTGGTCGCTTTCATTTTGCTTGGACAGGGTAAATGCAAAATTAGTTTTGATTTTTTACAAGTATTATTGAAATCACCGTAAGAGCTGCAAAGTACATTCCATGAGTCACATGTCAACTTCTTTGGAAGTTCGTGTTTTTTTCTGTCTGTAATGTTATATTCTTGAGAGAAATTGCTACTTTCCTTTTCTTTTTTTTCCTTTTTTTCTTTTTTTTTCTTTTTTTTTTTTTGTTTGCCATTTTTTTTCTTCTTCTGTGGAAACAAAACAAAGCTCTTGGCAAGGCACCCTGCACTTACAGCCCTCTTCCTTCTCCTTTGTGAGGTGTGATGTCACCACTTGGCACCGGGAAAGCCATTGTCTCACTGAGACTCCCATAAATGGCCTTTCTGTGCTCCTGATTTACATGTTAAGAAATCGGATGGGAATTGCTTGCAGTGGTGACTCCCACTTTCCTTTCAGTTAAACATGATTTGGTAGTAAATATCCACAGGATACATTGTTATTCATGGTACATCCTGCCTACCACCTAAGCACTCTTTTTTTTTTTTTTTTTGCTGTTTTGTGGAACTCTCAATTTGAACTGAATTTGCAAAATAAAGCTCTTCTTGCCTTCCCCCCCCTCCTTCCAAACATTACAAATGTTGGCTCTGATATTTGAACATTTCAATCCTAGAACAAAGGCAACTTGTTTCTTTATTTCAGAAGTAAACTCATAATGGTGGCACACTTCCAGAGTGGTGTACTATTCCTTACAGAGTCGTATTTACTATGCCTTTGACAAGTCATGGCAAAGCTATTCTATTTTGAAACTGCTCAGGATTGATTCATTTTATAATGAAGCATTCCCTTCTGAATTGCAAAAATGCGTGGGGTTAAATTAGAAGATAAAGGAGGTTTTGTGATTAAAGAGATCCCCACAGTCTTCTCTTAGGCTTTGGCAAATAACTTTATCTGAGTTTTTCACCTGTAAAATTGGGAAAATATTTCTCTGTGGTTTTGGTTTGAGTTTTGTTGCTTTTCTGTTTGTGTTGGTTTTTGTGTTGGTTTTTTTTTTTTTTTTTAAAGTGATTTGAAGCTTTTAGGAGCTGAGGCTCCACATATATAAAAGAACAACCCCAGTGGATTCCTGATCTCAGATGAGCCCTCCATGAGCCATTGCGATAAAATAGCTAATAATAATTAAATCCCAAATCCCAAAGAACTTCGAGATTAGTAGAAGTTCATTGCTCATCTGAAGCATTTTCCTCTCACAGAATAAACACATTTTAAACAATGGCAAAATGTTCTCTGACTTTCTAAAAGTCAGTACCACCTACCAGTGAACCACATCATTTGGAGCACTACTTAGATCTGTATTCAGGATTCAGGCAGTCCTCAGCTGCAGTAAAAAGCTTGATGATGTGATTTCTTCTATTCTTTTAAGCTTTTAAAACTATGTGTATGATGAACATTTGCCATCTGTACTTGTTAGAATGTGATAGGCAGAATCCTTGGTTGATGCAAGTCAATGCAGCTCTGATTTACACCGTATTAGGTTTGGCTCTCTGCCTGTTAAATAAAAAGGGAGCTCAGATATTGTTGAAAGTACTGCTGTGAGCTATTTTTACTTAGTCAACCAAGAAAAAATATCACCACCTTAAATAAAGAGAGTTTTAACAAGTCCTGAGTAGGTACTCCAGGGCTGTGAAAAATCTGTTTCTTCTCAGTGAGCATCTGGAACCCCCAGTGGAGCCCTGGCCCGTTCCCATACGCTTTCCTTCCAGCAATAACACTGGAGAGTGGCAGTTTCCCATCAGCTCTGTGGAGCAGAATTGTAACCTCAGGAAGGAGTGAATAAACATCATTGCCAAGCAGCAGCTCCTGAGGAGAAGGGTGAAATTTCACGTGTTTAGTTCATGTGGAGAAAGGAATGTTGACCAAGTTCATCTGAATGATTGGAAAATTTTCCTGGGCTTCACTAAAATTAGTCTCTCCTTCTGAGGGCTTGACAGCCACTTTCTGTTTCATGACAGCAGCATTTTTCAACAACAAAACTGCCAAAAAATGCTGAAACAACCTCTATGGAAAGAATTATGAAGCAACTGGTTTATAATGAGCTAAACAAAAGAGACAGTTTTTTAGACACTCTTTACATTTCGGGTACAGGATAAGACTGTAATTTGTGTTTTATCAGAGAGCATGTGCATCTAAATGTGATGACAATTTAATATTCAAAAGCCTATTTAGTGTTTTGAGAGCAAGAACTTGATATCCTTTACAATTATGAAAATCCAGCTAATGCAACTAAATATTATTTAATTAATAACTTCACAAAGCAAGAGATATTAGCACATGGAACAATATGTCTTCTAGCAGATAATGCATGTTTCCAAGTGGGACCTCTGAAAGAATACAAATGAATTCATCTGGAACTTGCAGTGAAAAAAAATTATTAAGACAACTAAGAGAAAATGATAGAGACAGTAACAAGTGAAAGACAGGGAGAGAGAGAGCAGATATGGTAGGAAAGGTTATATATAGTATGGAAAATAAGTTACAAGGATTTGAAAACATCTGGAATACATTTCTGGAATGTCTCTGAAAAACAAAGCAAACCACAGCAGGAAAGTCACACTAAGCATTACTCAATTCTTTTCTTCCTTTCCTTTTAATAGATGGGGGGATGAAAAAATGTTTGATGTTAATGGAAAAATTTCTTCCAGTATATGTGTTCTGCCTCCATAGGCCTCAACTGAGTAAGCACAAACCTAATTTTAAACATTTCAACAGCTCCTTAAAAATCAATGGGATTATGCTTGTGCTAGAATTAGGGGTATAAAAGCGCCTGAGTGAAAACCTCTTTCCTGTGTTTTTGATGAGCTTTGGAACAGGCTGGCTCCAAGTGCCTTGCCTTCCATGTCCTACACCTTGAAATTCACAGATTTAAAAGTGTAATTTTCCAACTGAACAAGAGCTATATTTAGACCAGTATTGGTCAAAAGTCCAGTGAAACACACTTTTGTCCTGGTCCAGCCTCAGTATGCAAAAAGTATTAAGAGTGGAGAGGTCAGTAAAAAAAAATGTTTGGAAAGTACCACTTAAAATAATAATTAACTTCTTCAATCAATGGGAGAAGCATCCAAAAGTAAAGATTTTCAGATTTGTAAATGTGATACAGGTGACATAGATCATACTTAATTTTGCAGGTATACTTTGTGGTGCTCAACTGCTGCTGCTGAGTCATATATCTATCCTTAAGAAAATGTACCAATTCTGGCATTAGCCACAAGTCAAGGTTTTTATCTGAAACAAGAACCTGAACCTCCTCTATCCCACTCTTATGGAAAAAAAAAAAGGCAGTGTTGTTCAGAGAGAGACCATAGCTCCATGAACAAAACTGATGTCATGAGAAAGGGATCAAGCCCAATAATTATGAAGTCTTCCAAGCTGGAGAGTTTGCAAAATACTGGGAATTCTGGACATGAAACCATCTGATGTGTTCCAAAAACAGTCAGTTAGTTCTGAAAAACAAACAAAAGTAGTGCAAAAGTAACACTCTAGGGAGTTTTGGATCTTCTCACTTCCCACGCTCTGTTATTCCCAACTCACTGTCCCCTCATGGAATTGTTCAGCTCTCATGATCCCTTAGAAAAAAGGATGCTCTTTCATCAGCACTAGGAAAGGGTTATCTTTGTGGCCATGCTTGCTAAGGCCATATTTGAGTTTTAGCCAACCTGAAAACAGAGATCTGAAGCGCAAAGAGTGTAAGTGACCTTAGTGGTGATCCTACCGCGTTATTTGTGGTGTGTCCTGGGCCACGGGCACCTTTTGTAAAAAGAGGAGGAATTCTTCAATGCATCTGACTTTTATACTCTTCTCCACTAACTACCTTACAATTACTATCCAAAGGGAAAAAAAAAAAGTTCTTCTTAGACAATTATGTGATTCAACAAGTTTTCCTTTTTTTTTGAAAATGAAATTTTTAATCTTTAATACTCTAAAACAGGGCCTCTATCAGGTGGAATTAATCACCTTCCATCAAACTTGTGTTATCATAAGGTTTTCAGGCCTTTAGAGAACCCAGAACTTACACTTACGTGGATTCCGCATAAGCATAGAAAATTACTATGGAAGTGATGAAGTCAGTTCTGTGCAAAGTCTGAGCATTAATGAGTTCTTCCAGAAAAAAAAAAAAAAAGAAAAAAAAGAGCAAGGTTATGGATTCATTCCCTTTTCATTGCCCAAACTGCCTGAATGATGAAACAACATTCTCTACTGAAGGGCTGAGAATGACAAGCTGATTTATTGTGATCTCAGCCAAAGAGCAAAAGACAAGTCAGATTTCTTTGGCCAGGAAGAGGCAAAAAGTGTCTTGTGGTTAGAGTTTTCACAGGAAAATCTCAGTAATTCAAATATTGTCTTGTACATGAAGCTGAAACTGAATACAATTTATAAGGAGATGTTTTGTGGTCACCTGTAACTCAAATGAAGATAATTCTTTTAAGTTCTTTATTAGTATCTTCTTTTCCAAAGTGGTCAGAAGATAAGTTTTTGTACATTTTCTATTAGATCTTATTTTGACATCACTAAATACATCAAGAACCAAACATAACTCTGCAATATTTTGTTATTTTCCTTCCAAAATAGCCTTTATGTGTTTTATTCACTATCTGAGCCTGACCATGACAGTTAAATAACTGCAGTGTAGTTTTATTCAAATTGACACTGCTGATTATGAACCCTTTTTCCTAGGATTTTTGGTGATGTACATTTAAAGGAGACAAGTAGGCAGAATAATGAACTCAGGGCAATCCTACTTGAAAAGCAAATTTAATTTGCATTATTGATAGACAAAAAAAAGTACAAAAGGTTTAATGGAGTTTAATGAGCAGGTCTTGTGATTGTAGCATATTCCCAGTAGCTTCCATCTATTATCTCAGCATTACAGTAATCCTAGGAGTCTGTTAGTAAAAATGTGTGAGCTTTTCTATATTCTGCCTCTCTGACTTTTTCATCCGGTGCTTTTCTATTGCCTTTGGAAGAAATAGCAACTTCTCAACTTTCCTCCGAGCCACTGAGTCCCACTGTGCATCCTGCTTCAAACTACGAAGCATAATCACAATGGGCATGAAATTCTCTTTTTCTTATCCATTTGCCAGGTGCAGTAATTGCATGATGAGCATGAACTACCAGGGGAACCCTCCTATAAAGTGGGTATTGAATGAACAACAAGCATAGATGGCAAAATTACAATTCTCTGATCCTAACACTCCTGTCCTTTCTGCACATTAACTTTTTCTTATCTGCTACAGAATGGGTGATTATGTGTTGCAATGAAATGCCGTATTGAAAAACGCAATCTTCATGTCTTTCTTGTCAGTTCACAGTCAGTTGGGACAATCCTTAATTCTGACGATGTTTTTGTTATTAGTAGGTGGTGTAGAAGAATGATTTAAGTTTACGGCTTGTTGATCAATAGGTCACTTCCATTATAGCCTAGATTGCTTATGATATCTGCCATTGGCATTTGCGTTAATATTTCTGCTGCCTTTACTTACATTTTTCAAGAAAATAACACATTTAAAGTAGAAAATAGTGAGTACACTTATACAGTATCTTTTATGATGGAAATTCAGTTTATAAAATTAGTGAAAATGGACATGTATATCTGTTATATTTTGAATCACTGAAAGAACAGACAGGTGCGTCTCTGTGGTAACAAAATTTCTGTGGGAAACGGTTTCTTTTCAGGGAATAATGACTACAGAATATTTTATTTCTTTGGAAATTACTTTTATTTATTTATTTATTTATTTATTTATTTATTTATTTATTTTTAAATAAGGATGGCAAGTACTGGAAATATAGGTTATTTTTTATTAAAAATGTATTATTTCAGAAGTGTCCCCATTATTTATGGAATTTTAATTGTATCAGATTTCCATTCTCTTCTCTGAATTGTACACTATGGCAGAATGTATTAAAAATACTGTCTCAACCAGGGGAAAATACTGTGATATATTTTGGGATGTGTCATCTGACAGGAGAATATAGTCATGGCATTAACAGTGCACAACTCTTTTAAACTTAACTTAGAGTAAAAATTCTTAGTTTTCAACTGAAAACAATTGTGCCTTTATTTTTCCCTTTTTAATTAATTATGTTTTTATTAATATTTTCACCAGGGATAAATAACTGAAACAGCTACCTTGAAGCCAAATGGAAATTCCTGACAAGTCTTCAGTGTCTGGACACTATTATCCATTCTGAAGCTCAGTGAATTGAAGAGACAGACATGCTGCAATTGTCATTTTAATCAGTGATAGTGGTGTAGAGCTGGTGGCAGTACATGTTAGACGGAAAATGAATCACACATAGAAAAATGTCAATGAGTCATTTCTGAGGTCTACAGGACTGACTTTTATTTATCTGTAGTATGAATTTCACTTGATCACTCAGGTTCTACAATTAAACAAAGAAAACAAGGCTTCAGCTCCACTTGAGTTTAATGGGAGCAATATCTCATACTGGGGACAGAATTGAGCCAATATTATCTTAGATAATTATGTTATCAATGTTAATGATGTTAATAATGTTTTGGCAAACATTGCAGTAAAAATTAGCCAAGTAATAAGCACTGATCTATTAAAACTTTTATTTTTACTGCCAGTTGAACTACTTCTATCTCAATAAGGGATCTGTGAATTTGGCATCTTATTACTCGTGTTGAGACCATTCATCCTGCTCTTGTTATTTTGACCCTTGAAAAGGGACCTCATATCCAAGATGTTGAATATCTGTATTATTTCTCAACAGGCAATATAGACTTGTTGGTTGTCAGTCACTGATTTACTCCCACAGATTGAAGGGAACTCTTGGTACAGAGTTGTTGTTACTGCTGGTTGTTTAATTCCTTACAGTTCCAGTTCTTTAATTTGCTATTTATGAAATGGCAGAATTTAGTAGTACAGTCTGAAATAAAACATGCAATTAATTATTATCCAGACTTCTTTGTAATTTTATTAATTTTGAAGAAATTGCAGGAAGCAAAAAATAATTCCCCTAGAAATGAAGTAGATGTTACTTTACATTTACTACGGCTGTGAAGACTTAAAGGTGGACGAGTAATGATTTTTCATTCTCAACAATAGTTTTATAGACATTGCTTGAGACTTGCAAAGGATGATTAACACACTGTGAATTCCAATCTAGTGGCATCATGCTACTAATTCATTCCAAAATAAGTTTACCATTCACTACCAACTAGAAAAGAAATGGAAAGACCTGGCATTCTGCTCACATTATCTGCTTTCATAACCATTAATTTTCAAGTCAAGGCCAAGAGCTTTTTCTAAAAAATGTGTACATCTATAGACTATATTTATCATAAATATATATTGCGTCTGAACTAAAGCTTTTAATTAAAAATACAAAAGATTTCCAAATTGGGCACTGGAGCAGGCTGCCCAGGGAAGTGGTTACAGCACCAGCCTGACAGAGTCCAAGAAGCGTTTGGACAGTGTTCTCAGGCACATGGTGTGACTCTTGGAGGAGTTGCCCTGCAGGGACTGGACCAGGACTTGATGCTCTTGTGCATCCCTCACAACTCAGTTGTCTTCTGTGATTTCGTGATTCTGTGAAAACTAGGATATAATAAGCAATACAGTCTCAACAACTTATGGGGAATTTTTGGACCCACATTTAAAGTTCTATTATTCTAATTTTTGAAAAATGTCACTGCTTGAGAAAAATAAATAGCCTTGTTTTTTTTGTTTGTCTGGTTTGGCTTTTTGCTTGGTTGGTTTTGGGTTTTCTTGGTGGTGGTGGTGGTGGTGATGATTTTTGGTTGTTTTTTACCGCTCAGTATTTTGTTTTATGAAAAACACTTACATGAAAAGAGCTGATAGTATATGTTCTTCTTAAATTTTTATCCCCTTGAAGACACATAGAAAACATGTATAATAAAATTCACCAGTGGGAGATCATTTTTACCAAGTTACTTCTGTGGTATGAATACAAAAATCTCATAAATCAGTATTGCCATCAAATTTGAGTTACATTACTTTTGGCAGATCTCAAAACTTTTTTTTTTTAGCAACAACAGGAAGGTGTCTGGAGATATTTAGAAACTGAGCCTTAATCCCATAGACTACAATTTAGGATAGAAGAAAAAAATAACAGGAAGCTCTTCAAAAATCAGTTGTGATTGAGAGTTTACAGAATTAGTTAAAAAACTCTTTAGCCACATTCTGGGCAACAGATTTCCTTTGGGGACCTGAAGCAGTAATTCATGCAAAGATTTCCTCTATCATCTTAAAGAGGATACAATTTAAAAGGTTTATATACAGCCTCACTCAGAGCTGATATAGTGGCTTTATATTCATAATGTATGTCACAAAAGTACTTAAATAAAACAACTCTTACTTAACATCTATGACTTTAAATTCAAAGGTGGTTTACACTACAGAAGCAGTTTAGGAGTATGTGTTGGGAATGTGCTAATTCTCATCTTTCCCAAAAGAACATTTTTGTGAAAAGTCAAAGAAAAAGCAGAGAAATAAATCCTAAAGATGGTTTTAAAGGCAATTTAAAATAAATAATGGAAGGATTCGAGACATTATAGTGGCTTTCAGGAAAGTGAACAAGTTCAAGTTGTTACAGCTTGAAACAAATCTTAAAACCTCCAAGTTTCTTGATTGCAGCCTGCAAATATTTACATTGACTTCCTGAAAATAAAAGTCCTGTCTAAAGAATTTTTTGCAGGAAGATGCTTGACTTGGGATATTAAATTTCCCTAGAAACCTTTAGGTATTGATTAGGCCTATAGCCCTTGGCACGACTGGCTGTTTCTCAAAACATTGCATTAGAGGGTGATCACTGTGATCTATGAGTTACATGGAGAATGGAGCCTGCAGGATTTCTATCCATACACAGAGCCTTACCAACACCATCTAGAAGCTGTAGTCCACCAATGCATTACCTATGTGAACTTTGAGATGTGCAATGCCTATAAATAAATATTACTATTCTATCCAGAAGAGAATGGTCTTTAAAATAATTACAGAAATTCCTCTTTTAACAAATGCAAGAAATTCTTGTGTTTAATGCTGAATATTTCAAATTATTAACACCAGTCTAAAAAGCTTGCTGCAAAAGTGGTGCATGAAGCACTAAACTTTCTGTAAGGGTGTAGAAATTTTTTCACCTTTATTCACCTGTAAAGGATAAGATCCAGAAGCAATGGATATATTCAATACTTATGCCTAAGAGTGTGCCTATAGGCAGTCTTTAAAATATTTTCAGAAATGAATTAGCACATGAACCCTCTCAAACGATTTCCCTTTTCCATAGTAATTCAGATGAAAATATAAATCACAGTTATTCCTAAAAAAGTACTCTCAAAAAAAAAAATCGAATGGGTAAATTTCTCAGAGAATGCAATGACTTTAATTATGACAGAACCCTCTGTAATGAAATGAATGAGATTTTTTCAATTGAAAATGCGTCTAGTTCTTTCAATACTACAGCAACCAGCAAAATATTCTTTGCAAAAGTCACAGGATGTGTATATATAAATATGCATATGAAAATATTTGGAACATCCAGTTGAAAACTAAATATTAAGGGAAGATTTTTCTCCTGGGCTTTATCACTTGTGCTTCTTGCAGATTTATTAGGATCTGTTTTATGTTTCTAGATTTATTTTCTTTTTCTACTTTCAATTTTTTTTCCCAAAACTTGGGCGACTTACTTATTCTTTCTTACATTTGCACAGTTTTTATCAGCCTATTTTGTTTATTTCTATTATTTAAGGTGAAATGTACATATTACATAAAATTTGAGAGCATTCAACCCAACCATCAGTGTTTGCAGATCAATACTATGGTCTTGTTGTAACCTCAGATGGGTAAAATCACCATCCCAAATGAAACAGTGCAGATGTCAGTACAATTCTGTGCATTATGGATTACAGGGATTTAATGATTTAGTTGCAGAGAATAGGTGCTGGAATCAAGACAACAAGGCAAACAGGCTGATTTGTTGAAGTGTCCTTTTATTTAGGTCTTTACCAAAATTATTAATTAATCTAGAAGGCATCCTTCAAGACAAAATTCAATTTTGTTGTTTATTTCTGTCCCTCTGTTTTCATTGCCCTATACAAATCGCAGAATACAATATTTACCATTGATTAATTTCTAAAAATTATTCCAAAATGTGGGTGTTTTGTACTACAAAGTTTTTAAATTTATAGAATTTCTTCATGTACCTCTGTGTCAGCTTTACTGTGACTTGCAGCATCTTTAGCTGTTTCAGCTTTGTGGTAAGTGGCTCTTTACTGCAAAATGTTACCTTAAAATATGCTAAATAAACAACTACTTCTTTTTAATCACTTGTTTATATATTCTAGCAAAACACATAGAATTTGTGCCCATTTATATATGTAATTTCCTTTCTTGCTTTTGTACCCTTCCCACCAAACATGCTACTTTAGTCATTTCCCAAGGCAGCTTCAGATCATAACCAGAGCCACATCAGCCAGCCTAGCAACGTTTTCAATACAATAACAGTATTTGTTTGCTTAGGAACTTCCTTGTTAGTGCTTCAAAGTGCTTTATAAAACCTTAAATAGCAGAGTCTGCTGGGGTTAAAATTTCCTTTGTTTGTTTGGGTACTTCTCCCCCCTTCCTCCCCTCTCCCCAGAGATACAGGCCAATGAGCAAAGCGGGAAGAGGGGGTTGTGGTCATGCATCTCCCCCAGCCCTCATTAGCCACAGGGCGTGTGCATTCCCATGTCACAGGTCATGACCCCAGGAAATGCCTTTTAATGCCCTACTCTCCTTTAGGACCAATCCTGTATCAATTCTGTGTCTATTCCTGCCTCAGTGCAGCTTATGAATGCATAATTTTAGCAAATATATTTCACTTCCAATGATTATTTATTATCTGTAGCTGATATTACAAAACAGATAAGTTTGGTTGTCCCTGATTCCAACTCATAATAACATTATGAATTCAAAAGTGAGATTGTCCAAGTTAATTTTCTGCTAAAGGGTGTTTTTTCTTTTTGAGGCAGGGTGGGGGGGGTGAGGCATTAAAAAGAAAGATTGTCACCTGTTGCACAGAATGATATTATGGGAAAAAAGACACTTTTATTGCCATATAAAAATAATTACAAAAAAAAAAAAAGAAAAAAGAAAAGTTGCTGTAAAGCTCCCATTATGTGATAATCGAGGATAGGTTGGTAGACCTCTTTTTCTTGCCAGGGACAGAATTTGCCATCTAGATGGAGAATGAACAGCTGGAAAAAACTGGCCCTGTGACCCTGAGAGTTCTCAGAAAGATGATCCAATTTTATGATCCAAAAATGTTCTCATCACCAAAGACCACAGAGGTTTGGATATCTATAGGATATCTTTTGAAGTCCTTCCTCTTTTCAGAGGTCAATGAAATGGGGTGAGTCTTGAGGAGATGACTTACAGATTTCTTGGGAGATTTACCAAAAAGTTGTAGATGAAAGGTACCTTGGGTAAAAGCTAGGCAGAGACACCTGAACAGGAGAAAACATGGAGATTGAGAGAGGAAATTAAACAGAGAAAAGGAGGGAGCAACCGGGAAATGATGGGTATGTAAATGTGTCTAACTACAAACAACTAAGTTTGATCAACTCTGTTTTCATAGTGTGTAGAGATAATCAAGCATTTTGAGATCCCTGAATAGATTTTTGGACAGATCAGCCAGACTTCTTCCCAACAACTGTCAGAGAAATTTAGAGCCTAAAGGACTTCTTCAAAGTTAGAAGTCTAAACCTGGGTGAAGTAAGTCTGACCTACACACATTGAGGAATTAGATGATCCCAATGATTGCCAGATTTTTCCATACAGGCCTATCTTTATGATTTAGCTACAATGCATTTTTTTCCCTGAGAACCTGCTTCCTCCAGTACAATGGCAAACAGTGGCTGAGAAATGAATTAGGATCATGCAGGAAAGGAATGTGCTGCAAATTGGCTTCTTGCCTTATTAGATATAGAAGTGCAAATTTGTGTGGTAAATGGAAGAAAAGTGCAGAGAAAGGATGGTTTAATCATTAAGACTACTAAATGCTGTGAGAATCCAGATCTTTGCATCAGTGGCATTTTTGATGGAGCCAAGCAATTCACTTAAAACAAATTTTTCATCACATTACTCATTTTCTGATGGCTCATCTTGGGTCATATGGGGACAGATTTGCCAAAACTGAGCACTCACTGCTGCAAATGAAGACAGTTAGGTTTGAAAAGTGTTCTAAAAAGTGTTGTTGCTCCTGAGAGGGTGTGCTTCAAGTAGGGAATCTAAAATAAGTTTATAAACTTGACAACATTGAAGTTTATCTGAGCCTCAGCTCTTTGCTTGTAGTATATGAATAATAGCCCCATCAAACTCTCAGGGGCTGTGTGAAGTGAAAATCACCTCCTGTGTAAAGTACGTCACCTTCTCGCACAAAAGATCACAGAAATAGCTATAATGACCTTGTAATTCCTTCAGAGGTTAGCTAGTATACTCTAAACAAGATCTAGAGCCACATTGCACCGGAAGAATAGAAATAAATATTTAATAATGATCATTCACTAGGTTAGGCTTGGAAAAGAAAAAAGATTTAGCTTGAATCTCTAACTGACACATACATGGACAAGCCAAGTAGAGATTACACTGACAACTTCCCCTCTGAGGTTTCTAAAATTGTAATATTCTATTTATTTTCTTTCAACATTAATATTTGGGTTATGTCACCCATACGCACAAACATTTCTGAGCTTTTGGAGGTGGGCGACTAGGGGTGTTTTTATTGTAATTTATTTTTACCTGTAATTTAACTTTCATTAAAGATATTGGTCATAAACTTTGGATAACTGTGGTCCCAAACCCACTCGGATCAATAGGAAAAAATTTAAAAACACTGAAGGGATTTTGCCTTCTCTGCAGCATGGCAATAGGCAGAGATATCCAAAGGAATGAGATAATTCTGGAACTGGAAGTGGAACAGCCCTGTCAGCACCCAACCCAGGTTTCCTAATGCCTGTAGGAAACATACAGTAATCCTTGGGCTCTGCTTGGCACTGGGGAGGCCTTATCTGGAAACTGAGCACTGGTTTGGACACTTCCCTTCAGGTGAGGTGCAGAGACAAGCCAGAGCAGAACGAGCTGGAGACAACATGACTGGGAGGAGGAAATATTGGGAAGAACTGGCATTGTGCAGTGTAAATGAAGGAAGGTTGAGAGAGTGCGTGTTGCAAATGAGTGTTTTAGGTTGTTTAAAGAATCATTGGCAAAGGTATTGGAAAAACATGTTTAATATAAAAGTGAAAGCGTGGCAAGGCTTGTTGGCAATGTTCACTCTACTTCTTATTTGATGGTTAAAACACACACAGAAAAACCAAACAAAACTCTAAAATCAATCAGTCTAAAACCAAATTCAGCACAGAAACTATCTACAGGGAGTGGGGTAAGGGTAAGGATAAGGGTCAGAGTAAGGGTAAGAGTAAAGTTAAGAAAGGATAAGGATAAAAAGGAGCAAGGGAGGTCCTTCCATTGAGTCACAAGGTTTGCAGTAGACCCCTTGCCAAACTGAGCCTCGAACTTGACCAACAGTTTAGGCCTAAAGGTTTAACAGTGCTTAATTGGTAGCTTAAGGCAAACAAAAGATTCTATAGAATTTACTATAGCACAACAGTAACCCACTTATAGGCCTAACTTACAAACCTAAAGTATTTAAGAATCTAGGAGAGCAACGTTCATAGTACATTTGCTATAGCATAGACACGCTTGTATGCACACAGACCTAGAGAAGTCTGTACAAAATACATACCTGTGAAAATTTCCCTTCCAGCTCAGTGAAGTGCTCATCTCAGATGCCTTTGCATCCTCTCAGAGGTTGAAGGACTTCGCCTCGAGAAGTGGGGGAATCAGCCCAGGCTGCATTACTATTGCTCAGAGGAGGTTGTCCAAGTACAGAAAACTTGAGAATTTTCTCATTCTAAGAGGCCCCACTCAGAGGAAGGATGCTGGTTTCAGCACCCCACAGTCAAAGGAGAGTTCAAAGGGTCTCAGGAAGGTGGTTTATAGGGCCACAAAAGTGTTGGCTTAGACATAACAGTTTTCCATCCTGATCACAATTCAGGTAGGTAACTTTCTTTGAAAGTTCCATAATAAAAATGTTATTCCACTTGAGTTGCCATTCAGGCAAGAAATATAAGTTCCCAAGGCTGTTCATTAAAAAAAAGAGGAGCTCAATAGGCAGCACTAGTTCCTGGGAGCAGACAGTGATTTTGATAAGCCCAAGAGAAGCTGTGCCCAGGTGCTGTCCATAAAGGCCAAGATATAAAGAACTTATCTGAGATAACAGACTGGCCCAAGGGAAGATGGGGCAGGGGGACAGGGAGAATGCAGCACCACAGTTGGGGTTTAGGGTTTGAGTACAGAACTTGTAACATTCTACCACAGAAGAGTGGAAGAATTTATCCCCACTTTGCAAGGCAAAACCAGTAGGAAATATATGAAATTGAATTTTGGCAGGACCCATTTTAGATATCAGGAAGAGCGTCTAATGTAAGCAAAGCACTGGCAGTGCCCATGGCACTTTGGGAATGTCTATTACAGTAAGTCCTTAAGGAAAAGTTATAAAAGTATCTCAGGATGACCAGAGGGATGGATGAGGTGAGCTACCCAGGACCTGAGAATTTTATCATCCCATACTTCTGTGTTTCAGCTGTAAATCTTCTCAAGTAAGGCAAATTAGCTTATGTTAAAAGCTGCACTGTGGTGATTATAATGTTTCAAGAATCCCAGACACTTACTCTGTAATGGAATTCCAGAGATATGAGAGCTATTGCATTCTGTAGCTACCTTTAGTAATTTAGGAGCTTTCACCTAGCATTAAAGCTTTTGCAAGTTAGTTCAAGAAACACTCCTGAGAAATATCTCCATCTCATTGCTGTTAATGCAAACTGCTATTAATGTAAGAAGAAATGCTATTTATGCAGAAGCAATAACATATATTTGCATTAGAAATTTATATGCACAAGTTTATATGTACATTTATGTAAACATAACAGATCTTTTGAAAGGGAGTCAGGGGCTGAGCACTAGTAGTGGAGCATTTGCTTATAATGTTGCAGTCAAATACAATTTATAAACAGCACAAACATTAGGGAAGGAAAAAAATCTTCTCAAAAATGCTTTCACTTTACAATGCATGCATGACATTTTATACCCAAAACTCCCTCAACAACAAGCAGTGGGTGTTTGGTTTACACTAAATAATGTAGAAAACCAGAGAAAATACAATCCAAAATCTCTTAGGAAAATTATATTCTCTATACTATTAGCTCAGCTTGCATTAAGGCAGTTCTGTCTTCTTTAAGTTCCTTCTTTACACAAAGTGAAGGGAAACCATTGCTTGAGTTCAATCTCTAGTATTAACTGACTGTGTCAGAGCACTCCCCTGAAATCAGCAGCATTTATTTGGCTGTATAAGACAGCAATATTAAATTTTATTAAAGTTAGAAAGCAAACTGATGAAGGGAAATGAGCTACACACATTAAATGGATGGAAATTTATTTCATAAACATAAAACTGTCCTTCCAAAATATGTTTTGTTATTTGATTTGTATCTTCAAACTAAGCTTATATTCATGAAGTAGCTTGCCAAGACCCTCAGAGACTTTTATTTTGTGAAAGGCATTTTCTAATTACCTTAAAACACTTCTGAGAAGTGTCCAGTGTTCACTGTTTTGAGTTTTTAGGGAGTCTCTGATTGGAAGTTAAATTTATTTCCACCGTTGCTCATTTTAACTTCTGCTTTTCTCAAGTCAGTAGCTCTGAAAACTGATCAATTGGACAACACCTTTTTAAGTGAGATTTCTACTCTGAATACACAGGGACCACAGTGGGTCATCTGGTCCAACCTCCCTGCTTGGGCAGGATCTCCCAGAGCACATTGTGTCCAGATGGTTCTGGAATATCTCCAGTGAGGGAGACTCCACAGCCTCTCTGGACAACCTGTTTCAGTGCATGGTCACTGCACAATAAAGAAGTTCTTCCTCATATTCAGGTGGGACTTTCTGTGCATCAGTTTCTGCCTGTTGCCTCTTATTTCACTGAGTAAGCACTTGAAAACCTTCTTTCTCAAGACACTATATTTCTGTCACTGGCCATATTATTTATTAAGTGTCTCTACCTAATTCAAGTGAAACTGAGATAAACCAAAGTACAACACTATATTCTGCATTACATAAGCTCTCTGTGAGCAATTGCAGTGAACCAGACCGTTAAATAAGTAAATAAACCTCAGTCAGAAGGTAAAAGAAAACATTTACTACTTGTCCTTGGTGAGCTGGTTCTAAAAACATGAAAGAAAAAGCTTTGATAAGTATTTGAATGTAATCAGCTTCAAAGATAAGCCTGATGTTCTTATTTACTTACTTAAATAAGGTATGTCAGCAGCAGGCAGATTAAGACAACTTTGAAAATGGTACCACTATTTTAAATTATGAGATCAAAATATGGTGTCTAACTTCAAACCCCTCCAGCCCCGAGTAGTCTGCTTTATTTGTAGCTAATCATAAACTAATGAAGGATGACCTGAGACACTGAAGTTCACTTTACTATTAACATTACATGTGAAGTAGCAGTACATCTTGGCTGTTGTGATGTGCTTATGAATGTTAGCACCAGAGTAAAAATCAGTCATCAAAAGGAAAAAAAAACAAAACAACAAAAAAAAGAAACAAAAAGAAAAAAATAAAAGGAAAAGAAAATGCAGCTAATGGTATTTAGTGCTATTAGGGCCAAATGATAACACAGAGTTGAACAGCCAAGATGAGATTCATTTACCCTAATGCCTGCATCTGGGATGTCTCACACCCCTGCTCAGCATTTGGAGACCACTATGTCTTGCTCAGTGAGACAGACCCAGCTGTGGGTGACCACCAGCTCCTGCCTGGGGCCAGTGAACCTATGCCACATGTTTTGTCTGAGGGCTGGAGAACAGGGAAGGTGCCGGGAAGGTTCCACAAAGAGCTGGAGGTTGTTGCTTAAAAAAAAAAAAAAAAAAAAAAATTATAATTGGTGTTTGGCTCACAGCTAATAATTAGAGCTTTCCAGGGCTCCTAAAATGATAAGAAAGTTGAAAGATGTTAGTGTTGGCTTTGAAAGAATACAATTAGCTCAGTGCTTTCCTTCAACCATTTCTTTTTGAAGTTCTTTGCAGAAAATGCTAAGCAATTTCCTTTCCCTTTTAACATCAATAACCCTTCTTGGTAGAAGACTTTGTTTAAATAGTTTTCTGTTGTCTGCAAACAAATCAAAGGAAAATAAAGTTAATTAACTGAATGAAAGTGTGGCTGAAGAAAAAGTGGGGATTAGTCAGTGTCAGTTCTTTGGCTGTGAAATGTTGATTACATTTAGATACTTGAGCGAGGCCTCTCTAACCTGAAAATCTGACACTGTGACTTCCTGCCAAGGCTGCTGGTTACATGGTGAGCCTCAGGCCAAGCCTGAATGACACGGCAGGCTCAAAATAAACTGTGACCTTTTCCCTGTAACACGCTCATTTCAATTTGGGTTACGTGAAAAGCAGCGCTTGTGGGATTGTTTCAGCTTTTACTGGAAAGCATGAGGTGTGGAGGAGGTTGATCAAATCTCTCTCCCTAAAAATTGCACCTGTGACTCAGACTACAGGCTATCTGGATCTGGCTGTATGCATACCTCTTGGGAAGAAAAAAGGTAATACTGGATGCAAAAATAGCCTTATTAAACAATGTGGTCTTTCCACTCCTTTCTGGGAAGAAACAGCCTTTTAAAAACCAAATTAATTTTCTTTGCACGAGAAGATCAAATGGGCTTTCCTCTGTCTTAACTGTTTAGAAGAAATTATATACACACTAATTCCATTTAAAAGAAATTTTATACACACTGGATTCCATATTTTTACCCTATGCTTCAGAGGTGACGCATCAGTGCTGACAATCCATGTGTTCATGCTGGTCAGGTAGTGGACCTTTTAATGTTTTCAGAGAATGAGAAGATCTCACCTGGAATACAGAAGCTGAAATGGCTTTACATATTATTCCACACCTGTAGGACGGCTTTCTCCAAGGATGGCAAAGTTTGCCTTCCCAGAAGTGTTGATAAAGGCACGACGAATTACTGAGAGGGTTTTCTCAAACAGTAGCAGAAAAGTATCCAAAGGAAGGATCTGAAATTCAGGTCATCCTGGCAAGACCACAGCCATGCAGCAGTTTTTGTTGCTGTCCCTCTGCCCTGGATGTCCCTGTGAGGGCTGTAACTCCCCACAGAATGGGGCCAGAGCTCAGAACCTGCCATACTCTGCAGTACAGGACTGATAGCGAGCAAATTGCACAGGGGGAAAGTTCCTAAAACCTGTTCTAAAGGCGTTTGGCTACAGACTTTTCTAACTGGTGTTTTTTACACTAAGATTGTATGTTGGAGTTAGCTGCTGCTATCAAGTACTTCAGAACAACTGGGCCAGTGAGGGACATGAGGTCAGCACATGAGTGTTGGTGACTGAAGGTCTCCCAGTGCCATGCTGCTGCAGGAAGGCCAAGCCCTCGGGAGATGCACCCATCTCTGGAGGGTGACAGGTCTCCAAGGCATCCCCAGGGTTCTGTTCCCACCATCAGCTGAGGTCCAGGTACCTGATGACAGTATCAGGAGCCTCTCCATAACCTAGCTGCTTCCTATGAAGTGCTGCTAATCCTCTGGGAAGCAGTTGCCAGGAGAAGCAAGGAGGAAATTTGGACACTTTCTGGGAGACCATTAAGGGACCTCATCCGTGTGAGGTCTCCCTTAGTATCCACAAGCTTTGAGCACATAGCTCAGCTGCTGGATAATAAATTACTGATTATTGCTGGGTCTGACAGAGTCGGGACATCTTAGGTGTGTGGAAATGCAAGTGGGTAAAATGCATACCAGTGATGCTTGTGAGGCCATTACTACATGGAAAGCATCCTATTACCCACAGGGGTGACCGATCCTGGTTGTTGGTTAAAACAAAGAAAAAAGAGAAACCCAACACTATTTGCCTTAGGTAATGCCATATGCTTGGGTTGCTCGCTGGAATAGTGGGTAATGAAGTGCAATCCTCTGTTGTAACTGCAGCATAACCATGGCAATGTGATAATAAGCAGTGGTGTGATTTTGAAGAAAATTCCTCTTGCTAGTAAGACTTTTACTCCAATTTATTAAACTATGTGTTTAAGAAATACTTAGTCAATAATTAACTAAATAAGCAAAAAAAAAGTTTCGTAGTTTTTGTTAAAAGGATGTTTCTGGACAGGATGCTGTACGCATTTGTCAGGCCAAAGTATAAAACTTCTTTGATTTCAGCAGAAAAGAATGCTAATTCTGTGTTTTCATTTCTATTCAAGCCATCCAGTGGCTTTTTGTTATGTTAGTGTAGCTGATCAGAAATGAACCTAGAATGAACAACAAATGTTAATTGGACCTTCTAATTACAATGTGGCTTGACAATAGGCGAGTGCAGTACTTATGTGTACAGAGGCTTCAATTTCTTTTTGCTTCTTTTATTTTTTTAAATTTTCTTTCTCTTTCCTGTTTTTACTTATCTTGTATAGCTGGGAAATAAGCAGGTCTTTAATCACTGAGGACTGTATGACCCCTAGGCACCCTATCCAAGTGAAGAAATGTACCCCAAGTCCAGCCTCAGAAGCCTGGAGGGTCAGTGCATCCTCACTGGTACCACACGGTGACCTGTGGCCCTGTGCAGCTCTTCTGTAAAACATCAGCATGAGTGGGTGTGGGCTGTGCAGCAAAGCCAAATTGCAACCAGAGATACCTCAGAAATAGGGCTTCTCAAAACCCTTATTCCCCCTTCTGCAAAAGAAAATTCCTGGGAAGAAAAAAAGGATCAGTATTGGAGTAAAAAAGGCAAATAGTGCAGAAATGAATGTTGTGCTGCCTTGGCTCCTGTGCTGCCTTGGCTGCTGTTTCACAGAGTACAGATTGGCAAGACTCCTCAGCAGAATTAGCTTCAGCAGGAAAATCCAATGAAGGATTGATTTATAACTGTTGGTTGAAGGGTCATCTGCCAGTTGTTGTCTCTATAATGTAAATGTTCATAATGTAATGTGACTTATTTTGAAGCAGGGAAAGCTTGTGTGCCCATTGAATACAGATATATTTCAGACCAGCCCAACTTTCTCAACTTTCTCAGAGGGCTTGATTATAAAATTCAGCTTGGTTTTAAACTAGAATAATTCAAGATCATGTATTTCATATTTGAATGTACTAAACTGCTTTGTAAAAAAATTATTGACCTTCAAATTCCAGACCCAAATTTTCATTAGGGTGGGAAAAGAGAGGTGGGGGCAGCTGTTTTTCAGACTTTTTTTTACACACCAGATGAAAATAACATAAATTTAAGCATCAGAGATAAATTTCCTGAAATCCCAAATTAGATAAAGAAAGTCTAGAATTTAAGAACTCACAAAGCTTTTCCCTTCTGAAATCTTGTTTGATTTTTGCACAGCAAAAAAACAGTATTATAGTTTAGGACAGGACATGGATGCCATGTTTTATCTGTCAAATATAAAGGGGGGAAAAACGATTTTGTTGTTTAAAATCTAATCTCTGACAAAGCTTCACCAGATAATTGCTGTAAAAATCACTGCTTTTACATGAATGTCATCCTATTATTTTTTTAAAGATGTGCTCAGCATCTATGATTAAAATTAAACTGAAAATAATGTTATCCTCATCACAACATTCCCTAACCATGTAGTCAAGGTTGATTCAGATGAGAAAACCACCTAATGAATCATCAAATTTATTTCCTACACTCCCAATGCAGGCCATGATGCCTTTAATTTCAATTTTTCCTACAAAATAATTCTTCTATATATAAGACAGTCTGCGATAATAATTCAGTGTTGGGATTCATTTTATTAAATTTGAGCCGGTCAACATGGATTTCTTGAAGCCAACAGAGATCTGGAAAATTTAGTCAATAAGAATTAAGGCTAAATTGATCTCACCATTAGGTAGGCAGTTATGCCAGGTCAGATGGATTGCTCCCTAAAAGAGAAATGCGTATTCCTCTCAATTGCTTACAACCCCAGAGGAGCAGCTGAGCTGGAGATGCTGCATTCTACGCCTCTGCAGTTGTCTGGGGTGAAGAGCCTTCACAGTGTCAGATTTGCAGTACATCTGTCACATCTCCCTTTACTCTCAGGCTTTAGAAACATTCTGTTAGAACTGAATACCTCTGAAAACAAAAGTACTTTCCAGAATTTCACATCCAGAGGCTGGACCTTTTTGTAAAATTCCTTCAGAGCTGAAATTTCCTGGTTAATTTCATCAAACATTTTGGCAAAATCACTTGCTTTACATTCTTTCTTAAATTTTGTAAGATATCTCTCTAAGATTCTAGTCAAATGTCATACTTTATATATTCTACTTCGTGTAATCTCCAAATCAGAAGACCTTAGTACTATTTTTTGGGAATACCTTGTCCATATCCCTATCTTACCCTGGCATGCATGCATATTTGGAGACACATAACTATATAACAATACTTATACAGAAATAGAGAATAATAAAACAGACACCAAAGGGTGGGCTATCTAGTGATATAAACTGTGAATTGTATATGTGTATATATATATATATACAAATGCTATTAGCTCTGTTATTATTAAAAAAAATGTCAGAGCATACAAGAGAAGTAATTGGATAGGGTAGGGTGTCAGAAAATAAAATATAAGGAAACCCACCAAATACAGGTGAATCGATGGAAAAACATTACTAAAAATAAAAGAAGGCAATCTTGGGGGTTACAGTCTCCTCATCAGTCTATGGGAAAGCAGAACAAAGAGATCAGAAAATGTATACTTAAAGGATGATGATTCAGAGCTCATAAGGGAATATGTTATTGTAGTATGAGTAAAAGGTCTATGGGAAATATTTTCCTTGGGAGATCAGGAAATGTCTGAAAAAACTAAGCCACAGGGTGCATTAAAGAGAAACGTTTCCCTGGGTCACCATTCCTTTTACAGAAGGAAAGAGGAATCTATTAAGTCAGGAATGGACAATAAGATCAAGGGAAATTAATGAGCTGGAAGAGAGCCTTTTAGAGCTGTAGTAATGCTCAGACCTGTGGGCTGCCCTGAAATAAGATTCTGTTTTCCTGAAAACCAGTGATAACTTCATGCAGCTGCTCATTAGATAGTGCAGATAGCAGAGGAGGAATTGAAACCCTGGATGTGCTAGATTAGTGTTTTCCCTCTATTTCCTCCATTTATTTTACAGATGGCATACTGTTTCCCTATCATGTCTTATTTATTTATTCCCCTTGCAACTCTATTAACCTTAGTGGATCAACAACAGAAATGACTACGGCCCATTGACTGCAGAATCTTATTTGATATTGACTGTTTTCTTTAGGACGATTTGATTGACACAAATTATTGCAGTAGATGTGTATTGTAATTCTTAATGGAACACTTTATCTATTTGAATCCAGATAGCCTTTCTTACAGAGTCTCTATTTGTAATGCTGCTTATTGGGATCTTTGAATCCTTGTTGTATCAAATAGATATTTGTAGGGGCAGCTAAGAGCTGGGGAGGATTAATGCACAATCCTTCCACACTTAAATATCTGGCTGTTTTCATCTTGTCCTAGGTCACCACTGGGAATGAATTTGGTCAGCTTACCCTGGCACATATTTACAGAACTCAAGGAATGCCATGGAATTTGATGCAGTTATCCGTCTCAATTTAGAAGGGTACGAGAATTGAAATGATAGAAATCTCGTGGACCAGGATTGAGGTTCTTTGCAGGATTGTACCAGATGTTTAACACTGAGATCCACTATATTTATTTCTCTTTTATTCTTTCTTTCTTTCTCAAGATGTGAACTTCTTCATCATAAATATTAAATTATATGTAGAGAATGTGGGAAAGGGATGTGAAAGGGATGTAAAAGGGATAATGCATAACATTCAGCTGTTTTGAGCAAGACTCACAACACAAATCACTGCTTTACAAAGCTACAGGTATTGTATTGGCTTTTATTGGAAGTGTAGGAAAATAACTACTCCTTAGTTTGTTGCTTTGTGAATTGAAGGGTAAGACCTTCTTCTTGGGTATTGAACCAGAGCAATGCATGCTCGTGACATGGAGGTGTACAGAGCAGAAATCAGTCTCAGGTAAATAAGACCTAAAATTTGGCCACAGATGGCTTGTCTCCACAGGCAAGTAAAATATTTCAGGGGAAGAGAGCAGGATCCAGGCTGAATGCAGACAGATGTCAGGAGAGAGAGGCAGTACAGTGTAGCAGCTGCTCTACCCTCCCCTGGCACGGATCCTGTGCTCCCCCCAGGAGGTGCTGCTGGTCTGGGGCAAGGGGGGAAGACAAACCCTACCTGCAGCTGAGAAATCTGAAAAAACATCATGCTAATGGTAACCTGCTGCTCAGAATTGTTCCTTCTTTTAAACTCCACACTGCCTGTCCTGCTGCTGAGGTAGGTGGGAGCCTGTCCCAGCACCCTGCTGCTTGGGGCAGGCAAGTGCTCCACGAGAGAAATCCTGGATGCTAGTGTGCTACAGAGGTGTGGAATAACTGTTATGCCCTATAAATGATCAACAGCTTCTGACACATGGCCAAGGTGGAAATCAGAACAAAATGTTGTTTTGGTTTGATGAGAACTATAGCAGTTTAATTCTTCTGGCTTTCTCACCAAAACAAAAAAAGGAAGGGAAAAAAAAAATCTGAATTGATTTTTCTTTGATGGAAACCAAAATATGTTTGATTTTAGTGAGGCTTTGGGAGGGTTTGTTGTGAGGGTTTGTTTTCTCCATTTCCCTTCTTTTTCTTTGTATTTGATTAACTTCCATTAAACTTTTGGATAAAATGGGCAAGCCAGAGAGAAAATGTTTTGTATCAAATAAAATGATCTGATTTCCTACAGTGGGTTTTTCCTTTTTTTTTTCTTTGTTGTCCAATATGTTAATTAAAAATCACTTTAACTCTCAGATACTTTCTTCAAAAAAAAAAAAAAAAACAATTTTAGTGGCTTAGCATCTTGAAGCATTGTATTTTATTCTACATGAGAGAATCAAGCATACTTCTCCCAGAGCAATAGCACGTGTACTCAAAACACATTCCTTCTGCAGAGGCATTGCTCAGATACCACCAGTCTTCCTCTCTTTTCCTGTATCAGCTTCAGAGGACACAGAAATATGCATTAATAAATTTATGGCTATTTCAAATTGTATTAAGGCAGCTATCCTCCTTCACTTTACTAAAAATCTTTCTGATACAAAGGGTCCTACAGAGTTTTCTCACTTGTTTTCTAACTAGGGTTTAAACAACTAGATCTTTCTTGGTTTTCTTTCTGGAAATGGCTCACCAGCACTTAATCAGTGTTAAATTGCACAGCCCATTTACATTATGCATAGAAATAGAAAACACTTATGTCATTAAATGTTTATGTCATTAGCAGCTGTATTTTGACCTATGTTGGAGTTATTACCAAATTAAAACAGATTTTGAAAAAATATAGCATCATGTCACTCATGAAGCAGTTAGGAAGAAGGAATTTCATGGATCTGAGACACCTAACACGAGCAAGGAAGACGACTTAATTTTGATATGTTAATGTAATAAAGAATATATGACATTGAATGACAGGCAACAAGAAGTCTGCTTTAGGAAGATGTAAGAGTGACTCCTTTTCCAGATGTCAACATTAAAGAAGCCTGGAATTTAAGAAGCAGAAGGCATCCATGCCTATGAAAGCAATGGACAAAACACTCTTCTAAGTTGTTCTGAGTGTGCCTGCTTTTCTCTTGTCAAGCAAAAAATAATAAATTAAAAATAGGAGTTAACCTTACACATCTGGGTCATTTTAAAGTCACTTGCTCTTATCTCTCTCCTAGTATGAATTTCCAAGTGGCAGAGACAAGTTTTGGTGGCAGAAAGATTAAGGTAGACAAAAATCAAACAATAAAGAGACACCAGGTTTCCACAGTGATGAAAAATGTATTGAGTATCACCCCTTCACGGAGGAATGAAATATTCCACCATATTCTTTGCTTACAAAAATATTAGCCTTCTTTCTAAAATATGGATGTAATCTACTGGGATCGTGTGTCTGGAGCATGCAGTGGAGATGGAATGGGGCCTTTGCTCAGGCATTGCCCTCCCTTCTCCCTGGGTATTGTCCACTTTGGGACTGTGGCTCCATCATCCACACCTCTGCCCTTGCAGAGCCCCACCTGCCTGGAGAGATGGGAGCACTCCCAAGGGAAATGTTACTGTCTGTGCTATACAAATAGCACAGATGAAGTGTTATAAGGTCTCGTCTCAGCATGAAAATCCATGAACCCATTCAGCTGTACAGTACTGAGGCAATGCTTCTTTGGGAGAAAGCTCAGCATGTTAGCCTGCTCCCCCCATTCCTGCAACACAGAGGCAGGACAGACTTTCTCTGCCATCTTTCACAGAATTTTGAGCTTTTGTGTCTGGTAGAAAGCCAAAGCTAAAATCCTGGGTTAATCTTGTTATCTGGTACACAGTGTAATGCTTGCTTTGCAGAATTCACCTCCATGCTTTCCCCATATGTGAACAATTTCAAAGACTTTAAACAGAAAGGATAATAACTCCTGTGTCCAGCCCTCTTCTTCCAAATTGCACTTGCTTTTAGTGTCCCCTATTTGCACAGGGCAGCAAGACTGACTTTCTAAACTCTGCTAAAATGAACTTATGGAATAAGATATATAGGTGTGCATGCAAAGCATCGTAATAGCACATAAGGAAAGAAACCCAAATAAAATAATAATGAAGTACCACCAATTTTAATCCAGAATTTTGAAATAATTTTGCTTCAGCATTCCAAAAAATTTCCAAGATAGATGCTTCCCTGCTTTCCAGTAGTGTTTTTTTATGTGAACCAGAATTCACTGTTTACCTGCCTATATATACCTCCCATGGAATTTCAGTGGAGTATAAGTGTGGGTGGAGAAGCAGGTTAAAGAGCTGGAGGGTTGACTGCTGGTGCTCTGCTGTTATTGCAAGGAGATCAATTGCATCATTTGGTGGAGAGCAGATATCTATTTTTAAGTACCTAAGTGCTACAAATAGGAAATTAGTTCCATTGTATAGTCAATGGCAAAATACAGACTCCTAAATAAGATGTTCTTCCTTAAAGTCTGAAGGACTCTGCCTCTGTAGAGTCAGGTAATATTAATACTTCCCTGGTCTCCTTCTTCTACTGAATGGTATAAGTTTGTCTTGAATTGAATACAAAGAGAATTGCCTTCATGACCACTGAAAACATGTATGGGATCAAAGCCCACTTCCTTCTTTCCTTCTTCAAAATAAGCAATACACTACTGACAAGCATAGCCAACCCAAAGACACTCTCAGTGCATGATTCAGAATTATACACTCTTTTCCTCTCCCTGAATACAGAGGGCAAGTAATGGCAATTGCAAAGTGCCTAGTTTCTTAGAAAGAAGAGTAAACCATAAGGACATATAAGACTGAAATAAATCTCTTGCTGTTGTGCCTTCTACTGCAGTTACTGAAAATCTAACCAAGGCCTGCTATGCAGAGCAACACATGCCAGCATGGTGTAGGACAGCTGGAAGAAAAAAATGCATATTGTGAATTGTAATAACAATGGACAGGTGCATGAGAGATTTTTGAACTCAGGAACATGTCCCTGAAACTTGGCAGGGCACATGTTGCTGTTTGCTCCTGGGCTGGCATCCAGCAGAGAGTGAGAGGAAGCGAAACTGCTGCCATCAGTTATGCAGTGTGCTCATTTTCAGATTCACCAGAAACCCAGGTATACCAGAGAAACTTTTATAAATCCCACCAGAGCAGCTGCCAGACAAGAGACTATGACCAGTCTATGTTTGGTGTAGTATACAGGATTTTAAAAAATGGGGAAGGTCAGACTCACACTGAGGACAGTGAAAGAAAAAACCTAAAGATCACCAAAACTGCTAGAAAATCAGGTTTACTACCTGTGATATTCTTAATAGTAGTTAATGATTTACTTAAGTCTATATTTTTTGACACTCAGGGTATAAGTTGAGCATCTTTTCTGTTAGACACAGTGGTATCCTCGACGTGTAGCAGACACAGATACCTCCAGAGTTCAGATCTGCCTCTCACTGCTACTAAATAAAGAGGGAGCCATTTGATTACTTCAGATACACAAGGTTGAAGCCATGTAAAACAGAACCCCCAAACTGAAGTAATATCTGAGTGAACAGCATAGGAAAACACCATTATGTAAAAAACCTAAATGAAAAAAATAATAGCACAGAAAGTCACTTTTTTATGTCTGTAATACTTCTTTATAGCCTGTGTATCCCCAGGCTGGATTACATCTCTTTTTATTAGGCAGTTTTTGTTTAAATTATTAACATTTGGTATACTTAAAATCTGTCTCAGTAGACTATAGAAATTAATTTATTTCACCTACTACTATTAGATGTCTCCAGTTTAGATCTTTCAGGGGTCAGGTGAATCCCACTCAAGGCATCTGTCTGTCTTAGAGATTTCAGTCATGGTGTTTTCAAACTAATGCACCTATATTTAAACATAGGTTTTATGGTTAAATAATCTGAAAAAAAGGTTTCCTGAGGCTTTTACCAGTGACTCCAGGATGTATCCTAACCTTTGAGTATTCGAAACTGAACTCTTTCTGTAATTACTGTGATCTTACAAAAAACGTATCAAATCACACAGGGTCATCTTCCATCTGATAGAATGAGGAAATTTCTGTTGAAAAATATAACCCAGAAAGCATTTCTTTGGATAAGGTTAAAAATCTTTTCCATCTCATAAGCAAAATAAATCAACAGATTAAAACAAATAACTTTAACATATTGTCATATACGTTATTCATTGAAGTCTAAACAAAAATTGTCCTGCTTAGTTTCTCATATGCTCATATGCATTTCTCATAAGCATTTTTTCATATGCTTGTGTCTCTCAGAGTAAACCTAGAAATGCTAGTATTTGAAGAGTAGTATGGAAATGAGCACAAAGAATGCCTTGGGTACAGGCAGAGACTGGCTGCAGAAGTCAAAATGAAAAGAGAGCTTTAATGTCCCAGGCAGGATGATACCTAAACAGACTTTCAATTTTGAATGCCCAAAGGAATTAAAGATGTGCTAATATTAAGCACATGCTTAAGCATCCTTTCTGACTGTCAGCAGTTTCTTGAACTGAATAGGAGCCCAAGTCTGGAAGCAAGACAGCGTCAAATGTCAAAATAAAAGAAAAAGTAATAATGATAAATAATAATAAATAATGCACATGTTTTATTCTCTTTCTCTTAGAGTACACAAAGTTTTCATTTAAACTTTTAAAGAACAAATTCTGGTAGAAAATTAGACGTTCTAAATCACAATGTGAAAATCCATACTGATGATATAAATGTTGAAGGATCTGTCCAAATAAATCAGGAAGACAGAGGATCACACAATTCTAATCAGTGTGAAATAATTGTGTAAGTCCATCCTAGAAGGCAATAACAACAACCTGGAGAATGTGATTGTTCTGGGAAAAAAATAAAATAAAATAAAATGTCCAAGATGCAGCAAAGCCTTTGTTATTAGTAAACACTAGGACAGGATCCAGCTGACAGACTTCTTTGTTAATCTCTGCTTCATTCCCTGTGACATTAATTATCTGCATTTGACTGGCAGTCATCTATTCCCAGTTTGGACAGTTCCCCCATTAGTGTACCAGGCACATGGCTTGTACAGTAGTTATCAGGCAAAACAGTGACTACATTGGGCTGGACTGGAACAGAGTCCTGGCTGCATGAGTCAAACATCACAGGAATTTGTGTGTAGAGGGTGTTTACCCAGACATTTCAAGATCTTGGAAACACATGGTAGGAGAAAAAAAATAGCAAAAAATTCCAATCCTGACACTTTAAAAGTCCTTGTTTTTTCACCTGTGAGCAGTCCATTACCAAGGCATTAGCAAAAGGCTTATCTTCCTCTCTTGCCCGGAGTACAATGTGTCCCAAAACTTACTAATTATAAAATTATCAGTCCCACAGTTGTGAAGCACAATCTCTAATCTCCCACTGCCTGCTGGCTCACAAATATATGGTTATCTGTACATATACACACACGTACACCCATATAAAAATATATACATACAATGACTGCAATTTTCATCTATTTGCCTCTGGGAAAAAAAACCCAGCAAACCCACAAAGTAATCATGAACAGAAAACTATTTGAATGAATGAAAATTAAACCTTGGCATTACAAGGTGATGGTATTCATATTTGAGAAAGAAGAAAAAGAAATAAATGTAGCTTTGATATCTGTAGTGAGACCATACACACATGGACAGAGAGATGGAGCTTGTGGCACAAACCTGGAGCAAATCGCACCATGACAGCAGCATACAAAGGACCAGGCTGTGCATTTGAAAACGTGGAAGAAAGTACTAAAAATGTAGCTCTGATTCATTTTGTGTAAGTTTGTAGGTAGAAGGGCTAATTTGTTTCTAGGAATAGTTTCATATGGTCACAGTTTGACATCCACAGCTTAACATTGTGGTGTACAGCTCTTCCTGCACAGTTTTTCTCATCCAAACTCTTGGATCCTCTTCTGTAAACATTGCAGTTTTGCCTTCCACAGGCAAAACACAATAGAGAGTGTTTTAATCTTGCTGGTAATAAATGGGCAGCTGTTTGCCTCAGAGATTATGTGTAGGCCCATGAAACTGATCTGCTATCTCCTTAACTGTGCAGTCTACAAGCAGCAAGAAAGTACTCTTGGAATGACATTACCGCCGTCACGTTGAGTAGAATATTAAATACCACACTAAATGGCATTAAATTGGCACTAAATAGACATTTCCCACTATAAAAATAACCAAATGGGTTTTACTGTATTTGGCTAGAGCATATAAACAGTGTCAGCTGTCTAATGGGGACAAAAGGAAAAATGATTTAGACACTTTGCTGCTTGCATGTGCTTTCTCCTGGTTTGACCAGTCTATTCCAGCTGTGTTTCTTCTTGGCAATTTCTGTGCTGCTCTATCCAGTGCTTCAAAGAGATGTGCTGTGTGTGAGGCACATGTCAAGAGGAAAGGAGTGGAAAGCTGCAGCACCCATCATGCAGGGAGGCAGTGCCTTGCAGAAACATACTGATGTTTCTGGAAGTGGCTTTTTCTGTCGTCAGGTAAATTATTTAAAGACTAATTGTTTGACAACAGAGCTAAATGAGCCTGGCAATTTCCTTGCATTGGATCAGATCTGTAACCCCCTTCAGCCCTTTGTTTCTTAAAGGGATGAGTGGAAGTCTATTTAGAAAGTTGCATGGAATTGAGCAATTAGGAGATATCCCACTCACAGATAAATGGCTTTCTAACAAGAGCGTTTGAAAGGTGAAGTAGAATAGAATAATTCAGCTAAGTGGCTGCATGGTAGGAAGGAAGAGTCATGGACATGCTTTAGAAACTCAGTTTTACACAGAGACCCCTACATGAACCAGTCACACTGGCATACCATTTAATAAAAAATTCATGGTTTTGCACCTATCTCTGTATTTGGTAGCCAAAATTAACTTATCTTTTCCAACCTGGACAGAGCACAGCCGAACATAAATCACGAAAATAAGTAGATAAAGAGCTAAGAAGTAAATCCAGCCAGATAATAAAGATACAAAGTAACAAACTGCATGATTTATATAGAATTGCATATTTCAGGTCTGTTTGTTCTCAGACAAGAGCAGTGCAATTTCTCTCCACCGTGAAGTAAAGTGGGTACAGCTGAAATATCTGCTGCTGTGAAATCACTGGTGGTACTCACCTGCCAAAAAGAGCACCAAAGCTCTCTCTGTGGCTTTATCCAGTGAGGCTGTCTTCAAGCTGACTTAGGATCTTCTAGAACTGATGAACATTAGTGGTTGTGGAAATTATGTCCCTTGTCTTGATGATTCTCCCTGTCAGATTTTAACATTGATGCTTTTTTTCTCTCATGGAGGAGAAAGAGTATTTGCTGATGGTTTCAAACTACATCAGAAGCAAAGGAAGAACAGATATATTTTCCAGGGTTTGATGAAACTTTTTAAATGCTTAAACTGATTCAAGGTAAAATTCAGTATCTCCAAGGTACAAGCATATGAGTTTTGAAGGAAAATGTCATATACATTAAATAATATCTGTGGTGGCAGAATTCATTTCAGAAGTGCTAAGGTAAAACCAAAATTATCAGCATAAAAATGTATTTGATGAGTTTTTGAAAGAAAGGAAGATATTTTTCTCTGTTATAAAAATGAAATATAATATAATTTGCAAACATGATCTGGTTTTTTTCATATCTGTTTCTAAGGGTCTTTCACACAGATGCTGAGCTCTCATGCTGACTCACCCTCTTATCAAACAGATGGATCCGTTCACTTCCAGGAATGTGAGAGAATTAGGTTGTTTCTGAGAACCAGATGGATGTAAAGGCAGAAACAACAGCAAAGGACAAAGTTGGTGTTGCACTTCACAGCTTCTTTTCTGTTTCCAAGACAGCAGAAATGGCAAATCCAAGGAAAGGGGCAACTTTAGCAGAGATTCAGCAAGGGCATCAGGTGAGAAAATCCCTTCTCAGTTACATGGCTGCTCTCATGTGCACATGCCTCACACAGGCTGTACTTCACTTACCTACAGTTTGTTCAGCTGGTGGAATTCCTTACTAGTCCACAAGTGAGGATTTGCCTGGAGGTTCTTCTGGATACGCTTATACTATTGCCAAGTAAGCTCACAGCAATAAGATGAGCATTAGCAGAATTTCTCCCATGCTAACAGTTCATCTTCTCATTTTCCCCATATGGTAATCTGATATCTGCACAGCTTTTCTGCTCCAACAGCAAAATTTTGTTTGCCAGCATATGCACATTGGACAGTGAGAAGGGATTCCTCCATACTAGACTAATACCCCTGAAATAAAAGTGTTCTGCAGGCATTTCATACTGCTGTTAAGAAGACTGATCAATTAGAGACAGTTCTCTCTTTGAAAAACTTCACAGAGGCAGAAAATTGTTAAGAGAAATAATGGAAAGAGTGGAAGCTGATTTCTGAATTCCAAAAGATAAAACAACAAATCTGTTCATTGCTTAGTAATATGACCTTATTTAAATATTATTTCTCACTGCATGGTTTTGTTTGGGGATTTTTTAATATATTAATCTCAATAAAACACTTTTTTTCTGCATGGTGTCTATTCAGCATGTGCTTTTTATGTAATCTGGCCTCTACAAACTTTGTAATGAATAGAGCCAAGCTGAATAACTTTCTCAGAAAATAAAAATTGATCAAATATTTTCTGAGAGATTTTCACTGCAACGGAAGCCTGGTGTGCTCCAGAGTGCAGCACTTGGCACATGTAAATAGCAAAGCATAAGAAGGATTACCAGCTACTAATTTTATGAAAGTCCACTGGCACTAGGAGCAGTGTTGCTATCACCAAGCTTCAAGGATAACAGCAGACTGAAATGAAGTACTCATTCCTTTTTAGCAGAAAAATATTTTGTGATAAAGATGTGTTTTAAGTTGACGGAGAAATGAGGGGAAATGGTTTCAGGTTCAGAGATGAAAAACGCTGATTAAAAAGCAATGTCTTTGAAGAAATTCAGGTATTGATCAGGCGCAAGTGCTTTGGGCAGTCATTTACTACGGGGTTCTAGCAAAACAGAAGTAACATTTGTTTTAAACTTATAGACAAATTTTATTGCTATAAAGACATTGATAAGAGAGTAGGCTGTCCCAGAATGCTTCTGAAGGCAGGAGGACTCTATTCCTGGGTTTTTGCCTTGGGGCATTTTTTTCATTTTTGTTGCTTTCAACAGAATTGTTCATGTGAGTCTGGGTTATTCACATGCCTTGGAGTTATTGGTCTCACCTAGACTTTGCAATCAGAGACACAGATCCTGATACAGCTGACTGCTCACAGAAGTGTGAATCTGTAAATACATAAGAGCATCAAAGTATTTTACACAATGCAGAGGATCTTCTGATATAACTACACAGCTAAAAATTGAAACTGATGCTTGTTAATATATTCCTGAGAGACAGGCTGAAACACTCTCATGTTTCAGAAAATCACCCTAAGTATCATTCTGCCCCTTCGAGTGTCCCAATATGCTGAACCGTAACTTAAAGTCAAGCAGATATGTAAGTGCTTTCAGGAATAGGTATGGTTTTAATTCACTTCTGTTGGAAAGGGGTGAAAAATGCTAACCATCTTCTAGGGAATGGAGATGGGAATAACAGTTCATGGGTTATACCATTTAAATGCATATGACACTGGTAAAAAAAGAAGTTATTTAATATTTTATCTAATTTTTACGTGGTTCTCTATACAATAATATTTGTGGCTGTGTTACATTTTTATTTTACTGATTATTCTTATATTTTGCTAACAGTGGGTAGATGAATAAAACTACTGTTAGCTTGCCTGGGAGAAATTTGTAGAACAATATCCAGCAGAGGAGAGGACATTCTGGATGTCTGACACAGAAAGGAAGGGAAATCATCACACTTCCACAAATCCTGGAGAAATATCTTTCTTTGCTGACTTCATGGTTCCTCTTTTAAATGTCAGTTGCCAAGAAAACCCCACATAATAATGACAGTAAAATGCTACTGTGTTCAAGAACTCTCTCTTCTTGACTACTAAAAAATGGCAATTGCACACAAAAAATAACAACAAAACAAACAAACAAATAAACAATTCCCAGGTGACACATCTCTCAACATATCTTTTTAGAAAAATGTAAGGATATGCAGTTGGTTGGCTGATTTTGTTTTTTATTCTGGATCTGAAATGACATTTCTAATCTGCTGAAATACTTGCAGTTTACTTCCTGCAAAGCAGGTTCAAAATCATATTGAAATTCAGGGAGAACCTAAGTTTTAATTTCACAATTTTCTTTATTTGGTTGATGTTTTTTAGTGTTTTCCTCATGCTAGAGAGAAGTTAAAACAAATTCTGACAATCCATATAGTTTCCAAAAGACAAGATCTTATTTCAAGTTAGTCTGTATTTTTAGTTTACTCACCACAGCGTCTGATTTTCTAGCTAAGGTTACATCTGTCAGTCTGGAAGTTATCCTAGAACTCAAAATTAGTTTGATAATCTGTGTGTTGCCAGCACTTTAGGTTGACATCCCAGAAGTGTTGTTGCATTGCCAGATTTGCAGAGGTCTCTCACCTTTCCCTTTTCTGCAGTGTGTGTGAAATGGATGCAGACGCAGCTTTTGAGGAACAGGATGTCCACCAGTTGGATTGTCATCTTCCCGGTCCCTAAAAGAAAGCCTTTCTGAGCCAAGATTCCTCCTTTTGTGTATAATAATAAGAGAAAAGGGGAGAAATACCATCCTAGGATTCTGTGAATCTAAACTGCTGGAGAGGAATCAATTCCTACAACCACAAAATTTTAAATACAAACAAAAAAAACTTGTTTTGATATGTGCTACAAAATATAATATAAAGAGTTCATTTAACTAAACCTTGTTCGTGTGATCTCAAGGTAGATCTAAAACAGTAGCAGACTTGACCAGCTGTTTTTGACAGTTTCCTATTTCCTATTCCTATCTCGATCTCCTTACGTATGCAATTTTTGTGGGACTTAGTCAGTACGTATTGAAAACATTTAATATACCCATTGCCATCAATATCCTATTACTAATTCTTTTAAATTTTAACTAAATGTTTTCCAAATTAATAATAATACTCAATTAATCATTACACAGACCAATCATCTCTGTTCATGCAAATTAAAGCATGAATTTCAGAGCACTGCTAGCATGGCAGGCAGAACTAACCATGATCAATAAACAGCTTCTCTCCTAGGATTTTCAAATATTCCTAGTTAATTCTGTTCACAAAATACTGAGCAACAGAAAGCAAGAGAGAACAAAAAGGTTATTTACATCTCAATCACAAACTCCTTCATTAGCTCTTTTTCATTGCCAATAATTTTGCTTTCAGCCATTATTGGCATTTGAGCATGTGCCTGAGTCTGGTCTGCTGTCCCTTTGTTTTAAAAGGATTTTTATTGCCAAACTTTCCTTATGAAGCAGATAGATAAAATGGTCAGTCATGATACATAGAAACGGCTAACGTGTCCATTCATTTTTGAGGTATTTTAGAAGATTTATGCTTATAAAATGGGAATTATGAATGGTGAACAAACCCATAAAAAAAGAACACAAAAACCCTGTCATAAATCCAAAAATATTTCACCTAAATCCACATCCTTAATCAGTTCAGAAGCTTCTTCCCCTCGCCTCCCATGCTACCTCTATGTGGTTTTTTTACAGGGTTTAGAGCAGATAACCATAAAATCTTACTGAAATAACAATTTTCCCTTATTTTTGATGCTTAGAAACAACCAAAGTCTCACAAGAACATTTCTGTTTATTAACTGATTTGTGCTTTGCTCAATTTTCTTAAGAAGTAGAAAAATAGAGGGGCAGTATAGCATTTCAGATGAATACTAGAATGCTCTTGCTACATGTCTGAAAATCATCTTGAGAGAATGTATTTGAAATTTACCCTCTCTGGAGGGGTGTCACACAAATGTTGCTTTGAACCATAAAGGGTATAATATACTGTATAAAATGGATGATTCATATTTTCCTCTTTTTCCTTCCAAGTCCAAAATCACTCCATCTCACTTCTTATCTGCTCACATTTAAGTCTAGTATCTTGCCAGGCAGCTGTCACTTCTTACAGCTGCTTTGAGAGAGCTGTGTTGGTGTGGGACTGGGCACAAGCATGCTGTGATTTATAGCAGCAGCAGCCTGTTGGCAGAATTCATTTGACTTAACTTGCACCATCTAAAAGGACGGGCCCTTTTCCAGCCTTGTCTTCCAGAAGCCCGTATTGTCTTTGGAGAGAAGTTGACATCTCCAGAAAGTGATGTATCTACTACCAAAATGGGTATTATATGACATATTCCTTTTCTTTCAGCAGCAATGAGAACACAGGCGGTTGCTTAAACCAGCATCTCTTTCACATGGCTGAAGTCTGATACAGAATTTTCTCTTACTCAGATAGTTAAGAGAACGTACTAACCATTCCCAGTCAGAAGTGAGTCTTTACTGGATAATTTTTGGATTAATATATCAATTCCCAGTCTGCTTAAACTGTATTAAGTATAAGCCCTCATCATGGGTGGTCATGCAGAAGACAGTAATGCTGGCTTTGGCTGTGAGCAGAACAGACACCTTTAACAGAGGGAGTGGGAATTTTGTTGTCTTTTCCACAAAATGAAGCAGCAATACAGCCCATTAGGCCTTTCCATCTTCTTGACTGATAAGCAAAAAAACCTTTCAGCTGTATTTATCTCCTTTATCTGCTAAATATGAGGATGTGGATCAGGAGAATGTTGTAGGGGAACAACAGAGTGAAGAAGGAACAGGACCTGCTTTGTATGCTCGATGGTAAGAGAATGAAGCTGGAAACTTTTACATAGTTATTGTATTCCAGTCCTTGTCACCAAATATGGAACAAAAAAGGAGCTAAATTTCGTTATATAGTGTGCAGAAAGAGCTGAGGCAGGTATCAAACAGTCCCGTGTTTTGCTTATTCTGGAGGTTCAGGACGGGTTTTTACTGAGTGGATACAATGCACACAGGGAATCTGAGCCAAATCAAGGAGCTGATCATGAGTCTCTTGGCTTCAGGAGGCTTTGGAGCTGTTTCTTAGAGCTTAAGTCACTCCTGTTTATCCCTGAAGTGCTCAGAAGGACAAAGAGAGAGCTGTGAGCTCTGCACAATGCACTCCTTGTACAGCAGAGACAGGTAGGTCCCAGTTAATTATTTCTGTCTTGCCCTGACACATCAAAACAGTCTGTTACAAGTTTGTCCTTCCCTTTCCCACACCCTTTAAAAAAATCTACCACGGCTCTTTATTTAAAAGGCTCAAGGATGGCATTTTAAGAGTGGTTACTGTCCAGTGGTCACCTGGGACAGCCTGTAGACTGCTACTATTTGCAATTTAAGTCCATCACCAGTATTTTATGACTGCATCTGCAGGTACTGTCAGCTGAACAACATTTAATTCCTTGACTCACAAACTTGATGACAAACATTCGTTCATGGGCCCCATTATGCTTCTAATGGAGCTTGCAGCTAGGTTTTTTTTTTTTTTAATTGTTCTGCTGCTTGAAATCTGGGTTTACTGTAAGATGTTCAATGTTCACGAGCAATAAAGTCATAAAAGAATTAAAAGAGGTGATAAACAGGCTAAAATCTTGTCTTCCACACTGGTTATTTAAGAGAAGGAAATGGGCTTCATTTCCACTTAAAGAGACATCTTGTTCTTTCTTATTAAAAATAAAAAAAAAATCTGTTGGTCTATTCAGGGCTTCCCCTTGCCTCGATAATCTAAGGATGATGGCAGTCCTTAATTTAAAAATATATGCCTTTACATCTTTCTCTGAGTATCATCTTACTGTTAAAAAAGTTTTAGAATGTGCCAAAGTTTAAGGTTGTACCCATGTTAATATTTCCTAAACTATGACAGCACTTGGCAGTTACAGACTTTGGCTTGTTTTCACACTTAAAATTAGAATTTGTATTACTGCAGTTGACTTTTAAGCATAATTTAAATTTTAAATAGAAAGACCATCTTTTAGAAGCTATTTGTGACAAACAAGATGACAGACATTCAAGAGGTTTTCTAGCCCAGTAGCTACCAACTGATGGACCCTAGTACATGAGAAATAGTGCATAAAAAAAAGAAAAAAGAAAAGGAAAAGTATCCAAGCCCTCCTCTTAGACTCAGGTAAACAAATGAAAGGAAATAGGAAAATTAAAAGTAATAAAGACTCAAATCTCAACTTTTTCTGACTGTAAAGGAAGATGAATATTGAAGAAACATACACATTTTTTATGGTTTTATGTAAAAAAAAAAAATTACATTGCTCTTAAATGCTTTTCAGAACATTTATGTGATACTTAGAAGGACTAAATAAAGGCATCAAGGTACGACCTTTTACTGTCTAACTTATCTTAAAGATCTCCAGTGATGGCATTTCCACAAGTTCTCTGAGCAGCCTGTGCCAGTGATTTAGCACTTCCTAATAGACATAAGCTTTAGTTCTTACTGCACCTTGGCTCCACCACTTTTTATTCTCTCTCTTACAGACATGGAGAACAGGTTATTCCTCCCCTTTAGCAACAGCCAAAGGTGAACATAAGATTCAAATTCCTCATGTGACTAAAAATGGCCATTTACCAAAATGTAATTATAAACCCTTATCTTGCATCTCATAAGCCAACTAGTCACATTTGTCTTAGTGAAATTATGGAGATGATAGAAGATGAAAAGTTTGAAACTTGTTTAAACAGAAACTATATATTCACAAAGAAACAACCTGCTCCCTTTATAGAAGGATTCACATTTGTCTGGAGAGAAGTGGAAAGGTCTTAATATACTCATTTAAAACTTTTTTAGCAACACTGCTGTGTTGCCTCTGGCAATATTCTTATGACATGTCTATATTAATATATGTATTTATTTCAAATTACTTCCTCTTCCCTCTAACTGTGTCCTGCAGACTTTACGCCAGGTAATTGCTTCTCTAGACTCTTAAAAATTGTCAGGTTTTGTCAAAAATATGTTTAATTGTAAATTTTCAGAAACCTTGCGTGTTGTTTAAAATTAATCAGTAGAATCAGAGAACTAATTTTAATGATGATTGCTATTTTAATGGGTGAATATTTTTAGCTAAATCTAAAATGCAAAAAGGCTTTATG
Organism: Monarcha castaneiventris obscurior; assembly: GCA_026261815.1. Classification (NCBI taxonomy): domain Eukaryota; kingdom Metazoa; phylum Chordata; class Aves; order Passeriformes; family Monarchidae; genus Monarcha; species Monarcha castaneiventris. Next base: position 9,493,109 of record JAMPIT010000230.1, on the reverse strand, counting down.
GTTTGGTGGAACTTTAAGTGAGTACAAAACTGTAATACATCTACCAAGCACAGATAACAGATTATCTTAATTCAAATTATGAAGGTATTTATAGAACAGACCAGCAAGTGGCAGTACATGTTGTGCATAAATCACGAATGATAAGACTGAAATCTTTAAAATGAAACTAAATAGACAGTCAGACAAGCTTTCATGTACAGTCTTATTCATTTTAAGTGTCCTGCCAAGAATTGTAAATGCTTCATTCCACACGACCTTATTTATTTTCCTGGAAATAATAAGTATCTCTCAATTTTAGGAAAGAAAGGAAACAACTCTCCTGTAACTGCTGGGATGCATTTGTGTCTCAGTTAATCAAAATGTATGTACTGCAAGCCTAATGTTGGCTCAGAGTGGAAAATGGAATTTTCCAGCGACTGTAGTGTTATGAATTGCCATGACTCATAGCATATTCCAATAAATAATCACTGCCTATGGGTACTGTGTTGTAATGGACCTACAGTGCTTATTCCAATGGTCTTTGACCCTGGCATCTTTTATGTGAACTCCATTTTATGCAGTTTATTTTCATAGGTGAAATGTTAGAAGAAACCATAATATTTACTATTACAGATTTCTTCAAAGTCAGTGTAATATATTGTTAGCAACATCCAATGGAGAAATAGAAAAAAGAAAAAGAAAAAGAAAAAGAAAAAGAAAAAGAAAAAGAAAAAGAAAAAGAAAAAGAAAAAGAAAAAGAAAAAGAGAAAAAGAAAAAAGAAAAAGAAAAAGAAAAAAAGAAAAAGAAAAAGAAATAAAAGACTGTAGCTTTCATTCTGTGAGTTAGCTAAAGAACAAAAACGTGTCTGTTAATAAAGTACTACCCTGAAATCCCTGGCCATATTGGTAAAGTGTTATAAACAGAAGTATGCTTTGCTTCTCTAGAAATATATAGATTAATGTACTAATTAATGTGAGACTGTAATGACTGATATCCTCTAAGGCGACAATAATGTCCATACTCTGAAGATGAGCATAGAGAGAAATAACAGAGAAAGCCATTGGTGTTTCTCAAGACATCATCTCTGATCCAGAGATCACTAGTATGGGTGAAGAAGAAATACTTGTACTGTAGCCCTTTTAACCCCTTCTCTGGCAGTTTAGGATATGAACTGGACTGCTAAATACTGTTCCTTGTCAGTCTTGTGTGAGGAACGACATTAGCAGTTTTTATCACGTGGCTTTCATGGAGACACACAGAAATTGCTTTCCTTTTACATCCTTATTCCTGAGACTGCAAAGCATGATGGCTCTGCCTCTTTCCTTCATGAAACAAGGCTGTTCAAGCAGCATGCTGTGACATTTGTTAGTGAAATGCAGTTAGAGTTGACTGAAAAAATGTCAACTACACTTTTGAATTTCAGAAAAAGTTTCTGCACATTTAGGTTATATTTGCAAATGGGCCAGAAGCAGCGGGTGGTGTCATTCTCCGATGCAGCAGTCCAGAATAGAAAGAATAAATTAAGGTGAAGGGGAGTTAAGATTCAGTGCCTTTTCTGACTGATAGATTTTATATCTCCCCTTTCTCCCAGAACGATGTCTTTGCTCTATCTTAACATATTTTTAAATGTGCTCTCAGGCCCGCCTTCTAAAGATATTCACTTTTTCCTGGAATGATTTTAGAGAGCAGAAAGAAGAACCACAGCTTTTCATATCACAAATGGAAATCATTAGGCTGAGAGGGTCATTCTTGTTCTCTGAATAAAATTTGTCTCATGCAAAATGAAATATACCCAGTGGAAGAAACAAACAGACATCCACCTGCAGATGCATAAGTGTACTGAGTACATGAATTTTCTCTCTCATTTAAATCTCATGCATTTAGAGATTTAAATCTCTGTCCCATAAGCTTTTAGTAGAAAATTTCAAGATATAGGTGATGAGACTTGGATTTGGGAGGAATTTTGCTTGCTGCCTTTGACTTAGTGGCAAGAGATACTTAAACAAGTATAAAGACATACCTGTGAAGTATAAAGCATTAAAACACAGGCAATAGGACAAGGATATTCTATAATGAGTCCTGCTCAGTCTGGCTGAGAAGTTAAAGCAATGATTTTTTTTATGTAAAGCTCCATTGCAAGCAGATGAGACAGGAAAGGAGATTCTTCTCCATAAAGACTACAAGGTAAATCTTTTCCACAAGGTGGTTTCTTAGTCTGTCTTCCTAATATCTCTTCCCAGCCTTCCCTAGCCTTTATTGTTCCATGGGATTACTCTTCCTTATGTGCAGAACTTTGTACTTTTATTTTTTAACCCCCTGCAGTTTCTTTTGGCCTGGTTCCAAGGTTTATCAAGATCTTCTGTACTGAATCTCTGTCGTGATTTGATGAGATTTTTGGTCCCCAGGCTGTGTCTGATCAACACCAGAAACTACTCCTGAATTCAAGGTATATATCTTGTGCTGAAAGTTTCAAAAATACTGGTATCTTTGTAGTCTCAATTTTGCTACGAAAACTACATAACCTGAAAATTTGAGAGAAGGCTGTCTTGAACCATATTTTATAATATCTGCCCCAGAAGAGAAGATGCAATTTCCGTCCTGCATAATACAGGAGAAAAGCTCGGGTTTCCCACTTGACTCTTATTTCCAGTTTTTTTGCTCTCTAACTTGAGCTCCCTAATCAGAAGGCTGTTATACAAAAGGTTGGCAGAATCATGCAGAGCATTTCTAATCACTTAGAATTCTTAAAGACTTTTTTTAAGATCCCATTAAAAAAAAATCAAGGAGGAAATCAAAGATTATCAGGCCAAGCATAAGGCATGATTTTACTTATTTACAGGCTTATTTACCTCCATATTTGCTTGCTGCTCCATTTAGGAATGGTTAAGCCTTTATTTGACTATGTCTTCTGAATATGGGTCTCTGAATGCCCCCTCAGTTCCATTTCTCTTGCCCAAGTCTTATAAGAGATTAATTGACTAGGAACCACCTTAGATTGAATTTTAGTGTTGTATTAGTGACGTCCTAAAGAAATTCCCTTCTTTTTCTGGAGCTGTGTAGACATCTACCTACGCCTGCTGTAGACTTTGGCTACAAGACAGCATCTAGTTTGTAATGACTGTATTTGATGGGCTAGAAAATGTCAACATAAATAAGAATCAGACAAAAGTAATGCAACTCTGGCTGGAGGCTGTCAATTGCCCTAGCTACAAAACACTGGTAATCAGTAACCATGGCTGTAACGTCACAGTGAGGATTCCAGACTTTGCAAATGGAAGATTTACAGCTCCACATAAATTCTTCTGCACTTTCTATTGCTTTTGTTTCCTCTTACAAAGGTAAGGGAATCCCCTGAGTGTGTGGTAACTGGCAATGTTTATTTTGGGATATGCTGCAGACAGTATATCCAGGTGGTGTTTTCTGATTCAAAGCTGAGGTCAATAAAAAGTGATGGAAAATGTTCGCGAAGTCTTGGCCCGATTCTCTCTGTTCATTCAGGAATCTGAATAAGACTTTCCTGCTGTTAAAATATCTTCTTTGTTCTTCCTTGCCCAGTCTCTAACCACCCTCTTATTACATGGCAAAGGAAGATTAAAAGGAGAACATATCCTCCAGTTATTTTCCTCTGAATTAATCATAAAATAGGGATTTAAAAAATCAAATAATGTGCAGGGGAGTGAAACAGAAGTGGAACAATGAAACAATAGAAGTGTAAGTTCTCTGTTCATATTTCTTCCAGAAGAAAAAGATGGGCTAAAATGTTTCAAACCAACCACATCAAATAGGGAAAACATACCAAAAAAAAAAAACCCAACAAAAAAACCAGGAGAAACAATTAACAATAGCCATAACACATCCAGCATTTAAACTTTCTGACAGTAATGGAAAACTTGGTGATTGCATTTAATCTTCTTTTTTCAGTTTGAAACAAACTGTGCATTTCTGTTCAAGGCCAAGCTCCCCCAATACTGTAACTTGGTGGACAAGCAACAAAAACTGTTAAGCAGAGAGTGCTTTAATGAATGAGAGACCCAACAACAATTCACTACCATAACAGGAAAAATAGGAAACCATAAATACAATTGTAAGTGTTAACAGATCTCCATAAGCAGCTCCGGGAACCTGTGCTGGTCTCATTCTTCCATACACAACAATTGCCATCTGAGCTCTCAATAGGTGATGAACTGAAACTTTTTCATCAAGTGTATTCAGCAAAAAAATGTATGAATGCAAGGTAAAATCAAAATCAGGTGAACTGCATGATTCATTAATCAAATAAAAACTATGCAAAAATGTCATATTTTAGGTCAAAATGTGACAACTAGAGTGGAATCTTCTGTTTCCAATTAAAAGAAAAACAGAGGCCTAGGAAAATAAAATTGCTGAAGGATAGGGAAAAGTAAAAGTTATTCTGAGCCTCTAAATATAGAAATCTCTCCTGCATTTTTTTATAAAAGATATGACCAGCTGCAAGGGTCATCCAGATCAGCACATTTTTTCACGATGTCTTGACCTCTTCCTTTTTATTGAATACAAGTCCTAAAGCAGAAGGGATCTGTATCCTTGCACACATCTAATGAAACTAATAATGAAATAAACTAATAAAGCCAAATTGTAGTAAAAAATAATTAATTCTTGATATACCAAAGCCCCTAAAAAATATTAATTTTAATGACTACTGCAAGACAATCTCTCGTTGTTTGTGGGAATGAAGGTACACTGAAGTAACATTATTAGTTTCAGTTAACTCATATGTATATTTTGATTTGTCATTGCTTGTCTTGTGGTAGTGTGTATGTTCTGAGCTGAGAATGGATATGATGGCAAGAAAACGTAGGAGGAAATGGAAGAATAAATTCATGAGGAGACGTTCAAATGTAAGGGCTTCAGCGAAAGGACTTCTGTGATGTTCTAAATCTTTCAAATTTTTTTTTTTCTTATAGTCACTTTTTATTCATGTTAGTTGCCTGTTCTATAGAGTTTTGATTCTTATTCAAGTTTATGAATAATACCACTGAAGCAAGTGGATCAGAATCAGAGTTCTAAACCTTCATTTGGAAAAATATCCCATTTAAGAATTAACTTAAAGCAGGTGCTTAAACTCACATGTGTCTTGAAAAGCTAATTTTTTATACTCTTCAATTTAAACAGACATCAAATATTTATTAAACACCCTTTGGATTGTTCAGACTCATCAAAACATTTCTTTCTCAGTGTTCTGCACCAAAAAGTCTGGTACTTCCTGGTCAACTGGATAGAATTGCTAAACTAATTTACATCTTGTAATGTTTAATTTTGGAAAACAGACTTGCTGCAGGATCTTAGAAACGAGTGACAGCATTTAAAAATACAAAATATGTCATTTTCAGGGTTCTTTCACCTATTTGTGCCTTACAACAATGAGTTTGAGTTACCAACAGCTAGTAAAGAAAATTTATCTCTATGAATACTGAATAACACTGTAAAAAAATGTGCTTTTGTTTATTGGCCCTTATAATCTCCTTCAAAAGCTTCTAAAATATTGCTGTACTTATTTCAGATGCATATTATAGGCTTCACAGCAAGAGTCCCATGTCATTAAAGGTATGTGCATTCACCATTGTAAACCATCTACCTCCAGACCAATAGAAAACACATTCCATTGTTGTATTTTTCTGCACCATTTTCAAGAAGAAATTCCAAAATAATTTTTCCAGCCTGCATAGGTGATTGATTCTAGATTTATCTGCTTTAGAGCCCCACTTCTTACAAAAACATCCCATCTGTAATCACATCTGCTGACTTTGCCCTCAGAAGATAGAAAAACTGCAGCAGTGAAAGCAACACCTGAACCACAGAAACTCATAGGCTTTCCTGTCCAAAGACCTTATAACAAGGCAAGCCCTGCTCTCAGACTTCAGCAAACTCCCAGAATACAGGATTTGTTGCATCTGTGTTACTGGGTACTTGATTCTATTTGCTTCCTCCTAGAATATGCCAAGATAATTTGTTTGTTTATTTATTTGTCTTCATTTGTATATTTAAATATTTTTTGGAAATACACTTTTTAATCTAGAAGGTACAATTAATGCTATACACATATATTAGGACACATCAATTTTTAAAGTCCTTATTTCCTCCTCTCTCAGAGTTTTGCATTCCAAAGGAAATGGCATCTGCATACTCTGATTGAAAAAATTGAGTACATGCTTATAACACAAATATATTTCATGAAGAAACCATGATTCACCACAAAATGATTAAGAAATTGAGGCAGCAGAAAAGATGAGCTGTAAAACATCACTTTTTCTGAAGGACTAAACACTGAAAAAAGGCAAAAGGACTTAGATAATAAAAACAAAAGCAAAACAAAAATATAATTACACAAGTAGTTACAATAAATAATAACCAATACTTCAATAATACAAAGAGCAAGAATTCAACAAATGAGAATTTGGTGCTGCTAAAAGACATCAAACATTGAATTTATCATAGACCCTTCAGCTGAGGCCAAGAATAATAATTTTTCCCACTGTTCACTTGGAGGATGAAGAGATGAAACCAACATATTTTCACCAAAGGGAGGAGGGAGATGTACAGGTGTTAAGAAACATGCATGCTGTAGGAATGATTGTTCTCCAGATCAGGAATGGCTTTTCAGAAAGTCATAAGAATGTTAAAAGACACACACACACATGGATGGGAAGACACACAACTGCATTAGTGCTTTTTTGAACTTGGAAAATTTTATGCCATATTTAAAACATCGATTTATGAAGTACATCAGAGCATAATTCTTTTTGATTGTAAACACATCTTTTCATCCATATATTCAAAAATGGAAGGTAAATTCCATCTATGTGTGTACATTTTGTCTACACAAGTTTTTCTATCCTATTGGGCATTAGTTTCTGTGAATATTATAAACGTGTCTTGTCAGTGGGTGTTAGAAAAAAAGAATCCTTCTATTTTGTCAAATGTCAATGGAATTTTCATAATTAAATCCCATGAAATGATTATTTAGATGCTAGTATTTTGTAGGGAAGAAAGGCACAAGGACTGAAGCAGACAAATATAAGTTTTTTTCTCCTTTTTCTTTTTGTAAATTTGACCCTTGAATGCTAGAGTAGCTCAAGAATATAGATTACCTCGATATATTAAGACTTCTAGACATAGTGTCTGCTTGTTGGATTTCTTGTGTATAATATGAACATTCTAAATTTCTTCAGGTACTCCAGTGATGTTTGTTTTTCTGTAAAGTTATTCAAAGTAACTGGCATGCTTTTAGGAAACAGACATTTCGGTTTCGTAGGAAAATAAGAAGTAGAAACCAAAGCATCATCAAGTACTTGAAAGCTTATCTCAGATCTTATTCTCAGGGGTATGTACACAGCTGCTCTCACTGAACATGCATAGCAAGCAGGTGCCCACAGGAATTCTAATACAGGTATTTCAGTACTCAGAAAATGTAGTAAAAAACCATAATGATGTACTGACAATTATTTGTGGAAATTCCAAAAATAGTCATTACAGAAAAATAATCAAGAAGATTATGACTATAAGAAATAGAGCAGCAATTGAAGCCTGGTTTAGATTGGTACAATACTGTAGCAATCCAAACCCTCATTCACCATCTACCGTGTCAGTTGCAAACTTCCATTAATGTCAGTGGTGCAAGATAAAACTCCTGAAGCTTAAACATTTCAGTCAATATGTTGCTAGTGATCTATTTGTGCAGATAGCAAACAAGCTTAGATGAGCTGACCACCGAAAAGCCCTGTTATCACCTCTCATCTTTTTTACTCTGTAAACCAGTGTCATGTGAACAAAGAATCAACCATAAACTGAAAAAAATTATGAAAAGAGGAACAGAGAAATCAATAAAAATATAAGAAGGCAATAAAAATCAAAATTGCTTAGAAAATAAAAGGCTGGGGAGATATAGTAAATATCTTAAGCACATCAATAAAATGAAATGTCTATTTCAAAATAAGAATCAGAATAAAATGAAATGTAAGATTAAAAACATATTTCAAAATACAGATTTGAAAACTAAAAGTGTTCCTGTATTTTCTGTCAGGATCCCAAAAATGGGTCTGATGAAATTTAATGCAACTTTAATCCCCTCAAAATGCATTCTGTTTTTTGTTTGAGGAGTGGGTTTTTTTGGGGTTTTTTTTTTGGTCTTGAGATGGTTGTTTGTTGTCTTGTTTTTTTGTTTTTATTTGTTTTGGGCATTTGGATTTCATTGAAAGAATTGTCTGCAAAAAGTGACATAAAAAAATAAAAGCTGAGTTTCATTTACAGTTTCATACTGCCAAAATCTGGTGCTGTATAAAAACGACAACACTACAAATCAAGTTCTAGGCCCTGTGGAAGTCAACATAAAATTTTGTCTTCACTGCAATATTGCTATTTTTGTGGTAAAAGTGTAAGACCTGGTAATATTGAAGAGTCTTCAATGGGTTTTTTTGATTAGCAAAGTACTCAGTTTAAAATTTCAAAACCTAAAAATAAGCCTGCAGATGGCTTAGGGCTGAAACTGTTGCTGTTGAGCACTTTACTCTTTCTCAATGTTAGCTGGGTTAGGACGAGAAGTCATTTGCATAGACATGAACTTATTATTTTTAAAGTGTTAGTGGAGAAGTGGAGGAAGTTCAAGAATAAAAAGATCTGAACTGCGATCGCTTCTTTTGAAATATAAACTGTTATGAGTACAGGAAAGCTACCTGTGATGCACATGAAAAAGAGAGACCATAACTAAACCCTTAAGCAAGACACAGTAAAGGATTTAAATAAAATATATTTGCATGTAGAATTTCAAAACAAACTTTCTCTTTGTTAAGACTTATCTACAAAGTTATGAGGAAAATAAGTTAGGGACTTGATTAAAACAGAAGACAATGTCAGGGACAAAGCCTCCTCTCTGCTGTACTTGGTATTTGATACTGGGAATAGTGATAGAAAGGCTTTATGTCCAGGTTAGCCAGACTGTGCCTTAGCAGAGGGGACAACTAGCTTCAGCCAGGTTAAGGCATTGGGATGGGGCTTGGATAGAACTTGGAGTATTTCTGCAATAGACAGTTGGGAAGTTGAGCAAAAATCTCTCTGGAGCAACAAGAAATGCTGGATGACTACAACTGGTCCTACACTGAAGAGGGAAATGCCTTCTACGACCTGTCTGTTTTGTTAAAAACAAGTGGCATAGACATCTAACACATGCTCAGGGCAGAGACAAACTGTCTTCAGATTTGACAAAGATCTTCTGAAACAGCTTACACAATGTTTATATTATTCAGCTATTGACACTCTTTTGCCTCATGTAGTACTGAGCACAAGGAGCACTAAATGCCATTTGGCACTCAGAAGACCAGTATAAAATGAAAAAAAGGAAAAAAACCAAAAAAAACCCCAGTAACCATCATACAGTGTATTAGTAAAGCCAGACATCAAACTGGGTAAGTTTTACTAGTGAGTCATTAGCAAATGTCATTAGCTTGGGGCAGAGTTTGCCTTAAAAGATAATGCATACCATAACATCAGCAGTAAGGTTCATGACCAGTGAGTTTGACATATTTCAGAAAAGGCCAAAACACAGAGAAATCTGTTTTCTTATCTTGTATTCACCAGAGGTGCTATATGAAACCACTGGTGATATGATCACTTTGCAGAGAGAATCAGATCAAAATCAATTCCAAGAAAATAAAATGTAGGCATCTTGAAGACCACTGTGCAATGAAAATTTTTTTAATTATTAGCAAATGCACAGTATAGAAAATTGTTGGAGAGAAACACATTGTATGATCTGTATTAACATGAAGGCAGACTAAATAGCAAATGATGAAGGCCTCAGTCTAGAATGTCTATGAACCTCTGGCAACATGACACTTTCTGTGTGAAATATATAAAATTATATTAAATATATATTTAGTCATGAACCCAAATATATATCTATGTATGTATTTTTTGAGGGGAAAGAAATGGAATTTAAGACATAACTAGAAGAGTTAGGCTGAAGTAAACTCTCAGATACAGAAAAAGCAGTTGGATATTTCAGTAACATTTTCAAATTAAGCATATAGAAAGCAATAACCAGCCAAAGTCACCAAAGAGCCTTTAAATTATATCCCCCTAAAAAGAACTTCCAAAAAGTTAATTGTGAATTGAGTATGTATAATATGTTCTTGAAATTAAACAAGAAAATCCTGTTGTAGAAAGTATATCTGACAAAATTCTCAATAATGCAACATAGGTCATTTATACCTCTACATGATGCACAACAGCCAACAGCAAAACACGTTACTAAAAAGAAAATTTCCCTTCACACAATGTTTACAATGGCAAGGTATCTCAGTGTCTTTCTCATAAAAGATTGTGACAAGTGCTGATGGCAGGGACTGAGATAGCAGTCCGTCATCTAGGAAGGGAACATTTGGAAATGCCCTTGTCCCCCTGGAATTGTTACTTGTTTACCCTGAATATATTGGGAGTTGACGTGGGGACCAGGGAACCTCTCATACCTGTTCAGACTGGTTCAAAGACAAACTCTATAGGATTTCACCTGTGAAAATTAGAAAATGCCATGTACCACACAAAAGTGATTTCATGTGTGAGGCTGTGCTTGGCTTTCACTTTTGCTGTGGACTGTGCGGCCATAGGCAGTGAGCTCACGTGCAGCAAAAGAAGGAAGAATATCTCCTCCATATACTTCATATATATACATATATAGACAGCAAGACAAGATGGGATTTTTCTGACAAGATGCACACATGTCCAATATAGTCACACTAAACTCTCCTTTCTGTCACTGAACATCAGGTCAGGAGAATAAGTTGTGTCTAAGACACAATTTATTTATCTTAAAGTAAATGCCTACACATTAGATTAATCACGCCTTACAACCAAATTTACTACAAAATGAGTTAACAGTGGCATCATATCCAGCTAAATGTGTAAAGCTCAGAAAGATCCTTCTTGGCAGCAATATTGAGACATCCCTTGATGCCTTAGCTTTTCACGTTCAGAAAATAATTATTTTTGTGAGGAACTTGGGCTTTTTTGTCCCATTTGATTTGCTTTTAAGTAAAGCTGGGTGCAGGTCACTTCTATTAATCAAGAGTGCATGCAAAGTTCTGCCACTTATGTTCTTTCCTGGAAAGGTGAGATATATGGAAAAAATTATTACTATTTCTTATTGGAATATACTTGATTACCTGTGATTTAGCTTTCCTTTTCTATAACCTTAACAAGAGAGGCTGTGAAAAGTGTTGTTGTTCTACATCCCAGTAAGCTGTATAGGACAAGATTCCTTTGAGTGCTCTGCAATCACTGCAAGTGGGGATTTTGCCAGCCCTCACAGCTCATACAAATGATATACTACTCTCTGCTCTGGGTATCAAAAGTAGCCATCAGTCATGTAGCAGCCAAAATCTGAACTGGATGGTACAGAAGAGGGAAAGGAGAAATGCAGCCATCCATAACACTTCCCAGTAGTAATTCTGATGGTAATGTGCTTTAAAGTTGAAATGTCTTTGTCTTCACCTTCACAGGGTGTGCAAGTTTGAGTCCCTAAAGCTCTGTATCCCCTTGATTTAAGTCATTGGTAAATTGGTAATCTTGTGCAAAATATACACACAATGTTACTGCTGACTTTACCCTCATTTAAAACAATATTTAATAGCAGAGAAGTTTTTTTGTTGCTGGTTTTGTTGTGTTTTTTTTTTTTTTTTTTGGGTTTTTTGTTTTTCCATTTTTTTTTAAATCAGCAAGGATGTTTAAAGAATTTAGTACTGAAGTGAGAACTTGATAGACTTGTGAAACCTATAAAATTAGGATATATATTTCTTTAAAATTTGGATATTTCCCTACTTCACAAAAGAACTCTAAAAATAATCAGTCAATAGTGTAAGGTGATGAGAAACTTAATTGGAACCCAATGAATGTGTGGAATTATCTCTTAATTTTAGAGTATTGTTCGTAAAATCAAGATCATGCCTGTTAAGTCGCCTCTCTTATTGCTGCTTTTATGAGAGTTTAATTTTGGCAAGCATTCCTTACCTGAGGGATAACTTTTTATAACATGATTGTCCCTCTCTGATTATTAAGACCACAATTTACTTTCAGCCAAGATGATTATTGAAAAAGGTTTGTTTAATTTCCTGCCTTCAAGCTGTCCACATGGATTAAAAAAAGAAAAAAAAGAAAATCCCATTGCACTTAATTTGACACAAATCAATATGATTGGCAGGCTTTTCTACAAAAGTGTCTAATGTTAAATACACATGCTGCCTGAATTTCCTCTTAGAGCCTGTGGTTTAAGCTTGTCTCAGTCAGGGTAGGCACATCATTTCCCAAGGAATGTGGATTATAGTTTTGGCACTAGACCCAGTTTTCTGGATTTCCTCTTGTAGATCTCCAAAAGTAGCACCATTTCTACAAAGACACAGTCGAATAAGGCAGCCTTGAATGATCAATGTGTTTGTAACATCAGAGCAATCATTTCCTAATGGAGCATCCAGGAGAAAGGAGGTACGGGAGGATGGAATATGCAAAAGCCTATTGAGTGATACTTAGTAGATGCATAGGGGAATGGATAGAGACAGAGGTTTAAAGATGAAGTTGCAGGGCTTGCATTATTCAGCACAGAAAAAGAGCTGACACTACCCAAGCTATAAAAGAAGGTGAAGATGTAGGAGAATAATTACCTTTACTGGAAATCTGGAGAACGTAAGGAGTAAAACAGGAGCAGAGACAGAAGAAAAGCAGGTGAAGGTGTTGAGGGAAGGAAAGAATGCGATGCTAAGGTTAGAAAGTCCCTGATATTTCTTGAAGTATTCAGCAGTCAGGGGCGACAGACTGGACTGTTAAAGGTTAATGATTCAAAACAATCCTGTAGGTGCCAGGGTGTTTTGCTCGAGGCCAGGGTTTCTTCCCTCCAGTGGGAGGAGCTGAGTTTTTGGGGGTGTGGTGGTGATTTGCACAAGACACAGGGGAAAGCTACAAACAGGCTTTGAGGAAAGTCCTGCAGGGTGGAATGGTGCCTTTTATCATGGTAATTGTCCTCCCTTACACTAGCTCAGCTGTAAAACCTCCACCAGTTCCCCCAGGGAAGGTCTGATGGGGTATAACTGGCTCAACTATGCAGACATGAGAGGGAGCTGTCACATCTTAGAAGGGATCATGACCCATCAAAGACACCCAAAGCCACACAGACCCACTGCCGAGGCCTTCAACCAGAGGACTGAATGTGATCCAAGTGTAGCAACAGATCCAGTCATGCAAAGCCAGTGTAAAACTCCCAGCCCACCATCCTGAGCATACATTAATCCATTGAACTCTGTGTTTCATGGCACCCTCACCGCTGAGAAGACCAGACAAAGAGGATGCAGTTGGATGGGATGCAGTTGGAATATATGGAGTGCTGATATTTTTCTACTGTCACTCTCTCTCTCCCTCCCTTTTTAAAATGCTCTTTCTGCCTCACTCTCTCTGCCTCACATTTACTGTTGATTTTGGTGTATGCACCTTAATTTGCTCAGATACACCTCTCTAATGATTTTAATAACCAGATCTTAATATTAGGCAAGAATAAAAGAAGGATGTCTAGCTAAATAAGTATTAAAAAAAAAAAAAAAAAGAGTCCAATGAGAATATGGTACTGCTGATTTAATATGAATAATTTTGACTAGTTATGTAGTTCCAAGCTATTGCATCAAGATTTGCCTTCTTTGGAAAAATCTATTAAAATACAATCATGCAATTTAACCATGTCCTAGAGCCTCACCCAATATGCCTTGCTACTCATACAGAGAACATTAAAGCCCTTCAATCCCCATGTGCTACTGGAAACACACAGAGGACAATTTAATTTGGATTCCTACAAAGGAAAAGTAAGGCCAGGAGTGACAAGGGACTTTGCACAGAGCTTCAAGCCTGCAGTAGTCTATGGACATGTTTAAAGAACTAATGACATTGGATGCACTCGAGTGCTTTCCAAAGGAAAATCAAAGTGCTCTTTAGAAGAATCTTTATGAACCGAGGAGGATTTATTGGTAGAGAGAGTACGATCACAATCAAATGTAGGGAAATCCTTTCGTTTCTCTCTCTCCCCATGCTTTGTTGTGACATTACTGTCAAGTTGAAAATGGAAATAGCCCTGTTCTGCACTGAACTTCTCTTTGTCTTCTCCAGGCAGAGAATATGTTAAGACGTTTTAGGGGAATCGGGTTCTCTTTTTACATATATCTGGAATATTGCTTTTCATGCAGAAGTAATGACCTCATCTTCCCTCTTGCAGTGCCAGTTTAGCACCAGGCTACAACTCCCATCCTCCCTAAGCACAGCTTCCTAGGGACATTTTCCCTTCATGAGGCCATTCCAGTTCCTGGGCTATATTGCAGTACACCAGAAAGCTCCATTACCGAGCTACCAGGAAGTACACTACGGACTGAAATCTGATTCAAAATAACCGTGTCTCTACATCCTTCAACAGTGTTCCAGGTGTTTTTCTTCCTGATTTAATTATAGAATAAAATATTCCTGCAGGAAATGGCCTGTGCTGATCTATACAGTCATACAAATGTCCTATTGGCAGAAGCAGCAGCTACAGCTGTTATGACAAAATGCTTGATGTAGAAACATTTTTCAAAGACATAAGATTATTTAAATGTATTACTCTCTGCCATTCATGTATGCCATTAAATGTCAGAGAAGACATGAGATTGCAACTCATTCTATGGCATTTTTTGATCAAATCATTGGTTTCAAGCAAGGTTTTGTGCCGGGGACTCAAAATTTCTTCTGCTTCATAGGCATGTAGATAAAATTATTTGTATAACAGCAGTTATGAATGGAACAGGGCTTTTCTTCTTGGCAGTTTTAGAAAATACCAAAATTGATTGCTTTTCTAAATTTTTTCTTTTTTTCTTTTTATTTTTCTTTTTTTTTTCTTTTTCTTTTTCCTTTTTTCTTTTTCTTTTTTCTTTTTTTCTTTTTCTTCTTTCCCCTTTTCCTTTTCCTTTTCCTTTTCCTTTTCCTTTTCCTTTTCCTTTTCCTTTTCCTTTTCCTTTTCCTTTTCCTTTTCCTTTTCCTTTTCCTCCTGTTTCTTGTCCTTTCCCCCTTCCCCCTTTTCTCCTTCCTTCCTTCCTTCCTTCCTTCCTTCCTTCCTTCCTTCCTTCCTTCCTTCCTTCCTTCCTTCCTTCCTTCCTTCCTTCCTTCCTTCCTTCCTTTCCAAAGAGAAATTCTCAGCTCCACAGGATAAAATGCCACACAACACATCAGTAGGAGGAACAAAGAAAGCCTGAGCTGTGATGCTCTGCCTGCTTACTAGAAGGCTGCAGAGTGGCCTTGAGGCTACAAATGTTCAGCTGCTGGAAAGCCTGTCAGGAGTAAGCCCAGGAGGCCACATCTGTGAGTGTGTGAATGGAGCGTAGCCACCCTCCCACACAACAGGAATGTCATCAGAAGGATGTGCTCTGTGCGGGAGGAGGAAAATTAATCTGTTTGGTACATCACTACGGAAACCCAGACACAGTGTCACTGCCAAAGCACTGAAGACAGCTCAGTTTGTGACTGTGACTAAAAATTACTCTAGCAGAGATCTTTAAATTATGTTGATAAAGCAGAAAAGTATTTAAAAAGGGGGGAAATTCTTTTTAAAAAAAAGATATATGAAAAATAATATTCCCTTTTTGCATCACTTTAACTATAGGTTATTTCACGCCTGTGGTGCATTGAGGTTATGGATTCTGATAATAAATGTTCTTCATAGATCATAATGTAAATTACAATTTTTCCCACAATTTCTAAACTCTAAACAGTCTATCTATTTCGAGATTCTGTTTCAAGAGGTCTTTTTTTTTTGTGATGGAATTATGGCAGTGTAGAAAAGGGCATTGCCTGGCTGTATGTGTAAATGCAAATTAATTTCCTTTGGAACATTGCATTTCCCTCTGATTTAAGTAGCGTCTCCCAGACTGTCAAGAATATCAGGATGAAAACTGCATGTATACAGCCTCCCAACTGTGCTACATACAGGTTACAGACATAGCTTGATCTCAGACAGTTACTGGATTAAGATTTACATGCATAATTGCAGAAAAGTGGTTCTCTGAAACAGCTGAAATATTGTGGAATTGATAGATTGCATATAGTTTGCTGGAAACTATATGATCTATGTAATATCAGACTGAAACCCAAAAATGCATAGTAAACACAACAGTTTTCCCTATGGAAGGGATTATTGGATTCAATGTAAACTCCTTCTATTAAGGCAGCTCTGCTCTTTATATGTGATCTAAGAAAATGTTATTTCATTACAGAAGAGACACGAATATATCTTTTGTTTTCAAGCTATAGTTTCACTTTCTCCTCCCTCACCCCTCCCAACATTGGCATTTATTATTTACTGCAATAGCTTAGTCACAACAAGAAAGGGAGTGTTAAAATCCACAAGGGCATTTGAAAACTGGCAATAGGAAAGATAGCTTTTATAGCACTCTTTAACACGGCAAAACAGATAGAAAATTATTGGATAAAATTTCCACCAGTAAAAAGCTTATTGGCCAGTGGTGGGTCTGTTTATCTGTTCCTGTTAAGAGAAGTGCAAACATCCTGAAAAATATTGTTCTGTACCTTGTAACTGTGTATATTGTACATTTTATTATTTAGTTCTTTTGGCTGGTAGCTTGAAACAGATGGGACTCCTAGAAAATAAATATTTAACCCAGCAGGCCAGTAGCTAATGTTTGAAATCATATCTAGTGAAAGTATAATGGCATTTATGGCATCAATAGTAATACAAACATTATGCATATAACATTTTTCCCTAGCCTTCCATTTTCATTTGTTCATAATTTTATGAAAATGTGCCCTTTGCAGCTAAGAGTTTCCTTGCCTTGTTGAGTTCAAACATATTCTGTATAGAAGGTTAGAAGAGAAAGAAAAATCTTTTCAGCTGTTTATAAGATCTGTGAATTTGGAAAAATATGCTCTTCTTTATGCATTTTTATTTATTTTTGTATACTTCAGAAATGAGTCCCTTTTGAAATTAATTTTTTTAAAAAAGGCAATCAGTGAAATAGAATTTTTCCTAGCTGGAAAAAAACCCAAATCCCAAAAAACTAAACCAAAAACTATAAAGACATAATTAAAAAATAAAGTTTTAAAACACAGAAATTCTCCTGCTGGGCACCTCAGTGGATACAAAGAAAAGGACAGGTTTATTAGCAAGGCCAGATGATGTAAAGCAGTATGACTGCAGTGAATCCACAAAAATTACATCAATTTACATATTGAGCTGAGCTGAGCTGAGTCCAAGGGCCTGTTGAGCTTCCTCTCTATGAGAATATCAAATTTCACCTCCTCTTTGCTACAAAAAGCCTGAGAATGCTTCCATATTGTTAGGATTTTCCATCTGTGAGGGTGAGGCTGTGAATGGCTTATTGAAACACTTTTAAAAAGTATTTTTTGAGAGGTTTATTTCAGGTAGCATAGGACTCTACTGTAAGGAAGTGAGTTCTCTTCCTGTAAGATCACACTGTTGCATCATTCAGATTTGCATTTTTCTTGGGTGTAAGACTTAACCATGGACAAAAGCTCTCCTAGGTCATGTGTGAGGCTGGGAAAAATGATAGTTGTCAAGGAGTGCTGGAGTGTAAAAGAATTGTGGTAGGTTTATTCCAGCAAAAAGTTCTCCAGTAGTCATGATCTCTTTCCCAACTCATGCATCAAAAGAAGAGGGAGATTGGTTGTGGCAAACTTAGCACCCCTAATACCCCCCATGACATAAAGGTTATCTGTGTAGTGAGGTGGTCAAACTTCTGCCTTCCAGATACAAGCTGGGTCTAAATGCCTAAACACAGGGCAATAGAAATTCCCTCATTTTCATTTCTGGAGTACACCTTGTACTTTGCTCAGGTCTTACCACATTACTGTACCTGCTACAAGATTATAACCTTCCCTGTATTATGAATACCACAATAAAATATCTGTTTAGTAAGTGCGACTGTCAAGTTTTTTATTTTACGAGTTTGAAAATGCAGCGTGCTGTGACGCAAATGTTGCAGATGTAGGAACCCTGTTTGAAAGTCTAATTTTGACTACTTGATTGCAACACTAGTCCAAAAAAGTGAGGGAGATAGCGAGGAATCAGCCTTCTCACTTGAACTCACAGCCAGTGCTGGTGGACATTACAATTATTACATTGCAGAATAAATTTTTGGATAGTATTGGTACTCAACCCAGGGCTACCAGCTGATGCCCTCATCACACCTATTGGAAGAATTTTAAATGTAAAAGGGCCTATAACTATAACTAAGCACAGCAGCTGGGAAATTGCCTTTGTTCAGTGTAATTCTTTCATCTTGTTTTCTTTGTAATAAATAATGAGCTTAGGAAAAAATGCCTTATGTATTCCTGCCTCCTTCATATTTTGAATTATTCAATCCATACACCATCACAGCACTTGCATGTGCAGTTTATGGTGCAGTCTTGTAAAAGCTCATTTGTTTACCCTTTAGTGGAAACCTGAAAACTTCTAAATATATTGCAATTGACACAAAAAGAATGAGAGAACTATGCAATAAAATCAAGACTACACAACCAATAAACCAATCTTCAAATATTGTGAGAACCCAAAGTGGCTGTGGTTCTCTTCAAAGATGCTGCCACTGAATTGTGGAAATGGCTGGACAAGTGTGGTAGAGACACAAGTGTGTCAATGTTCTAGCAGTCTCTATTAGAAGCAAATTCAGATCATAATAATCTATTTTCTGTCTTTTCAGGTAATGAAATGTGATATAGCAATTATGTTATCAGTGTTTTTGTTAGAGGAAAAAAAAGGGAGAGGAAAAAGAGAATACCTTGTCAAAATCTACATCTACACTAGTTAAAACCCTTACATAAGTCTTGAAAAATTCCTGATGCTTATTGAAATCTATAAGCTGGGATTTATGTCAGTATAAATGGAATTGTGCTGTCTTCACTTAGAGCATAGTGCTTTGGTTCTCCAGGGATACACTTCACTGTCAATTCACATTAGGCCATTAGAGTAAAAAGAGCTTTTCTAACTTTGGATGAAAAATAATTTTCTACCATTGTTTCTATGGCTAACATACATAAAGAGTTGGGCTTTGAAATGTTACATTTTCTCATCAGTGACTGAGACTGTGTGCTATGTAAACAGTCAGATGCATAAACAGTTCTCTGCTCTTGCCTCTTTGTGTGACAGCATCACATCCCTGAACAGTCAGTGACAAGTCAGTCCTTCTGCCTCTCTTCTAATCAGCACCTCAGTTTCTATTATCTCCAGAGAGAACACATTACCACCAATTATTTTAACTTTAGAGGATAACTCCAAATTCTAACCACTAGAGTTAAGGTTTCTTGTGAAATCCGTATTGCTTATTTGTATATATCACTTTTGCTATTCAAAATTTCTGAGTGAACTAAATGAAATTAAATGTTTTGCTTTGATCTTAGTACGTCTTTGAAGGTTTTTTGTAGAATTCTCACTATACATTTCAGATAGTCATAGATCTGTTATTTATTTCAGCAGTCATTTAGACCTCATAAATATAATAACCATAACAGGACATGACTCACAACTGCAAGGCTCATAAATTAAGATAACTTATCTTTTCCCCCCTTACAGGATATCTGCTGCTTTAAATCACTGCTCCAAGTTTAATTTACGGTATATTTTTTCTCCATTTTCACAAAGAAGTGTTTTCATGGGAATGAGAAATATGTGAAGGAATAAATTAGCACAAACAACTTGCTTCTAGGGAAATTAACAATTTTTTTCTGTCTGGGAATAATAGAACCTATATCCTTCCTAGACAATCACATATATTATGAGGATATCCTAAATCTGCTGTATATAGTTCTAACTCAACTTTTAAATGGAAATGAGCAATTGATTTTTATGTTGGTAATTTTTTGGTCTCATGAATTTTTTTAGAGAGATTTTACTGTGCAGTATGTGAAATGAAGCCTGCTTTACCAATATGCTAAAAGTAAACTTGGATAAATTATTCATTGTAGAAATATTTTGTTGCAAATGCATCCCTTTTCCTATTAATTAATCATAAACCCACTAGTCCTAATTTGTAAAATATATGAACAAGGCCTAATTCCCCTTTTTGTTATACTAACTGTATGATGATGTGCTAAAATAGAAAAAATATAGCAACATAGGTTTAAAGAACTATTTAAAGGAAAATAATTATTTATGCTCATTAAAACTTTCTAAAGAATGGTTATTGGACTGACCAGTTGTTTGCAAACTGTTAAACAGCAATTCTTGCGAGTTCGTTCTTCTGGTGTGTGCAGCTGCTCACTGTGTCTCCAGAGATTGTATTTCACACTACAGATTGTTGTTTCCTATGTGGATTCTTTTAAAGCTAGAAAGAAGTCATTAGGTCGAATAAAGCCCCTTTGGAGTTAGTTTTCCCATGGAAAGATTTATTTGTGTTTGAATGTATGATTCAGGCCTTTTTCTTAACTACAGAGGCAGCTCTGTATGAGTAATGGCTGCCACAATCTCACAGAGCAACCAGAACCTCAACTCTTTTCTTTGCAGGAACATGTGTGAGCCAGTTTTTACACTGTATGCAGCTAAAATGAGAGAGACAAAGAGACCAAAAATAGAGGAAAAGATTGAGTAGTCTGTTATTTAGTCTCTGTTGGCATGTTTCATATATAATCTCTGCAGTTGTATCTCAGATGCTTAGCTGTCAACACCTTAATGAAATATTCAGTAGATCAAATTCTCTCTGTACCTTAGCACACATGCAAGCAGAGATTGAATCTGCATCAGTTTTACTTGCAAAAATGTGGACCTTTTCCTCTCTTGCCATTGTTATTATTACTATTATTATTATTATTATTATTATTACTCTAACATTAATATGACTTAAATTAAAGTAAGGCATTAATGACTTTGCAATTGGTCTTTATTCTACACTCCAGCTTGACTTTGTGCATTATCAAAATGCATATTCATGTGAGGGGAGGAATACTGGCAACATCTCCGCCTATATTTCTCAAGAGTTAGGAACTATTTTTCACTAGAGGGACAAAAAATGGACTATTAATTGTATTGTTAAGGAGAAAATGCCTGAGGGTAATTTAACACCAAACAGTTGTTCTATGCAGCAGCAAGAATGTGAACTTTTATTGTTTGCTTTAGAGTATCAACAGTTCAAACAGCTAAGAAAATCTACTCTGCTACACCTTCCGAATACAGGGGGTGTAAGTACACATTAGGCACATAGTTTGAATTACTGATAGCTTGGGCTTTAAGGAGCTGAAGAACAAAGAAACACACTGAGAGATTGTCTGAATCATATTCAAAATAAAACACTCCCTGTACTTGACCCTGGAGATTTATAGTTGCATTCTTTAGTTTATCCCAGCCTTTGGCAAAGTTCCTAATTTCTGAGTAATACCCCTGCAAAAACCTTGAGAGTCTTGATTGTATGCAGTAAGTTTAGTCAATAATTCATGAGGGGATTATTTCTTGCAAAGGCAAACTTTTTTTTTTCTCAGGACAAAATTTTAAAATCAGAAATATATAGATTACAGATTAACTAAACCAAAATAAAAACATATAGCTTTTTATGCTCCTATTACTGCCTTTAAAATATCCCATGGCAACATAAAACAATGTTTTCAGAGTACAAAGACACTAAAACAGAAGTTTGCTTTTCAAGAACACTGTGTACTTACAATATAGTAAGATTATGAGAAGTTACTGCCCAGTACTGTTTTGAAAAGCGCTAAATTCAGAGGCTGTGTTTGAACATTCTGTTCTTCATAATCCAGAGGCAAAATTGAGTCAAAGGACTCCCTCCAGTGAACGAAGCCTTTTCTAAGTCTCACAGAAGGCTTTCCAAACTGCCATTTGTGTAACAGCTTTGAATTCCCCAACTCCTTTTCTTCACAGATGTCGGGGAGTTCTGAAGGGAAGAGGAAGGTCAGTGACAGCACCTTTCTTTGTTTAGGGCCATCAGTTATGAACTTTTGCTTCCATTGGGAACTCGAGCAAGTTGATCTTTCTTACAGAAAACAAAAATCCCACTTGCCTGCCCCTTCACACTTCAGAGTGTTTAATTGTTGATAGGAGGAACAGAAATTACTAAGGAGGCATTTCAAAATTGTCCTGCTCATTTCACCCACCTCAAAATAGTAACTTGAATCTGAGTTTCAGATGTCCTAGACTAGCAATTTAATCTGTAGAGTAAGAATTAATTCATGCTCTTCTACTCCTGAAGTGTCTCTTGTTGGATTTTTTCCACACCATATACCAGATTAAATGTTCATTGGTACAAGAATCTGAACATTTCATCTTGCTAATAACTTACCCTTAGGTTATACAGTTGCATACTTTCTGCCTCTTCTTGCTACCATTCTTTCCCGCTCCCCTCATTTTGCCAGCCAGTGATTATTTATTATTGCATGCCAATGTAAATTCAAGTGGTGTTTGAAGAAAGTGCATGCTGTTAAGACACTTAAAAAAGCACTTCTTGCTTAAGTCTGGCTGTGGATCTAGATCCAGATAACTACATTTCTGTCTAGGCACCATGCTTGCAAGTGGTTTTAGACGAAGGATAGGACAATAATTACTTTCTGAATGTGTTTTCTAAAGCAAGTAAAAGAGATTTTTCTTAGTGGCATATTTCACAGCTGTGATATTTTTCATAAAACCTCACAAGAATATGATAATTGTATGCAAAGTGTGAAGATGGCAGAATTAAGAATGTCAGAAACAGATACCATTGACATGGACAGTAGATTAGCATCCTTTTGAGAGGTGTCTCCCTTCCCATTTATTAATGGCATTTGACAAGTAATGAGATGTTTTGAATGAGGAAAAGTATTATGATCTAGCAGATTATTTGAAATAACATTTGAAGTCTTAATTAAAGTTCTTCTGAAGTCGATTAAAAGACTATCATTGCCTCAGAACATTATGCATTAAAGTCCCCAAAGCTGCCACTGTTCATTATCATCAGCTCAATATTTTTTTTCAGATAAAAACTGTAATGCTTCTATTGTTATTTACTGTAAAAATAGAACTATCATTGACTTTTAGGGAACTTGCACTGTTCCTAGACATTCTCTGCTGCTACTATCTGTAAATGCTCCAGGTTGTGCAAATAGCTAACCTCAAAACTGAAAAAACCCTTCAATTAAAGTACTGTAACCTTATTCTCCAAGTGCCAACCTCTGTAGCCTGTGTCTAGGGCAAAAACTTTAAAGGCTGATCTAGTCCCTGAAAAGACCAAGCAACATCAGAATCCAAAAGTCCCTGAAGTCCAACTAACTCTTCAAGGGAATTTATAGTCCTTATTGTATTGAAACTACATCTAAATAGTCCAAGGGTTGTTATACTGTGATCTGCCTCCAGGAAGCTGCCAGAGTGACAGTCAGAATTCTCTGAACGTTTGCCCCAAACAAGGTGTTGCATCTTCTGTTATAAACAAACTGTCCTTCAAAAAAAAAAAAAAACCTTATGGAAAATTTCTCTCTCTCTCATAAGAAAAGACTGCTGTGTAACCATTTGTTCCCATTTGATTAGTTTAGACTGAAAATATTCACAAATGCCTTTGCCATCTTCAGTGAGGTTCATCTTTGTGAAGAAACAAATCAAAACAAAAATGATGTAAACTGTACTGTTTTCCCAAATAAACAACAAAAATAGGTGGGTCTTATACGTTGCAGTAGAGCTTTTCTGAAGATTTAATTGCTTAGCTTATTCCCAACTTCTTCAACATAAACATTTTCCATAACTGGAAAAGCCTTTCAGCATGCTCCAGACCAAGGACCCACTACACCAGGTGATGTGGTAACAAACACACACAAACTCCGTCCCCAAAGAGGAGCTGGGGCATGAGAAACATGATCTGCAACTTTCTCGGCACATTTGCGTACACCAAGGTATGGCAACAAAATTTTGAAATGGATAATTTGAGGTTTTTATTGGAAAGGAGAAATATTTATCTACATTTTCTGTATTTAACATTTGTCTGTAAAGATTTAATGGATTTATGGGAAAATATGTTAAATATACTTATTTCCATCAAAATAGTCTACACCAGTAACAATATTAATTCCACTCCACTTTACAGATATGGGAGTGAATAGTCACTAACTCCAATTTGTGAAAGTTTTATATTTGGTGTACAATAGCTATTATTTAGAACATTCAACAAAGTATATATTTATATTTTATATTGACTAGTAAATGTTCCTTTCTTGTCTTTCCATGAAATTGAAAGTTACTATGATGATTTTAGTCTGTAAATATACATTTATAGCTATGAAATAATATCCAAATAAGTTAAGAAATATAAATCAAAGTAAATCTCTTTTCTGAACATTCATTTTCTTGTAAAAAGTGCCACAAACATACCAGCAAACTATTTACTTCCCATTTTGTTACTGTTTCTCCTGTAAATATGTGTTTACAGTGAGTCTAGCTTTCCCTGATTTGAATAGTGAGAGAATACAATTTGTTCCAGTGTTATTTACATAACAGAAGCAAGGATTTGGACAACTACAAGTATTTCCTAATTGAATTGTAGCAATTTCTAACTCATGAACTTGCAGGGCATCAAAACAGGATTTGAAAATACTAAGAATTATTGCAAACATTTCCTCCACTGAGTCTGCAGTTAATTTTGACCATGTTTGCCTAGATGAAACAAGTTAGGAATTTCCTAACAGAAGACATGTAAATCTAGATCAATCTACAAAAGGGAGACGGTTTTTATTAATTTCATATGGAAATGGAGTCTTATGAAAATCTTTCAGTCTAGAAATTACTATACAGAGGACACAATTACTTAACAGAAACTTTGAAATGCACCAGATTTTTTTCCCATCATCATTAGCAAATAGTTGTGCCAAAAAGTTAAAGAGCATCAAATAGTATCGAATTGTCCTTTGCTTAAATGAGCTGTCTTTCTTATTTGTGCTAGATTGTTATGGTATGAACCAGAAGTGTCATCCTAGCCCTGATGCAGAAAAAGGCCCTTTGCTTTCTTTTCCTGAAATTACACAGAAACATTACTCATCCGATACAGAAAGGTGTCAAAGGTGAAAATCTTATTCCAAACCCAGGGACCTACATTTGAATCTAATAAGGAATCATTGCTGCTGGCCAAGAATATGGGATGGAGACTCATCTACCAATGACTGGAAAAAAGCTGTATTGAAGGAGTCCAAGGAAGGAGAAAGAGCAGATGGTCCATGCCAGCGTATATCATTGAAGTTCTGATACTGCATACAAGTTACTTCATCACTAAATTCCATTTGTGCTGTGTCACCTCATGTTTCCACCGACCTCAGTGGCTGACTGACACTAATAAATCAAAGTTGTGAACATCCTAACCTTCCATATGAGCATTTTGTACCTAAAATCACCAATATTATCATCAAATAATATGGCCTTTGATCCTGAAGTAGTTTATCACCTCTGCAGAGACAATATCTTTGACTGATCAGGATAGCTCAAATCTTCATAAAGGTATTTTTAAAACTACAAAGTTAGTATCTGAAGGATATTTCTCACTTAGGTGCTTAATTTTAACCACCTAATTTTTATTTGTCTACGTCTAAAGGAATCACCTAGCCCCAGCTATATTCAATAAAAAAGAAAATTCACCTCCAGAGTGCCAGAGATGACATTACATGGATCAGTTGCTGGGATCAATTATGTTCTGAAAGCAACTTTCAGTTGTCTAAAATTAGTGAGAAGGATGCATCAGTTTGCAAATCTATGCCCTTGTATCTTCTGTTTAATGTAGTAAGATAAACCTGATTTGAGTCATCTGGCTGACACTTGATTACTTTAAACTTATATCTGCTTCACTCCTTTAAAATCAGTGGAAATCTGAGCATTGTAAAGACAATAGTCATTAAAGACCAGGATGATATTTAGTTCGTTCTAAGGAGGCAAATAAAGTAGACAAAATGGATTATGGCTTAAAAGTACCTACATCTCTCTGCTAGTTATAGGAGGACCCTGGGGGATGTAAGTTAGTGACTTCCCAAAAAATGTAAACAATCATGCACTGATACTGCCCAGCAATTTTTTTAAAATTCTTTTTCAGATCCTAAATACCCTGAATTCCTACTGGCTCTCACACATATCACTCTTTTTTTCACGTTAACTCTAGTTAAGATAATTAAATAAGATATTGAAAGTGTGGTGTCTAAGTATGCCTGGACTCAAACACTGTAAAAGCTAACGCTTAAAAACCTTTTCTCATTTTACTTATTAGTACTGCAATAATTATGAGTACCAAATGACAGCCAATATAAACACTTAAGACAATCATGATGATCATTCTGAGGATAAATCCACAGCACAAGTATATTCCCTCTTAGACCTCTCTTTCCCAATCATTATTCTGCAATTAAAAATCGTTAGTACAGTGAGAATGACTGAGAAAATGACCATTTGTACAAGATATGGAAAAGAATCATTCAGCATTGCTCAGATAAATATTTACTTAGCTGTTCAAAATTACTTGCATAGGAAATATGATGTAAAATGACACCCTTTGCAATTGTCACAAATGCATTTAAAATGTTCTGAAAACAAGCAGAGATCTGTCTTTTGAAGTCACTGATCATATTTGCAAGCAGAAATATTGAATGATGACCCACTACTTCAGGCACCCAATTCCACCCTGACAGACTTTCTGAGATTGTTTTATGTGCTGTTGGAAAGCAAAGATGCACAAGGAGCAGATGTGGACTTTTACATTTGCAATGCCTTTCTGTCTGAGTAGTGATGGTTCTGATAGATATTTTGACATGGCATGCTGACAGAAAACAGGGAAACAAGCATGCTTAGGATGAGCTGGAAGACCACTGAAGTAATTTTAAAAAATAAAGACTGTCAAAACAATAACATTAATACACTGATCTCTATTAAGCGTGTCACAAGACAGTCAAAAGACATTGTGTGAATAAACGCCTTCTGTCACTGTGTCAGGCCCACAATGGCAGCCTTCCAAATGTCCAAAAGGTCTGAAATGTTGACCAGTTTCATTAGCAAGGATAACAGTTTGAGCTAAACTCTATGTGAGTTTTCTATTTCTTGTGTTGCATTCACTCAGATAATCTTGCTTTAGTCATCCTGAAGCTGCATGAAAATTAAAATGATTTTGCACAATGAACAAAAAAAATGTGCATTATGGTTGAGCACAATAATTGGGAAAATCAAGAAAGGCATCCCAAAATCACCATTATTTCTTAAGATAATTTTTTGTATTAATATTTTGAAATTTATTTATTTGATTTGCTTAATTCTATTTTATTTCTATTGCCTTCAGGAAAAGCTTACAATGGAGGACAAAAGGAAGTTAGCTTTTTAAAATGAAAACAGAAGCTCACAAATAAGTTTCTTCTGGAAAGAAGACAGAAAAAAATGCAACATTAACTGAAAATCAAAAATGCTAAACACATGGAAAATTCCAAAATAGGCCATGTTGAAGAAGTTCTTGACAGTGCAAAGTAGACTGATGTACCTAAGCCCCATTAATTTTCAGTGAGAACTGGATGACTAATTGTTCTTGCTGCCTTTGAAAATGTTCCTATAACAAGCCTTAAAGATTTTGTATTCTACTGCAAATTTTACTATAAAAAAAATGTATCATGAACTAATTGCTTGCATTTTCTTTATAATTGTTCAATAAATTTGAAGAGCATTTCCTATTCTTCTCACTTCTGCAATAAATTAATTAAAAGGACTTGTTCTTAAGGAATCACAGCACTTGGATTTTACTGCAGGGTCAAATTGCGAAGTCCACTCATAGCTGATGATGAAAACAGATGCTTAGTGTAAGTGTACATCTGACAATGACAAAAATGGCCATCAAAGACAAGGAGAGATCCCAAAGTTACAGAGAAATCTGAACCCCAATGTTCTAGGAAAAGCAAGCAATATTTTAATCTGAGAATGAAATGTTCACTAAGTGAAAAAATTCTTACTGTCTCCAGAGTGCCAAGATTCAACTTGTTCATTTCCTAATCAATTATTACAGATAATACTGAAATAATTAATTTCACAGAAACTACTCTTGATATTGTATTTATCTTATCTGGCCTTTCAATCAGAAAGGAAATCAAACATGTTTGACCCAAATAATTGAAATGTCATTTTGGCCTGCTTGTGGCCAAGGTGATGTCCATGGTATGATCACAGAAGGAAATTTCCCCCCAAACAGTCTAAAGGTGTTATCTGAATAAACAATATTTTGGTTTGGCACGAGTACTTCACAGGGGACAAAGTGTCAGCACTCTGTGTAAATGATCCTAATGGAGGAGATGTCTGTTCTCAGCTAGATGTGCACATGAGACAAAATTCTCAGAATGGCAGAAAATGAGATTGGGTCACCAGTATATGAAAAAATATTGTTGCTTCCCCTCTATTGCAGCTCTTTTGTTGTTTGACTGTCTTTTAGCAGCTGAGGGTAGGGCCCAGCAACAGTAACATGTGTACATAAAAACAGTAAATCAAAGAAAGCAAGGGAATGGATTTTTATAACAGATTATGATATCCTATTTAAATATTTCATAAATCCTGCTAAGAAACCTCCTATGCAATTCTGATCCAAGATCAATAAAAGGAATATGACATAAAAAGTATTACGAGAGATGAGGAAAATGCAATTTCTGTCTTAGTAGATGGATGAGAAAACTCATTATTTTGCCTTTAATTTTTAAAAAGTCACAATGGCATGCTAATAAATTGGTGTGGTCTTCGAGGGATACTCAGAAAACTTGTCTGCTACAGTTCATAAATCTCCCAAGTGTTTTGGAATTACCAATGCCTTCGGGACACAGAAACACAAACTGCTGGTTCAATGTCAGTTCTGAAAAAAAACCCGTGAATGTTTAAACAAATAATGAGATAAAAAGTAATGCATAATTAAAAGGTTTCTTCAGAAGAAGTCTGAGTTATATTTATTTTAAGGGTGGCAGTGAAATACATTTGCACCTGTGTATGCTCCAAAGGTGCCATTTTCACAAGTCTTACTGCACAGAGAAGGCCTAAGCACATAATGTATTATTTAAAGGGTTCTGCATTTCAAAGAGAGTAAAACTACATGAAAATAAATCTAAAATTTAATTTTAATAACATATCAGATCTTCCAGTATATTGGTCCAGAAAGAGATTTAAACAAATTATCAGTCAACATGAGTCAATGTTTTGTGTTTTATTTTTGTTTGAAATTGTATTTATGAACAGTGTAACAAAAGATTGTGTTGAATCAGTGTAATTGGCCCTATTTAAAAGGTGTCAAAGGTAAGGCCTCTTCTTTGCTTTGCAGTTTCTCTGGTGAAGACACCGGTTTGAAATTGGTACATATTAGTAGTCAGCAGCAATATTTAGCTTCCCCTTGCAATCCAAACATATTTTAACTGAATAGATAACATAAGGGATATGGAATATTTGCCACAATAGGTGTCAGTCTCAGAACAGGCTCCCTCTCTAATGCAATGCATCAGGAAACAAACTGGCTTCCCAGCAAGGGCCTTTATAATATGGGTAAAATCTCTGTAGAGTCCCTCAAAATATGACATACAAACTACATGACTACAATTAGTTTAAGGTACTTCACTGTGAATCTTAAATTAGAAAACTAGTTCCTTTAGTATTTTATATCTAATTAGAAATCTGCTTTTATGTGCAATCCACAGACAGAAAGTGGTGGCATGTATATGGCAGCACATAGTACACTACACCCCACACAGGTCTAGAGAATAAAATACTTCTTACTAAGACCAAAAATCCCACAGAATCATGTAATGGGTAAGGTTGAAGGGGACCACAATGGGAACCTGGCCCAACCTCTCTGCTTAAGCAGGGACATCCCAGAGCATATGGTACAGGACTGCATCCAGATGCTTCTGGAATATCCCCAGTGAGAGAGACTCCACACCCTCTCTGGGAAATCTGTTTGAGTGCATGGTCACCTGCACAGTAAAGAAGTTTTTCCTCATTCAGGTGGAACTTCCTGTGCATCATTTTCTACCTGTTTCCTCCTGTCCTACTGCTTAGCACCACTTGGCTCCATCCTCTTGACACTCTCCCTTCAGATACATTGCTGAAGTCCCCTAATACACATACCTGCATTTTGGGGGTGCAGTTCAGAATACCTCAGGTCTGATTCTGCAAGCTATGTGCCCATTACAATCTGGGGATCATTAGAAGTCCCTCTGGAGAGTGTCATTTGGTGTAGTTTCTATCTGAAAGAGATCTGGTCCCTAGGCTATAAGAACTTCTCCATGATGCAAGCACAGGTGAGCAGTGTCAGTAGCAGTTATTGAAACATCTGAATTGACTATCATGAACTGCTACCATAAGAGTCTGAACATCCTTCTCTTCTGCTCTGCAGTGTATCACTAAATGGCATTCCCTCCTAATGTATTTGAAACACTGAAAATGAACAAACTCAGTTTTTAACATTAAACCTTGTGTTTTAATTAAAAGTTGTTTCAGGAGGCCTCAACTGATACTGGCTAATGGTATAAGTGTTTCATAGTTTAATTGCGTGAAAATCCAAGATTGCTCCTTCTCAGGAAGACGTCCAGCTATGCAAACTAGTCATTATCTCTTTAGATACCAGTAGTTAAAAATTAAGATTCAATGTCACGGTCTTTCATGCATTCAAGTTCCCAGACTGCCTCAGAAGTAATTTTGCTTTCTAAATATCTTTTTTATAGGTGTCCAATTGCTAACTCAATAGTTATCTTTGTATTTTTTACTTGAAAATCAACAGTCCACTTGAGTCAATCACATATGGTATGTGGTTCTACACTTTTGTAAGTATTAGATTGTGATCTATGGTCAAAATGCAGTGTGCCAGTTTGGCCAAAATCTAGCAATATATCCTCTTAGAGAAAAACAGGTTACAACCACCCCACCCCCCACCAGGTTTGGGAAAAAAACTTTTTCCTCGAAGGAAAGTGAAAGAGATAAAACTATTTCTTTAACAAACACACAGGAAAAGAATAATAATGCTAAATAATAAAATCTCTCACTGTGGAGAGGAACCTGGGAAGATTTCAGAGTCTGTCTGTAGGTGTGGTCCTTCCTCCCCCTCGGAGCTGGCATGGGGGTGGGTGCCCCCACCCCCAGTGGAAAATTCTCCTGATGTGTTCTGATGTTGTTGGAACAGTCCACAGGAGAAGAATGTAAAAACCAAAGTCCCAAGAAAACAAAATTCAGCTCTCCGTCTCATGGCGGAGAGAAAAAAACCCCGAAGCGCTAGCTGAAGAAAGAGGCAGGGTGCTTCCTCCGTGCTCCTGCAGCCGGAGAACACAGAGGAGTCTCTATCCCTGTGTCCATGGGAACTGCTTTGAAAAGTTCATTTTTGTTTTTTATTTTTTCCTCCCCTCTCAAGCTCAGTTTAACGGCACACTAAAGGCACAAAATTAACTTTTTGGCATAGAGCCGTGATAGGGGATACACATCATAGAGTCACCCCAAGACACGTAGGAAGAAACTGATGGTGTCCTTCAGCAATGGCAGAAGGAACTGTCTTTTTCATTACTATAATACTTTTTAATTTCTGTCAGGGTTTTACATTTGGGACCAGTTTCACCAGATAATGACACATTGCACAACAGAATGACACAATGCACAAGAAGGGATGACTCCTCTAACAACTACAAATTATTTATTGCCGATTCAAGAGGGATCCAAATATTTCTGGAAACCCTGTTGCTGGAATCAGAAGTTGCTTTCCAAGAAGGAGACACTGATGTGCATCATGTATCATTCAGCCACTCAGATTATAGTCAATGTCTTCAACACAACTTTTATAGGAAGTGTCTAAATAGGAAGTGTATTGTGCCCATTTAGAAAGAAGATTGAAATCCAACAAATACAGTAGGAAAGTATTGGAACTCCCTTGGCATTATCCTAGCCTCTAACTAGTCCAAGTCATAAATTTATTGCAGTAGTACCCGTGCTTTTCTGTTTAAAAATTTAATTTTTTTAAGATGGAGGGTGATGATCTCATCTCCTTTATAAATGTGTAAAAAACAAAATCATTTCATGTACTAAGAGTATATCTGAACAGTATCAGTGACGACTGATGATGGTGTCAAGGAATCCAGAGATCATTAAAACTATGTGGGAATAAAACTTTAATTTTAGTGTCCCAAACCCTTTCAGAAGTTTGGGCATTTAAGCTATTTAGACATCAAAGACAGCTGTATTCTTCTAAATAAATTCTTGGATCTTGACCACATTGTTTTCTTGGGGTTTTGGCCCTAATTGCATGGGCATGAAAGCAAATAAGGCTTTTGACTTTTACATAGTTTGTTTTGTATCAAAAATAACCAAGAAATCCCATATATAGTAACCCCTTTCCACTAATAGACACAAATAAACAAGAAAAAAAAATCCTGTTTAGCTAAACTGAAGTCCATAACATAATTATTCTTGCACTTAACTGCAGAGAAACACATTCAAACTCTGGGGTTACAAAATAATTTTTCCTTTGGCTTTATAAATAAGAGATTGTGTTTCTGCTTTCTGAAGTGTTCATAGTAGACAAGAACCATGTACTTTTTCCCTGTATGTCATTCCTTGCACAACATATGAATAGAAAACACATCTTAAAAAATAAAGCTTGTTTCTTTGTTTTCATTTAAATAAAGTCTGAAATATGTGTAGTCTAAAAATGGGAACATGCTGAAGGTGAAAGGCAAGTCTGCTTGCTGGAGCTAAATTTACACCCACATTTACTGAGAACATGTGTAGGACTGGAACTCGGGGTACATAACCTATATCCTCAGGGAAATGTGGGTCATTTGAACATATAGTCAAAGGATACTGGAGCAAATTTGTCTTTATTAAAGCATGTTGGTTCACATGCTAATAAGTCTGGCATTCAAATGGCTAGATAGATGACTCTGCCTGTAAAAAAAAAAAAAAAAAAGGTACTTGGTGAATACAAATCTAATAAGAATATTGATTTAAAAGTTTTTTTGTCCAAGTGGTAAGTGGACAACTCAGGCAGATGTCAGTGAGGTGTTACTACAAGACATTTAACTGATGCTGTGCAGTTAAGAACAGATAAAGTGAGGTTCAATGTGCATAGCTGGGGATGTCAACTCAGATACTACAAGAATTCAGCAAAAATTCAGTGAATAGCTCTTGTTAGAATATGCAAGTTTGGGCTGACAGATATTTCACATAATTTAAGTCATGTGAAAGTTAGAAATGCAGTTGAATATGCAGGGTTCCTCTTCAGCCAGAAATAACCGAACCCAGGGAGATTTATCCCCCAGTCCCAGATGTCCCTTCCTGAGGAAGGATGAGCCACCCACCCTTTGGCAGCATCTCCCTCTCAGTTGACTATAGAGGGAGCTAAACAACCGGAGTAGGTCAGACGTCTCCACAACACACAGCTAAAGCTGGGTGAAGGACACCCCACACATGGCACCCAGAGAGTCAGGCACTTCTGGAAAGTGTCACACAAGCCCCAAACACCACTCTGAATGCTGGCTGGGGAAAGGGACATTTGGAATAGAAGCCTGTCTGAACTCCTCTTCCTCCTGATACTCTGGGAAGTTTGGGTTCAGATATCCCTGCTCTTCCTGGAGTCAAAATCTTCAATGGAGCCATATTTCTGGTCATGAAAAATGCTATACTGCCTAAATCTGGCTGGAACAGATGATCCTGAGGCTTTTCTTGGGGAAGTAGTCCAGTCTTCAGGAAAGAAGATGGAATGATCCTTCATACACACAAGCCTGCTTAGATCCTCATTTTCCTAGCAATCAGAGTGTAGAACAGAAGAGAAGGAAGCCCCACAAATGCAAGAGATTTTTGCTGAATTGGAAGAGAAAACTGGACTGAACTGTTAGGCAGGTACTTTGGGTTTGGTTTTTTCAATGTTTTCAATCTCCTCCCTTCATATTTTTATATGCTGCTTGTCTGAGGTAAAAGCCACTGTAAATGCAACAGAGTCTGATAGTCAATGTCTCACTGTCTTTTGGATGAGTGACCTAAGTGCTAAGCAGGTCCCTGAAATGGTAATGAGGCACATAACACTTTCATGTTCTAGGCCCTGTTGTACTTTATTGTACTTTATTGTGCTTACTTCCATTTGGTTAATCACTTTTATTTTTCCACTTAAATAAAGCATTTCCTCATTTTCCTCCCAAAGGTAAGAGGGGTGTACAAATCTCATCTTTTGCCACTTGCATGCTCTCCATGACTTACACCTGGGATCAATTGTGCTGCTCTGCAGAGCTTCAGTGAATTTGCATTTCTTTTTTTTTTCCCAAAGTGCTGTATTCCAACTCCACTTCATGGAAAAGGTCTGACCATAATCTTTACCGTTATTATCTCTAGTTTTTAACCTATATTAATAAATGTTAAGGTTAAGAGAGAACATTATGATCTGGTTTTCTACTTAACACAGGCCAAAGAATTGCAAATGACTGGGAAATGTCTATCACCATAGAGCTTAAGAATTTAGACAGATGGGTAGATTTCTACCTCCTTTTTTAAAACTTGAAAATATGTCAAAAATGGGTTCTAGAAATGTATTTCTGAATGGAGACTTAACCCTTTGCTTCTGTGTTCAAATCAAGTGTTGAGGTCCAGTTGATAATTGCATGCCAAGTGAGGAAAATTCTTTATTCTTGCAAACCAAGAGAGTTATAAACGCTGCACTCAACCTTCCTCAGACTTTGAAACCAGACACAGTTTTAAAGGCATTTTCTCTGCTTAAGTGAAATAAAGCAGAGCTCATATTACTCTCATTATTGGTTTCATAGTGTCTTTGATCCTGTAATACAAGAAGGACAAAGGATTAGATAATACCTTGAACATCATAATATTGTAAGTCTGAAGTCATACATAGAGAAACAGCTTGAGAAAAATGACAGTATCCTTAACCTCCTGAGCTCCTTTAAAGGCCATAGACACCAAAATCTTGCAGCAGTACCAAAATCTTATGCTGAAGGCATTTTTTGGTAAAGTATACTAAATGTTACTATTGCCTGTTCTCTAACAGCTCATGTATTGTATCCCTAATGCTCTCTTTGCAGGGAAATTCAACAGGATGAACAAACACATCAGCAACACAACTACATGTCTGATTCCTCATGTCTGATCAATCAGTCAATTCATATCTGATTTATATTGACTTCAAATGCACTGGTTTTATACTAATGTATCTTAGAGTTACTCTAGCAATACCAAGTGTAACTGCAGTCAAAATGAGATTAATGTACATCTATATTTATGTCTCACTCATCTCTCTATATCAAGCAGTCTGCTCGTGCATGTGAAGCAGGTGGATATAAATAGACGAGCTTTCAAAAACAACTGTTTCATTATCAAGGGATTGATTGAACAGACTGAACAGTAGGAATGAAATATTTATTAAGTATGTATAGAAGCAACTCATGGTGAAGAAGTTTGAGTTTTCCTGGAAGCAGCCTTGCTGAAATGAATCTTTGATGCTCTGGAGTTTTACTAGATGCTTTTTTATTTTTGTTATTTTTCCATTCTTCCGTAGGGTACACATTACCACAATCAAAATCTTATCTACACCCTATACTTTATTTAATTTCATATTTTTTGTGGCATTTCAGCATTATTATAATTCCGGCAACTCCTGAAGGAGATTATATTAATAGTATACTAGGACCCCCCATTCTGATGTGGAGGAAAGCTAAAAAATATTTTAAATTATTAACTTTTCTACATTGTCAGATTTCCAGTGATCACAAATATTGAAGGAAGCATAGAGGAAAGTAGGTCAAATGACTTCAGATAACTGCAGGAGAAACCCTCTAGGGATATAAAAGAGAGAACCAACGCACAAAATATTATAGAACTAGAAAAATCAGTGATTAACAGCTTTGAAACAGGGCCCCAGATAGTCAATCTTCTTCTTTTGTGTTGCACTTTCATTTGTTCAGTATTTATGCAGCTGAAGTGGCACCACACACAGTTCTATGGTTGATGTCAGAGGCATAGAATATGACAACTATAGTAGAAAATGATCAGTCCTGGTTAAAGTGGGGGCACAGGTCTGGTTTTATCTGTCTGCAGAGAGTCAGATAGGTAAACTCTTTGAAATGGTGTGCTGTTAAATTATCTAGTGCTGTGTTCATGTTCATACTGAAGTTCTTAGTACCAAGGTCTTAGCAATGGCCTAAGCCAAGTCCTGGGCCCTTGAGAATAGGTTGCAATTTTGTTGTGTTTTTTTTTTTTTAATTCTGCAGAAAGACAGATTTCCCTAAGAGGACTGAAACTGCTTTTCTGTATGCCAAAGTCAGAGGAATTTGATGGTGGGTAACTGAAAACTTAGACCAATTCCCACACAACTCAGTGGAATAACCTGTTGATTTCTATCAAAGCAGCAGAAAAATGTGAAAGCAAAACTCAGAGAGGATTAGTCACAAGGATATTTTCCATCTATTTTTGCTATGCACCAGTTTTCCACTATAATTTTGCTCCCTTTTAGAGTTCCAGACTCATACTAAAAAAATGCACTGGTGAATTAATTCCTACACATTTAGTTCAGACAAACAGCTCTTGAAATTATACTTTTACAGTCCTTGAGAACTAAATCTATTTGAGGGTATTGCCATATTTCTGAAAGAATGATTAGGAAAAAAAATAAAAGAAAAAAGTATACATGTTAGCAGATCTGTAAAAGAGCAAAGAAGATTCTCAGGTTGTGTCTGTGTCCAGACCAGAAGGACCAGAAATAGGAGGGAAAATATTTTAACAAATGCAAAAGGCATCAGTACCTTATATGCACTTGCAGTGACTCAGTCATTTGGAGACCAGAAAATAGTAAGACAATCAAACAAATAAAAGTCTTCAAGGGTTAAAACTAAACCTCTAACTGTCCAAAGGCTGAAAATGGTGTTTCAGAGTTGAACAAAAAATACATTTCCAGTAAGCTAAGACAGGGATATTTCTTCAACACTGAAACCCTTAATTAAACGCCAAATTGCCTGTAGCTTGGCTCGTGTTAACTATTCATGCTAATTATTTACCATGGATTTGTAACACATAAGGTCAATATGACAGGCATGTATTTAATTTTACAAATCAATGTAGAGGTTACTCTCTGAGTATATTGGAAGTCTAAAAATGAAAATACATTCATTTGTGAATCAACTTCCCTGTAGACAAAACTAATATCAGAACTTCGCATTCATTCTCTAGTTAATTTGAAGAAGTGTAGCTCTCCTAGTGGCATCAAATGGAATTTTTTACGTGTCAAAAAAAGTAAGATTTCATTGTTCTGAGCTACTGCATCACACGTCATGTTCATTATGAAAGTAACTGCAGTTTAACTGTGATTCCAGAGACCAGAGATCAAAGGTTTTCAGGTTTTATTTTCTAAATAAATGTCAATAGCACCTTACTTCTGCTATTATTCTAAACTCTTGGCAAACATAATTATTCTCTACAGACATTGATAATGGGTTCAATGCAGTCACTTTTGATCTCAGACAGTAAAAAACTGTGAGACTCACTAGCACTTGGAGGAGAAGTTATTAGAAATCTATTGTGACACAGACATGGGCAAGGAGCCCCTTTGGAAAAGAGATGTTCTTACTCTAAGTTCTGATATACATTATTGTAGTATGCTTGTAGAGTGTAATTCTTTTTTTATACTTAATTCCACTCCTTTGGTAGCTTCAGCCAAATCATGATCTCCCTGGAATAATTAGGAATTTTTCCCACTAAAATTATTGGACAGACTTCCATTGCCTTTGAATGGATTTTAAAACAATGTTTCAGAAAGATGTATTTTAAATTAGCGGTACGAAAATATTCATACTCCTATGGCTTAGAACCTGGGAAATCCTACAAGGTAATTTATTATTAAATATTAGAAATGCAGTAGTAATTAATTTCTTGTGTTGCTTCAGCCCTCTACTATGATTCTTCTCAAAAAAAACCTACACCAAACAGGAGTAAACAAATTAGGAAAATAAAAGAACTATCATTCTAAAACTCAGAACACCAGTCTTTGGGCAAACTCATTTCTTAACTTACCTGAAAGGCCTGTTTTGGGTTTGTTTGCTAACTGAAGTACTGCACGCTCACCAGGATTTCTGGAATTGGAGTTTTCCTTCTGACTATTATGAAAATATATGCAAAATCTCAAACTCAGATGTATGTTCTATGTAAAGATCTTCTAATATTTAAAAGCGTAGAACTATGTGTTTGCTCTGACTTATATTTCCTACCATGTAAAGGACCATCTTCTGAGCATATTTACGATAGCTGACATAAAAGAACTGGAGAAAGGAAAGAACATTTCCTCTTTTTTTTCTTTTTCCCCACCTCCCTGACTTGACCAACACATTTGCAAGGCTGTTTTTGTAAATGATGTGCCAGCTGACTTTGATGTGTTTTTCCTGTTGTTGCTTCACTGCTCAAAGGTTTTATTTATTCCCTTTAACTTGAAAAAGAGGTCTTTATTTAAGACTTCTAGACACAGTGCTGAATTAAGGGTCGGGTTGATTTGCATCACTTTCATTAAATGCTGGGAGGCATCACTTCTCAAAGATTGTCCCCTGATGCTTCAACCCTTCAATATAAATGACTTTCCTCTGGGAATTCACATATCCTGAAGTGTTTTGTTCACAGATTGTAAAAACAAGGAAGAGTTAATCTTAGGACACAAAAATAATTCAGCTGATATTCCTTCTCTCCAAACCAGTATTGAGAACAAGAACTGGAAATGCACATCAGCCTCTCAGAGGGCTTTAGAAACTTCTTTGAGCAGTTAGACAAGGCTTCATGTCATTCACCCTTTATTAAGAAAAACGATATTCAGCTATGAATTGTGATAGGAATGCATACTTTCTACCTCTGGAGTTTGCTTCTCCGTACAACAGCCACTCAAAACCCCCAAGGACTCTGTGAATATTACTGAAAAATAAAACAATTATCTTAATATCTGCACTAAGATATTATCAGAGGCTACAGAACTGATGGATTTTATATGTTGAACTGTTTTGTGAAATTAGTTCTCAATATCTGTCTTTAGGATACAGAGATATCAAGAGTCACCCCAGCGTTCATGCAATTCATACTGACAAGGACTGACCTCACCTCATGAAAGGTGCTGCTTTCACTAGGATCTTAAATGACAACAACAGTTCAAGCTTATAAAGCTCTTTCTGCTTTCAGAATTTTAAGCAATGAAGGATCACATCAAGGATCACAGACTGGGACCTAGCTAGATCTAGGAGTTTCACAGAGGAGGATGGATGCCAAACCGGACAGACCTGGACAGAAAATCTCAGTCAGTCAGGGACGTATCCTTGGGGAGCTGCACTTCTGCCTCATCTGTGTGAAAGGAGTGGGCACATAATTACTGTTTCTAGGAGCAACACTTGCTCTATTGTGCCACCACCACCACCCCTTGCTGATGGCCCACGTGTCCTCAAGTGGCTTTTCTGGAGATCAGAGACAATGACAGAGCAGACAGTCAACCTTTCCTGCTCCAGCAGTGCTCGCCCTGCTGCTGCTCCTTTGGCCGTTACCCAACTTAAAAATCTGTCTCATAAACAGAAACCTGATGTAGCAGATAATCCTTTTCTTTCACTGTGAATGTCTATACCATGTATTATTATTAGTCACAATATTGATGTCCTTTTGCAGGCATCCCTAACAGAATAACAAAAGCAGCTTACAGATCCTTTCTGTCTTAAAAAAAATATTATAAACAAAAACACAAACTGAAATATATTATTTATACTGGTAAATAACAGATAGAATGAGTCTGTATAATGAATAATAATCATTCTCCATTGTTTTTTGACCTATACTAAAACAAAAGTTCCAGTTTTCATGAGTCATCCTAATTAGAGCAGTAATTGAAATTAGATTTGTTTTTCCATCATAAATAGGTCATCCATTAGAATAAATCATTTTATTGTCTTGCAGAGCTGTACAGGAGCCATGCAGCACACTGGGTTCTTGAAGCACTGTGTTCTGGACAATCAATAAGGCAAATTTATGAACATGATTTGTTCAGTGAAGTAATTTAATTGTATGTAATGTGATCAGAAAGGATTTAAAAAAACAAAGTCGGGAATTGGGAAATGAGTAAAGCAGATGCATAGTAACACAAAAGCAAAACCAGTAACATGAAGCTACCCAAATGTTGATTCAGGCTTTCACAGACTGGTCTATCTTCCTGGCTCGAGAAGCTTTTTGTGTTAAACCCTGGCAGAAGTTACCCAGTGCAGTCAGACTGATACTGACAAAGCAATTTTGCACCATTGTGAGAATATTGGCACTAGTCCACCCACTGGGTTCCTGCTTTTTAAATTTGCAGATTTTGAGTGGGCAGAAAGTTGCTTTAGTTCAAGGGTCTGATCTTTACTGGCAGTGTAAAAAGCCTTCTGGAACCAACTAAATTATTACATGCCCCTCCTTTTTTTGAAAACGTGAATAAATTAGAGAGCTCGTACATACATTTTAAACTCTAAAGTGCTGTTTGCTGCTCTCCAGAAATGTCTTTATTGTTCATTGTAGAATAACAATAAAATATGCACCCACAGCTCCATAGACAGTCTCACAGGACACAGCTAACCACAAGAAGGAGATGAGCTTGGAGTTCAAGTACCCCATTTCCCATTTTGCCCTGCAAAATACATCAAAGAAGCAGATTTCTAATTTATGTCTGCAGACTTTGCAGTGAAAAAGTCTGCAAGTGAAAAGCAGCCCTTTGCCAAACTAATTGTACAAGACTAAATAAATAGATTTTACACATACCTAACAGGAATAATCCTGTCTGTCTATCAGTAAGGCAAGGCATGCAGTATAAACAGGACTTAGTGTATACTGAGTGGGAATTCAGCCTTCCTGGTGTGAACATCACACTTTGGTTAAATAAGTCTCACTCTTCCAGTGTACCTAAAATACCCTGCAGAGAGAGGCAGTATATTACCCTGGGAACATTACTGCACTTTTTCCTCAATCCAAAGCTGGAAGCTCCCATCTAGACAACTTGATCACTGGCAAAATAAGGCCACATTTATTCCTTATGTCATGTGGCTGAAATGGCATAAGTAAAGGAAAATCAAATATGTTCCTTCTGAACATAGCAAGATTGCTGGGTTCGGTGTTTACCATAATCCTTACAGGTCAAAGAATCACAGGATGGCTGAGGTTGGAAGGGACCTCTGGAGGCCATCTCTTCCAAAACCCCTGCACAAGCAAGAACACCAGTTGCCCAGGACCATGTCCAGACATCTTTTGAATAGCTCCGAGGATGGAGATTTCATGATCTCTCTGGCACCCTGTGCCAAGTTCTCCGTCACCCTCACAGTGAAAAAGTGTTTCCAGTTGTTCAGAGGAAACCTCCCGTGTCTCAGTTCGTGCCCATTGCCTCTGTCCTGTCACTGGGCACCACTGAACAGAGCCTGGCTCCATCCTCTTTGCACTCTCCCTTCAGGTATTTACACACATTAATAAGCCACCCCTGAGCCTTCTCTTCTCCAGGTTAAACTGTCCCAGGTCCCTCAACCTTTCCTCATACAAGACAAACTTCAGTCCCTTAATCACTTTCATGACCCTTTTTTTGTACTCTCTCTTCTATGTCCATGTATCTCTTCCTGAGGGACCCAGAACTGGATGCAATATTCCAGAGGAGGCCTCACTGGTGCTGAGGGGAAGGATCACCTCCTTTAACCTGCTGGTAATGTCTTGCCTAATGCAGACCAAGATACCCTTTTTGGCCACAAGAGCATAAGAGAGTGTAAGAAAATTGTAGCTGCTGACTTCTTGCAGCCAAATGAGATAGGGCAACCTAAGCCAGAGCATGCCAAACATGGGCTGAGGTTACTGCAGATGCTCAGTGTGGTGATGTCTTACACTTCTGCAGAACTTCACATGTGATTAACTTCCTACCCTTACTTGCCCTTTAAGGAGTGGGACCCAAACCTATAAATGGAGCCTAACTGTGGCTTTTCTTTTAAACAGAAAGAAAATAATAAATTTTAAATGTAAGTTCAATGCGCATGATGGCTCTCTCTGTATATATACTAATGTACAGTTTACAACTGCTTGCTGTCAAATATTTTCAGGATTCCTTAATTCAAAAGGCAAAAACTCTTTGGCACAGAAACTTACCTCTTACTTCCCAGATTTTCCTTTGTTTCCACCTGGGGAAAGATTTTGAAAAATCCCTTTGCAGCTTACTTCAGGTAGTTGTTTGTGTTGGGCTAGTTTCTAACATTGTCTCTGGCTCCATCTTTTGCTCCTGACTGATTCATCTCTTGACTTATTGGAAGCTGTTGATAAGCCCTGTTCCCAGCCCCTGTGGAACTGTGTCCTACTGGGGAAGGCACTGACTACCTTGCCTCACCCTGTTTCCCAGTCCCTGAGAGAATATCCAGCTCCTCTCTGCCCCAACAGTGCCCATTTCCTTAGTTAGAACAAGAAATTGGTCATGTGCATAATGGGTAAGCTCATATAAATAGCAAAGGACACAATTCATAAAAGGGTATCTTGTCAATTTAGGAACTTTAATTTAAACAAGATTATAGGCTAAACAAGTTGTTATTGCATGAAAGTTTTCTATTATTTCCTGTGTTAATAAAATTAAATATCTTCATAGGTATATGGAGAACAGACAAGATTCCACAGAAATTTTTGAAAGGTCTAGGGAGAAAATCCTATTCCTTTTCCCAAGGAATGCTCAGTCTTTCAATCTTTTTGTTTCCAAGTTATGTAAGTGATGAAGACGCATAAAAGTTGGAAAACATATGTTGAAAAATATTCAGCTCAAGATAAGGTGAAAATATTCTATTTTGTGTCATTTTTGTTACAAATTCTGAAACAGTTACTTTGAATAATTTTCTTGAATAATTTTGAAAGTATTTCTTGACAAGCTGGAATTTACTTAGAAGTGCCTCACACTTAAATGAAATTGTTTTTTAATGTAAAAATGATGAACAAAAATTATTTATAGGAAATAAAAATGTCTAGAAAGTTGTTGCAGCATGCTATCTCAATCACTGAGAAAACTACAGAAATACATCAAAACAAATGCTGTTGAATTAAATCCTAATCAAAAAACTGTTGGAACATTCTTAAAGACCTTCATAGTCATTAATTTAAGTGGACACAGTTTAATATGTTTGCAGCAAGATCCACACTAAGGACATAAAAGTACACTCATATTTTGGGACAAGAATGAAAGGAAACAAAATACCAGGCAACAACAAAAAAATTGACAAATTGGCTGTTTTTTAAAAATCTGACATGGCTTTCTAAATTCACTATGAATTACAAAAGTCCTATGAACTTCATGTCTTTTCCTCATTACTCTACTATTGCCTAATCATTCAATCATCATGTTTTATAAAGTTAAGATATATGAAGGTGTTAAATAAAATAAGAGCATAAGAAAGAGGCTTTAAACTTTTCTGTAGAAAAGATTGTAATAGGGAATTCACAATTACATTCTCTATGTTTCCAAACATCTTTGAATATCGGGAAGTTTAGCTCACCTGAGGATTTATGCACCCATTAGGGAAGGGTGACGATAACTATTCTGGAGTGAATGCAGGCATGTCTTGTGTTTTAGACACTTGTTAGCAACATGGTCTTGCTGACTGCGTGAGAAATGGTCCAATTCTTCCCACTATCTGTCTCCATGACGTAATCTTTGAAGAATTTGTTGATTGCTCAGTAATGGAAAAAGACAACTTTGCTGACATTCAGCTTGATAAGACAGGTCTTTCTGAAGAATCATTTTACCAGTCCAGAGATATGTATCAGAACAAAAGACAAAAGGAATTTAAATTTAGGTGGTATTTTTTTCCAACAAGAGTTTTTTTTAACCTCTCAGATGGATTTAAATGTCTTTTAGTTAAGTAAGGGAGAAAAATGTATGTATGGAATAGAAGAAATAGAAATTTAAAAGCAAGCAAACAACAACAAAAAGACAAACCAAAATTGTGTAATAAAACGGTCTTGGACAAATAGACAGACTTTTGCTTAGTTTAATAAATCAGAAGTCCTTACGTGGGAATTTAGGTGACTGCTTAAGAAGGAATTACTGTTCAAGACAAATATTAACTTTGTTTTAGTTCTCAGCTATCATTCTCACTCCATTTTAGATTATTGTAGAGGCCTAATTTTCACAATAGAGACCTATTTTCATATTCTGAACTGATCTAAAGTTTTCAAAAAATACAAACCAAAAAATTGCATGCTATAATAAATGCTATAATAAATAAACCTCTGACCGCTGCAGTACATTTTCCAAATGTTTGTTTTAAATGAATTATTAATATCTCAGAAATTATTCTGCTTGAGGAAAATGTCAGTTATTAGCTATTCATATTTTGATTTATTTGGAATTTTTTTATGAATTTCAGAGTTGTCTCTAGGAAATTAGTTTCTAAAATATTACTTGTTAATGTTTCAATGAACTGTTCAGTACAACAAGAGGTTATACAATTAGAGCAAAATAAACCATCCCTCTTTTTCCTAGAACAAGGCAATAGAACACATTTAAAAACTCAAACCCAAGCTAAATAAAATCAAATAAATATTTAGCCTCTCCTTCTGAATGAAATTTTATCTTGGTTTTAAAAGCACTGCAGACCTCTTTAAAAATGTGCATAATTGTTTATGTTCAGTAATGAAATTAAGCTGATAATTAGAATGTACAACAAAAATCATGTGACTTTTAATACTACATATAACTGAAAAAGGTACTTACAAAGCCTCTTGTAAATATTTAGAAGGACCTAAATGCTGAATAAAGTATCAGCAATATATTATTTCATTAAATAAACCATTTAAAGTGAAACATGTATTCTTATTCTCCAACATGCATGTGGAATGCTAAAGCTTTCTGCTTGGTGAAATAATTCTGGAGTGTTGAAGTGCT
Source organism: Monarcha castaneiventris obscurior (assembly GCA_026261815.1). Lineage (NCBI taxonomy): Eukaryota > Metazoa > Chordata > Aves > Passeriformes > Monarchidae > Monarcha > Monarcha castaneiventris. Next base: position 9,448,214 of record JAMPIT010000230.1, on the reverse strand, counting down.
GCATTATACTAGACATTTAAATTAGCACAGTTTAGTTAGAATTACAAAAAGAAATGGTATTGGCTCATTTGAGATTTCGTTACAAATTCAGACATTAGTGGGGCTTGCCAGTGCTTTGTATAATTTTCACTGGGCATAGGAGAAGAAACAAATTAGTTTCATCTGTGTTGAACAGTTCCCACCAAAACAAGGTTGAAAAAGACTGAGCCAACTGTGCTGTCTGCCCTTGCCATGACACAAGCCAATCCACAGCCATTTTCTAGTAAAACAAATGGTAATTTAATCAAAGAACAAGTTTATGTAATATTCACTTTTTATGTACAAGAAATAATGGCCCTGGTGTCCAGTGAAATAATGAATTTGCTGGCCAGTTATGAATGCAGGCCCACAAAGAACCTTCTGGTTCAACAAATCTAGTTTGTGCTGAAAAGGTAACCAGGGCTTTAATACTTACAATACTCACTTTAAATCTCATTTATCAAGACGATGTTGGGCTACCTCTGCACTGAATTCAGGAGTTAGTCATTGTAAATGCTTGTTAACCTCATTTTTGTCACAGTATTAGTGTAATAAATTATTCAACACTAGCTGTTTGATTTATTCAAAAACATGGATTGTGTATGATCCTAAGTAAAGAAAAAAAACAACCAACTGAGAATCAAACTGTGGGCAACCTTGTTGCTTGTGTTTTTCCTTTTAAGAAATCATTTGTAATAAACTCTTTGGTTAATGGTCAGTACACAAAGGGATTCCGTGTATCATAACAGCTTTGAAAGACAGGCTGCTTGTATTTTGTTGTTGTCATGTAGATTTCCATGTGCAATTTCTGAAACCATTATGCTAATGCTGTAGGAGAGAGTTTGGCATTCTTTCAGAACTGCAAAATGTAGAGGTTTCAGGGTCAAAAGCATAGAATGTAGTTAAACATTTTATTATTTTATTTTGAAAGAAATGTGCCAAGTACTTTTGTTGTATAGGACTTGAGTATATTAAATATTAATTTCCACATTGCATTAAATATTCATAGATCTCATATGTGACAACCATGGCTTCACGTCAGTCTTGAAAAGGGAAGTCTCTTTTCCTTGTTTTTGACATCTCTAGTCAAGACTTACCTACATCTTTTTTGAATCATCTCCAAAGATGCTAATTATTATACCATAAACATTCACTTTTATGTTACTTAGCCAAAGTGGGGAGAGATATTCATCAGTCTCATAAAATATTAACAGTTGGTCTCTGTTTTACAGTAATGGATTTATTGAGAGGTTTTAAGGTTCTGCAACAGAAGAACATTTCTGAGGGCAAGGGAAGGGAAAGGAAATGGGAGATACAGCTCTAATCCCAGCTAGGGGAGATGGGAAGATTGAGTGTTCCAGACTCGATTTTTACTGGTAAAAACCCCATATTGCATAATAGCACAACCCTTTGGTCTTGCTTCAAAGCAGCCCCTGAGGAAATAAGAAAATTACCATTCCAGGTTAACTTTAAGATCATTGCTACTGCTATTTCTGCTGCCTTTTATGGGTTTGTCATTTAAAATAAGTTTTGAGAGCAGATAGGTAAATTCAAAGAAATTCCTTAAAGTAAAGGGGGTTACATATAAAGATGAAAAAGTATCAATATTCTATGACAAAAATACTTGTAATGGGTTACTGAATCAACATATAGAGAATTTGTTAAAATCAAAAAAAGATAATTAGTGATTAAAAACATTACTGCAGGTACAGGCATGCACATAACATACCACAATTTTAAATTTATTTCTTAGCCTTTCTGAGTAATTCTTTGATAAGACCTAGCTCTAAAAAATGCCACAGTCTTCAGGAAATAACAGAGAGAAAATCACTGTCATCTTAGTTGTCAATGTTGGTTCTTTTTGGGTTTTTTGTTTGTTTGTTTGTGGTATTTTTGGGGGGTTTTGTTTGTTTCCTTGTATTTTTGGAGGTTTTTGAGGTCGAAATGTAAGAAGACATTTCATGTCTATGAGCAAATATTTTCCCCTCAGGTTTTCTGACAGTATTTACAATTCCTTTAGGAAATCCCTTGTTGTGCAGTTTTTCCTTTACCTTAGAGAGTTTATTTATTTCTTGAACAGATATTACCATAACAATTATGGTTGCCCCCAATACTAAACAGGAATTTAAAGAGAATGATTTCAAATTATTGTGTTTTTTTCCTTAGTGTTATCACAATTCCTTACCACATTAAGACATATTTTTACAGTTTCAGAACCCACCTGAGGAACTCTGTAATGAGAAACAAAATTTTGTCATAGAAAGTAGCCAGTTGCTTCAAAGGATTTACCTGATAAATTACAGTCATTATTTCACGTGTAAGGTTCATTTCATTAATGCATCTAAACTCAGTGTTCTTCATTTAGACCAGTTGGTTTATCCCTTCACAGATACTGGGGGAACTTCCTGTGACTGATGTAAGGACCTCAGGTTGGTGATTCATTATCACCCTATGCCACATCCAAAAGAAGAACTTCCCTCCCATGCTGTGTGAATCATCTTGGAGATGCCTATCTCCATGCACTACATAACAAAGCTGGAGGCCTACCCACAGACACACAGAATCACCAGGTTGGAAGACACCTTCAAGATCACTGAATCCAACCCATGTCCTAACACCACCTCAACCAAACCATGGCACTGAGAACCACATACAATCTTTTTTTAAACACATCCAGGGATGGTGACTCCACCTCCTTGCCAGGCAGATGACTCTAGAACTTTATCACTCTTTCAGTAAAAATCTTTTTCCTAACATCCAATCTAAATTCTCCTTGGCACAGTTTAGGACTGTGTCCTCTCGTTCTGGCAGTTGTTGCCTGGAAAAAGAGACCAACCCCCACCTCACTACAACCACCTTTCAGGTAGTTGTAGAGAGTGACAAGGTCACCTCTGAGTCTTCTTTTCTCCAGGCTAAACAACCCCAGCTCCCTCAGCCATTTGATGCACCATGCCCACTTGGTGCATCAAATATTTAGGCCTGAAATTAGGATAGGTGGCAGCTGGCAGATGATGTCAGAAGACAACCCCAAACCACAATATTATCTTTCCTTTTAAAGTGGCTGTTTAAATGCCAGACATTACCATTCTGTCCGGTTGAATAGGAAATCAGAAATGTTAGATGAGATATGCTACTCACATCACGTTATGTTTTTATTTTTATCACACCAAGAGAGGATTTTATGTAATGTGATTATCTGCATAATGTTGGTTATTCCACATTCTTTCTGGAAGGACATCACTTCTTCTGAATGTGAGTTTCTTTTGGTTTTTGATAATCAGAACTTTAGAGCAGTCTGTAATGAAGGTAGTAGTACATACCTCTCAAAATTCATGTATTTCACAAGAAAGTTTAAATGAAAAGTTCTTCAGAGCCGCAGAACTCCTGCTGAGTAATCTAAATCTCCAGGTGTGAGAGGAAGAATGGTCTCTTGTCACTCTTGAGTCTCTTGGGGAACACTGACATTTCTTGTCTGTGGAGTTCCCCCTTACCTTTACTCTGAAAATAAGGGTGCATATCTTCTGGTTCAACCATATGAAAACTTTGCAATATATGTTTGTAAACTGGACTAAACGTTATAATTAATAGAAATTTGTGATGAAAGTAATAGTCAATAGACTAGTTTCAGAATTACTTTTAGGAGCTGCTAAAAACTGGAAAAAATCCACATATTTTTCTTATAGATTTTGATCACGTAATATTTTTTTTCTGTGCTGTATCCTTAACTGTAATGTAGAAAAAGCATAAAGAAACTCAAATATTGACCCTCCAAAAATGAGTTCTTGACTTTTTAGACAAGAGTTAAGAAACAGATGTATGCAGTATCTGATTAATTTTCTTGCTTATGAGTAAAAGGATGTGACATGCAAATTTTATATTAAAAGTAGACACTTACTCTTTTAATAAAGATTCGGTTAATACTGTTTCCATAGTTAGATCTTCCTGTTCAGCTGCAATTTAGTATTTATTACAGAGAGACAAATTTCAGGAAGAAACATGCTTGGGGAAGAGTAGAGTGCTTCCATTTTTGGCATTTCTACAAGTGTGTTTTATTGACCACATGCCATATGGCCACACCAGCTATGCTGCTGCAGCAGTTTGTCACTTGAAGCAAACCCTGATGCCATGGAAAAATATATTGAGAGAGCACAAGAAAAATGCTATGTTGGCATATCACTTAATTGGATTCTAATATGCAGCATTACCACATCTGTTCACCTTATCTTTTATTTACTGTTCCCTGGGCTTGTATTTTGGTAATAAATAAGTGCATGCTTAAAACAGGTGTATCTGTAGTTTGGGGAAAAATGATTCTGTGGAACTCTCACTCCTGAACTCTTCTGAAAATAAGCACCATTTCAAAAGCCCCATCACACCATTTTTGGCCTCACCACGCAGCCATCCAGCAGCAGGAAGTCATACCTTCCTGTTTCGAGCGACAGAAGGGTGCTCTCATGAACAGTGGCAGAGCAAACAAGCACGGTGGGACTTAACTTATGGACACATAAGGGGAAGACAACATTTCTGCATCAGCTCTTAAAAGAAAAATGCAGAAATGCTCTACTTATTTGAGCCTTGATAATGAGCATGTAATTTACAGATTTAAAGGGATGGTGTCTGCAGTTTGTATTGACCAGCATCACTGCCTCTGTATACACACAGCTTCACTGCCCAATATTTCAACTGCTCAGAAAAATTAAAAAAACTGGCAGCTAGTCAAGAATTAGGCAAACCATAATCTTGTCTGTTCTTCAGGGAATCATGATGTTCATATAGTGGGAGTAGAATACCCTCTTTCTACAATAAGAACAAAGTTAGGTTTATATACAGGATTTTTGGAACAGCTTCTCATAGCTGCAGGTAAATAGTGTTGTTTATAGCTGAGAGTTTAAAATAGATGTAAACTACAGTTCACTGTGAAAGACAAAAAATATCACATCCTGATATAGCACATTGGAATTCCTATTTTTATGTCTTATATTGTACATTCCTTTTTAAAGGCTTAGCCTCTGAATTTGAGGAAGGAATTGGAACTACAGAAAGGTATCTCATGTTTTGTGCCTGTCTGTCCTGGACTATGAAGTGCAGTGCTCTCAAAGGATCTTCTAAGAGATATGTAATTGTGATGTGGAGAAATTAGCAGGGTGTGTAGTGATTCTTCTTCTTTGATGATCCCTATCTCTCACAATAATATCTTCCCAAACAACATGAATACACTTAAGTATGGACAAATGCATTAGTCTGGAGAGATATGAGATGATCTTAATTGAATAGTGCTGAACAAACAAAGTGACATTTTACCCTTTGCTATATTTTATCTCTGTTTTTTTCAAGCCTTCATAACATTTTTCACTCTCTTCCTACAACACTATCAAAAAGACTGAATCAACCTTATCATGTATGTATCCCTTCCTCTTCTTCATCTTTTTGAAGTAAAGAAACGGTGTGACCCATTTTCCCAGTCTTCAGATCTGTCTCTGGCTCTTGAAGTGAATAAAATTTGAGTGAACTTGTGAAAATGCTGCTACTGCTTTGCCAGTTTCATCCCCCACTTCCTTCAGCACTCCTGGTGCGTGTAATCTGGCCAAAGAATCTTGTAGATTTTAAAAGACTATAACCTTTTAAAAACCATTTTCTGCTTCTTAATGCTTCCTAATTTTTCACCTGCTTTCAGGGATGCCTGATTTAGATATAATTTAATCTTTTCTTCAAGTATAAAGGCAGATGTAGGGTAGCATTTCATCTGGCTCTCTCTCTTGTAAGTCCCTACTATCTTTCATGTGGTCCCAGAATTGCTCAAAAGCAAATCTGTGGTTTATAAAAGGCATTTAACTATCTCTGCTCCATCCAAAAATTCATGTGACCTAAGGTACTCTGTACTTTGTTAATAACATCAACCAATCCTTTATATCGGTGTACCATAAGATTAAATATAGATGTGGGAGTGATGAAACTCTGAGCTTTGTAAATCATTCAGAACTTGGAGAACTGGAGTCTAATTTTTAATCTTTAAAAAGCACTTTTTAAAGCATGATGAAGTTTGAGAATAGTATTTTTTGTCTGGCCTCTTTGTCTGATATCATCTGATGCTTCCATGATGTTTGTAAATAAATTTTCTTTTAAGCTTTGGAAACTTTCCAGTTACATGCGAACTATATAATTAATAGATATACTCGTTCAGATCAGGAAAGTTATACAAGCATAGAAGCCTCGAAGACAAACATTTAGATCCATCAAACCTTTCATAACTAATATATTTTACCTTCCACTGTCACCATAAAGCTGGGAATGCTCAAGTAGGAAGTAATTCATACTGAAAGAGCCCAAAGGGTGGTGAACAGGAAGTTTGTGACCATCAGATAATTCCAGATTTTTCAGCTTTTGCTGTGACCAGAAATTCCTTTCAAGATCTGATAAACTTAAAATAGAAAAACAAACTAGATTCTACTTCATTTCTAAAAGAAATTGTTTTATTTTAATGTATTAGTGTTTCCAAGTGAGAACAGTTTTTCTAAATATTGCTGGTAGTATATTCTGAGGTCAGGATCTGGCTTGTCATGGCTTCCACTCCCCATCTTTATCTTCTATTCAGCATGTTGGCAGAAGAAAGACAATGTAAAAATCCTCCAGGGCCAGAAGCAGTGTGATTAGCACTTAACAATTAATTCTGTGTCATGGAAGTCAATCGGTATTTTATTATAGATAATGGAGGGAGCAGCAACAAACACAGAGAAAAAGCCAAAAGAAACCTTCTACTACTTGCCTCACAAAATAGCCAATCTTCTGTAAGTTACTTTCTGGGTCACTTGCATTATATTGAGAAATCCCTTCTGCTGTTATTACAGAGAGTTGTCAGGATAGACTGACTCACTCACCAGTATCAGGACTCAAATGATTTGGAAAGACTATTACCAAACAAATGGGCATTCATAACAAGAAGAATTAGTCTGTATAAGTTGGTTAGTACAACTACATCAGGGGAAGAGAGAGGGTCAATTGGACAAGTAAGGAATGAAGTTCTAAAGTGTCTTAGAAGGGATTTAAATCCATCTACTTGCAAAAGCATTAGACTAGCTTTGCTTTGCAAGGGAATATGCAGCATGCTTTTGCAGTCTCCTATGAAGGTTCTCAGAAACGGTTCAAGGACAGCCATTTTGTTCACAGATTTGTCTCATTGAGGGTCTCTGGAAGTTTCAAAACCTAATATATCTGAAAAATAAGTGTATTCTCTAATATCACCCCATGAATATTACCCCTGTTAAGCCAGCATTTCACTGTTTAAACTGATAGATAACATAGAGTTAAACCATGACAGAAGGGAAAGGACATGATGTCCTGTCACTCCCACACTTTTACTACATACACATCATGAAAACATAACATGAAAATTCAAGCAAGGCTTGTATCAAATCTTGATACTGCTTTCATGTTTCATACTCCCACACTGAAAGTCAGCTCACTATAATTTTCACTCTTTTCTTTCTTATTATGTGGCAAGTAAGTCCTTTTTACATACCATTACTGAGCTCTGTTGGCTGGCCTTTTCTCCTGTTGTAGTGAAGAAATAGGGAGCAGAACAGCAGTTCCTTTACCCAAGTGGCTGCCCAACTGCTATTCTTCAGCATGCCAAAGCTCCAGAGAGAAAATACGTCCTTTCTTCCAGCATATTTTGCTGAAAGATATTAATAGTTCGTCTCCTCCTGCCAACCCATGTTTTTCCTTTTATTTTTGCCAGCTTCATCTGTTACAGAGCTTTTGAACACAATCACTCAAAGGTCTGCATAAAGTGGAAATGGTTCCCCTACAGCACTCTTATTTTAATTTTTTTTTTCCACATTTCTGTGCTTTGCTGTGTTATTTTGCTTTTGATCAGTGCAATGGACTGATTCATAACACTGAGACTCCTTTTCTGAGGAGGTTCTTATGGGTGTGTCAGCACACAGATTGCTGTCCTAGCTGGAGCTGAAACCATTCCAAACCAGCCTGAATACCTGAAACAGCATATCTGCATTATCACTGTGTTCTGTTTGGAGCTACTGGTGTCACTAAAGAATGATTCTGTTATTCAGCTTCCAGGGTTGCATTCCCCTAATGCTCCTCCATTTAGGGCTTCAAACAGGCTGTAAAACAATAAACATTTATTGGAGAAGTGGTTGGTAGTCACAGTTCCTTTATTCAGTAACCCTGTCTTCACATACCTCTTATTTTTTTCCCTTTTTTTCACCCCTCTAAGTAATTTCTGGCCTCTGAGAGCCCTTTTCAGTAGAGACGCCTGACCTTTGCAGCCTGCTGGGTTCATCTCCACTCCCGGAGTACATATCTTGTAGTAGCTGCCTCAGTCTGTGCTGCAGTTTGTGCAGGACAGGAGACTTGATTAATGTGCTCTTGGTGAGTAACAGACACTGGGGCAAAAAGAGAATGAAACAAGCTCATAACAAACAGGAAGGGCCAAGGGCACACCTGTCCTGTTAGCAGTTGTCAGATAAAAACTCTTTGATTAGTCCATGTATCATGGTTTCCTTGAATTTGTAACTGAGTGACACAACACTGAAGCCAATGGCTCTCCTTATGAATTACAAAGATAGTCAGTTTGTCTTCAAAAATCTATCTACCAAACACCTTTTAAAGCACATATTGTCAATCAGATCAGAAAAGAACCTTGTAAAGGTCCGTTGCTAATTACATAGTGGTCAATAGTTTACCATTTATTAAAAAAAAAAACAACTTCTCTATTAATAGGATATGTCAAGGTATTAGTAAATCACTTGTTTGGTCTATAGAATTGCCTGGCAAAGATAAAATTCCCCTATGTTTTATCATCTCTTGGCTTGAACACTGCTTCATTAGTGTTTCACTACTTCCAATAAAAAGAACATTGAAAGACATTAGCTCTGAAATTAAAATATATGAAGCCAGCAAAATGCTGCAGAGGAAACAATGTACAGTAGGTCATACTGCTGGTCTGTGAGCATTCCAGAGAGGAGTTGCATTCAGAACAAATCGATCCTTTTGAAGAGATGTGCATTTACTTCCCACAGCCAGAGATTTTCTTATTTGTAAGAAATATGGACACATCAGTTTGTCTGATTAAAATGGAGTAGTCAGCTGTTCAAATCATTATTTTGTTAAATGTACATTAAAAAGTGTGTTTTACTAGATGGGTATGATGATTGGATGGGCTCTGAAATTTATTGTACTTGAGCACATATTCATATAATTCAGTAGGATGTATAGCTAATAGTCTTTTAAAAAAGTCACATTACAGTAGTATTACTTAGATGACATGATTGCATTTCAAAAAGATCCAGCTCATTTGGTGCACAGATAATTTACTTTAAATTCTGGATATATATTCACCATTTCCCAGGTAACTTTGATTTTGTCCTGCCTCAAGAATGAAGCACAGGTCCTGTTGAAACAAGCCAGGCCTACAGTGGCATTTGATGAAGTGCATTTACTACTCTGTGGCCACCAAGTGGACTGACTTTGACTGTAATCTTCCCAATCTAACATCCACAACAGATGGCAACAATGGCAGTCTCTGCTCCACAAAAAGGCCAGAAACTTATTCCTCTGTCATCAGAAGGGAGTTTGCTCAATTTTGCCATCCAGGAAGGCCTTGGCAGAAAAGACATTACACAGAAGTTTATTTTAAGCAGATTGCTTGAGCTAGTTAAGAATTTTTATTAATGTGACTTGTCAAGTAATACAAGTGATATATAATACAAAACAAGTGTCTTATAAAATAAACTTTTATAAATTGCATTAGAGAGTGATTGGGAGATGGAGAAAACAGTATTGTTGTCTAAATTCATGCTGAAATAGATCAACATCCTGGGAAACTACATGCTTACTGAGAACATAATAGATGATTTGGCACAAAACATTATAGACTGCTTCCATGTGAGAGGTTCAAGGTTAGATTATCTGTCCAGCCTTTCCTAGGAATGCAGTTTCAATATGTGTCTGGGAGGGCAGAGAGAAGAGCAAAGAGAAGCTAGCTGGGTTGCTACATAACATTACACATGTTCTGGTCTGCTTGTGCATTAACATCAGCCCTCAAAGAGAGTGTTTGTTTGACCTGCCAGCTGGAAGTAAAATGTGGTGGTTGCCAGCAAGAGTTCATCAGGAAGTTAAAAACTGGGAGAGGTGAGGAGAGGCTTAAACAAAAACAAAATTTAAAAAATTTAAATGAAGGAACTTGATGGCTTTGTCTCTGAGATTCAGTATGCACACATCTGCACTACCTTCTGTCTGCAATGAGAATTATTACAACAATGCACCAAAGCACAGCTCTTGCCCAGAACACTTCTGATGCAGGACCTGAAGTACCATTCATGAAGTTACAGTAGAATTTCTTATGTGGGCAGAATGGAGCTATTCACACTGGAATTCAGCCAAGCCACTTAGAATTATAATCCCTACTCTGTAATAGACACCAGCCACAGTTTTAGTGTTAAATGTCATGTGAAGAACAACTTCTACAATGAAGTGTACTCAATGATCTCAGTAAGGGATCACTGCTCAAATCAGGATGACATGGACAAGGACAACTGGCCTCGTGCAAACATTCTTTTCTGTATCCCTTCTTCCAGGATACTAGTCAAGTCCAAACTTTCTAAAACAGTTTGAGCAGGTGAAAGACAGAACAAGTTGTTTTTACTTAGGCCTACAATTTACCAAGGACTCTTAAGGACATCCTCTGTATGCATCTGTGTGGATGATACATGCCTTAGAAAGTCTTGTCACAGTCCTTTGAAAAATACAAGGAACTAACCTTCTGTGTGTTATTTGGAAGATAATGTCTCCTGCTTCTGGAAGATATTTCAATAGTGCCTGGGAACTTTAGCATGTGTGTTTTGGCTTGGAATCAATGAACTCAGTGGAGACATACTGAATTATGAGCTGAGGTTGTGGGCTGAAACTGTGGCTCTACTGCAGTAACTAGCAAATAGTCTACTTTAATGAGGCAAGAATTTCATCACTGGATGTCACAATAAATCTAATAATAGGTACTACAATTTTCCCATGTGAAAATACAAATTACTCCACTGGTTATCACGCCATGTTTATATATAAAGTCTTACACTATCATCCAAAGAACCCATGACTAATCATGCTATTATATTGCTTAAATGCAATATGTGGGGTATGAGTAAAAGAGACAGAATAAACTCTCCCTTTTAAGGACTATCCTTTGGTGTACTCTGTTATTGAATAATATGTCATTATTAGCACTATTGCTATTATTATAACTAATCATATGATGATTATTTTATTGAACACTTTCATTAGAATTTCCTATTTTCAATGCTGTTATGACTACCCCTGAATAACTTTGTCCATTTTATCTTATTCTTAAAACAACTATTAAACATAAGAATGAATCATAGTTTTTTTTGAGAGGAAAAAAAAGCTGTCCTGTTTTTCAAGTAAGTGATATTGGCTTTGACTGGCTAGAAGTTAAATTAGCACATTCAATCTTAATTCTTTTATTATGCAACAGCTGGAATATACCTTATGTCATAACACAGCCATGCATGTTTATGGGTTTGTCTGACAGAAATACTAAAGATGCCTCTTTAACTAAATGCACAAAATCAGTCACCATTTTGACTGGAAAGGTCAAATGAATGAGCATGAAACATAATCCACTATAATCTTTTCTCACAACATTATTCCATACGTCATCTGAAATCCAGGTCAAAATTTCTGTTGATTTCAGCAGTGCATGAAAATGACCCTCTGGAATTCAGATGAGGTTTTGCAGTTCCAAACCATTCAGGGTAGCTCTTGGTATTTGATTTCCCACTTCTGCATCTAATTTTGACTTTTGAATACAGGGATTATCACCTTATGTTAGAGGCCCGTGAAAAAGTTACTTCATCAAAAAAAAAGGAGAAAGGTTAAATCTTTCAATAAAGCCTAATTATTATGCATTAATGCAAGGAAACAAGCAATGAAAACAGAACTCAGAATAGCCAAAAGTGTATCTCTTAAACTGTATTAATAATAATACAGAAGTTATAAATCATTTTGGACACACAGTAAGATAAAGTTTTATCGAGACTTAAATGGATTTTTACGTTTGGGTATTTTATCACAGGCCATTAAACAGCATTTTATAAAATCATCTTTATAGAGCTAAACAATGATCCCAGAGACACTTCATTGAGATACTTTAAGCAAAAAAATACAGTAAAATATTAAAAATTAATGACAACTCTGAAGAAGAAAAATATTACCCTTTTAACCTAGTAACACATTTTATTGAGCAAAAGAAATAAAAAAAAAAATAGAGACATTAAAGATGAAATGGACATCTATAGGAAAGTTGATGATTACTCACATCTCCAATGGAGAATTTTGGGAGTTTTTGCCATTACCACAGCAGGTATAAGGTGGGAACACCTGTGGTGGTGGCAAAGTCCACTTTACACCCACCACGTTGCTTTGAAAGTGGTCTCTCCTTAAACCTCTATGCTAGAAAGTTCTCCCTTTGTGGGAGTTAGGTACTCCGCACAAGTTGGCTCTTATCTTCGCCTCTGGGACGCTTTACCTCGAGCCCGAACAGATGAGAAAAGCCTGCAGACGTTGTTTCAGGTTGTTTATTTCTCCTTATCTCTGCCAGCTCTCAGCTCCGGCCGCACATCTGATGCCAGCTGAGTCCGAGTGGGAACTGCCCAGTTCTGGGCTGTCCCGGCCTTTTTGTGCCTTTCCATGATCCAACCATTCTTCACAACGTATTTATTATTTACTATTCTATACCAATTAATTTGCACCTATTCCAGACACATAATTTCTACCTCTTTTTCATTCTACCAATCATTTTATGCCAACACCACGAGAGAAGATGGAGGAGAAGGAGAAGAAGAGGAAGAACAGGGCAACGCCCAAAATCCTCCATCTTAGACCCTTCATCCTCATATTAAAAATCCTAAAATCTACTTTTTACCTTGTAAAATACTAAACCACTACTCATTTTCACATGCTCTTGTTTTGCAGTGCCTTGCGCTGCGTTGGTAATTTTTCCCATGGGCTGAGATCAAAGACAGTGTCATTCTGGGCTTCTTGCCAGGGTCCAGGGCCCCCGTGCCGGGGCTCCTGACCTCCCAGGGCAGCCAGAGGCGTGCCTTGGGTTCCAACATCCCTTTACCAAGATTCCACTGGTTACTGACTCTCTCCCCCTTCCCACCCCATCTCCCATTGGCTCCTGTTATGTCACTCACCCTTGCCTCTGCCCCCTAGCCCTCAGACCATTGGCTTCTGACGCTTTGCCCAGCCCTGGGACCCTTCTGGATAAAACCAGGTGTGCGGTTTGTTCTGGATTCTTTGTGCCTGCTTCCTTCAGGAGGGTTGGTTTCATTGAACGCCATGGAATCGCATACAGAGAACTCCTCTCACCTCTTCATCTCCAGTTCGTGCCCAGACTCTGTGTGAGTGGCTGCTTACGACTACCCACAAGGGTGAGATCGTGTGCGCCCGTGGGTGCTGGCAGAGTGCTGCCAAAGAGTCCCCACGAGGGACCCTGTGGAAAAAATGCGGCATCGATCCACCAAAGCTCTCTTTTCATAAACACCTGCCAAACTCTGCCAACTAACATACTATATACCTCTTATAACAAGGGTAATTTAAAAAATACTACAAGAAAAAAAGCAGAAAGCAGAGTTAAGTCACAACTATGCTGCTCAAACCTAAATGAAATAGCCCACCTAAAACCATCAGAGAATATAATGGCAATACCTAAATATTTTTCAACATAAGGGTAAGTAAAAAAAAAAAATATGGCAGAAACTATGGAGAATCTAAGAAAAAATATGCAGGACAAAACAGTACTACAGACAACTTCTGCTGATTTGAGTGGTCAAAACTGCTGTTGACATGCTGTTACATTTTTTTTTTCTGTCTTTTTCTGACTGTTAAAAAGGTCACATTTCAAATCAATAGTCCCTCAGAGCCATGACATGCTAGTCACTGAAGAAAATGTATTATTTCTCAGCTCTCTTTAAGTGAAAAAATGACATAAATGGCGATAAATACACATAAGTGTTCTTTCTATGAGGCCTGGCATCAGATGGTAAGAAATAAGCTGAATGAACCAACAAGCTGCTCAAACATGGCTTCTTTCGGAATAGAAAAACCTATATTAGGTGTTGATCTGTAGATAAGTTTTCACGGAGTCAGTTAAGCTCACGATTTATTTCAGCTAATTAAGTTTTAATTAGAAAAGGTTGGAGATAAAACAAAGACTAGATGAGGTCTCTAGGAAAAGAAAAATACACTTCAGTGGTGGTGTCAAAGGCAAAATAATCTGAAGTATTGTGGAAAATAATGAGTGTTTGAGGATCACTGTTTGTATAAATCACAAACCACAGGCCTTAGTTCAGCCATTCACAATCACAACATTAGTTTAAAAAAAAAAATAACCCTGAAGTAGTGGAGAATATATTTTACTGATGATAACAACCACTTCTATGACAATTTTTCATGATAGAGTTAATTCATGTATTGATAAAATGATATAAGTAATTCAATAAATTTATATTTAATGAAAAGGATTATTTTTGACTATTCACAACATATTTTTAATTTCTAGTTGAATTAATTGTCAAATCAGTTAGAGCCAGCATCATTTGGAGAACATATCCAGATAGGTGTTCATCATTCCATTGATCACCAGCAGGCAAAAATTCTGGCACTGGAAGACTCAGATTCACTTACAACTCTGGCTAAAAAATGTGAAATCACGTCTCCTTCACTACAACAGGAAAACTGTTGTCCTTGCTGTGGGGATGTTTCACTCTGTGTAAATCATTTAAATTTTAGTTAAGCCAGAGAGTAAATAACTCACTCATTGGAGAAGGGGATCATGACTGCAAATGTCCTCTTACTGCTACAATCAGGAGATTGAAACTGTGTGATCACTCTTCTCAAGTGAATATTTGAGTTATCAGATCATTGGCCACTTTTTGATGGGGCCCCTCTTCTTCATTCTACTGGAGCTTTTACACTTCAAATATTCTTTCCAGTTATTGACTTATGCATAGACTCTTGCATTAGAAGGTGAAAACTGCATGTCATCAATTGAATATTTATTTGCTCACATATGAAGAGCATCAAATGGAAATACACAGACCAATATTTACACTGTCCTTGATTATCCTCTCTTTTAATATCTATGTATTTTTTAAGAGTTGAAGGTTGTGTATGCCTAGATCTCTGTCAGGAGGAAGAACTGTGCATTAAACCTCTCCTACACAAAATCTTTACCTAGAAAGGTTCTTTGTAGAAGATTTTCTGTTGCTGATATTTTTCTGCATTAATCCTTTTGTTTCCTTTTTGCCTTTCTTCACATCTTCTGAAATTTTTTGTAATTCTTGCAGCATTGTCCTTCTGGTAAAACCTTAACACAGGCTTTCACCCTCATCTCATTACATAGAGAAAGGGGAATATAAGAAGCCATGAAATTACAAGATGTTTTCATATATAGTTACAGATTTATGAGTGTGATATAGGCCACCGTGCGGACAGAAAAATGCATTCACTTAGGTATCCAGTGCCATTGATTTGTACCACAGAAATAACAGTGTCATTACCATCAGTTATAACAGACATGCTACAAAGATGAAGGAAATATGTGTCTCAGCAAGATTAATGCACACAATAGGAAAGGCAAGATGTAAAATTGTAATCCTTCTAAGTGGAATTTGTTCAGCAATTTGCCTTAAAATTAAAATTCAATTATACATTTTCCTTCTAACTTCTACTATTTTAACTAGTGCAGAAATGGACCTTCTCCTGCCTTTTTTTTTTTTTTTTTTTTGGTAAAAGATCCATGTTAAGAAAGCCTTGCAGTCTCTCACAGCTTCCTCTGTCTCCTTTATGTCTCCTGTTGGTTACAGCCTAAAGCTCTGGAAGGGAAAACAGATAGCATCTGCTCAGGGGTGTGAGATTACATGTAATCATAATCTTCTAAAAGAAAAAATGCAGAAAATGTACTTTATTTGCCAAACTTTCTTCCATCCAACTAGTTTTTTGTATGTGGTTTTTGGTGGTTTTGGTTTTTTTTTAAATCACATGCTGTGCCACAACACAAAAAATAATTCATTTCATGAATAAGTCTACATGCAAGTGTTGCAATAATAATAAAAAGTGTAAGGGGATATCTACAAACAGATGCCCTTTTTATTTTTGGAAGCATGGAGATGCTGAGAGCTGAAGCAATTCCAGATTTCATTGCTGCTGGAAGTCCCTTCTGAAAGCCAGAAAGAAAAACTACCAAGAAATCCAACCCAATTTTCAACAAACCCTAGAGATTCCAACAGTTCTGGCTTTAAGTCAGATTCACATGAGAATGACTCCCTCTGAAATCTCATTATGTGGTGGGTGCTCCAAGAGGAATTTTTCAACTGTAAATCATCTCCATTCCACAGAAGCCACTATTTTGACAATAAATTGTAGGATACCATTCATTCGGTAGGCAAAAGGAAATGAATTATTGATTTCATGCAAATTATTTTATTTCCCTGCAAACTAAAATGTCACTTGTTTCTTGGTCCTTCAAATTATTATTATATAAACATACTACTACTGCATAGTGTTATTTCTTACCCATAAGGAGCACAGTTGGATTTCTTCTCATAGTAGAAGCTATTAAACTCTGTAGAAGAATCTAAACAGCAAAACTTTTGTAGACAAGATTGGTAACTCTAATAATCTAAAATTTTTGTCTCTGTAATTACTAGGTGGAAATACAGAGCCTTTTGGTCAGGTTCATTTGTCTAAAAAATGAACAACATCCTATTGCCACTAGTCTTTATTTGTATGTAATCAAGGATGTGAGGCACAATCCTTCAGAGATCACCCATCTTATCCATTAAAAAAATAGTCTAAAGAAACTGAGTTGGCACTCTAGAAATACTGAATTATGATTCAGGTTGAGAAGGAGTTCTCTACAGCAACTCCAAAAACAGTCTTAACGTAAATATCTAGTTTTAAGATAGATGTAACTGAATGAGATGATTCCTGTAAAAATTTGCTAATTAACAAATTCTAGATAGTGGAATAAAAATAAGGGTATTGCCTTATTCTTGGTCTTTATAACATTAGAAAGCAGATACGCATGAAATCTTCAATTAACGGAGCTCAGATACCTGCCTCACATATAGACATTTCTATCTGGCCATTTTAACCTGTAACCTATCTGGCCATTTTAACATTAAATCCTGCCTACGATATTGGGAAAATAATTTCTCACTTTTGCACATGTAAATTTTTAAGTAATACTGTTCAACAAGCTTAATCTTCTTTTGGAGAACTGAGTTTAGAACATTCACTAAAGGATTAGCTTTCAGCAAATTGGTCCCTTTCTAGATATGACCTCAGCAATGGACTAAAAAGTGCCTTGTCACTGTGGTGATGTATCAGTGTGTACTTGATCTCCCCCACTCTGAAAGACTGCAGCATTTGAGCTGAAGCAGCTCCCAGGGCTGGCCAGGGGCAGAACTCACTCCTGGGCTGACAGCTTCCCAGGTAGGGCATGATTTTGGGTACTGGCAGGAAGGTTCAGCCAGAGGTCTTCCATTTCACTCACCTTTGCTTTGTCTTTACCTCCCGCTGGAAAACATGGAAAAGCATGTAGAACACATACAAAAGAAAAACAAGCCTCAGGTTTATTTAATATTGAAGCTTAGAGAGAATCAGATCCAGATGTACAAAATCTCTATTTGCACACTCTCATAGGAAGCAAAAGTCCTAACACTCGTGGTTTCCAGGAAGCAAAGGATGTAGGACCGTTCAGTCCCAGTGAAATGGTAGGTAGTATAAGTTTACAAGAGAGCACTGCTATGTCTCTATAGATGAGGAATAGTCCCCCCAGCATCTCCCAGCGTGTCAGATCCCTGCACTGTGCTGCTTCCATAGCAACCAGCCGTGCCTGGGATGGGGCCACACGCAGCAGAGGGATGGATGCTGGAGATCCTGCGCCACAAGCCGACCTCCTCATTGCCAGCCCTATAACTCTGGCAGACTGAAAGGACATAAATACTGCTCTAACAACCAGGGGGGCATTTAGCTTGTAAATTACTGAAGAGATGGGAGGGAGGAGGGGGTGCCAAAACATCTATTGAGAAGTATTTGATGTTGCTGTGAGCATGAGAGGGAGTTCAGGATCTGTATTTTGGAAAATCATGACCTTTCCCAGAGGGTTACTTAAATATTTGAAGCTGCAGTGATCTCAAATATGCACTGATGGATATTCTTACCAGAAATTGCTGTAGAAATTATGCTTATTCTGCACTCAGTTAAGTACAGGTTTACAGTTAATTTCTTCTTTTTATTGAAAATGTATAAGCATATCAGTTTCACCGTGAAAAACACTCAGAGTGGAAAAAAATAGCATAGTTTATTTAGAAAATGTTTTTTGTAAGAATATTTCTATGCATCTTTCAACGTTATGGGAGGATATGACCTTAAAAAAGACAAGCTGTCAGTAAAAGAATGGGAAGTAGATATTTCACACATCTTTTCTTCTCTTTTGATTCTTGGATGCTCTTTTGCTTCCCCCTTTTTTCCACATTTTACACAGAATTCACTATTCAAGAACATTTGGTTGCTTTTATGCCCTAAATGTACTTAAAAGTACCAGCTATCCTTAATATGCCTTGAAGCATTATCTGTACAACATGTTCTTGTGTTCTGATTTATTTGAGTAAAAATATAGTTCCAAGAGATGGCAGCTTTTGTGCAAGGCCAACTTATTGCATTCCTTGTCCTTATCTTACTGTTCCTGGAAGTTTAACTCAAAGGTTTTAGTGATCATGTCTACAGCATCCTCCCCTTCCCAAAGGTTTGTCACCTCACAGCTGAAAGGGCAGCAAACTGTTGGTAGGAAGCAGGAAAGCACTGGCCAGAGCTGGGTCAGAGAAGAAAGCAAGAACACCTTAATTTTTTTCCATATCATAATGTTACAGTCACAGAAACTATGATAGGCAGAATGTGCTGGGAAAATATAACATTATTTTAATATGTAGCCTTAATTCAAGAAGACATTTTAAGGTCCAAAGAAGTTATAGACTATCCTTATTTCTCATCCAAGTACAACAAACTATTAAATGTGCCTGTAAATACCAAATGAATTAAGTACAAAATGATGATTTCTTTTTTTTTCTAATCTGTGTAAAACAGATTTGCTATTGACTGACCTGCCATAGCAGGCTTATTCAGCAGGATAATCTAGATCTCCTTTCAGCTAAGCGCTTCAGCCTCAAACGAACTTTGAGGACACGCATTAGTCATGCCGAAGACAGGTAGATATTCAATGGTTAAAATGAGCTCAGCCAGACATTGGATCTTATGAAAACAGATTCTTGCTTTAAAGCTGCTGGATCAGAATGTGAATTTCTGTTAAATAGCACTTAAGAATTAAAATTTATTTAAAGCAGCTCTAAAATGTACTCACCACTTTTGGTATTGCCACTGAAGCAGCACTGCCTTGCTCCCCCCAGGACTCACCTTTCCTACCTTTTCTACCCAAAATTCTCAAAAAACACTTTGGAGCATACAACTGTATGAGAAACTGCCCACAGCTGTTAGTGAGAGGAAAAAGCTGAACAGTGAGAAACTATAAAAGTGAGAGAGAACCAATTTCAATAGATATTTTTATCTGCCAGAAAATGTGCCAGAATAAAGAAGGTGAGGAACAAATAGTTGTAAAGAGCAGTACACTAAAACAGGAAAGCATATATTTGGAAGTACCTGGGGATACATGTACATGTGTCTCTGTATTTTTGCTCCCTTGAGGTGTATGTGAAAAGCCACAGACAGGTACAGCAATACTAGCTCTGAGATATTTTGGGGAAAGTGTAAGAAAGCTACATCACATCCAATAAAACGCATATAGGTCTGGTTTTATGTAAGTGTTGAGCTCTTTCATATCAAACATTCAGGAAGGCTGTAAACCACTGTGGTGCTTAGACAATAGGGAAAATTTGAGAAAAGAAAGACTTAGAGATTTATAGTTTTGCATTTTATTTTTCTCTCAGTCACAGATTGGTAAGAACTACAAAGCATATTTCTACAGTCAGGAAGATATTTAGGAAGTGGCATTAAATTGTGTTTTTTAATAAAATATAAACTATGAGGATAGTTAATCCTTTTTAATCAATTAACAGCAAGAGCTCCATTATCATCTTTACCATTCAATTAATGGGACACTGTTGGGAAGTGCGTTTGATTAGATTCTCCCTCTCTTGTTTTCTCTAACTTCTACCAGAACTTCCATGTGATAGCTTTGTCAAATTTGATAAGTTCCTTTGGAAAGCTTCAGTTCTAATAAGTTTCCCCTATGCACATGGAAAAGTTTTATTGTAGAAAATTCCTGATTTTTGTCCTGAAGTCCTTCTCCTCCAAGGACAATATTCTGTTTTGATTTATCCTCTGATATAAATATTGATCTCTGCATACTTCACTGATGTTTTGTAAGGCTTTTTTTTCTTTTAAAAATGTCTGAAAAATTTCTAGAAATAAAGGGACTTAATGAAATTACAGATTAATAAAGTATTCAAGTTTTCTAAAATATCTATTTCCCTACTACAATTTCAAATTCTATAGGCTACTAAGCAACCTTGAGAAAAGGAAGAAAACCCTCCGTTCCTCTTTGAGTCAGAGAAAATTTGTCAAAATAGTTTAGTGCACTGCAGACTTAATTACCACCATGAATATGGTAATTATACTGTGGTCTGACAAGTATTCCCTGTACTTTAGCAGTAGGCTGCATTAGAGATCCACAAAATATTTACTCTTACAAAAGGAATTTGGAAACCTTGACAAGTTTCAAAGGATTTCCCCCTCCTGAGCAGAGTTGCTCTGCAGGAGACATAAGTATGCACTGACCTAACTGCTAACTGGAATAACAGAACCAGAAAAACATCATCGAGCATGTAGCACATTATGAGCAAATCTAAATTGCCATGTAAGGAAATTTAAATGTACAGGTTTCTTCCAAAGCCACAGAGAAATGCAAGCCTTGTAAGGTATTGAAAATTCAACTTTATCAGCTGCAAATTTGTAAGCAATTCATAAACTCCAATGTTTTTTGGAAAGCTCTTTCACAAGTGCATAAAAAATGTTCTCAATGTCAGTAATAAATGACAGGCAAGGAATTTTGGCAGCAAATGTTTCAGCTGTCCTCATGAAATGGATGAATATTTCCCTCCTTGCATTAATTCACGTTACAACACGTACATGGGAGAATGATAATAGGGTTCTTCCCTCATGCTTGTCATGTATAAAATATTGTACCACTTCATAACATTAAAAGGGTTAGTAAGGCCAGATATTGCTTAAGAAGAAAAGGGAAACGTAAAGTCTGAAGGGTAACATCTTCAGTGTGAAATGTATTCATGAACACTGTCAAATACCAACCTCATCTCAAGTGCTGGCTCCTGCTAATTCCTACTGACAGCTGTTCTTATTCTTACCTTGAGACATTTGGTTTTAAATGTCAGACTGGTTGGATCTTACTTCTTCCCTAAACATTCACCAACAAGATGAGGGAGATATTTGCCAAAAAAAAAAAAAAAAAGTAAAAAAAAGAGGTAAAGGAAAAAGAAATCATGTGCAAATGTGAAACATGTGAAATGTTCTGTAAGGAGATTTCCTTCCTTTAAAATAAATTATTTCTTTCTGTACCTTCTGAGAAAAAAAAATAGCGAGAGCTTCATACAGACAGGATCTGCTACATGTAGAAGAACAGTAGTCTGATAATGAACCTGTTTATACAGTGCTGGCACTGTTAGAGTTGAGTACAAGGGTGTTGGAGAGGAGGAGTGCCCATGAAAATCATCATCTCATCCCTCTAATACTCTGTGGGTCTCTGAAAAATCTGCTGCCTTCTTCATCCCTGTGTGTTCAGTAGCTACTTCAAAGATCATGTGAAATGATCAGATTTCTTTTGTTCTGAAGATGCATTCATAAATTTGCAAAATTTTTCTTGGTCTCTACATTGCCCTTAGAGTGAGAGAAATGCCTTTCACATTAGGACATTGATATTCATTTCAATGGCTTCTTAACTCTCAAGAGGTCTGGTCACTTCTTTTTTGCTCCCCCTTCTTTAAGTCCATTAAGTAGTGACATAAGAGAGCAGAAGTGAATATGAGGAAAGTGGCAGAACTCAATTTCTTCATATTGAGACTTGTTGTCTTCACAGCAGTGTGTTCTCATTAGGCCCTCAAGGTTTACATCCCTTTATGGGGCGTGTGGGGGTTGTTCATCAGCCAGTGCTCTAGAAGAGTCCAAACTAGATGATCTGAATCACCTGTAAGTATTAGAATCATGTTTCTGTCCTGGCCTGCCTTTTCTATTTAAACTCGTGGTTTTGGCAGGGATTAATCTTTTTGTATGCATCTTTGTAGCACTTTATGGAATAAAATGTCATATTAGAGGCAATAGGTTCACAATGAAGACAACTAAAAGCACCACTGAAGTACTTTTTGGCTTTCCAGCCTGGCAGAATTTGGTTCTACGGTTACCTTGTGTCAGGCCTCCCAAGAAATTACACTTCAGTAGGAATTTAGTGGATTTTTTCTAAACAGATGCCATAAAAACAATCAGAATGTGCAAGAAGACAAGCACAGCACTAGATGATGGTTGACTTGGGTAAACCCAAGAAGCTGATTCCTCCTGTTGAACTTGAGGTCTGGTATATGGTCCTTATTTTTCCCTCTCTTCTGTGCTTAAATGATTGTGTCTGACCATCTTCCCACTGTCTGGAATGCAGCACAAAAGTCTTTACTTCTGGCTGGCATCATGGTGGCTATTGGCTTCAGAAAATAATAATGTTAAGCTGAGGATGTTCTCTGGGCTGACATCCTGTAGTCTGTTAATTTATGGTCTCCATGGGCAATTAGAGACCAGTGTTCATGCACACTTCAAAGTTAGGTGAACTAAACCCAAGAGCATTCGGAACAAATGTCAGTAACATATAAGAATAGTATGAGAGAATTAGCACACAATTGTCAGCATTTGAAGCCCTGCAGGTGCTTACAAACAAGCCATTCTCAAATTCCTGTGTGTTAAACACTGAGCTGTTTACCTGCATATCATGATCACCATGGGATGCTCCTTGAAGGTCTATATGCTGATCCAGTTTGGAGATGTGTGTAAAACCCATCCTGTAGCTTTCTCAAGAGATTTTGTAACCTCTGCTGGGTGTGTAGGCATCAACAGCGTTATATGCTGCTACATGAAGGACCTACAGCTATTGCTGGCACTCGTACAGATTTGGCTACACTCAATTTCTCAGACACGTCTGAGCTGTGCTTTCTCTTTGCATGGTCTCTGAGCAAAATACAAAGTTTTGTTCCACAGGGTAATGCACAACTGAATTTATCCTTAATTTGGGTTAAAACCAGGGTTCACTAATGGAGCTGGTGTAAGCAGACTTTAATTCACAAATTTCCTGAACTATGAAATAGACTCCCTGATGCTTTAGGAATCTAACACTGGTAGGTCTCTGTGCTGCTGACATCTGGAAATATCCTACCTACGGCTTAGACTGAAAGACTTATTTTCCCTTCCATCAACACTAAATATCAGTTTCAGGTAGCAAACACTTAGGTAAATGCTTTTCCCATAAACATCTAGCTTTTTTATTTTTTTCCCCTCAAGTTCTTTATTTAGCTGTAGTTGCAGTGGAAATGTTGTTTAAATCAATAAGGTCAATAACTCACCTATTTTAAAAGGCACGGTTATATCAAAGCAGGCATCGTAATAGATACTGAGGGAGTTTAGAGTTTATGAGTTTATTCTGTGTGGTAGCTAATTACAGTGCAAATAAGAAGGCAATAATATAAAGCTACAACATGAAATGTTACAAGAGCTGTACAGCTGGTAACCAGGTATGATGACAATTGCAGGTAGGAATCCACCTGTACATTTAGAAAGAACTATAGAAGATATTAAGATTAAGAAAGAGTCCTTTAGATGGGAGAGGGATTTTAACTAAGGTTGTAATCCAATTTGTTTTCTTTGCTAACATATATAGAACAAAAGATGCCCACTAGCATATGCTTTGTGTACACAGAATAGATATTATGTGCTATTAAACATTGTAAATGTTATGGTAACATAGCCAGAATGAGATTAAACCCTCTTTCAGCTGTGCATAAGCCTGATCCTGTTCTTTGGGATTGTTTGGTCCTAAATCTGCTAGCCATGCTTCTAGAAACCTAAGCTTCCTAACCCCCTTCCATTTCTACTACTAACTGCATAGGTATCAGCTGTGATCTTCAGTCCTGCAAATATCAGAATTTCTAGTTTGGCTAGAGAGCTTCTACAAATTTCACCTGAAACTGAGGGTTCAGCACCAATAAATCTAAAACTAATGATGTCAGTGAGTTACTTTGTACCTAGGAATGATAGCTATTGTTATCTGACCTGCAGCCTCTCTAAAAACTCTTTGGATAGAAAGGTTTTTTCATAAAGAGTGATGAATTTTGTGATTCCATGAGGATGTCACGTTTTCTTTTTATATTCACATCTAGTGACTGGAGCACTTAAGTAGTGGGTACCAGGTACAAAATGCTTATGTGGGAAAAATATGAGACATTTTAATCATATTCATGGCGTTATTAGCTATCATTCTTTCTTCCTTTAGCAAAAGTCTGAACATTTTATGCAAACACAGGATGTTTAAAAGGAAAGAAAGGAAGCTAGACTACTTTCTAAGCTAGCACAGGAGTTTGGAGTCCCAGAGGTTAAATCTCTGCTACTTTGTGTGACAAAAGATATTTGAATATATGTCATGATCTTAAATGACTCTACTAATGACTAGATTATTGAGGTCAGAGGGTAGGATTAAGGCATGATGGGACCGAAAAAGCAGTATCAAGCTTTCTCCTAGAAGAACATATGCACACTTCATAGTTTAGTTCCAGGAATGAGATTGGGCCAGTATACAGCGTTTGTGGTTAAACAGCTAGTTCCTTTTGGTCGTTAGATTTTTTCTTTTTATTTTTACTATATCAAATTATTGGTGGCATCTTCTGTAAAGAGTTTCTTCATTGTACCTAATTAGTGTGAACATCTACAAAGTGTAATTTTCTTTTTTAATTTCTCAAGGATTTGCTATAAAATGTTGTAGGACCTTCTTATAACACCTTACTTAACTTCTGGAACATTTAAGCATGTTAAAGGATATGAATATATGTGTTTCACAACTTCAAGATCTTGTTTCCCACAAACTCCCATTTCAGAGCCACATTCATTAATAGGATTACTCGCATTTCTGCAACAAGTCTCAACACTTCTGTTCCCATAAATTAACAAATCATATGGAGAAGAAACTACTAAATAAGTTGTTTCTCAAGAGGCTGGGTGAGGCTTACCCTTGGAAAGCTGCACTGCAAGCCAAGGACAGTATGTATAAATGCACTTCATTGAGTATATCTTTCATACCATGGAGATCAATCAGCCCTCCAGGCAGATTCCTCCCATGTTTTCTCAGCACACCCATAAATCTTGAAAACCCTCCCACTGAAAAAAAAGCAACAAATGATTCTTATTCCAAGGCAAGCACGGCACATCAGCTGATACAGCCAGGCAGATCTGCCTTTATTAAAGACAGATGAATGTGTGGGTTGTTCCTTGAGAAAACATCACGAGCCTCTTGCTGACAGTGATGAAGTCTTTTGATGCTTGAGTTTTGTTATTTGTAATGTCCAGCCTTTTCATGTTCAAAAAGAAAAGGTAAGCTTTCTGAAATCAGTGGAGTGGGGAGAAATAGGGTCCTTAAAAGAACAGATCCTCAGTACCTACCACAGGCTGCGCAAACAAACTTTCCAGAGGAAGTCTTCATTTCCAGAGCTTTAGGAGATCCCTGTAGCAAACAGTGCTGACAGAGTGTATCTACATCATCCATTCATTAATCTGAATTACTTCTTTTAGTGCTTCTGCTGTTGAAGCCAACTCTGTGATTGCAGTGCATTTGCCCTGGAAGGATTTCTGCTGTATCATGCACTAGGGAGAAATAACTGTTGAGTACAATTTAACTCTCTAAGCTGAGAGGAAAAAAATGAATAGTAATTATTCCCGTTTGCTTGCCTTTCAGGAAATGTGCATTTTAAAAGCTCATGTAACTATAAAAGCAGTTGCATGCTGAGCAGTTTTGAAAGATTTTTAAACAGTTTGAAATTCATGATATTTACTGCCTCACAAGGACCACTGACAACTAGGATGGGTTTGGATCCCCTGTTTACGTTTCATAAATCAGACATGATTGAAACACGGAACAGTAGCCTGAATCTCATGAATCATCTGTTTGCATATGGTTTCTCTGTATCAGGATCATAAACATTTGCATTGTTGGAAGCTTTCATGCATAAGAGGATTCTCTCATACACAAAAAATTATGTGCTAGTCAACAAGTCTGAGAGAGACTCAGATGCACAAAATTCTCTCATCCTAGTTAGAGTACTAATTATTTGTGGCCATAAGTTTCATTCCTAGACTGGAGAAGGATATAAAATATCCTACAACCTCAGGAGTGCATAGCTATAAATTGAATATAGAAAAATAGAATAATTTTTTGGAAGTGACTTTTGGAGGTCACTTAACTGCAACCCTCTGCTAAAAACAGGCATGTCCTCAAAATCAAATCAAGTTGCTCAGTGTTTCTTCTAGTCAAATTCTGAGTATTTTCAAAGCTGTAGATTCCACAAGCTCACTGGGCAACCTGTTCTGATGTTCAACCAGTCTCATTACATTTTTTTTCCTTATATCTAGCCAGAATTTTCATTTTACAAATTATGAATGTTGTTTTTACCCTTTTACTTTGGATCTCAGAGAAGAGCCTGGAAGTCTTCTCTATAAGCACCAAATTATCACAGGAAGAATTTACATTTTGTTTTCTTCCCCAGGCTAAGCAAACCTGGGACCTTCAGACTTCCTGACTGTTCTCTGTGCTTCGTGCAACTTGCCATCTCATTGGACCGCTGCTGGGCCTTCTCCAATTTGTCATCGTAGTTCCAACACTTGGGAAATGTGCCAAAATTGGGCACAATATTTCAGATGAAGCCTCATGAAAGCTGAATAGAGGGTGGTAATCTATTCTCTTGGCCTGCTGGCTGTTTGTGGCCTATTAGTTTGTCCCAGGGCACACTTATGTTTGTTTCTGGGATGCCATTCCACTGTCTTGTGTTCAATCCCAGTCCCTCAGGACTCCATGCAGAGCTGCTCTCCAGTCAGTCACTCCCCATGAGCTTTGCATTTGTTTTCATTCAGCTTCATAAGATTTCTGTAGCTGCTACTCTGGCTTGTCAAGGTCTCTCTGAGTGGCAGTTCTGTGAATCTGAAGAAGAATCATCCCATTTCATCATCCAGTCTGTTGAATGATGATATAAACACTAACTGCCTCAACATCAACTCCTGACGAGTGCCTCCCATACCTATCAGCTAGTCATGCTTTCAAAATTGACCAACACTCTTTGAACACTGCAGTACAGCCAGTCTTTTGCTGCCCTTACAATCCATCGTCTAGTCCATAACTATCAGTTTGACTTCAAGGATGCCATGGGACATCCTGTCAAAAGCTTTGCTAAAGTCAAACACACCCCCTCTCAGTAACTGAGCCAGTCATTTCAACATAGAAGGCAATCAGATTGGTCAGGCATGATTTGCCCTAGTCCGCTGGTTTGACTGGATTCTCCCAGTCTCCTTCTTATGGTTCACGTGTCTGGAAATTACTTTCAGAACTCTTTCCATAGTCCTTCATAGGAGTGATGTAAAGCTGATGGGCTGCTGTTCCCTGGATCTTTCATCTTGTCTGTTTTGAAAACAGCTGTAACATTTGCTCTTTTCTTGTCAATAAAAATTTATCATGCATGTAGAAGACAGATCCCTGCCCACCACACAGCCAAGCATTGATCCACAGGATCCACAGTTCCTCCCTGGCTGCTTCCCTTTGACCAGCAGGTTTGAGGAAAACAGCAACCATTTCTCTTTACCCATCATTCTAAATTCAAGTAGTGACCCTTGATCTGCTCGAGGTCTCTGTTGGCAGTGTCATGACACCCACATGGATAAGAAACAATCAGTAGTAGCCTGAGTCCCAGATGAACCTCATAAAAATCTTCACAGTATCACAGATTTAGGGCTCAGGTGTCCCAAGACAGCAAGTCTGGTTCACAGAGGACTTCCATCATCCTTTACCCTTGCTTCTGGAGGCACTGTCTCCATCACCTAGATCAGGCATAATCAGTTTGGGTACTTCCCCAGCAGCACCTGTTCCTCCCCTGCTTCCAGACCCCACTATTCCAACCAAACACTTGTAAGGAGAAACATCCTTTTTCATGCCAAAAGTCACCATCTTCCGGTTCCTACTATGGCTGGAGTCCCTGTTCTCCCTCTACTTGACTTCAGCTGCCAGCTGTCCTTCCTTCTGCACAATGTGGGACTGGGATTCTTGGTCCTACAGGGTCTCTGCAAGTAATCTACCTCCCAGTCATCTTCCCTGTGGTGCCATGACCTGCTCTCTTCTCCCTCTGCTACTGACCAGGTGTTGCACTGATGTCTCCAGACTGCAGCTGCCATCAGGCTTGCACTGCCCTGTCCTCCTTCAGCACACCCATCTGGGTTAATAGCAATGCCTTGTCTACCTTAGGAAGGACTGAAAAAGTTCAATGTCTTGTTCTAAAAAAAAAAATTTCAAAAATTTCCAGTTGTCTGTTATAAAAAATATGTATAGATATATACACACACACTGAGGTTTTCTGTTTTAAGACAAAATTTCAATAAGTTGTGGAATTATTACTTCTATAGTACTGAAGTAAATTGCCTTTTCCCCTTTCAATCTTTTAACCTTGGCTACAAAGGCTGCAAAAATACACACAGCATAATAATCACCTATTCCAGCTACAAATTTCTGTAGTGAGAAACTACTTCATGTTCTTTCATGAGATGTCTCATGAATTATTACCCCGAAGCTATTTCAATATAAGTTTTGAATTTCCCACCTTGTTGTTCTGACAGCTTTTGAAGCACTCGTCTTTGTAAAGTGCAGCACCCAATCTAGTAAAAAACCTCCGTACTGTAGTGAATGTTTAATGTCTGCTTAAATGCCCTGACCACTTTCAGCTTTTAGGCTTTCTGTATTGAAATTAACAACAAAAATGGTTTTGCTTAAGTTCTTTCCCTCTCCACAATTTGCATTCTTCACCAATGCACATTAAAGAGTTCATAAAAATGCATCATGGGCCCATTTAAGGTATGCGATTAACTGTTAATATGAGACATTAACTTGCAGTGCTATGATAGAGATGATCATGTACAATTATATTTGATGATGGTAATTCATAACTATAATTTTTGTTATATTTTTAAAATACAGTATGGCAACTGCTAGATATTCAAAACTGCTGTAGAAGTTTAAAAAATGAATGCTGATGTAAAACTTACCGTCTTGCCATGACCACTATTGATGATGGGTCATGTAATTCTCAGTTCTGGACATCACAACAGCACCTCTTAGATACACTTATAAAATGTAAAAGTTATTCTTTATGAATATTCTTTTTCTCAATCCCTCACATGGAATCTTTTTTCTATAAAAAAGGTCTTGATATTCAGTGAACGGAAATATCATCAGGCTATGGAGACTTTTTACCTTATATTTTTATGTTGAAATAAAAAAATAAAATTTAAACATCAATTCAGGCATTGTGCTAATTTTACTCAAAAAAAGTCTGTCTAGAATCCCTTGTATGTAAGAGAAAAATCAAAGTCTGGGTTTATATTCGTTTGTAACTACAGAAGCCAATCCTGATCTATGGAAAAAGCTGGAAAAAATAGGACACTTCTGGACATGATGCAAGTTTCTCTGAAATATAGTGTATGATTTATTGTCTCTCTCCATCCTTGAAGAGATACATAGACCAGAAAAAGACACATAGCTAAGCAAGACCTTAATAGCTTTTAAACCCCCTCTTTTAGTTTTACCAGTGAATTCACCTGTACATTATCTCAGACTAAAATTTGCACAAAAAGAAATGCCTTTCTGTAGGTGTAAGAAAGACCAAGGCCCTCGATGGAGAAATAATACCTCAGGATCCTTTGGGTTTTCCTTCTACTGCATTGTACTGCTCATCACAAATATATTTCTGCAATTCTAATATTTCACAATTCAAGCTCCATTAATAGAGCAAAGAAATTATAATGAAGATTGATGGAATATTACACAATTTTAATTTTTTTTAATGTTTATTAAGCATATAGGGTTTTTAAAAACAAAAAATATTTTCTTTTTTTTGGAAAGTCGGGCTACTGGCAAAACAGTAAAAGATCCGTTGTGATTAGTTTCTTAATTTATAATATAGGACAAAATTCAACAACTTGTAAAAAATATTTTAAAAATTTCTAGTTTTATGACATTCCATTTTAAAATGTATGGTTATTTTAGTATAAATTGGTCTGAGAGAGGAGAATACAGCTTTTAATCTCAGTTAGAATCTTTCATTTTATACAGTTGTACTTTCAGGGGAGAAAGAAATGTATTCACACAGTGTATGTTACTGGCCTTGAATAGTGAGCCATGATGGCTTTTGAATGAGGGAGAAACCTGGTGAATGTTAGGTTTTAGTTTTTAAAAGTCTTTTGGTGTTTAGAAAATAAGATTTTCTTTCCAGATCTAACTTTGAATAATCTTTTTAATAAATTTAATATGTACATATGCACACACATTCTTTGTGATGTATATTTAAATACAATTATTCAAGTAATTAAACACAGTTATAAAAATAACCAAGTTATTGTTAGAGTGCAATCATTGTAATCTCCCTTCTGCATTATGATACAGTATTTTTTTATATCTCCACTTTAGAAATGAACCCTTAATTCCTGTCTCATTCGTTGCATACAATGGCAGCAAAGGTGGACTGGTATATTATCTCTGCCAGCCATCTGTGTTGGCAGAGTTCTGTCCTTGTATTTAATTAAATATTGCAAGTAGAGGGAAAGAAAAAGAGGGAAAAATTCTTATTAGTGATCAGCATGCTCACAAGTGAAGAGGAGGACCTTGGTTCAAAAATCTACTCAAAATAAAAGCCAAAAAGTCACCATCTGACAACTCTCTTGCAGTTATGGCATACTCTGCTCTCTTGTCACCCTGACAAGGTTGTAACAAGGTACATGATCTCCACTATTATAGAAATAAGAATTAAATTTTTAAACAGATCTATAGATGGCAATTTCTATGTAGAAGCCTCTGGAAAGTCCTATACCAAAGATCTTGAGAAAAAGTGATCCTGACAAATGAACCGTATTTGGGAACCACTGTGCAGGAAGAACCCATCAAAAGGGCCTCCTCATGCTCTGGGTTACTCTGCCTGCACTGAGCTGTGATAGACTTACCCAGAAAGCAGAGAGTGCAAAAGGCATGTTTGAACAGCACCTAACGCATCCTCAGTTGTCAGAGGTGCTGTGCACTTTTCCCTGTATTGGTTTCCCTGTATTGGATGTGTCTTAGAAGCACATTTCCTTATACTGCAAAGAAAGCAAAGAGGTAGCTTGACCATGTCAGTCATGGGATCAATTGGTTTATCTTGTCCCTGCATCCTTCCATTTTGTAGTGCAAATCAAGAGGCAGACAGAATTAAGCTCTTCACTTTAAACAAACTGTTGGTCAATTTACATGTATATCAGGTTCCTTACACACAGACTATAACTGCTGTTAGCTGTGAGAGTAATAACATTGAGGCAGCTCCTGTGGGGGAAAAATGTTAGCATTCAGCTTTCTAATTATTAACAAGATTAATCTTCTCTCTTGCTGTTTTTAGAATTCCAATCAAACTATTTAAAAATTTAGAACCTGCTCCATGGGAAAAAGAAATCTTAATTGGGCAGGATGTGCAGATTTTCTGCACATAATTGAGAGTTCAGGTTAACTACTCCTTGCCAATGCTATTGTGAACTAGGAGAGTTGCTCCTTCTACTTCCCCTGTAATAGAGCAGGAGCAAGGCCTGGGTTCAAGTCCCCAAAGAGCATTTGCAAATGTGAGGCGATTATAGCAATTATCCACAGGATCTGTGTGCGCAGCAGTGGTATAAAAACATTTCAGGTTGGATACCTGATTGAAAACGGAACCATTCAAGACTTAAATGTCACAACAGTAGGCAGTTATGATAAAGGTCTCAAATCACTTGAGCATATCAGTCATTTACTCCTAGTCTGCTTAAATATAAAAGGCAGGTGTTTTTTCCTTTTTTTAATTTTCGATGAGGACAGCTCCTAATGGAGGTAAATGGGAGTAAACATAACTTTAAAAAACATCAAGGCAAATAAAAAATTAAATTTAAAATATGAAGGTTACACATGAAACACACCCTGAAAACAGCCCATGGATCATGCTCTTTCTGTCCTTCCTTTTTCCCACACAAATCCCTGCCAAAGTTTTCTTCTTTGATGCCCCAAATCATACAACCACTGATGAGAAGAGTGACTTAGAACCAGTGAGTTATTTTATCCATTACACTGAAATCTGGGGACAGGGAATTTCTTAGAACCACTCACAATACCACTGCAACAACACTAACCACAAACACCCCCACACTGAGAAATTCACCCTCCACAGCCTATGACAAGAGGGAAATCCCTGTCTCCCACATGGTCTGCCAGGGAATTTTTGCCATTGCCTGCAAGGACAGGATTTCAGCCAACAATTGTGAGATAATTTCAACATCACCAGCAGCAGGGTTCCATCCTTTCATCAGATCATACAGTGACAGCCTTGCACTTGCCTTTATACATGAGGCCATTTTGTGAAAGAGCCAACACCCACCGGGGAAATGGGGAAGGGACTAGGGTTGTTTGTTCTTACAGAAGAATTTCCACAGAGATTTATGTTAAAAGATCTATTGCACAGGAAAAACTAAATATTGCTTAAAATATTTGAGTTTTATAATGAGGGCTGTGACTTGGAGAGCATAACAGGCAGCACAGCTCTACAAGCTGCCTTTTTCTGAAGGCCATCAATGCAAGGAGCTGCTTAATTCAGTTGTAAACCAAGCACATCTTGCTGAAAGTCTGGTTGGGTGGAATGAGTAAGCTTTATACCACAGTTGCCAAACTTTTCCATTCACGACTCCATTCCTATTTGCACTTTCAGGCTTGCTTCCAGATTTCCTAGTTTAGGAAATGCTGCTTTAAGACCTCAAATTAAAAACATATGTTGAGATTTAGCCTGACCTTCAAAAATGGCAAAGTAGTTGTAGAAGATGATGAGGGGGCGATAGATGGAGGGGCAGGAAGAATCAATAAGAAACTCTTTTCCCCACTCGCAAACAAAATTTTTGTTCAAATCACCAACTTTTTTTTTTTTTTTCACTGTATTCTCTTTTTGAAATTAGTCTTCCAGCATTCTGCTCTGGATGTGCATTTGTATGTGCCAATTTGCCCATTTTCCCATTTCCCATTTCCCATTAGTAACTTTTTACCTCTGGGGTTAATTTATAACAAGAGCAAAGATCTTGCTCCTCCAGACTACCTAAAATCAAAGGTCAAGCAAAGGAAAAATGATTTTTTAGAGATATGTCGCTGCTGGTGACTAGAGAATCCACCCTTCTGAGATCTCCTTTGAAGACTCCACCTTTAGAGCAGCACTGCTCGCTCACTTTATGCTTTCTCTAGCACCAAGGAATGCAGCTGTAAGGCACAAAGCCACGGGAAACTAGGCTTTCTTAATTCCTCCACTCAGGAAATATGCATTATTAAGTCACATGGGGCTGGTACCTACAGGCTAGATGTGACACAAATATGGCAGTGCTGGATTGGATGCCTGTAGAGGGAAGCCTTAGGGTTCAGCGAGGTCAGTGAAATTAAGAGAGCAGAGCTTGCTGGTCCCACAGTGTCTCTGGTGCCTTTAAGCAAGCACTGGGGAGGCTGATGCATGATTACTCCTTTTGATCACACTATAAAGAAAACTTCCAGATGAACAGCCTCAAGCCACCAGGAGACAAACTGAACTGGTTCTGATGGTGAGTGCAAAGTGGAGGAATCTCTAAAGGCCCTCTTTTTGTATCTCCATAAAACACTTGGATGAAAATGTTTCCGAACATGATTTGTGAACCCCTCCTCCAGTCTTCTGGTTTCTGCAGCAAATGCCTGTAAAACCAGATGCTTAGTCTAACATCTTTAATCTTGTCCCAGAAAATTTAATTTAACTTACTAGCATAAGGTGACACTTTGTCAGTGAACAGTATGGTACTCTGTATCAGTTTTCATTTTTGGACTCTTTTTCTATAAAGACAAAATTTAAATTAAAGAATTAAAATGATGAATTTAAAATTATGGTACATTTTTCACTGTGATCAGAACTGCAGACATTGTAATTTAGCATCACCTGATCTGGGGAAAACCAGCTGAAAAATGAACATTCATTCTGCAGCTGTTTTGCTCAATAACCATAATAATATAGTTGTTAGACATAAACAGCACACATCAGCTGTGGCAGAGCACAAAAAATGATGCCAAGCTAAGTACCTGATAAGCTTTCCCATTCGATGTTTCCCTGTAATTCAGTATTTCCCCAATGCAAATGAAAGTAGATGATAGCTGTCACTTAAATGTATATGGTGCTCTGAATGAGTAGGGGCTCCAAAGTGATGAGTTTAAGGAAAATTTATATTTTACCAGTGATTAAATGTTGTCAGTTTTCTGGACTAGAGGGAAGGAATCTCTTTGATGCCTGCAAGTGAGGGGAAAAAAATTATAGACGTCATTAAAGAAAGAATCAAAACAAAAGATTAAGCCTGAGGTTTTCAGGAGAGCCTAGGGGAGATAACAGTTCAAAAGCCTCTAATTCCCTTAGGCTTTTTTGAAATTCCCAGTCTGAGCACCACATTGCCACACTGGTGACTGCAGTTACTCAACTAAGAAGTGACACTAAAGGAACCTTGAGTAACAGGAGCACTCAATGAGACTCCATTTTAAACAAAAATGTAGTCGTAACTCCTCATGAAATCTGGCTCTGTTCCCTGCTGTCTACGGGAACCTTTGCACCAACACTCCACAGTCTGGGGATGCACATGCACACACACGTTCCACCACCTCACCACCACCCCCCCACTTCTTCAGCTCTTCTGCTTCAGATCATGATTGGAACATTTCTGGTTCTAATTCTTAACTAAGGTTTGCTCCAGATTCTGCCTGGCTCCTAAGGGAAGCTAAAAATTACAAGACCTCTCAAAAGGATACATTAGAAGTATTGACTCTATCTTGCTTTGACTATGGCTTCACATGAAAGGAAGCCATACTTACTGTGTAAGGAGTCCATGGGGCCACTGAAGAACCAGCTTTCTGAAAAAAGTGAAAAGATTTCTGATGGATTTAGGCACACCATGATATATTATACCTTCTATGTCTACACTGAACAGACCTACAGTTCAGGTGTTTGGACTTCACACAAACATAAACTGTTCTGTGCAAAACATTCCCAGAAGGTCAGCTTAATCAAGAACCTGTTGGACCTAAAGCAATCTGTTATTTAATTAATCTGTGCATGACAATGTAACCTCGGCATGAAAAAATCATTAGGTTTGCTGTGAATTCATAGTGTGTGCAGGGTAGTTGGATGTGTGACCATCATGTAGAGTCAATCTGCACATGTGTGGGGAAGAAAAGCTGAGATTTCTCTGTCAGGCTAAGATAAATTATAGATCTTACAGAACCTATGAACATCTGGAAAAGACAGGCAAATTGATAAAATCCCCAAAAATTTCATGTTTCAAAAAGTGGACATGTATTTTGAAACAATTATGTACAGTAGGGTCACAACTGAGGATCAAGGGAAGAATGCATCTCATGGGATCCTAGTAGTCCAGGATCTAAAATGCCAGAAATATGGCTGGGACATATTACCCGGTTTTTCCTTTCTTCATACCAGTGTGCATTTTGTAAATGTCCACCTTCATTACAGATGTTAGAATCCTTACTTGGAACGTATTTAGGAACACTTCATAACATCTTTAAATTGCTTGGACTTTCCTCCCTTCTAATTTTCCACTGTCTGATTGGGAGGATGAGCCAGTTAGAGCCTTTCAACTTGCTTCATTTCTCTGCTGTCATTTTATTAAGTTTTCCACCATAATCTCCTGCTTTATAGGCACAAGGCATAACACCTACAGCTGTCAGATGGCTTTCTGCAAGAAATACCAGAGCAACCTGGAACTATTCATGACAAATTACAAGAGGGTAGGTATGCTGAGGCTGTCATGACCAAATTTTTCACAGGATTTCAATTATGGGTTTGCTTGCTTAGCATGATGCCTGGCATGACACATAATTGTTCTTGCCAGGTTACTTACTTGAGCATTTTTCTAATTACACTGTGGAAAATGAGTACTTTCAGGTTGTGGTTGTTTTCATCATATACTTTTTCGTTTCGTATACTTCATTTGAAATATCACAGGGAAGAAACTAAAACTTAGGTTATCATTCTGTAGGCTATTCTAAGAGAAAAAGACCTTCAAATTCAGATATGCTGCATTTTCAATGTACTTAAATATTTGGCTTTTTTTCTTTCTTTCATCCCACTGTTTAGAAATAAGATGACTTTTTCTTTTTTTTTTTTTAATTCTCACTTAGAATGGTATTTGTTGAAATAGTTTAACTTTTGGCACTTAATTTGTTCTTATTTATAGAAATACAAAATATTGGGAATGTGTGTTTGGTTTTTTCTTCTTCAATAGTTTACGTTTTCTTCCTACAAAAACAAAAGTCTTGGAAGTTCTGGCAATAAAAAAATTCATCACATACCATTTTTTAAAACAATTCCTAAAGTAGGTCAATGAGTAGAAGAAACAGAATAAGAAGCAATGTAATTTTATTATACTATGTGTGGCTGAAGTAGAATATTAACAAGTAATCATGTTCATAATCACTAATAAATAAATAAATATCAAATATGTATAAAGCTTGAACAGGTACTGGCAAATCATTTAGGAGTGTTTCTGCTTGGGACAGATTGAGTTAAGACTCTTGCCTCATCATCTGGAAGGAAAATTTCCACACACACCAGAAGGATCAAAACAAAGAATTTGAATGAGATTCTTACATCAGTAATTTTTTATAATAACCCAATTCATCTTTGACATGGATGATGGGTGTGGCTTTTTCTTTTTTGGTTGTTTTTTGGAAGGAGGACTCTTGCACACTGGTAGGTATTCACATAACAGCACATATACAATCCATACCCTGTTGATGTACAGGGAATGAAAATTGGGAGGAATGAGTGCCATATTTTAACACCATCCACCCTGCGCCAAAAAACAAACACCCCCCCCCCAAACAAAATAAAAACAGCAACAGAAAGCAACAACAACAAAATACCCCCACAAACCAAACCAAACCAAACCAAACCAAACCAAACCAAACCAAACTAAAACAAAACAGAACAAAACAAAGTCAAGAAATGAATTCACATTTTTGTCCAGATACAAGTTCTTCCATAGGCTGGCTTTGGGAGTGCTCACATTTGAGGTTGTGTTCTGGTTGTGTTCCAGTTGTGTTCCTTTAAAGCACTGAGTGGTTGAGGAAAGCAGAGAGTGCAGCAGAAGCAAGAAATAACCCAGCCCCAAGCCACAGGCAAGTGTAGGGCAGGAAATATAGTGAAAAATAGTGACAGCTCCCAGTCGAGCAGCAATTGTTCCTTTTTAGTGTGCTACTGACACCATTAAATTTGCCACATAGCCTACACCAAATTTACACATTAGATGTGTTTCCCATTTTGATGATGTCTGACCGTGGTGACCCAGGAGAGCATTACTAACCCCTGTCTCTCACAGCTGACCTGTATTCTACACTTCTCACTGTGGACTAGAAAAAACCCCAAACATCTCATTTGGACATACACACTGCTACTGTTGTTTTTTATATTTTCCTGGGGAATTTCTGAGTTGTGATAAATACTCTGAGCTTGCAATTGCAGACACAGGATGAGGACATTAAAGAAGAGAAAACAGAAGAGGAAAAGGAAAGGAAAAAGGAAAAGAAAAAAGAAAGGGATAAAAAGGAATGAAAACAGGAAAGGAAAAAAGAAAGGGAAAAAAAGGAATGGAAACAGGAAAGAAAAAAAGAAAGATATAAAAAGGAAAGGAAAAAGGAAAGAAACTAAAAGGGAAAAAAAAGGGAAAAAAAAAAGGAAAAAAAGGAAAAGAAAGGAAAGGGGAATGGGGAGGGGAAAGGGAAGGGGAAGGGGAAGGAGGTAAGAAAGGGAACAAAATGGAAAAATAGAAACCTGGAAGAGGTAAGAGAATCATTTGCATCCTAGTGGCAAAGCATATATATCATGGAGCTAGCAGAGATTTACAGCAGATACTCCCTCCACACTACCCTCCCCCCACCCCGCTGTAAATGTTGGTCTCTCCAGCTTTCTAAGAGATGTCAAAACAAATGCAAAGGTAAAATTTGCATCTCTTCTCAGGCAGTGCAGACCTTGGTATTAGCCCACACTGAGTTCCCTTCTGCAGTTCCACAGTGCACTGTTTTATGTGTGTTTGCAGACAGTGAATAGGTCAGCTACCTGTTAATGGCTTCTTAGGACAGTCATTGTTTGAGGTATGAACAAATGAATAATAACCCATACAGAAAATATTAAATATGTCAGAGAGGAGAGAAATGCACACTTTGAAGAAAAATAAATTGTTATTAGCATTCTAACTTGAGTACATAACCAGATATTAAAAGGTTTTCTTTTGACTGAACATTAATGCCTGAAACAGATCTGGGAACGAGTTTATTGGCTGCCCTATCCATG
The DNA here is from genome assembly GCA_026261815.1 of Monarcha castaneiventris obscurior. NCBI lineage: Eukaryota > Metazoa > Chordata > Aves > Passeriformes > Monarchidae > Monarcha > Monarcha castaneiventris. The sequence continues at coordinate 9,409,395 of JAMPIT010000230.1, read as the reverse complement.
ATGGTTACTTTATAACTCATGTCTCTACAGCAAACATTTGCAACTCATTGCAGAATCACACATTTCCAAGGGATGTTATTATTTTAAAGGTGAAGATAGCATGCTTCGAATAAAATAATGTCAGATTTTGGAGCCATCCAAAGTGTCTATAGACTCATATGTTTGGTTTATACCTGCATCTCCACAAAAACTAGTTTAATACATTTAAGAAAAACATTAACATTTAATTAAAATGAATTATTTAGAGCTCATAATGTCATAAATTTTCTTTTTCCTCTCAAACCAGATCATTATCTTCTACTATGATTGTCAATTTTATTGTTAGTGTTATTATTTCTTAATGGCTCTTATACCTTTCCTTTTTATTTCTGTGTTCTGGGAGTGGAATTTTGCATAAGTTGCATTTTTACTTTGGCTGTCAGTGAAATTTGTTTCTATGCGAAGGCCTGATAAGTACAAAGCATATGTTAAACCTCATATGTTTAAGTTCATACAGAATGAGATAGGACTGAGTAAATAACAAAGGGATTTGTGAAGTGGATCAAAAGAAAATATCAATATCAATTGATTTGATATCAAATATCAAATGTAAAAATGAATATGACAGGATCTAAACAATTTTTTTCTTCAAAAACTAAGAAATGTGCAAATAAATGCAAAGTAAATTTCAGAATAAAGTTTACCATGTCAGCTGTTTGTTAAAGAAACTAAGGATGTCAAAATATGATTTATAAACCTGGCAGAGGTCTCCCTTTTATGTGGTAGTATATTTGCTTGTTCCTTGTTTCTTTACCAAACAAGCCTCAGACCAATAGCTTTCTGTACTCAGAATCGTGCTGAAATACCAGTCTGGAGAGTCATTTTTACATATCTTGATTTTTGCTGCAGGTGTGAGTTCCCAGGCTGTCCCAGCATCAAGCAGAGTGGTTTGGCACTTAAACAGTTCTTGAGCTTGTCCAAAACAATAAGGATGAGTTCTGGATGACTGCAAAACCATAAGCTTGATGTTCAGGCCACTTACCTTAGGATTTTTAATCTCTTCTCCAAGCTGCGTTTAATTTTTTCTTTATAGTGGAAAGATATTAAACCCAAACAAATGAAACACCTTCTTTCCAGATCACTGTCATGCAGGGGCTGAGTTCTGCTGAGGAAATGTTATGGGATGTTTTAGTTTTGGCTCCCTACAGGTAGATCTGAGCCTTGGTCTTGCAACTCCTCTGTGATTTTTGACTCCCCTATTGGTCAAGAATTTGGATTAGTTTCATGTTCAGCCCTGAGGGGAGATATACACAGGCATGGGATTTGTTTGATAAAATTTTAGTAACTGTTTGCTTTTTTCGTTCCTCACTTTGAATCACTGAAGAAACAACCATAGAGAATATTTTTGTTTTGGTGCACTTGTGTTGAAGGCAAAATATTTGTTTTCACACAAAGTACAAGTCAACTACAAAGACTGACCAAATGATCCAGTTCAGTCTGTCTTTCTTTAAGAACAATTCTTATTTGCTGATGACTTTTGTGGGAAAAGAGAGACTGGTCCATTGTCAGAATAAAAAAAATAAAAACTGAATAAAATATAACTTATATGGAGAAGAGAAGAGAAGAGAAAAGAGAAGAGAAGAGAAGAGAAGAGAAGAGAAGAGAAGAGAAGAGAAGAGAAGAGAAGAGAAGAGAAGAGAAGAGAAGAGAAGAGAAGAGAAGAGAAGAGAAGAGAAGAGAAGAGAAGAGAAGAGAAGAGAAGAGAAGAGAAGAGAAGAGAAGAGAAGAGAAGAGAAGAGAAGAGAAGAGAAGAGAAGAGAAGAGAAGAGAGAAGAGAAGAGAAGAGAAGAGAAGAGAAGAGAAGAGAAGAGAAGAGAAGAGAAGAGAAGAGAAGAGAAGAGAAGAGAAGAGAAGAGAAGAGAAGAGAAGAGAAGAGAAGAGAAGAGAAGAGAAGAGAAGAGAAGAGAAGAGAAGAGAAGAGAAGGAGAAGAGAAGAGAAGAGAAGAGAAGAGAAGAGGAAGGGAAAGGGAAGGGAAGAGAAGAGAAGAGAAGAGAAGAGAAGAGAAGAGAGGAGAAGAGAAGAGAAGAGAAGAGAAGAGAAGAGAAGAGAAGAGAAGAGAAGAGAAAAGAGAAGAAAAGAAAAGAGAAGAGAAGAGAAGAGAAGAGAAGAAAAGAAAAGAAAAGAAAAGAAAAGAAAAGAAAAGAAAAGAAAAGAAAAGAAAAGAAAAGAAAAGAAAAGAAAAGAAAAGAAAAGAAAAGAAAAGAAAAGAAATGAAAAGAAAAGAAAAGAAAAAAGAAAAGAAAAGAAGAAAGAGAAGAGAAGAGAAGAAAGAAAAGAAAGAAAAGAAAAGAAAAGAAAAGAAAGAGAAAGAAAAGAAGAGAAGAAAGAGAAGAAAAGAAAAGAAAAGAAAAGAAAAGAAAAGAAAAAAAGAAAAGAAAAGAAAAGAAAAGAAAAGAAAAGAAGAAAGAAAAGAAAAGAAAAGAAAAGAAAAGAAAAGAAAAGAAAAGAAAAGAAAAGAAAAGAAAAGAAAAGAAAAGAAAAGAAAAGAAAAGAAAAGAAAAGAAAAGAAAAGAAAAGAAAAGAAAAGAAAAGAAACCCAGGCACCTCAGTTTAAGGGTGAATAGTATCAGTCTCAGTTGTGTGCAATAAAAGGGCAGTACAATGAAATATTTCTAAAATTCCTGCTGAGAGATTTACAGAATAACATTTCTTTCTTTGGGGATTTTCACCAAATGTCGGCTAATTATTTCTGACATTTATTCTGAGGTCCCATAGTGAAGAAGCACATGACCAGCAAGATTTAAGAAACCAATAACAGCCGATTTAAAATATTTACTGACTTGAACCTTGGAAGGTACAGCCAGAGGGTTCCCCCCATACCTGTGAATGTTGCAGCTGTGCTTTTGTATGCCTTGGAGACACCAAAGATAAAAACAGGCACTAGATGCTGTAAATCCCCAGTGGAAGCCTCCTTACTGTACATGTACTGCAAACCAGCTTTGAGAACAGTGTGCTGGACTATTTTCAGTGCCTAAGTCATGATGTACCTAGTATATAATCAGTTTCTTATTTGTATACATTCCATGTTCCTCCAGTGTTTCTTTCAGTATTATGTAAGGGAACCTGAGAGGACTTTGTTAAGTAGACCATTGATTTTGATATTTATCTTTTTTTCTTTAAATATACATATGTCTTTTAGCAAAAAAAAAAAAAAAAAAAAAAAATTGAATAGAAAAAAGGAAATATATTTTATAATATATTTGTCTAAATTACTTCAGCAATATTGATTTATTTAACTTACCTTAAAACTATAAAATATTTAGATCTCAAATGGGAAAAAGGCCTCGGAATCAGGTATTAGATTTAGATAAAAGATCAAAACCCATAAAATTAAGGAACTTGCCACTGACACACCATTAAAGCTACATCAAGGCATGAACCATAAGGACTTTGCAGTAATGTGGAGACTGAGGACACATCAATGGTTTGTGTCACTTGAAATCGACATTTCATAAATATCAGCAAAATGAGACAGATGAGCAGGGGAACAAAGGGTATGAGCAGCTGCCATGTGAGAAGCTGCTAAGGCCAGAGCTGGCTCCTGAGCTGTTTGCTCGGACAGGGCCATCAGGAAAGGAGAGGACAGGTTTGGGTTTCCTCACGCACATGCCTTCAGCGTTGATTTCTGATGCCTGTGAAGTGTCTGCCCTGCTCTTCACTTCTGATAATTCACCAGTAGCACTCGGCTGGAGACTGATACCCAGACTGAAAAGTTAATAATGTTCATAGAATCACAGAAGAGTTTGGGTTGAAAGGGTCCTTATATATCTAGTTCCAACACCTTTGTCATGGGAAGGAGAAACTTCCACTAGACCAGATTGTTCAAAGCCTCATCCAGCCTGGCCTTGAACACTTCCAGTGCCTCACCACTTTCAAAATGAATTTCTAATAGCTAATCTAAATATATGCACTTTTATTTTAAAGCTATTCTCTCTTGTCTTTTCACTACATGCCCTTGTAAAAAGCCCTATCCAGTCTTATTATCCCCACTTTAGGTCCTGGAAGATGTTAGAAGGTCTTCTTGAAACCTTCTCTTTTCCAGGCTGAAGAATCCTGGCTGTCTCAGCCTGTCTTCAGAGGAGAGGACCTCCATTCCTCTGATCATCTTTGCAGCCTCCTCTGAATCCAGTTTAACAGGTCCATGTATTTCTTATGTTGAGGGCTCCAGAGCTGGATGCAGTATTCCATGTGCGGTCTGACAAGAGTAGAGTTGAGGGGGAGAATCACTTCCCTCACCCTGCTGCCCATGTTTCCCTTGATGCAGCCCAGGGTGGAGTTGGCTTTCTGGACTGTCAGTGCACATTGCCAGGTTCTGTTGAGCTTCTCATCCACCAACATCCCCAAGTCCTTCTCTGAGGGCTGCTCCCAGTCTGTATTTATGCTTGGGATTGCCTCAACCCAGGTGTCTGACCTTACACTTGCCCTTTTTGAACTTCATGGGGTTCCAATGGGCCCACCTCTCCAGTCTGTCCAATGCTGGCATCCCTTTCCTCCAGAGTGTCACCCCCACCACACAGCTCGGTGTCACTGGCAAACCAGCTGAGGCTGTGCACAATCCCACTGTCCATGGGGCCAACAGAGCTGTTTCCTTTCCTGAAACAGTGAAGCAGCACAGCTTTTGTGAGCCAAAATATCAATTCAAAATATTAAAAAATAATTAATTCAGTTAATCATATACATTGATTTGACAGCTCTGGAACATTGACTATGTAGTTGGAGCACTTCTTCATTTACTATAATTAGCATAAAGAAATTCTCCTATAAAATCAGAGATATTTATTATAAAAACTGTACCACAGCAGCTGGAAAAAAAGTATTTGTTTTCCCATTTTGTGTATGGAGTGTTAAAAGTAATAAGTCAAATCAACCATTATAATCAGTTTCAGATTTGTCAATAAGCCTGTTTAATTACAAAAATTTTTGCCAGAAAAATTTTAAAAGTATTTGTCCAGCAATGAAAACCTCTGATGTCTTACAGGTGGCTGAAATAACTTCCATGATCATTATAGTTTCACTGAATTTAAAATTCTCACAAATTGTAATTATTTTTTCAAAGATAACAACTGCTATTATTTCTGACATTTATCTGAACCTATGCTATATCATAAAAATGTTCTCCCATGTAAATTCAGTAAAAATTACTCAATTCCTGTGAGGTACAGATCACATCATTGGTTAGAAAAATCTTCTGACATAAAAAACGTAAACAAAAACCCAATCCCATGATTTACATTCATGTGCTTTCCATTGATTTTGCCAGAAATCCATGTAAGATCCATTCCCACCATACAAAGAGAACAAGGAAGTCTCAGCAATCAGGGACACAATCAGTGAAAGAAACTCTAACCTGGAGTACTAACAGCCTCAAAGAAAAATTCCTTTTTCTTTTTTCTATTTTTTCATTTTTTCTTAATATTTTAAAACGTCTGTCAGACTCAACTTGCACGTAATGTTGGATTTAGAAAAAAAGAGTTGTACTATTAGTGAGGTGTAATTAAGCTTATTCCTCTTGATAGGATGCTCTAAAGACAAACAAGTGTAGGATATGTTTGCTGTGCATTTGGAAGGGTGACGTCATTTGACATGCTTCTCAGCAATGCTTCTCTATGCTGAAAATGAGATAATTCCTTCAGGGTGTTGTACTCATAGCCTTTCATCTTGCAAATAATTCTTATTAACATGAAACCATCAATGTTGTTTCACCTACTATTTCTCTTGTGCAGGAAATAATGTACTTGGGAAGTGTAGCCCAGTCTTGATAAGGTTTCATCAAATATTTTACAAGTCATCGCTGTTCTCAGGTATCTTCAGAGAAACCTGTCCCACATTGGAAAATACAAAAGTAAACAGATAAATAATGGTTTTGCATATAGAACAGTTTACTTTTCATTTCTTAACAATCCACTCTTACACAAATATTTAGCCAAGCTTTAATCTTCTAAGCAATTTCAGGGCTCTGATCTCCAGTGAGATGGAGGGCCAGCACCAAGAGTGTCAAGCAATTGAGTGTAATCCACTGTCTGACACCCTTAAAATGTTTGTATTCTTGTTGCTGTACAACAAACTTCATTTAGTACAAAATTCTTCAAGTACAAAAAAAATACATGTCTTTATAGGAAAATGAATTGCGCTTTTTTCTGGATAAAATCTCCTATATGTGGAAAATGCCACTTTTCCTAGAGCCATTTTTGCACTGCGCCCTGTACACTTTTCAGCTGCTGTGTTTTAAATTACACTCATGTTCATACTACAGCTGGAAGCCAAAAAATGCAAGCATTACCAAGAAATATAAAGGTGAAAATCTATTAATTGGCCTCTGCTTTTGCAAGCTCTCAAGGAGACAGGTCACACAGTCATAACAGAGACCTCAAAGACACAAATGATGCAGGTAATTTGGCACTTGTTGTGCACTGCAGCTTCCAACAAAATGCCTGAGCTCCCTACACAGAGCACGGTCTTGAGATGCCACTTAATGTGAAGGGCCAGAAGAAGTCCCACTGGCCTTTTCTTCAGGAAAAATCTGCATAGGCTTTGGAGGGCAACACCAGCAGCAGGTGCTTCTGACACCCTGTTTCCCTCAGGTTCAGGGGTCTGAGGCATTGCTCTGCTGAAGGCTGAAGCACTGTTTGTTCTGCTGGCAGAGATGCTCTGGAACAAGAACCAGTAGACCTGCACCAGCATAAATCCCTGTGCTGACTCAACTTTGGTTGAAATACTTTGATTACTGCACTAAATTTTCTATCACAAGTAAATTTCTATGAGCAACAAGTGACTAAAGAATACAGTGTCAGCCCTTAACATGCATTAAGGCATGCTTTAGAGCAACAGGATAAAGGAACAATAAAATATATTTATATATCACTAGTAAGACAACATTACTGTGCACTTCATAATGTCTCTGTATGCAGGATCTCCTCAGGTTTGCTGTTGCCACCTGCTCCCTCTAGATAGGGATGCATTGTGTGGTTGTTGCAGAGAGTTATAGTGCTCACTCAGGGCTTTCTTCAATGTCCTAAGACATTCTGTCAGGCCTAGTCTTGTCCTTTTTGCTCCAGTTGGTCTCCCTGTGTTCTTTCGAGGGTTGCGACATCCAGGATTAAATAAGACCATGTCCAATGCTTTCTACTGACTAGAAAAACATTACCTCACCTCTTCATTGAGCTTTCTAAACATCATATCTCTGGGAATTCTGAAATATATATCTATATTTTTTACATATAAAATGCAATGATGTCCACTGGAATGATAAAGCCAAATAGAAGAATGATCTAAATAATTGGATTTTTCAGTTAAAGGCTGCTCAAAGAAAGGATTTGGTTACCCTTTTCCTAACTGAATATGCTAATTGCTAACATATGAAGTAGTAAAAGAGGTTTTCCTCTCCTTTTACTGTGTTACTCTTGGTGTAAGGAAGGCACACCATCAAGAATATGATTTCCAGGCAAGATCAGTGAAGGACAGGACTTATGAATTTAAAAAAACCCTAAGTGTGCAGTTGTGCCTAGAAGAGGATAATTCCACACACAGACAAACAAATACTCAGTAACTTCACTTGTGGAAGTTTGGTTCAGATCCAAGAAAGATTTGACAAAGTAAGTGGGAGTCAGTTTCCTAAACATTTTCATATATCTGTCTTCAAGATTTTCAGGTGATTGCAGAAGTAGACAGAAGCTTAAGAACTAAGATTTTGGACTCTATTTAAAAGGACACGGGTTGTTAGCCAAACTAAGCTTTTGGCATGATGTAGCTTTGAATTATTTCAGCTAGGTTACTGAAATTTTCAGAGCCAGACTTTTTTTTTATCTTGCAGAAATATAAGATTGCTTTTCTTCAAAGAAAATATTTTTTTAATCTTTACATTGCTTTGTTCAATTGAAAAAATATTTTCATTTGTAACTTAGCACATACAAAAAAATTTTCGTTAACTGAGAAATTGCTTATGAAAGAATGCAACTACTTTCTTGGCTGCTTACTTTGATTCTTTTTCTCCCTGGCATTTTCTCCTCAGTATAGGCCTTCCAGGAATTTTAAGATTTAGAGAATATAATTTTGTTTATGGGGTATTTCATTCAGTATTTCAGTTCATTGGTAAATCTTCCCTTTCAGTTTCCTGGGCCTACCATTAATCTCCAATGTAAAGCCCTGCAGAGAAGGTAGTTAAGCAGCTTACATGAAGGCTAACTGGCTGCATGAACAGTCTGGTGCTTCTCTGACAGCCTGACAAGCTTGCCTTCCTATTGAATATCCAGGATTGTGGCTCATTTCTTAGCAATGCAGAAAGTCTTCCCTTTCACCCTGTGAATATCAGTTTTGTCTAAAACAGCGTATAAAAAAAGATGAAAGACATTGGTCTTCAAACCTATTTTTTTTAAGCAACTCTCTGAAGCAACCTTCCCCATGTGCCTGGAGATAAAATATAATCTGTTTTCAAATATTTCATATATTCACTTCATGCACTTTAAGCACTTAGACTATTCAAGTGCACTGCCCTCTATGAGGAAGTGTGGTGTCAGCTGGATTCTGCATATGCTTCTCTATAATGTTTTTATGATAATCCTTATACATGCTTCCTCCTCTTTGTCACAAGTAAGCTTCCAAATCCCTACTCACAAGTCTTAACAGACATTGTTTTCTTATGAAGAACAGAAATGGAAATTATGTGAAAAATAAGCAGAGTACGGAGGACCTGTGACATTCCTGAAAAGAGTTAAAGCTTCACTTGTGGAACCATGAAGGGTGCATATATGAAAATGCTTTCATATATGGCCCTTTTCATCAGAAAAAACAAAATTACAATGACTTGTTTTCACCTTTCTTTACCCCTCTTGGCAGTACTTGCAGGACTTTTCCACATAGTCCTTGCTACCTTCTCTCCTCTTGCATCTTCCACGTACTTGGCTGGACAAGCAGCCGCATATGCTGCAGCAGATTTACAGCTGCACATGTGCTGACTGTCCAAACATACATGTGTGCTTGCTGGCCAGATGGCTGTTCCCTCCTGAAACAAGCAAATTACCGGATTACAAAGGCTCTTCCTTCAAGGAAATGCTGATTAGAGCCATTGCTATAACCAGGAACTCGTTTATATAAAATGAGTAGGAGCTTCTAGTATTTGAGAAACGAAGTTTTTCAGACTTGGTTATGAATGGACAAAAACTCCAGGGATGGCAACAACACACAGACAGATGGACAGTTTTTCTTTCCATCTCCTTTGTGAAAGATTTGCCCAGATTTCTCATTGAACCATGAGAAATGGGAAGGATAGCTAAGAGAATGATGTCAAGAAACATACCTAGATCTGAAGTCGCCTGAAAATTTTTCTATACAGTTGTGTAGTGGTTTGACACCACTTCTCCTAAGAGCATTCATCACACAAAGCAAATTCTGAAGGCAAATTTTGCCCAGAGGAACCAGAGAGAAGATACCTTCCCTGTTGATCCATCCACAGCAGAGGTTTAAAATTACTCGTCTAATTCAGACCATGTTGAGCTTGGTGGGCTTAACTACAGTGACAGTGGAAGATTTAAGCATTAGTAACAGTGGTACTGTGAATAAAGATGTTGTGTTTAAAATGCCAGTTTATTGAAAGCAGTAATACCCCTTAATTTATTCTAAATGTGCATAAGAAAAGCCAGAGAGCAAGACTTAGGTTGCTGCACCATTTCTGCCAGAGGAGATGTAAATTCTGACTTTACCGTGCTTGTTCTGATGAAGAAAGGGAATTTTTATGCCTTTCCTGACAGATGAGATGATCCCTTGCCTACCTTTAGACATCCATCACGCAGGCATCTACATCTAAGTTGGTCACAATCAAACTCTTTACAGCTAATGAAAAGAAATGAGCATGTGAAGGGTTTAGCTGAGCTGTTTTATTTGTTTCTTTTAAGATGGTACAAATTGATCCTTAGAATTTAATATTTATCTCTATTGATTAGAGAAGTCACAAAAATATATTTCATAGATAAATAATTTTTGTCTAGATATAAAAAAAAATCCAAAAATCAATGTTTTAATAAAGAAATATTAGCCAGGTTATAATAAAATTTGAAAGTATTTTTCATTAGTTGTTTTTTTTCTTTCTTTTTCCAGTAATTTTAATGGTTTTTTATACTCAGGCTGATCCTGGACATAATCAACATTAGCTAGAACATAGCTCTTCCTAAGTAGTAAGAAGAAATCTAGTTTCTGGTGTTTTGTCTACCATCCTTCCTATACAGAATATTTACATCGAGAACAAAAGAAAGCAAACTTAAGCTCTACCTGGGCTTAGCCAAATCATCTATTCACCTCCTCATGCCCAGTTCTCATCTGTTATTCTCTGTACCTCTCTGTGGTTCCCTGCCAAAAGGAATCACATTTTGATTTTAGGATGCTTTAATACAGAAATCTTTTGTATAGCATCTGTTTTCATCAGCTCGTTTACCTTTTCTGCCTTGAGCACTTTGAAAGTGTCTGATGAATGAGCTGCCCGGTGGTGCAGTTTCATGGTCCCTCATCAGTGGGGATCTTATTGGTGATTTCAGTGAGCTCACAAATTTAGAGGGGCTTAAGTCTCTCCAGAGCTATTGCTACAGCTCTAATAAGAAGGTGTTGATAGACCTTTGGCAGCGTTATACAAGGCTGACTCAAGGTTATTCACATTCTTTTCCATTGTACTTTCAGCATATTATTTGTATTGTCGTATTTTTGCTGTTGAAAAAATTGTGGAGAATCTTTTTATACTCCAAAGGACAATGCCGAATCCTCTTCTGTATTTACCCCCATTTTATACTTTCAAGTAATCTTTCCTTTGGGGAGCATGATGCATTTTTGTTATGTTCATACAATTCTCTATAACTGCCCTTCTTAGAAGAAGGAAGTATACTTATGTTCCTCATAACTAAGTCTTATCTTGATTTTATTACTGTAAATTAATTATGAGAAAATGATGAGTCATCATGACAAGGCGGCTATAGAAAATTACATTTATTCAAATTAATCTTACATGAAGTTAAGATTCTCTTACACTACAATTTTTCTATGTCCCTTGATGTTTTAATATTTCTTTCCACTTTATTACCTGCAGGTTAAAATGTATTTATTCCTGTCATGTTTAAGAAGTGCGTGCACACATGAAATATGACTCATATGTATGCAAGCATAGATCATCAAGCATACAAGCACAATAAATTCTTTCTTTATATGAGTAGTTGAAAAGATACTCCAACAGTTGGATATCTGTGGAGGAGTATTTTATTTATCTAAAGACAACTGACAAAGCAACTGCACTCTGTTTTATTGTATCTGTAACTGTCTGTCCACTTGTAACTGTCAATCAGGCTCTGAAACTTTTCATAAAACATCTTTGATCAGCCAAAGACATTGCCCCTGTGTTTCTCTGGAATTTGTAGAATGTAGCAGGTCATGTAGATATATATGAAATGAAGTAATTGAAAATAGAGCTATTCAAATAAGAACTCACACATTGTATCACAAGAGTAACTTTTTTTTTTTTTTTTTAAGCTACTGTGCAACGGCCTTAGGGAAAAAATAAATAGCTTTATATACTTTAAGGTAATTTGACTGTAATGAGGCAAGCTGATGGAGTGGGGGGAGAGGATTGTAGTCTTTTCATGCAGCAGTCTTCTTGGAGACATAAGATACCACAGAAGGCAGATGCTTTTGTTTGAAAAGCAGCATGTCATGCAGATGTACACTGGGCTTTACCAAGTGTAATATCTCAAAGGAAAGAGCTGTCAAAAATAATAATCCAGCCTCAAAGCCAGCTCTGTAATTTTAAAAATATTTGCATGTTGCCACTGCTGCCTCATATGAGGGCATTAGAAGAGCATGGAATTTGAATTCATGTAAGGTGTTCGCAGCCCCACAAAGTACGGATTATTTCTCGTCGCAGTGGTAGGCTCCCAGAATGCCAAGTTATTTGCACTGCATGAACAGATTGCATAATTATCTGTTGACTTTCTTGAAAGGAGAGTTGGCAGTGCAGTGTGATTAGGTTTTCCAGAGCTGGCAAATGCATGGATGAGGATGCAGGCACATGAGGACCATATCAGTGAAATTTTTAATAATGAGCAGAACCTCTTGGGACAATTTTTTTAAACATAGTGATGAAACACCTCAAATGTGAGATTTTTGTTTGCTTGATTTGACATGTGATGCTAAATTGAATGAATGTGAATATGGGCTAAGACTACCATGTTGCTGAAAAGGTTGGAAAGGTAGCCTACTAGCAGTGTTCTTGTTTTACTGCAAAAATTATATTTTATACAAATCTTTTTATGTTGCCATCAGAAAGATATGATTAAAATATTTTTAAATCAGGTTAGACAAATTTAAAAAAACCTCTTACTTATTAAGTATCTTACTTTTTAAATAAACTGTTTTTAATCACTTCAGCAAGCCCTGAAGCCCTTTGTAGATGCTTGTGCAATCTTTATCTGCTCTACAGAGTGATATTAGCAGCATCTCAGTTGTGAGATCACTTCTCATTTCTTCTGTGGAATGATTGCTAAAGGTCTGCCATTGCACACTTGGCTGGATTCTCCATACCAAAATTCAGACTGAGACTTGAGTCTGTAGCTGCAATACATTTGGAGAAGACCCTAACAGTACTTTTCTACTGCTGTAATGTGAAATAAGGAAGGTTGGGGGAAATAATAAGTGAATTAGCTTATACAGCTTGATTTTAATCTTTCTCCTCAGTATACCAGATCTTCCAAAGTCTAAATATTAGAAAAAGGTTTGGTCAGCAGAAGAGCTTTTCAAGCACTTCTTTGGTAGATGATCAGCCTGGTTTGATGAGGGTGGCCAGTTAAAGACTGCAGGCAAAAAGTTTTGCAATACATGGGTGGCATATGAAGGACTCTCTTTTATTTCTGTTCTATGGCTTGGGCTGTTTACTTACATTTACATGTCTCATGAAAGTTCCATAGTGCATTCTGGGAATCACAAATCTATAGTACATGAAAAAATAAAGCCATTTGGATGGGACACTCAAGAAAATATATCAGCGATACTAAGCATCAAAGGGATTCCAGAAGTAAGTGAGATAGCCACACTGGACTGAAATTTAAGTCCAAAATGGGTTGACTTTTTACATTGGTTACTAACAAAAATAGTAGAAAAGTGTTCTTATAACTGTAGAGAAGTTTTGATCTATCAGAATTTTCAGCCAGATGTGTTGAATATGTTCACACTAGAGAAATAACCTATATTGATATGTTTTTGTTAGGTGGCTCTTCCTTGTATCTATCTATCATAAGTGTGGAGTATCTTTCATTTTGTTCATTTAATAAAAAACAGTAGAGTAAAACTGTTAAAATATGACATCAGAAAAGCATCCTGGTTTAGATGTTCAGTTTTCTGAGTGCAAATATAGATTATACACAAAATAAAGTTTGAAGTGCAAAATTTTAAAAATACCTTTAAATATTTTCCATCAAGTAAGTCTTCTACTATGCTTACTAGATAATGTGCAGAGGACAGATATTCTGTAGATTAAAGATTGTAGAATTTTAAAACTCTGGCAGTGTATTTCTATAGATACATTTGAAAAATATTTGATTTCTTTGAACCATTTTTCACTTCTGATTGGAAACCAGGTATTGCAAGGTGTATATGAAAGTAAGTAATTGATTCAGAAGGGAAATCAGAGGTTAAAACTGCAATTTTCTCCAAAGGAAACCTCCCATGTTTTGAATTTTTAGTAGCTGTCTGTGTGTTATTAACAACCGTACTTAGATTTGACAGGCAAGTAATAATGTGGTTATTCATCTCAAAGACAGTGGACCAGAATACATTTCTGGCTCTATAAATGCATTTTAAAAGCTGAAAGACAAATTTCATTACAATAAAGAATGGGGATTTGGTAAATGTAATCTTTGGGTTTTTATTGGTAGATAAATCTTTCTTTTCCTACAGCTGCTGTTTGGGTTTTAGAAAGTTTAATAAATAGAGTAACTAGTCCCCTATTTATTAGTAACACTAATATTTGAAAGCTGCAAGTGCTGCATCCATTTAAGAATACATCTGTCAATCCCTCCTGTGTGCAATGACACTGAACGCAGCCCAGTTACACCAGTCTGAATCTGGTTCCACAGGAATGCATTTTCTTCCCTAAAAAAATATTATCCAGTCAAAGTTAAAGATAAGATGAATGATGAACCCTGTTTCCAATAAAACCTACTGGAATTTTTCCATAGGTTTATAGGGGTGCCCATGTAATGCCCCAGTGGGATTTTTTAGAACATCAGACACACATGCAGGTGTATTGACTGTAGTGGTTTCCTCTCACACCAAGTTTTGTAGTGCGCATTTTCCTTACATCAATTTGACCCTTACTTTTCCATAGCTAAGATTTTAAGAAATAAAAATTTAAGTAAATAAAAAGATATAAAAGGTACGTCAGCATATTTGGCTGCATATCATAAAGTAACTCTGTCACTCCTGTTATATGCAGAAATGGCAACTAGAAATGAAGTGTTAGTACTTAGGCACTGCCAGAAATAGTATTGTAACATTTCAGCACTTCATTGCTTTCTACTAAAAATTTAAAGGCAGAATGTAAAACTTTTAAATTCTTAAGCTCATTCTTTTCTCAAGCGTTATATTTTTAGACACTTTCTTTGATGATGCTGAACTGGTATCTATTTTTCACCAATTAGTTTACCTGTAATTATTCTTGTTGCTTTTAATCAGAATATAGACTGTCACCTATGACTTAAATATCTGTTAAAAAAACCCCTATCATCTTATTTCTTTCAAAGTACTACATTCTAGAAACCACTGAATGTATGAGTTAGGATAGCAATAACTGAAATAATAGTAGTTTCACCTGACAAGATGGAAAGTGTCCAGACATAAAGCGTCGTATGTTCATGCAACTTATAAAATAAAGGCAATTCCTTAGGAATGTAATTCAATAATGATATAAATGACAATATAAAGTTGTGATCTAGTGAAAGCTGTCTCCTGCATGGTTCATAGCCAAAGAATATTTCTTCTTTTACAGCTGTCATTTTAAAATTGGTATTCATAAAATATACACAGGAAAAAAATACTTGGAATTTATTCTTTACTCTCCCCAGGGAGTGCTAAATTCTGGTTCATTGTCATAGTCTGCATGTTATTCTTTCAGCTGAGAAACTGTGTGATGAAGGCTTATTTTGTTTATGTGAAGTTCTACCAGATTAAGCACATTGTTCACCCCAGTCTACGAAGGAAGTGAAGTGGAAGTTGTTCTCTAGTTACAATAAGAATTGTGTGAAGTCCTAAAAGAGGTGAATGTCTTCTAATTCTTTGGCCTTTTATATTAAAACACAGTAATACCATAATACATTTGTTGCCATAACACATTGCTTCACTTTCCACATTGTCTGAGTGTGTACAGACTCCTCAGTAGTGAGGAGAGAACAAATGGATATATGGGAGTGTGAATGCAAAATGGCAAGAGAAGCAAGAACAAAGTCGTTGCAGGCACCTGACTGTCAGGTGGGAACCAGGCACAATCAGAGCTATGGCCCTGCAGAGGGTTATTAAAGAGCCTCTTTTGTTTCTGCTCACCCCAAGCTGTGAGGCCATCTGTAAGTGTGACATAGCTGAAGCTGTGAGCTTTGGACCTTCTGGACTGACTCCCCTCATTCCCATGCTTGGTCCTTTTGTCTGACATTTCTAAGTCATTCTCCACTCAGAAAAAAATCTGCATCCGAGAGGTTCTATTGAAGACTTCATATAATTTACAGAATCATTTAGCTTTGTCTTCTTAAGAACATTTCTGTAAACCATCTGAATTTTACCCTTCTTTAAACTCAATAACAAATTGCAAACACACAAAGAATAGCTTATTAAGTTGCTGCTTCAGATTTGCACTGGATTGTACCTTGATGAAAGATTTTGTCATGTGATAACTGTTCTTCTGGTAGATTTGTTGGACTCAATCCACTTCTGAGGGGTCAAATAATGGCATGAACCAACAGTAAGGTTGTTAGGTTCTCTGTACTTGTCAACAAGAAGGCCAGAGAATTAATGGAATTAACTACATTTTCAATTTTAGGTCTTCCTTCTAATAATGTGAGTCTGGGATATTTCCTTTGTTATTGTCTTTATTATACAGGACTAATTCAAACAACTGTTTTGGTTTTTAAATTGCAGTGCTTTCCAGTAGTGTGACAATAAGTTTTATTTCAAAGCATATTTCAAAACAGAAACAGAGCTATGGACAGCAGGAACCTGTCAGAAAATGTATCTCTTCATTTTTTCTCTCCTCACTGCAGTGGGTCTCATCCCTTGGCTAAGCAGCTGTTGGTTAAGGCACTCCCCAGCCAGTAAATGAAAAAACACCACATACAGATCTTCTGGTTTTATCTCATGAGCAGCAATGTTTTAGAACCAAATAATAAAATTAAGAAGAAACTAGACACTAATAATTTTGGAGACAAACTTCTGTGTGCTTTGATTACTCCTTCATCCTACACACTATAAAACTTTGACAAACATGTGACCATCTCCACATATCTATCAGCATTACAGTTAACTCAAGAATTTCAAATTGAACACTACCAATCTGCCATCTTTCACAAGTACTCAACCCTCACAGAAACTAAATTTGTATGACACAATCTCTCTTGAATCCCCCAAATCAGCTAATCTATAAGTAATACAGACAGAAGGCACAAAACACAGTTTATACCCTTTTATCCACCTGCTATCAAGTCAATGCACGTCTGTTATCTAACCTAAATTGTTGGCAGCAAAGTCAGAATGAGCTTTCTCACAGTGATTAGATGTCACTGCTGGCTCTGTCTCTAGCAGCATATGCTACTAGAATATATCTGTCCTATAAATTGGAAGACTTACTATACCAGCTATCATTTTGTCGAATATCAGAGGGATGGAGCTCTTTATTCACAAGGTCAGAATTACAAAGTAAAATACAAAAAGGATGAAAGGATTCCAAATATCCGCCTTGCCAGAAGCCCATCTCATTTTGTATTTTTCTTTAGAAGTTGCCCAGCATCAGGTTACTTAGAACAAAGTATAATAAACTCCATGAGGAGAACTGATCTGTCCATAAACTTTACATCCTAAAATATAATTATCTATATTATCTTGCTTAGATTTATTCAATTTATTTCCATTTATTCCATATCTGTGCCAGAAGTGAGAGTTCTGTATATCTCTTCAAATTTTTTGGACAGCAAGAACATGTTGAAATTATTACATTTACAAGGTAAGTGGGTGTTTTCCAGAATTGCTTCTGCTGAGCAGTGCACAATATGCTATTTCAAATTTTTATTGATTATTCCCCCTTCTTGTATTATGGGACAAATTGTACTGGAACATCTGCTTTACTGTTTGTAGTTCATTCATTATTTTCTCTAAGCTTTTCATCCATTAGTTACCCTTACTAATTTTAAACAATCCCCAAATTTTCAAATTTTTTTAATGTAAAATTTTTTTCTATGGCTTTAATTTGTTTCTTGTCTTTGATTCCATTTGGTTTCTGCTATATATATTGAGTTCAAGTGTCTAGAGCCATGTTCAAGCTAACAATATACAAACATTTTATTTAGTGTTTTCTTAACACTTTCATATTGGTTTCTACTGTGTTACATTACACATGAATTAACTTCTGATCACTGCTGCATATTCAAATATTTTCATTGTCTGTCCTAGGATTTTCTCTCAAATGTTTACATTTCTTTTTTGTGTCAGACTTAGATGTATAGTTCAAATTATTTCTTCTACTTGTAGCATAAAATATCTCATTTATTACCATAACAATGTCTGAACCAGCAATCATTAAATCCTGTAAAAAGATTTGAATTGGCTGGTTCACCCATCTGCTCTTTAAAAAGGGCTGTGTTTCTCTCTATCTCATTTGCCACCATGTGTACCAAAGAGTACATAATTCCAGTTTTATACACATGCTTTGAAAAATGTTGGCTAGGTTCTAAACATGACCCAGCCTCTAAATCCTCAGTACGAACCTAAATTGAGATTCTGGTACCTTTAATTAGGCTTGCAGTCAAGTCTTTCAAGGTTCTTTCCATGAAAAGAATAACACAGGTTTTGGAGTCTGGTGGCAATTTCTGAAGCATTACAGCTAATTACTGTTGGTGCAAGGCAAGTTCTTGATAGAAGCCCAACTCATCACGAGTACCAATTAATCATTATCACTGTCCTAGACCACGAGAGAAAGGCAACCAGAAAACACCAGAGAAGCTAAATAGCCCTCTGTTGATGAATGTCTGTTTTCATCTACCTTATGAGAGCCCAGGATGTACAAGGTCCTAATTTAAATCACTGCAGTGGAATGTATAAAATTTGGTAGCATAAACTTGGTCTTCATTTTCCTTTGTGCAGGGCCATTACTACAATACAGTTGGGTGAAGACAAAAGGAAGGAGTTGGAGAGTGATGCTAAAAGGATTCATTTGCTGTCTGCAGGTGTTTCTCCCAAAATAATAAAAAGGCAAATTAGAATAATAGGAAATTCCTGCTATGCTATACCCAATCTGAAAGTAACATGATTTCTATTACTGCTATTACTTCATGTTCATTTTTAATATAAAATCACAAAGAAAAAAAGAAAAGAAGAAAAAATACACATACACACAAAAGGCAAAATTTATAAACTTAATTCCAAAATTTAAAATGCATCAATTCTTGGGTAAGCAGTCTTCCCAAAACACCTGTCAATTCTATGTCCAAATCTTACAGGTATTCATTTTAAAAGTCTTCATCTGAGAAACTCACCACTGGACATAAGCCAGCAGGTGACTGTATAACAGTGACTCTCATGTTTCAAGAACAACCAAATCAAGAAGCTTCCTTTTCTTTTTCATATAGTCTTTTATTTGTTAGACATTTCCTCTAGTGATAGGGAATTCAGGATCATTTCTTTCCAAGGGAACATGCTACTCGTAAGACTATAGATTTTTCTCCAGTGCACCTATTATTGAGTGCCAGAAATTCCTGGACTGCTCACAGAAGCTATATAAACATATTTTATTGACTGAAATATTGTTCAAAAATGTCTTCAACCTTTCTGCATTTTAGGGACTGATGCAAATCTTTTTGAAATACACTCAGACTCTACCATTGATTTCAATGACCTTTTGACCACCTCCCTGGAGCAGTTTGAGGGTAGAATTAATCTGTGATCAAACAGATAGAATCCTAAGGGTTTCTGAAGCTACATACTGCCATCTCAAACAGGAATTCATGCTTCTGAATTCAGTGGAGAATCCAGAGTAAAATCTGAGTTAATGAATGAAGACTGAGACCTGTACAGGGTGGTAATACAGAAGCTTTTGTTGTTACTTTGTTTTACTTTATTTTCCCTTCTCTGACCTTGAAGTATCAAAGTCACAAATTATATCATCTGATTTAATCAGAGTATTTTTTACTATTTACCAGATCATGGCTACTTTAGCTGTTCTCCTTGCATGAGAGATATGCAAGAATAAAATTGTTAAGAATAAAATAAGATAAGAACATAAATAAAATGTCAGAACCATACCCGCTCATCTGAGAATTTCAAATCTCTTGATCTGCCTCTTCTCTTATTCGTGTTAAACTCACATTCATAAGGTTTTAATTCCTTCATTAAGCTTCCTTTTAAACTTGCCATGAATAAATTATACCTTCTTGTTGTCCTATCCTCTGCCACCTTTGCTCAACACCCAGAATCATCAATGAAAAAAATCAATAGCTAATATATTGAATTGCTGGGAAAAGCAAAAGGTTAGCAACCTAACCCATGACAAGGTCACTCTCTCCCTCTCAGGCTACCAAACATACACAAACACTTGCCAGCACTGAGGACGAGGAACACCTTTGGATCCTGCCAGGCTGCTGTGCTGCTTGGCCACAGTGTACATGTCAACACAGGGAGCAGGATGTGCAGTGTAAACACACACCCGTGATTGTGCAGACACCTATCCCAGCCTGGCCTTGGCCACTGCACTCATTTACTGCTTATTAGAGGTATTGACCTTCAGGATGACAAAATGCAATGTTTTTCATCTTGCAATATTTAATCTTAATGCTTCTTTTTAGATGTATCTTGAGCTGGAAAATGTGATTTTCAGGAAGCAGCACAATTACAGAGACATGCAGGTTTGGGTCTTCAAAACCACTTCACAGCCATTTACTTGCTTTAAATTTTTACCTGTATTTAGAAACTCTAAGTTTTTCAAAGAGTCTTGGGTGGACATTTAGTACCCTAGGCAAAAAGCAGGAGTTCATCCCTTTACCAGGAGCAAATACTTCCAGCAGAAAAAGATTTGGAACAACAGAAGAACTTCTCTGTGAGAACTTCCAAAATTGTGTTTTTATTAATGTCTTTCATCTTAGCTGACAGGATAATTAATCATAATTAAAAAGATAACCTGGGTTAGTGAGGCTTGCTCTGAAATAGAGTTGTGAAATTAATTTCTAGATGGCCTTTTTATATACAGCAGGGTTTTCAACACTTCTGAGAGAAAATGCCTCCACTGAACACAAACACTGAAAATGACACATGCATCTTTTCTCTGGTTAAAAAAGAAATTTTACCAAATAAACAAAATACAGGTCAGATTTTCAGCTGTACAATTTCGAGAATGTCAGCAGTAAATGGCTGTGCTGAACAGTTATATAAACATGCATATTTCATGGAAGAATGTATACCTTTCTAGAAATTTTATCAAATGCTTGCTATACTATCCAACAGGTATAGGGAATTTATTATCAGAATGTTTTAGAGAACAGAAATGTCTCTGTGTGCATAGAATTTACCTGCTACTGGCTTTGTATCCAGGGCAGAATGTCATGAAAGCAGCCCATTAACACTGTGCATTTTCAGAGCCCCAGAACTGGGACTGTAGCAGTCACAGATGCTCTGCTCAAGGCAGGTTTTCTTTATGATAAATGCAGAGAAACATGCATTTTTAAGGTGTAATTCATCTGGCTTGTTTCAAGCAGTCACTTTAAGATGTGATGAATCATACCTTAGACTCCATTGGCAGTACTAATGAAAATTCCTTAGCTGTAAAGGATGTCCATGCTGACTGACTGAGACAAATTGAGCCCAAGAAGCTTAATCTGGTGTAATCATTATGGTTTCCACACGCAATTTTGCAAAGTCTTGCTGTATACATATGGGCAATTGTATTTTTTGAGAATTAAGGCTGCTAAAATTAATAGGCTTTCCCAAGATCTGGGAACCTTGACTTTTCAGTGAAGGATAGACAGGCTTTTGAGCATCAGAATGAAGGCAGGTGTCTTTTGGTAATATTGGTTTTAATTTCTGTGTATGTCAGCAGTTACATATATAAATTGTGAATTATAATATTAATCTTATTATGACCTGGTTTGTCTTTATTCATTCAGATTTATAAAGTGCTTGCTAAACACAAAAGGATGCAAATGCCAAGCATTATTAGCTGTTATTCCCCTTTATTACTGTCACCTACTTATATGTATTTTCAACTCAGTTTAAATTTTCACCCCCAGGTCATATTTCCTTTCTAACTACATTAGATATTTAACTGTCCGTCACTGTGCCTTGAGCCCTCTGAATTTCCACATCAGTACATTTGTGATTCAGAGCATATCCCACAATGCCCTTTTCCACTCTGTATTGAATGTACTTATCATATGCTATTAAAGATTCAGCATCACAAGCTATCATTTTATTAATTTTAAGACACTTTTTTTATCAACAGATGAACAATCATGATGATTAAAAATGCTTCTCCTCTCAAGGGCTTGTACAGTATTTTGCATTCTCTGGCATGTTGATTAGTTATGTTGATTAAAAATGGGTGAAAAACAGAGACAACTTATTAGCCAGTTTAGTTAGCTGCTACTTACATTAATGAAAACGTCTGGATACACGCCCATTAAGGATACTTGGGAGATCAGAGGTTGAGAAGTGATTCCTTTGCTTCTCACTGCTGACAGCTTGGAAAGGATCATACCCAGGGACGGTTGCTGAGGCATGCACAGCCTCCAGAAGGAAATGCTGCTGCTCCAGAGCCCAGTCTCATGGAGCACCCTGAGAGCAGGGAAGCCACACTCGGTGGGTGTCTGCAGGCACCCCCTGAATGCTGGCACTGCAGGTGCTGCTTTGGCAGTAAAAATATTTATCAGCAGAAACAGAAGCAGCAGCTCTGCTCCTGCCACTGCTAACAATACAAGGCTTGCTTTCATTGCCACAGAGGCAATGATGGAAATAAAGGAGGGCATGGAGCTGGCTTTCTGCGGGAGAGCTTTGGGCTTTTTATTCGCAGTTTATTTATTTTGAGGGACAACTAGGTGTGCCTTTAGGAAGCAAAACAATTTCTTATATATATGTATTTCATTTCAGCTGATGAGAGGGAGCTTTATAGTGAGCACAAACCCCATTCCCTCAGCTGTGTACAGCTTGTAGGATGCACTGGTGGCCCATGGTGGGGGAAGGGAGGGAGAGGGCAGAAGAAATGTTGCCAAGGTTCTTCAACATTTGGAATTGCAAGGATAAAAGCAGTAAAGTGATTTGCCCAAGGTGATGCAGTAAGTGCCAGGAACTGAATCCAGATCCTCTGAGTCACAGCCCAATGCCTTAATCAGCTGACCATGTTTCCAAGCATTTGGCTTTACAAAATCATTTGGCCTGATTTACTGGCAAAGTCATACGATAGTGAATTTTCCCACTACAAAAAGTCAATGACCTAAAAAAAAAAAAGAGGAATAGCTTTTCCTTTTTTTGTTTTTCCTGTTAACTGGAAGTGTATCCTACCTGAGCAATACTGCAAAATAAGTGCTGAAGAGAAAGGATGACAATAGAAACCAGGCTTACCGGTAGAGCAGCACCCATTCCTGCAAGTCTCAGGTGATAATATTTGTCATAAGAAACTGTGCATTAGAATTAGAATCAAGGACCTTACCATCACCAAAACATCTGTTGCTTGCCTGCTGCCACTTGGATAATGAGAAGGGGTAAAGAAAGGGTTTGTAGGAGTTTCGCTGTGATTCTTAGACCACTGATTCTCCACTTTGTTTCTCCATTTTGTTTCCTTCTTTCTGAGCAAAGAAACCAGATATGTTCCTGGCCTTGCTTTAACTCTGGAATCTACCAGAATTTCTGAAGTGTTTAATAATAATGACTCTGTAAGGTCCATATACCATGCTATTTTTTTCTAGTCATTCACATTTTAATATTTTTTTTAATATATAAGTATATTAAATATAAAATTTTTCCACTCTTGTGGACTTTGGTCAGGTAAACTAATGTTACCTGTTTCTGACACTTCAGAGTTAAAGCTGATAAAGCACAGGCTTACTGAACAAGTCAGTGCATATCTGCTGGTTTAAACACAGATCTGCTGGATTAGCACTGGAAAACTCAAACAGTTTCCATTTGTTTCTACTTGCTGTCCCAGTGGGAAAATGGATATTTTACTGTAACTGTGAAAAGCAAGATGAACTATGCTATTCAGCACCTAAACTGAGGAGAGGTAATCCATACGTAGTTTTCCCTTATAACCCAGGTCCAAGCCTTGTTTTTGTAGCACAACTGTCCAAAAGTTGCACCAAACAGATTCTGCTAGAGAGGCACTATATCAAAGCCTTCTGCTCTACAGGTTTTATCCCTTATGAATGGTGGTGGTGATCTCCAGAGAAGAGCTGCTGCCTGGAGAGGAACCTCTTACTGCACATGTCACTGGTGTCACTGCAGCAGAGATGCATTGCAGATTTAATCATTGAACTTCATAATCTCTTCAGCAGGTGAGAAAATTTCTGCCATGACATCCATAGGCATCTTTTGGGACACTTGTACCTGCCATTCCTTGGTTAGATTAATGGACAGGCATTATCACATAGGATAACTGAAGAAAAGAGCCCTCCTTTTTTGTGGTATTCTGTTGAGAAGTTGCCTGTATAGAAAAACAGCACATATCCACCAGCCTGTAACGTGCATTATTTCATTGTCTCATTGTCTCATTATTTCATTGTCTCATTTCATTGTATTTGTTAAACACCTACTATGCAAAGTGTCTAACTCTGTAAGTGTAGTGTCCTTGCTCTCAGACAACATTCACCTTCTGAGATCCTGCTAAAATCCTCATCCTGGGAGAGAAAACACAAACAGCAACAACCCAGAAAAGAGAAGTGGAGTGAGTAATTGCCTTCTTAGCTGTGGCTAAGGTGGTTGATACAGCTCCTGGAGAAGAAGATAGCTAAGCATCAACTAGAGAGATTAAATTTTCTTTTTTTTTTCCATTTTTTTTTTTTTTAAGAAGGAAACCTTATCCAGCAGGCAACTATCAGGCCAGGTGATTAACAATAAATAACCCTGCTTTTTCAAGTAAGCTTGCACATATTGAACCTCTTATGTACAGAGTACCCTAAAATCCTAATGGAAATACTTCATCTATCTGTTGGTGGAAGGAAAGTTCACAGGATTTACAGGTTTAAGAAACCCTAGTGTGATGGGAGAGTTTTATGATTTAGGTGTATACACAAATCCCTAAACTGAGCTAGAAAAAGCTTTGGATAATTTTGAACATACCTAATATGATCCAAAGGAGGGGAAACACAAGATGCTCTATTTCAGCCATGGGACTGCCTATCTTTTATTAGATTTTGAGTGATTAAAATTCCAGTATAATAAAACATTATGAAAATGAAGCATAAATCAAGCTGGAGGTACTTTGAGTAAAAAGAGCTTCAGATCCACCTCTGATAAAAGAGAATGGAATAATAACCCTGTGTCATCTGCCCATATCAAACCAGGATTTTCTGTAGGTTTAAAAAACTGAGAGGAAAAATATTCAGGAAGATCTTTATACTTATATTGTCTTGCAGTGCATGGCAGCACACAAGAGAATACAAAGAGAATTGGGCTAAAAGCCATGTTCAAGTAATCCTGAGTTAGCAGGCAGTAGATCAAATTTATACCTAAAGAATATGCTTCTCTGATAGCAGTAAAAAAGTGTGTTGTGAATTAGCATGAATATTAATCATGGTAAGATAAAAACACATCTCATTTCTGAGTACAAAAATATCATTGTCTAATTTCCGCTGAAATGTGTCATAGGCATGCCTTTTATTCAGCATTTTGAAATAAAAATGGATCACATTACACTTCCCAATAGTATAGTTATGCAATTCAATGGGGGATGAAATGTCATGATTTAATAAATAGGATAAAGATTAGTAAAATAATCTAATCACTGTTCTCTCTTATTTTCAGTCATCGCTGGGGATGGAAAAGAGCAGGAGAGGAAGATTAATTTGAGGCTTTACGCAGATATGGGTCAGTAGTCCACAGCTTTCCTGTTTTTTGTAAGTGCTAACATGGTTCAGCACAGAGAAGTTCACTGAGAATGAGGCAGTGATTGTAAATGAACCATACCCTTCCCTGAGCAAGCAGCAGTGGGAGTGTGTGTCTCCTTGCACGTGGCACCCAGGCGTGATCAAGTCTGCTCTGCTCCCAGGGAAGTACACAGGGTGCTTCTGTAGTGCCTGTAAAAAGGTAGTCTTGAGTCAAATTTTTGTCCTGGATGCTCTGCCCAGATTTAGCTATATTTAGGACTAGCTTTGAGATGACCTTTACAGTCTTATGCTGCATGAGATCCTCTGAGGTCTGGATGGACTGTTCTCACTGTCCCGTGTTGCTACACAGCCATTTCACACAGCCACAGTCAGACAGAGAGGAAGAAGCCCGGTCTTGGACTGGTTCCAAGCTCAAGCTAGTTCTCAGATATTTCCTAGGTGTCTGCTTACAAGCATTTAAGTCCTGCTTTGGAGCGACAGCCTTCCCAATGACCCCCAGTTTCTTGGAGGTCCATAATTTAGTAAGTACAAGCTGTGGTAAGTAGGACTGTGCAAAGCCCTGTCTCACTGTATATTTTCTCAGAGGAACATGTTGTCTGAACGCCTACACCACTATTCCAGGCACTAGGCATGTTGAATTAATTACAGGCATTTGATGGTACCCAAATGAGTCAGTGATTTCAGCAGCCACATATGATCCCTTCTACTTTCATGCAGTGGAGAGGCACAGCCTCAGCCTGGATCTGATCTCTCAGCAGTTTTGGCCTCTTCTGTGCTATACCTGACTGCCCCCATTGCATCCATGCGGAGAGTCAGATACATAAAGTACCACAGTGCTCACATGAACTGAGAGACAGCATTTTTCCTGTCTGAAATATGCGCCTGTAGCTGGTCTCTTTCACACTTCTCCCCACACTCACATTTTGAGGTTTTCATCAGTTACTCACTCTGCAGCCTCAGGTTGCCATCGTCTGTAAGTCACTGCACAGTCCAGATGCTTGTGAATTTATCATGCTACCTTTTTAGCTTCTGGCCTAAGGATTAAAAGCTCTTTCTGGGTTCACTTCAGTCCTAACAATGTAACTGTGTGACACATTTCTGTTCTGTCTCTGTCACCAGTGATGACAGGGACTTACAAGGGCAGGGTGCTGAGTCATAAAATACATCTAGAGCAAATTCAGCTCTTAGGAGAAAAACTAGGCTGGCATAGAAAAACAATTCTGTTTGAAATTTGGGTTAAAAGTCTTTGTCATTATAAATTCCAAAAAGTTAGGGTAGAGATGGTTTCTTTAAAAAGTAATAGCTGTGATTGATCCAGGCAGGTTCTGGCAGACCTCTCTGGGTACAATTTTGGTATGGAATCAGAAGAGCTTCATTATTTATTGCTAGTAAGTGTTATTCCTTAACATTCATCACAACCAGACCCAGGTGTATGCAAAGCAAGCCACCTGTTTTTGCTGTCTAATATGCCATGTTTATAAATCACTTACTGAAAAAAATAATGGTGCTAATTGCTACAACAGCCTGACCTGTGCCACACTTCCTGGGCAGAATCTGTGGCCCTGTAAGGTGTGCAACCAAGAAAGGAGAATGCTGTCACAGAAAAGCCAGAGGCAGCAAGTTATGAGGCAGTTTGGAGAAAGAGCAGGCAAAAGGAGAGGTAAAAAGGCTATGGCCCTGCTGGTGCCATTGCCTGCAGCAGTGGGCTGGAAACCCAGGTCATCCCCTGCTGTCAGTGAAAAAGAAAGGAAGGTTTCTTTTCTTTTAGTGCTGCAACACTAGGGAGGATAAAGCAGCAGTAATTGACCGCAGATTTTAGGGTTTACTATCCCCATTCTCCAGTCCCACATCAATTTCCCTCTGACTGTCCACTCTTGTCCAGGAAGCCAAGCAATTCTTCAGTCCCTCATCTCCAAGGTGGCAAAATTCATGTTAGCCCACACTGCTTGAGAGCCTTCAGGCATCTCTGACGTTCATTCATGTGATGTTTAAAAGTCTGAACAATCATCTGACATTGTCAGTGCAAGTGCAGATGAGTTGACTCCCTGAGGCAACCCAAAACAATGTTTGCTGAGTCTCAAAAGCTGTTTACCATGAAAACACAGAACTGCTCCATGGAAATCTGGTGCTGTGCCTTGCATCACATGAGCACTATGTCAATGTTGCTGCTTTTTTTTCCTGTTTAATCTGTTGCACTTATAAATCATTTACTGAATAAAGGTTTCTAGATGGAACAACTGTGATGTTTCCAATATCAGCAAAGACCTGGGCAGGTACTGGACTGCCTGGGCAGTATCCATGGTACAGTGAGGTATGTAACAAAGGAAGGTGCATGCTGCCATAAAAGTCAACAATATGTATTAACGATTTGTCTGCCTTTCATATGCTGGAGTTTAAAAGGCTCGGAAGTAATTTATATAAAGCTCAGAAAACCTTTGTGCTAGTCAGATACAATTGGTGGAAACATTCAGATTGATACTGGATGAGCTGTTGACTTTAGTAAAATTATTGAAGAGACTTTCTCCATGTGAAGTTTGGGCTCAAAATCAAAGTGTGCAAATCTTGCATTAAACACTGTTATTGCTGGGCCTCACATGGCAAAGTTAGAAGAGAAGAATAAATTAAGATCCTTGACCTGTCACCCTCTACACTCCAGCCTAATCACAGATGTTGCAGGCTTTATATTTTGGGAACTTTACTTCTCTTTCTTCCTCAGTTTGTATAAGGGACCTGCATCTGGCCTTTGTCCCACCCTAATAGTCTGTATAACCATTAGAAACCCTGGGAAGGGAAGGAATGTTGTTTTTCCTCTGCGTTATCAGTGAATTTTTGGAGACGTGATGTTTCCTGCATTCCCTCCTGCAGAGCAGGCCCTTCAAACAAGAGGGTGCTGAGACGCAGCTGAGCTGTGCAACATCTATTTAATGACAGCTCTGCTAGGGTATCTTTCTCTGGGGTTCACGATGGTGTTCTCGAGGGTGCTGATTGTATACATATCACTATTCAGCTGGTTTCAAGCATCTGGATTTTCACAGAAACCTCAAAGAATGCAAATCTTCCTTGTTAGATGAGTCATCCCAGAGGATTGCCCATGGTGCTATCTGAGGGCAGTGAGAAGGAGATCCTGCAAACACGTTAGGAATGACTGCATATGTTCCCTCCACCTGGTGGGCAGAGACACCTCAGCATCTGAGGGCTCTAGGGCCTCAAGTCAGCTGTGATACAGACCTGTGTGCTTCAGAAAGGGATGATCTGTAAGCCCAGCCCTTGGCTGAACTATTGGTTGTAAAGTTTAGAAAAGACCCTGCCACCTGGACGTGAAGTCCTGCACTTCCCTGTGCAGACTGGGGAGTTCTTTAGTGATCCAGTCCCTTTTGTTTTCCTTGTGAGTCTTCAGCCTAAAACAATAGAGCAGTTTCCAACAATAAAGGGATTTTCAGCTCTCTGAGCTTAGTCATTTCCTATTACTCAAAAGAAGAAAATGTGAAAAAGTTCCAGTTTAGAAAGTCTTTGGCTGGTGGTCCAGGCAACATTTATGTATCTGTTTTCACAAAGTTCTAAACTTCAGAATAGCAGGGGTGTTGCCTCTCCGTGAAAATAACATGATATTTTAGAAAAAGTGTTCGAACTGACATAGAAAATATCTTTAAACATCACATAATTTGCAGTGGACATTTGTGTTTCCATGGCAACAGAGAATGCTGTCCTCATTTTATTTTGTCTTTCTGGATATTATAGGAAAGCCTTTTGAACAGTTTCAGTCTTTGGCTTTTTGCTACAAATTACCCAAATGTGCAAGAATCCTGTTTCAGAGGCTATATGGGTTGAAATTTTGGATATTAAGAGTGTGTTTAAAAAGAATTTTTATTAATACTGTGACTTATATTAACTTCAATTTATCTGTGTCTTAGTGTTGAAAACTTCAGTTAAAGAATAAACTTTCTAAATTGAGAAATAGCACTGATATTTATCATAGGATACATATACCAAATATGTGTAGATCTTACTGACATATGAATTGTCTCAATTTTGCTGGAGAAGAGATTCTTGTTAATTGGACTTATGCATATGTGCAAAAGTTCTTTAGGAAAATGCTTCAGGCTTTTTATCATGCTGGATTTTTAGTGAGCATAATTTCAAAATACAGCTTCATTATCAGTTTTACTCAATGTTCGCATCATTTTATAATATTATTTTATGAAATTCTAGTAGTGTTGTGCTCAAGACACTGTCTTGTCCCAGTTTCAATACCAATTTCAAGTGAAAAACCCCACCTTTTGACAGTGTCACAGAATCAGAAGATCATTTAGGCTGGAAAGAGTTTCAGGAGGCCAGCTTGACCAACTGTCTTGTCTAAGCAGGAAAAACATCAACTTTTTCAAGTTCACAAGTTTCCTTGTGAACATTTCCAGCTGAGTTTTGCACATCACCACCACTGAATACCACGGAGCATTTCCAACAATGAATAACATGTTACAGCTTGGAGAATGATTGCCTCTCTTGCCTGTTTGCCTTTCCTTACACTGGCATCCAATGTGGCCATCCAATTCTGAAGTCAAATGCAGAGACTGGTGAGAAATAAACATTTAAACAAATTCTGCACTACTGAAATCAGATGCCATTTTGAACACCTTTTCCATCTTTTACACCAAGTCCTTCAGATAATATTCTGTTTCACTGCAAGCAATGGCAACTTTGCATATCATTCATATAGGTCCCTCTTTATCAACTTCTCTGTCTGGAATGAATCTAAGAAAAGAGAATTCTCTATTTTCAGCAATACTTTTGGTGAAGTCCTTGAACTGAATTCACTTCTCAGCTTATCTTAGTTCTACCTTGATCTCATTCAGTTCACTTTGTAAATCAGCATGTTCATCCTTCTACCAAAGTGATGAAGCACTTTACGGTCGAGTGCTTTTAGATACCTGTTCTTCAGAAAATGTCTTGTTAGGTATCCTAATAATTAATTAAAATAAGGGGAAGTAATATTCTTTAATTTGATCCTTTTTTTAATACTACTTTTTGTATGTTTCCCCAAATAGATTTCTGCAAACTTCAGGCAACAGAAAATGTTTAAAAACTCTCCTTCCGAAACTACAGAAGCAGGAGCAGTCACCACAATTACAGAAATCAGGAGATGAAGAAGGATTAGCATACTACAACTTGCCTGATTGCTTTTTCCTACGTATGCCAAAACAAGATTAGAACAGCTGATTCAGGGGTGTCCGAAAGAGAAACTTTTTCCATGTCATTTCCTTATCATATGATTCCTGCAAAACACGTCCTAAAACAATAACAAACATTATTTTATGGTTCTAAGCAGTCCTTGTTCTTTAATCAGATGATAGTTTTTTGATCTAGATGTCCTGAACCAAAACAGTTCATGTGTTTTCCTTTTTACAATTACAGCATGTTCTATAAGGAGCTGTACACTATTGTGGGCATGGAAAGTAAATTCAACAAATTAAGTGGATTGCCTAAATTGAGTAGATGTTCAGAGTTAATGCTTAAACTAATTTGCCTCTAACTTCTGGGGGGAGTGTAAGGAAAACCACTACAGCAAGAATTATTTCCATATGTGTTTCTAATTATGTCATTTATTTAGTATTGTTTTGTCTCATATTCAGAGCAGAAAATTATATATGAGTTGATGAATAAACGTGCTTAAACACAACAATCACTTTTGTAACAAAACTAGATGCTTTAGGAATGGAAAAGCCAAATTTTAATAATGTGAACTCAAGACAGTCCAAGGAAAGGCGTCCTTCATTCTTAATTTCTCATGTCAATCAATATGATTTTAATAGTTATCAAAAAATGTGCAGTTTTCTCAAATCTGTGAACAAAATAAAGTTAAATTCAATTTTTGATATAACTGAACTGGCCACAGAAATACTCGTCATTAATTCAGTTACTATATGATTAAGAAAAACAAACCTGTAAATAGATAAAGAATGTAAGTAGAAAAAGAATGTACATTTTCTATGTAAATAGAAAAAGAAATAGAAACCTACATCCAAGAGGGAAAGCTTGTTCCAGAGTGGGAACTGCCTGTGGCATATTTGGTTTTGTAATGCCATTTGTAATGAGAACTTGTTCCTAATTTGATGTTAGGTGCCATTACGTTAGAAATAATAAATATTATGCAACACACACGTTTCACATACAACATAAAAATACATATGCAAAGCAGGATAGGTATCGAAAAATGAAGAGGATTCAAATAAAAAAATTGCTATTTCACCCTGTCGAGAAATTCTCCACATATTTTTCACTTTGGAGTAGTTCATGAAACAACACAATCTCAAATACTTCAATTTTCTTGCGTACACCAGGATTAATAATTTAAATATACCAGGGAAAAATATGAGTATCATGTAGTATTTCAGAATTCTAAACAAGTCACAGACCCAAGTATTTCCTGCTGTGGACAAAGGAGATTCCTAACGGGATTAGTTTTATCTGATGCATTTTGTCAAAGTTATTTTTCTAAGTACACTATAAGATTAAGAGAGAGGAATCAGCACATTCTGAGGGCCTTTATTAAACAAATAATGAAGTCTGGTAGAATTATTCACCTTCTAGAAGTATCTACCTTTCTCCATATTGGTTGTAGAGAGTGATAGGAAAATGTTAGGCAGGTGACTTGAGGAGAGATGACTCTTCAAGAGATGCTAGGTCAGGTTTAATCTATGATTGTGATGTATTTGTTCTCATGTCTTATGAGTCTGTACTTTTAACACAGAAAGCTGGTGAAAACCAAAATGAAAAGTTAAAAATTATTCAAGTTTTTAAGAAATTGTTTGTACTAGAAACAAAATACCATACGGCAAGAGCAGTCAGAGTTTTCCAGCTTCTTAGAAAACCAGAATAGCCTCCTACCCTTGTGTAATGGTCCTTCAAAGCTCTAACAATAAAACTTCATAGTGCCCTTCACTGTCACATAGTCTATACAGACTTTCATACAACATTAAGAAATGTTAAAACACCTTTTCCTTCCCACATTTAGAACATGCATGAATCCTCCCCCGGTCCACGTTTGTTTAGAATACATTTTTATAGAAAAGATGCAAGCTCAATAACATGCAGTGATTTATCTTGGGAGTACAAGCTCAAGTGTAACTGCAATGAAAGCAGTACGGCAGGAAAATAAGGGATCTGGACCATCTGGGTGAAAATATGTGGCTTTGAAAAATGTTTAGAGGAAAGAAAATTGACATATATCTGGAAGTGAAAAGCTCTGAATTCAACTGAGAGTTTTGTCACTCACTTACTGATTGACTTTATTCATGACACTGGTGATCGCTTTTCAGAGCAACACGGTGCCCACCTCCTTGCAGTCAAGAAACCAGGGAAATGGGCTAAAACTTGGTTTCCCCATCTGGAGATGATGTGTAATCAGCAGCTATTTAATAGCTGTGGAACAAGAACTAATGGATTCTTTAGTTATCTTTGCCTCACAAGAAGTCATTTAGACTTTTTTTTCAATTAGCAATAATGTTACAGCACCACTTCCCTCGATCAGCTATGCAATTTTGATCATGATATGAATATAATAATAAAAATAATATCCCTCCACCCGAAACTCAGGAACATTAGTCCCATTCAATATTCACTTAACTGTATAAAAAGGTTTTTTTCCTTGTTTAGTGTTAACAATTTTCATATTCTTGCTCAGATAAACATAAAGTGGAAGATGAATTCCTAGTGTTTGCAAACAAAGTTAAAGACTTTTCAGTGCTGAAACAAAAGGCAGGCTTTTGTGTCTCATTGCAAAGGTAAAGAGGAACAGGTTTGTTGCTAAAACAATAAAAGTTTATTCTTCTCTCCGTTCTGGTTTTTATGGTTTGTTATTGTGCTGAAACTCATCCAGTATTTACCAGGTGATAAAAAGGACAAACAAAACTCTACTTTCCTGGAAAACTGTGAAGCTTTGTTGTCACAGCTGACATCAAATAAACCTGCAAAGTGGGATATTGTCATAGTCCCTCTGAAGACAAGCAAAATCCAGAGTTTTCCTAACAAGTAAAAAATATTAGTTTGGTGTTGTTCAAAACTCTAAGCTGAATTCTGATAGAATTTATGCTGAACTTCTGAGAAACTCACATGAAAGTCAGTAAAATTGCAGCACTCTTTATGTCTGTAAACAACAGGGACTGCCTAAAGGCACCTCGGAAGGTACTGAAACACGGGACCCCAACAAGGGCTGGAAACAGAGTTCTCTGCTTTTCAAAGCAGCATCTTCATTTGCAAGTCAAGCAGTTATCATGTGGTAAAACACTTGATGTCAGCAACTAATGTATCAGGAATGTCAGGTCACAGAGTTTACCCATGCAGCACTGCACAGTTAACATGCTTTCACTTCAACCCCGAGCCAACTATGTCAGTTTATGACGTGTGTAATATGATCAAATGTAGTCCACGGGTGTTTATTTCTTTTGAAATATTAGACAATCATTCACTTAATTCAAAACAATCTTCAAAATATCCAGGAGCTGCTCACCTCACCATGAGCGATGGCAGAGCCCTCAGTTAAATCTGTTCCCCAACACTCAGGTGAGACAAAGATGAGCAAAACCCAGAGTTGTTGCTTCCCAATCCTATTCTCCAACGCCATCCCGAACAGCTGATCTTCCCAAGAAAAAAATCATCTGGTGGGCAGATACATGGTAAATTTATCTGAGTCCATCCCAGATGCATGCAGTAAGTCAAGCTAGAGTCAAAAAAATTAAATCCCACCCTTAGCTAAGGTGGATTTTAATTTGAAAACCCTAAGACTTGCTTTATATCTCTAAAACACTATGTCTTAGCAGAAAATCTAAGGTAAGGAAAATTGCAGTAGAAGAAAGTAGAAACTCCTTTCAGAAGGCAGCCTGAGACAGTCTAATGAAAATTCATGTGGCCTTCTTCAAGTTTTTGATACCAGTGAAAGCTGAGCGGAATTTCACAGCCCAAATAAAAAGTCACAAAATGAATATCTCGCCTGAGGGAGTTCCCTGCTCCAAATATCAAAGACTCTCTGGAAACAATAAGTGTGAAGCTATACCCAGGTTTTACGGAAAATAAACTGTTACACACCACCTCTTCCTCTCTCCTCTTCTGTTCCACAAAATCCAAAGTACTAGCTAAGCATATGTAGACTCACACTGCTCCCAAAATGCAAAAAAGGAGGAGGCATCCCACATAGCTGAGAACTCAGTAAAGGAGTCAGAAATCTGGAGAAAGACATAAAAGAAGAAGAAATAAGGGGATCTCCTTGGATTTTCTCTGTCCCCAAATGGGACTGTGGACTCCTCCATTGCTGTGAAAGCTGGGGAGGAAGGAGGGTGGAAGAAGAGCAGCACCCCTCCTGGGATAATTGGATTTCAGTGCTGGCACCCAGCCCAGCCAGACCAGGAGCTGCAGCATCCCAAGCACCACAGCTGAGGGAAGCAGTGCCTGCCCAAGCCTCTGAACCCTCATCCAGCAAATCTCGCAGCTGGAACACAAGAATTCCAGAGGTAAGATGCTGCTCTTGGAGAAGACACTTCCCAGCTCCCAGCTGATCTTCTACCGGCATGCTGGTCCTCTAATTTCTGAAAAAAAAAAAAAAAAATTCAATCAGGAATGTCACTTCTGAAAGATGTTTACAAACAAGAATTATAATTTGATATAATGAATAATAGCAGTGCTTATTAATTTTCTGTTGGATCTCCCATATCATTCAAACAGAAGCTGTGCCTAGGAAGAGAAAAGATACAAATTTCTGGCCACCACTATTCTGCAGAATTTGCTAACTTTTCTGGTTGCTTCTGATTTAATAATTTTTAAGGAAGACTTATGCATGCTATTTCTTTTCTATATTCAAATAGCAAATAATTATCAGATACACTTTTAATTCCTTTTAGGCTAAGAGGAACCCACCTGGACTTAGTCCTGATTAAAAGCAGAAAATACAAAGAATGCTTATGAATTTATTCTGCTAAAGAAATCTGGTTTAGTTCCTTAAGCAGAGCAGCCAGAAGAACAACTCATGATAAACTTGTGAATACTCTTCTCTACACAGAGCTCTTTTCAGTTAAATGTAATACTACAAATGAGACAGAATCCTTCCATGCCCTACAGGAGAAATGTGACAGCTGGTTATGGGAATTACCCATCACCAAGCTATGACAGAATAAATACATCAAACGAGTCTCCGAGAACAAGAGACACACCAAACTCTGAGAAACAAATACCTGGCTTTAAGGGTTATAAATCAGCTTACTCAGCTTATTTGGCTATGTGGCAATACCCCTGTGTGAGAGGAATTGTAAGAGCTCATTTGTGCCTTGAGAAATTATGGAAGGGAGTTTGCAGCTCCTTATACAGGCAATCACTTCTAATGAGCAATATGCAGGACCCTGTATCTCCCTAACCTTTCCCTGATATTCTGGGGAAATTTTAAAGAAATCTTCTAACTCTCAGATGTGCCCAAAAGATCATTCCTCCATCCATATGCATGCATCAATCTATATCCACAGATATTGTACCATGCAATCTCCACTCAGAGATCCTATGGAGAGTTACGTGTTCTCCTCAATCTCCACATGTGACAGCAGAATGTTTCTCTTAAATCATTGAATGCTCTAAAAAATACAACATAAATACCTCTGGATTTATTATTTGTGTATAATGAATATAAGAATCTGCAGCTTTACTCGAACATGCTTAAGTGGCTAGAAAAGCTAACGTTTGCATTCTTCTGAATCTGTTACTAAAATACTTCCCCTCTGATGTTCAGCAGCATGATCATCCTAGAGAAGAAAGGCAAGCAGTTCAGAAAATTTCTAAAGGAAAACAACATATTACAAACTGTAAGTACAAATTCTCTTTATTTTTCACTAAAGAGAAAGGCAAAAAGCGTTTAGTGAAAAGAACTGAAACCTTAAGAAACAGCCACAAAAAGGCAGAAATGGAGATCAATAGTGAAAAACACATCCCTTCAAGGATGGGGAATGAAAAATGAAAAAACAATAGATGGAGCTTTCTGGCTCAATGCAATCAAGTCCTACAGTTAAATCCACCAATCTTACCTTTCTTCATCAGTTACATTTCTCATTTATTTACCTCATTAACCATTAGGAGACATTCAGTAAGTTTCATGGTCTCTAACAAACAGCCTCCAAAGCAGATTTGATTCAATTAGCAGGAAATCTTTATGATTTAGCCATAATGGACTTCTTATTTGAGATAATATCCTCTCATTTTATCCCATTGCCAAAATAACCCACATACTGTGTGTACTAGTTTAAATTCCATATAAATGCCTGATTTTCTAACACCTTGAAAATTATTATGAGTTTTTCCACTAAACTTAATACTCTTTTCACAGTGTTAGAGGGCTCAAACGCAACCTGAGGAAGAAAGCACTGTTCTAGAAGGCTGGTGTTTGCTATTCTGCAGAGAAATTATTTGATTAATCCCTAGAGGAATGACTGAACTAATTGGAAATTGTAAACATGAAGGAGATAACTGAGAAGTGTTAATCCATGGTATAAACAAGTAAATTTGCCAAAAGAAACCTGGCTGAGAAATACCACTTCATGACTGGCTGCTGAGGTGATTCAATCCTCTGTGGCAGATATGGATTGTGCCCCCTTCATGCAGCAGGGGTTTAAGAAAACTCTTGTTGGCAATGCAGGGGTGAGACAGAACTGAACAGGTTTACAAATAAAGAGGACAGCATTTTCCAGCAACATAACTGGATTGATGTTTAGAGGTAAAGCACAAAGGAACCACCTATGTCCAGCTATTCACCTATCAGTACACATCTTTACTGTCCTCTTTTCTCTTCCCTGTCCACAGCAGTTCGCAGTCACGATTTTTGATGTTTCTGCCTCTTCTTTCCAGACTCCACATCTGCAGGACACATCCTTTACCCAGATCCTCCTTTTCTTGCTCCTAATTTGACACATAATTGTCTTTCTGGGCCCACTCAATGTCTCAGTAGTAATCCAGATGTCTTTCTGTTAAGCATTCCCCAAACACAAACAAAAAGCGTTCCACGTGTTAGGCCAGTTACCAAGCACAAGAAACTAAAAGCAGGAAGTGGAGGAGAGAACTGAGGCACAGGAAAGAGGGTTGGTCAGCCAAACCAGTCAGTGAAAGGTATGTACAGAGAAAACTGGGTGATGCCAAGCAGCCTCTTTCCATTCCCAAGTCTACATTCTTCCGAGTTTCATCAAAATTCACGCAAAAATGTTTGAAGAAATAGTCCACTGCCAGATGTCTCTGATGCACAGTTTCTCAAATTTCTGACTTACTCAGATTGGAGGAAATTTCAGCATTCTGAACAT
This sequence comes from Monarcha castaneiventris obscurior, assembly GCA_026261815.1. Classification (NCBI taxonomy): domain Eukaryota; kingdom Metazoa; phylum Chordata; class Aves; order Passeriformes; family Monarchidae; genus Monarcha; species Monarcha castaneiventris. The sequence continues at coordinate 9,371,734 of JAMPIT010000230.1, read as the reverse complement.
TTGTTTTCATTTGAAACCATAACTCTTAAAAAATTTTATACATTATTAATATTTGCAGCAGTTATTATTTCTGGCAATTTTTTTCTGAACCTTTGTCACCAGCTTCTCTTTTTTTTGCCTTACAAGACAATTTTACAGATTCCTGGAGGAAAATATGGACTAAGAAGAGAACACATCCCGAAAGCAATATCATTTGGTCTTGGTCCTGTGATTACTTCTCATGTGAATGGCAGCCTTGCAGTCAACATTTAGACACAATGAGACTGTTCTGCATGAGGTGGATTTGAAGTTGTGTGATCATATGACTGTGTATACTAATAATGAAGGATTTTCAAGGCAGCCTGAAGCACTTATGTACCTTAACCCAATAAAAATTCATTGCTTGATTCCTAAATCACTTGGATGCCTTCGAAATAGATGTATATATATAAAAGCATTACCCTTTAATTAGATACCTTAATTACGCCTAATAGCAATTATTATAAGCATTAAAGACTGTTGTGATACTTCTACTTCTTTTCCAGACTTTTATATTCTCATATAGAAACCTTACCTATGTTGTAAATTTTTGTTTTCCTGTAAAATATATATTACAAAGGAGAAAAACTGATGGTATCATCATGGAAAATTAATTCAGACAACAGATTAAAATAATTTTAATATTCTTGAATTTTCATTCACTCATATTCTTGGGTATAAAATGTGTGGGATTTAACTGGATGGATTTTTCTTCTTTTTATCAGGCCAACGATTTTATGTCAGTTCTTTGGCCATATCAGAATGAAATTCATCACGTTTCAGAAGCCTAGAAGCTGGATATCCGAGTTCAAGCTATTCCCATTCCCCTAGCAGTCAGTAAAGAGACATAGGCTTCCCTAGAGGGCAGTTTATCTGATCTGTTCTAGACACCTATCTCAGGAAGAGATGAATTGCTGTCTGGAGATGGTATTTCTCTCCATTGACTATTAAAAGAGTGTGTAGTAACTGTCTTAGTCACTTTGTAACTGTTACCGTGTTGGACGCCTAAACCAGGGCAGATGGATCTCCTGTTAGGTGACATTTTTACTTTTACTGCATGCCAGGTTCAAAAGAGCATTACAGGCAAATCAATGTTTGTCTGCTGTCCCACTTTCTATATATGTACATGTGAACATCTGTTTTGGAAGCTAATGAAAGTAGTTCTTCAGATTCTTTCCTCAAAGTTGTTTCTAGCAATTTTTCCATATATAGTAAATGCCAGATATCTGTTGAGATATTCTGTGCGAATGCATTCTTGCCAGTTCTTGTAAACCTGTTCTGTCATGAGTTCCCAGTCCTCACATTAAAGCAGCCTAATGCCAAGGTGCTTGTACATGCAAGCAAGGAATGTAATAAATTATGAAGTGCCAAATAAAATTTAAAAAACCCCTCCAAAACCTCAGGGGAAGAAAAGACAATTTTTTATTTTTTTTTTTTTTTAAACAAGAGAACACAGAGTGCTAGAGGCTGAAATCTTTCAAAAGCAAGTGCACTCCAGTAAAAGTGTTCAGACATGGGAAAATGAATAACATGAGATTTTGATAGTTAAGAGACCGGAGCAAAACATCGTGAACAGTGTTTGTGGAGTAACTCATTAACTTTTTCTGCTTGTTTTGAAAGGTTATATAGATTGCAGTACTGGCCTTTCACATCTGGTGTTTAAGGTTTAGATGTCTTCTGTTCAGCCTTCATGACTCTAAAATCTTGATTACAACAGTTATGCTACAGTGGAGAAGGGAATAAAAAATGCCTGCTTCAAACCAGCTGTAGGGTTTTATAAGGGATAGAGAAAGTAACCTAGGGAGAGATGGGGGAGGATTAAAGGGAAGGGACTGCAGTGTGAAATTCAGCCCTTGCCATGATTTTCAACATACAATATTTAAAGGTGAGCAACCCTTGTTTTCTACTGGTCTTTTCTTTTCTCAGTTTCATTTAGTTGTACATGTCTGAACCAGAACTGAAAATAGTAAATTACTACTAGCAGAACCAAAAGGATTCTACATGACTAGCTCTGTCACCTGCTCTGAAGCCACATACTTTCAGACCATGAAGAAATGGAAGAAATTCAGGAAGTTTGAGGAGGAGCATAAAGTTTCTCAACCTGGGTTCCTCAGACATCAAAAAACAGCCTACATTCCCAAAAGAGGCTGAATATTTACTTCCTTTTCCGATATGTAAGACTTTTATTAACAATTCCAAATGAAATTCGCACTTTTTGCAATAACATCACTATACTGACTCATGTTTATTGGAAATGTACTATACTACTCGATCTTTTGCTGCAGTACTGGTGCTTCCCACATCTTCCCTGGTCTCTATTGGAAAAATTGATTTCTAAACCGATTGCTCAGAAATACTAATTTTAAAGTCCTTGAAATTTTAAAACCAGTACTTCTGCTTTTTCCACTCCAGATTCATCTTGAATCTTTGCTTAGAGAAAAGAGGGAAGACTCATGTCCTGTCCCAGATTTCTAAATTTACGTAATTTGTGTCATAGGTGCAGCAAATGCCCATAGTGTACTATGGTGAGCCGTTGTGGGAAAGAAATTGGATTACTGCATTCCCTGACGTTAAATCTCTAGGTAGGACTAGCATTAACTTTTATTTAATTTCCAAACGATCAGTTTTTGAGGAGTGTTTTGAATTCTGGGATGGGCCCTGGAGTGTCCACAACCAATCTCAGGCTGGAATAAGCCTCCAGTGTTAAAAATGTACTGACTGCTCCATCAGAGTTGTTAAGAAGGATATTACTCTGAATACACTTTGGGACAGATCCCAGCAGAACCTGACAGGAAGTCTCCTCCTCATCTGGCATCTGTGGTTTACCAGCCTGCTACACACCCTTCTTATGGCAATGCATTGCCCTGGCTTTGTTATGTAATCTTGTGACACACGCTCATAGACACAATAAGGGAACATGATCTGTTATGGCTCCTTCACCAATACATCATCAGATTTCTAATTTTAGCTCCACATGCACTAAAAAGGCAAAGAAAGTGGGTGCCTGTCTTTCTTTATAAGCGAAATATAAACGAAGTTGTGAAATATAAGTGTAGTGCTTTTTAAGTGAACTAAAAAACCACGTGTGGAATCACTGCATCATTTTAAAGAGAAAGTCAAAGGGGATTTCTAATTGTGACAATGTGAATTTTGGTACTACGTGAAGGAGGAGCTTAATGGAAAGATTTACTCACGGTGCAATATTTTGTGATCTACTTTCTTCTCATTTCCATGAACACATTTCTTGGCATGGAAAGCTTCATTTGCACATGGTTGTTCTCACTGTATGCAAATATTTTTTTTTTTGCAACACAATTTATCTCTACAGACTGATCTCTGTGATCTTTCTGACACGTTTGGAAGCAGCTGACAGTGTAGTTTCTGCTATCTGAATGTCTGTGTTCCCAAACACGTTTAATTCATTTTAACAGCAGTCCCTGCAGCTTTCCTGCCTTGTGCTTTTATTCTCTTAGACTTTATGGGTTAATTGGGTTCATATGGGCTCAGTGTTTTTGATTGAAGATCTCCAAGAAAGGAATCAAGTGTTATAGGGAGAAATACTGATGAATCAGTAGGACAACTTCTAGTAGCCAGAGAGCCAATGGCATGTTTTTATAGTGCAGTGTTCTTTCTTATAAGCTGATTAAAAGTCCTGGTCATGTACTATCAGTTAATATCTCATAATAGATTTTTGTAAATAACAATATTACTTCTAGTATCCTTGCCAAACTGTGGTGCTAATAGTTGCATTGTTCTAACTCATACTGGTTTTGTATATTCATAGGAATTTCTTTTTCAATTTCAAAGTTAAATATTATGTCATGTGTTTGTATTTTTCTCTTTGACAAAATGGTTAATGCAAGTCTTTAACAAGTTGCTAAATTGCAGTTTTAGAATTCAGGCAGGTAGACTGACTGGCTTCATGTCACAAGGTATCACATTTCACAAATTATCCCTCCTATTGGATGCAACAGTCTGGATTTGGCTAAGCAATTAAGCATTAAATCACATTTAATTTCAAATGGTTAGGCTAAACAAGCAATTTGGGTTGTATATGATAACCATTTTGTCCTTCCATGGTTGACATTTATGTTGTTGAAATATTTTGTCAATGGTAATTCGATGTTTATTTCCAGTTCATTGATGAAAATATTGAATGCCATATAAAATATCTATTATGTGTATCCACACTAGGAGCACCCCAGGTGATGATTAATCCCTATGGATGAATGTTTTTTTCGATTTGTTAGTTATTTCTTAAGCTCTTTAATATGCACTGTATTAATGTAGTAGGGCCCAAATATCTTCACCAGGTATTCTTCAGGGCAGCTAACTAAATTGTGAATGATAATAATGCTTGCCACAGGAAACAATTGGAACATTTTTATTGACTTTAATGGCTGTGTCAGAGATAGGTGAAAAAGAAAAAAAGAAAAATTACAATTTTATCTACAAAAATAAACTAGAGTTGATTTCTTTTTTTCCCATGAAATTATGATATGGGAAGTTGTAAGTGTAAGATTGAATTGAGAAAAAAATGTGGGTTTTCAGCTCCATCAGTCCCAAATTCTAAAGCTATTTGCAGCTCCATTGCTTCCCTTCAGGTTAGCCAGAACCATATCCTTCCATATAAAAAATAACCCTTTCTTAAAGGTTATAGGCCCTAACTTAATCCTTTCATAATGCCCTTTTAACAAGAATTTTGAAGCATAGGATAACTGTTAGATAATAAGATTAGATGTGAATCCATTAGGATGTGTAATGTCTAGACCAAACCAGAGAGACACAGAAGAGGCTGTTCAAAGAGACCTGACTCTGTTTGCCACACAAGATATTTCATGACATTTTCAATGTCCAGGATATCCTCTCTGGTTTCCAGTTGTCACTTCAAAATAATTTGTCTGTTCTGGAGATTCTTTGTCATATTTACTAGCACAGAGTCTTATAAATTGTACATTAGCTCAGGAGTCATTAGATGTCTGAACAATTGAATTGAATTCTAATGCTATTACAAGAGGAAAGATATATTGGAATTATAATTAGAAAGTTAAGCTATAAAAATGTTTATTCTGTCACCCAGAACTTGGATTTGAATCTAATACAGACACACATATTTTTATATGTCTATAGTTTGCAATGTCATGAGAAATATTTCTTATATAGTTTACAAAACCAGATGTCACTTGAGCATTTTATGTGCCCCATTTTGTGTCCAAACCCAAATAGTATGTCTGTATATGAGCTCTTCCATATTACATGTGATCAACTTTGGAAGTCTTTATTCAGTTCTGGTGTTAGTCAACACTGAATTCACTATGCAAAATCAAAAATAAATTAAGAATAAAAAAGTTGTTTTCTAAACACACAGATGATTGTGGCCTAACGGGTGAAACCCCAGGGACCAGCTTCCCAAAAATCATGCAGCTTCCTCAAATGGAGACATGATATAAAGAACCTCAGGCTCCAAATCACCAACCAGGTGAGTCTGCATTCCTTAATGCAGAGAATATAACCAAGCTGCATCAGGATAAGTGATGCACTGTTGGTTTCACATGCTTGCATTATGCTCCTAAACATTTCTTGCTTACCAGTTTAACACGAGTTGGGCCAGGTTGAGTCCTGCTGTGTATATTGTCCAAAAGAATTCAATGAGCTTCATTTCTGTTTTAGTTGGTAAGAGAGGGGAAGGAGGTACCAAAATGGGACACATAAACTCAATTACAAGGTATTTGTGTACCAATCTCAGTGGGATTTGGATAAGGCAGCAAATTTCATGCACTGCTTTTCTTAAGAAAATTATGTTATCTGCCTACCCAGAAAACATAGAATCATAGAATAATTCATTTTGGAAGGGCTCTCTGTATGTCACATTATCCTATCCCTCCTCTCAAAGAAGCACTAATTAGATCAGGGACTCTTCTCCTCTAGAGCTCAGTGAGGGATTTTTCAGTGGCTTTCAGAACACCAGGATGGCTCCATTCACTTCTAAAAGAAGCTTCCACTCACTGGAAAGAAAAGTAAAAATAACCACCCCTGAAATTTTACCTTCTTAAAAATTACCGAGACTAATTCATTAGTGGATTACACTAATCATTATACCAGGGAATTATATCCATGAAGTCTCTAACCTTATTGCGTATTATCACATCTGCTGCCCTTTCAATGATACACTTGAATTAATTTCTGAATAACAGGTTCACATCTCCTTAATTGAAACTAATGACTAAATAAAAAAGATCAAAAATCTTTATATCCTTCAATAAAAAAACCTTCACCAAGTGTCTGAAGAGGCAAATAACTACCCCTGGAAGAACTCCAAGATATCACATGTGAAGGGGAGGGAAGAATGTGATGGAGAGGGAATAAAACTACATTTCTTTTAAGGGAAAATGCAGAATTTGGAAATGGCATTAGGCCAGGTTCTGCCCCCTACACATGCTGGAGAACAATTTTACAATAACTCTGCTGAACTAGAGTATAAAGCCATTCCTCAAAAGAGATCCTAATCAAGACCTTATAAATTAAAGATTATACAGGATACAAACTAAGAGTGTATTTGCTGGTCTGATGCAGGAAGAGCACCCACATCATAAACATATAAGTTGCATCCTTTGAATCCTTGACCTTTATCTTCCTTCACCACTGAAAAACAATTTTTCTGCAGCAGTTTAAAAATCTCTGCTTTCCAATAGGTCAGCTATGCTTTTAATTTTAATCTAATAAATATCAGCAGTCAACTCAGATTACAGCTTTTAAATTGCAGGCTATTCAATCTTTTCTATTTAAAACACAATTCAGTTTCTTTAATTAAAATATCACTACTGAAATTGTTGTATCATTAATACAATCATTTTGGTTTCCCTATATATTATTCTTGATCAAGGATCTTCATATATATATATATATACATACATATATATCTCCATAACTGCCCCCTAGGAAAATAAACATGAAAAACTACTTAAACTCAGTAATAGGGGCTAGCATATGGAAAATGAATGTTTATGTTTCCACTTGGAATTCTGCAGAATGATCCATATGATATGTGTGATGCTTATAAACAGGATTAGCTGACCTCAGCTAACATGGTAATGACACTGCTATGGAGTCCCCAGTGGTTTCCTTAGAAGTATTGGTATGCTAACAAAAACACAAGGCTTTAATAATAAAGACATAAAAAAGCTTCCATGGACCACCTCTGCTTTGGACAGATTGTCTGGGATGTGAAGGGGACTGCAGTGTAGCAAATTATTGTGTTTACCTTCTGGGGAAATCAGGCAGACTAGTCATAAAACTTAAACACTGGAAGAGCCAGACAAAATCCATGATTCATTCATAAATGTGAAGTCACTAAAACATCCTTAACTCATGTTTGCAGTGTTTTCTGATTTCTCGTAGGTCTTCTATTTCCTGGATGTTTTAATGTATATTATTATAAATATTGCAGACTGGAACTGTAGCTGAATGCAATAGTAGTGTGTGTATATATTCTGAGGAACTGATTCCAGAGCCTCTGTCTCAGGTTTGGCTTAATTTTTCTCCATGAGTATTGTTTAAAAAAAATAGCTGCTGACTCAGACTCACTACTACTAAAACATGGCTAAGTCAGTAAAGTTACAACAATAATAAAAGTGGTCTGTTGAAGTATTAAAGATTTTCCAGGATACTATTAGATTTACACATGGTATATATTTTCATGACCTGCTTTTCTCCTAATTCCTCAACAATTGTTCCCTCCTGTTCACAATTCAGAGATTTGAAGGAAACCCAACTATTGAAATGGGTGAGATGTGTGCTACCAGGAAAACTTTTCAAAAGCAAGGAATTTTTTTCCTGGCATATCTAGTGCCTAGTTCACCATGTAATTGATGTTAAGCTGTAAAGTAGATAGCAATTCAAGGCTCAATTTTACATTTATTTACATGAGCCTCCTTTTCAGCATGTGAAAACTCTTTGCAGTGCAGATTGTGGATTTGGCAAAACAAAACTCCAGCCCGCACAGGTGAGAGCTGAGAAAACCTGCTGTGTGTGAATTTCGTGCAGCTTTCACTCTACTAAGTGACCTCAGAATTTGCAGGATCACATACAAACTCATTCATATGAATGATAACCTGAGGAGAGATTCAGGCTTAGATGGGTACAGACACAGGGACAAATTTCCAAGTGAAAAATTTGGACTTCCCTCAGATGTCACATGAAAACTGTCTGACTGTCATCCTCCAGCAAAGCACACTGCAGATAAACTCACAATAATGCTACAAGCACAAGCAATTACGGCTGAGTACCCAAGGGTTCTGAAATTTCTTACGTCACCCTCCCCTCCTACAACTCATCTCTGTTCCTAAGCTCACAGGCATCTATGGAATTTCAGTTATCTCCACACTGCATTGAAACAAGACTTTTTGGATTCCTAATTATTAAAGATGTACATGTCAGGCACCTGGATGCTTTTGCAGATCCAAATTTCCTAACACATACATGTCTGCATTTCTATGTGTCTGTCTATGTGATTTTATTGGACGTGTATCTGTCCTCGGACTTGTTTACGGCTTAGGAACTTACCTGGGAATTGAATGGAGAGATTCAAGGTCTGATGAACTAATCTCAGTTCCTAACTAACCAGTGTGTGACTTCTGAAATAGCTGCTAGTAGAACAGATAGATTTGGCCTAAAATGTTTTTGAGAATATGACTGGTCCTAAGACTAGAAGGGAAAAAAAATTACAGGCACACAAGCTACATACCAAGGGGTGTAACAATATTTCCAAGGGTAAGTAAGCATTGGAGAAAAAACATGCAACATTTTGTTTGTATGATCAACAGACTACCCAGCTTTTCTCCTATTTAAATGATATTGATGGAGGTATTTGCTACTCCAGTATTGCAAATATTTTTTGCGTCTAGTCTGTTCTGTCAGGCATTAAATAACATTCCCATTCTCATTTTCAAGAACTATGTCTAATCTTTGTTTACACTAATGCTTCCTTTGTTGACTTTTAACAATTATGTGCCATTGACAATTGTTTATTGTTGTTTAATTAGGAGGTGGATTATTCCCATGTTTTAATGATTACTGCTCAACAACTTGACAGAAATGTTATTCCCAAAACCACCAAGCACAAATTGGATTTGATTTATTTTACTTAATCTTATTATGATTGTATTATAAGGTCTCCAAATTATAATTTTTTTATTAATTACTATATCTCACAGTTTCAGCTCAGCAATGTATACCACAGGAAGCAAATATAAAATGTTCCTGCTGCTGAATTCCCTCTTTAAGAAAAGAAAACAAACCAAAATGTACAATAAAGTCATTGGCACTGACTTCAGAGCTGATTTTCAGTTAGTAAATACGAAGCATCATTTTGCTGTATGTAAAACATACAATCATCCAGGACACTAGAAGTGGCCATCTGTTAAGCACATTCTCAGTATTAGATGTGAAATTTGAAACAAGAAATTATTGAAAATGGACAACTTATAAGTGCTGATTTTTATGTAGAGAAGAGCACAACATCCCCCCTCATTAGACAATACAAACACTTATTTTTTTCCATGAAATATTGATGATCACTAAAATAATAATGAGGAAGAACTGCACAAGCTAAAATTTGCATGAGCTAGAGCAGCAGCCATTCTCAAGTGCAGTGTTTCATATAACAAAAAATTTAGACAGATTAAAATGAATACTGCATGCAGACCAGGTGACAATGGGCTGCATGTAAATGGGTTATCTCCTGTGCATTACTGACAATATATATTTTTTAATATAATTTTTAATGGAAAGTATGTTTATGTCAGAGTTATCCTTTAAACTGTAAAGCTGATCAAAATAAAGAAATACTAAAAGAAAACAAAAAGAAAGAAATATTAAAATACAGGATTGAGAAAAAAAAAAACAATCCCTACTGTAAGGCCCGGTTTTTCAAATTTTTTTCAAAATTTCGGGTTTTGTTCGTTTAGGTTTGGAATTCATTGCCAATTTACCTGGAAGATTTTGGGTATTGTGAGCCTGGGGAGCCTAAGCTGAAAATATTTTCAGTATTGGGCTGAGAAACCCCAGAGCCCAATGCCTGCCTGGCTGGGCTGAGCCAGCAGAGAACAGAGCAGGGCTATGGCAGAACATTGCCCATCCTTTGTTAGAAGATTTTTTGAAGGCAGCACATTTTCCTTAAATGTTTTACTTTGTTGACTCAGCCATTTCTGACAGACTGATGCTGAAATTGAAAATTTATAGCCCCATCCATGTATCACCACTTGATTCCATCTAAAGCATTTGAGGAATCTGCCTTGCTCCCCTGTGGTGTTTCTGGAGGTCATGCACGGCAGCTTCTCTCACTCTTAGAAGCCTCCTAGAGTTAAAAAAAGTAGTTTTAGGGAAGAAATATAATTTCTAAAACATGAAATGGCTTTTAGGGATGTTCTCATACCTGAGGGATGACACTTGCATTAATACTTCGAGCTAACATAAAACAGTGTGCACCAAAATATGATTTAAGACAAATCAGTGAGACAAGTGAAAGTTTCGCCTTTCTTTTTGAAGATTTTATGCTTTTCTAATAACAAAATATTTTATATTATACCTGTTCTAAGTTATTTTCTTACTGCATAAAATCCAAAGATTTTTTTTCAAAAGCATTTCTGCAAGATGTTGAGCACCTTCTCAGGGTTTGAGATCCTAATTTACTTAGGCCATCTGGAAATTCTATCTCAGGAGATCAAAACTCCTAAAAATTACTCTATGTCATTTAAGTTTTCTTTCAGTGGTTCTCCATCCACCCCCAAAGTTTTATCCAGATGACATTTTTGCTATCAAAAATTTATTATAGGCATGTTATTAACCCTTTTAGCCTGGAATTCCTTTCACATTTCTGGCCTAAATCTTGATTACAATCCTTAAATCTAACTTTAAAATCTTCCACATTTTGTACTGCTGCTTCCCTTTGTAAAAAGTATACAGTTCTTTGTATGAATGATGTTTCAATAGGTTTTCAGAGATTGTGAGATATTAAGAAGCCAGATTGTTATATTGTTAGTGAACAGCAGCAGTTACAGAGAAGCACTCTTTACCTTTTATCTATATTTCTACTGCCTTTGAGATAAATCACAAAACTCACATTCACTTTGGTAGTAACTGGACTAGACTACTGATATGGAGCTATTTCTTCCAGGAATGTGAAGTCAGAGCAACAAGGTTTAATCCTACATGTGCTAGAAACTGGATGAAGAAATGTTTTTGAGAGAAAGCTGATGTAATTTTAAGCCAATTCCTTTTCAGTAAAATAAAAAGGAGAAGTAATAAAAATGAATGGGTCTTCTATTTACACATACAAAAAAATTATGTGTAATATTGTTATGTAACAGGAATTGGAAAATGGAAGACAAAATGAATTGGTGAGGACATGATTTAGGTTTTTAGGGATAGATTTTGATTCCTAAATCTTTCTTTTGAAATCTTCCAAGTTACTTATAAAAATGTGGAAATGAACAACAAATCAGCAAAAAAAATGTTACATCCTTTTTCAAAATGATTGATTTTGCCATCACAATTTTTTTATCCTCTTCTTTAACATTACGTATTCCTCTAACACCTTTTTTCCACATATAAACAGATATGTTTTAGATATTGAAATTTATTGAAATAATATCTGACAATATTGCACATATTCCATATGTGTATGTATTCTATATGTCTATGAGATATACATCTCTATGAATCTACCTACATATGATGTCAATGATAATGGAAAAGTGGTTCATTAATCACATCACCTGCCTTGTAACATTAATGGCTACTCCAATTATTTACATTGCATCTGAATACACAACAGCTTCAGAGACACAAAACATACTAAAAAAATCCATCTTCTTTATCCAAAATTAAAACAAAAGTAAATAGGATTAAAAGATATGGATGAAGATGTTGGTGTTTTCAATTCCATAACTAGATATTGCTGTGTCAGGAAAATGTATTATATATTTAATTTTCTAGGATGTTGAATCCAGTTGAGTTTCTTGTTGTAAGGCAACTAAGACAGGCCTCAAGCTTCAGAAAATTAGGAACCTTTTGTTTCCATGCCAGGGCCCCATTAAACGAATTTATTCTTGTCCAAACCCTTTTTTTAAATATGTCTTCTTTCAGCTTGGTGTTCATAACTTCAGGGTATTTGTGAAGATCAAATTGTTTAGACCTTTCTTTTTCTTAAGCTGAAAGAACCCATACTCTTTTAATTTCCCTTTGTGAAATAGGTCTTCCCCTTTTTTCATCCCCTGCTGCAACATCTTCCAGTGTGAATGTCTTTCCCTTTACAATCAGCCAGAACTGGCACAGTGCTGAGTAAAAGATCTTAGTAGTGGCTTTGTTACATTTTCCTCTATTTCTTTGGCAGTTTTGTGCCTGATAGATACTATGGACATAACTGTTTGTGAATGATCAGATCTCATTAATGGTTTATTGATGCCTCTAGGTCACATATCATCACCAGTGGATAAGCTAGCCATTTCTAATGACAATTTATCCTGCAAGATCTTCCGTTTTTAGTGGCTGTTTTTCTTGCATAGCTAAATAGATCTAGTAATTGTTATTCTGAAGGAACAGATATGGTTCCAATCTAAAAATTTGATAAAATCATTAAGAATATTTTCAGTCAGACTTGTGATTTCTTATATCCATCCAATTCCTTTCTGCATTCAGACATGGACATTTCCATTTCCCCGAATATGCATGAATACAGTCATCTGAATACATTCATTTTGCCAAGCAATTCACTCTGTGATTATCAACATATATATGTTAGATCACTCCTGGAGTTTCTGTAAGGATCAAAATAATATTTTTTTTCTTAAGATGAAAGGCAGAAAAATTTCTCTATATAGCTCAGAGGATGAGAGAGATAGCAGACAGTGAGGGCCATACGAGGCTTAAGCTCCTCAACAAGTTTTTGTCTCACAGACATTTACCATTATTCTAAAACCCCTTTGATCTTCACATACCTCTTTCCTACAAATTCTATATAATCTCATACCAGCCCCCAGTGAATCTCTCATACTCTCTCAACATCATGTTGTAAAAGTTCTGTCATGGAACAGCATCAACAATATTTATGCTTTTCGACCAAAAAAAGGTATGTTTTAGTGCTGCCAGATGTGCCCCAGAAGCAGTTTAGGTGAAGAATTACAAAATGTGGATACACACAGTCTGCTCTGGGTTAAGTAGCTCTGAACTATGTAAACATGAGCAGCTCCTTAGCACGTAGTCTGAGGGACAAGGATCATCCCAGAATTACATCTTTATCAGCATAGCTTTTACATTTTGGCATTGTCCAGATAGCAGCAATTTCTGTCTTGATTTGCACATCTCTATCAGATATCTAACCTTCTGACCCATGATCCACATCCTTGTCTAAGATTAAAATTATTCATATGGTTCTGTGCCCTTTTGAAATTAATATTAGTTTTTGTCTTATTCTTACTGCATTGCCAATTCCACTGTGGCCTTCTTTAGAATACTGTGGGTAAAGATCCCTTTATCATTTGTGCTAATTTCTTTACAAGGCCTAATAGAGTTATAAGTCATTATTACTTTATCCTAAATTTTCAAGACCTTTAATATGTAACAACCTACTCTGATTTCCCATTGTATTTCCCATCAGCCTTTTTTAAGTTTTTCATTCTCATACAGTCTCTATTCTTTATTTCATATCAGTCAGTTTTCCTTATTTTTCAGTCTCTTCTCTTACTATTGAAAACCTTGCTTACAGATGTATTTTGTGTTCAGTATTTCAACTATTTAGATGCAGACAATCTATGGTTTTTAAGCACAAGTTATTTTATTTCTCCAAGTGTCATTCTTCTATATGACTCCTTTGCCTACTAGAACCATACACAAAACAGCACCACCCCTTGCATTTTCTAAAAGACTTGGAGAAATCTGTCAACTATCATGGCAAGAAATGTGTTGGATCAACTTTTAACAGTACAAATTGTTCTTTAGAAAATCTATTATGTTAATAGGTAATTGTTTTAAGTACTTAAAGTTGCTTGTGATAGAGTCATCATGCTACAAATGTCTTTACGCATACAAGGAGCATTGAGAAGGCTATAGCAGAATTCCAACCTCTTTTCCATTCTTGAATGAATATTGACTTAAACTGATTTACTTCACCTATGCTGTCATTTTGTTTGAAGCTAGCTGCATAATTAAAGTGTCATGGAAACTTTTAGTGTTTTGTTTGCTTTGTGTTTTTCTTCTTACTTTTCTTCAGTGTCTTCTCAAGTCTCTTCATCTTTGGCAAACTCATCTGCGCTTCCTATTTTATCACACTTATATCTATTACTACTCATTTATTACTAGTCATGAAAGCTTCTCCATTTTGTTCATTAGTTATAAAACATATAACCAGCAATGTCTTAATTACCGCATAGCTCTCATTCATCAAAAAATATATGACTTATGGAAAAATTTGGTGTCTTCAGAGGAAGAAAAAGATAAAGAGATAAAGGAGTCATCTTACACTTTATAAGCACTTTCATTTCAGATGTGTAGCTGAAATATATATTATGCTACTCATTTCATATTTCTTCAGACTTCCAATTCATGCAGTAAATCAGACAAGTTTAGTATTTTTCCAAATCATCCTCTGCTACTTCTTGTGTATCCTTCTCATTGATCCACATGGTCCCAATTAGAAGTTTTCAGAATCTCTTAACCTGTTACACAGCATGTTAATTAGGTGTTGAAAAGAAGGGTAGATATCAAAATCTAGTGCCATCTGTCATCTTTGTCTCCCCCACTCTTTTCCTTCTTCATTCACGATTTTGCCTGTGTGAGACTTTCAACATTTTTTGGAACCCCTTCCATCTGCCAGTAAAGTGAGAAAAATGTTTTTTTTAATTGGTTGAGTTACTCCTTACCTTTTTGTTTGTGGTATTATCTAGGAGAAACCAATTAAACAATACATACATTAATCTTGGACTCAAAGGCATGGCCCCTGGATGTATCAAGCACAACATCAAACAGAAAAAATAAAAAGACATATATGAAAGATAAGATTTCTGACCATAAGGTTCTGTTGTCTTAGCATTTCATTAGGAACTGAAAGTCTCTCACAAAGGCAGGGATTCTGGCAGAAAGAGAAGGAGTGGACATCAGTCATCATGCTTTGCTCTGCAGTGATGCTGTTCATGGATACTACTCAGAGCCTTCAAGGCTGCCTCCAGCTATGGAGTAGGCCCCACCACTTGATTCCAATATTCCCCCCGCCTCCATCACTATGAAGCTTCTTCAGTGCATCAGAAATATTCCAGACATCCACTCAATGGCCACCGGTTTTCTGCTTACCCCAGTCCAGGGAGAATAGTTTACTTCCCATGCACAGGCTCACTCTGTCTTTCTCTGTATACTTCAAAGTGATGTGAGTAGCAATCTCATTTTCCGAACCCGCAAATAGGGGAAGGATTGAGGTACAGGAGTCAGAGGTGAAAGGGATACTACATCTTTTTCCATTAACATCAAAAACAGATATCAAAGTCTACATAGACCCTAACTTTTAATACAGAACACCCAAGGAAAAGCAGTAAAACATCCTTCAGTGGAAGTCATGAAGTCAGAAAGCATCTATTGAGGAAGACCTCCTATTCTGAGAAAAAGCATCTAATAGACTACATAGGCATGACTCAAGGTGATATCGTCACTCACTGGATTCAGAGTATGACTAACTGCTAATGGAGGCTTTTCAACCCAGGGGATGAATCATCTGCCCAGAACTGGGCAACTAAAATTTAAACATTTGAATCTAAAAAAATTACCCAAGACACCACTGAGATTCACAGGATAAAAAAATGTTTCCATAATGCAATCTATTTTAAGATAAGCATCTAACTGGAGCAGACAACACCCATACATGCTTTTCGGACTATGAAAGGAGCTTACATTGACTGAATTAGGTTCAGATATCTAATTATCAGATACCTAAAGCTGGGTGCCTTAACCTAGAGGAGATGCATCCCACTGCTGCACAGAACTTAAGATATGAAACTGAGATGGCTGTGGTAGGGCCTCTGTCACCACTCAGTGGGAAGTGCATATTTCTCACCACTGACAATGGGATAAATAGAAAATGATTATGCTTCTAGATCAGACACCTGATTTAAACACTTCAGGTTAGGACTAAACATACCTTGAGCATTAACTTTGGCAATCCACAATGAGATATAAAAGAAAGGCTGTAGTAGCAGAAGTGACAAGTCTGAACTGGAACCCTCAGTTCCATGTACACTAATAAAAGAGGTTTGTGCCTTAGAGAGGACTTCTAAATATATAGAAACATAGGAATTAAATAATCTATGTGTGGTTTATCAAATTTGTTCTCAGAACAAAAGCATGTCTCTCTATCCAGGACCAACTCTAACATCACCCCTATTCCCACAAGAATATCTTCTGCTACACTACAGACTAATAAAACCATTTCCTTTCTACCTTTATGAAATTAGCCTTTCTTTTCCTTTCTTCTTACTACAATCTTGTTTTCATGCTAACATTGAGGGCATTTTTCTAGGATTTGTATTTGGACTTGTTCAGGCTAACAAGAAAACTGCAATTTCCCTTCACAATGGGTGGAGTAGGGTTCCAATCCCTGTTTTTAATGCAAAAGGCAGACAGTGGACTTGGAATTAATATTCCAGGTCTTTTCCTCTGAAGTCAGTCCTAAGGGTAGTCTGAAGGGATAGTTGTGAAAATGGTGCAAGAATGGACAAGAATTCAGAGTAACTAGGATATACAGGCAAGGAAGTTTTGAAGTTTTCTTAAGCTTCCATCTCCTAATGTCACAATAATGAGTTTCATTGAGAAGCGAGTTGGCTGCATTGGTATGGTCCACCTTGGCTCCCACAGTGTGGGCTGCTTCATCCCACGCTGCTGCCACAAGAAAGTGAGTTGGAGCAGGCAGATATTAAAATGCTACAAATGGGAAAGCCCTGAATAAAGCAGCTGCCATGTGTGCTAAGCAAGCACTGGTAAAGAGTGCAACTCTTTCAAAACAGGGCTCGGTGTTTCAGGTTTTTCCAGCTTCACATTGTTTTATGTGACAGAATGCCTCTAATTAGGTTAGCAAAGGCTGAGATAATGTCTATGTTTGGCAAACCTGCTCTGCAATGGCCTGAGGGCTTCTCTGTGGTGCTGAGTAGCTTCAGTTCCTGTGAATGCTGGAGACTGAAACCTCTATCCTAGGCAAATGATGATTGCATCATTAGTAAGCAGTTAATGACTTTCTCTTTTATCTTAACTGGATCATGGCTTTTTTGAAGATTTTATGCTTTTTATTTTCTCCCACTTGTCAGTATAAGTATTGAAAAACAGACTTCACTGTGTGTTTGGGGGCTCTTGAGCACCTCCTCCCAAGGAAGCAAATACAGAAAATCTAGTAAAGGTGTTTTCCTTGGAGTAATCATAAATAAAATATCCAGCTGGGCTCCTGAAGAGGATGGCCTACCTCATGCACAAAGAATTTCCAATTGTGGAGCTTTGCTCTCTGTATGTATTCACATTTCCTCATGCAGACAGTGCAATGCTTTCAGGAAGCAGATTACAGCAGCAAAAGTAGGAAATGAAAACTGGCAAAACTCAAACAATATGTTTGGTTTGTTTTTTGTTGGATTTTTTTTTAAATTTTAGTTTATAAAATATTGCTCTCTTCTCTCTTGTTTTCATTTTGACCATTTGAATAATACCTATGATTTGTGCAGTCTTGAAGAATAACCTCCTTTCCACGTGTTAGATCACGTGGAAAGAATCCCAGATCATCTATACCTTTTATGTTATATGAACTGCATTTGATTTTAAATAGCAGTATTCAACCATCTAAACCATCTAAAGTTATGTACCTCCCAAAATGCTGTACTGAGTCAGACTAAGTTAGAAGAAGCATAAGCCTTAAATATACTTTTCAATTTAACACAGAAAAAAAAGTGAGTGCATAAAACAAACACACTCATGCCATGACCTTGATATCTTGATATGATGGATTCATTCTCCGTTAAGAGCAGCAGAAAAAAAATCTTTCACAAATCTTCTTCAAACCACATGCCAGGACTAGTTGGAAAGTTAAATTATTAAGCTTTGCCTATGATTGCTAAATCAATCAGACATTTTGACATTCACGTTAATGAGAATAGAAACTTGTTTTAGGGAATTATAAGATCCTTTATGTATGTGCTCACCACACTGAATGCATGGCAAGGAAGGCATTAAAAACCTTTGAAATCAATATGAAATAATGAATTCTAAGCTGTTAAAGGAGGCTTCTCTTCTGCTTACACAAGGCCTTACTCAGAGGACCTGTTAGTACTGTCTGTTTTCTTCTCACCAATATTCTATAAAGGCTGTTGTATTAGGTGACATGAAAAACTAATGACTTAATTGAAAATGGCTTTCTCTACCTTTAATCCTTATAAGTATGTTATACAACTGAAGACTTGTCTCTTGATTTCCTCTAGGGCTGAGGAAAATATCAGGTGATAATAAACTCTCATTCTAAAACTCGAGAGGCTAGAGAAATATAAATATTTTAACTCACAGAGAGAACTTTTTGCACTGGATCAAGATCATTGTAACAACAAGGAAAAAGAATCATTTTTAGTTAAAAAAGGAATGGTAGGAAATTTTAATTTTACTGCATGATTCTGCTGTTTAATATTTGCATTCCACCTTTTTCTATGCTGAGGTGTGGTATGAGAGAGTACTGATGTAACTTTAGTGTTAGGGCTGGGCATTGTCAAGCCCTACCAGCTGATAAGTAGTCTCTAAATTGTCTAAAACCTTCACATTTCCCAGCCTTCTCACTCCCAGTAATTCAGTTCACAGTGCCCGTCTCTAATCCCTTCTCCCTCTTGCCTTGTTTCCTACCATGCTGCGATTCACTCCATTTTTAATACCATATACCTACTACTCCTTTGGGTTCTAAAAGGCACAACTGGTGAGACACGTTTAGCTGAAAGTTAAAGCAAAGCGCTAAAGATCAAACAGGCAGATGTTGAAGCAGCTGCATCTTACAGTATCACACTACCAAAGCCACAAAAATTACAGTCAACAACCTCACATCCATCATACTGGAAAACAGAGGGATTTTGATCTCTGTACAGAAAAAGAGGCTGCTTCTGGTGAGATACATAAGGATAGTGTCATATCGCATTTGGTACATGGCAATTGTAGGAGAAGGAGATTTAGAAACACTGGGTTTGGAGGTTTAGACCTAGGATCCCACATCCTTAGGGCAGCTAGGTTGTTCATCACTTACAATGATTGTTTCCAAACAAGTGTAATGAGTGCTTTTTCCTTTACCCCAAAATCAGTGTCCTCTTAAACCTATTCTTTCTTTAATTTATAAATTTAAAACAAATTATTGTGTTGAAAGTGCCCTTAGGAGATATGGAGGAGTGAACAGAGCATAGGTGAGATCAAAAGGGTTGTCTACCAAGACCTAACTGAGGTTGAATGGAATATATTTTACATGGATTTCTCAGTTTGCAATGAAGATAAGCGAGAGTGCATGTATATGAATTGTTCCCTTAAGATGAGAGTCAATATTACATTAACATCATTAACATTCAGGTGATGCACACAGTTAACCCTTATTGTTGAAGTAAAATGTTGCCCTTTAACTTCCAAGAGTAATTTAGAAATAATTTGTTATATGGAATTCAATTATGTGGGTTTATTTCTTTCTTTAATCTTTTTTTTTTTTTTTTTTTTTGGCCATGCATGAGACAAGACAGATCTTAGGCTCTTCTTTCTGGGATGGATTAGAGCAGCCCTTAATTTTATATTGTTTCACTCTTGTGTAGTATCAGCATTTCAATAATAAAGATATCCATAGAAAATTAAATTTTGCTTAAATATAGTCAACCTTGTGTTACAAATGAGAGATTTTTATCATAAGACAAAAGAATAGTAGTAGTAATAAAAAAAAAAAAATCTTAGAAATTACTAAGAATGTTTTAAGGGTAATTAGAGCCTAATTAGAAATAGAGATGTTATCGGTATGATAACAGTTACCATTTTATTCATGCCAGTGCATAATTTCTCTCAGTGACACAATGTGGTTCTATCCTGAAAACATGCACTCATAAATTGCTCACAGCAGTTAGTGGTTGAATTAGTAAAATAACTATGTTTTGTTTTCTGTAACTAGTTGTCTTCTAAGTACTGATCTGATCATTTAAATTAATCATGGGGAATATTTATGAAAATTAGCATCTGTTGCCAGAAAGTGCATTTAAAAAAATAATTTACATTTGAAATAAAATGTTAACTGCACCTTGATGTAACAGAAAAGGCTGCTATGGGAAAAAATAGGAAAAATAATTGCAGGAAAAAACATTTGAAAATACTTTCGATGATGAAAAAAAGAGTAACATAGTCTTCTTTCAGTCTCTTTGTCCAACACTGATGTACAGACATCACAATTGTAATTTTTTAACTGTCTTTGGTTAATACAAGTTTATCAAAACAATTTATTTTTAAAATTAGATATTTTTAAGTGATGTCTTGAATATCAGCATATTAGTGCTTAATGTTCTTATTCATCTATTAACCATATGAGATTGACAATATTTGCTTATAACATGAGGGATTGTGAAACTAAATTATGACTTTTTAAATGATCAAGGATTCAGGAACAATCATGAAATCACCAAAGGGAGAAGGCTAATCACTTAGTCTTTCAAGGTGCTACTTGAAAACATGGTAAATAGGTTCTTGATTGTATCCAGAAGGTATTTATTTCCTTTTATTCATGTTTTCATAAAAATTTTAGAAACAAACTAATATTTTTGGCCAATAAATTTGGCTTTAGATATAATAAAAAAGCTCAGAGTTAATTTTATTTTTTTCTCTTTGATAATAAACACTAGGAAATCAAATTAGTTCATTTGTTAGTAAATTTTCAAATACCACCAAGTAAATATTCCCAGTAGTACAACAGATGTTGAAAGGACTAAACAATTGTTGCTCATTTTTCTGGTTGGGATTACCCATTTTTAGTGTAACTGACATGTATCCTTCTGAGAAAAACATCAGCGAATCAAGTCAATTAAAAAAATCCCACATTATGCCCTAAGAGTAAGTGTAAAGTCACCAGCTGAGAATTCTTCTAATTCTAAAAGTTTCAGATCCACATCATTCATATCAGCTTTTTCTTCCAGCAGCAAACAGAGGATCCCCCAAGATCATGCAACTTTCAGACATTATGTGGCTTTACCTGACAGCCTTCAGTCTGGTTATTTTGCAAATGAGCATGTGGTTTTTTTTTTTGAATAAAGATGCTACATTATTATTATTATTTTCATTGCTATTATCTAAATAATGTACTTCATACAGTAGAATAATTTAAAGTCTTGTTAAAATGGCAATCAAGTGAGCTTCCCTAAAGAAGGAGCTTTGCTTTACTTGAAATGGATAGTCATGGATAACTATTTATCTCATGGCTGAGAAATAAGACAGGGGATTACAATTTAGGATTTTCTGTAAAAGAGATTGCACTGCTTCAGACTCAGACTCCACCACAGTTACAGCTGACTGCTTCCAATAACACAGTTTCATCTCCCAGTCACACCGGGCTGCAGGGCAGACTGAACCAAAGCAGAGACAGCTGTATTGTAAACATCTAGAACTGGGCCAGACTCCTAAATTCCCTTTATATTCAGTGGAACGAAGCAGGACTTTTCAAGGCATGATTCACATTTATTTAAGAGAAATGTCTACAGAGTTCAGGTGCATCTCAGTCTAAAGCATGGGTTTTTTTCCTAAAGCCAGAGCCCTGAATCTTTAGAAAACCCACTCTACTACCATTTCCATTCAGCATTCTCATCTTTCTTCAGCCACAAATGAATGTAGAAATGGCACAGTTACTTTCTATCATTTGGAAGAAAATATTTTGGATGTTATTTCTAGTGGATTCTATCTAGGATCCTAGATTAAATTGTTCAAACCCTCACTTCTTTATTCGAACATCCTACTAAATATGAGGTGGCAGATTGCGTTGCTGGCTGGCCATGAAGATGATTTTCTGATCACAAGTTATGGACCAAACTACTTGCAATGGGCA
Organism: Monarcha castaneiventris obscurior; assembly: GCA_026261815.1. Lineage (NCBI taxonomy): Eukaryota > Metazoa > Chordata > Aves > Passeriformes > Monarchidae > Monarcha > Monarcha castaneiventris. The sequence continues at coordinate 9,349,614 of JAMPIT010000230.1, read as the reverse complement.
CAGTTGTATTTTGGGGGAAAGAGTACATTTTCCAGAAAAACACCAAGTCTGAACAACAAGCCATAGGTTAATGACTGTTTTAACAAATAGCACATGCATTTCTTCCTACAAAAGTAGCCAGGTAGCTATACACGGAATATATTGATTATAGTCACTACATCATAGAATCATAGACTATTAAGGGGTTAGAATGGACCTTAAAGATCATCTAGTCCCAATTCCCTCTGCCATGTTCAGGGACATGTCCCACTAAATCAGTTGCTCAAGGCCTTATCCAATCATCCTGAAAAAGTGTCCCTCCTCAGTTCCCTGGTAAGTCCCCTTCAGATACTGGAAGTTTGCATGAGGTTTCCACAAAACCTTCTCTTCTCCATGATTAAAAGCCCAGTTTTTTTCATCCTGACCTCATAAGAGAGGTGCTTCAGTCCTCTTTTCAGCTTCAAGATCACCTGTGGACTTGCTCCAACAGTTCCATGTCCTTCTTATGCTGGGGGCATCAGAACTGTACTCCGTACTCCAGTGGGGTGCCATGAGAGCAGAGAAGAGGGGGAGAATCACCTTTGACCTGCTGGCCACACTGCTTTTGATGCAGCCCAGGATTCCATTGGCTTTCTGGGCTGCAACTTCACAGTAATGTTGAATTTTTCATCAAAAATACATATCATAAAAGAAAAATAAATCTATATATCCAACCATTATGTATTTTGAATGAGTGCTCCTCAGGACACCACTTAATAATCATGCAGACGTGGTCTGATTCTCAGTCTCTTTTATTTATCCAGAAAAGACAGCACAAATTTTCTTACTGTGAAAGAGTCTTTGTCTCAGCTTAGTGTCTTGGGGAGTTCTTGACTGTTGTCATCCCCGTCCATTAACAGGCATAAGCCACAAAGATTGCCAAGTCTTTTATGGTTTCAGGCCAGAGATTTCTACACATCTACATCTGCAGCTGGCAAAGGTAACCAAATATTCTCATTATTTGTTCATCAACATTGACCATTTGGTTCCTCACCCAGAGGCACATATGCTTTTGTGAGAGCATTTGTCCTTAAGTAACCTTTTTTTAGTAATAGGCTTATCAATGCAAGTTGAAAATTTATTCTTGGCTTTACAGTAATAACATTGACTTGAATATTTTAAAAGCCTTTAAGTAACTAGGGGAATGTATTTGAGAGTGTTTATGACCTTGAATGATGGAAATATTTCAATCAAAATTTTAACATAAGCTTGGACAGTCAATTTCCAGGAAAAGTGACCTTTTAACAATGCTTCAACTTAATCAACTGTAATTATTCTTCCAAGCACTTTATCAGATAATACTTCTGTGGCCATCTCCTACCTTTTGTTCAGAATGTGACTCCCTGAAAAGGATGGTTTAATGCCAAATTGACATCAGGAAGATACAGAGTGACTCTTCCAACCCACCACTCTTGATTTAAAAGAGCCAAATGAAATCCTGGAACTGCTGAAACTGCAAATGTTGGCAAATTTCCTCAGGATATCTAAATTCAAATCTTCTTGCCTGACTTTTATTAACAGTAAAAATATGAAAGATTAAAAAGGTCAGCTTACTAAATATTTGCTTTGGATTCAGCACTTAATACTTGCAAAAGTCTTGCAATTTCTTTGGAAACCATCCAGTAGGATGGCTCTGTATCCTTTATCTAGGTATCAAAGTTGTAGATAATGCAGGAAATCTTCTAAGTAATAATCTTAAGTAGTACAACAACTGATTATTTAATTAAAGCTGTCAGTGCTAGTGCACTTTATATATGCACCAAATGTACATTAATTTGTCAGATGTATTAATTAAGAAAAGAAACAGCAAGGAAATTTGACGCCATTTAACACATTTTGTTCCTTATATACCAATGAAGTTGCACGCAAGAATTGAAGTTCCTCATGACCAAGATTGGACAATACTCACATTATTGTTGTTTTTGTCATCATCAAAATCAGTTTTTCCCCATTTTTAGTCTTCTTTGGCATATTGTCATTCTGAATTATGTTATTCCTTCCATAGCTACAGTCTGTGAGACTGTGCCAGGATCTGTCAGTAGCTGCTTCCTGAGAAACTGAGTGCTGTCTATAAGCACTATCCCTCATGCATTCCCCTCCTTTGTTCCCTTTTATTAGCCATTTCTATGTGGATATCTTCTCACCTTTTCCCTTTTGAAAGAATTCAAAATGGATCTTCTTGTTCCCCAAGTCTTTCTCCTTCTTATTCTTTGCCACAGTGAATAAATCACACCTTTTTATTAATTTCTTTCTACTCTCTGTTAGAAGAAAAGAAACCTGGTTTGGAAATCCTTTCAGAAACCTCTTAATTGCCAAAAGATAAACTTTTCAACAAGATTTCTCTGTTTTTTTATATAAAATGTCACATTTTCTTCAAACCCAGAATCATTCAGAACAGTCCTAGCTGCTTGGTCTGGAAAAAAAAAGCAGAATGACCAAACACAAATCCAAGTGTGAGTTTTCTGCATCTCAAGTGCAGATTCCTGGGGTTGTGACTTGGATTCTTGACTTCTCAATTGGACTTTTTTAATCACAAGGATAATTACTGAAGCCTTAAAAAGCTTCTCAGAATAAGAAAAGTATGTCCTGATCTATTTCAATGGAAGTACAGCTCCTTCTTAGATTTCTATACCTCAATCTTTCTTCAAATCTTACTCATCCTTCCTATGTTGGCTACATATTGCTCAAAAACCTGGTAAATACTTAAATAAATAATATTTATTCTTTAACTTTTATATGTTGCTGGCTTTTTTTCTCCTGGTTTATTTATCCAGGTCAGAAACAGAAAAGTCAGAATTTGTCAGAAAGGTAAAATTATATTCTGTACTAAAATAACTCTTAAAAAAGAACAAAACTAAGAGAGGTAAAATCTTCTTTACTAGAAAAAAGTATTTAAAACATTAAGGTAAGATTTTCTGCTCAGTGTTTCTTTGTCAACCTATAAGCCTCTTTTCCTGGCTATATCAGTTGGTGTAAGGACATTATCTTTCCTTTCAAAACTGTGTCTGCTGGAACTATTAGACCAATACAGCAACTTGACTGAAACTCAGTTATGGAGAAGTAGCGCTCATAATAGTCCTTCAAGGGCAGCACAGATAGTAATGTCTGAGACAATGTTTGTACCTTCAACCATCTTTCAAAATGAAAAGACTTCCATAGCATCAGAGTTCAGATAATTCAGACATAAATATAGATTAATTACCCAGGAGAAATTCTACTTAAAGTGGCAAAAACTGATATACATGTAAATAATCTTTTTCAGGGGTAAGTAGAGGTTATATAATAAATTTACCAGTATTTTTCCTAATATCTCTGTACAAAAAGAAAGCAATCCTGTTGTCATTGGGCATAATGAAATCATTTATTCTGTGTAAATTAAGAACAGATATTTCTAGTCTCATTCATCTGAGTTCTTTTAAAAATCTACTTCAGAGAGATAAGAATTGACTCTATTCGCTATTTACTATTACCACAATAAGAGCAGTACACCTATGCAATTAACTCAAAGAAGGTGTCCACAATTTTGTCAGAGTGATCCCATCCAGAGTGACAAACGTCATCTTAGAATTATCTTTAGAATCAAATTTTCCTGCTGTTTGCAAAGGCCATGTTGAAGGATGATTTGGAACAAGTTTTGGAAGGGCATTTCAAACATTGAACTGTGTTAGTAATAAGAGTTATAAGATTTTGCTAGAGAGGAGGTGTGGAGTTCATTCACAGAAAGTGCAGTGGTCATTGTCTGCAGTTCTATATAATTTAAAAACATGTAAGAGTAAGCTATAGGGATGCCTCCAAAGGTAGTCTGAAATCACTTTGGGATGCTTCCCAATATTAGAACAACTGGATCTGTCCTCAGTGTTTTCCAGGCCTCCCCATGCTCAATGGTGTTGTGCTGCTATGAGCCACTTGGCTTCACTCCCACTGTTTAGGTAGGGAACACAGAACTCCTTTGATCAACTGTGACTTTAGACTCAGTGAGAAATATAAGAGCTGGCAGATGTCTCCAGAGAGCTATTCCACCTTCTACATCTCTGTAGTGGATGTGTATTGTTTGCTCTCAGCTGAAGAAAATCTCTTTTGAAAAATAATAACAGGATATGTACCTGCCATAAAACGTATTTTCCTGTTATAAAAATATTCTTATATAAATTCTTGATGTTTCACTGCTTTCTGTTCTTTATATAGCATTGCTTTATAGAGATGCTCTCAGTAACTGCTAGGAAGGGTGCTCAGGTACTGTGATGAAAAGTGTCAAGACACACTATTCGGTCAGAATTTCTAACAGACATAGTAAAAATTTCCTTTTTAAAAGTGCATTTTAAACAGCTCTAGACATTGCTGCAGTGAATGCCACATTCCTCTGTCCTTGGAAATCATTTTTAAGCAACTAAGTCTCTGACTCATCCTTTTTTTTTTTTTTTCCCTTATTACTTGCAACATGACATAAATATTTTGGAATTGATGTCTGAAACAGATGAGTCCTTTCAGCCTAAAACAAAGAATGACAGTTTGTGCCCAATATTCATTCTGAAAGTTTCAGAATCCTTTTTATGATATAATCACAAATTATAATTGTGTCATTATGCATAATTACTCTACACCATTACATCACATAATTGGATCAGTTGAAGTTCTAATTGCACAGTTAGAGAGATTTGCTATAAGTATGTTTGGGATATAATTACACTAATTTCATAATTCTGGGACCCGCAGAGTCCAAATTTTGTAAGATGAACGTTTATTTTTGTGGTTCTGTCTCACAGCACAAAAATCTTTAAATGGTATTTCAGTCGTATAAGAGCCCATACTTGTTTTCATCAGTATGGTATTAATCTTTATTTGTATTTCTGATGTTCTAAATTCTACTTTTACACGTAAAGATTAGAACATTACTTGGTCCATAGCAATGTTAAACCTGCCTATCCAGGCCACCCTGGCCAATGATCTAGAAATGAAAAATAATCAAGCATAGTGGTCAGCACATGGCAAAAGCAGATGGGCAGAGACCAGCAGGACCAGAGCCAGCTGGTGTGTGAGGGACAGGGTCTGCTTCACAGTCTTGTGAGGGAGCCAGTTCAGAGAAGTTGATGTGGAATTACTGGGACACTATTAATATCCTGGTTCTTTAATGAAACATCTGTGAATGGGCTGCGGCAGCTCGGGCACCCCCTGAGCATCACCAGCTTTGGAAGAGCAGAAGTCATCAGTCAGACAGCAAAAAGCCTGACAGTGACCTTATGATATTGGCACTAGAAGTAATCAGATTATGTTTTCTATTCTGTCTTTTGACTTTTAAATTACCACCTGCTCCCCTTCTAACAGTATACAGTGTATGACGATTTGAGATTGAAAAGTCAATAAGATGCAACTTTTCCTATTTCTTCCATTTGTTCTTTTAAGTGAGAGGAACTACAGTAATTTAATTTTATTATCTTGAATATTGCAGTTTCTCCTTGTGTCTATAGTAGGTATTAGAAAATGTTTACTATATACACAAAAGAATAAAAGTAGTAAAATTTTTTATTTATTATTTTCACATCTGATACATTGAAAGTACTACTCAGCCTAACTTTGGGGAAAGGAATAACATCAGAAATACACAAAATTTCGAACAGTAATAAAATCACCATCATCATCTTCAAAGCAAATTCCCAAATGATTGCAAGTCACTGAGGTGGACTTCTGTTGGAGTATACATGAAAGATAACTGGGTTGCTCACACAGAGTCACAAAAAAATCAGACTTGCTGGGTTCAGAAGGAGCCTCTGGAGACTGTGCAGAAGTATCAATCTGCTTCTTCCTACACTGAGATGGAACAGTATGCCTAAGCTTTATCCTGTAGGACTGGAACATTTTTTTCTTTCCTTGCACACAACCCAATATTCTTGTTTTAATTTTTTTCTTTTTTTTTTTCTGGCGTGCATGTGGATGCTGCTTATATATAGTGTTCTCCAGTTATATTTTATATTACTCATACAAGATTTGCTATTTCTATTTAATAGATGCTGTTTGTTATAATTTAGTGTCCAACCACAAAATAACCATCATGTAAAAGATAATTTAACTCCTTTCTAGAAAACTTGTCTGTGATTCCAGCAAAAATATTTCTCTTTCTCTTTGCATCTACTACTCAAGATCCTTGCTCATGAGGATTTTACCTTATCTTGCCATCTCTGTTTCCTTTCTTATCATCTTTATCAGTAACATCGAGTTCCTGCTTTGCTCTTACTGTGATGGGTCTAACTCATAACCTAAGCCCACATGGAGGAACAAGAACCCACCTGTGCCTCCAGCCCCCTCTCCAGCTCTCTGGGCTGTCAGACCACAGAAATATCAACACTTTTTGCCTTTTCCTGCCAGCATGAAGGTCTTTTAGCCAACTGGTGCATAAAATTTATTCCTAAGAGGGTCTGGAACCCAGCACCAATGACTGTGATCCTTTACAGCACCACACAGAGCACACATGGAAAATCCCAGTGGCACTGCAGGAGGTCACACTATATCTGCAGAGAAATTAGTTTATCCTGCCCTGTGTTACTCGTACTTTCATGGCAGGCAGCTCAGATTGCTGCTACATGTGAATAACTAAACCAGTGAGAAGAAATTTCTTCCTTTTATGAGGTTATAATGAACAATAGAGGTAGGCTTGGTTTTGGTGCTATTCAGACTATTACTGAAATTTCTTGATATTGGTCACTTTATGTATATTAGTATGCATCTATTGAAATGTATAGATAATAGTAGGGATAATAATGCTAGTGTTTCTGTAGGTGGATAAGACATTTATTTTTTTTCCTTCTGTATTAAACAGTTCTGAACCTGCTTTTGATTTATCTTTTTTTTTCCTTATAATTACAATCTTATAGAATGGATTACAAATCCTAAAAGAAATAAAAATCTGCATACGTTTTGTACCACAATAAAAGGATAATCACTATAGAACTGGACTGCCCAAAGTAATAAATAAAATTTTCATGTAATTAAATACCAGCCTATAGATGAAGCATTTTATTATCTTAAAAGTCACTTAGTAAAAGGCTAAGAATACTTTTTCCACAAACATATTTTTAACAACTAGCTTTCCATAAAAACTTTTTTGTTTTTCCTTTTAATGCTCTATCTTTAAGTGTATAAAGCAGAAAAATTTTTTTAAGAGTTTTCTTATATAAACTATGAAAAAAAATAGTTTATGAGCAATTCAGGGTGGGGAGAGGAGAGGAGAGGAGAGGAGAGGAGAGGAGAGGAGAGGAGAGGAGAGGATAGGAGAGGAGAGGAGAGGAGAGGAGAGGAGAGGAGAGGAGAGGAGAGGAGAGGAGAGGAGAGGAGAGGAGAGGAGAGGAGAGGAGAGGAGAGGAGAAGAGGAGAGGAGAGGAGAGAGAGAAGAGGAGAGGAGAGGAGAGGAGAGGAGAGGAGAGGAGAGGAGAGGAGAGGAGAGGAGAGGAGAGGAGAGGAGAGGAGAGGAGAGGAGAGGAGAGGAGAGGAGAGGAGAGGAGAGGAGAGGAGAGGAGAGGAGAGGAGAGGAGAGGAGAGGAGAGGAAATATCCCAGCAAAGAGTGTCTGCAAATACTGGCATCAGTAGGATACTGTGAAAACATCTTTAGACAAAGTGAATTTATTTCTTACTGCTGTGAATTTTGCTGTGTTTGTAATGTACTGTATCAAATCACTTGAATAAGGAAAAATTCACTTGCTTCTGGGAATGAAACCACTGCACATTTCAACTGCTTGAGAAGATATCACTTAAGATGAAATAAGTACAGAACCATACAAAAGAAAAAATTGTTTCTGGTAAATACTATATTGTCTCCATTTTCCCCTAGATTTCATCTATAGCAGAGGTTAAAACAGATCTTTAACTTTGTACCATAGGCTTCCCATTTAGAGTTTCTACTGCTGTCAGATGCTGGGATGATATTTAAACCACACGTTTGAACATGTTTAAAAAGCATTTCAGCTTATTCTGTTTATTCAGGTGAAAACTCCCAAAAATTCTGCCTTAATTAGGTACCCAACTCACTTAAGAAGCTACTGCCTTCTAATTTCTATACGTTACTTCACAATGCTCTTCTAACCTGAAACACAGGGAAAGGAAATACCCTTTACAATGTCATTGTTATGGATCAGGAGATAGAGATGGTCTTTCTTAGCAAACAAAGATAAGACAAATTGGTTTGTTCCCTTTGTAACTGTATGATTCCCTGTATCTTTAATCTCTGATATTTCTATCTGAAGCTCACATTTTAGTAGTGCTTAATCAGTAATTGGTATCTTTTGTTAATGGGCTTAATAAGTAACTAAATATTTTTTGTTAGTTTATAATTATTATTGATATTCCATCTAGCCCCCAAGAAATACTGAAGGCTCATTTATTAGGTATTATACAAACTTATGGAATGAACAGAACATTGAGGGGAGTTTACACTTTAAATGGACACAGCAATGGATAAGAAAGGAGATGGAAGAACCTGTGGTCTAAAAAAAGATTCACAGCAGTGACAAAAATAGAACTGCCATTGTGTTTCTCTAGGCTTCCCTCTTTTGTCTTCTATAGCCTGTCTGATTTTAAAGATCTGTTCATTTGAATTAGAGAATTCCAAATTTGCCAATAAAGTTAACTTTGTGAAGGAAGATGGTATAAAATACAATAAAAATGTGAGGTTACCTTCTGTTTTCATTTCAGGATATGCATCCATCATGCAGTCTAAATGTAATTAAAAGCAATAAAAGTGTTCTCTTTAGACCTAAGCAACATTCTCTAGAATGCTTACATGAAAGGCAGAAGAATCTGAAAATGATAATCACTATCCAGACTGATAGCAAAAGAAAGATAATTTCTTCTGAAATGGTATTCAGAGAAAATGCTCTGATAGATGGAAGCAGAGCAGCAGGTTGATAATTTTTACCCTCAGCAAAGGTACAGCATATGGAAACCTAGATTAAAGCTTTCAGAAAGGATGTTGGCTTTACTGACTTTTTTAATAGGCTTATTTTTCAGCTTTTGCAGTTCTGTTGGGCTGCCAAATATGGTGGCAAGCTACCAACAATACTAATAGTCTAGCTGTCTACAAGATGCAATAGTGATCCTAATTAAGACCTGCAAGTGAAAGCACAAGCAGTTGAATGCAAATTGCAAAATTCAGTTGATTATTTATACAAGAATGAAAATTCTCTTCTCTTTATTAAATTCCTCTTAGAGGGTGAATTTGTAATTGACCATTTCTCTGGTATTTTGAGAACAATAACTAGAACTAGCAGCTTGAACTTCTTTTATTTGAGAGAAAATTATCAAAACTAGCATAGTTACAAGACTCTTCACGACATGTGAATGACACTAATAATATTCCTAAATGTTTCAATTGATCTCTTATTTTGAATGACATACAAATCCAACTTTGGTTTTCTTTTACACCCTCCAGACATGGAGAGTGGGAATGACTTCAAAGTACAGAGGGATTGTTATATTTAATGTCTGATTTCAGAAGGGGCCTTTATACTCTCCAGTAACTATCAACTCTCAGTAGATCCTGAACCTGATGAGCAGATTTATAGCCTGCCAGCATGTTATAAAAAAATCTTGTTTTGATCTTTGTATACTGAAATTTATTTCAGCTGGTACTAATTACACCAGAACGTCTATGACAAATGATGGCATATCTTATCAAACACAGATAAAACCAGAAATATCACAGTTCAGAGCTAACCATGTTGTGTAGCCATAGGCCTTCCACAGAGATCATCTCCAATTTTGGCTCCTGCTGCTGCTTGAGGCAGGTGTGAGAATGGACTTTGGACCTGTAGCATTACCAAAAGCTGACATATGCTGGAGTATTGCTAAGACTTGTCAGCTTCTTTGATGGCATCACCCACATAAAACAGATGGAAATGTGGTTGTGAAATTCCTATACGTTGATTTCCTGTCTGTGGTATCATCTAACGAAACAAATGAGAACTTCTAAGCCATATGGTCCCTCAACTGGCTCTTCATTTCTTACTCTATGGGAAGGAGAAAAGAGAGATTAATTATAAAATATTGATCTGAAAATCCTTTTTGAGAAGGTACTGTTAAGATTATTTCCTCGTAGAGGTGAAAAAAAAACTCCAAACCAACAGAACCAGAACAATACAGTGCATACTATTTTTAACAAAGACAGTTGGGTATTCTGTTAATTTTTTCCCTGCGATGGCTGAATGTCATTTTTCTGGAGATAGAGAAGTTTAGGGTCTGGCCAAGTACATTCAGAATATAATAAATTCCCCAAAATTCAGAAATTGACATACTATCAAAATTCAGTTCAACATATTGATTCTGATACATTTTATAGAATTATAAAAAATATTGACTGAAAATATACTCTCAAGCAAAGTGCCAGTTGCACAACAGCATGCATTGTGAAATCATACTGACAGTCATTCCAGCCCCTTCCACAATGCTGCCTTCAGGTTTTCCTTATGGAGAGAATTTGTTGAAATGTAAGTCAGAATCCTTTAGGTAAAAAATACTGTCAGGAAACTAAAAAATATTAATACAATAATTTCATGCTTGTAGGAAAATAATACATGGACACTTTTTCTCATTTCAAAAAATGGTGGGAAAAATTTTCTAAAATCACTCTTTTATATTAACATTGCCTCCATTGCTGAAAGGATTTTTCTTTGCTTATTATGTTGAAAACATTTTGGCTTAATCTGAACAAGGCAGGATTCTTTTATTTTTTAAAGGCACAGATTGCTTTGCCCTCCTCTTTTAACTTGCTTCTTTTTGAGTGAAAGACAAATAATACCCAAAACCCTGGTTTTGTTCTTGTTAGGAAGAGATAGTTCAAGAAAAGAATTAAGTAAGCCGAGAATTAAAATTTGCCTGTTTTCAGGTACTGAAGCTCTTTTCTGTTAGGAGTGTGACTGCATCTTTCAGTGGTCAAGGTAGCCTTACAAATTTTGGGCTGAGGCATCTTCCCTCTATAAGAAAACAGGCCGAGAAGTTAATTTGTTTTTGTTTAGACTGAGAAGTCAGCAGCTGTGACATGCTCTCCTGTTGTATGTCTGACCCTGTTACAACTTGACTGTTATTGAATAAAATCTCTTTTGTTAGTTTACCTTGAATGTGAATCCCTGCCACGGTGAAGGCAAATCTGATAAAATGGCTCACTGGAATTCAGGAAAACATTCTCTCTCTCTCTCTCCATTTTCATGCTTTCTGGGATGAGCACTGCTTGTGAACTGCCTTTTCAGGATATTCATTGTTTTTAACAATAGAGGCAGTGTTCACTTCTCTTTTCCTGCAGTTCAAGACAAGTTGCTTAGACAGGTTGCACTCCAAATTCTTTCATTGTGGTTACAGAAAACTGAAGTATTGCTATCTGATTGCTATCACAGAAACACTGAAATATCAACAAAGATCTAGGATACAGTGCTATGTTTTGATGAATCACCAGAAGCCAGCAGATAGTCTCTCTTGAAAAACCTGAGATATAAAGATATAAAACCAGAAGATCATAAGGGGAGCGAGTGATAGAGGGCCAGCGTCTTGTCAGGCCCAGGACTGCAAAAGGAGCAGCACTAGAGGTGAAGTCACCAAGGGATGTACTGTTAGAAGAAGATAAGGAAAATGAAAGAACAAAACAAGAAAGTAAAAGGGGCATCAATGAAGACACAGAGAAGAAAAGATTTTGAGTATGGAAGCTCTCAGGCAAAGCGAGAGTGGAGATGATCTCCAGTAATAATAAGAATAAAAATTAAAGAAACTTTTTCGAACTGTTTCTTCATTTGTTCCTTCATATACTCCTTCTAGCCTGAACATGCTTCAACATTGATGAGAACTTTTAGACAGAATTTGGAGGCAAGAGGGCTTCGAAGGTCATTATAGGATATCAGAAGAAGAGATGGCCTAGCACAGATCTTAGTCCCCTGTAAGGGGCTTGCCTCAGGGAAGGGATGTGGAAATGTAAAGTTTTGGGTATCTGGGTTGGAAACAATTACAATAGTCCAGTATTGATAGAACAAAAGTTTCCATTCACATGGGGATAAATTTTAGGAGCTTTCCTTTCATCCTTCAGCTTTTTATTCTTCTGTCCCCTTGGTAACTGATTGACAAACTGATTATTTTAAAGCCAGCCTGTTAATTGAGGATGTAAACCATTTGATACAGACTGGTAAGGAAAATGCATTGAAAAGCAAAACGTCATATTACCATTGTAAAATAAGTCACCTATAACTGATTATTCAGACTGATTATTGAAATAGCCTTCTAATAGCAATAGGCATGAATGAAAATGGCCAACACAATAACAAACTTTGGGTCTCAGCTGTATAATTCCTGAACTCTGTGTTATTAGAATATTCTGACCTAGGATTTTGGTGACAGGCTCAGAAAAAAAAAAAAAAAAAACAAAACCAAAACAAACAAACAAACAAACAAAAAGTCCCCCAAACCTGGTCTACAACTTAGGAGACAGTTTCCATTTACTAAATGTACTTCATAAAGGAGCAGTTTATTGTCGAGGACGACACCAGCAGATACCATCTGTCAGATGATCCAACACATAAGTGAGCTGTTTTTGCTTGTCCAGACATGTTTCATTGATTAGAACATTTCTTTAATCAGGTGTAGTCCCACAAAGTGAAAGCATAAAGACAAGAGATGTGCACAGAACATGCTTATTTTGTCAACATGATGAGAGAAATGGCTGCTAAGAACACACCACTTGGTACTGCTGCTCTGAAGCTGTATCCAGGCTCACCTTCTGGACCGTGCTCTGAAGCATCCCAGAGCTGTGTGATCCTACAGAAGTGAATCACAGCTGCATTTGACCTATGAAGAGTTATGGCTTCCCCTGCATGGAAGCTAGAAAGAAGGAGACAGGACTGCATTTTTCTGTGCCATATGCTCTTATTCAATCCAGAGTTACTAAACGATATGTCCCACATGGCAACTGGGAGGTGCTGCCAAACCCATAACTCTGATAACTTAAGGAAACCTGAAAGGAACAAGAGCTTACTTTTTTTTTTTCATTGAAAATCGTATCCTTTTAATAAGCACCCTTCAAAGAAGAAAAAAGTCAGATGTCTGCATGGTTTGTATTTTATTCTTGATTTTTTTTCCCCAGATAGATCATTGGTTGCTCCCTAAAGCCATCTCAGAAGGATCAAAATATTGGAAGCCCAAGAATATTCAAGGTGATGTAGAATTTTGACAGGAAATGTTGTCTGTGCTTCCCAAAGGTCACTGTAACACAGAGCTTAACACATATTTATCTGTCGTCTCAGCTGTGACAGAGATTAACTCATTTGGTTCCTCAAGTCCATCACTTGACCAACACTGACCCATGCCATGGATGCCTAGACTTGTATCCAGCTACAACAGGCCCACAACTGCTTGTTTCCTGCTTCAGAACAAGCTCAGCTGCATTACCTGAATGAAGCAATATTGACTAAAAAAAAAAAAAAAGTATGTTTCACACTAGGAAGCAGGAGCTGGATTGACAACTGTGATAGACAAGTAAAGACTGCAGTTATTATTGTTTAATTGCCATGGCAACTAAACATGGCCTTTTTGCTGAACTAATATCATGGTTACACCTTACTCAATGTAAAAAAATAATAATCAGTCAACCTAGATATCTATCGGGACTGCACTCGAGTGAAAACTGTAGACTTGGAAAAGAAAGGTTAATAAAATACACAGAACAGAAAACAAGGTTAGAGGTGATGTTTTGCCTGTGAGGCGTTTTTCGGAATGCAGAAGAAAAAGATTAGTTCCAGAGACAAGATGAGCATTAGCTCCCTGGTTTTTCCTTTCTACCAATAACCTTTTTAGAGTCCTTCCAAAGCACACAAAAGTGCCTGCAGCCATGATGCCACTTTCAACTTTTGTTATCTATGCCAGTTTTCAATATATATCACTATCAATTATTTTTCTTGCAATCTTTTGAGGCAGCTACAAATTATGATTGTTTCATGCCTTTATTAGAAATTTGGATCTCTCAAGGAATCTGAAAGTGTTTCATGTGCTTCTTTTTCAGTTACTGGAAAAACTGGATGTTTGCGAAATCACAGTTGTGGCACTGGTGTTTCTCTTTTCATGATTTTGGACTATGACTGTATAAACAAAACATATCCATGAAGCAACTACACTGACTCATTTTGATCCATTTTCTTCTATTATGACACAGTTATATTAAAATAAAGACTAAAAGAATGCATCATGAGAAAAATAAAACACTTGATCATCTCAACTCAGTTCTTCCTATTGTTTGCTATGCATTTCCTTATATTACTTTTAAATATTTTATAAGCTTTAAAATAGCTGAATCTGAAGAGTTTCATTTATCCCTACCTTCTAAACATTTTGCATGCTGAGAACTGCACAGGAACAAAGAATAATTGTAAAGCTCAAAGCCAGTGCACTTTAACTTACAAGAGAAATAATTAAAAAACTTACTCAAGAAAAAAGAGTGACTAACACTTTCAGCTACTAGGCAAAGTTTATCTGCTTGATCCCAGTTAAATTCTTTGAGAAACATTGTATACTTTGAAGATCTGGGAAGTAAAAATTTCATGAAATTGAGCACCTGATGTTTTATAAATGCATTAAGGAAGTTATACAGTCCTATTTTTTTTTTAATTTTTATCTTGACTATGGATTTTATTTTACAAAAGACTTTAAATTATAATTTCATGAGTTTTCTTGATGAAAAGCAAATGAGTGGCTATAATGCCCATCATATTGGCAGAAGAGTTGCATGGATCCTTCCGTCCATAGACAAGCCTCCTCAACTTTGTAAAATAATATTGTGCTTCTTATTAAACAATTATTTCTTCTTCTTTCTTTTACAGTCCAATGGATATCTTCAGTCCACAGACACTCTAAAGAAGATGAAGAATTCTGTTTGCTGTAATTTGCTATGCAATTCTGCGCAGTGGTTTGAAAGATTAAAAAGACCGAGTATGTATACTGAGTGTCTTTGTAAACAATTTATTAACACTCAGATATGAGTAGTGTTAATACCACTCACACAAAAAATCCCAGTTATATAATTTTGTCTGCTGTCTCTAAAAGTTTTTATGTGAAAATGTTACTTTCACATAAAGGAAAGGATTAAGATTCAAAATGTTGGCATTTGCATTTAAAAAGCCATTAAAATAATTAGTTTACATCATTGTGTTTTTTAAAAAAGAGACATTAGCCCCACTAAGCATCTTGAGAGAAATTTATTTTAAACCTCCAAATAGGCCTTTAGTGCAGGCAATCACTCATGCTGCCCACATAGTCTTTGCTTTTAAATTGCTTCTTGGCATCTAGGGAAGTGATACACATCATCCTGCACCCTGGCATTGCTGTGCGAGCTTGGAAGAGCACAGAGAAGTCCAAACATTAACAAATTCAATATTCATTGTTCTGCATTCAAAAAAATGCTTTTCGTCTGTGTTCAGCTAGTTTAAGGACATGAAGCTAATACAGTTTCTGCCTCTTTAAGTGCCACTCACAAGTAATAATTATCTGTGAAACCGTTTTACTATAAAGAATACACTTTTTATTTCCAAAAGAATTTTATCTCATTTTTAATAATACTTTTAACCTTACAAAAGCACTATAGGGCTCAAACCAGGTAATCATGGGCATATCCCTTTGAACTTGTTGCTCTGTGTTCATTCTCCTTTAGCCACCCTATAACTGTATCTGACATCCAGGAGCCCTAGTGAAAAAAATATATTGTTACCAGAGAAAAAATGTATGTCCTGAGAAAACCCTGTCCAGGCATGCCCAGGATATGCCTTTGGAGAGGCATTTCTAAGGCTTGTTTTTAGATCTGAAAACTATTTCTGTTTGATCATTAAAATGCAATTAAATCTTCATGACACATAGAATCCCATGCATCTTGTCAACAAAAATGCGAGTTCAGATTTGCCTTACTTTATGACTTGAAAGTTCTAAGTTGTGCATCAGTATTCAGTCGACACAGATAAAAAAACACATGGCATATATTTGAACTGAAATGTCAGAGAAAAAGTTAATTTTCAAACCTGTTCAATTCAATATCTACTGCTCAAACCAACAAGGTCTCTCATTCTGGGCAGTTAATCAACACTTTTGCCACAGAAATGGCCTCAGGGTTTGCTTAATTTGCATCATCTTTCTGGTCAAGTTAATAATGACAAAGAAAATAAGAAAGACACAATAAGGTCATTTTTGCAATTCTGGATGGAACAGGGTGCCATGTTTTCTATATTCTATAATTTATATCTATCTCAGCTAGATCTACACCAAAAAAAGCAAAGACTGCGACACCTTTTAATTTACACTCTCCACTTGAATGTATTTATTTATTTTAAATGTAATTTTAAAGATTTAGTGCATGTTTGCTATATAATACATGAAGTAGAGAGGATTTATTTGGGTTCACAGAAGTGGCCATAGCCACTCTTGACAAATAAAGTTTTTAATGTGTCCATAATAAAAAATCCTATTAAAGCAATTGGCTGCAGGCATTGGTGAGAGTATTTAGTAAAACACCAATATGTCAGAATCTTTCTGATCCTTGAGGGCTACTTTTTATTAAATGATTCTTCCCTGGACTGTCCATCTCTGACCGAGACATGATTTTTATAAGAAACACTCCTAAGGAAACAAGGGAAATCAAATGATTCTATAATTTTTCTGCTGAGCCTGTATCTACTCTGGAACATTTCCTACAATATATGCCTTTCTCTAAAAGTTTCAGAGAAAGAAATCAATAGTCTGCTTCTTTAAAATCTTGATAATGTTATGATTACTAAAATACTATTGTTAAGTGGAGTGAATGTTTTCTAGTTTACATTGTGAGGCCAAAAACTGATGAAAGATGAGCTATTTAGCTGCCTTGAAATGTGGCTTTCAAACCAAATCATTACTCCATACCTAACTATTTTGCAAGTGTCTCCTTAAATTACTTTGTCTAAAAAAAGATGGATTTTTAAAACTCCTGTCTTATTCTCATTGAAGGAGCACAGAACATCACTTTTTGACAGCTGTAGACATACACAGATAAAATAATTATCTATTGCAACTCTCTTGAGCCAGTAAGATGGGTTTGTTTGTTTTGAGGCTTTGCAAAAGCAAAATTCTTATGAATCTCAAAAATCAGACAAAGACCACTGCCATCAGGTGAGAAGTACACTCTATTCTACTAGCACTCCATGTTTATTTTCACACAGTTGGTAAAACCTCACGATGGGGAATACAGGTGAATGATGAACCTGTGCCTTGTAGTTGTGGTAAGGCTTCCTGGAAAAAAATTATGTGAAATTTTTAAAGCTGAGGAAAGGGAAGGAAGAGTGATCATCAGAACTAATCTTTTTGAGGAAGATTAGTAGCTCAGAAAAGTCATTAATTGTCTTTTAAAGTAGACACTACTGTTAACGCAGTTAGAAGTATTAATTATTTCCAATTATTAGGTAAGGCTTTGAGAGTTCAGTGATTTTTTTTATCACTAATGAGCTTGTAAAGTAATCCTTGTACATCTGACAGGGTTTTGAAGTGAACAAATTTAATGACGTTTACATGACAGAGCATAACCCACTGACAGGTTTCTGCCTTTTGTAAGGTAGTGCAGGTGGCCAAACACCAAAGGTGAGTTGTAGATACACAAATTCGGTCCATGATTACAAGTGGACTGAAGAGCCTGAAGTTTCATTAAATATCAAAATAACTTCTTTATAACCTTTGACATTTCATGCAGAATTTACATAATTATTCTTAGGTTTTTCCCACAGGTTGCTATATGGCTACACCACTGTCAGTCTTACCACATATTCTATCATGGTTCCAAGGTGATCTTGGAAAAACTCATCTAATAAACATGAGAAACTTGGGGTCTTACCCTGTACTCAGATCTGGTAGATAGCTAGATCAAAGCATAGTTATTTAAATTCATTGCTACAAGCAGCTTACACCCTCCCTAAATATATGTGTATATTTAGGTTCAAAATGGGATTCAGGAAATTCATGAAGGCTAAATATATCAGGAGCTATTAAATTAAATTGTGTGGATGCAATCTGGTTCAGAAATGCCTCATACAGTAGATTGCATACATCCCAAGCACGATGAGTTTTAACAAGTCAAATAGTTTTTGGCTTCCATAGCAAAAAATCCCACTAAATAAACAATCCTCTTAAGGGTGAGGAATTGGTGAATCAAGTTAAAATTCTCAAAAAATATAATTTATTACAATTAATTTTAAACCAAACCAACCGAAACTCCAACAATAATGTTAGAGTTCTGTAAGTACAAAGTTATTGCCCGTTTCCATGTTTGAATACTGACCATAATGGGAAAGGCTCAGTGTAAAGCAACCTATTTGGTTAAAGTGCTGTAAACAAACCCACCTCTTTTGAAGATGCCTCAAAAATGGGAAGCTAATGTATATAGCAAAGTAGGGACATCTGCAGAGAGTTGTTAACAATTTATTCTAATTTGTCTGTGCTTAGCTATTATGTTTGCTGGAGTATGCTGCTGGATTTCATTGTGGCTACACTTCATTGCCCATAGTATGTTGGAAGCTTACATTAAGGACTGGAAAAAACCTGTGCTCCTAATGCAGTGAGAATATCAGATCAGTGTTATATCAGGAACACAAGGACTGCTCCTCCAGGTATTTTTGTCTCCTGAAAATATACCAATTTTGACTGTACAGGCAGCTTTGTATCTCCCACCAGCAATTGAGCAGATTTCAGGTGGGACAGAAAACCCTCTTCTGCAGACTGTGCAGCATCTCCTCTGCTGCACTTTTACAAAGGCTGAAAGCTGAGGTGCCTGGAAAAACAAAGCTCAAGAGACTTTTCTATACCAGGGCCCCAGATTCTTCCCATTATCTTGGTAAATACATTGAAATGTGAAGGTCTGCCAATTTACACCTTGCACATTTTCTCCCATTGGGTATCTCCATATCCGAAGCAGCAGATCTTGAATCACATGAGAATTTCCATCTCCTGTTTAGCATCAGCAGACTGCCCTGCCCCTGATAGAAGCAGGTTCCCCACTTGACTGTCTGCAGCAGTACAAAGATGCTCTGGTTAATGAACATCTCCTTCCCCTGAAAAGTGTATTCTCCAGCCACAAGGCAGTAGTTTCCTCCAGGGAACAACACATGCAACTTCTTGAATTGATAGAAAATAGCTGATAAAAAGTATTTTATTATTGTACTGATCATGTCTAATTCTTTAACCAGTACTTAAGATGCCTAAATGGCTTCTGCCCTCTCATTTACGTTGTTTCTTCAAAGGAAGTGGTTTTGTAGGTACTATTTGCATAAAGGCACTCTTTTTGTTATCAGAATAATTTCCTGCTTTTGGAGAAAGCAAGATCTTCAGAGATGACCATATAAGATAATCATATTGCTGTGAAAATATGATCTCTACAATTAAAAAAAGAAGAGTCCATCTGAAAATCAGTGAACTTTTTAAGTTTGTAGTTAAATTATGCAATTATATGTTAGCTAAATATTTGTATCTGACACTACTACAAGGAGAAACTCTGGCTGCCTCTGAATCAATAGCCATGTGTTTCTATTGAGGGTAAGGCTTTATGGGCAGCTGGAAATAAGACCTGATTCAGAGTATCTGGCTTTACCATTATATTCCTCATCACATTGACCTGCTGAGAGGGAGCCTGCATCTTGCATCACACACAACCCTTTTTTTTTTTTTTTGTGCACTATACATATTCAGAAGACAAAAGGAACCCTCTGTTCAATCATTCTCATTTTTAAACAGCTGTAAAGCTGACATGCTGAGCACCAGCTGGCTCTCCAGAGAGGTAACTCGAGGCCCTGTTTCACACTCAAGCTCACCTTACTGGGTACAAGATCACACAAGTCTTGCTTAGGGGCAAGATGTTATCTGGCCTAGGATTTAAGATTGAATGTAAACCCAAAAATAAGCAAAAAGAAAAGGATCTAGGTACCTATCTGGAGAAAGATTGACATTTTGGTAACTACATCCAAAATGGAGTAGTTTTCATTCCTGAAAGCCCATTTTCAGATGCCACATAATCATCAAAGGCACCTAGTCTTCACAGTTGTGTTTCATGGCCTTAGATTTTCCAAAGAGCTTAACATCTGCACAATTGCAGAAGAGCTCATGTTCTGACATGGTTGAACATTCACTATTGAATATTTCACTTAAAGATCTCACTGAAGAGCTGGCTTCCTTCCTTCACTGATTTCCCCTCAGGGTCTTCCTGACTTGGAAAGAATTATCAGGGTAGATCTTACGCATATAGACCAGATCAGATCCCCAGAAAACATGAAATGCTTTCACAGCTACTGAATTTGTGGAGACGACACAGTTCAATTAATCCATTGATTTAAAACATAGGGGCTTCCCCAGGAAGTGGGAGATGAAAGTTAATTCCTTCCTGTGCCAAAGGGTTTTCTTTCTTCTTAGGTCAGTGGTCAGAGGTAATAGGCTATGCATAAAATAACTAAGGTTCTTTGGGCCAGAAAGAAACCAGAAAAAGTCAGCGTGGCTCCTCTGAGAATGACACATCCTTTGTGACTTGACTGCTGAGTAGCTACTCAGCTCTGCTTTCTGCTTAAAATTCCCTGAATCCTGCATTCTTCTCTGAAAAGTGACAAAACAAGTTTCAACAAGCATGTGGAATTCATCTTTCCTCCCCCAGCTGCCAATGTTACCTGGAGCTCTGTGGTTATTGCAATTGCCTGAGGATAAGTTAAGAGGAATTGAACTATTCCTGGAAGCTGAAAAGAGCCTCAAATTCAGTCTGTGCCTTATCCAGATGCCATTTACAAAGTACATGGAAGTGGCTGTGGCTGGTAACTGTTTCAGATTGAACACAAATTTTCAAAGGTTGTCAGCCATAACCTGATGTCTGTGATGAGAGCAAGCATCATACAACGTCAGTGTCTCTCATGGGAAATCCAAGAAGTTATATTTTACATAGAAGGTATGAACACAGAAATTTAGTATTTCTTGTCATTTCCACCTTGTTTAATAACCCAGTCTCTTTCAAACATGTTTCTCTGTAGAGTTCACAAATACATTTTATGCTCAATTATGCAAAATAGGGACAGATAAGGTAATAGCTGATACACCATTGTCAGACACAGAGAAATCACTTCTGGTCAGAAAGATCACAGAATCATAGAATGAATTGGGTTGGAAAGGACCTCAAGGACCACCTAGTTCCAACTCCCCCACCATGGGTAGGGATGCCACCCACTAGATCCAGTTGCTCGGGGCCCCATCCAACCTGGCCTTGAAGGGATGGGACATCGGCCACTTCTCTGAGCAGCCTGTTCCAAAGATGATATATTTGAGCACGGCCAGTCTCCAGCTTTGCTATCTATACCTCAGAAACACATGGGCTTTGCGATTCTTCGACATTTTGGTCAGAGATTATATGATTTAGTCTCATCCCTCGGGCTCTTGTGTGGTCTATTTATCCCTCCACAAAAGAATATTGAAGGGATTAACCAGCCTTCAATGTGAAAAGAGGTAAAGACTCAGTAAAGGTTTACATCATCTCTTAGTGGCATAACGCACATTTTAATGTGTTTTTGCTTGACATGCAAGGCCAGTACAATATGAAAAATTGCTAATGAATACAATAAAGCCTAACATTAAGCTTTTGACTTCATCCAGCAACAGCGTATAATGCAAAGTTAAGGTCAAAAATCAACACCTAAATCTTTGTGCTATGGTATTTTTCACATCAATGTGATCCAAACTTGCTTTCTATTTATATTTCTTGGACTTTTTCAATTTAAGACAGTGGTTTGAGATTTATTTAAGTATAGGATATTAGATATAATTTGCATCTATTAGTGCAAGCTAGACCTTTTGCTGCCCTCATGGGTGTGTGAATGTCAAAAAGACTCAGTATTCCAGGAACACCATAATGAACTAAATATGAAGTCAAACTCAGGGGGGAAAAAAAGCCCCACATCAAAGGTGAAGTATGTTTTCAATCAATCTCTTCAGATGATTCAGCTATGAACACCAAGATCGTATAACGACCTGCAGACCTGATTCCCATGCACAGCTGTATGAAGTAAACCAAGAGTAAATGAACTGTGAAAACCATTATTTTCCCTGAGAGCCTAAGTAAAGTAACATTTATTTGAACCTTTTCCTGTTCCAATGAGATTTTATTTTAAAGAGACACTAAAAGCATAACATAATTATGCATTAGCCTTTCCTGACACAGAAAGGAATCCAAAATTGACCTCTTTTGTACTTCTAATTAAAATTACCTTCATATCATAGCTTTTAAAAAAAAATTCAAAATCCCCTGTATTCAAACCATGGCTGGATTGATTTCTTCTCTATGGGTATAAAGTTTTATAATGCATAAAAATGCCGTGTGTGTGTTTGTAACTTTATTTAGTTAGGTGTATAAACAGATGCATATATGTAGAGATACGTATCTTTGCATACATAAATATGTATCCATACATGTTTATATGCATCTGTTTGCATATACCCACACATGTACACTTGTACAATTTTAATGTGTTTAATAGGAGAATCATGCAGAAATTTCTTGGCAGCACTGAGGCATCTCCTCCTCTTTTACAGGGAACATTATATTCCAACAAAGAATACTTATAATTACTCTTTAAAAATTACATGTGGCTCAACTCCATGCAGCTACACACTATACAGAGCAGTGTGAAATCTCATTATGAAACCTCAAATCAATTAAAGATCACCTAGTTAGAGGTTTGTTAATAGCCTGACATTCACCTTTAGGTCATTATAATGCCTGTGTGATCTTTTGGGTGAAGTAACCATACTTTTACAGATATTTTGTTTTGAAAGAGATGATACAGAAAGGAGTTTTAAATAAATGACATTAAAACCAGAAAAGGCCAAGGCAAAACACTTGTTTATTCAGAACAAAACCTGTAAATTCAGTTTGATAGTACTTGCTATTGCTTCTATCTTTCTGCCAATTTCTGTTTGCTAAGCATGTCAGTAAGGGTTGACTCATGAACTGTGTATGTACAAGTTTTTGTGCTGCACCAGTTCATGAGCTTGTCTTAGGAGCTGATCTTGGCACAGGAATTTACCCAACAAGGAAACAGAAATGGTGTTTCTCACACATGAAAGAGATGCCCAAAGTATTAAACATGTAGAACAAAATACACATAGTGAAAACCTCAGAACAGCAGTCAATCTTTTAAATTTTGGAACTGATGGTTATTACCGCAAGAGGGTTGTGCTGAGCATGGCACACAGGCAGGATGCCCACAGGCACATGTGAACAACTCACCATCAACCTTTAGTGTGTCATTGGATGAGTAGCTTCAAATACTGCACACACTGGAACATGTCAGAGCATATTTGCACGTGTTTCAAAAACTGCTAAATTTGCTGGATAAACGATTTTCTGTTAAAACTGATCACTCAGTATGAGATGACACTAAAACCATCTGGGCAGTTTCATCTAAGTTTTCATGTTTTTTCCCCTCCAACTTACTCTGAAGTCTAAAAGCCACAGGTAAAAGGAAGTACAGGGAAAGGTTTAGCCCTGTGTATCAAGACAAAAGATGACATAGTTACACAAAGAGAACTCCAGGTGACATTATTTGTCAATTTGTGACTAATTTTCAGTGCTCACCAAATTGCTTGGCTAAACTAGTTGCATATGACAGTGTGACTGATCTCACTTTAGGAGTGCATTTAAATAGGTGGAAATGGAAAGTAAATAACTGGGATAATCAAATATCAGACTTGGTAAATTTAGGAGGAACATAAATTCAAAGGGTTGTATACAGTATATTAACACTAAAATAGTTTTATAAGATATAAAGCAATTCCTTTAATAAAAAACAAATACTACTGCAACATTCTGTATTCCTTTCCCACTTTGGTCAGCTGAATGTTCAAGTTAATGTTCAACATATTTAATATTTACATATCTGACTGGACTAGATTGTTTTTTTAGTTAGTTTTAACATGTTCAAAATGCTGTGCAAATAGTGACAACCAAATGATGGTCAGAAGAAGTTATTTCACATAGATTGAAAACACTACATCCTGTTTTAAAGCATGCATGTGCACTAGATGAAGGTTTAAGATCTCTTTCAGCTCAGTGATTCAAAACTTCAGGTCATGCTTGATGATCATAGTCTGATGACTATAAAGAACAGACACAAGAAGCTACTTTCATCAAGAGTCCCTTTGGCTTGTGCCTTGTGGTGGTTTATTTGAAAAAACAGTCACTGACCAGGAAACCATATCTGAAACCTCAAAAGCCAGAGTAATGATGAATATTTAGGTTGA
The DNA here is from genome assembly GCA_026261815.1 of Monarcha castaneiventris obscurior. Lineage (NCBI taxonomy): Eukaryota > Metazoa > Chordata > Aves > Passeriformes > Monarchidae > Monarcha > Monarcha castaneiventris. The sequence goes on along the minus strand of JAMPIT010000230.1, from coordinate 9,325,313 downwards.
GTCTGCTCTTTGATTTTCTTTTCAGTTAGAATGATTGATAAATATCCCTCTAGCGAGTAATAATTCTTGACTGACAGATTACTTCCTTCTTAGACATTTTGAATCAAACTAACACAGACATTCTGATCGCACTTCATTGTTTTACATTAATGCAGCATAAAATCCTCCCACTGCTACATGTATCAGATAGAAACATCTTGAATTCATAAATATTTACTGATAACAAATCTTATATTAAGTTTCCTGGATTGCTAACAAAAATGTAAATACAATGGATTTATCTTCTTCAAGAACTCTAAATACTGATTATACTAATTTATATGGTGCAGATAAGGCCCTTGAAAAGATGGACATCATGGCTTTTATTTTTACGTATTCCCAAAGAATGCTCTGCATTTTAAAATGTAAACAGAAATGGGTTTGCCTTAAGCTAGCTTTTATCGAATATTAAATGCAACTTGTTGGTGCCAAGTATTACAAGGGGAAAGAGGATGAATGTTACAATAAGATCATGAAGAAGGTCATCATAATTGTGTGTCCCAGGCTTCTTCACAGAAGAGCGTTCAAGGGGTACAAGTTTTAAAGGCAGTGGGGCAGATCCAAAGCTAACATAAAGAAGCCTGCTCCCTTTGAAGTCAGTAGAGGCAACCTGATTTGCACTGCAGAGACTCCTGTCTCTGAACAGGTAACCCAGCAATTCCATGATGACTAGTTAATGAGCTGTCAAAGCTTGAACACCAGTTATCCACTCGTCTGTATCCAGGAAAGTGACATACAGCCAGAACTGTGTGTGTAGCATTTAAGCATCTGCCACAGATGGGGAATTTAGCACACTTACTGAAATTATTCCAGGAATCCCTAAACCATATTTGAGCATCAGTAAGAGTATAGAGAAATGCATAGTTATCAAGAATGCCATCTAGTGTACCCTCCAGCAACACTCCACCATAACAAACTCTCTGCTCGCCAAAATAAACTGAAATGATGACAAACTGCATATCACACTAGATTGTGATAGATGGGACCATTAATAGCAACCTGAGAATAATCAGATGGCTAGATCTAATGGAAATCACATGGCTTTTCAAAGCAGCTTGGAATGTTTTGTTCTACAGGATGGCACAAGATACTTTGTATATGATTATATAAAATTATTCCAGTCTCATCCATCCTGTCTCACTAATCTTTCACTAGAATGCCTTGTGGCAAGTCTATAACCAGAGACTGCCCCCCTTCTCTATTTCTGAATCATTCTGAATGTAGGGAAGAGGACATTTTGTGAAACAAGTCTCCTGAATAGCTCCCTGGATAGTTCTGAGATAAACATTAAGATGTGCAACCTCAGTAAAGATTCTTGATATGATGTTATCTGGCAAGTGGTTACTCTTAATCTCACTATCTCCCAGTTTCTCTGGTATGCAATAACAAATTGTAAATACCTAAATGTTTTCCACCATCCACATCACATCTCTTAGTTCTTCACACACAAGACTCAGTGACTGCACTTTTATGACAGCACAATATGAACCAAGACCAAAGGCTTTACATTACCCACTTTCATTTCAGAGCTACTCACTTGTAATGGTTTGCTACTCCAGACAAAACCAGTTTTCTGACAGTTGTGGAAAATACTGCTGGGAATCATTTACACAAAAATAATTTCAATTTTTATGCAGTTGACATGCATTTCCAAGAAAAATCTTGCTATGGTTCCTGCTAAGTTCCAGCTTGCACTAAGCAATTGCTCAGATACATCTACTATGTTATGATTGGCCATGTAAAAGCATTGGAATTTGTGTTCTATGCTTCATTTCACAGTAAATAACTCCTTCATTTTCATCTACAAAATCAAGAATTATTTAATGAGGAAGAAAGGTCTAACAAACAGTGAACTAATCTAGCATTTAACTTCTCTATTCACTATATACTTCCTGTATGACTTTAGGCAAGTTGTTTAGCTGTACTCTAACTTCCTCCAATGTAAACCAGAGATAAAGGCACAGCTGCAGCTACAGAGCTTTTTGAGGGTAAATAATGTGAAAGTCCATGAAGTGTTTGAACAGAACAGTGGCAGAGGCAGGTGATATAGTTAGAGAGATCTGATGCTCTGCTCACTTCCAGCAGTACTAATGCCTGCTCTCATCTCTGGAACATATTTGCAATTGTCAACAGAGTTTCCAGGTTGTTTTAAAACCATTAATGAAAAGGGTAGGTGCTTAATATGTTTAGTGACATTGTCCTGAGCACAATCTGCAGCTGAGCTGTCAGGTCCAGCATACCAATGATGCTGCCCCAGGAGGAGGAAAGCTGCATTTTTGCTCTCTCAGATGGCCGCACAAACACTGGGAAGGCTGACACAACCTGTATTGCTAAAGAGCATGGAAATTATCATTCCATAAACGGACTTATCAAGGGATACCAAGTGTTTGTCTCTTCTGCATATTTTTCATTGAACTAAAACCTACATATGACTTAAAAAAACCTCTAAGAAAATTTTTTAGTTAGAATATATCTTCACTGTTGTCAATGGAACTGCTCAAGTCAATGAAAATAGACAAATCTGAGCCAGTAAGAAGTGGAATTGAGCCAGTAAAAAGTGAAATTTTATTACTATCAATTTTTAATTAAATAATGTCTTAGCAAAATACTAAGACATAAACATCCTTGTAATCTGTATTTTCCACTGTTAGAATAGAAGAAAGTAGAATTAGAGCTCCTGAGCACCCTCCTTTAAGCTGGAAGACCCTGGTGTGGTGTACAGTCTCCTAGCAGTTTTGACACACTTTCTTACTCTGATTAGTACATGGGAATTCAGCAGGAAAACAGAACTAGGAGAAAAATGATCGAAAGACCTGTCTTTTTTATTCAAAGTTTGTGTCTGCTCACACTGCAGAGCTCTTGAAGTCCATTCAAACTGCTGTTATATGATGAGCATCATTTTTCAGTCCCATTAGTCACAATACCTTGGAAGAAGATGGACAGTGTCTCAGCAGGAGGCATGATTGTCTTCATAGCTATTAAACACTGAAAGTAGTGAACGAAAATCCCCTATTACAGGTAGGTGAAGTGAAAGTCTGACAGAAGTCTGGATCTTCACTATTCTGGGAAAATAAACTGTACCCTGAAAGCAAATACATGAAGGAAACTCAAGGGTAAAGAAATACCATGTGTAGGAGTAAAAAAGGAAAGATTTTAAAGAAAGGAAAAAAATGTATTATTTAGTAAATAGAAATTGAAATATTTAGCATAAGTCAGAGAAAGTGCATGGTAGTCAAAGGCAAAATCTGGTAGGCTGCATACTTCAAGATCTGCCCATAATTCTGTCTTTAAATACACGATGGTATTTAGTGATATTTAAAAAGACTTTAAAGCGCACACACAGACATGCAGAATAACTCAGTAAATCAGTAGGCATGAGGGGAATGGAAAGTAGATACGAGTCTTGGGAAAGCTGATATAACTGCTTGGACTTCACAGTGTCAAATCTGGCATCAATTGGTGAAAAATTTACTCCATCTTCTTTCTGAGGAACCCACTGACTCCAGCCAAGCAAACTCTCTGACATCTTCACAGTCTTTAAACGATAAATGCAAATTTTCAGCTACACAGTGAAACTTCACCCAGATCTCCAGATGGCCTCCAGTTCATCCTGCAGGCTCTGGTGTAACTGCTGCCTCAATATGCAGCAGTTTCATGGTACCTGAGTGACAAACGGGTCTGTGTAAGGGATGGCTTTGACAAGAATTCTGTCCCTCCATGCAAAATGAACCCTGTGAGCTCTCTGCAAGACACAATGCAAGAAAGCTCCAAGCACAAATGAACACATGCAGTCCTCTCCTTGCACTGATAGGAGAAATTTCACTTCTATTTAGTTACAATTGGCCCAATTTCCATCACTGGTTGATGAAGACAATGTAATTTCTTTGTGTGTTCAATATTATCAATAACAATGAAGAAAGAAATTTTAAAGCTGCATGGAAAAAATTGCGTGTGTGTATATATGTGTGTGTATATATGTGTGTGTGTGTGTGTAATTTTAATAAATACCATGTTCTTCCCAAGTATGCAATTCCCAAATGCCAGGGAAGTTTTCTCTTGAACTTCCTTCTACCAAAGGGGCAAAAACAGGGCATGAAAATACCTATTAAACCACCTAAAAGATGATCAAATGATTAGGTGACTAGAAAATGCAAAAAATCTTTTATCATGGAAAGATCTGTGTTTGGTATGCACATCAGGTTATCTCTAAGCTTTCATTTGGAACAAAAAAAAACACCAAACAATATGAATAAAGAACACATCTCAAGGTACACAGTGATGGTTTCCAGTGATTTCAGAAGAATTCATGTAGGAAAAATTTTAGAATACAGTTGTTTGGCTTAAGTGGCACTATTTTTGGTGGCAGTCTTTTCCACACATACTTTCACATTTTTCGGTAGCCATTTTAAAGTGTGAATGCAAAACCTGCATGCAGTTTGATTCCTGAAAAGCATAAAGGTTCTTCCTGCTTATGGTGGATGTATGTGATTGATACAATAAAACCTCAAGTTGTAGACAAAATACTTTAAAATTCAGGTATTAAAGACCTCTGCCTGATTAATTAATCTGACAGAAAATTTAAGGGTGATTTGAAATTGAGATTTTAATAGTGAAAATATGGGCTTTGTCGTTTAAGGAATAGCAAACAATAATGGCTGGAAAGAAAGCAAACTCTCTTAAAAACAATAGGAAGTAGATTTGTGAGAGTGAGAAGGATGCATTGTCAGAATATAATCTCAAGGGAATGACATATTCTCTCTCTTTAAACCTTCAAATCAAAATGTTACATGAAAATAAGTACAAAAAAGTCACAATTTCTCATTTCCAGACAAGACTAGGCAAAATAGTATGCCTGGAGTCAAACAGAACATTCAGTGGTCCTGTCTGATTTCCAGTTTTATGAGTTAAATTCTCAGAATCGGCAAAGTGTATGAGCAGAATTATTCAGTGAAAATTATTCTTCAGCAATTTTATACAGTATTAAGTATATTTTGCTTCCTTTTAGCAGACATAACTCTAACATATTTGGGCAGATTTATTCTGCAAAAGGTTGAACACCTGCACTGAGAATGATAAGCACATCATCATGGGTACCATATCTTTGACTGGAGTACAGAAAATCACTGTAGATCGGACAATTTATACTCATGTCTAATTTCTACTGCAAACAATCCAGTAATCACTTTATTAAGGCTAACATTAAAGAGCCCGTTTCATAGAGAGAAGTAATTTTAGAAACGATTATGATTAAAGCATGTTCCCATTTATTAAGGAGAACACTAATGGATGAACTTACATAATATTCTGAAGACAAAAGCTTCTAGGTTAGTGACTGTACCCTGATTACTTCCAAACATGTTGTGAAGCTGATGAAAGTGTTGCACATACATGAAAGAACAGACACATCTATTTTTGGACCATGATAAACTTTTGACAAGCATTCACCACTATTTATGAATAAATATTCTTTGCTTTTATTTACATTCCTTCTGCATTTCTTTTCTAAAAGAGAATGATCATTTGTTTGAATTTTCAGTCACATTCAGAGAAACTGTAGCACCGAGGACTGGGTCATTATTTGCACACCCCTAAGGGACACAGAACCTAAAACCCATCAGCAGAGCACAGCTTTGGAAGCAGTCAAACAAGTTAGACAAGCATTTAGACAAGGCCATTCTTACAAGTTAGGATTTGAAATCGTATATGTCTGATTAGAGACAACTAAGTAAAATGTGAGCCCAGGCAATAAAATCATAGATTAATTTCTTAGGAACAATTAAAGCCTTCAGCTAAACCTGTGTGAGCCAGGGGGAAAAAAAATAACTATTTTTTTTTTCTGTATCATTCTTCTTGCCCCTGCTTCCCCTTTGTGAAAGAAGAGACTGCAGAAATTTCCTCAGGCACTTCACTTATTTTGAAATTATGGATATCCAAACAAGAAATAAATGTGATTATCTTAAAATCAAACCAAGATACTCAACAGATCCTTTGTATATCATGCATCAAAAGCAAATACCTCAGCATCCTACATTAATCTGTGCAAAACTCAACACCCTTTGCAAGAGTAATGGGCCAGGGGGTGCTGTGGGGTTTTTAAACTTGGGAATTTATGAGAATAGTTAGCTGTTCAGAACCCCCCTGCTCCTTCTGAGATAAAAGAGTGGGATTAAGTATTGGCCTTAAGACTCCATACAGATAGAAACCCATAGGTGACGGGGAAAATTAAAAAAAAAAAAAAAAGAGAAAGAAAGGAAATGGGGGGAAAAAAGGAAAAAAAAAAGAAAGAAGAAAAGGAAAAATTAAACTTCGGTATATCAGGGTGGAAATTTTTCTTAAATTTTGGATAGCAGGAGATTCAGCTACATGCTTAATAAAATAAAAGTTTAAATACAGAACAAACCATCAACACACAAGATTAAACCTTTCGCATGTTCTAATCTGAACTGCCATCTGAAAGAAAGGAATTTAGAGTAGAAAACAAAATATGGTATGATACTGAGTATTGGCATTTTCTTTATTTATTGCATATGACAAATAACTCAGAGAACTGGCAGAAAGTAACACAATTTGAATGCTCTGGCTACCAGAGTGGTGATATCTGCACGTCATGCAGCCACATTGCCTCTCATGGGTGGACTCATGATATGAGACTTTTGAGAAGTCAGGCCAACATTGTTAATAATAATTAAAATCAATGTGATTCTGGTGTGCTGTGGGGAAGATCACATCTTTAACACAGAAGTACTTGTATTTCTTTCTAAATGGAGGATGGAGGGCCAGATAACCTCTTTGTTTGTGTCTAGGCTTTAAATCTAGGATTTCCATCCTCTGAGTGACATAGGATGAGTTTGTGAGGTGCACTAAGGCTGAAGGCAAATCTGAACTGCATAAAAGACTGCAGCAGAGGTCTGTGCTCTGTATTGGCAAAGTCCATGTAATCCTCAAGAAAATTTGTAATCAAGAGAGGACGCAAAATCTGTGGAGCTGATTTTGAACTTAAGCTACCTACAGTGTCCCCTCACCCAGGTCCAGCTCTGGAGTTAGCCTGAGCAGATATCTTCAGATATCTTCAAATCTTCAGAAGTAAAGCCAAACTAAAAATACTTTCTAGAGAACACATATGTTTACACTAATATTGAGGAAAACTTTTAAAAGGTTTTGTGCTGTCTTTAATTTCCCATTAAAAAAATAGAGCTGTTTGGAGAAGCTTCCAAAATGACATGACACAATGGCAGGAGAAAAGAGAACATTTTTCTCCTCTCCATCAGAGCCCCAAAAACAATAACTTTCTGACACAGAGATTCTTCAATCAGGGAATGAGGTTTCTTTCAGTCAGCATTCATTTTGTCACTTTTAGATGAGTGGCAACAATTGAGAAAACACAGAACAAAAGTTTGCTTTTGTGCTCAAAATAGCCAAACACACGGAAACACATATTGAGCACCACTTCCCAGCAGGTTGGTGGGTTTTGTGTATTGTCACTGCCTTTTTTTGGAGCTCTGTTACGGAGAGAGGACTGAAAGATGAGTTCCAGAGCGCCTACTTGGTGCCTAAAATGGAAGTTGGATGAAATGTAGGCAGTGAAGTCCAAGAAAGTCATCCAGAAAACATGTGCAGCAAGGGGTTATCACACCCAACAGATATTAACGCTCCAAAAACACCTTCCTTTTCAGCCTCAGGTGCTTTCCAGAGCCTTGTGCTTGTGCCCAGCTCCCACCTTGTCTCCTTGGTCTCTTGGGGACAAGGCACCACACGTCTACCCTCCAGCTGAGCTCTGCCAGTGTCATGGTGCAGGTTCAGCTCACTGAGTTCATCCCAAGGAGCAGCCCCTGTGGTGATGTGCAGGAACCAGCTGTGGGATAAGATGTGGTGCTGCCTCTGCCCACCTTCTGGAGCATTTGTCCTGAGGGTTTTGCTGTAGCTGCACAGCACTTACGCAGCACCTGGTCACAGTTTTCAGCTTTGCAGCCATGGCAGTGCTGGTACCAAGGTTTCCCTCTGGAAGACACTGTCAGGGCTGAAGGGACTGATGCACCTTCCTGTCCCTGCCCAGCCCTCCAGGGTCCTCTTGTTACAGCCATAGCACAAGACACCCTTTTAGCCCCCTGAGGTCTGTCAGTCCCTGTGCTGGAAGCCCAAGGTCCCTTGTGCTGTCGGCCCACCCATGGCTGACATCCTGTCCTGTCCCTGTCCCCAGTGCCCAAGACTGAGGCTGTCCTGCTCCTGGCTGGGGCCTAGAGGGACACTGACTGCGGCCCCAGGGAGCCTCTGCAGCCTCCAGCTGACCTCCATGGGAAGTCACCCTCCCATGTGGTGTCTTGGCAGGTCCCCTCTCACCTGCCTGGACATGGGTTTCCTCAGCCTCTGCCCATTGTCCAGTCTCTGTCCATTTTCCAGGCTCCCAGCACAAAGGAAAATGGCATCAGCCCTTTCTGCCACTCCGTAAATCCCTGGCAACACGAAACCAACAGGGACGTAAGGAGACATCTGCTTATATCAGCTGTCTTTTTTTCTTCCCTAGCTTTAAAAGTGCTCCACTGCACCCCTCAGAGAGAAAAACAGCACTACAAATGTATTGAAACAAGCTGTCATTGCCCTAAAATTTCCTTTTACGAGCAAAGGAAATTCCACTACTCCAGAATGACAACCACAGCACTTCTGAGAAACCTCTGTAAATCCTGACTGAGAGCAAGCATGATGCTTTGGCCAGGTTTATTACTAGGAAATACTGAGGAAAATGTGATGAGAAAGCCTGTTCTTGGGAACTCCAAACCAATAGCGAGATTGCAACTGCAGAAATTTTCCCTGCAGTGAACCAAAGCATTAAAATCTTCTAATGGTTCACTCATTGTTACACAAATGCCTCTACATAAATCAGTCAAGTATAATGAGGCAATAAAATTTAATTCATGCACAAATATCCTGGCAATCAGCTATGCTGGAAATAAAATTCAGAACACTAAATAGGAACTTTGGAGGGTTTCCTGAAGCATGATTTAGGCAATGTTGGTCAGAACATGACATGATCTCTATAAATCCATGATAATTTTCATGTGCATTATCATGTTTTGCCACGACTAGAACCCAGGTCTCCCTCTGACAGACACTGTCAGGGCTGAAGGGGCTCATGAGCTTCCCTGTAGACTCTTTTTGGTTCTACAGTTCAGCTAATGTTAGTAATCAAATAGAAATAATATTCACTGAGGATTTATAACTGGCTTGTAAAAATATACTTGGTGTCAAAATTTGAAACTTGGCCTATGATGGACTGCCATAAGGACTGCCCAAAAACAATTTTCCTTTCTTTCTCAGGCTTTACATACAAATAAACAGAGGCTCTCAGAGTTATTTGCTTGTATTAAAAGAATTGACTTCATATTTTCAAACATATTTTTTACACTTGTGTAATTCTCAAATGTGATGAATCCAAGTAAAATACCACAAAGTTCATATCAATGTCTTTTATTAGAGACGTTAAAAGTAGCTAAAATTTAGCTATAAATAAAGTATGTCAAGCCATTTCTTTTTCCAGATGGAGGAAAAAACATTTGAGCTTTTTAGGAGCTATACATTGCTTTAATGCTTTGAAGGGAGTATAACACCCCCATCCCATGGCATTTCCCTATGGCACACAGATATTATCTCTCATTTATACCAGAGACACAAGAAATAGGAAGAAGCCAAAAGCGTGGAAGATGAGCTCTGAGTCTGATTCAGCTTGTGCTGACTGAAGTCCTACCTAGGTCCATTTCCTTTTTGTCCCTTCCTTTTAGTGTTGAGCCACTGATTTAGAAAGAAGAAGGTCAAGTGACATGTTTCTTTAAGCAACAAAAGCTTAGGAAGAGTACAGCATAAATTCTGTGCGAGGAGGTTGCCCCTCCTCTATTTCATCCCACTGTTCAGCCAACTCAGCATCACTTCTAAGTGCCTTAAGTAGAGTGAGTGTCCTGCCACGACACACTCGATTAGAGAGATGTGGATTGAGGTCCTGTGAGGAGATACAAGCCTCAGGGATTCTCAGGATTTTAAGGACCAAACCACTTTAAATACCCAACTTAAAGGTCACCATCCAGCCCTTTTTCTTCTCCCCATTCTTGCCTCACTTCCTCTGCATGTTGACACAAAGAATGATGTGAAGGAAACAGTGAAACTCCTTGAACTTTCCTACTCTTAGACTCTTAAACAGATTTTTCCTTGGAAAGAGAAATCTGCCCCAATACCCAGAGACCAAAAGAAAGAAAAATAAAGTGAAGTACATAGGGTTTTTTCCAACAAAGCTCAGAGGGGATTCTGGCAAGAGACAATAGTCTGGAAAGAATCAGAGAATATAGTAGAAAGAATGTCTGAAGGACCTCCTGAGATGAAGCCAAGGCAATTTTTTGACTTCTGTCCAGAAACATTACCCTTGCAGGAACTGAGGCCTGGGGAATTTTAAAAACTGTTAACTATATCCTTTTAGGTAGACACTGAGCTGCGGAGTGGAGTAGATAGAAGAATTAATATGAATGACTCAGATTCCACATAAATCCAGATTAGCAGCATTTTGGGCATCATGAGCTTTTGCCTATTTCCTCCTTTTTTTTTTTTTTATCTTTTAGGTTTGTTTTTTTTTTTCCTTGAGTCTTCAACTGTGTAAGATATAGACAAACAATAAACTTTGGTCCCCATACAGACCAGCTGGATGAAAATAGTTTATAGGAGTTCAAGTATGATAAACTCATGATGCCTTGTGGATTTAAAAGCCTTCTGCCCCTGAGCTTTGTGACTCACTCATCTTCAGGAGCCAAGTAAGTTTTCCCAAGTAATTCAGGAGCTGACTGGCTCAGACCCATGGCAGTGCTAGGGAAGCATGGAACTGCTATGAATGTTCAAAAGCTCTTCCTGGTTTTGAGATAATGTGGCATAAAGTCTCCCTTGAAGAGATTCAGACCCCCTGCCAGACACCGTTCACAGTGTGCACACAGACAGTTCCTGAAGTTCTACTGATGGGTAGCAATTTGTTAAATTGCCATAATTCTAATTCTGGATGGATTAAGGGCAAAGGTCTCATATATAACAGCTACAGAAATAAGTCTCATCTTTTGATTGGAAACCCTATCAGTATTTTGGTAAAGCAAGGTTAGACACAGCAGCTACAGCAACATGATCACTACTTGCCATTCCTTTCTTTTGACTTTGCTACTGTTCTGCCTTAACTTTGTATCCCTTATCCACCTTCAAAAAGTCATGCAGAAGAATATCATTCCTCACAATGGGATGCATTGGGTAAATGCTGATACTCTCTTATACTTCTCCCATCTCCACCATTTCTGTATCCCTTCAGTCTTTTGTGTTTCTTTAGAAACACCATCACCCCATGAAATCCGGCACTCATAAATTTAATCACATATCTATGGCTTGTTGGCAAGAATGTTGTAAAAGTCTCCTGTATGTACAAAAATTCCCTAAGACTCTTAGGTTTTGCAGCTCTTTTTTCATACTTTTCTGTCTTTTTTAGAATAGTATTATTAAATATCTTAGCCAAATACACATTCATCCATGCATATACCACCAAAACATTTTTTAAAGTATTTTAAGCATGTTTTGGAATAGTATTTTCCATTGCTAGAAGGCTTCTTGAAAAATACAATTAATCTTTGAAGCGGCACACATGAGAGATTTTCTCTCATTCAAAGGACTGGAAGTTGTGGCACTGACTTCAGTGTTGACAGGGTCATATCTGGTATGTAGATCTCCCTAGTTAAAAAATTATGTTGGATCATCATTGCCTTCTAATCCAGGTTGATGTTTTACAAAGAAACAAAGTTTCCTTAGACCATGCTTCTGCTTTGATCTTTTATCTTGCTTAATTAAGGAACTCTGATTCATTTTTACTTTGCCAGGATATCTTGTATCCCTGACTCATTTTCCCTTGGCTAGAATAAAAAAAGGTGACTCTTGGCTGCTTTCCACTTTTACCTTTGCATAGATGGTCTAACAAAAGTGGCTAGCATTTTCCTTCTTATTAATTTTTAGCCTTTTGCATTGGCCCTTCTGCCCAAAGTCTGTAGCTTTTCTGTCCTCATTGCTTCAATTCTTGTAACATTACCAATGAAAGGCATTTGCTTCCTGCATAGAGTAAACTCTTATTAAAACACCTTAGAATTTTTTTTTTTATTCTGTTTCCCCTGCAGCACAGAGTAGCACTGTGTTTGGACAGGATTTTTTGCAATGGATACATTTGGCCTCATTAAATAATTACAAAATAAACCAGAAGGAGTTGGTTCCAACCATTATATGAGAGATAAACAGTTTTTAAAATGTGGCCTAATTAAATAATTACTCAATAGACCAAAACAATTCTGATCTGTCATGTAGCTAATGTGCAGTTTTCAAAAACTCTCTAATTAAAGTAATTACCCAATAGAGCTGATGGTTCTAAATGAGCCACTACTTTTCTTTGGGTACTTGGTGCCCAGATTAAAACAATCTGATTGCATAATTTCTTTAAGAAGGTATATATGTATCAATCAAGAACACATTAGGATCTTCTCCCACCTCTATTACTTTTCAGCTTTTTAAAGATTCTTCAGTGATCACAGATTTCTGTGATCCCTGGGTGCCAAATGAGGGGGCATTTCATTCCCATGTTAAAATCTGGGATGCCTCTTCAGTAACAGTATGATCCTTCTTTTTTTTTCTGTTTGCTATACTTTCACTTAGAAAAGGGGTATCAGAGACCCCTTTGTAAATGCAGATCCTTTGTATGACACCTACTTATCCTACCCTGGCACCAAGACACAGAGCTGGGCTGCCAGTGTGAGATGCTACAACTGACTAGCTCATTCTAATCACTGATGCATTTTAACAGCAAAGCCTTCCTAATACAAATGCATTTAATAAAGTGTGATTTGCTTGGAATCATTTAATCTCACTGCTCTCCTCCCTCCCCCCACAGTCCTCAGAATAAAAGGAAGCCTCAGCAAATGCTCAGTTTTGCCAATACAACTGTGCTTACACCAGCAATTTCACCAGCACAGTTCTGTCAATCACACATCACACTTTACCACCCTCCTCATCAACAGAGCTGCTCCAGCAAAATTTTGTATTACAGACCTGACCTCAGCCTCATTAAAGTGGCCAAGGGTCATAGGCTATAAAGGCACACAGACATGTTTGGAAAACAACAGCTTCCTATATTCTCTTTAGTTTAATTGGTTTTGAACTTAAATGGAAACTGATCTTGCTTTCAGATTTTGACAAAAAAAAAAACCCTCCATGGCTACTTTTGACTGGTTCAATTTTTTAACCATAGAAATATGTGATCTTTTCAACTGTACTTTGAAAATTCAGCTGTTTTAACATCCTGATCACAGGGCTATGCCAGGAGGTGTTTGAAGGAGTATCCAAACAGAAGAGAACCAAGAAAATGGGGGAAGTTTTTTTTTTTAAAAAATTGGAAGAAGACCAATACAAGGCAACTGGAAAGAGAAGGAGGAGGAAAAAGATCCTAAATACCAAATGTGACCTCCCTAGACTAAGTCTGAACTGCCAGAAGACCTTTTTTTACTTGGTGTCAGGCATAGCAGCTTGCCAGCTTTAAGAGTAGTCTTTTATTAAGGAACTTATACAAACCTTTGGATATTTAATTTTAGTCATCGAAGTGTGAATATGTTGTATTTATTTTTAGAAACATACTTAACCTTCTGTGACTCTGTGCATTGGTAGCTGTCATTAAACGGCGTTACTTATTCACTGTTCTATTCCCGTTACCATAATGAAGCCTGTAGCACGTCTGTCCTTGTGTTGGCCTAATTGTCTCCAAAACCTCACAGACATCATGTGAACTAACTGAGGTCCTCTAGCTATGACAGCAAAAGCCCCAGCCCTCACCAGAGTGTGACAGCTCTACTGCTTGTAACAGTGAAAAACACACAGCAGACAACACACGCGCGTGTCCAGAGGAGCTTTCCTTGGAACACGGTGAAGAGAGGGTTGAAGAGCCAGCAGGGAGATGAGAGCCCTGACCTTAAATCAAAACCAGGTCTATTAGAACAGTAAGTCTACTTTCAGGATTTTCCCTTGTTTAAGATTAACCAAAATGACAATATGCCAAAAGAAACAGTTTTGTTTTAGTCTGGAAAAGAATACATTAGTTAATAATGCAAAGCCTATCCTTGTTTTTACAGTAACTGCAGCTGAGTAACTGAGATGATAAAATTCCAGTGCAGAGACTTTAAAATGTTTGTATTTCATAGATACAAAAAGATTATAAGTATGATCTCCATTTTCCTTAGAAAGAACTTATATTTTCTTTTGTCAAATCTCTGCAGCAAATACAGCAACAATCTAGACTTTCAATAAGAGCATTGAACTTTTGATTTCTTGAAAAATTAACTTTTTCCTATTAGCCATATCAGTCATTCAAAACTTTTCATAAGAGGGGGTCTTTGACATACGTGATGAGACTGACTTTGATTCTTGGAACAGCATATTTGGTTATAAATGTCTTTGTTCTAGGAATAAAAATTCTCCTATGTGTTCTTTGTGGATACAAGGAAGTGAGCTTATTAAATATAGGTTCGGGACATACTTTTGAGGTGTGCAAAGATGCAATAATTTTCTTCTGCTGCTAAAGGGCAAGCAGAATGGCACAGCCTTCGTATTTTCTGTCTGTTAAACTAAGAATGGAATGAACAGTCCCATTCTGCAATTTTCTTTTATTGTAGTTTAAAGCATAATACTCTTAACTTGCTTGAGAAAAATCCTGAAATAATTTCTTTCTTGATAAAATGAGAGACTGAGGATAAAAGACAGGTTTACATAAGTAGTTTTCAGTTTTATTTCAAATATTTTCTTTTTTTGTTTGTTTTTAGAACAGCACAGCAACCAGATCTGGGGTTCAGTTCTGATTGCATTACGTGACTGGGCAGAGGAGCAAGGATATACATCCTTCTTCCCAGTCAAAGCAATGTACTTTGTTTAGGAACACAGACTGTAGAACCAGCTGCCATAGGGTTCTGGGGATGTCAGCTGCACGAACAGGTTGAAAGAGAGATTAGGACAAGGAATAATGGCTTTTAAAGGAAAGGCGATGGATTTAGTTTGGATATAATGAAGAAATTCTCCACTGTGAGGGTGGTGAGACATTGGAACAGGTTGCCCAGAGAAGTTGTGGAAGCCCAATCCCTGGAGATTGGGCCAGGTTAGAGTGGGCTTTGAACTACCTGGTCTAGTGAAAAGAGTCCCTGCCCATGGATCCAGATGACCTTTAAGGTCCCTGGCAATCCAATCCATTCTACAAATCTATGATTCTAATCAAATTCATAAAGGATGGTCTCATTACTGGAAATCAACCTTTACACTCCAAATCCAACCTTTGCCTCTGAGGATCTCTGCATTACCGATTAGCCAAAGGTGAGCAGTGTGACTCTGAGAGATGTGCTGAACTTGCCCTCATTCTTAGACTACAGTCTCACAGCAGCTCAAGATGACATAAGTGCTGCATTTCCTCCTGCCCTGGGCATGTAATTCCAGCCTCATTCCTTTATCCAGCTGGCCCAGGAAACTGTTTCAATTGAAAACTAAGTGATGTCAGCCAAGTCAGCTTCCTGATCTCATCACATAAGCATAGTTGTTTAATCATTAATTTTTTTTCTGTAATCTGCCACTGACAGATTTACAGTGATTTATTAAGATCTACAAACCCCTGGTCAACCCCAGTAGAGTGAGTTTAATGCTACATTCCTCTGAGCCATCCCGTTCTTACCCACGTCCTCCAATGATGAGAATGTGGGCAGGGAGCTGTACTAGCTGAACTGCTGATTTTTTGAGTTTTGTGAGAACTACCTACAGTCAAAAAACTAATTAATGCTTGTGCAGGATGAGTTAATTACTGTACTCCTCTCTCAAGGTAACAGGCATCTGGAATAGTAGTCTGCTCCTACTGAACTGTAGCACTGTAGTCTGAGCTGGTGATCCCACCATGGCAGTGGTGCTATCACTGCTCTTTAGAAATAAACTCCTGTATGGGCTCTGAAGATCTCCTGACCTTTTTCAGCATTTGGTGTGTCTTAAAGTTCACTAGAGTTGGCTTTTTTTCTACCAGCAACTGCTCTACACCATCTATAACACCTCTCTTCAAAGGTGCTGTTAAACTAATCCTTAATTTTATAAGCCCATCAGCTCAGTGTGTGGTAAGGTAACAAGAAGATAAGAGCTCTTGGCATGTGCCTGTGTGCAGCTGTGTAACCTTTCCCACTCTGCAACACTTATCTGACTTCAAGAGGAAGGCATCAAAAATACAGCATTGTGAATTATTTTCACAGCATACGGGTCTGGCTGTGCAGTGTTTTAAACCCCCCTCTGTTTCAAGTGCCACACATATTTTCTGTTGCATACATTCATTGCTGAACTCCAGGGAGAATGGCAGCAGTGTCCTGAACCAACAAAAGCACTTATTCATATTACCTTTCAGATCGCCACTATTCCCACTGAAGTCAATAGGGACACAAGGGTTAACTGTTCAAATTTAAACAGATGCCTCAGAGCTTCTTGACTTGGGAACAAAAATTAAATCCGGGGGCTGTTAAATAAAACTCCTTAACTTTGGTTTTGGATTCTCTGAAGAGTGAGAATTCTCAAAGGGGGATGTCTGTGGAGAAAACTAAGAATTAACAGTGAAGTCACAATAGTATTAAGCTAGCTATTACAGTCAGAGGAAGGAAGGAAGAAAGAAAACAAAATACACACTCTAAAACACAATATTTCGTATTCAAGATGTTTTAAAGTTTAAATTTATCTTGAAATAGTGAAGTTCTATTTCATGTTATTATTTTTATCATAATCACATGAAACATTTTTCTTCTTAAACCCTACACTATTTTAAAGGAAGGAAATACAAAGAAAAGAGGACTCAGAAAACATTAAGTAATTCATAATTGAAAATCCTATTTCATCCTGGATTTTAAAATGTTTTCCATTTGACCTGAAACTTAAAATTAAATCTGCACTTCTGTTACAGAAATCATTTTGACCTGAAGGAAATAGCAGCAGTACTAGTGATTTCTTTTTGGAATATTCTTTTTCAATTTACAATCCTTGTAAACCAAAAATGTAATGCTCTAGATCCTCTGCTGAGTGATGGGGAGGAGGAGGATAGTGAGGGAAAATAGCTTTTGGTGTGTGAGGTTCTGTCTTGTAAGGTTTTTTGTTCTAGCAAGCAGGAAGGAACTTACATTTTCAGCCCCCTCAGCTCTTTCATGAGTTGACAGTTGTTTTTTCTACCTGAAGATACACTCTACGTTAGAGGAACAGATAACCCCAGTGATTGCCTGACTTTGTTTCTATTGTCATATTTGTTGATGTTATCTTGGTTTATGTGGGTCAGAAGGCAAACACCCTCGGCTCTCTCGATGCTGCTGTCACTTACATCTCTGCACAGTGGCCCCACCGTGCTACCAAGTTAGAACAAAGGCACTTTTCACCCCTTTATCACACAGACAGCTGAATACACATGGTGTAAAACATTACAGAATCAACCTCCAAATCCTTCTGCTTAATGGCATTGTATTCCAGCACCAATTGTTCTCTAGACAAAGAGGTGCCATAGGGCACCAGAGGGAAACATATCATTTTAGAGTGTAACATATCACCGAGAGCAGTTGTGAAAGATGTCCTTGCCCATGGCAGTGAGGTTGGACTAGGTAATCTTTAAAGGTACTTTCCAATCCAAACCATTCTGTGAGAACATAAGCCTCACAACTGTGGTAATAGGAGGGTTTTGTTTGGTTTTGCAGTTAAGTGACATTATTTTGGAATAGCAAACAAAACAAACAAAATAATCAGCTGTGTCAGAATTACACAGACAAGATTTTCTAATATGGGGGACTGGGGCTTCAAGGTCACTGCTGGGATTTTGGAGAGCTGATAAAAAGGGTGGGCAATGAATGGTGTCAGTAGGACAGGGAAATGGTAAAAGGAAGGAAGTGATGAGTCTCTGAAGGGATGTCTAATTTTCTCTCATGAAAAGTTTTTGCTCCTCTGCCTTTGATAAGTGCAGTCAATAACGTGAGACAAAATGCTGGACTCGCTGAACTTAACAGCAGAGCTACTGTTGTCTTGTACGGGCCATGATTTCAAACAGAAGCAGAAGTATGAAACCCAATTTAGAGCTATTTGAAAGAGCCTGAATCTCCTTTTAGAGAATCCCTCCCCTCTTACATTGAGTAAACAAAACTAGAAGCTTTAGAGTGGCTCAATATAATCGTAAATAGCCATAATCATAAAGCTCCACATGGCAAATGTGTGAATGTGTAAAATACCACATTCTAAATAATAGTACTCTCCTTGTTCAGTATTAGCTCACAGCAATCCTGGCTTCATCTTAAAGTAAAATACTGTAATATTGAATTCTAATGAAATATTTTCATCTACAACTACCAAGACTCATTTCAGTGGTTGCTATTTTGTTGCTGCTATTATTATTAACCTTTATTATTAATTGTTACTATTATTATTTACTTTCTCTCTATTTATTTAGCTCTGCAGCTTTTTGTGATTGTTCATATCAAATAGTGGTTTAGTGAGTTACATAATCAAATGTGATTTAAAATTAATATTCTGTGGAACCTGAACAATGAGTAATCTCTCACCAAAGATAATGGATGAATAGTTCAATACCTGGCATGTGCTGGCTATCTCAAGTTCTTAAATTTTTTTATTCTTTTTTTACTGTCTAATCAAAAAGTTTGTTTTGAATACATGGATTTAATTTATATAATGTACATTCAAATTTTTAACTCAGAGAGAAGGAAGGGGGAATGATCCCCTGTAGTCCAGAGATGTCTATAGTGACTTATACATAATGCTGCAATTTTTGATCTTCAGCTCCAAAAAGAGCAACTAAAGAAGATACTGTTCAGAATTAAAATCTGTCTGAATATTTTACTATTCCTCCAGGATACAGATTAGAGTTTCAAGAAAATTGTATGCTGAATAAATAGTTAAATATGCAAAGCAGGATTTATCCAACAAGAAAGAGACACCCTGCCAATCTACAGTGACTGAAAGTTACTATTTGAGAATCCCAGAAGGAGACAAAGCTTTGTACTGAACAAGGCAGAAACTCAACCAAAGGTGTCTTTCCCATTTCTCCCAGAGCAGACAAATCACCAGGCACCCAAGGTATGGGTGAGTTTTATTTTTCTGCCTTGCTCTCCCCTAACCCTTCCCAAGCCCTTAATTTCTTCAAGACTCTCATGTTACTGTGGGAAGTTCCCATTACAATAAAGTGGAATTTCCCGAGGAGTGAAATTCCATCATTAGAAAATTCCCAATTACTTCTGCTATTATTTCTCATTAAATTAGCTCCCTAAGCACTGCTGGCCGAAGATTCCAAGTTCTCCATATCAAGGAAAAACAGCTGTATCTCCTGGGAACTTTGAAAGGCATTTCTCAGGGGAGAAAGAAGAGCCCTAAGGCGTTGCAGCCACTAATTGTAGTTCTGGAACTGGTGATAACACTCATACAATTATATGTTTTTAAGAGATTTCCAGAGAGATGTTTCTTTCTTCCTAGGTATAGTACTTAAGTCATCCAATCAGGAAAACAAAACAACACTGTATTACTTAGGTCACCATTGGATCATATTGTAGCATTTCAATAAGAATACAAAAATGAAGTAAGAGCTTAGTAAGCATTTCTGAATAACAAACAAATCCATAAAAATCTGAACTTTAAATGGATTTTTAGATATTCTGCAAGCAGAAAAAGGAGTGAAATAAATCAGATACATTATTCAGCACAAAGTACTCTCCCAAGTCCTCTTTTTTCCCCCTTTTTTCTTTATCTAGCAAACTACAAAACCAGCCATTGCTTTCTGGGGATTTCATTAGCATGTGGAAGACATATTGTAGAAAAGCTTGTCCACTAGGGAAGTATTATCTTTTACTGGCAATCTGTGAGTGCTACTGAAAAATGACCTTTTACTATCAAAATATTAATGTCTTTATCTTGAGAAAGAATTTAAAATCTAAACCTCGCATGAAAATGGGATATCATTTTTCTTTGCTCTCCATGGATATGGATGCTTCATAATGTCTGTATAATTCTCTACTTTACATGCACCTCGAGCCATATTATATGATAACTAGAAGTTATTATACTTCATAAGGCTATTGTAGTGTTCCTGTCATGTGGAATAAAAACTGTAGAGTGCACATATTTATATCCTGTACCTAAAATTTTGTAGTTTCTCTGACAGACAGACTTGGATAGTGGGCAACAAGAATTAATATCTGTGTGAACCTGGATCTGAAACAATAGTGGATCACTCATCTTAGGGGTTTACTTACATTACTGTCATCCTCCTGATTCTAAAGGAAAAGCAGAGCTAGCAATGATGCTTCCTTTGGGCTGCTCCTGCCATCACAGTGCTTATATCTCTTCATTCATGACTTTGCAGCATCTGCATCACTTCATTCCAGGGAAAGAAGAGCCAAAGTCCCACATTGCCCTATGAAGAATGGACTACACTGCTGATTATCTGTGCCTCTGAGTCCTGTGGCACCATTCCACCCAGAGGGAAATTGGTGATGGGGAAAGAAAGAATGAGAAGGGCAATTGCAAAACACGGGTCCAAACCCAAAGCCCAAATGTTTATACAGGCTCTTGATTCATAGGTTTAAGTTTGGTCTCCATTTTTTTACAGCTGGCCACAAGAAAGGAAAAATTATATATGAAAGAAATACTGAGATTATAGAAAATAGAAAGATGAAGTTACATTACATGCATGTGAGAAGTAACACACAATCCTTTTATACAGATAAGAACTGAATTGGTTGGTCTGTTTGGGATAGATTATTTCTTGCAGAATTTCTTTGAACATATGCCATGAACAACAAGTGTGACTCTGTTTCTTCCTCCCTGTAGTCATACTAATTCAATGCTATTGAGTAGTCAGGAAAGGACAAATTAATTTAAAAATATTTAAATAGATTACTAAGGATATCAATAAGCATTTAAAAATGCTCCAGTTGAGTCACTTTCCTTAGGACTCAGTAGGTAAGCCTTAACTTATGAGCCAAGGACAAGCTCTGAAAGGCTTGCATAAATAAGATAATGGAATGGCTTGATAATATCAGAAGGGACAGTCTAAATCCTTTCCCCTTACCACCAACCTGAAACTGATGTTTCTGCTTTGATTCAAATCTAGTACTTGGTGAGCTGATTTAACTCACTAAACAAGCAGAAAAAATAATCCAAAAAGAAGTTGGTAACATTATTTTGATTTGCCTTAGTCAGCTCCTGTGAGAAAAGCATATGCTAGAATTTAATCTTGCACTTCAGTTCTACTGATATCCACAGGAATTCAAGAGCATGCACGACATTCAACAGAAGCTTTCTTTCATGAAACCAACAGTTCATCATAAGGAATAAGCAGAACTCAGAAATTGGAAGCTCCTCTCAGATGTACTGAAAACAGAGGGCTTTAAATGGGTCTATGTTTCTTTTTTCCCTCTCTGTGAAGATACCAGTTCACTTCTAGAGGAGAGCCCTTCCTTTTAGTGCTGCTAAAATTTACCTATGGTCCCATATCTAAAACAACACACAGGCCAAAATAAAACTTCAGGTAGAAGCACCTAATGCTGCACTGTTTAAAATGATTGCTGTGACCAAAAATTCAAGTGATAAAAGACAGCATAATGTTTTTAAGAGTTTGAAATTATCCCTATTACCTAAACCCACCAGTGTGGGATTTAAAAAAACAGCATTAATATTAATATTGCTACAGCAACACTCTGCAGCATGGAGATTTTAGGTCAGCTTCATTTTAGAAGGATAAATAATGAATTGAAGTGCCAAATCATTTTGAGGAAACATCCTGTAATGCAAATGCCTCTTAAAGGCAAAAGAGAGACTCATGCTTAGAAATAACATACAAAAATATGTCTCTGATGAGTCCTCAGTAACTACATTGCAATTTATAATAGATTCTTTCCCTCACCTACTTTCATGAAAACTTGTGCTTTTTCTAGGCTGCACGTTCTAGTGAGGGCTCAGATTTAATGGTGGAAGTAAAGGTATTAATATCTGTACTGTATTGCCAACCTTTTTTACCAAAAAGTAGAAATATGGATTTTGGCATACTTCAGCCACCAAAATTCATGGTCCAGTACTGTGGTATAAATATCAATGCTGAGGTGTGAACTGAAGAGATGAGGTCTCAATAGATGTTTTATTTGGCTGTCTTATTTCTGGCAAAAAAGCACAGGGAAATCACTGAGAACTTCAAAATCTTAAATTAACAGAATCAAAAATATTAGTACTTTGCTACCCAAACTTCAAGTTATTTTACTCCCAGATCCTAAACCCCTCTGTTAGGATTCACTGGGACTATTTTGAGGGTCAGATTTAAGTGCATAAACATGTTTCTTGTTTCAGACCTCAGTTTGACTAATTAATCAAATTGCATTATTTTAATAGGTTTTTACAAGTTAGATTTAGGGTGGTGTTTATGTGCTATTCCACCTGTGTTTTAAATAAAGTACTGTGAATTTTGTCTTACACATGATAACAGAAGATCAAAATGAGCTAAAATAATTGGTCATTGGCATCCTTTTCTCTCTTTTCCACAATGCAGGAGAAAATTGATTGGGTTTCAGTGATATTAAGCAACTTTTAGCTTTTCTGCCATTTGCTGAAAGATTTTTAGCTAAAGAGGGGTTAAATTTAACATTCCTTGAATTGCCACAGCTCATGAGTAATGCTACTGAAATTAATGCATTTCCTCTACTTTCAGATGCTAGATGACAATCTTGGCAAATATCCTACACAAGATTCACTAAGGGGTGGCAAAATTCTCTCCATAAAATATATGATTCTCTACTAAATTATAAAATGAAAGTGTCTTCAGAACTCTGAGGATTTATTGGCCTGTGAGCTGTGGTCAACTAGGCCCATACATCTAATGACTGCCTTATCCCATAAGTCTTGAAGAGGTCTTATTCTGGAGTGTGTGGGGAACAGATTTATCCCAATAAAATAATCACTGTGCATGCAGAAAGACTTACTCCACTGTAGGAAGACTGAACTCTTCGATTAGGTTAACTAGGCAAGTAGAAAGGAAAAATAATTTTCAGTGCTATTCAGTAAAAGTGAATAAAGACATAGATAAGTTTGTGAACAAATCTCCTCATGTCAGTAAGTCCTTTCATCTATACCAGAAGGTATTTCTTTACATAAAATCAGGCAGAGAAGAAATTTCTAAACTTTCCAGTGTCAGGTGCGGTATAGACTTCTCACTTGAGTAATACCATTGCCTAAATTGTCAGTTTAGGGAGCATTTGGTAAAGTTTGAGCACATGATCACTAATTTTCTACAATAGTAAGCAAAAACCTTATGTAGTTAGAATTTGCTGACTTCCTGAATGATTTACACGATTTCTTTAAAAATCACGTCTATTTACATCAGTTAATTCCATTGAGTCATTCCATTTCAGAGCCTTGCCTTGAATTAATAGGAGTTCGAGTACAATTAGTGGAAATCATAGACCCTTCTAACACTAGGAGGAAAGATTTTTTTTCTTATGATCAAATCGAATTCTTGATTTAATTTACTTGAGGTTTTTCAGAGATGCAAAGTCTGAAACTCCACTGGCTCAGAAGAACTAGTAGATTAATTGCATTCAGTCACAAGAACACAAATGCCCTGATCTGATGCTTGCACAAGGAGGGTCATGTGTCTTATATGATTCAGTAAAACATGAGCAGCATCAGCTGGTGTCCAGAAGCCAGCTTCTTCACATGTGATTATAATTAGGAGCAATGAGTGCAGTGAATTTACAAGTAACATCTCAGCTTCAGGAAAAGAAGAGTAAGATGATAAATTTGATTAATAAATTGTGTCATTTACTGCATGGCTCCATCTCTCAGTCTCCAAAGACTGTTTTATAATTGAGAGTCATCTGACAGCTACAATCTGCATCACAATGTTGTTTTCACACATGAGACAACACTGATTACTAGAATACATCCAACACATTGTAACAAGAACAAACAGTGTGGCTCCAGACATTCAACCCCTTTATACCACAAATGCTCTTGCCTTTGCCTCACTCAGACAAGATTTGTGTGATTCCTTCACACAAATCTTAACAATTTCTTCCAACAATTTTAAACATTATTTTTATTTAACACTGCATCTTCAGCAATATGTGAGCCTATTATATTGATGTGAGCAGCTATATTAGAATGAGAATCAGGGGCTCGTAAATCAATGGTATTAGGCAGCTGACATGACATGGACCTGGGGGCCAATTTCTCACTTTACATTGCTGATTGAGTAGATCATGGAATCATCACAGAACAGATCAATGTTTTCCCACCAGAGGACAGCTTCTTTCACTGAATTACCAAACTAGCACGGAATTGTAACACAGACATTATTTTGCAAGTGGCCCCAACATGTAGTTCAGGAAATGATTCTTCTACTACAGCAAACTCACAGCTTTTCTGTATAAAATACAGCTTGTTAATAAGCTATAATTTCTTATAGTTATAATTGCAATTATCATTTTTATGGTTCATTCAAAGCCACATAATTGAACCATGCAATCCAACCAGTGGTAGGAAACAAGAGCTGAAATCTCTTGTCCTGTGTTGAGCAGACAGTTTAAAAAAAGGAGAGCAAAAGTCCTTTTCTTCCCCAAAGTTATAGAGAAGTGCACAGAGAACTTTAATATTCCTGCTGATCAGCAAATACTGACAAGCATTTCCTTTTGGTCATGTGACCGGCATACAAACACAAAAAAAAAAAAAAAAAAGAAAAAAAAAAGAAAAAATAGCTTTGTTCATATTTTTCTAATAGTTCTTGTTCTCTATTCTTGGAACAGGTTCTGAGTACGTGATAAAAATTACTAAATCCTCTTGATCACATTGAAATACAGTTATGTCCTTAACCCCTCACATGCTTATCCATGATGTCATTGTCACTGAGGGACAGAGGAACCTGGCACCCAGAGATGGAACACAGAACACAGAAATGGATTACTCAGTTATCAGGTTCTCTCTCACTGCTCCCTGTCATTGAAAGCAACCACATCAGACAGAATTTTAAGTAAATTTATAAAGCTCCACTTTACAAAAAAAAATTGGGTTTAGCCTCCTAGATTCCTTTAGGAAGGCCATTCTGACACCTATCAATTGCTCTGATATTTGAAGTAAATTGTGAGATCACCTTTGGTACCAAGGCAAGCCAGAATATGGAATTTGTGTCTAGCAGGAGACTGACACAATGAGTCAAAGCACCACAGACAAAAAGTGAGGGAAGAGGATTCAGACGTGTTTCGGAAATGTCAAAAAAGCAAAAGGTTGTTTCTGTTTATCAAAATGGAAGACTTCAAAGTGCTATAAGGCAAAACTGGAACAATCAGCTAAAAAGGGGATGTTTCAAGTTGAAATGTGGCAGAAAAACAGGAAAGTAATGTTAAAGTCAATATTCCCCTGCAGTATATATCAGCATTAACAAAAATCTAATTAAGATTTTATTTGCTAAAGACTAGAAGACATCAACTATTTTCATGAAGGTAGAGATACAGACAAGGACATCTATTCAATAAGGGCAGGACTCATTTGACAAGATGTGGATAACTACACTGGAGATGCCCAGAAGGACCTCAAATTCCTCCTTTGTTATGACAGTATATTCACTAAAGGTTTTCCAAGGGCTACTTCTCTCCACTAATCACAAAGCAAGCTGAGGACTAGCTGAGCGGTAGATTTCTGTAGTTAAATAAAATTAACCCCATACTGATGTCTTGGTGATGCAATTATTAAATGTTGTGAGTGCATGTGCATAAATACTTTAAGTTGTTGCAATATTTAAATGATGATTTAAATATTGAAATGGAAATATCATTACTACATTCATAGTATGATGTTTTGACTCTTATTTTAGTTTGGTTGTTTCATGTGCTCTTAAAGAATCCTTAAAATGGAGATGATTGACAGCTGGATTTTAATTCCAAATAGTGAGGTCTGGCAATATATGGATAATTCCATTGTATCATGCTGCCAACATTATTATGTCATGCATCTGGAAGCACAGCCACATATGTGTATGAATTTGCATCTGGAAGCACAGCTTATGTGTATGAATTTGATTAATCCCATTCAATTTCTCACTTGCAGAGAACTTAGAACACATGTCAGGATTTGTGAGATCAGAGGCCATGACTTCTGACAGCTGAACACTGAAGAACCTCACTGCACTGGGTTTTTTTGTAGGCTCATCATCCCCACTGGAGATTTGAGGAAACTGTGCCCTTATTTCACCAAAATTTTGGGGAAAAGTATGGTTATTAAATTAACAGACACCTAAAGGCTGAGATGAAATGCCAACTTGCTGTGAAGTGGATGAACAGGAGGATTTCAGCCACTTACTTGGGTCAAGCAGAAACACAGAACAAAGAGTTGTGGTCAAATAACATCTTAGAATTCTGCAGTTAAATAAACTAAAATAAATGCTTTAGCTATTAGGGAATTTTTATTTGGTACCTTGGCTTTGATGCTTTGTACTTTCACAAGGAGTACTGTATAAGTGATTTTGTGCATTAATAAAAGTATGCAATTTTTAATACACAAATGAGGGGATTAATTTTAAAAAAGCAAAGATAACAGCAAAATAAAAACATTTTATACTGCAATAGTTAAAAATATGTTGAGAAAGTATTTAAAAAATGCTCTGTACCCTGATGGCTTAGAAAAGGTAAACAAGACATTAAAAATGCAAATGAAGGAAAATGTTGTTATTTATCCAAGCAGAACTAGTCTTGGAGGAGAAAAAGAGACAGTGAAGGGACTGGGTTATAATTACACCTTTCTAACATCTCTTTTTTTTATATGGATGTGTCATTTCAGTGTTTCATGGGAGACTGCACTGGGGCTGTATGTGTATTCAGATGAAAGGAGAAGATGTGATTGAGAAAAGCAAAGGAATTCCCCTTTTGGCGAGCTTCCCTCCCGAGCACAGCACTGCCTTCAGAGTCCTGTACCTCCAAACCTATGCTTATATATAAATGGAGAGGAAAAAGACACCACCCCCTCAAAGCAAATGAACAATAACAAAACCCTCCTTGAAATTTCTGTGCCTGACTGAAACTAGGGGAGTTATTTCATGCTGTATTACCACAATGATTAATTTTATTTTGAGACTTATAAAAGGACTAATTGCTCTAATAAAAATTAAAAGGCCTTTGCCTACTAAAAAGATCATCTTACAAGCTGATATTTAGTGTTTTCAAGTGACTAATTTAATGGCAGTAACCTTGAAAGGGCCTGATTTGTCAAGCTGTCTCATCACTGCTGCAGCTTGGGCTACAGCTGCTCCGATGAGAATTGCTCCTTCCTGTGAAACAAAAGATCTTGTCTGCCAAATTCAAGAGGGACAGCTTATTTGAAAACTATGTCTAGCAGTTACAGCATTAGTTTGAATGAACAGTTCCTCTTTCCTCGAGTCATTTTTAACTGCTCTGTTTCCAATATTTGTTTTGCCCTGCCATTTACACTGCTGCAGAATTGCTCAAAGGTTAGGTGACCTCAGCTAATGTTTACTCTCCTGCTCAGTCTGACCCAGCACCCAACTGAAGTCAGAGCTCCATAGTTCTTCAGCTGCAGGAGCTGGGTGTCAGTCCACACACTGCAGTACAAGCACTGACTAAGCCCAAGTGCACCTAAACAGCTGTACACAAATTCTTTCTAGTCCTCTCCTTCTCTTAAGACAAGGGTTTTTCTTATGCTAAAGAGCAGCCCAAACTGGAGAACAAGTTGCCACTCCAGTGCTCTTCATGGCAAAAGCACTGAACAATTTCCTCCCATGTATGCATATTATTTAAAACACTTGGACACCTTCACTTAAATTTTTCCTAGTCAGCTTTTCTCTGGAGAGGGACAGTCTCTGTCTTTTAGAAGGTCTTTACCTTTAGCTGCTTAGAAAAGTATGAGTCATGCAAGAAACATCCAGGATCCTTGAGCAAAGGAACTTTGATCCCCCTATGCAGATTAGGACAAGTAGATCCTGACTGGGGCAATTCACATGTTCCCGGCAGCAGAGGAAAACAAGCACATTCAGTCAGATGACAGGATTACATCAGATTCCATCTGCTGTGCAAAGGTGTTTTATCCAAATAAGTAGAAGATCCCAAGATACAGAATACACCAAAGCCTGACATCCCAGCCTCATGTTCTTATCTCTTTAAAATGCCTTATGGCTAATATCATCTTTTATTCAGCACTACCACCTCTTCAATTTTTCATTTCAATCTCAAAGCTAACGTCTTGACTGAGGTTCCTTTTACTGACTAATATACAACAGTAAAATCCATTTTAGGGGCAACTGACACTGCTTTGGGGATTGTTCATGACAGTAAAAGCATGTCAGTGCCTGTTCTGAAGCTATGACTTCAGCCCCTGTGTATTCCAGCTGGCAAGCACGCAGACAGCACCGGCTGGGAGCACAATGCCTCTGAGGGCACCATCCCCAGTGCCTGCCCTCCTGCCGGGAGTGGGGTCACACCAAGCTGGCCTCCACCCGCCTGTGCTGGGACATGGTGGGAGAGGGTCTGACCTTCTAGGCTTGACAATGTGCTCATAATGCCCCTGTGAGCTTGGGACACAGCTGGCTGGAAGTGACAGGTAAAAGTCCCACATCTCCTTTGAAGCTTGTTTTTTACGTCGGATATAGGCTGGGCAGTGGAAAGGCACAATTCTGTATTTTCCCACATTTTCCCCATGATCTGAGGGATCAGGGCCCAGCTGTGGGGGAGAAAGGAAAGAGTGAGGTGAGGAGGTATCCAAATGTGCCACTTGAGTATGTAGCATTTTATGAATGAGATGTGACAGGGATGCTGAGGGTTAACTCTGTGTTACCTTCCAGCTCCCTTCTGTAGCTGGCAGGAGAGAGGGCTGAGACCTGACCCCTGTTCCATCCATCTGTGACTGTGGTTCTGTCTTCTTGAAGGCTGATCTCATCATGGGGGCTGCTCTTCATGGGATACAAATATAAAGCATATCATGGTGTTACCAAGCCCTGGTACGAGTTACACATTTCTCTAGTGGATTTTCAGAGCTTTTAAGGACAAAGAAACCTTTGTATTTTCTTCTTCTAGAAATTGTATGTATTTCAATACAAATATATATCAAATACATATGGCTTTTCTTTTTTTTCTTTTCCCTGCCTGTTGCGATTAGGAAAGTCCATTTTCAGCACTTCCATTTTTTTACAAGGCTATCTTATGAGGTGCAGTAGAGAAAGAAGACCTGAAGGTTGCTTTACTGGTCAGTACTCAGGTACGCCAAGACTCCCCACACAGACTCATAAGATTTAAAGTACACTTTGAGAACTTTTGGGATTTCTTTCTGCTTTCTCAGCATTTAGCTTCACAGCACTCACTTGCCTGAAATTTTCAGTAACAAAAACCATGTGACTTTTACTCTTTAGGATTTAACAAAGCTTAGGCGAATGCAATACATTGCATACAGGTGATTTTAAATCAGCCACCAGCTATTGTGATACAACAGCTTTGGGAAATGTGCCTCAGCTGTGACAAAGGAAGTTTGAAATATCATAGCAGTGCAGGAATTGAAAGTGGAGCATGGGTTAAAACAATCCACTGTCCTCTTCCTCTCTTCTTCTTTCTTGTAGTGCACAATTAAAAAAGAAGCAAGGCAGGCACGCAGCCACCTCAGATATTAAGGCTGCTAGGACACTTGTGTGGACAAAGCAGAATAAGATATGATCACATCAGGCTTGGCGTAATTGCCAAGCAGGCTGCGGTACTACCAGGATTGTCTTTCTCCAGGCAAGAACAGTGCAGTGTGCCCTGCACAGGTCTGCTCCAATGTATCTTTTTTTGGGAAAGAGTAGTGCAACATGCACGGCACAGCTCTGCTCCAATGCTTTGAGTGTCTTTATCCCCACAGACACCACACCAAATCAGAAAACAACAATCAGAAAGTTATTAATTTAGGTCAGCTAAGTAAAGGAGTAAAGACATAAGAGACTCTGCTTTTGTGTGTTTTCCCCTGAACAATCTTTGTAAGTGACATTTCCTGGATTGCTGACTTGGGTTCTGGCTGTATCACCCGGAGGCATGTGTCAGTGTACCCACGTGAGAACACAACCTCCAGGAAATGGGGTGAAAATGCACTCTCCTCTAATGAACTGTAACCACACACTTCAGTAGCCTTCACTTAAGCAGTTTAACTGCAGTGAACAGTAATTACTGTGCCTCACAGAGTAACTCTGAGAGAAGCAGGTCCCTGAAGTTTTAGAAAGAGAACCACACTGGAAAAGGGAAGTGTCTTGGGCAGCACTCGCTGGAAGAGCTGTCTCTGGAGGTTGCTTGGGAGACAGCTCGTGGCTAATATCCTGTCCCAGAAACAGAGGTAGGCTGAGCAATATCTCCGTCATATTTAGGGAAATGGACAGGAATTAAGTTCTTGAGCCTGCCTTCCCTCAACCCTCAAGCAGAGACAATATCAGGTCTCCAGCCTTTTGTCCATGGCAATAGAGAGAATCATCTCATGCTGCATTCGTAAAATCATACAGAAGTTGAATGAAAAGATTCATCATTCTCTCAATAGCCAAGGCTGACTCACAAATGTAAATTTTACACATCCTCTGGTAGTCCCCAACATCCTTGCTCAGCAGTTCCCGTCTGATTCGAACAGAGAGCAGCCACTGGGGAGGGTGATTTAGCTTCTGGTTGATAGGGGATCTCAGATGTTCCCAGTGTTGGACTTCTAAGCTGACATGAGTTTTTCACACTCTGAACTGCCTGGTGATGGTTTCATGGATGTTCATTGGAGTTTAATTCTAAAATCACACCTTTTTTAATGTACCTAGGTGGGGTTTAATCTATATATTTCAACTATCACTGAAAGACAAATGCTCTTGTGACTGTACTTCTGTTTCCATTCTGTAAATGCACTCTTTAAATGTAAATTCTCTTATATGACTAATGTGTGTGACATTTATGCAGTCTCAATAATCACATAGGTTTATACCTTCTTTTTCATCATGCTTTGTCAGGTCAGACACAGAAAAAAACCTTGACTTTCTCATTCTAAGCCCACATGCATATATAGAATTGGACACCAATACTTGGAACATCTTAAAAATAGATCCTTCTAATCTGAAATTTAAAGATATGAACAATTTTGAATGATGTTAACTGGACTGTGGTAGGAATCAGATACACTTTGTGCTTGCATAGCTTAGAAGAAAAAAAAAGTCGCTTTCTATAATTGCAATATTTTAATCATTGAAAATGTTGAGACTGATATTTTACGGATATCAGAAGCTCAGGGTCATATATAACTTGTCTTTTAAGCCAGGTGTGGTTTCAGATGAGACTGTTATAATCTCAATTAACAGATCTTCTGTTATGAGGACTATATTTTGGATTATATCTTGTCATTCAAATAATTAGTTTCAATAATAAAAATAACAATAACATTAAACAGCAATTACTTAACAAAATTTCCTGAACCATAACTGTTTCATCTGACTTCTAAAAGCAAGTAAATATTGTTATCCTTTTTTCATACAGGCGAAATCTGAGACCCAGAGGTAAAACTATATAATCAGAGAAAAAGGGAAGCTAGAACTGGGATTTTAAGCTTCTTAAACTATTATCTCATATTTTTGTAAAGACTTGATGGCTTTGCCTTGCTGGATTTTCATTAAAATGTGTATTTAAATAACAACTTGAATATGCCATTAAAAATGTTAAATGTTGTTCACATCGTCTTTCAATTAATATTTACATTTTGCTAAGGGTAGCGTAGAATAATGACACTGAACTGAAGTTATGGCTCTGTAGTTTGTTTGTTTATGGCACGCTACATGTTCCCATGGAAACAACCACACTGTATCTATGGTAACAGGCACAGTGGTATAAACTGTGAAACCAAAAAGAGGAAGTTAGTAAGCTCAAGTTACTAATTCTAAGAAGAATTTGTCAAAATAGAATACTTCCTGTAACAAAAATCTGTTATAATCCACTGGGCTATTATCATAAATCCCTCTTTCAATGTCACATCTGCTGGAGGATCCCAGATACTCAAACATGCAGCTCTGCTGCTGTTGTGAACACGCTCTGTGTGGGGTGAGCACATTCTCTTACCTCAGGGGCTGAATTTAATTCAAGCCATGGGCACAGCTTATGCTCATCAGCCCACAAAAATATTCTGCAAAGGATTGGGTTTTTCCTACATTATATAAAAAATACACAAAATTACTGGGTGGTTTTTTTTCTGTATTTTACTTGTTCACCAGAATTCTTTATGCCATTTAAAAAACAAACAAAGCTTTGCCACAGTAGAAGATATCCACATAATCCTATGCTAATATTTTCCAAAGTTGTTCAGAGTCACCATCTGGAGATATTGATCTCTTTCCATTAATGACAGGGAGGACTTAAGTTTGTAGGCTTTGGTAAACTGAATTTCAAAATAGTTAAATGCTCAAAATAGCCTTTATAAATACCATCCTTCAAACATTCAAAATAAGTAAACCATTTGAGCACAAACTGTGTGCATTTCATCTTAAATTAAAAACCAGAACATTCCTTCATCAAAACTACTTCAGGAATTGTTGGAGTTCAAAAATTCAAGGCCTTTTTTTATTTTTAACTTTGCTATAGATGTACCCTGATTACAAACTCCTACTGGGAAACTGATCACAGAAGGAAGTTAAAGAGGTCAAAACTTTGTGTGTAAATAAATATACACATAGATCTGAAAATATATTTGGTCACAACTGACAAAAATAAATGTATTAGAAGAAATAATGCATTTTGTGTTTGCCACCCTTTCAGAGATCATTGCTCAAAGTTTGTATCATTTCCAGGAGCATTGGCTCTGGTTCAAGAGGTGAAATGTCCTACATGAACTTTGGTCCATCAAAGATATGACCCTCTGTTTTCAGATTTCCTGCCTATATCCTTCTTCTTCAACAAGCATTTTCCCCAACCTTAATCCTAGCTTTGAACCTGGAAACAATTTATGGGACAAAAGATAGTAGGTGCAAAAGTTCTGTCTCTGAATTCACTTTTGTTAAATGCAGAAACCTTCCAAAGGAGCAGAAGGTTTTTAACAGGAAACTCCAAGGAGAACCTTGCATATACTCATGTAGCCCCATAAACTTTATGGACTCTTTCCTGTTCTTACCAAATGAGATTGTGCCTCAGTGCACATTTGACCCATCCACACCTGGTGTGAGAACAAACTTGGATTTTAACTGGGTGGGGCACACACGGCCTTCCATAAAGCAATTACTCAGAAGTCTGACACAGCTGTTGCATAATTTCTTTTCTACCTCACAAAGCAAATGACATGCAATGGAAAGCAAAATTGTGCTTAACGTAAACATTGTGGTCAGGAGAGAGTAGATTATACCACAACTTTCTCTTCTACTGTACCATTTTACCACCATGATATTATTGAATTCAAAATCCCTGTGCTGGCAGAAACCTGGGGAAAAAAAGTAAATACTCACAACCAGATGTTAATATTTCTGTTAATGATTTAGCAAAATGTATTGCAAAATCTGAAATCCTTCGAAATAGCACCTCATTTTTTTTCCATCAAAGCCAGGATTCCTGAGAAACCCAGTGGCAAAATGTTTTAAACAAAATAGTTAAGGTTGCACTGAAAAACATATTGTCTTTCAATTTTACAATTAAAAACTGAGCTTTTCAATGATATGCAGAAATTTACTTTTGATTATTTTTTGCCTTTTTTAACTAAAAATATTATGGCAGCTGTGCTACTCTGAACAATTCAGATTAGGTCTTAAATTAGCACTAAAAAGTATTTTTACAGCATTTAAGCACTGCTGTCAGAATAGCAATATAAGTTAATGCAACCTCTAGGAAGTTTCCTACAAACACATTGGAGCCATGTATTATATTCCATTTTCACAATATCTTCATTAATGATGTAAAAGAATATACCAGGTAAGGCTGAAGGTTTTATTATATTGAGACATATTTCCAAAATTCCAGAAGTAGTGTAAAAGGAAAAAATGTTCCAGAGCACATTTTCAAATACGAGGCATATATCGAGAGGATAGCATGGCCAGAGCTACTTGGGATTGGAAAGGGAAAAATAAATCATAAAAGACTTTTTAATTTAAGGTGCCAATTCTAGAACCTTGCTGGTTTTTGTACTGCATTATGAGAGTGAATGAATTCTACATGAATTTGGGTCCGTGAAAGTTGGATGATTTCATCCTATGGATATTTGGGTTGATTGCTACATCAGTGTCTGAAAGGCCCCAGGGAATGCACATCTTGTCTCCATTTCTGGGTATCACACTAAGTCTGACTTGCCATCTCTATCCCATCTCCTTGACTCATCCCACATGCCACATCTAATCACACTGTTCATGAAGCAATGCTACTTTCTTACTCTATAAATATTTGGTGAATAGTTTGGACAAGTGATACTCAGCTGATGATTTGTTTGCAAACTAATCATTCCAGCTATTCATCACTCGGTCTTCGTTATTCACAGTTGTTCACCCAGGTCACAGAGTCTTAAAGACTTCTGAAAAATTGTTTTTGGAGGACGAGGACAGTTTTGATATTCTTATTTATTTATTTATCTTAATTACCTGCTTCACAGGATAACCAGAATAGTGAATGTTTATTAAAAATTAGTAA
Organism: Monarcha castaneiventris obscurior; assembly: GCA_026261815.1. Lineage (NCBI taxonomy): Eukaryota > Metazoa > Chordata > Aves > Passeriformes > Monarchidae > Monarcha > Monarcha castaneiventris. Next base: position 9,290,568 of record JAMPIT010000230.1, on the reverse strand, counting down.
TTGCATTTCTATAATTTGTTGACCTGTGACTAAATAAACAAAAACATTAAGAGCAAACTAGTGGGTGGAATAGGAATTTTACACACTCAGATGTCATTGGAAAAAGATCTACTAATAAATCTTGAACGGGAAGAATTTTGTACCACTGTAGGAATCATGATGATAGTGCTTTTGATCATATTACAGGAAAATCATAACTGGAAAATGAAGAAGAAGGAAAAAAAAAAAGAAAAAAAACCCAAACCAGACAAAGCAACCAAGGCATTTTAATGAACAATCACTTATTTATGTATAGGTTTGTGGATGACAAAAGAGGAAGAAGGGACGTTTCTGACTGTTTCTGACCATTTCTGTTACTAAATCCTAGAACACACAATTTTATAGTGCACAGTCAGGTTGGTGATTTTAAAGATAACTCAGTTTTCACTGGACCATGCCTGTTTTCATCTATTCATTCACATTGGACGTGGCCAAACGATGGCAGCTTCAGGAGCTTCCCTTCCCTGCTGAGCCCGTGGATGAGTGTGAGTGTTTGTGCTGCTGCCCCAACACAGCTCGTTGCTTGAAGCACTATTTTAGTCATTGATTGCAAAAGGTTTGGAGCACTTCACACAACCAGCTGGCATGTTTTAGCTTCTAAATAAGAGCTCTTTGAGAGCCACAGCCTGCTCACTTGCAATTGTTATAAATAATCATGTGTACAGAAGTCAGAACAAAATTATTCTTGCCAGCATTCATTTGCCCTTAACAGTTAAATGGGGCCAGACTTGAAGAATAGTTTTCCAATGTATATCTAAATAATCAATACAGGAGACAAAAAAAAAAAAAAAATTGTATTCCTTACACTTGTAAAGTCATAGCAACAGTAAAAAAAATTGCTATTTTTCTGTGCAAAAATACCTGTATCAGTATATTATGAAATAGATATTTTCAAAAATACTCTTTCACTTCCTGTTTGGTAACAAAGACTTCTTGCTGTGGTCTGTGCTGTCTGTGGCAGCCCTGAAAATGTTTGTTTCACTCTGTTTTGAATGAAAATATAATATGTTAGGAAATCATAGGAGAATTATCAAGAAAGCAACTCAGCAGTTAAACTTATAAAATGGTTTTGAATAATTAACCTAATAATAAGCCTACCAAAGGTGTTCCCTGGGAGAAAAACAGGCATGAGTAGAAGGAAGATAAAATAGCAAGTCTGTGTATAAAGTAGAATTCAGGATAAACAAATAAATATCATAGCTGGGCTTATAAAATATTTGTATTAGGGTTTTTCTAGAAAGTAATTGCAAGATCTGATTCATTACTAGTTGTTTTTTTTTTTTCCTTTCCATTGCAAATTATTTATATAAAAGAGAAAGAAAAGATTTCACTCCAGATGAGGAAGCTGAAAATCCTGGCTGTATTTTATTGTGAAAAAGTGTAAATTCATCTGGACAGAAGACTTACATTTCTACTGGGTTGTACTGTAAGCTTGAGTAACTAAAGATAATAGTAATTTCCTGAATTCAGCCAAAGATGTTCACCTTGGAGGCCTTTAATAATTTTGCATAACATCACAGCCCAAAAAACATTCAATTCAAATAGGTAGTAATATGAGATTACAAACCACCTCATTCTTCTGTGTTCTTGCAGGTTAGAGAAAGAGGTTTAAAATAGAATAATTGAGGCAATCAGGTAAGAAGTTCCTAGCAATCAAGGATTCTGCGGAAGTCATGGAAACTTGCCCTTTACTGAGTAAAAACTATAATAATCAAAATTACCTCATACTTTTTACAAAGTCAGATATAAGAATCTCAATCAATCTTAGCACTGCAGTATAGATGGAAATGTATATTGTCAGGATAAGTAGTAACACAAAATAAAGATAGAAGACAGCTACCACAGAAAAGCAATTGACTAAGAAATAACATAGTCTGGAAATTAAATTTTCAAACAGTCACTTCATGCAAGCCCAGGAACAACCTTCCATTAGGAGAGGTAGGTAGGGAAAAGAAAAAAAAAACAAAACACAGTTACAGGGAAATCTGAAATATTTACAGAAGTGGGTTTTTTGCTGTGAGAGTATGACGAAGGGCAGTGAATTTGCTGGGGCAAGTATGTTAACTCTCCTTAGGGGAGACATGGAGAGAAAGTGAGAGATATATCTATTAATGAAGGTGAATATTTTGCCATCGATATAAAGCCTAATTTCTTGTTTAGAAAATGAAAAGTATTTTTTTCAAAGTTTTTGATTTATCTAAACAGCAAAAATGCACTAGAACAGGTGCCAGCCTATTTAGCCCAGAAAACCATTCAGACGGAAGTCAGTCTAGAATGCCAACTTCTAATTTGCTCATATTGCTAATACCAGTTGGTACAGTGGCAAAAAGACTTCACTCTTTAAGTTAATTTACTCTTTGGCTTTTGCAGGTCTTGTAAATTCCTCATTATTATAGGCCTGGGGGCAAATCTACAGCTGGTGTCAACACTGTTTACATAGTCCCTCTGAACAAAGATGAGGTAACAATTACATTATTTTTTTTCACGCCAAGCATGCATTCTGATTATTTTCATGGTCCTGGAAAGTTTAAGTACATCATTTCTCAACTTACACCACAATTTTTTTCTAGACACTCTAGTCTGTTGTAGTTTGCTGTGGTTTTTTTTTGGTTTGTTTTGGCTTTTGTTTCCTTGATTACAAAATCCAAGAATTGCATGCATTTGGAGGGTTTGAACTCAAAGCAAATACTTAATATTGCAAGATTTGCAATAAAATCATTAAAGCTGCTGACACTGAAATTTACCAAAATTTACAACCTGTCCTGCTTTTTTTCCCCCTGAAATTTAATGCAAATTCAAATCATGGGATGAGCATCTACAGCCCTTTCTGAGCCTTTATTTTTTGTTTACACTCTGAATCCCTTATAGTAATTTGCTAATTCTTTCTTGCTTTGTGATAAATCTTTTGCAAGATTTTCTAATGAATCATAGTAAACAAGCAAGCAACCATTTGGTTAACTTTGAAAAACAGGTGCCCGTGTGGAAAGAACCCCCTGTAGGACATGCACAGGAAACAATGCACTATTGTCTTTGAGGTAAATTGCTACATTAGAGGTTAATTAAACAGAAAATGCCCATCCCTTTTGAACTGTTGCTATGTCCATCAAGATAGAATTAAAGTGAATATCCATTGTGTAGCATAGCTGGTTTATGGGAAGATGGAATTTTCTGCATCATCAGAATCAGCTCAGAGTTATCTGTAATTCAATTTCCCATCTAGCAGGTGAGAATATTGGTTCTTACTTCCCATAAGATCTAAAATATCACCAAATTATAAGTGATGATACTTATTTTAGTTTAGAAATTTTTAAAGTTTTAAACAGAAACCCCCAGAGGTGTGGACTCTCCACAGTGAATTCTTTTAATAACATATTGGAATAACATCTGTGTGTAACAGCCTCACATAGCTTGGCTGTCTAAAGGGAAAAGGCAGAACTAGATCATTTCCTGAGGTTTTTTCAAATCCTGATGCTTTAGGAGTCTATTGGTAGGTGGTTAGAGCCCCTCTTTGGGATGCAGTCTAGCTTCCAATCACAACTCCAATGCCTGGGTAGGAATTCTGGGACAGAGACACCCCTATCACTCCTCTCTAGTTCCTGGTGGTTATGATACTAACTCAAGACATAGCTCAGGTTCCTGCTGAGAACCAGAGGGAACTTTAGTTTATGCCTCACTATTAGCACATAACAAGACATTTCTCATCCTTCCACTCCCATTTCAACCAAAATTCTATCAAGGATATGAGAAAGGCAATAAAACCTCAAAAAAGAAAAAAAATGTTCCAAAACTAGTCAATTCCCAGAAGCTTTTATTGTTCCAAGTCATCATTTTTCAGACAAAGGAAAAAAACCCTTAACCAAGTAATGTGAACTAACTGGAGACACCACAGAAATATTAATCTAGATTCACATCTAATTGTGATAGTCAGGACACATAGTTATTTATTCATATATCTTGGAGTGAAATAAAAACACAGATGTGATAATTAGATTTTTTTTGACTCAAAGCTCTCACCTCTCACAGTCAAAACTACAGTCAGTGTTAGGGGAATTTAAAAAAATGAGAGTGGTATGCATGATTTGGGGATACACAACAGTAAATTTCATTGTATTTTACAATTGTGTCAACCAGGCAACAACAACAACCAATTAACTAACCAACCAACCGAAACAACAAAAAAAAAAGGCAGAAAAAAAAATTGTAAGAAAATAAACCACAGAAAGCCTGGAAACTACTCTGACTCCCTTAGAGCCCAGGACAAGTAATAACTACAGCAGCTTTGACATTTCAGAAAAGTTTCCACTGTGGTTTTACACCAGAACCAGATCTAATTAGTTTCTGATGATCTTATTTTCATTTTAGAAAGAAATAAAGGCTGATGTAAGTTTTAAGGAACATAAAAATACTAAGAAACAGGAAGGGAAAATTATGTATTTTTTTCTTGAAGTGATAAGGAGACATTCAGGTTGGTTTTCGCTATTTTAACTCTTTTGGCAGGATAAGTTCTACCCTCCTCTTCTACACAGAAAAAAAATCATATACAGCATGGGGGACACAGTAGAGAACTTGTAAAGCAACCAATCCTAGCTACTTTCAGGCAGCTGTCCCCAGCTGCTGAGTTAAGTAACACCAGCAGTCATGAGAGTCAGCACCTCTAGAACCTGGTTCTGGTAACCTGAAGTCTTTTCACTGGTTCTGCATGGGGGTTGCAGGACCGTCTTCCTAATGGGAGCACCTCACCTCTGTAGGACAAATCCCAGCTGGGAGATGCAGAACAGCTCATATGAGTGAAGCCTGTACCTGGGCTGGTATATTTTAAAACATAAGTTTTCAAAAGTATCAGTAAGTACAGTAACATGGACTTATTTACCACAGGATTTCCCACAGCTGCTTGAAGAGTAGCTACAAAGACAAGAGACCCAAAATATTCTCAGCTGTAACAGAAAATGGAGCAGCCACAAACTGCATCTTAGAAGGTTTCATTTGGTAAAAGAGAATTTTTTTTCACTGGAAGGATGAAGAAATGCTAGAAAAGGCCATTCAGGGGGCTGTGGAGTCTACATCCAAGGACATTTAAATGATTTAGGGTAGACAAAGCCATTGTTGACATGATTTAATACTGGTGACAGGTCTGCCTCAAGCAGGAGACTGGAGTGATTCAGAAATCCCCTCCCACCCACATTTCTATTCTGCAATTTCTGTGGCTCAATGAGGGTTTCTTCTTCCACTATGATGGCAGATGCTAAGCAAATCAGCATGTCAGTCGGGTCATCTCATTCAGAAAAATGCAATAAATATTCCAGCTATTAGTGAAATGCTTCAACAGATGAGTGTTTTGCATTCTTCTATAAAGGTCTCTCCATGAAAAACAAAATTTGTTGGTGTGAGACTGGAATTTCTCCTCCTTTGGCTATCCATCCTTGCAGAATGATGTCTGCAGCAGCACCACTGTGCCCCTGCGCCTACTGGCAAAAAGGCAATTTGTAGTCAAGAAGGGAAAGTAATAGATCACCCAGCACTTATAATCTGCATGAATCTTAAATTTCAATCTGAAGATCTAATACATACTTCTGAAACTAGTTATGTGCAAATGGTCCCTGTGTAGCATCTAAATCAATGTTGTGTTGTTTTGACCTTTTGTACAGGTGTTTTACATTGAAAAAACAGACCTCTTGGTATTATAGGGATGTCACTGCAGTATGAAGTCAGTTAAAGGAATTAAATAAGAAAATATTACCTGGTAAAGCTACACTTTTTATATATGGACTTTCCAAACATGAATCATATGTGATATTTGAACAAAGCATAAAACTAAACATTATTTTATATCAGGGGTTTTAAAACAGAAATAAAACAGGAAGAAGGGACATTTTTCTTACCACTGATGCATTTTACTGTCAGTTCTACTATAAAGGGAATACATCAGTTCCTGGTACCCAGGGGAAAAAAAAAAAAAACCCAACCTGATTGAATTAAGGTTTTTTCAGTAAATTAAAATTCCTCTACAAGTCAGTAGTTTGAAGAGCTGGTAGGAGTCACCACTTGACTTCCAAAGAAAGTGCAGCATCTGTGGGGGCAAAAAGTCAGTCCCTCTGGGCTCTGGCTCTGAGAGAAAGGTTATTCCAGAACAGCCTGTCAGCCTTCAGCCCAACCACCACTGGCACTTTTCCCTCCTGGTCTCTTTCAGAAGATCCCTTCTTCTAGGTCTCAGAGAGGATTTCAAAGACCTTGCACAGGTCCTGCCCTGAGCCATGATTATCCCACACCCCCCTAGCTCTCTGTCAGTAAGGGACTCTCACTTCTCATAGTTTGGGTGCAGACAAATGACGGAAGAATTTGGTGAAATTCTGGAAAGCCCCAGCAGAATCCCAGTCCCTGTTTCTGGAAAATGCACAAGAAGCTTTCCTGGGATTCATCCTTATCCTTAAGGGATTCATCCTCATCCTTATCCAAAACCAAGGTATCTGAAAGATGTCTCTAGACTATACTTCAGAGTGCACCCTCACAATTGTTCTGCTCCCATCATTTCTCTCTTGCAGCATTTGAGTGATAAATTAATCACTTTTCAAAAGAAAACAGATTTTTTTTTTATGTTAAAGGCAATTTTTGATTAAAGACTGGGTTTTTTACAATCCAAAACAATTAATTTGATTAATGGTCACATTTTCTTTTGAAAATAATCTCAGCAAAAAAATTTTTCTTAGGCTTTATTTTGAGAACTCAGTGTCTAAATATCCCCCAAGGTTTTGCCATGCATGGCTGTGAAGTGCAGTTCAAAGACTTCACATGCTGCTATCTTCCTGACATTATTGGAGGGGAAGAGCTGTTTTCTAACATGAGAAATGGATTTGCAATCTATTCATTTGGGCTGAGGTGTTTAATTTTAGGCAGCCAAGCTTCTTGTCTCAAGTCCTTTGTGCCTCAGATAATCTACCTCTAAAAAGGATATAATGTTCTGTGTTTATCTCCAAGGGCTGACAGGAGGTTTACTTAATTTACATCAGCAAAGTACTTTGCAATCCAAGTAAAACGTGCCCATTTAAATGCAATGCTTTATTACAAGACAGGAGTAAATGCTACTGTCATTTATCCCAGTGTCAAATGGGACTAATCCCACGGCAAACCAAGGAATTGCACATGGGAAAAGGCAGTAGAGAATCAAACACGTGATCCCCTTGGGTACCAAAGTGAAGCTCAGAAAAAAAATCGTAGAATTGTTTAGGTTGGAAAGGACCTCTGAGATCATTGAGTCTAAATGTCAGCGCAGCACTGCCAAACCCACCACTAAACCATGTCCCTGAGTGACTCAGCTGCAGGTCTTTTAAATACCTCCAGGGCTGGTGAATCCATCACTTCCCTGGGCAACCTGTTCCAGTGCTCAACAATCCTCTTGGGGAAGAAATCTTTCCTAATTTCCAATCTAAACCTCCTGGGGTGCAACTTGAGGCCATTTCCTCTCGTCTGGTTGGTAGTTGCCTGGGAGAAGAGGCTGATCCCCATCTGGCTATAACCTCCTTTCAGGAAACGATAGAGAGCAATAAAGTCTCCCCCGAGCCTCCTTTTCTCCAGGCTGAGCCCCCAGCTCCTCATAAGAGGTTGGTGCGCCCCAAACTCTTCTCCCACTCCGCTGCCCTTCTCTGGGCGCACTCCAGAGCCTCAATGGAATCACAGGATTACATTTGCACTCCTTGGCTTCCCGTTCCTCTCCCAGTTGCTCCAGGCTGTGGCTGGGTCAGTGAGGGAGGCGGGTGCCCAGGGGTGCTGGCAGTGCCAGGGTGGCCGCTGGCAGCCGGGCCCTGGCAGCGATTGCGCGGCGCCGTCACTGCTGACAGCTGAGGCTGAGCAGCTCAGGCAGCAGGAGAAATCCCCTGGCCTTACAGTAAGTCCTGTGACACGGCATCATTTGACCGAATTAGCTCCAATGACAGGGCTATAATTGACCAAACGCTGCCGGGAGCGGTGACTCAGCCTGTGCCCGCAGCGCCCGTGCCAGCCGGGCACAGCGCTCCAGGCGCTCCCCAGGGAAATCTGCTGGCTGCGCCGGGGGATGCTCCATACACAGGCAAAGCTGGGGGAGGAAGGCACTTATGAAACTGATTTCAAAACCAAAAGTGAGTGAGGGTCAGAAACAAGAGCCCGAAGTGAAGAAATATGGTAGGTCAACGAAAATAGCAGGGTCAGAAGTTATTTCTGGCATCATATCTGGGGACTGTGTTTGAGCATTGGTGATTAAGGTATCAGTTATGCCTGAGTGTGATGCAAGAGCCACGGTGAGTGGTGTGCCTGTGTGCTCAGCTCTCCAGCCTGTCCACTTTGTCCAGACAAAATCCCAACATAAAAGGCTTATCTTGCAAATTAGCCAGCACAGTCATCCCAGGGGTTTATTTATTTTAAGCTGTGGGCCCCAGGGACAGACACACCCGTTAAAAAAAACAAACTACTGTCCTCTGCAATAGGAGTTTCTAACTTTTCTCCCCTTGGCTAACTTCTTTTTCCAAAAGAAGCCAAAAAACTGTAGTAAGTAATACACTGACAAGACCAACAATGAAGGAAACACAAATCTGTCTCTGTTGCACGTTGGTTTAATGCTGTAGCAGGACCCAGGTCTGTTATTTGGGAGCACAGTGGTTGTGGTGAAGGGGGAAGTGTGAAGTGAAATAAGGTTTGGTGAGAAGTTCAAGAGGAAAGAAAGTTAGTAACACTCTGAAACACTGTCAGGGAAGTGAAAGCACGAACTTGTTAGTAGTAAAAAGTTGGACTATGAAATGGAATAACAGAAAATAAAAGGAATTAAAATTAGAGCATTTTCAAAGAATGAATGGGTCAAAAGAGATTGTTGCAGAATATAGCTCTGGACCTAACCCTACACAAATGCATGTCTGTATTCGTAGTGGGGTGGGTGGCAGGGATGAGATACCTGACATGCTTGCAAAACAGTTGGGGCCTTGCAGGATGTTCTGATTTTTTAAAGAGCTTTGCCTTCTCAGAGCTACTTAATAACTATAATTTGAAATAGTCAAGAACACATGATAGTGTGAATCATGGTTCCTGTGGCAAACCTGTGGTAAGAAGTTGTGCCAGCAGTAGTGTAACAGTTTATTAGAAGGTGAACACACACTTTTCATCCAAAAAGGGATATAGCAAAGGCATTTTGAAGACTGAAAGTCCATTAATCAAAAGAATATGTTTCCTTTTGAAAAACAAAAATTCCTTCATGTACCCCAAACAGAAACTAATCTACCTACTGCTTTGGGTCATTTCCACTAAACAAAGCTTTTTCTTCTTTAGAGAGAGAGAACTAGCAGTACTGAACTGTACACCACACCAAAAATATGTGATATCTTTAATTGCACAAAGATTCCACTAAGTTAAAGAAGGTGGCCTAAAGCACTGAATTTTGCCATTCAACAGCTTGTCAAAGGCTTTGAAACATTTTATAAAGAATAATTTCTGACTGGAGATTTCTGCAGATAAATATAGAGGGTCACATTCTTAGCTGGTATAAAAATGAGGTAAAACCAATTAGATCATTCTAATTTATGATCTTGAGATATTTTTGAGATAGTATCCTAATTGAAGCTTGAGATATTTTTCCATTAAAGGCTTTCCTCCCACGAGACTTACAGAATGATACATTTTTACTTTTTTTACTTTTTATTTTTTACTTAAAAATAAATTATTTTACTACTTTTAATATTCAATCTTAAAAAAACTAAAAATAAGAGATTCTTAATAGGTGAATCAAAGGTGGTATTTCTCACTCAAGGCCTGGGTAAAAGAGCCAAATACCAGGTCTTTCAAGATAATTGAAACATGAGATATTTTCCCTTAAAAGGTTCTAAGATTTTTTTGAGTAACAGTATTAAGAATGTATACACTTGTTTTTCCTGTCTGAAAAACTGTGTTGTCTGCCCTGTCAGAATGTTTTTGTAACAATTCCTGGATAGCATTTCCTGATGACATAGAAAAAAAATGCAACTTTCTGTTTTAAGTTTCAATCTTTCTCTCACCTTGAGGAGTTGAAAATGTATTCTCTACCCTATATAGGCATACAGAAGAGCTTGAATGTGAACCACAGCCATGTTTTCAACCATAGGAGCTAAGGCATAGGCAAGGATTTAATCTGACTTCTGCATGAGGATTCCGTCACTTGATGAATAGCAATAGGCAAACTGGTGGACTAAATCCAGTTTGATTTATGAATTTTAGCCCCAATCCCAGCTCTGATACATCAGGCTTTGGACCAGATTGTATCAGAGGGTTTGAAAATGAAGTTGTTGCATTGCTGCTTAGTGAACTGTGGGGCATTTACTTGTCTACCATCATATAAACCCTGCATTTTATGGCTATTCAAACAGAAGTCCAGAGAGTTGGATTCCCCACAGCCTTAATCAGCCTACATGGGTCCATTTTATACTAGTGCATTGTTTCATTGGGAGATACGAGTCAAATCACAGTGATATCTAAAATCTCCATTTTATGACCATAGGATAAAAAAAAGCAGAATCCAAACCGCCTTTCTGAATAAAGAGTTCTTGCTCAAAATAGCTCAGTTTTAGCCATAACTGCAGCATTTTACCTCTGAAGAGGAAGGAATAGCCTTGCTACTGAGATGCTATGAGGACTGGGTTTGCTGTTATTCCTGTTTAACAGAGCTCTCATGCAATGTTTTTGGTCCTAGAGGATCTTCTTTCTCTGTCATTCTGTGTCTTTTTCCAAAGGTCTGAGCATCCTCCAACAATGAGTTTTCTGCCAGCCAGAATAGTGGGAACCAAATCACAGTCCATACAGTCTACCCAGAGAAACAGAAGCAGAGCCTAGACAGGTCAAAATATGTAAGGCTCTACCATAATCACACAATATTTATCGAGTGGAGGCCTGAGCTGCCATCAACAGCACAGCACAGCTTGCCCTGCTTTGGGAAGGAAGGGAAAGACCAACAACAGTTTAAAAATCCTGGTTCCCCTGTGGTCAGAAAGGTATGCTGGGATTGAACTAGTATCAACCACATTTAAACATAACTGCGGCTGGAATGGCTTGAATTCCAATGTGGACAGTACCTAAATTAGAAAAGACTTGGGAGAAGCTGCATGTAAATGTGCATAAGGGAATATAAATGGCTGGTACCAGTGTTGCTTTCACTTTGTTATTAAAAGCAGCCTCAATAGTTTGAAAGCAAGTAGGATTCAGACAAATGGAACTGGCTGCTGCTTTTAGCACAAGGACAGACACCCTCTAATTTTAACTCTTCATGAATGTAGCATTTGAGCAATTAGACTTACGAAGAAGGGAAGAATCTCCCCATTCTCTGAACATAGGCAGCTCCAGCTGAGATGGTGTCACGTTCTGGTTTGGAAGCAGTCACGTTTCTCCACACCCATTCCTAGACAATAGACAATTTCTTCCTTATGAGATTTTTTTTCCACTGGGAGCAAAGATCTTCAGTAATTGCAGAACACAGTGTAGGTCAGGGTCACTTCTCAGCTGTAAGTTAAAGGTTATTGTCATCTACCAGAGGGCAGTGGACCAGCAGCTGTGTGTTTTCAACATCATAGTGTATTCTGGTGGGATGCTTGCTCTCCCAAAACAAGTTGCCTGGACCATTTGGTGAGTTGTAGCCTTCTTAGCTCACTGCCTAAAGCCTGAGCCCAGGTCAGGGGAACACATGACAGGACCATCACATTCTCTGCAGAGAGGCTGATCCTGCTGGAACTGATGGATCAGCACCAAGCTTAGGTGATTACAAAAGCAGGGGTTGTATCACTGTATCACCTTCACTTGCTGTGGTTGTTTCCCAGTGTTGATGAACACACTATAACGTCCATTTTTACACAAAATAATGCCACTTTCTTTTCACAGTAGGGCTACATACCTCTCAGCAAAATGTGCTGCTATATGCCTATGACATTTTTAGCAGGGTGTTAATAAGTGTGCAGGTCGGCCTTGTCAGTGCTTCTGAAATAAATTAAGCTTTCTTTTGTCAAACCTTTTAATAGACTTTTGGACTGGAAAAGTGCCGAGATGGTCACAGGATCGCATGACTCAGAGGGCTACTGAGATTTAAAAGTATTTTAAAAGTTTAAAACAATAAAAATAGCTCTACTGTGTCATTTTTAATAGATATAAATGTGTGTTACACAATTCAGACCCAGAAACTCCTTTCAGTAATGCACAAAGATCATCATCATAGCTGACATTTCTGAAATGTTTGAAAAGTAAGTTCAAGGTCATGTTTGAATGCAAACATGTTACACACAATAATTATCTTGAGTTTGTTATATTTACTGGTACAAAGTATTCAGAGAGTCATGCACCAAGTAAACTAATGGTCTATTATTGAGCAAAGTTTAACATCAAGCAATGTGATATGAATTTTAAAACATTTTTTAATGTCAGACACAGAAACTCTAATGAGAAAAGTATCTTGATTACAAAAGATTTACGAAAGGGGAGAAGAGGGAAAGGGGGAAGGAGAGTAGAGGGAAAATTTCTTTAAAAAACAAAACACAATGAGACAACCTTTTCTAAAAGGATAGCATTTACATCCTACTGTGAGCCAACAGGATGGGATCTATGGAAGTGAATTAAATTGTGTTATGCATACTAATATCTTAAATTTCCCAAGGCAGGTGAAACGCTTTCCTGTTCATTTCCAAGCCTGTACATTCTGACCCAGTGTCAAACTGCAACTGGAAGGCTCAGAGTGCTCTTGGCCCCTCCAGGAGACCTCTGTGAGTAATGCACAGGTCTCATCTCGTGACACAGGATCCCTTTGCTGGAGGCAGTTTCAGTATTAATCAGTCTGTCCGTCGCTAGGGGCTACAACCTGCTAACGAAACCCTCGGATTTCTCCCTGATTCATTGCAGTCCTTGCTCTAATTTTACAGGGGTTTAATTTAAGCAGTGTAATTGCCTCCAAGATTTTCTTTTTTAACAAAAAGTTTTTTGGCCAAAAATATGTATTGATCTCATGGTCTTTTCCTACTACTTGTTTCATATTTGTGCTAAAATCTTGGCTTGCCTGTTTTTTAAAATCCCTGGAAAAATATTTCCAATGTCATGGTGGGGACAAATACTGAAGAATTGTTCAGGAAGACACATTAATATCTGTGCTGGTGGCACAGCCAGACCTGCCAATAAAGGGAATGGGAATTGGGTTCAGGGCCATATTTGTTCAAGGCATCTCTGGAGGCAAAGAAACCACATGGATTGCATCACTTCATAGTTGTGTGGCCCCAACACACAAAATTCTCAGGGGTGGAATTCCCTAAAAAAAAGAGAAAATCAAATTAAGTGCTAAACAAAAATGACATTACTGTGGCTATTAGAGATAAGGGAAAGGGATAAATTTCAGACCCGAATGGCTAAACCACACCAGAAAAATTAGGGATGTGATTTAGATGGCTCTACGAATTGAGCTCAGCAGGGCAGAGCAACTGCAGCAGTAGGATCCAGTCGCTCCATGAAGGAATTAGACAAAATGTTAACTCCCAGCAAATAATCTTGAAAGGTGTGATTCAGTAAAACATATCACCACTGTTCAGATGTTTTCCTGGGGCGGGCACAGGATGCCAAGAGGGAACCTATAGAAGTCACAGAGAAAGATGTTAACCTCCAGATAAAGAGAGAAATATATTTGCTGCCTAAGAGATGTAACTGGCATTTGATACAATTAATATTTTTCACCCACTGAGTGCCCATCTAGTGAAAGGATCTATTTCTGAGTCATTACTACCTCCATTATTTCAAAAGCCCTGGGAAAGACCACTACAGTCATTGTAACAGTCCTCGGCCTTCTTCCTGTGACAGTTTTCATTGGCAGATCTCAACGTGCTCTACAGGAGAAGTCAAAATCATTAACCTCATCTTGCAAACAGGATAAATAAGGCACAAGAGGGACAGAGGGGGCAAGATCTCTCCCGAGGTCAGACAAGGACTCAGACACAAGCCTGCACAGTCCCAGGCCAGTGATCAGCTCTGTGGGCTCCCAAACCATTCCCTCTGCTCATCTGTGCTCAGTCTCTGCTGGTTTTTTTTAAGTACTATACACATAAATGTGGCACTGATAGAGAACTGGTGGAGTTCAGCATAGATCATTGACATTGTTTCACTCTTGTCATGTTCAAATATTTTTCGTTCCCCACCCAAAATTACTTTAGAGACAAACAAGTTTTAATAACTCTAGAAGCACCTGTGTGTACTTAAAACCATTTCCTTATGCAAAGCCACTCCCAAACATAGTGGCATATATTACATTTTTTAAGCAGAGCATTGAAGTCAGTGGTTGTGACTGGAATTTATCTGTAAAGACGTTGCAATAGTTGGAGGTGTTGGGAAACCCCTTTTAAAATTCCACTTACTGGAACAATGGGAAGAGAATGTAATTTATATCAGATTTTTTAAAAAATACAATTCTAGCCCTAGTTTATGAACTAAAACTAGGAAAATGTGAATTTAGGAGCCTTGAAAACAGAGATTAATTAAAGGATTTCAGTATATTTGCACTTTTGCTTATTTGTATACTTTTTATAAGACTTCCTGTTTCAGGAAATCTTGCTTATCATTTTTGATGACTTAGGAGTACTGACTGTTTAGATCCAGAGAGGAGTTTTTTGCTCTGGTTTTCATATGTCTTATGGGAAACTCGTGGAGAATTAACGATCTGGTAGATAAAAGCATGCTGGGAAGAGATTTCCTGGGGTCAAGATGTTTATGGTGACTGAAAGGGTGGACTGAAAGGTGCAGGGCTCTGTGTCCAGATTTCCGTGTCTAACTCTGGTAACAAACCTACCAAGCAGCTCTGAGAGACAAAGCAAGGGGACAGGGAGGGGGCTGGGGCCCAAGGCAGTGCACTAATGGAGGCATGCCTCAGTTATGAACAGTTACTCACAGATTTCTCAGAGACAGAAAGCTAAACGCTAAGGCAGGATACAACTCTTTTGAAAACCTGTGGCCTAACTGGTAATTCTTAAATATAATCCCCAGTTCTGTGCCTCTGAAAAGCTGTTTCTCTTATGCCTCACACACAGAGAGGAGCATATCAATACACTCTTCAGAGGAGATGGATGGAGAGCTTAATTCCCTTTGCAAATCTATGGAAGCAACACTTTAGCACTTTGGCACAAACTGCCTCTGACATTGAAAATTAGTAAAGAAAAGAAGTGGTGAAAATGTCAGGAGCGGGAGGACTTCATTTTTCTCTTGTTTAAAATGTCATCTGTTATCTGCAATCAATGCAAGGAGACAACTTCCCATACCATAATGATTTAAAGTATGTTTATAGGCACAGATAGAAGTAATCACAGGGTTAGGCAAGTGTCTCTTGGTGAATTCTTCAAGCGTCAGAAGTGCTTAGTTCTGCAGTTGCCTCTTCACAGGAATGCAGGGGAGATCAGCACAGAGAGCTGTGCAATTTCTGCCTCTCCATACCCAAACCGTAAAATCTGCAGCCTATCTGGCTTCAGCTGTGTATAAACATACCCCGTGATCACATGCCTGTGACTTTAAAAAATGTTGTCTTTGCCTCTGAAGAAAAGGCAATAAATATTTTTTACTCTTTTCATATCTAAACAAATACCTATGAAAGGAAGTACATTCATAGTCTTGGTGCTAGATTTAATGTTTTAAGCTTTCCATTGTTTGGAATTTCCTGTTTAATGCCTTGAAAAAAAAATTCCATTACTGATTTTTGTCCTTTCCCAGTGCGAACTCATTGTCCAAATCTTTTAAATGGTGCTGAGATGAATGAGTCCAAGTTTATTCATTTCCTTTGTGTCCACCAGAATTTGGGATACTGCTGGATACAATATCTCCTTTGCTCCCAGAATTCCTGGTTAATATTCCTTAGCAACAGAACCTTGGATGTCTTGCTGGCTTTTGTAGCCATACAGCTCCACAGACATCACGTGTTCTTTTCCACCCAATACCCCATGTGAAGCAGGGAAGTGTTAAACTCCTGGTTCATGGATGGCAAAGTGAAATAAAAACATCTCAGCACTTAATACTTCTGAGAAGTTTTAATCTGAAGCTCAGAGCACAGAGGTAGAGTACGGAATGAGTGTCAGGGTCATAATCTTGGGCCAGAGCCACAGTAACTTATTTGTTCTTCCTGTCAGTGTGTGAGTGATGGCTTTTAATAAATAAAATTATTCCTGCATCTCATGGCCACTCCCCATCACATTAGCACAGTGGTTTTCCAGAGGAGTTACTCATACCATCCTCACAGCAGCTGCTACCAAACTCCACCTCCTACCACAGGGAAAGGCACGGTGTTTGTCTCATGTTCAAAATTAGAGCTGGTCAAAAAAGTTCAGTTCTTTTTTTGTTTGTGTGTTTATTTTTAATAAAGATGCTCTCTGTTCTTACAATTGCTATTTCTTGCAGAAATTAAATTTCAGTTCTTTCCATGAAAAAGTTGAAGAACTCTTTTCATCTTTTACCCTCTGAAAGCACTGAAAACTTTCCAAACCCAAATAAGCGAAAGGCTTTAAGTCCAAGTCTTACACATTTACAGGTATTCTAACCATTCTTTTTCTAACAAGCTCCTGCTCAGAGGCTGCCGTCTCTTCCATAACACTCCCAAAGCCTGGTATATTGTGAGTATTACAGGGCATACAGTAGGTAAGATCATGGGTTAATTTATTCAAGGAGCTCCATTTTACACACCCTGTAGTTCCCCTAAAAATGAAACATATGCTTTGGCCCTTGGCATTTTCACAGTGCTCACTTGCCAACTCAGTATTTATGTTTTCCCAGGTCTGCTACTTGCTTGAGGGTGACCTTGAACAAGCACCTTCATTTGTCCATATTTTCCCACCATTTCCTCTTTTTCTGTTTTCAGGAGCTTCAGAGCAAGCATTATTCAATAAAGAGACAACCTGATTTTTGAGTTTAAGAAAACTACCATAGCAATGAAAAAAGTATATTCATGCCATTAAGGGAAAATAATATGAGTAATAAATAGTAAATAAGTGGCATGACCTGAGTTATAAATTGTGAGGTCCTGCCCTCTGCTTATTTTACTACTCTATGCTGCTTTTGAACAGATTCTCAAATATCCTCCCAAAATAGAACATATAAACAACTCACAAAACTCAGGGAAAAAAAAATTCATACAATATAAAAACAAAGATTAATTCACAACTACAGATAGCATTTTCAAATCTGTATGCACAGTACTCAGCATATACTCACTAATAAAATCTAACTTGATACTTTATGGCAGTAGTGATGTTCCTAGAAATCCTTAGTATAGTAACATTTTGGAAAACAACCCTTTAAGTGAGGGGATCAGTCATTTTCCTTCTGTAAGAGTAAAAGCGTCAGGATTTCAAATGGATAAACACTCTGCAATTTGAGCTTTGTGAGTCATACTTAACAAGGCAGATATGTGCTGAGAATTAGCAGTCCATAATGCATGGGTTTTCCTTGTCTCTGACTAAATTACTTAAGACAGAGCAGGCAGAAAATGCAAAGACTTGCACAGCAATGCCTTTCTCTTTGTCCCAGGACACAGGGGTCAGTCTGGTGATGGCTGCATGGAGAAGGCTGCGGTGAAAGAGAGGAGCCATTCCCACATGATGGTGCTAACAGGGATCTGAAGCCTTCCTGACACAGGGACAAGGATGAGCCCTGGGGCAGCTTGAAGTTGACTGTTAGGTCAGACTTAACACTGAGACTGCAAATCACTGCTTCTGTGAACCCTATTCAGATACACAGTTTCTTTGAAGTCAACAGCTGGTATGAAAAAAATTAAATTAATAGGATTACTCACCTGCGTAAAAGCCATATTCATCTGAAGGAGAGAAATAAAGCTCTGCACAGCAGAGGAACATCCTTTCACTCCATACAATCATTCCTGACTCTTTCAAAAACATGCTTCACATTTTGCTTTATCTCTTTGTCACCTTCATTTCATCCTTGATCCTGAACTTTTCCCAGCTCCTATTCTCCTGCATCTATTAATCTGCTACAGACACACCCTGTGACTGTCACCCTTGTTTAAATTCTCATATATATCACTCTCCCCTCACCTTGACTGCTGCTCTTCCTTTTTCTAAAACATCCACAAACTCCAGCACACAGTATTTGTAAAATAACGCTGTCTGACTTCTACAATATTCAGAAAGCTCAGCTCATCCTACTCTCAAATAATTCCACATACCTCTTTATCAATTTCTAATTGCCTGTCCCACTGCACACCTATTGCCCAGTTTAGAATTTTCTTTTCCATATCGTGACCCATTTCCTTCCTCAATACATTTTTTAATGGAAAGTCACTATTGTTGAGAAAATTCTGTTCCACCCAGAATAGCTTTTCTGTTTATTGCTCCCTCATTGAATTTTGGAGCCAAATTCATATCTCCTGTAGTATCTCTTTTGAAGTCAGTGGAACTGTGTCCATTTGCTACTGTTTTGTCCCATGGGGTTAAATCTGGCATTCTTAAATGTTTCTTAAATGACATAAAAAGGGAAAACACATCCTTGACTTCTCTTTCTGAAATTCTGTATTTATTTTGTAAAAAGCTACTACTTACTCTATGAAGTGTTTATATATGTATATATATATATATATATATGTAAAATAGTTGACATGAAATCAAATTGCCCTGTATCTCTGCTCCTGTAAATCCCTGTGCTATCTTTGACTATATGGTATGTCTTAATCATGGAATCACAGCTGAATACTAAATATTTAAATATTTGTACATGTAAGCCCCAAGGAATGCTAAAATTCTTTTTTCCTTTTCAACTAGGCATGCTATTAATTAATGCATAGCAAAATGATTAAAAGCATTTTTCAAATAATGAACAATACAGAGACAGACGAGTTAATTGATTGATTGGTGTATGAGCAGGGTCCTAATGGATTAGCATTTGCATATTAACACAGATCCAATCTCTCTCTCTCTTAATGAGCTGCTTGCTGCATTTTGTCTTCTTTTAAGCAGCAATGAGTATGATAAAACAAACCCACTGGATTGCTCTCTCTCAAGAGACCAAAAGACAGACTTTAAAAGAGGCCTTTCTCCAGCGCTGATTTATAGGAACCCTCTGCACATCCATTTGGTAGGTACATGGGGACAGTCACTCTTTATTTCAAGTTACTTGTGAAAGGAGCCATTCTGAAAACCATGGAAATTTAAAACTACTGCTTGTAAGATGCTCATAATTTTCCCCACTATGATCTGGCATTTGCCACAGCTGGTTTGGCTGTATGAGAAGATGGAGTGGGGTGTCAGCGGCCAGCTCATTCCATCTGTGGTCTTTGCATTGCCATTGGCAGCTGGACTGTACACATCCATCTGATTCAGCAATTCAGAGGGAAAAGATCTGAATAATTTCAGGCAGGTAGATGCTAATTTTTAGTCACTGGACTCACTGAGAAGGATTTCAAACCTTCCAGCACCTCCCATGCTCAAGGACTACATGTAGGCAGTGTAATGAAGATAAAAGCAGTGAATTCATCTCCCATCAGAAGCATGACCACAATAACATGGCAAATCTGTTGTCTTGTTTATTCAAGCATAAATAAAGACAAAAAAAGAAAAAAAAACCCCCAGGCTGATTTGGTGGTATACAAGCCCTAAGTATTGGTGCCACCAGGTAAATCCATGTGACTTTGGGTGCAATATTGTGCACGGCAGGACACAGAGATCTTGACGCCATCCATACCCACTGGTGTGTATATACCTGTGACCATGTGTTGTAGCCAAGTTATCTGGCAATCTGAGCGAGTTCTGGGGCCCAAGTTCACATCACAATATGGAACTGCACTGTGCCATATAAGAAAATATTTGAAGCCAGCTCAGAGACCTGTAACACACCCCTGCTTTCAGCCCTGTAGACATGCCCTTTGAGTTCTTGGCCCACAGCCTTGATTAGAGTCAATTGGCATAGCTGTGCTACAGTCATTTCCCTGTTTACATAGGATGAGGATCTGGTGCATTATGTATTTTGGCCATGGAGTACAGCTCTGCCTTCTGCTCAGCTGGCTGGCTGTGAAGACGGCAGTCGCTGGGTTTTGAACTTGGCATTCGGGGTCAGGCTGGCTGACACTGCAAAGCCTCCTCACCAGGCAAGTTTCCAACGTTTCCAGGAAACCCGTGTGACTTCCTGCTACCTGATTTTCCCTGATTGTTTCACTTAGCTCTGATGGCTGCTGGGATCAACGTTTACTATGGGTGCTCAGAAAGGCTCAGTCAGGTCCCAGAGCAGCTGGCTCACCAGCAGTGTGGGGGACACCAGCACTCAGGCACTCATGGGATGTGCTGTCTTCAGGGGGATTGCATACCATAAACCAGAGGCAGATTTTAGATGTCTGTATTCAGCCCTGAAGAGACTGCTGCTGTCTTGATTGACATGGTTCATAAGATATCAAGGGTATTTCCAACAGGGAAATACAGATACAATTTAAAGCAACCTTTAGAAAATAGACTCATTTATGGATCCCACACTGAAAGGTTTTAAGTCCCTATCTGAGTAAGCCGGATAATTAGTCCACTTATGGAGGGTTTTTTTACTGTTTGTCTCAAGTGAATAGTCTTAAATGACTTGTAATCTTATTTATAATAGTTTAACACCAAATGTGGGACTGATCTTTTTTTCATTGTATGGATGCTTTTTTAGATTCCGTCAACCCACTCTAGTAATTTCAACTCTGAAAGAAATTTTTTTAAAACTCTAATTATTATTTTAATTATGTTTATACTATGAATTATTATTACAGGTTGTGTGTTCATGATTAATAAAGTCCCTCATGGAATTCTGGAAATCAGTGCTGAAGCATTATGTTGCTGTAGTAGTGTCTGGTGGTATCTGTCACATTTTTCACAGAAAAAATATTCCAGGCATGTGTAGCACTCTATCTATCACCTGTCTATCTGAGCATGATAAATGCAGAAAAAAAAAACCCCAAAGCATTGACATTGATATGAGTTTTCCATTGACTTCTATCAAACAAGAAATAGACCCAGTTCAGGGGCCTGGCCAAGGTTTCTGCTTGTAATAACTATTTTAAGTTTTTTTTTCTTTTTCCCTATGAAGTTATTATCGTATGGAAAGAAATATAAACAGACCTGATCTCACTGAAATGCCACATATATCCAATATAAAAATTAAAAACAAAAGCTGGAAAACTACAATCTACAACCTTCTTCACTTTCATTTTCTAATCTGCCTAAGGAGCTGCTCAAACAATTGGGACCTTTAAGATTTTGATAAAATCTTGTTTTCCAGGATTCTGCAAAGCTGAAAAAGGCATAACAACTGTGGCCAATATTTGCACACTTTTCTATTCTCTCTCTCTTCGTGTTTGACCTGCTTTAATATAAAATATTTCTGACTGTGCAGTTAGCCAGAAAATCAAAAATAGGAAATACTACTCCAGCTTGGTTTGCTAAGGTGTCAGAAAGGCTGGTGGATAAATTCCCACAGTGTGTGATGTATCTGTGATTCTGCCACTTCACAGCCCCTTCCCTCTCCGCAGCCTCCCCCATGCCTGTACTGCATCTGTGCATAATCAGGGACAACAGAAACCTTTCTTTTACACTGTCTTATCTCAATATCCTTTGTTCATGCCAAGCAGCAGCTCATGAATGCCAGTTGCTTTGCTCTACCTCTGTCTCACAAAGGTTGTGTTTTTTGGTTCCAAGGGGAGAAACCTATCATTCCCAAACAATAGAAGAGATTTGTATCTGAACATAAATAAACAAAAGCTGTCCCTAGAGAACATGGAAAATGTTTTTCTCTAGAAAAGCAGTTCCTTTACGTGCCCCACGTCCCTGGGGCCATGCTGCAGCTCCTGCAAAAGTCCACCCTGCAGCCAGTGTTAGATGGAGGGAAAGCACATCTCAGGGCTGAAGGGAGGGAGTGCAAGGTACCAAGAGCTACTGCATCTCCTCATGCACATGGAAGGAGGTGTCTGGGGCTGAGACAAGAGTGGGAGGCAGGAAATCCATCCCCCCAAGCAGTGGGAAGCCCAGGGTGCTCCCCATCCTCCCCAGGTTGTCCCAAAGGATCAGGGCATGAGGGGAAGAGCAAAGGGCAGCTAGAGGGACAGTCACACTAGGGTTTGGAGCTGGTGGACATAGCATCCAAAGAAAGAAGGAGAGGTGTGTAAACTGATGAAGTTAACTGTTCATCTTCACAAAGGTAAATGGCAAAGTACTTTTGAAGTCTAGCTTAAGAACCTCACCTTTACACAGATGTCTGATAAAACCCTCTCCACCCTTAAACCTTTCCTCCAGTCAGCTTTAACTCTCCCCGTCTTTATCTTCAACTCACAACCTAATTCTTTGCCTTTCTACATGACAAATCTTGTTTCTCATGGTGTCTTTTCCCTCCTATCAGAACTTTTTCTTCTGCAGAGGATGACAAACCTGATTTGGTCCACTGTTTTCCAAATTCAGAGGTTATATCAAGGAGAAGGGATCCATAAGATTCATCAAGTTCAACTCCCTGCTACTCACAGGACAACTGTCTTTATGTCTGTTCCCCACTGAGGTTTAAATTATGCGTTGAGTGTCCTGCAAGACACAAGGCACGTGCTTTTTAGCTTGTGTGATTCCTCTCCAGGGGCAATTACATCTCACAGAATCATAGATTATGCTGAAGGGAAGGGATCCATAAGGATCATCTAATTCAACTCTTGGCCCTGTGAAAGACACCCCCAGAATCCCACCATGTGCTTGAGAGCATTGTCCCAACACTTCTTGAACTCTGCCAGCATTGGTGCTGTGACCGTTTCCCTGGGGAGCCTGTTCAGTGGCCAACCACCCTCTGGGTGAGGAATTTTCCTGATATCCAACCTAAACCTACCCCAGCACAACTTCAGACCATTTCCTTGGGTCCTGTCACTGGTCAGTACAGAGAAGAGATCAGTGCCTGCCCCTCTGCTTTCTCTTGTGAGGATGTTGACGACTGCAATGAGGTCTCCCTGCAGTCTCCTCTTCTCCGGGCTGAAAAAGCCAAGTGTCCTCAGCTGCTCCTCTTTTCAGTTGCATTCTATATCCAAAGAAATTCAGAATGAAAAACTATGTAGGCATGAATAAGCAAAGTTTTACTGAATTAAATTTTATATTCACTCTGAGGTAATCTAGGCCAGAAGGTACTAAACACTTGGGGAACCTCTGTCAAACAAATTTAATGCAAATGTAGGAGTTTATATCCTATCCTCTAATTAGAAACCTAATTACATCTACAGGCCATGGGTCACAATTTGTGTAATTTCTTTTCACATTGAAGCATTCAGTACATTTGCAGTAGATATTGTGCCTGAACCTCTCAAGTGAAAAAATGCTACTCCAGCATTTTCACTGGGAAGCAGGGCCATAAACAATATAATCATACAACATCCAATAGCATCATTGCAGATGGGAAATAGGAGTTATTAAATAAGATTCAGAAATGGGTGACACAATTGTCACCAACTTGTTCTTGCAGGGAACATTCACAGCTGGTGTAACTGCAGTGATTCCTGCAGTGGTACTGACTGAAATGACCTGGAAATGTATCCTTCCAGTATGATGGCCTTCACTTTTGAGGGGATATTTTGCTGTCCTTTTATGTACCTCATTACAGCCTATTTCATCTGACTTGTATCCTCCATGTCATGGCATTATTGTACCATCAGTTCCTGAGACAGATACTCATCATCTGAAAATGCTCATCAAAACTCTGCTTCTTTGTGAGAAACAAACTGAATTGCCAGGAACGAGAACAAACTTGATAAGAGAAGCTGACCTTTTGCTCCTCTCCTGGTGGTTATATTCTGATAGGTAATATGTCAGGAATAATTAGACAGTCTGGTTTATTTTGTATCAGTTTTTTCCCCCCGACCCAGTAAAAGAGAAATAGAAAGCAGTCTGTAAGAAACAGACATTTCAGACAGAACCATTTCACCAAGATGTATGAGGCAGAGAAGTCTTTTATAATGCCAAAAGCAGTTTTAAATGTAAACATTGTTTACATTTGAATGTGAACACTCAAAGAAATGAAATATGAGAAAGGTGTGATTTGACTCCTGTGGAACTACTGAGTTTTCTGTGACTGGCATTTCTCCCTGGGGTAATTTATAAACTAATATTCCCTGTTGCGAGAACATTGGCAGGCTTGCAGATAGAATAGCTCCAATTTTCACTCTAACATACCTGGCTCACATCCAGAAATTGTAAAAAGAATTTGACACAAAAAGTGAGAAAAATGGGAAATTCTTATATATACAGCATTAATGACACTTTTTAAAAAATAATAAAATAAAAAGGCGTATTTTGAGCAAACGTATATCAAGACACTACACAGAAAAATAAAGGTTCAGAATATGGATTAGCAAGGTGGAATGTTTTTTTATTACAAGCAAATATAATTTATAAATTGTGCAAAAAATATAAAGAAAACTACATAAATAAAAACACCTTGCTAGCCCACAACACTTGGTGGACACTGGAAGCTGCTCGGATTCCCTTGTTAAGTGCTGGAATTTTTTGATCTAGGTCAAAGGTTCCACGAGCTACATGAATCAACAGATGTAGTAGGTTTGAAGATGTACACTGAACCTCTTTGGAACTTCTTAAAATAGAGAGACTGCTGAAACAAGATACAGTAGCGTTGCCGGCTGCCTAGACACCGTTCTATTTTAATAAGTGTCATGGATGCTTTGGGGCATATCAAAAATAAATGGCAGTAAGTAGGTAGGAAGCCAAGCGTCTGTGACTTCCAGCAGAATTGCAATGCAAATAAACTCCAGTGAAGTCTTTCACAACCTCTGCAGGGTTATCTCTACACCATTGTTTCCAGTCAACAATTTATAAACTTGGATTTGCTGATTATCCTTGTCTGGACAATGGACTGCAGCTGCTAATGCTTTATATAATGTCAGACTTTGACAAGTGATTAACAGACTAAACTAACTAATTTCACCTTTATGAAGGTACTGCAGTGAGTGCCCTTTAAAAGCTTTGATTTTCTTCTGTCGGTTTTTTACCTCTGTGCAGTTTCACCGACTTCAAAGACGATGAATACCATTTATTTTGGAATATGTGAGAAAAGCAAATTAGGACCAAGGGATTTTAAACGCAGGCAAAAAGGGCTTTCCAAAACCCTGAGTAAGTTGGGTTTCAAAACAAATCCTCATGACTGAGGGGAAACATCATACTATATCAGGCATTGTTCCCATCTTCTGCCCTTCCACACTCCTGTTCTATTGTCTTACCTAATTTTTTTTTCAAAAATAATTGAATATTTCAAATAACAGAAATATGTTTAGGCATTTATATTCAAAGACTAGACTTGTTTCCCAAATCGTATGAAAAATTAGCTTTTTCCTATTATTTTAACTCCATCTTTTTTTTTTTTAATTCTCAAATTGTCTATATAGTGGAAAATTGATAAATACTTTATACATTATTACAGCAGCCATATGAAACTTAATGTATGTACAAGTACATGTGAAACAGATTTTGGACAAGAAGAAAGCACAAAGAATACCAGAGAAAATGCATACCTGATAGAAAGTCTTTAGATAGTAGTGAAATGCAGTAAGAATATTCAAACCGCCTTGCGGGTTCACATTAACATTGATTTGTTTTTATTCAGGAGATTGTGAATTGGTGACACCCCAGAGGAGAGTTAAACACGTGGACAGAACTTCTGTGTGGAACGTTTTGTTTGCAGCTATGTACATGAAAGGTATTTTTGAGAAGGAATTTGCTGCAGTCACAGCCTAGCAAAGCAAACTTACTAATTAACTGCAGGCTGCACCACTTGCACTTAGCTACGTGCCCAGGCTGACAACACCACCTTCAGTGCCGGTTTGCAAACAAATTTAAATATTCAGTGTACAGCTTCTGGGAAAAAGGCCATCTTTCTTCATGCTGTAGCTTTGGGATGTAACATTTATTAGTGACTTATGCTTATTTCCACTGGCTTTGTGATGCCAGGAGAGTTAGCAGCAGGCTGAATCCTCTAGGTGTATACACCCAGTAGGAATGGGGAAGGGAAGGAACTACTATGAGGGATGGAGCAGAGGGAGGAAAGTGAAGATGCCTGTGCAATGTTGGTTGGCATTATGGAGAAACAAAATCTCCTTTGTGGCAAATGCAGAGGTTTAAAATCTGTTTACACTCTGTGCCAGAATGTAAATGATTTCTATTAAAAAAGTTCACCAAAAGTAAGTGAAATATTATCTCCACCAAGCGTCTGATAACCACCCTCAACATCTTTTGATCTTCTGTGTCTCTTCCTACCAGTTGGCCATTCCTTTTCTGCCAGGCTCAAAACTTTGATACTCTGCTGAGTGAACCCCCCTTCCCTTGTCCTTTTTTCCTACCTTCCTGGAAAAAATGATGACTTTTCTTTTTTT
Organism: Monarcha castaneiventris obscurior; assembly: GCA_026261815.1. Classification (NCBI taxonomy): domain Eukaryota; kingdom Metazoa; phylum Chordata; class Aves; order Passeriformes; family Monarchidae; genus Monarcha; species Monarcha castaneiventris. Next base: position 9,264,170 of record JAMPIT010000230.1, on the reverse strand, counting down.
CTTGGTGCCTCAGGCTGAAGAATAACTGCCCTTAATTTGTGAAGGAAATGCTGAAATCTTTTGTTGGACTGTGAACTCTTGGAGATGACTGGCGTTAGCTTTATGCTGCATCAAGGGTTCATGAACAAAAGTAAACTTCCTCAGGCAAATGTATTTCTTCCCCTCTTAAAACACTGCTCCTTAAAATGATTCCTGCTCAACTTGTAAAAAACCTTAGAATAGCAACTTCAACTTGATAGGAAGCATCAAACTCTTATATGTGATACCGAAAACAAAAAAAAGAACGAATAAACCCAGGTCAGAGTGTACACTTCTAGAGAAATCTTACCTTATTACTGGATTAATATTGTTCATCCCCACTTGGGATTGCCATAGTTTAAATCTCTGGACAGTGAATAGAAACAATTTACAGACTCACAGCATCCTTAGAAGAAGTTTTCAGAGATTTTCCCAAGGCTGACCAAAGGTAATCAATTTGCAGTTCCTACTTCATAATATTACCTGTGATTCATCTAATGCATGTGCCCTCTCCTGCAAAGGTATTCCAGCTGGTTTACACTCACCATGACTGAATTCATGCTTTATTGTAAAATTTGTGAGGGAGTGTGCTGTGGTGTCACAATGTACTTGAAGTGATAAATGAAGTGATCCTGACAGTGTATAAGCTCCAAGATGATAGGCTGTGTATCCATAAATATTAGATATCATTATATGCTCTCCTAGGCCATGAAGACCATGGAGACCATTTCTGCTCTTTAATCTCTAATATAATTTGACTCCTAATTTCATCCACAGAAGAGACTAAGCTGAAAACAACTCCTACCTCTACCTCTACCACCTCTTGAAAGCATTTGATGCATGAGTTAATTTATTCCATATCATAATTAATCATTTTCTCTCTCACTATAAATATGTACAATGTCATTTACATTGCAGGTGTTCACTTTACCATCAGTATAGTAAGTGTCATTTCCCATAATTAAGTAGAAATACTACATTAAACAGTTAAGATGCATGTTATAACAGAAGTGAGAAGTGAAACAGAACCATTTTGCTATGAACATGCCAGTACCTACCAAGAAGATGTTAAGTTCTCCAATCCACACTTGAATCTGCATAACGAAGCAAAGAAATGCATGTAATTAGCATTGCTGACAATATGGGAGTTTTAAGTGCTCACCTTGAATCAGCTTGAAAAAGACCCACATGATTTTGAGGATAGGATTGTCAGCAAAATTATTGACAGACCACACTGCTATTTATGCTATCTATGCACCTATGGCACAGGTTCATGATGCTGCTTCTGCTTGTCATGGTCATTATGGACTTCAGCAAGAGCATCATCCTTCTACATTCTCTTTAGAGTGATGGTAATCAAGATGAAAGGTAGCCAAAAAGGGCAGGAACCCCTCTATGAAACCTCCTTGATTTGAAAGTAAAATAAATTTTTCATCTTAATAAAATAATATTAAAATCAATAAAATGGGTGAAAGGACAGAATCATATTTGATGATAGGCTGAATTTGATACTGAAAAATGCTACAATGAAAATATATAGTTGTCAAGCAGGGTTAGTCCAGTTAATTAAAAAAACCCCAAACAAAACAACCAACCAACCAGAAGAAAAAAATTCTGGTGGGTCTTCTATCTCATCTTTCCTTTTAATACACACTGAAGAAATCTCTCAAAGGACAGTGTATTGTACTAGTAATATACCACACAAAGCTACTAAGAGAAAACACATTGAATGGCCAAACTATCCCTCTTAAAGAATATTACACAGATACACAGAAGAACTGAAATGATCATGTCAGGTTAAATCTTCAGAAGAAAAGACTATGGCTCTATCCAAGCATTAATGCTGGGTTTGAGACTGGTTGTCACCAGATAACTGGCAGAAGATGGTAGAAGACCCTTCCAGCAAACATGTGGATATAACTTGTCTTTTCTGTCAGGTATCAGCAGATTGTGTCTGGCAGCACTTTTGTCATTGAGCCCTGGAGCACAAGATTTGATGGCCATTTCAATGAGTTAAATTGCATTGCTTGTATAACTCCAGATATCACTGTCAGCCATGGGATCATTCAGTCTCACTAGGAATCTTCACTGGCCTCATGTCATCTGAGAATGACCTCTATTACCTAATTACACACTGTAGAAAAAAAAAAAAGTGTTTCCTTAGAATTGTTTCCAACTTGCACTTTCTTTTTTCTTGTTTTTACTATTTATCAGAGAAAAGGGACATTCTCATTCTTCCATTTCGATATCAGTCACCATTTCATGTACTTTTGATATGTTTGCTCAATTCCTCTCCCTTCTAAATCAAATCATTTCATCTTTCGAAACCCTCCTCCTTAAAGTTCTTTTTGTTCACTGCCATTATCTTCCTCTGATCATACGAATATATGAAGTGTAAATTCAAGACTTGATACTGCAAGATCCTTAACACTGTTTGTCACTCACCAGATACTTAATTTAAAGCATACAAATATTCCCTCTGCTCTCAGCGAGTCTTTTTGTGTAATTTAATCAATGTTGAAGACATTGCTGCTGGATGTTGCCAAATACATGTTTGTGCCTACAACCAAAAAACCCCATGCAATTTTATTAGTCACCCTGGAAGGACAATCCATGTAGCTATTGATTTCAGCAACATATTCATATGCTTCAAAATAGGCCTAGAGTTAAGCTTTTGCTTCTTCAGATTAATGCCAATCTGCATGCATTTTCTCCCAGAAGACCACACACTTACAACTCTCTGAACACACTATGACAACAATCTGCATGGAAACAAAAAAGAGATACTGGGGGAAACAATGAAATGAAAAAGAAAATGTAAAAAGAAAACTAAATTATGAAACCAAATTATGGCTAAGCACAATGACAATAAATACTTTCAGCCACAGGCAATAAAATATTGCATCATTAATAAAGCTAAGTGGAGAAAAATTTTGCTTGTCACTTTCATTTATAACTTAAATTTTATACTTTATCCTTACATGCTAGCTCAGTGAGTTACACATCTCTCAGGCAATTCCCCTCTGGCCCCAGCAATCATGAGTTACTGTGGTTTCAGAAAGTGGTGAACTGGGTAAATGGGAACTGATTTTACAGGATGAAATAATGGCCTAATTCAAGAGTGTAGCAGTTTTAAAGGAAAGACAGTTGAGACAGGGAAACAGGAAGGAATTGATGATGTGGAGGTTAAAACTCCAGGTTCTCATGGATGTGAGAGACAAACCTGAGAGAACTTTTGGAGCATTCTTAGCTGGGTTGTTTGATTAACCATTCATGGGTTTGCCCAGGCTGTCAGTAATAGATACAAATAATGCTGCTCTTGCCCTTCCCAGTGATCCAAACACCAAATCCATTCCATGTCCTAGCTCATAGTGGTCATTCAAGAGACTGACCAAATTCTAAGAAAAGCCTGAAGAACTAGGTTAAAAGAGCTCTTCATTCTACCACTTGGTTCCAAGAAAAGCCTGGAAGAAACAGTGGCAAATTATCTGTTAGTTATGCAGTGTAAGGGGCAGGTGCATCAGTGGTGTTTGTGAGGAAGCACCTCCACTACGTTTGCCTTTCTTCAATAGATTTAAATGGGAATAACTCCATTTATGTCCCTAAACAAGTTACGGCTGTCTGGGGTCTTGTTCTGCATATTTGTGGTATATCTCTAATTCAGGCATCAAGGCTGGGGAGATTTACTGGGTAGGAACCCAGCACAGCAAGTTCTCCCATATGAACCGAATTTTTGAGAGACAGGAAAGCAACAGCTGAAGATAAAACTCCTGGCACTACCAGCTTCACAAGGAAGCAAAAAAACCTCACATGCAATCTCAAGGGAAATGGGTGTCAAAGGAAAAAAGGACTAATAGACTAAATGTTAGTTCCCTTGAAATCTCCCTTCTACCACTAGAGAAACTAATCATTACTACCAGCTCCAGTCCTTTCAGCTATTTAAAGGGTACGGTGTATCAGCGAAAGCTGGGCATTACATTTGGTTTTACTGTATGAGAGAGCAATGAGATAGATATTTTATTATTTTACTGCACTTATTTTCTTGTTCTATGCTTTTATGTGAGGGCATCTTATGGACACCCTGTTGTAAACTGCAGAGTTGTTTATGGTTTATTCCCCTAATATGTTTCATACTGAAGTTGAAAACTCTGTTGTGGTAGACAAAATTCAATCTAAGAAAGTGAGCAGCCTAGAAATAAAAGAGAAAGAAAAGTATAGCAGGAAAAAAATCACATCAGCTCAACCTGAATATATGGGCAAAGATTTTGAGGATTTACTATCCACGGAAGTAAATGGAAATGTTGCTCATTACTTTGGGTTCAGTTCTGGCACCCTGTAACAACCCCACAATTTATCCAGTAGCAAAAACTGTTCCAAAGAAAAGACTGTGCAAGAATCTTTGGAATTCACAAATCCATTGATTAAATTAGTTCTATTAACAGTATTTCTTTATTTGACATTACTGTGCATACATATGTACATTAAACAGCAACTGTAATTGTTTCCACATTCCTATTGATTCCCAGTATCATTACTGCTATTGGATTCAGCCATCTTCATTTAAGCTCTGGTAAAAACACATGAAGATTCCTTGGATCAGGAGAGACTCATACTGGCAGGCTGGAGATCAAAAGGAAAGATTTATTATAAAGATAAACAAATGCACTTCTCATCAGTATCCTCTGAACCTGGCCACAATATAAGAATTTTGTGTTGTGTCTTGCTACATCAATTAATTAAGTTCATTTTTGCAGTTAAACTTTTTTCTATTAACAGTATTAGAAAGTGTTTCTTATAACCTTATATAGAATATATCTGTTCCTTGTCTCTTACATGCCATAATTGGCATTTTAATGCACTGCCAGGCTGTAAGGAACTAATACATCATATTATGTAACTATATACTGAGGTTCATTCTTCTACTGCAAAATGTGCACATATTTAATATTAAGCCTTTTTTTAAATCTTCTAAATAAACATTTACATGTACTTCTATATTTTATCTAGGGGCAGCTAAATCTCAATTTTATAGACCGATATCTGATTACAAGAAAACTGAATAATTCAGTTACTACCATAGTAACTACTATCATGTGCTTTGCCATAGGGTTTAATGGGAGATTACCACTGACTTCAATGGGCGTGTATCAAACCGTTAGGAAGGTGCATGAAAATTAGATATCTGAGTCCCTTAAATCTGAATTTGATTGAATTTGAATTTCTTTAAACAAAATTTTCCCACTGACGCCATGTGATTTGGAACACATTTATATACCAACACATACACTGGTAGATTTCATGTAATTAAAACCTGCTTGCGTAAAAATGTTGTGATCTATATGTTTAAACACTGCTAATGGGGCCCAGTTTAAGTTAATCTATTGAATAATTTGTCAGACACAAAAGCTGCCTTCTGACTTTGCATTTTGTTGATTCCTACTGAATTCTTAGAGAAATACAATTCTGCATTCTGAAAATTAATCCCTATATTGTTCTTATTATTACTTGGGATCAGTTGTAATTAAATAGGTTTCTCCATACTGAAGAAACAGGTCTGAGCTACACAGGGTGACTGATCTCAAAAATGGATGCTCCAGACCTCCTGCAGTTCTTTAATCCTCTTGATATAACACACTGTGATAGAAACTACCATTTTTTTAATAGCATTACTGTACCAGAAAGCAACTCAGTGGATGTCTCACTCATGAATGAAGGGTTGAGGTGCCGTTTTTCACAGTCACTGATTTATGGATCAAGCTGTCACTGTTAAGCTGTGGTGATATTCCTGTATTTACTTTCAACAAACACATTCCTGAATAATTTTTGCTATAATTATAGACAGGTAGCTGAAGGCAAAAATGAAATAAAATAATAACAAGGATGGGGAAACAAACCAAAACTAAACCAACAAACAAACAAACAAACAAAAATAAAAATGAACAACAACATGAAAAAAAACAAGCCAAGGGAAAGGAAAGAGAAATAACAATTTACTACAAAGATTATCTACTTAATAATCCCAACAGAATATTGTCATGGTGTTAAGTCCAGTCAATGTACCTGCAACTTTTAACTTGAAAAAGTTCTTTTGAAAACCGAGCAAAATAACTAGCTTTCAAACTCTGGGATGTCTCACATATTAGGCTTGTTTAATGTCTGGTCCAGTGGGAACCCAATTTCATCTGGATTTTCCAAGGGCAATAAAATCTCTTAGTTCACTTTATCTTATTTTCAATGTATTTTTGTCTGCATGTCAGCTTTTTAATTGTTTTTAATTTCATTATTTCAGCTCATATTTTCTGCTCTCCAAATGCTTTTGTTCTTATGAGTCCCTAATTCAGTATTCTTCTGCCAGCAGATACCTGCTTATCATCTCGCATAACACAGAGGTCTCGAAAAGCTTTCCTGTGATGGAGAATTATCTGCATCATGACTTACATAATTTTCATCAGATTTCTCTTCACCATCCCAGCATTCACATAAGCACTTTGCTCCAGCTGTACAAAGTATGTATTCCTCCCTCACTGGCTATCAAACTGGAACAGACAAACGGCTAAACTTGAGTCTATAAAATTTGCAAATTATTATCATATAATATCCCTGCAGATTGTTGTCGTCACCTCTGTGATTTGCATGCACTTTTCTGTGTATTACTCGCTAGACTTCTACAATTCAGAATGCAGAGTCCAGTTTCCCAGGCTTAATGGAGTCAATAGATACCTAGGAAATACAATACTAGGAAAGTGGGGGCATAGGAGGCCACATCTCTTTTCCTCAAGTAAACATCTAAAATATATTAGTTGGTACACACTAGAAATGCCTCTGCCTCCCCACTAACTACAAAGGGAACTCACCCACCCACCCAGCTGCAGACATTTATGCTGTGGACTTCTAAATTATGTGATGTGTATTCCCTCTTGATGACCACATCCTTGTTTCTGTCAGAAGTTTTTAGCAATGAAAAGAGTTAATATCACAAAGCAAATAATAAATTATAAAACTCCCCACCTGAAATTTTAGGTTGGGAAAAAAATCTTCCCAGGAAAGTGGTGGAAAGCTATTTGTAACATCAGACGCAAAGATACAGGAAATGTTTATGTGATTAAAAATATTTCTATCAATGATAGAGCTTCCCATGAAGAAGTTTCTTGTTACTGTCTAAACAAAAATGGGCAAAGTAGTCCAAACCCACAAATCTACTATAAATGAGAATGTTCCAAGTTTCTACTCCATATCCTTTTATCACCATAAGACTGTTTTGCTGACATAGCAACTGGAATAAAGAAACAAAAGAACAGAAACTGAAATTATTGTACTGAAGACTGGCTCTATTTTTTTCTATTTATTTGAGAGGGAAGCTTTTATTTAATTGGTAATCATTACCTTTAATTGTCAGATATAACAAATATTTTCTATTGCTGATGTCCCTTGAGGCAATTAAAAATAAACACTATTAGAATGAATCCTCTGTCTTTCAGGAATCTTCTGTGAAAAAAATTGTTGGTTTTGATAAGCATACAGCGATTTTTGTGGTTGAAAGCCCTTCAGATTTCTCAGGTCACCTCTCTGTTTTGGATCCTAAAAGAAAAAAAACACCTTAAATCAGGCAAAATGCTAAATGAAGAAACCAATGTAGAGAATGCCTTTAGCTTTAAAACACATATTTTTTTTAAAAATAGAAATTATTTCCCTGCCCAAAATAAAAGGAAACATGAATAAACATTTTACTTCATGTCTTTTCTTGGAAAAGTTCATTCCCATGCCCAAAAGAGTACAAACAGTGGTGGTCATCTCACTACAGTGAAAATAGTTAAGCAATATGCAGAAGTAATATGTTCTTATTTATAGTAATACTGAAATAGTAATCATTCCAGTAGTCCAGTAATATTCCAGAAGTACTTATTCCTGACAAACTTTTAACTCAAGCTGGAGTTAAAGCAAGTTGCAGCAGTGCTTTTTTCTTTGTGCAGTTTAACATGCATTCAACTGCTCCAGCTGAAAAAGTTGTGATTGAAGTTTCTTTTGTTTTTGGGACTCCAAAACCAGGCAGCATTATCTCAGCGATGGATTTGATACACTCTTCTGATGCTGCAGTAGGAACTAATAAGGTTGTTCAGTTCTGTAGTGAGAAAACCACGTAAGGGTCATCTGTGTGCAATCAAAATAAACAAGAAGTGAGTTGTCATGCTGAAATTACCTTCCTTGGAGAGGATAAAAACATGTGTTAAGAGATCGGTAGAACAACATCTTTTAGACACTACTGCAATCTCCTTTGAAAAGGTTGTAGCGATGGAGCAGCTGAGAGATGTCTCAGGAAGGTAAAAAAATCTTACAGATACAAGGAAGGTGAAATGTAAAACAAAGCAAAAGAAGAGAAGCTATTACTGAAACCACAGTGAAAACCACAAAAAAAACCAACAAAACCTTAATATCTACCCAAAAGACTTTACTCTCAGTAAGTTTTTGACCCCACATAAGGGTTTGTCTTTGAATACAAGAATCTGTTCTTATATAGAATAACAGCAATTACAGCAGGTAATCCGAAGAGTAAAATTCTAGGAGATAATTTTCTGTTGCAGGAATTAAAGGATTAAGCACTTTAACTCAGTGAGTGTTGTCTCTGCAGGAGAATGGCACATCCCTAACAAATATTATTGTTGCTATCTGTTTCCCATTCTGAGCACTCATCTTTGCTGCTTGGACTTTCATTAATTAATAGTGGATAGCCTAAAACCCACAGCAGTCTCTCTAACAAAGACAAGATGGTCCAAGCAAGATATAAACCAAAATATTCACATGGTAGAGGTCTGGTTTCATTTCTCTGTGGACAAAGGCACACAAACTTTCATACCCTGAGCTAGTCCCCTAAGTGTAAGCACAGCTGTGGCATGCTCAAAAGCAGTATACTATGGCACTATGCCTGAACAAAGCTCTGTCAGGAGCAGAAAGGAAGAATATTAATAATTTATGACAACATTGGGAGTCCTTTATCTGACCAAACTCTGTAAAAATGTGTCAATGAAAATAAGAATAAAGACCAATGTATTTTACTAGATACATGCAAAGTGCTACTGAACCTCTCAAAAAGTAAAGAAAGGTATCTCTAATGACACCTATTGTGTTTTATTGCCTTCAATTTAAATAATAACCAAGAGCCTCTTACCAAAATGCTCAACCACCCTGATGCACCATTAGCAGCAGAACTAAATCACAGCAACATTAAACAACTCATCAAGACCTCAGTCAACCTACGGAATTACTTTTCTATCTTTTCATTCCCTAGAAAGCTTCCACTCAGTTTCTGTCCACCGCATTTCCTAAGCCAACCTTGAGAGTCCCTGAGGAACTGTAATGGAGCCATAGAGGACCAAAGGCATTGACAGAAACCTGGTACAGTCTGTTAAAGGTTCTTGTCAACGCAGACACATGAAGCAGCAGAGAGCTATGTGTTTTTTGGGCAGGTCAGATAAGGGAGCAATAATAGACTTTGCAGCTGTGTAAAGCAACTACTGTCTTGTACTTTGACTCTCTCTGGATAAAGGGAAGTCCTGCCCACTACATATGATTTGCTGTTTCCCTCTCAACACCTTTCTCAAGAGCACCAGGCAAAAAAATACCACCTCTGAATCATAGATATCGGACAAATAGATTATTTCCCTCCTGAAGAGTCAGGGCAGAAAACACAGAACTATGGGTCTTCTCCACTTTTTCTTCCAGTCCATGGCTGAGGTCTCTCACCACTGGCACAAAGTCCACAGAGCATTTGTTCTATGGCAGCAAATATGCAAGGCCACATCTCTGCCTCTGTGACTTTTACACAGCCAGTGGATGAGTGCCAGCCAACAGACCTCTCTGGAGTACTCTGGCTGCTCATACAGCTTCACTCTCACCCCACTGACACAATCTTAGCAGGATCCATAAATAACCAAAAGAATTCAGTCAGTGCTGAAATAAACACAAGGGGCCAGATTGTATTGGTGTTACTGAGACAAGGAATGTGTTTGGGCTGTTGGTGCTCACCTCACAACCAGATTGCAGCAATGTGCAGATGTCTGTAACACACTGACCTAGCACACCATGGAGATAGAAATCAGCCACTGTGTCATCGGTACTTACACTTGGTAAACAACAAAACCAAAGATGTATTCCTTAGTACTTCCTGTTAACACTGCCTTCTGACCCAGTTTCCCTGAAAATGAGAAGCAACATTTAATTGCCATGGCAACTTCCTCTTCTTACGCTTGGATTCATCTACTCTGAAGACCATGCAGCTAAACCATCAGCTTGACCTTCAGTACTTTGGCCAGCAATATACTCTGCCTGCCTAGTTGTTCTTGCATCATTGTTTTGATAAAGAGGATCCAGAGACAGAATGGTTGACTTTCCTGCAAAGCATCCCTGGATAACATAAAATTTTTCAAAAATTGCTTCATATCCCCTCTGTTCAAACAATGCCTTCAGCCACAGAGGGGGTGACATTGCTCAGAACAATGACATCTATTCAAATTTGTAAAGCAAGCACTTGATAGACATGCTGCCTCCTGCACAATAACTTCACTGAATGAGCTGTTAGCTTATCTAGCTTCTGCACTTTGAAATATACAGTTTGAGAAAGTCAAGCACATGCCAGCAGTCCTAGACTCCAATTTATTAGCTTGAGAAATGTTTTCAGTTTCATACTGAAAATAACCAAAAATGTGACAGCTCATTTTATTTGCTCAGCTTTTGCTGATTGACAGAAGTGAGAGTGAGCACTAATTCACTATGCAGCTATGAGGACACCAGCAGAGAGTGATGAATTTCTAAGAATCATCTCTTAGACCATGTTACATAATCTTACTCTTTGCTGTATTCACAGTTGACATCCTGCAACACTTAATCCTATGGAGGATGTCACCTAACATGGATTCTTTGAGCACATTTGTCAGAGATCTGTGCATGAGGTACTTGTGTCTCTATACTTAGGCCTGGAGCCGATGTCGATGCCACCAGAAATTATTTTACCAGGTAAATCTGTCATTTGGGTATTACTGGCTCTGGAATATTTCCAGCTAGACAGGACAATTCACAAAAAAAAGCCCCGTAGAGTAAACAAGTAAATACCCTATTAAAAAATGTTTCCAAGTTACCCAGAAGCTACTACCTCACCTTAAGTAGGGAAAAGAGGGAATGATCACAAAAGACAGACCTTACCTGATCCTGACTTGGGAAGGAAGATGGTTTTTTGATAACACACTGTGTCAAAACCAACACACACACATAGAGTGTAGCCTTCTCTTCAGCTAAAGAGAGTTATAATATTTAACAAAATATAAATGATGGGATTCAATAGCATTGCCAGATCACACCTATTTTGTTTTCTAAACTTGAAATAGTTTGCAGTGTTTGCTAATTTTTGAACTTTGTGGAGCCTACTTTTTTAATAGAGCTGTAGTTCAATTCCTTACAAGACTTCAATGTTGTTTTTTTAAAAAAAAGCCATGACTGCCAAGACCATAGAAGTATTCATACTGAAGAGGAGAAATTATGTCTGTTAAGATCATCAGGAGCACTTAAAAGGATTTACAAACACAACAAATGAGTTTACAAACTGTACACAAAATGTTGCTGTTGGATTTGCAGAGATTCCAAACCAATTTCCATTGTGTGAACGCCACAGCTTAAGAAGAAAACAAAGATAGAAAGATATATCCTGTCCCGTACTCCTTAGAGCATTTCTTAAGCATTTCTTCAAAAATCTCATTCCTTATCACCTATGGAATATTAATTTATAGTATTTTAGAACATACAATCGAAAACGGTCATGACTATCTTAAGAAAGGAATATCTTTATTTTAACTGCAGCAGTGGAGCAAGCACTCTTATTTTGTGATGAAAATACAGGAGTACCAGTGATCTCAGAAGACTAGAGGTATGCACAGACATCCTCAAGAACGCAAGTGGAAGAGAAGATTTGTAAATGCCTTGTATTGTTTCATGCAACAATATAGATTTTCAAAGGTTTGATGTTTTTTCCCCACTCAGAACAGACCAATTGTCAATTTATCATGTACTGTTTGTATTTATTTCAAAGTATTCTGATTATTCCATATTATTGGTTAAATGAGAATTGTATGTGTACTAGGCAACTTCCAGCTGTCTAGTATTAGTCCAGTAATGAAAGTGCCTTACTGAGTCAAGTAGAAATCCATTGATGTCCATTGACAAATTTTCATTGATAACAAGAGTTCTGCAGCTAAAAATATTTTATTGAAGAGAAAAATAAGTTCTATTGTGGGCTAACCAAAAGTTCTTGCCACAGTGAGACAAGAGCTAAACATCACTGTAACACCAGGAGGTGCTTACTAGAATGAACACAGGCAATACCTAACCTTGGATAAATCTTTAAAACATCAGGTGAATTGCCTCTTTAGTCTCAGTAAATAGATGGAAAAGGAATTACTTTAGGTAACTACACAGACAGACCATTAAAATCTAATCTGCTATCACAAATGTACTAAAAGAATAAGTGACAGTTTTGAACAATATCAATGTTACTTTTCTTGAGTACATTACAAAGAGCTTTCAGCATACTTGCAGATGTGTAATGTGTAACATTACCTGCACAGAAAAAGCCAAGAACTATCTAAACTACAGGGGTTTATAACCATTTCATGGCTGATGATATCGCTATGGAGCATCTTACCAAGTGAGTCAGTTAAGCAGGAAATCAAGAATGTTTCAACTTAAACAATCCTTCATCAAGGGCTGCCCTGCTCAGAAGTTCTGTTTAATGAACTTGTAAACTGCACTATAAAGTTAAAGGAAAATCTGACTGCTCACTTTCCATGTTTATACCTTCTTTAGGAAACATCTGCTCGCCATTCTGCTGCTTCTGCTTCCCCTCCCCCACACACTTTCTTTTCCCTGCTTCTATTATTTCTTACATTCAGGCATTTCTTGTTTCAGGGGTTGAAGGTTTAGGCAATCTTTTAGTCTTTAAAACCTGGCATTTCTGGGTTTCACTGAGGTCACCTAAGCAATGAAGGAACTAACAACTGTTTGCTGGATTGTAACTGGCAAAATGATTTTTTCCCCAGGGGGTAGAGTTGTGACCTGATTACATGGTGGGACCAGAAGGGAGCTCTTTTTGAAGGTTTTACCCTTCTTGCAGCTGTGCCAGCACATGTACACAATTCTGAGCTGTTAGCCTGATGGAAAATGCAGTTTGAAAGCTCCATGCAAGTCTGACTGCTACAAAGCTGACATTTTATTAACAAGTGTTATATTTGTGAGTTGTGCAGCCCCAACTTTACTCTGGAATTTAAAAGGTCACTGCAGACACCAAATAAGGCTTTAAACCTTTAAGACCTGCTGTGAAGGACAGCTGGCAGGGCACGCAGAACTCTGCCACAGGGTGATAGAAGAATGAAGGGAATATTTTAGCAGAGAGCTGTCACTAATTAACACAAAATTGATTTACTTGAAAGATAAATATATTTGGAAATGGTAAATGCCCCAGAAAGAATGTTTGGCCATCAGCTGTGCAAGCACTTGCTAAGTCAGAAATACACAAGTCGTGCCTTGGAAAGCTTCGGAAGCAGCGAGGCCGAGGATCTCCAGACTTGGAGACATTACATTGTGGAGTTGGATGCTTATTTCACATCAACTGCAGAAATTCTGCTGCTCACAGTGGACCAACCCCTGATTTACACCTACCAAAATGAGAGAAGAGCAGCACTTTCTGAACATCATGCCCAATATTTGCACTTTTCTGCACCAATCTCCAGGTGCTGTGGAACACCAGCACTTTGAAACAGCAATACCAGGGACTTCAATCCGGTGGATCACAAATATGAGGTACTAGAAAAAGCATTTCTCCTACATTTGGATCCATGTACATGACACGACAGCACTGACAGTACAGCCTTGCACTTCCAGCAGGGTCAGGGGGTGTGCAGGATCTGAAGGGAGAGGTATAAAAAAGTTCCCACTGACGTTTTTCTCATTCAAGTATATTTTTTCTTGGTTCTTTGCCCACAGAAAGTTTTAATACACCTGGCATTCTGATTTTTGTGGCTTTTTTTCTTGTATGAACATAAAATAGAGCAGGGCTGAAGCTTTTTCTGCTAGTACAGGATAGCCTCACAAGGTTCTTACTCAGTCAAAAGGCACATGATAAAAGGCTGCTGAAAAACTGAAGGCCATGGGAAATCCTGCCCAGGACCCAGGGGGATCACACAAATATGAATAATTATAATAATTATTATAATTTGAAGGTGCTTCTTTGAGGATTACCTTTATGAGGGACCACAGGGCATTCCTCTTGAAAGACCAAGATGGTCAACATTGAGTCCAAGATGTCTCATGATGAATTAAATATATGTAAACTCTGTTGTAACATAGAGACAACTTGTTAATTCCTTCGTGGAAGACCACATCCCATGCCAGCAAATCTTAAACTGTCTTTCCTGTGTGAGGCCACCAAGAACATCACGTATGGCCTCTGTGTTGAATCATACTCTCCCAAATAACTCCAATAAAATGCTTTAATAGGCACCAGCAGAATGCAGTGGCCACACCTCAATTACATTTAGCTTCAAGAACATCCATCCCAGGATGTTGATGTGCAGCACCAAACCCGCTCAGTAAGGCATCCAATTGCTGGGCAAGGGGGCCAGGCAGTAAGAGGCTGTCTGCCAGCCACATCATTCACACTTGCAAATTACCAGAGCCTTGCAGGGGATGCCAGACAATGGTTTTAAAGTGTCCTGATGTGCTGCCCAGCCGGTGTTCAGAGCAACTGGAAAGCACATACACAGGTACTCCAGGAAGGCACCTGAGACAGTGAAAGAGACATGGTGCTTATTAAGGTGCTGACTGAATGGATTCCACTGTGTTAACTGAGAATCCATCTGCTTTTGCCAGATGTTAAATAATTAACCTCATCTCAGCCTGATATAATATATTCTTAATAAATGCTTTATTTTTTTCCTCAAGATTCTTGTGTAAGTTAACACAATTAACCCAGAGCCAAAAAATAGATGTGAGCCATTCCACACGGCACCATGCCTTGCTCCCACGGAAGGATGCCTATGAGTGCTATGTATTCACAAGTCCACCTCTCACAGTGAGGTTAACATGGCAATTTTTGTGTCACTGGCTTCAACTGAAACACATTTGGTGCAAAACCTCTGCAAAAGGAGGCGAGTCTAAAACACAGTAGCAGCACTTCAGATCTTGTGTCACTCCAGGACTGCTCATTCTACAGTATAATTTAGTGAAGCTTTTGGATGCTTAGATGTCATCCAACAGAGAAAATCCACTGGAGTGTTGCAGAACACTGGAGCTGCCCCTCCACTGGAAGCCATGGGAAAGAGAAAGTCAAAAATTTCTATGACATCTTAAAACACACTGTAACAAAGAAATTCACCAGTAACAAAATCTAGACAGTGTATCAACCTTTTGGGTCCCCGGGATAACACAGAGGGAACGTGAATGGAAACATGAGACTGACCTTTCGTCTGCTTTCCCCTTGCAAATCTTAAATTCGAAACACATTCTATACAGTATAATAGAACTTCAGAAGGACTAATGTATAGCCTATAGGACCGAAAAGGGGAGCAGAGAAGTGGGCAGAGTCAGAATGGTTTTCTTTGTAATTGCCTACTGCAGTTGGAATGAAACATTCTACTTAAATTATACTTTATTCTGTGGGGGTTTTTTTAGTCTCAAAAGTGCAGAGAAACTGCCAAAATGAAACATTCAGACTCCACTCAGTGTTAAATGACTGAAGATGATGTGCTTCCATGTAGTACAGTATCTCATTAAATCAGGGTCTAATCAAGCTGTAAATGAAACATGTCAAGGCACTGGCTGGCCAAACTGTCTCATTAGTGTCCGACCTCCACTTGCAGAAAAACTCTGTAAAGGCTGACTTTCAAAGTGGGAATACTTTTGTTTCATGAGGAATATGGAGGTGAACAGTGTGTAGTTATGCTAGAGGGTTACTTCAGTGTGCTCAGGAAGGTTTTAAAGTTTAGTTCTGCACAATGCACTGTTACTTCAGAGGCCTTTCAACACAGATTAATTTAAGAGAAATTGAAAATACTAACGAATCTACATCTGAACCAAAAGGTAGGACCCATCTTACCTATTGATCTGTGTTCTGCAGAACCAGTGTTTGATACCAGTAGCCATCAACCTCTGACTCTGAACCTACAGATTTGGTGTCAGCTCTGCTGCTTTGAGGGCCATATTCAGCCTTGTATTTGACAGTACATTTGGAACCAACATGGTGAAGCAACTGAACATAGTAAATCCATTTGTAACAACTCCACAGCTCTTCACAGCTTCATTTTATTTCTTCTGAAACATGTTCTTTTACGTCTTAGCGGTGCCAAAGCTAGATGAGGATACATGAAGAACACAAAAATCTTTCCAGCATGCCTCTGTTTCAAGGGTGAGAAAAAAGATATGGACAAATTTGGCATGACTGAGAATAAATATAAACTCATTCCATGTTTCTTTGCAAATGAAAATTGATAGAAACCTTCAGCACCTTCCACCTCTTGGCCACTGTCTCTGAATGACAGAACTCCCACTAAGATCTTTTACAAAAATTAAATCAGAGGATGGGAGAAAATTCTAGTGCAGATAGAGAAAAAATATGACATCCAGCATCTTGGAAAGGAGGGCAGGGTTGAGAAATAAAGCCCAAAAATTCTTATAAATATTATCATGAGAGCTTTAAATGTTGAGATAAGTAGACATGTCATCAATCCTTAGCATCTCCTCCAAAAAACCACAAAGAATAGTATAATAAATGCTGATAATAAATTATATTGATAAAAGGAAAAAGTATAAGACTCTCACTGAGCATTTTGGAGAGCTGCAGGACTGAAATGACCCTTTTGCAATGTTGGAAAGTTTTCTAAAAAGAAATGTGTAAGTCTCATAAGCAGAGAGCTTAACTCCCGGCATTACAGAAGTCAGTGGGAGTTCTGCCACTGACTTAACAGATCATATTTTTCTCAGTGACTGGAAGGGAGGAAAGCATGTAGCAGAGTTCGCATTTGCAAGAAATGAGTGTTGAATTCGCTGGAAGAAGTCCTGGAAGAGTAAGGTTGCAAACATGAAGCATATGTGTAATTTGAATCAGAGTGGCTCCTCACGTGCATAAAGCTAAGTCCAGCACCAAGTGCTCCTGGGATATTGAATGCTCCTAAAGAGAGGTCATATGTGTATGTCTGCTCAGAGGACACCCCACGACCACATCTGTCACATCTTAGATTTCATCAAGAGACAGCTATTACATTCATCTTGGTACCAATAATAAACCATATCATAATGTCTTTCTTTTTTCTTTTCAAATTTTTGGGCTCTTTCTCTCTCCATTAAACTTCTTTATTTCCCCCTCTGGAAATTAGAATATTTACATTAAAAATGAGGATTCAATAACTATTATGGTAACTTAGGTTAATGCACAGAAATTCTTCTTACATCATGGTCTGTGGCAAAAAATTGTAAAATTTTTCTATCACTTAACTCTTTGATTTACTGGTATCACTACCTTGTAAAGTACCTCGTTTTATTTTTAAATGTCTTGAAGCTTCTTCCCTTAAAATTACAAAACTTCAAAACAAGTATTCCTACAGTACAACTAAATTCACTCTTTCTGTAGTACCTTTTCAGGACAGATCATATTAAAAAAATTTAAAAGAGGATGAAGTGTACCAGTGGAGATTGTCCTGGGCTAGTTCTAAAAACTGAAACAATCACACAAAATAACAGAAGACTAAAAAATGAAAAACAGGTAATATATTATATTTTCCTATTTCCAGGGCTAGTTTATGCTTTTGAAAAAAAAGTCACAAGTAACAAAGTCTCCTGAACTTCCAAGAGCAATTATCTAAATATAATCCAATATGCATTATACATTTCAGTCTTGGAAAATGGGAGAAGTCAATCAAAGCAAAGTAATTCTGTTGCAGTCACTGAAGTATGTGCCTGACTCTAAGTATAAGAACTGGGGTGCAGTGTGTGTTTCAGGTCCATGGGCTTAGCCGCATGCCTGGGACCTAAATTTCAGCAAGTACTGCCCATATGCCTGTCATAAATATTGCTTTGGTTCTGCTACTATGAACCAGAACAGCTGCAGGTTTTCAGAATTGCATGGGAGATGTGGTGAACACACACACAGAAAAACATGCGTTTCCCCCCATTTCAGGAAACAAAGATACCCTTATAAATGTCCAATGCTGTATCAGCAACAATACGTGCCAGCCAACACTGTTGCTTTTTTATCACAGCTGCACTTTTATCGTGTTTGAACATCGTCCCTCCCCATCGCAGCACTTCTCCTGATGTTTACCCCTTTGCCCTATCTTCGCATTCTCTCCGTGTAAGTATAATAAATGTGTAATGCGAGTGGTATGTCAGCCAGCGAAACCAGCAATCGCTCCCTGGTGCTGGCATTTCACCTTTGACTCAGCGCCCTGGAATCCTGCCAGATCCCAAGCTTCCACGTTCCCAGGCTGCCGCCCCGGCTGCAGCGAGCAGGGGACAGGTATCAGATGTGTCACCAGTGACATCACCGGTGACACCGAGCACGCTGCTGGCTATTGCTAAATGTTATTAGTTTCAATGATGCTACAAATTGTACTACAATACTGTTGGATAACAGTGAGAGTCTTCAGCACGTTTTCTAACTTCTGCAAAAAGGGCTAAATCTTCCATTTCTCTCTTCTCCTCCCTCCCCCTGCCAAGTCATGCCACTGACAAAGTGACATGGGAGGCAGCATGTGACAATTGACATCCTATTCAGATGGCCTGAAGAGGGTCTTTATGCAAAGGAAAAAACCTGCAAAGTAAAATATTCTGCAAGATTGTTTCAGACATTCAGTTTATCTCTGTTTCAATGGAATGCTGTTTGCAGAAAAGGCTGAATCTACAAAGCTCCTCCAAGTGCTAGCCTTGCTAACTCCCGTGATTTTATCAGGAGTCTTGTGATACTTGTTGTCCTGCTAAAGCCTCTCTGCAGCACGGAAAATATTAGAGAATCCAGTATTCCATGATTAAACAAAAATCAGGCTTCACTTCTGGGAAGAAAATTCACAACACATAGACCCCACAACCCAAAAAGTTAAATTCATCAATTTGTATGGGAGAAGTTTGAGGCAACTTAAGAGATTTATGCTTGCTACTGGCATTTTAGCACATACCCTGGGTTCGTGGCTCTAGCATATGTGATGGTCCTGCTGTAAAGGCATAAGACAGCAGCAGAATCCAGCTCCAGATATATTTAAAATTTCAGATGTCCCTAAAGCTGGGGTGGGCCCCAGCCACAAGTGCTGTAAAGCTGTCTGTCACCAGAACAAGGAGGACAAAGCCCAGTCCAGCTTACAGGCATGAAAAAGCTCAGCAATCGCTCACTTCCCCATGAGATAGGCAAGATGGGAGAAGGAAACACAGTCAGGGTGTTGTATCACTCACCCCCTTATCCGAGGAGGACTGGCAACTTGCCAGGACCTTTCACTCTATTCTGTGCATGCAGAAGGGAAAAAGTAGGAATCCAGCCCCTCAGGTTTTGATTGCTAATAAGTTATCCATAGTGCCTAGTGAAAGGAATGCCTTAAAAGACATTGGCATCTACTATTTTGTTTTGCAAAGGACTCCATCCTGTCTCCTCCTCCCCCTCTTCCCCACTCACACTCACACTTCTGGGATTTTTTTCCTCCTATCATTGTTTCCATTAATGATACAAGAATGGATTCAGCCTCATTTTCAACACAACTGTTAAACAGTACAGAGACAGACTTATTTTCCTCAGTGTCTTTCGCTGGCATTCTAGTTAAAAAACAACAACAACAACAAAAAAAAAAAAACCAGTAAAGAAATGTTGAGAGAGAGAGAAAAACACCTCTATCCCACAGCAGGGAGAGGTTTTCAGTCCTTGGAGGCCCCTAGAGAACTTTGACCACATTTACTAATATCAAAGCACGGCAATATCTTTTCGATGACATCACCTTCCCACTCCCTGTAACTGAGAACTCACCGTTCCCTGAACTAGATAGTCAGAAGGTTTGAGTGCCAAAGGTCTTACACCATAGTTTCACCTACAAGTATTAGGATTTTTCAGGCAATCAGTGGCTGACCTGGTGCACCTGAAATAATCTTCTGGTGTCAAAGATTTTACTGTCTACACATCAATACTAAAAGAGCTATCCATGTCAAACTGCAAGGTTTATTTTAAGACTACCCTAGGAGGCTTGAATCTAGTATTAGGATGATATGTCTTAATCAAAAGTATGAGATTCTTAATATCCAAACTTAGGGCTCAATTATATTCCCAGATGTATTCTGGCAGTGAGCCAGTGCATGGGTGGGGAGAGCTGCCCACAGCAGAATGAATGTCCAAGGTATGCAGCAGCAAAGCCTTGTGAAAAATGAACCTTTGGGTCACAGTGATACTCTTTGGTGTCTGATACGTTACACTGGGAACAAAGACAGTCTCAGGCAAATACAATTCCCTTCCACTGATATAGTCTGGAACACTGTACGTGCAGTTTAGAGCCAACATTTACTCCATTTTAGGGAAAAAAGAAACTTATACAAACTGTTCTTTTCCATCCTGAAACAATGGAATAACACATGCTCGCTCCTTTACAGTGGTGAAATTCTGACAGTGATCTGAACAGCTGCTTAGCCACCGACTACAGCATTTACAACTGGTTAATTACAGACATCTAAATCCTTGCAACACATTTTGCATTCATGGCCCAAACAGTATAATCAGTTACTTTATCCAGGACTGCACAATAACATCTCTGTTTATCAGAGAACAGAGCATAGTAACTTATCCCAGATTCATCATAGTCAACCAAAAGATATCAACTTACATTTTCTGTTTTCTTTTTTAAATGAAAGAGAAATGAAAAAAGGGAGAGTGGAATTTTTTTTTCTTTTGTAAAAATGTGAAGGCATGAAAACTGCAGATTGAGCTTGGCTAGCTATTAACAGAATCCTTGTTCTGTGCCATGTTTATTACAATTTGATTGTAAAACTGGGGGGATGAAAAGGATGTTCATTGACACGTTTCCCATGAGTGTGATGATCTTCCTCTTGCGAGTAGCACTTCACAAGTATGTTCATTCAGTTGGAGTCCTCTGGATTTGGCTGAAAAAACTCTGGCACAAGAGACACAGGCCATGTAGGACTATCCATCACATGGCTCTCAGGAAGAACTAGCATAAATGATTCTGCAGGACAAATACTAAATACAGCAAACACAGTAAAACAAAACCAGAACCTGGAGAGACTATTTTGTTTGCTTTTGAAAGGACCAGACTTTTCTTCGTGTCTAGTTTTGCTCATCCATGAATGCCAAATCAATTTAAAAGTTTATAACTTCTCTTTCCTGAAGGGGGGAAACTGAGGCACAAACAAGTGCAGGTTAATTTTTCCATTGGTCCTTATGTTTGGGGGCCTGATATGAGGCTTGATTTTTCGGACAGAAAACCAGGATGAAAGCCCCAAGAATGTGTAAGATAACTTGCACTCCTCCCCATCCCTTATTAACAGGCTCAGAAAAGTCATTTATGTTGCACAGAATGAGTCAGTCACTGTGATTCACATACAGATCTGACAGATCATCCAGCCTGCCAGACACTGCTCCCAAATAATGCTTCAAACGCAGGGCATGGAGGGGGTAGTAATAGTACTGAAGCTAAACGCTGGATTGAGCTTTTATTTTCTAGCTGCTTTAACGACAGAAAGGGCTTTTGCCAACTGATTTTGCCCAGGAAATGAGTTCCAAGCCGTGATGTAAAAGCCCTAATGAATTCCTGCTCTGCTGACTCAGCGGTGCAGCAGGAGCAGACCCCCACTGCCTGCAAACCAGGCGAGTGCCCGTCCTGCCCAAATGTGATCGAAACCACTGTGAGTTTAATGTTTTTAAAGATAACTTAAACGTGTCTTTAAAACTCACCACAGCCAAGAAAGGACTAGAGGTTATCTGTTAGGTGACAAGCAGAATGAACTTCCAGGTACTTTTCAAATCTTATTCCTGTAAATAAGAAACAGCTGACTGTGATCCTGCAAATTCCAGTTGAGAAAGCTCTGATGATATTAATGCATTATGCTGTGTCTAGAATCCCTTGATAGAATTACAACATTACTGTACACAGCTGGGTGGATATTATTATGTTGCACAAAGAAATAAGAGATTATGCTATCAGGAGTAAAATAAACCGAGATCCGACACTAATGCACTTGAATACAAAGCTGGTGCCTCCAAATTTAGTACAGTGTGTTTTTCAACGGTAACTTTCTAACAACAAGGACAAATAAAGCCATGCACACACTGGCAAGCTCCACTGTGTGGCTAGAGAAGTTTGCTGATGACAGTCTTGTTATTGTAACAGGAAGTGACTCAGCCTTGGCAACAGGAGATCAGATATTTTATTCAGAAGCATTAGGTCATTTTTTTCCCCCTTAACCAACCAACAGTTTCACAAGGCAACTGGTTTTGTTTGAAAATAAATATCTATTTTGAAAGTGATTTGCTGAGGGAGTGTAGTTAAACATTTATGGTTAGGAAAAACCACTCAGTTTAATGCAAGGCATCTGGAAACTTGTGCTTTTAACTCTCTAAAATTTGCTGCCTGTACAAAATTCAACCCCCCAGGCAAGAATTCTCCCACTTGGGTGAGTAAAGTATAACCAGCCACATTATCATCATGAGAATGAGGATGAGTGAGGAGATTTGTGTCTGGACCAGTAACTTTCCATGACAATTAACATGACTGATGTCACTGTTAAAGTAAAACTACTTCACACAGGCATTACAGCTGAAGTAAATACGTGCCTTGTTGTAACAGCCTATTACATGATCTTTCATCAAGTACTTATAAATGGCACATGATGTTATGCTGCTTCTCCTAAAATCAGCGTAAAAGAAAAATTCTCTTAATACTTGGCATCCAGCCTAGCCCAGAACAGTTCCTTTCCTTCTCCACTTCTGCACTGTTACCTGTAGCATGTATCTTTTGCATTACATATAAGTTCACATAAGTATGTGGAAAGAGAAAAAAAAAGCTTTCCTTCAAATGCTACACTGCTGGTACTCATTTTTGACTCAGGTACCTTTTAGCACAGTTCACAATTGCATAAAGGTTGCACAAAAAGAAACTAACTGTGCAAGCCAAATTCAAATTCTCCCTCTAACGATAGAGAGTAAACATGCCACCAGCTGCAGCACTCCTGGAACAGGATTTCATCATCTTCTGAATATTTTCCTGTCTGTTGTCAGTTCTGTATTTTCAAAATGCCAAGGAAGCATAATAATCCACATTACAATGACTCAAATATCCCATACAAACATATAAATAACATATAAGTACTAATGCCAGCTTTTTATCTTGGGCCAGGAGCAGCCAAAAAAAAACTTCATGGGGTAACTTAAAAGCTCTATAGCAACAGTGTTTATCTATTGCCTCCACACTGTGCCCAGAGCCTAATTTTAGGTATTAAAAATAAAACTCTGGACAATTTCCCACAACAGGCACTGCAAGAACACAGCAAGGCCTCAAGCATTCTTCTTTGAAATCAAAACACACTACTTTTTTAAATGTGTAAAAAATTAAACTTATTTGAAAAGCCATTGCAGTGAATATAAATTTACAATTCAGCATAAAATGAAATACATCCTGAAAAGCTTCAGCACCCTACGTAATTTCATTGTTATCTTCCTTGTGACACAAGCAACATTTTATAATTTCAGCCCATGAAAACAGAAGATTTCATAATTTTGCTGTTAAAGCAACATGGTTTTCTGTGCTCTGTCAAATAGCATTTTTATCTTCTAGCAGTAAAAAATAGCTACCTTGTTCCACCATCTGCCAAAAACTACTAAACCACAGGGTGTACTTCTGTGATTTCAAATTGCAGAAGCTTAAGTAATGCCAGTGTTATACCTATTAAATATACTGACAATCAGACCCTAACACTTTCAAAGTACTGTGGCACATTATTTAAGAAAGGTATTTCAATCAAACTCTTCCAGGGTTTAACTGCTATCACAGTTTAGCTTTCAGTCAGCTGTCCCACCCGAGCACTACTATGAATTAGGTGATTTTAACATCCTGAAGTGCTGGACAAAGCCTCGCTATCTATTCATGACTTAAAACTAAGTTTGAGAAACCATGCTTCTTTTTCCAACTGTATAACCACAGAACACAATATGAAAATTATTTCAGCTCTAGTCCAAATTTCTTCCTATCCTGTATCTAATCTCACGGTATACTGCTGCAAGTGTCTGAAAAAACAAGTGGGAACTGCAATTTTATATCTGAATACTCACTCACACACAGATACGTAATTTTTTTTGTATATCTCATATTTGCTCAAACAGACTTGAAACATAAACCCCCGGTGCTTTAACACTCGAAGGATAATAAAAAGAACTTGTTTATTATCTACATTTCACTACTTTAAAGCCAGTTGTACTTTTCTGGGACCTCACATTTAATATATGAATGCTTGGAGTCAGCTTTCTCTGCGTGATATTCAACAGGCATGAATATATTGCCATCTTCCATTGGCACTGTGTCAGTTTTATGATTACAAATCCTCCATTCGCATGTGTTCTCAAAAGTACTCATGTTTTAATGGGCCTCCATCATATGTGAAGCCTTAATCTAGGAACTGACAAGTTTCAGCCCTGATGTTATATTTCTTACTAAAATAGAGCCTCCAGAGCTCTGATTTAGCACACTCAGCCAGGAGCAGCAGTTGACAGGAACAGATAAACTGTAACATGCCTGTTAATGTGTGCACCTCCCAGCCTCATGTCAGGCCAGGCTGATCCAATAGCTGGGGATGGAGAAAGCATTCTGGGTTTTTCAGATTAGTGGCCTTTTTATTTTTTGTTTTTATTTTTTTTTCTTTTTTCTGGGACAGAATATTATTTTAACTTCTTTAAGGCATAGTACCCACTAAAAATATTCATGATTTGTAAACCTAGGAAGATAATACAGGATGAATTTTCATAAGGACAAAGTATTTTTTTCAGTTGTATATATTTGGGATGCTGCTCTAATGCATTTTAATGGCCTCGAGTTCTAAAATGGAAAGATTCTGAAAACTCATTTTGGGCATGCAGAATGAATTCTCTATAAAATACACAAGCTTTTGGTGGAATACAAATATCACACATACACAGAGAGACCTATTAAATCATATTCTGATATTTTTTCTCTTCAATATGTACTGCATCATATAAAATAAGGGAAATAAAGAAACTGTGCAGAAATTTTGTAGAACCGAAAAAGGAAATGGGCTGCATAGGAGACAAGTTCTCCTTGAAACTAAAGACACAGAAACTCTAGTCAGAAAAAGAATTTCAGAAAGTGGTTTTCATTCGCTTCACTCATTCTAAAAGTGATCCTAACAGGGCCACAGTCAGAGAGAAAAAACAAACTCTTATGAATCCCAAAAATTAATAGAGAAAATGTATTATACTGAAATTATATCCTGACCTAACGTAGAGAAAGTATGCTCTTCCAAATATTGTCCACATCCCTAAGGCAGAATAGTGCTTCACTGTACTCACTGTGTAATAGTGGTGGGTGCTGTCCCTCAGAGGCCAGTACTGGGACCTGTGGTGTTTAACATCTCTGTTGCTGACATGGACAGTGGGACAGTGGGTGACATCAGTCAGCAGTTTGACACCAAGCTGTGTGCTGTAGACACACTGGAGGGAAGGGATGCCATCCACAGGGACCTGGACAGGCTGGAGAGCTGGGCCCACGGGAACCTCCTGAAGTTCAACATGGTCCTGTGTAATGCTCTGCATGCAGGGCAGGGCAATCCCAAGCACAAGCACAGGCTAAGGGATGAATGGCTTGAGAGCAGCCCAGAGGAGAAGGACTTGGGGGTGTTGTTGGATTAGAAACTCAACATGACCCAGCAATGTGCACTGGCAAAAATGCAGCCCAAAGCAGGACACAGGAATGCTAACAGAAAGCTGGGATGCAGCTGCGCTGCACTGTTGAATCTGAAAGCTCAGAAACATTCTTTGCCCTTCCCAGCTTACAGGCAGAGTTCGTGAGATTTATTGACAAACTAAAGCTCAGGATACTGAACTGACTTTCAAAGACATCAAATCATCCCTTTCCTCAGTTCTTAATGTGATTGTGATCCGAGCGTGGAAAAGGTTAGAATTGTGTTCAATATTGTCTAAGCAATGAGCCACAAGTCCAGCACCTACCAGAACCTCTGGATGTCAATTGCAAATGTGAATCCTTTGCCAGTACAAATAGGATTTCAACTATAAATTCTTATCCCCAAGAAAAAAAATAAAAATCATATGCTTGCAGTTTTGTCATGAACTCACCACTGCAGATTATAAACATTTACTCAATACTATAAAATTGTACCATTTATGCAACAGGCTTTTCTGCTCCAATTCCTCTTCTGAGCTGTCTATTTCTCATGCCACAGTTTAAACTTATTTCCTGTTAGCCACAAAATGGGGAAAGAGCAATCATTGTACACAGTTCTTAACAACAGTAATGTGTTTCCATCTCTGAAGAGTGAGAGCCTGCAGAGCAGGCACTATAATGGTCATAAACACACTTTTTGAATAAGTTCAATAAATTCAATGCACTTCTTGTTAAAATTACTGCAACAGAGATATTCTACTAACAAAAGCAAAGGCAGACGACCCTTCTGCCTATTTATGAAAGTATTTGCAGCTTTGATTTGAGAAATGTGACATATTATAGACAAAAGAGGAAAGCAAACCTTATTTGGAAAATCTAAGCAGAAAAAAAGTATGAATGAGAAAAGTTAAAAAAAAAAAACCAAGCAAACAGGCCTTTAAAAATATTTGGGGGTTCCCAGAAAGACATTTCCTGAGTTCTTTATGACTATCTGAATCTCATAAACAATAAGGATAGGAGTCATTACTCAAAGAGTAAAGTTGTACGGGAAACATGACATCCAAGGACACGTGGCAGGTACAGGCAAAATGCCAGGGCTGATGGAGAACAGTCACCCTGACGACAACAGCAACCTTGTTGAGGAGAAGATGCCAGACAATGGAATATCCACTCCCAGGAGAGAGTCTGAAAGACTAAGGTGTGTTGGAGGTGAGTAAGTGCCAGCTCAGATCTGCCTCCAGCCCCGCTATCTGAAACTCACGCAAGGACAATCTCGGCTGTCTTTTAAACAATGGCCCTGCAAACTACATTAAACTTCCCTTCTTTCCTGTTGTGTACCGTGCAGCTGCTGGGCAATCACCACTGGTCCTTGCTTTTTGATAGAGCTTGAAAGTGAGAACTTGGATAACAACTCTAGTTGAGTGGCTACTTCAAAAGGCAAAAAGCCTATTTAAAGGCTAAAATATGCCTGCTACGTATCTTAAAAATTGAATGCATATTTATTTGTTTCAAATATTGCTTAGTGACTAAAGAACTTGTGATGCCATCAGAACACTAGTTTCTATGCTATAGAAACATAATATTTTGCTCCTAAGAAGCTAAACATATCTTAATATTAAAAGAGTCACATAGCAGACGATTTTCATGTTGACAAAAGGGTGACACAAGCAATCACAAAAGTCCAGTAAGGGTAGATATTTTTGCTGCTCAGAGGTGCAACATGTAAGATGAGTGGAAGGGACATATCCACATATAGAGCCTAAACCCCTAAAACAGATAACAATCAAGAAAATAACACTACAGAAACAAACAGAAATTAAATTCATGGACACCTGACCTATAAACAGATTTTTCAAGACACAGATGTGGCATCTAACATCTCTAGTCCAGGAGTTCCGAATGCTAAAGGAGTACAAAGGGAATGGACTGCAGAAAGCACATAGCCTCACAAACTCTCCCTCTCTAAAAATATTGCCACTGGGCTTTTGTCCTTGAAATTTTAAATGGAGAATGTGAATCTAGTCCTTCATTACCCCAAGTTCTGAAGTTGAATTTCTGGCATTTCTGCATAGATTTTATCACGGTTGAAGAGAGAATACTGAAACCGATACACCACTCACCTGATCCAGTAGGGCTGCCTTCTTTTACTGCTAATAATGAGATTTTTGTTCCGCTACCCCCACTACAAGATTTCCCAGTTTAAACAAAATATATGAAACATCCTGGTTTCCAGTGTAGACCTTTTCATAACTACTTTCTATGCAACTCTTCTTTTGCCTATCATGTTTATTAATGTTCTTCCTCTTTGATATTTCTTCCTCTTCACTCAGAGGACAAAATCTCTCTTTGCCTAGATGAGCATAATTTTGTATTTTCTCTCTCACAACAAAAGTTCTCCAGGCCACATGCCACCCTTCTCTGCTGCCTGTTCATGCAGCTTATTTCCTGTTAGATATGGGAGTACAGACATGATGCAATTTAGGACTTTGTACATTAGCATCTAACTCTGGAAATGCCTTTTGCACCCCACAACTTCATTTACCTTCCTGCCGCTGGATGAGATTCTCCGTGATCTCATGATCAGGTGATCTCCTGATCAGTGATTAAATGGCCTATTCATTCTTCTGTCAAGCCAAACTGATGATCTCCTACAGTGCAAAATAAATCCTCAGATTTGGTACATAAGTGCATGACCCTGAATTTAGACTGGTTTTTCCTTTCCGTTGGTATTACCCCAGCCCTCAAGGCCATTTCTCTTCCTGTGCTGTTACAGTACAATCCATCTCAGTATTGACAACATCTTCCAGCTTTGTGCCACCAGTATATTTCATCACTACTTTCCTACTTCTTGTGCCAAGACCTGGAATGGAAATATTAATAATAATTCTACACGCAATATCAGTTCAAATTTTTTCATGAAGTCCAGGAAAATTAGATCTGTCAGAGTTCCCTCGAGAAAAATCTATTGATTTTCTCTTGATAAGAGAAAATCTATTCTTTTATCAGTGAAATGTCTAATTAATGATATATGTTAGCCTAATGAAATCTAAATTAGACACCAGAGAAGACTCTTGGGAAGCCAGCAGAAGGATCAGGATTCTGTATTTTTAATCTGATTGAGGTAATATTAAAACCTGAAAAGAATCCAAATGACCTCCTGTAATACTAAAACCAACATCCAACATACATTAAATAAATCCTAAATATTATTTGTCAAGCTTCTTAAAATTCACAATACTAGTCTAAAACTCCATATTTTCTTATATTACAGGTGTGCCAGTGTCAGGTTTGGGCAGTTTCTGACCAGTTGTTTGCCACTTTAGGATTTCCTCAAATGTAAAAATCGAATGACAGCCTATTTATTTTCATGTTAGAACTCAGATTTTCACCTATTCACTTGTCTCCAGGAAAAATGGTCTTAGAATTAAAAATAAAGGTTAAATTTTTTAGCAGTGTGTGAGTGTCAGATGCAGTTAGGCACACACAGAACTTTTGAGGGGCTAGGGAAAAAGGGAATTGTACAAGTAATCAAATATCATACTGAGAGTTGCCATTATATTGAATTTTCAAAGAAAAGTCATTTGATAAAGTGATTGTTGCTCTAGAGATTTTATATAAGTCATCTCTACCATTGCAATTGTACTGAAATAAAAGTACATCCACTGAGATTATGATGGATAAAAGAATTAGACATATTGTGTATTTATCTATCTCTGTCCTACTTCAGCCTCCTGGTATGAAAATGAATGTTCCATATGCCATTTCAAGACTGAAGCATGGATGATGGATACATGGATGTTGTCTCAGGACTGCAAAAAAGTAAAGCAACACCGAAACACTGTAGGAAGAAACTGAATTGATTGGAAAGGACTGTTTTGGGTGACAATCTGAGATGGGAGGTTTGTGTTTTGAGTCACTGCTATACCCTGGGATGCACCTAGCACGTTAAAAAACAGTCCTGGCAAAGACCTCTTTCCTTGGCCAGACAAGCACAACCACTTATTCCGGCTGAAGAGGTCGTGGCAGGTGTCTTGCCCTTTGGCAATGTGCAGATTGAGCTCCTGGTGCTGGGCCCTCTACCTGAAGCTACCCCAGGGGTTATCCAGCTCCAAGAGCTATTGCTGAATGCTGCTCTCTGACAAAGCAGGACTGCATGAAACCAGCTGAGTTTAGTGTTTGCAGGAGCTATTTACTTGTGGATGATATTCACAGTACTATGTTTCAATGACATAGAAAGTAGCTAATAAAAAATCATGTTTGCTCTCTGTGTAGAATTATTGTTATAAGTCACAGAAGTGCTCATACTAGTGCCCTTTTTTAAACACTTTCCGTAACATATTTTCAATAAGAAGTCTTTCCTGAGACTGTGTTCAGAGTCCACATTCATTAACCTTCCAAGCATGCCACAAGGCTCATCTTTTCATCCCACAGGGATTTGGGAAGATTGAAAGCTACTGGATTAAAAGGAATTTTACTTGAGCAAGCAGTGTTTCTATTTCAGAAAAACCTCCAGGAGACCTTATTTACATTTAATTGCATTTTTTTGAATTTTTGATTTTTGTGTCATTTTAATTTGTGAAGCAACATCTATAGCACTGTCTGATACTTTACAGAAGTGCCGAGACACAACAGGCTCTGAGTTACAGTTCCTGGAGGCAGGGAATTGATGGTATTTTAATTATCTGTACACATGCACCATTGTGTGCTTGTGTCTTTAAACATTCAGATAAGAAGTTTTTACTTGCCTTTGAACAAGGAGAATGCCCAACATTTTTGTGCTTCACTTCCCTCACTGCTCTCCGCAACACTCTGACTAGTTATTCTTTTTCCTTCTCCAAATTCTCCCCTGTGATCATGTTGAGGCATATCCCCTTTCAAATGATGAGACAACCTCCCTAAAAGAAACATGGCCTTTTCAACAGTTGCTGCCTATATCACTAAAAAAATAACACTATGAATACCAGCCAAAAGCCAGAGAGCAATTCCGCCGTGCTTTGGGCGCAGCAACAGCACAAAGGAGCAAAGGATAGAAACCCCCAAAGCTCTTACTTCAGAGGACTTTCCCACCGTGTAACAGCCATGAGTCACAGTGAAGCAAAAGCCATCTGTTCATCTGGACACAGATACTGCTTGTCAGTGAGCAGGAAACGTTTCCACTGAAAACCTCACAGCAGTGTAAATCTCTCCCTGTGTAGACAAACTTTTGGTGTTTCAGATCTCCTAGTCTGCAAATTGGGAACAGTGCGGCTCTCTTTCTCTTTGTCTGTTATCTTTTTTCCAAAAGCTGGCTGGTCAGGCTAGAGATTGCTGTGTGGATGTATTTACAGCTTGGCTAGCACCATGAGGCTCCCAAGACAGCTCATGAGTCCAGCAGTTCTCATCAAAAGCCAAGCATTGAAATGCAGTGACACAGAGTACCACCAAATCAGCCAGCAGCAGGGCCATGATCCCAAGGCCCTTCGGCAGCAGCGCCTTCCTACTCCTCCTTTCCATTGCCACTGCTACAGGGCTCAGCTCAGCTGGGAGCCCTTGAAAGATGGGAAACTGTCATGTGACATTCTGCCCCCTGAAGGCATCCCTGAGATGGGCTATTGACAAAACTGAGAAAAACGCAGTCATAATTAATATGCTGTATGTTGAAAGAGTCAGTGGCAGAAAAACACTCTGTAAAGGGACCAATCAGTCCTAACTAAAATCATGTTTAACTAACCTTTTTGGGATGGGGACTGTCACTTAGTGTTTGTTCTTTCCACATGTAGCCCAAGGGCCTTCAGCATTGATGATGCATTTAGGTGTTATCACAATATAGGCAATGAAGAATAATAACTATAGAAGTATAAATTTCACGTTTTTTTCTAGCATGACTGCTTCTGTAGGCATCTTACATCAATTTGTTTGACTATTGCATAGTTTGGGTTACCACTGTGTAAATGTTTAGCAACTCACACGTACAGGATGGGTGCCTAATAATATTCATCTGTGTAATGTTCTGATCAAATTATTTCCTCATTCATTTTCATGGATTAGTTTTCAAGTGGACAAGACCCAAAAAAAAAGAAAAACTCTTGAAGGTTTTGCTGTACTGAAGACATTCGTAATCACGACATTTAAAAAGAATGAGAAAGCACTTCTTACTTCTATTAAAATTAGAACATTTACATTCAAATTTACAACATGTATGCACAATTATGTCAAAGCTGCCATCAGCATTCTATAAAACAAAAGTGTGATTGCCTATTAAATCAGATGATACCAAAAAGATCAGCTGGTTAAAAATACTCTCCCTCCTGTAAAAACAACAAGACAATGTATTTGCTTCGAATAATACACCTTTTGTTTTCTATTATGATTCTAAAATCCATGACTTCCAAATGAAGGCCAAATGAGATTTTTATTTTTCCCCACTCAAATAAATTTCATAAACTGCAAGAAAATGGAAAAGATTGAAAAAGAAAGATTTGGGCTTTTGGGTATGCTTATTACCTTAATTGTTTGTCCCTTGAAAAAAAGCAAATTGCCTTGAGCATCTAAACTCAAACAAGTGCTCATTTAAAGCAAAACATTTTTATTTGATAAAAAACTTCTAAGACATCTTCTAAAAAAGAAAAGTCTACATATTTCTGAGGGAGGGTGATTGGATGCAGATAACAGGTAAAGAGGACAGAGAACACCAACATGTAATTAAAAAATGATAATAAATGATTTCTGCACCAGGTGAAGATCACTCAGCACACACCACCAAAGAAGACAGGCAAGCTTTTCTGGACAAGTCTTGAAGGAAGCTGCCTATCTCTTGGGGAAAGGAAAAAAAGTTCAGGAAGAAAAAGCTTTAAAAGACCATGAAATTGCCAGCAGGAAATGAAATTACCACCACAGGTAAGAACTGCATCAGGTTGCAAATGTATAGGAACAAGGTTAACACTTTGGTTGTTATTCAAAAACAAACGAAAGATGATTTTATGATATCAAGCCTGGATTAGGACTCAGAAGATCTGAGTTCATTTCTTGGCTCTGCCATAATCTCTCTGTGATTTTGGATCAGAGCTTACATTTGGCATAGAGTGAAGGAAGGAAGCAGTATCCTTTCTGTATAGTTAGGGAACTGAGACCCAGAGATAATACGAGCCAGGAATTCACAATGCTTTATTGGCATTTACATTTCCAATAAATTTCCATGCAGACAAAAATGAGTGAGAGTTAAGAGGTATCTTTGTAAGTCTATTCCTCCACTTATGTGTGTGTTTCTGCTTCCTCATTAAGGAACTCGGATAAAAATCCTTTCTCCCACACTGAACAAAGGGTGGGGGGTTTTTTGGTTGCGTTTTTGGGTTTTTTTGGGTTTTTTTGTTTGTTTGTTTGGGTTTTTTTTTGTTTGGTTGGGTTTTTTGGTTAGTTGGTTGGTTGGGGTTTTTCAATTTTGAATTTTTTGGGGGGAGTGGTGTTCTTTTTTTTAAATTTTGTTTCGTTTTTTTCTTATCAGGCTGAAATATAAAAACTCTGGAAAAAAATACTTTTTACACAGTCAATTAAAATTCTCTTATGACTTCGTCGTCTCATAATGAGGATCCAAGAAGCCTCCATGAATGAAAAAGTAACTAGCTATTATGTGTGTTTCTATGATATATATGCCCATTCATCTCAGATACATACAGAGTAAGTATCTTTATTTTTGCTATCATCCTAGTACACAATAGTAATAATGATGACAGTGTGAATGTATTGACAAGGGCTTACACAACAGCAATTTTCCTGAATTCCTACATGCCAGGCTGAGCTCTGGCACTGACTGGGACTAAACCCTGAGCACTTCAGTGGAAACTCAGGGTTACTTCATCATAGTCACTTGCTTTTCACTTCCTTTTGCCTGTTGATGTCCCAAAGCTACCAGAGTTACACTGATGTGAATGAGATCTGAATCCTGAGCATTGGCAACAGTTATGGAAAACAGGAAATGGGGTATTTCAAATAACAATAGGTGGGAACAGTGAGTAAAGGTTCACTACGTGGTAACGGTGCTGACTCTTTAATGACTGTGTTTATTTCCTCGTGTCCCAAAGAAGGCCACAGTTCATTTTGCTCTCAAATATGCACACATGGCCATGTGCATATCAGACACTGTATCTAATTTTGCACTTTAAGTTAATGGAGGGGGGGTGAATCAGCACTGACTCCCATTTCTCATAAGGAGCAACACGATGAGATTGCTCCCCTGTGCCGTGGAAAGTCAAGTTGCCAGGGGCAAAAGGTTCATCACCCTGTTAAGCAAAAAGATCCCCATTGATACAGCAATAGGCACTTTTTCCCCTCCCATGCACCACAGAAAGGAATACTGTGACACAGAGAAACCCTTAAAACCCTTTACAAAACTTACAACCCATACAATGCACTTCGTGTAAAGTCAGAGCAGAGATGTAACAAGTAGGAAAAGCTATCCAGGGCCATGTAGTTTATTCCAAGCAAAGGTCTGCCGTTCTTGGCTGAGGCTTCCACACAACTCCTTGTCTAGTCTTGCCATGACTAATTCCCAGAAAAGGCAGTTTCACAACCACCCCGGCCAGCCAGCCCTGTGTCTAATTGGCATCACTGCTTAGAAATACTTCCTTGCATTCTCCTATGAAAGTTTGCAGCTACAATCTAATTCTATGTACTTTTACTAAGCCTCACAAGCAGCTAGTGAGACAGCCCAGCTATTTTTAACAATCATTAGTCCTCCAGTCTCTCGCTTCACAAAATGACTGGTTCTTATTGGGTTCCTTTTCTCACAGCTTCCAAAATTGGTCTGAATTAAGTTTCCCAGCTTAATGCTCCGTTAAATAATACTCACTAATTAGCAGTAGCAAAAACTAAAAACCGGTCATATGAAAATGAAAAAATGCCGAGTGTCACAGGTGTTTTATTTTTTTCTTAGCTCAAGCTGCTTTTTTAATCGTTAATCATAGCAAATTCTGCTCCTCCACCTGGAGAAGCAGTCAGTAAACTTCCCAAAAGCAGCCAAAGAACTTGGCATCAGACAAGTCCCAGTTGTTCTGATTTGTTACTTATGAGGCTGCTCACCCTAAACCCCATCTTTCATAAAGATGCTTTGCAAAGAAAGTGCTTTTCTTTTTACAGATTACTCATATTTACAAAGAAAGGTCTGGAAGGCTATCTTTTTTTTTTTTTTTTTCAATAATAGGAGATTTTTTACATCATGGAAGATTTTATGCACTGCTAGAAAAGTAGTCACCCTAAAGTTCAGACCTCACAAAAATGAAAACTGTTAACTTTTTATAAGTTCAATTTTTATTTACCCTGTACAGGATGAGTGCTTTTAAATACTTTAGAAAACCATACATGATATTTATTTTATTAAAACCCATGAAATTCCCATTCAATTAGGACTTATAACTCCTATTACTAATACTCCTGTGTACTATTAAGCAGACTGTTACACTGAGCCTCTTGTGGAAATAAGGTCTAATTTCATCCTAATACAGTCACAGAAGAAGGAGCTGAAAAGTGAATATATGTTTTGCTCATAAATACGTCCAGCAGCTAAGCATCAGGGAGGAAAAAAAGACCTATTTAAAACATAAAGACAACATGAGTACATGAGGAAACAGATTTAATAACCTGTTTGCAACTAGACCACTACAGGATCGTCACTTGTAACTACAGCAGTGAGAGACAGAATCACCTTTCCAGTGCCAGTTATGGAAATGGAAAATGTAATTGCCTTCAAGGTGAGGGTATAGACACTTAAGAAAGACATTCTACAATACATCTGCCTGAAAAAGGATCATCTGTTGACACTTTCTGTTCTAATGCTGTTTCTGGGTGCTGATGAGGATCACAGACCAGTTCCCAGAGTGCTACCTTCTCACCGACTATTTAGGCACATCTAGGAGAATCAAAGTGAAAACAGGAGTTTAAAGGCATGAACTCCAAGGCTCTGTTGCAGGTAAACTCTAGCAATTACATAGCTGTGGATTTCACCTGAAGAGCAAAAAAACCAACAAACCAGAATGACAAAAAACTCACAACACACCACATATTTGACTCAGCTGTGGGTCATTGATTCATGTCCTGCTCACATTAGCTAATGGCAACCACTTTTCCCCCTCCATTCTGGTTAATTTTTTACCAGTATTTGTCGGGAAACATCACCTCTCCTGTTTTCTGTGTCTGCTGAACAAGTTCAGGTCATGTTTACCTAAATTCTTCCCTACTGTATTTTTATCATTATGTCTTTTGAATTCATTCTAGTTTTAGGCTAGTTTATGGTCTGAAATGTAAGTCTCTAACTGCCAGAGTGACACATCAGGAATCACCCCACTTGCTTGACTACTCATTGCAGTTCTATTTATATATCCTCAAAGAGTGTTTACTTTATCTGTGGTAGAATCACACTGCATGCTAGTTTTCGATTTAGCAACTTGCCACCTCAGAAGCAGATTGTTTCAAGTAGTGTTCTCTGCTATCTGACAACGCTTTCATGCAATTGACACCCGCTCTCTGTCTTTTTCCCAAATAAAGTCCATTTATCCTAATCAAACCAAAAGCTATTGTTTCCTGCCTATTTCATCTAACCTCCCTGCATCTGGCTATATGTGAACCATTTTCAGGAGGTTTTCTCCTCTTCTTACTCTCAGCACAGAATACAACGCAGACCAAGCTGATGTGTCCTCTAAACATGCACGAATATTCTCAGAACAGAACAGGTGCTCCCCCTGCCTCATGTGGAGCTCAGCCCACCTGGAAAACATCGTCTGTCACCTGCTACTTCAGAGAGCAGATTTTCCAGGAACAGTCTACCATTGCTGACAAAAGTGGTTACTACAGAGAAGTGGTGGGGTATGTAATGTGGCAATACAGCTTTTCAGACAGAACCTTACTAAAATTAATGAAGCAAAAGGAAAGAGGAAAAAAAAAAAAAAGCATACAGGGCTTTTTTTCCAGCACATATTTGTAAATTAGCAGCCTTAAAGTGGTAAATTGGCTGCTTCTAAATTGTGGACAGTCCTCCTTAAAAGCCATTGTAAAACTTCACAGGCAAAGCACTGACATTCAGAACAATCCTATATAATTTATACCAATTTTTGCTACTTTTATAAATGGTGTTGATCATACAGAGTTAAAAACACAGGGAACATTTACAGAATTGGAAATATGTCTGTGACTGTGTAATCAAGGGTATCCACCATGAATTAAGTGTATGGCAGTGACAAGAAAATCATCCAAGGAATTTGGTAGCTGTATTCCTTCCTAACTCACTAGCACTGCCCGGTCAGTACACACACTTCAGTATCCTTCACATACTTAAATGAAGAGGCCTCTGCTCTAAATCAGGGTCTTTGTCCTTGGTTGGCACATCTAAATAAAGCTGTATAGTCCCAAGGGATTGACTGATATTGCTTTGGATTTTTTAAAGTTAGCACATGTTTTCCTTTAAGGTTTTCAAGGTAAATTCCATCCTGGCTCATGATTGAAAAAATCTCAGTAGTATAAAATGGATATTTGAAACTTAAATGCTTTGTATAGCTTGAAGAAACTCATTAGGGACTAAATTATATCTTCAAGTATCTTCACTAGCTCATTCTTTCATTTTCTTTCATTTTGGGGCCTATTAAAATTTGTCCTAACGTTTATTATCCTCCACAGACTACAATAAATTCCCTTCAACTCACACACCATCCCTTCGTTCCACATGGCTGCTATTAGTGCCAGTAGTTTCCCTTCAGCCTGTGTTCCACGGAACAGTCTCCTAAACCACAGCATGCCATTGACTCACCATTTCATTTTAATTCCTGATTAAATACATACTGGGTAAAAACACTTGGTCTGTTTTCTTCACTCTGTAGTCTGACCCATTCTTTCTTATCTGGGTTTGACTTTTAGTTCTACTGATGCTTTTTGATACTTGAAATTAAAATTTGTCAGTACAGTTGCAATCTAGAACTAACTCATCCAGCGACACATATTTCAATTTTCTTTTGCCCATTGACAGTTGTCTAATGAAAGCCAGCATTTAACCAGAATATAACTTAAACAGTTTTTACTGCACTATAGTCACATCTGTGTCAAGGTTTTCTTTGATTTGGTTCATTTTTTACTACAGCAGGATTCTTCATCTCACTCAACCAATCACAGACTGACAGCAGTGCAGAAAACATTACTTACTAAAGAGGCATTTCATTTAAGGACCTCTGAATCTCCATCAATTTGCATCTGCTATTTCCAGTTGTCCTTCACTGGGAAATACTGCCCATACAAAATAAGATCCTTATGCCTAAAACTCCACATGGGCAGAGCCAACCTCATCCAGCCTCTGACAAGCCCAGATTTCTCTGACATGACACACAGCTAAAAAGGGGACAAGTGTAAAATAGAAAGAGTGGATAGTTGCATTTACTGTCACTGTGTTTGAAAATAAAAATCTGCTCTAAACAGGGAGCGGGTCAGTTAAAAAAACACTAATGATTCCCAGAGTTATGTTACCAGGTTATATTTGACTGGAGCCCACACCACATTTCAGGCCCAAAAATATTTTGCTCCACAGAACTAAAAGCAGGCTCAAGTAAGGTGTATAATTCATCTACTTAAGAGGGCTCTTCTTTTTTTTTCCTCTTGCACTTTTCCTCAGAGGATCTAGTTTTGGCCACAAGTAGACACAAAACTACCTGCACTATCTGTTGCCTGAGAGGCAATTTTGGGTATACATTTACATGTTCAGCCATGTGAAACCAAGTAAAGAATTACTGATTCAACTAAGTGTGCATAATTATCTGGATTTAGATGTTTTGTGTTTTCAGTATTGCCTTGTTTTTCTAAACATAAAATAATGCTCTCTTTGACCTTACACTCTTTTTTTTCCATAGACACAGGAAAACCAACCATGAACACCCGTTGTTTGTTTAAGGAATCACCATATTAATAGTTTATGAGGGGCTCAGAGATGGAAAGTTAGACTGACATTTTCACACCTGCAATCACCAGCTCACAGAAGACAGTAGGCAGAAGAAATACACATTAAACACTTCAGTTACCATTTGTAGGCAACCAGCAACAGATACAGAGAAAAGTGGGAAAATGAACAGAGCTGAGATTATGATGAAAACATCAGCAGAAAATTAGAAGTCCTTTAGTAAAAAAAAACCAAAACACATTACGACTGTTTGTTCCATGTACTGGACACTCCTTTGGAAAGCAAATGACCACAGTTTCTTAAATAATATTAAGACATTCCTATCATTGACAAGTGTAGTCTTAAAAAAGCTGATGCTCCATCAACACAAATAACTATCCATGCAGGTGGAATTGGGAGAAGCAGTGTCAGACGGTGCTGGCCAGGAGCGTCCGCCGTGGCGTCCATTCATGCAAAGATCACTCTCCATGCGAAGCTCCAGGACCATCACCCAGGGTCCAGATGCTTTGAGACACAGCTGCCCCTCCAAGATGTCATTGAGGCCTCCCTAGCTGTCCCTCGGGGTACAAAGGAAGGACAGAACAATCCAAACTCTCCTGCTCACGGGAAGCACAACCCAAGGCACCTGCAGAGCCTGTGGATGTTGTTTTGCAGGAAGGTGCTTTGGGGAGCTCAGTTACCCTGTGACACCCCTGCACAGGGCGAGAAGGGTTCACAGTTACCCCTGGAGACACGGGGCACCCCAGCACAGGCCTGGGGATTCACGGTTACCCCTGGGACACGATGGGACACCCTGCACAGGCCCAGGGAGTCACGGTTACCCCCGGGCACACGGGACAGCCCTGCCCGGGCCCGGGGGGTCACAGTTACCCCCGGGCACACGGGACAGCCCTGCTCGGGCCCGGGGGTCACGGTTACCCCCGGGCACACGGGACAGCCCTGCTCGGGCCCGGGGGTCACGGTTACCCCCGGGCACACGGGACAGCCCTGCTCGGGCCCGGGGGTCACGGTTACCCCCGGGCACACGGGACAGCCCTGCTCGGGCCCGGGGGTCACGGTTACCCCCGGGCACACGGGACAGCCCTGCTCGGGCCCGGGGGTCACGGTTACCCCCGGGCACACGGGACAGCCCTGCTCGGGCCCGGGGGTCACGGTTACCCCCGGGCACACGGGACAGCCCTGCTCGGGCCGGGGGTCACGGTTACCCCCGGGCAACGGGACAGCCCTGCCGGGCCCGGCTCCGCAGCGCTCCCCGCGGCCGCCGCCAGCAGCGCCGCTCCCCTCCCCCGCGCGGCCGCCCCGCGCGCACACCGCCCCTTCGGAAAAAGCAGCCGCTGCTTCCCCGCTTTATA
This sequence comes from Monarcha castaneiventris obscurior, assembly GCA_026261815.1. Taxonomy (NCBI): domain Eukaryota; kingdom Metazoa; phylum Chordata; class Aves; order Passeriformes; family Monarchidae; genus Monarcha; species Monarcha castaneiventris. Next base: position 9,223,974 of record JAMPIT010000230.1, on the reverse strand, counting down.
TACCCTGCTAAAAATAGCCTGCCGCCGGGCCGGCCAATCAGGAAGGGGCGAATTTCGAATCGGGCCAATGGCGGGAGCCGTCACGGCCGGGCTCGGTCACGCCAGGAGGAGCCGCGATGTCTGCGGCGCGGCGATTGGGCGGCTCTGACGTCATCGGCACGCGGGTCGCGGGGCGCGCGGCGGGGATTGGGCGGCGGCGGCGGGCGGCGCGGCGCGGTCACGCGGGGCGGGGGCGGGCGCGGGGGCGGGGCGGCGGCGCGGCCGGGCAGAGCTTTGAATAGGGAAGTTTTGCGGGGGGCTCCGCTCGCAGAGTCCGCGCCGTGTTTGCAAATATTGGGGCCGCTCCTGCGCCAGGTCCGCCGGCCGCGGGAGGGGGGACAGCCGCGCGCCCGCCCCGGGAGACGTCCTGCCCTGCTGTGCGATTAAACTTTGCATGAAACTTTGGGTCTTTTTTCCTCCCCGAGCTCCTCAAGGAATTAATATATATCTCTATATATACAATTTTTTTTTTTCTTTTTTTCATCTCTGGAGGAAGGGGGGGGGGGCTTGGAGACTGAGAGCAGAGGTTGACACCCCCCCGCACACACCCCGCAACCCCTGCACATAAAGGAGGCATCTGTATTTTTGGTAACCAGCACTGACTTTGTTGTTGCAACTTGAGACATGGATGTTCTCCCAATGTGCAGCATCTTCCAGGAACTCCAGATTGTGCACGACACGGGTTACTTCTCAGCCTTGCCGTCCCTGGAGGAATATTGGCAACAGGTAAACGAGGATGTCGATGTTGTTGTTGTTGTCGGGGATTTTTTTTTTAAAGCCGTATTAAAGGATGAGCGGATTTAAGAAAGGAAAAAAAAAAAAAAAAGAAAAAAAAAATAATGAAGCCCAAGTGTCAGCGAGGAGTTTGGGGAGAATTCAGCACAAATGTGTAGAGATGTTTTGAAGCAGGTGTTTCGGCTTTGAGCAGACGGCTGTCTGGGGGGAACAGTCCCGAGGCGGACGGAAGGAGCTGCGCATCCCCGTCTCTGGTTGTTTACCGGCGGCGCTGCCGGGGGCTGTCAGCGCCCGCTCCGCTCCGAGCCGCGCCGAGCCGCCGCTCGCCCCTCACCGACTCCTGCCAAAACTTTTGCGCTTGTACCAGGTCCAGAATCCACAGCTGGGTCTTGTCATCCGAGCTCCCTACCTTGGCCAAGGGCTGCTTTGCGCCCTGTGCTGTGGGTTTATGATTTTTTTTCTTTTTTCCTGCTGGTGTTGGTGTTTTTTTGTTTTGTTTAACTTATTTCTACAAATTTATACTATTATTGTTTTTGTTCCTGGCGAAGATGGGGAAAAAGCCCTCCAGGAGTGTCGGTACACACGTCTGTGTGTGTGCATGTGTAAATACATGTACGGAGCGCGGCTGTTCCCAGCGCAGGGAGCTTTGTCGAGCCCGTGAGTTGTCAGTCATATGACAGCGATCCCCTTGTGCTAATTGCCCTGGCCGGGAAGGGAGAAGAACGGAGGCTCCTTCCCTTTAATGGACATATTTTTTTGCCCTTTTTTTTTTTTAATCCCTTTCTCTCCTTGCCGTGGTCCAGGCAGCGGGCTGGCAGGGTCTGACAGCCGAGCGGGGCTCGGGGCAGCGCGGCCGCCGCTCCGCTCGCTCCGCAGCGGGGGCTGCCCGGCCCGGCCACCGCATCAGATACCTGCTGGCTTGGCAGGAGGACCCAAGGAGCCTTTCCCAGAAGGTTGAAATGCAAAGTGTTACAACCTTCACATGCCTACTAATTGTATGCAATGACTTTTTTTTTTTTCCCCTCCCTCCCCCCCCGCTCCCCTTTCAGAGCGGCAGCTCCATAGTACGTGATTGAAATGGAGCTAAGTAGTTTCCTTCAGGCATTCGGGCGCTTGGCGAAGCGCCAGCCCTCGTTCCCAGTAGCCTTCAGAGGCATTTAAACTCGGAGAGCTTCACTCTGCTCCCCATTACTAATCTACCTAATGAGGAATTTAAATTAGCCGGGAATATGAAAGTTTAACAAGATCTTAATAAATGCTTTTTTTGCTTGTTTTCACGGAAAATCAAAGCACTATTGTGCTGTCTCTGTAGAAACCCTTTTTGTTTTTAACAGCATTGCAACCCAGTTCCGTAATTACAGACAAATACATAAATACCGTGTGCAACAGCGGGTTTGGTTTAGGGGGTTGTTTGTGGTTCTGATTTTTCAGTCCAGTTTTTGCCTACACTCCGAGCCTGACCAGAGCATGTGACCCAGTTTACTGGAGCGGTGCTGGGGGAGAGAAGAGGCTGCTCCCATGGCGGCTCTGCTCATGGGCAGATGGAAAGGGGCTGTGAGGGGAATGTGTGGCATTTGGGACCAGGTTTTGCTACCGGGCTTGGAAAAGATGATCTAGCTAAAATAAGTCGCGCTTGATTTGGAAACTTGATGTGTCCATTTTCTGTGTAAAGGTTCCATATGGCTCATTTCCTATAGTGGAAAGAATAATCCCAAAACATCAGCTTGTTGCCATAACAGTTCACGGTCTTTTTTCTTGGTTTTTTTTTTTTTTGTTCTCTGAAAATGGCTAGAAAGTCAGCAGGGTGAATTGAAATTGAAACCCACAGTTTCACCCATTTAGGGTGGTTTTGTTTTTTGTTTTGTTTTGTTTCATGGAGTCGAGGGGAATGTGGTCGGGGGGAAGTTGTCCATGTACTGTTACATGTACATTTGCAGAGTACTTTCTTGGCAGATGGTCATGGTTTTAAAAGGAAGTCTCCTTTGGCATTGCGTGAAAGAAAGAGATGACTCATACAGTTGCACTCTTGGCCAGTAGATAAAGTTCTTGTTCATTGTGGGACTCCCAGCAGGACCTCAGAGTAATTTCCCGTTTCTCATCCTATAGAACAGGACATTTCTATTCTGGAACTTTTTTCCTCCCCTCTCCTCTGTTGTTGAAGTTCTCCATGTTCCTCTGGACACGCATGGGAGCAGTTTGAGTTATGTGGTGTGCATGCCAGTGCACTTGGAAATTACATTCTTTGAAAGTCGAGTGTGCTGTGTTCTCATGCACAGGAAATGGGAGGATGTCTGCTGCTCCATTGATGTCCCCAGAAGACAGGCCAGCAGCTCCGCAGCCTTGCTGAAATGTGGCTTTGTTTTCTGACTCAGAGTTTGGGTTTTAACTGGGTGTCAGAGCACATTGTATTCGGTTGGGTCCTTTCAGCGTTATGATTGTGTGAGAGAGATACAAAACAACTTGAAATTAGTCAAGGTGCAAGAGCGAAGTGTGGTTATATATTGTGGTTCTCTATGGTCCTTTTCAACATCAGCCTACTGAAAACACAGATTTTATGATGAGAGTGATGATAATTTGACTGAGTCATTAGAATGCTATTTTGGAAACCAAAGCTGACTTGCACCTTCAGCTGTGTGTTTGAACTCCTGCCCAGCTCTCGAAAACTGATTTCTTTTCATCGTAACAGTCACCTAGTTACAGCTTGAGGAGCCTTTAATTTGTTTTGAACCTAGAAACCTCAAATCGAACGTACTACATTCCTGCATGCTTTTTGAAGTGTAAAATTATTTGGTTTATTTTTAAGCAGGCCTGTAACTTTTCTCTTTTTTTTTACTTCTCTTTCACCTAGACATGTTTGGAGCTGGAACGGTATCTTCAGAGTGAGCCCTGTTATGTTTCTGCATCTGAAATCAAATTTGATAGCCAGGAGGATCTCTGGACCAAAATTATTCTGGCACGTGAGAAAAAGGAGGAATCTGAACTGAAGAACACATGTGTCCCAAAAGAGGACAGTCTTGCTAGTCAGAACTTAGAGACCAACAGTTTGAATTCTGATGTGAGCAGTGAATCTTCAGACAGCTCTGAGGAGCTCTCACCCACGACAAAGTTTACCTCTGACCCTATAAGTGATGTTTTAGCCAGTTCAGGAAACTTGAGTTCATCTGTCACTTCCACTCCCCCTTCATCTCCTGAGCTGAGCAAGGAGCCTTCTTCCCAGATATGGAATTGTACGCCGGGTGAGTTGCATTCACCGGGGAAAATCCGTACCGGTACCACTGGAAAGACTGCAGAAAAAGGTACACCCTCCAATGGTGACACCTCGCCAGATGGCAGAAGGCGTGTTCACAGGTGTCATTTTAACGGTTGCAGGAAAGTTTACACCAAAAGTTCACATCTGAAAGCACATCAGCGCACTCATACAGGTTAGTAACCCTATGCTTCTTAAGGGCTGGCAACTACTGCAGGGAATACCCTTGGTGGTGGTAGTGGTGTCACAGCATTACTCAAGCACTGGGTGGTAGCCCAGGTTTGGAGGGATGATGTAATAGTAGCTGAGGCTTACCAGCATGGACGACATCACTTCCTCATTCTCTTCATGAGCCAGGGCAGTTGGTGGTGGATTAGACTGCTGTCATAGCAAATAGGAGCCACTTGTCTAAGCAGGCAGTAGCTGGGAAGCTGCAGCAGCACGTGGTCTTCAGGAGCAAAGGTTCAGCCAAAATAAGTGCCAGGCCTTTCTTGATGATTATTTCTGAAGCAAAAGTGAGCTATGACTTTATTACTAAAAAAAAAGAGATGTATATGCAAACATCGGTCAGATCACTAAATACTCTTAAGAAGTTGTTTTTATGCTTCAGTCCACATCGGGTCTATTTTATCAGACGTACCAAGGCCTTGATTATTTTAAGTATAGCTATATTTGTAACTCATTTAACACTTAATGCGTGTCGTTGTTATCAGCAAAAAATCTTGGAAAGCCACAGTGTGTTGTTGTCCTTCTGACACATCTGCCCAATTGGACTTAAAAATGCATGATCTACTGTATAATTTGATCCCAAATTACTGAGCAACAGCATTTTATTGTTATGAAACCTGAACTAAAAATAACAATCCTGTGTATTATTGGGAAAGAAAGTGGGGAAGATAGGCACTTCAGGGCTTTTATAAATATTTTATGGTTGAACTAGCGTGGTGATGTGCTTGTTTGAGCATTATTATTTGACATCTCTTTATGACAGCAGTTAGATGTGTAGAGCTGTGCCTTGGCTCAGTAGTCATGGCTTAATGTGAGGAACTGGCTTGGTGTTCTTGGTGTACCAATGCAAACACCTATATGGATGGTTTTTTTTTTTGGTTTTTTTTCTTCCCCCTAAGATGTGGGAAAGAGAATTCAAGGAAAATATTCTATTTTGACTCATGTGCTCAGCATTTTGTGGCTTTTATGGGAAGTCTGAGCAAGCTCGGATGCTCCCATTGTCATGCAGAAGTCAGATAAAACAGGATTATTTCAAGAGAAAAAAACAACTTCCACTGAAACCATGGTTGTTGAGCAGACATAAATAGCTGCCAGACTCAGAAGTATTGCAGAACTGGCGTTCTGGTGCTGTCTGGTTGAGAACGTTCCTGTGAATGGAAGTGGTATTTCTTGAATGCTGAAATAGCAGTATTCAAAGTGGTATGCAGGCTTTTCCAAGAATAAGTGGCTCAGCAGAAAGGAGGTTGCATGTTATGCAGATGAGTGAGTGACAGAGGACTTTGATGCAATACAGTAGCCTAATTGCGTTTTGGAGCCTAGCTGTGCTGTCTTTAATCACCTTTATGAGGTGAATGGTACCTGTTTGGGAGTAAGCCTGCCATTTACAGATGAACAGGAATGGTAGAGGGCTGGATTCCTTTGTTTCCTGGGAGCCTGTTAAATCACTTTTTTTTATTAATATTTTTCATAAGAGTGAAATTATTTGATGTGCTGTTGCAGCAAGATAAGTAGGAATCATGTGGATGAATTCTGTGAGCCTTCTTTGCTTACCTGTTCTGAAGCATTCAGATAGGTTAAATAAAATTGTCTGTCTTTGGGGAAGTGAAAGAGGTTTACATAGAAAATGATAGAACCTGTCTTTGAATGAAGTCATGACTAACGTGTAATCTGCTTTCTTTGTAGGGGAAAAGCCTTACAGATGTTCATGGGAAGGGTGTGAGTGGCGTTTTGCAAGAAGTGATGAATTAACCAGACACTTCAGAAAGCACACTGGTGCCAAGCCTTTTAAATGTAGTCACTGTGACAGGTACGTGACTGAAATGCACCCTTTTAAATAGTTATTTTTAATGCTTGTGGGAAAGCCAGTCTAGGCTGCTTTTTGCTTGTGTAGGAATTATTTGGGAACACAACCGTCTGGTAGTTTTAAGGAACTGCTGCATATTTAGATTAGAAAAGCCCTTCCATTTTACCAATCGCTGGGAAGCGGTTTGTAGCCTGATCTTGCAGATGAATGTTGAGCAGTCCGCAGTGTTACCACCCATCTGCAGAGCTCCTGGGTGCCCAGAGACACCTTGAGTATTCCCGTGTATGCCGGGAAGGAATGCCAAATCCCTCCTCCACCAGCTGTGTTTTGGAGCAGCAGAGCCAGGGGAGGTGCCTCAGCCGCGCGCGTCGCGTTGCGCGTGCCGGCGGCCGTGGGCTAACGCGCAGCCTCGCTCTTGCCTTGCAGGTGTTTTTCCAGGTCTGACCACCTGGCCCTTCACATGAAGAGACACCTCTGAATGGGTCAAGAGGTGAATCCTGCGGGCTAAGAGGCGTCAAGGTTGAAGAGCCTTGAGCGGAGGGATGCGTGTTCCAGCCAAAGCATGCCATTTTGCACCCTACCCAGTTGCCTCCAGGACCTCACTTCCTTGAAGGTCTTTTGAGGGCTAATAAGTCATGTAAGAACGGCATAGCAACCGCGGTGCGTGATGTTTGGGGTTTCCTGGACTCATACACTGGTATCTAACCTTCTGAGTGGCTCCTAAGCCTTTGCCGTGAGCATGTGCACTGAGAATGTTAATGATTGGGCGACTGTATGCGATGAGGATCTCTTGATGACTGTATGCTGAGGCACATTTTTTTTCTTGTGGTTGTTTTATAACTGTAAGAGAAAAAAAATAGTCTGAATGTCTTGTATGTGAGGAATATCTTGTGAGATGGGACGACCACCAATCATTTCCAAGGGGTGGGGGGAGGGGGTGTCTGCACCTTTTTAGAGGGAAGACCTGAGAGGGGAAAGGGGGGAATAAAAAGAGTCAGGATGCCAGAATGGAAATGGGGGACCTCCCTGTTCCTGTGTGAGAGGAGCTTTAGGTGTCTGGTGCAGCTATTAAACGTGCAATGTGTCAAGTAGCTTGTTTTACTTGCTACAGAGCTCATTTGTAATCCATTGTATAAGCTGTGTATTTACAAATGTAACACAACTATAACTTTTCATTATAATACAAAGGTTATTGCATGGTTCTGGGGAACTATATGCTTTTCCATTCTTTAATCAGGACTGCAGTTTTGATTCCAGTTAAGAGCAGCTAAAATACAATTGGTCTAATGTTACATAATGTATGGAACATGAATAATTTTTTTGTTGGGTGGATAAAACCACTATTGGTTAGAAACTGATTTTTCTCATGCAGCTAATTTTTCTCTTATTTATGCCTTGAGGACTAACTTCTGGTTTTCTAGCTGTTAATGCACTGTTGACCTTAATAATGGTGCCTTATGCAAGTGACCTTCTCTTGCAGGGGGTCTTATACAGGGGTATGGGTGATGCATGCTTTATTAAGGCTCTCTTTTCACCTGGCATTGTACTGTATCAAATGTATAATATGAGGGGAAAAAAAGGTTACTTCCAGGGTCCTCCTTCACAAAGACAAATATAGAGAAAAGTCATTCATGTCAGTACAGTATTTGTTTAACTTAGACAATTTGACTGTGTTACAGTATAATGCATATGCCAATTGAATACCTGACCAGTTCTGCCACCTTGAGACTTTTTTTATATTGACCTTGCACAACAACTGTGTATATACACACCCCAACTGTACTTAATATGTCAAGTTTTCATACATATTAAAGATACAGAAGTATTAAAAGATGTATTTGCTTAAAAGGCACAAGTTTCACATCTATATATCTAGCTATCTGTTGGTCATACAGAAAGAAACTATATTACTTTTTTTTTAAAAGTGGGCAGAAAAATAATTGTGTATGTATATTTGTGTGTACAGTCTGTGTATGTGTGTATATATATAGATAATATATAAATATTTTTTTTAAAAGGAAAAGAATTAGAACACATAGCTAGAAAATGCCACAGCCCATCAAAATATTCCCTCTCCCCCTTCCCCCCCGCAATACGGTCATTAAGGAGACAAAGAAATGAAAGATACAGTTAATTAAAATCTAGCATTTTTAGAGGCTTTACCTTTAGCTTAATGGTATGCTAAAGGCTTTGTTGGCATTCAGTCCTTCTCAGACTGCTGACTGTGTTTTGTAGTTATTAGATTGTCTGGAATAGCGTATCTGTGGCCATTTAAGAATGATATGAACCGAATATTGGCATGCTAAAAGAATATTAGCTGTGTGCAGAAGAAGTACACTCGGGTTTTGGCCTTCCAGCTTACTGGAGGACCTGTAAGTGAGCTAGTCGTTGTGGTGGTTGAGCTCTAATTTTACATAGTTCAGCTAAAATAAAGACTGTTTTTTCCTAGAGTAGGAATAGTCTGTCCAAAACCAGTTTTGTTTTGTTTTGTTTTTTTTAAACCAGCTCACTACAGTTGATGCAATGAAACATGTGACCTGTTTCTTTTACTATTAATTATCAGTCTTGCTTACTCTGCTAATATTTTGGTATATCTTCCTGGAAATGTATGTAGATAAGTGGTTTAAAAAAAGTATATGCAAGTGATCTGGTTCTATGGAACACACAGGCTTAAATCATTCTCATTTCATTTTGGTTTAAATTGCCTGAATATGCACTTTTTTTTTTCTTCCCCCAAACAGACAAAATTTTCCAGAAAATGGATTTCTATTTACGATTGGGTTTTGTTGTGTTTTTAACTCCTTGTTTGCATTGTCCTTGGCTTAGCCGTAATTCTTATAAACAAGAAACTAAAAAATAAAAAAAGAAAAAAAAAAGAAAAGCAAAAACAAACAAACAAAAAACCAACCCCAAACAAAAAAAAACTTGCACTGGCTTGTCTCAATTGTGAAATACCATCAGACTTGTGTGGATGGGGTGGGGCTGTGTGCCATATGTCAAATGCCTGTAATTTTCTTAATAAGCAAGTACATTTTGTTCAGGTGATAACTGAGCCTCAATCAAGCTGAAAAATAAAAAAAATAAAACATTTTTGCTTGAAATTTAAGAAGAAAAAGTTTCTATTAGTGAAATTTCTTTTTTTGTTTTTGAAGCACCCTGTTATCTAAAGAATCTCTTTGTAAGATTTTTGTAAAAATTTTGTTTTACAAGATTTTATTTGAAATTGTTTTTTGCAAGATTGTTATATTTCTGTATGAATGTATTTTTTATTGGAATAACATAAAAAGAAATTCTTATCAGCATCACGTGTCTGTTTTCATCTTTCTCCTCTAAGTCCTACACACCAAACAATGTCAAGTACTATGTTGCTGCTTTGTCTTGAGTCCCTCCTGGTCACGGGTACAAACACCTTTGGGTCAGGTCACTTTCTGGAAGACAAGCCCTGTTGGGAAAATAATTTTGGCAGTAGAAACTAGAAGTTCTTCCATATCTGAAAAGCTGCTCTTGACTCATGGTTTGTCTCAGCGGAATAAATAGTTAATGTGATTGTTGCTGCAAGACTGCACCTTCATTTCAAATCGTTTGTTCTGGAGAGGTGAATGCACATGGGACGAGTTTGGCGTGTGGGAAAGAAGGTTTAGTGGGCATTCAAAGGGAAGGACAAAGCCAGAAGGGGCTGCAGGCAGGCACCTGTCCTTGATATTGACTGCAGAGTGTAGACCTTGGAGCTGCCTGGTCCATGGGGAAGCAAGCCCAAAACCTTGAGGTGCAGCAGTGGGAAGGAACTGCATGAGATCTTCCTACTCCAGACACACATCTGAGGCTGCTGTAGGGCTGACCTGACCCATATGCTGGTGGTGACCTTCAACCAGTCGAACACAAGCCTCTCTGAACCACATTCTTTCAGAGCAGTGGCTCTTCAAAGCACATGTGGCATGCACCCTGGCTCGGGACCCATGCAGAACTTGTTTGATGTTGCCTTGTGGCTCCTGCTTCACTCATGCTGCTGTTAAAAGTTCCTCAAGCCTCAAGTAAAAACATTGGCAAAATGGCAAAGTTGTATGCTGAGAAACTGGCTTTGAACATGTGAATTCAGTTCGTGTTAACATCCTGGATTTAGATGATTTAGAAATGGTCTAAAATGATGCAAAAGAACCGGAGCAATAAATACAGATTGAGGCAGAAGCAATGTGGAAAAGGGACCCTTGCCACCTTCCCCAGTTAGCCCTGCAGTGGGCTAGTAAATAGACATAATGCCTCCACTAGGCATGGCAGAAATGGTAATTTAAGCAAATTCATGGTCTGCAGTGGGAGGGGTACATTAAATTTTGCCACTGGTATGATATCTCAAACAATGAAATGCAGTAGGCTTCTGGGAAACTTAAAGTTTCAATAGAAATAGAAAAGGCTACTGAGGTTTAGGGATTGAGATATTTTGCCTTCTCATACAGAAATGGAAATATTTTTAAAGAACTGAGCCTGACCTCCTTGGAAATTCTCCACCCAAAATGTTCAGTGGGTGTGTAATATAGAACAAGGATTGGCAAATTTTTTCCTGTTTATTTGGTGTGTGTCATCTAGGGCTGTGTCATACTCTGCCTTTAAAAAAAAAAAAGCCTGAAAACTCCTTTATGAAGGATGTTATTGAGATCACACTTTTTTTTTTTTTTAATTCTCAGAGAGATTGTACTGAAAAAAACAGCAGTGTGTGCACGAGAAAAAAGAGACTACTGACAAAGCTGTTGGGCAACAAGGAAACTGCAAAGCAGAAAGCAATAGTGCATTTCAACATGCACATCTACTGCAGGTTTGCTTAATTCTGGATTTTGAAATGCAGAGCAGAGGGGAAGAGACATGAATTTGAGGGTGAAGAAGTCAGGTTGCTGAGGTATGGACATGGTTTAGTAGCCTCTGCAAGTTCCAACAGCTTCAGCTGAGGTTAGAAAGGTGAAAAGGAGCCTGTGAGCCAACGTGTTAGCACAGAGGTTAGATATGGCATGTTTGTGCAGCGGTCAAGATGAAACGTTAAAATCCCAAAACAACTCGTTTGGGTGTTTGTTTGGGGGTTTTTTTTATCCTCTTGGGTGTGAAAAATCCAGGCATGCAAGTGGTCAGTGCAAGTAGGGCGTATCACAGTTTACCAACTCATTTGAACAACTGTTTATTATAAATACAGCATGACTTTGAAGTTCACAATAGACAAATGACTGCTGTTTTATTACATTGGATGTTCATATTCTTTAGAAGTTACTGATTGTCTCCCCTCCAAACCATATCACAGTTTGAAATAAACAGAATCTGGAATTGTGCTTGTTAAGGCATGTTGAAAACAAGCTGTATTTTATTCTTTCCTCTTTACGAGTTGTTCATAGTGTCTCTGCCTTTGTGTCTATCTTTTAACTCTTCCATTCTTCTCAACTACCTGAGCATTTGCTCTTTATTTTCTTTAGTTGCTCTGAAAGCTCTGAGAAAAAAAAAAGCAACCTCTGTAAATCACACAAATAGCAGCAGCAAAACTAGAAACAAGGAGGAGGAAGAACACTATGGCTATTGTTTCAAAAAGTAGCTGAGTGTTCTTTATGCAGCACCGAAGGAGTACATGACCTTACATATTCAAACAACAGGGAGACAACATTTTTTAAGAGGAAAGCTTCATGGTCCATCCATTGGAGGTCTCCTCAGCTTTGTCTGGAAAGTGGAGTTCAGGTAGGCTGAAACAGTAAGGGGAGCTCTCACTGCACCAGATTGTGTGGGGGGACACAGGTAAAAAAGCTTTCCCCTCCTCTTTTTAAAGAATGAAAGGCCTGGTATTTCTTCCTTGTTCCTCCATTTCTTCAGAAATTCCTTGGAGCAAAAATGGCTTAGATAGGAAATCTCTGCACCATTTCTTCCTCAAGCTTCTGCAGATTTGTTCCCTCTGGTAGCATAGGTTTGTAGACTCAGCAACAATACCAGTACTCCAGTTCTTTATTTCTGGTGACAAGAGATTACCAAGCAGCTCGTACTTCCACAGAAGTCTGCCTGCTTTTGCCTCATCAAATGGGATTGCGTAGCCAAGAGGCATTAACAGGTACTTCTGAAATAAAGCCCCTGACATGGCAAGAAACTCTGCTGAGATTATACAGTCCAAGGCAATGGTATCTTTATATTTTTTCCCTTTAGCTCTTTTACCTCTACACTGGCTGTTTCATCCCTTATTCATGGTCCTTAGATATATGGCATTTATTTTTGATCAAATCTGTAGCAATACTGTCTCATAACCATTTGAGCTCTCACATTTAAGGGAGAATGAGCAGACAGAGTATTGCTTTTGCACATAGGTCTACAGAGGTTTAATCAGTCTAGGATTCATTGGAGCTACCCTGGGAAATAAGGGTTTGCAGGTTCATGCATTAATATTGCGAGGCCTTGGTCAAAAGCTCGTTTAAGTCAAGAAGAGACTCCTCACTGAATTCTACTTGCTCCAGACACAGTAATTTTTTCATACAGCTGAACCTGAGGAGAAAGTACATTTGAAATCCATTCAGAGCCAAATTTTCACTCAATGACATTTATGACTGTATTTTGTCCATTTCCTGTTGAACATTTGCTAGCTGGAGTTCACAAGTACAAGCAGTGCAAAGACAATTTTTTTTTTAACAGAAGTGTGATTTTTTTCCTCCTGAAATTTATTTTTGATTGCAGACTGATGATAAACCCTGTAATTTGTTGTGCAGTTTCACTTACACAACAGCTACATAATAATTTTGTAAGTTATAGCAGTGACTATTTTGAGCTGCAATGGTTTCAATTGGAATGCTTCATGAAGTATTACCTGAGGAATTATTAACTGGAGAAATTAACTGGATTTGTAGGATATCATAGCAACAAAGGTGGCCTATGGCTTTAAAAAAATTGCTGCATCAGATACGAGCCAGCACATGTTGTTAAAATGGAGAGAAACTACTCAGAATTTGCAATTGAAGCTACAGATCGGTCGTGTTCTTGAAGTATAGGTTTATAATTTGTCACAGGAAAATAACTCCATAAAGCAAAACTGCTAAGGTGTTTTAAGATGATCTATTATGTGGAGGTGTCTAGAACAGCCATTTTGGATTGGTGTCATGATAGGAAACAGATGGTATATATGTTTATGTTTAACATTTAAGGAGGTATAGAAAGCAATTGGGAGGTGATGTATTTTGTTAATAGGCGAATAAAGCCTCATATGTACAGTTAAAATAGAATGTAAAAAACAAGCAACATTTTTTCAGCACAAATGAGACAATGCAACAACAGCTTAAGTAGATTTATTTGACTTGTTTCACTTTAAATAATTTTAATGAGAAATTCTCTAAATGTTTTTGAGCGGAGATAGAAAGTAATCTGGTAACCACATGTCTCGATGTATGCCAAGCTGTTCTTTAACAGCACTTTCTTTCAATACAATATAAATTTAGCTGGAATTAGCGTTGCTGAATATTAGTCCCTCAGTGCCTCACTTGCTAAACCTCCATATTCTTCTTATTGCCTCTGTGTATTTCAGAAGGAGAGTGTGTGGTCAGTTCTGGACAAAGGCAAATTATCTAATGGGGCTGGGGAAGGCACTGTATTGGTGAATTCTGTAGCAAACAGCTCAGTAATAATTCTGGGAGGTTGCAGATCTGCGCTGGATACAGTAATATATTTTTCTTGTAATGTGCTACCTTTTGGATTTGATACTGAATATATCAAAAATCTAGTTATGCATGCAAAGCTGTATTTTTCTGAGTTTTATGTACTTCACCTTACACATGCAGTAGTATGTTTTTTCATTTATAAGATTTATCTTTGAACATGCAGCGATATGACTAACGCTCATTTCCAAGCTCTGCTAGGCAAGTTACTCAGTCTTCTGGGGTTTACTTTATTTGTTTTTGCTAAGTATGAAGAGGACATTGAGGGCAACTGGATTTTAGTAGATCCTCACTGTAATTAATTATTCATCAGCAGTAGAAGTGTTAGCAGCAGCAGTCAGACATGCAGAGGAGGCTGAGATCTTGCTGTTGTGAACCTACAGGGAGAGACGCTCTTCCATCCAGGTCCTGCCTAATTAGGCCACGACACATTTGGAATTACCCACATCCAAAGAGAGAGAAAGTAGTTTTACAACCTGTTCTGATGATCTCAGCATTTTTCCTTTTTCTGGTCAGACAGATAACCCTGGTGATATTATAATATCCATATTATAATTCCATTCAGTCCCCCTGTCTGTCACAGATGGATTAATTCTGGACTTATTCTCACCAGGATGGGAACTCTCCATGCAGAACATGGGGTTTCAATGCATTTTAGTGGGCATTTTTAGGTAGGACCTTATAATGCCCACACCTGTCTCACATAATTGGGTTATTTCTTATTTCATAATTTTGTTTTCTATTTCTAAGTTCCTTCTGGCAATAACTTTGGTAAATGCTATGTGAAATGATTCAGATCTACTGATATTTCTTCTTAATTTGAAAAATTGTTCAGAATTAATCTTTTATCCCATAGATAGAAAGGAGTAAATAAGAGATGTAATAATGTTATAGTATTAATGGGATTTGAGCCTTGGTAGGAAATAGATGCATTATTCATGAGGATTGATGGTCTTTAGTGTCCCAACCGCCCCTTGTGGGGCTTTGGAGGTATTAGACTGGTCACTGGAGAGAGGGTTGCTCTAATGCTCAATAAGCTAGACTAAAAATATCACTAGAATTATAAGCAAAAAACTAATCAAATCCTAAATATAAATGTGATGATACAAATCCATCCCCTAGTTATCTCCAGAAACCACCCTGCCTCAAAGGGTTGTCAGTGACTTGTCCCTTATTATCTTTAATCAGGCAGAAGAGAGAGGCATTGAACGCCACAGTGGGTCTGTATAACAAGGCGCTGCAGGTGAAATCCATAGGCTGTGCTTCCCGCTATCCGTGTGCTGCCGGCCGGCCCCGGCTCCGCCAGCCAGGGAGGGAGCAGCGAGGAGACAAAGGGATGCAGTGTTTGCACAGTGCCTCTCAAGTCCTCTGTAGCTTCTCCTCATTTCTATCCCCAAAGTCCAGACCGCAGATGCTTCATCAGGCAAAACCAGCCTGGATGCCTGTAGGTAAAAATTATGTGGTAACACGCAACAAAGAAGCTGACTAAAGGAGATTTCTGCAATAAGGTTTCCAGCACTTACACAGATGGGATCTACCCAGACTCTGGTCTCTGTGCTCTGTGACAGGACATTTTTTATCTTAATTATAATGGATAACTTAAAAAAAAAAAAGAAAAAAATAGTGTGTGTTCTTTCATGTATCCAAGCAGATTAGGCATTACAGTTAGAATATTTGTCAGAGAAGCTAAAAGTGCTAGCCACCAAACAAATGTAACTGTGTAATTCAATATTAAAAAAATATCTTTTTCATGAGACATTAAATATCTTGGGATAATGAGGTCATAAAAGACTAATGTGTTTGGCCAGGAAAGAGAAGAACCTTCATAAAAGAAGAGCTGTGGGATACAGCTGCTTTTGGCACTGAGGGCAGCACCCAAAGTCTGCTCAGGTGGTTCAGTGTAAAGCAGATTTAAGCCTCGATTCTGAAATAAGGTTTCTGCACAGACCCTTCTGACCCCCACCTGCTGTCCCCTGGGATACCCAAAACCATACAGGACTGCTTTGGAGCACCCCAAAGGATAGGGGCCATCTCTGATAAGAGATGTGAAGTCCCAGAAGGAAGAAGATGTCCTCAGCCAAAGTCTGGGGTGCATCAGGACCCTGAAGGTGATAAACTCAAGTGGGAAGAGTGGGTCAAACTTCAGGAAGAATGTAGACATTTGTGATACTTGTGTTTGAAAACACAAATTAGAGCAAGGGTGCTGAGACAAAGCCTTCAACCTTCATACAGTAACACTTGGCTTTTGTCAGTGTTTGGTAAGAGGTGCTCAGTTTTTGCCTGCCTAGGTAGCCCTTATACCAGAAAAGGAAGCAGAACCCCCATATGCTTTGCTGTGTCCTTTAGACCCATGACATGTAAGTTTGAGCTTACATTCTAAGTCTAAAATTAAGTTCTTAATATGAAGAAATTAACAAAGAAAAAATAATGACAATTAGGACCCCAAGAATTTAATATTTTTTATTAAAATTTATGTACATGTGCACACACATGCATAAATGGAAACAGATTTTCTTGTCTAGGATTTTTATTTGCTGTGTAATATCACATTCCAATAGAACAGTGTCCTTAAGGAGTCATCTGTGGGATTGATAATAGTATTTCAGACTTAACCTAGAGCATAAGGTGAAACCAGCTGAAAACACTAAACAAAATCAAACAGTCTGTTATAGTGAAACAGATTAAAAAACCCAAAAACCAGAAAACAACACCAAAAACATTAAAGGCAAAAAAATAAAACCAACTTTTAAGGTGGTTTTGTTTTGTTTTGTTTTGTTTTGTTTTGTTTTGTTTTGTTTTGTTTTGTTTTTTTTAATCTAACACTTTGTGGGAATATGAGTAAGTAAATACATCAACATTTAAGTTGTTGATGCTTATTTTCAATGAATCATAGATCCTGGTTTCCACAAGTTAGGGACCAGGTCTATAAAAAATATAAATTACTAAGTGAAAAGTTGTCTTAAGTGTCTGAAAATGATGCTTTTTTGGGATTTTTTTTTGGTGTTTGCAGATTTAAATTCTGTATTTTGGATCCAGCAGAGTGCATTTGGAACACATTTTCATGATATTTTTTACAATAGAAGTTAGAAACTTCTGTTTTAAAAATGAAAATTACAAAACTAAAAAATAGAAAAAGCAAGTTACTCAAGGTCATACAATGAAATGGTGTGAATTGGTCATGCTGAGGCAAGCGTGTGCAAATGAAATCATTTGCTAGAGTAGATAGGTAGTTTCCTTGATTTCATGGGCCAAAAGGGATGAGCCATGTCTTTCAGGCTGACAATGTCTGGGAAAAAAGATATTAAAGCAAAACCACCCCCAAAATCCGGCAACATGGTCCTTCTTCACCTGAGGTCCAGAGAAGCAGCTGAGTCTTAGAAGTGCCTAAGGAGTGTCATTAGATATTCCTCTGTGGGAAGTCCACGTGAGCATTGCTCTGTACTGACTCTTTTTTCCTTTATGCGGTTCAACCTCACATTTTTATCTCATTATTCTTAGCAGTGGTAAGTAACTATGACAGGAAGACAGAGTGGAAAATTAAGGCTTGTTAAGACTATTATACACCAAAAGGATCATGTCATAAATGAGATTTCAGTCTGCCCAGTTTGGGATATAATTAAGTTATCATGTTCAAGGTGGATGGGTTCGAGACAATAAAAGGGCAGTGGAGGTTGTTCAGTTTGAAAGAGGTGAATCTTTTTATGCTGAGGAGTTATGTGGATGTGATTTTTGGAGCAGTGAGGGACACCAGCTCTCTCCCAGCTGTTGAACAGGGGTTTCTTCTCCTGGGAAGGGAGAGCAGCTCCACTGATTCCATCACACTTCAGGATGATCTCCCTGCTAAGAAAATGCTATTTCATCATGTCTCATTTCCATGGGCATATCTCTAGTGTGCATTCTCCTGTGGCTTCAGTCTATAAGAACCTCTCAACAGTAAAAACAATAAACTTAGCACCCTGTGGAAGAGTAACATGTGCTGAAAATTTCAGTGTCCCTTAATTCACTTTTGAGGAAAGTATATTTAAGGCGGTGAATAATGAGCATATGCCGATACTATGGACCCAGCAAGGAAGTGTCAACAAAACTGCAACAGAAAAACAGTGAGGCTTTTGCTTGGTTTTGAGAGAATACAATGAGTCTAATGTTGCTGCTTTCTCATTTTTTTCCTATGCTATCAGCATGGAAGGCTGGGCAGGACTTAGCTGAATCACTGCTCAGAAGTCAGTCCAAAATGTGAGTGAGTCAAGCAGTGTATGGGCTACAGACTGACATGTGTGTTTATTGTCTGTAGGGTTTGTCGTGCAGTTCCTGAGGGTAATGGATGAGGTTTTTTTGCCTGCAAGTAGCCACAATCATTATATGAATCATTCAAGGAAATTATATTGAAAGATATCATATCATAAAGCCGCAGAATTTTCCACTGAAAACAGCAGCTTAGAAGAGCTTCAGAAGCATGTTAACAAAGATGGTGCCTTGCTGGGATATCTATTATTACACACACACAAAGAGATTGAGCTGGCATGGGGGAGGGAATGTTGGAGGAAGGGAAGGAAAAGAGGGATCATAAAGAGTGACAAAGAGTACTTTTAAACATTATACTCTTCATTTCCAAATTCAAGATTTCAACACGGAGCATATGTTTGGGTTTTTTCCTCTACTTATCTTTCTTCCTTCCCCCTCCTTTCTTAAATCCTCAGAAAGAGTAGGACAAATCTGTCCTCAGGGTTTTGCCCTGCTATCTTTCACCTTTTTCAGTCTGCCACTTCTTCAAAAGGAAATGCTGTCTATTTGTGATTTCAAGCTGTGCAACTAGTGAGATATTAGCCAAGACCTAAGTTCTTACTCTGACAAAAATAATTTTGCTTTCAATAAAATCTTGGGATGATGGGGGGGTGGGGGGGGGGGGTTGGGGGCAGGGGGGAGTTAACAGGACAGATACAACCAGCAATAACAATAAATTAACACTGTATTAAAAACATCAAACAGCTCTACTATCTACACAGGGGAGTTCTTCCTTACCTCCCCTTTGCCATATGGGAATGTTATGAAAATGGGGGTCCTGTGGATATGAAGGTGGCTGCACAGTGTGGAAGGCAGCTCCCTCCTCATCCTCAGCTCAGGGAAGAATGGGGCAGTGGTGTCCCTGAAAACAACATCTGTCGGTGGTCACACTCCTGCAGGGGATAGTGGACAGGAGGACAAGCCCTGGGCGTGGGGCTGTGCTGCTGCAGCTGGGCAGGCTCAGCAGCACAACCCTTGTCCCTTGGCCACGGCAGCGGGGGTGACGCCCAGGAGCCCTCAGCCCTGCTGCCCCATCTCTGCCTGCATTTGCCTTCACACCTGCAGAGGGTGGATGCTTCCCACTCTGGCAGATACATGCGTGCCTGTCCACATTAGCATTACTGTAACTCAGTATTTCATCATCTGCATCCCTATTGCACCAGAATTTCGCAGTGATTTTGGCAGTCCAGACTTCTTTACTGTGGGTTCCTAATGACAGACTACAGTAAGAAAGAATTGCACAATAGTTGTATATTTGTCGTTAAGGCTTGAGAACAAAGAATGTCAAACAGTCAGAGCTGCTAAGGAATGAGGGAATTAAATTAGCCTACCTGTGCCCCACTGTGCTGAATCTGGTCCGGCTTTCTAGAAATGTTGATTCAGCAAAAGCAGGTGGCAAGGAATCTAACTGGAACAGCAGGAGCAACTAGATTTCAAAGTTTCCTCTTGTCACAAACCCTTTTCTTCTACTTATTAGGTTTGAAATTGCTTGTACATACATTAAAGGATCTTTCTTCCCCCCTGCTCTTCTTGCAGCACAGGGAACCATGACTCCTGTTAAAGCGGGTATTTTGGAGAAAGAGCTTTGTATAAAAATCTTGGTTTTACATAAAAATCTGAAGCAGCATGTTTCCACGAAAAAAAATCATGGCAAATTTAAGTTTTGTTTAATGAATGATTTCTTGAGTATTTTGACTAAATTTTTTGTTTATTTGCTTGTGAGATGCAGAAAAAAACCCAAAATCACTGTTTTTAGAATACTTTCAATGGCAACAACTCACATTAACTATTAATGGAAGCAAGTGACTGAAGGGACCCAGATTTTTTTTGCATTGTTATGAGAAATAGGAACCTATATTTCTGGAAAGCAAAAGTATTTTGTCACTCACAGCTCCTAGACCTATAAGCTAAAGCAGAGAAAGACATATCTGTTCTAAAATGAAGTTACAACTTCAGTTTTAAATCTAACCATGATAATACCTATGTGAACAATATGTCAGATGAGCATAAAACTGTCTAAGGACATTAGCTCCTTAGAAATATCATGGACTCTTTCCCCTGGTGTCAATTTAAATTTGGGGATATCTCCATCAAAATCAGTAGAGTCAGAACTGTGTAAAACTGACATGATAGTAGGATGTGATCCTGCCTGCCTGTGTAACATCTACCATCTTCATCAATTCAAAGGCTGAACTTGGGGCACACATATAATAAACAGACTTATATTGTTTTCTGGGGGAAGGCGTAGCTGCCAAAGAATTGCACTTGAAAAACATCTATGAGCTTAGTGTTGATCTCAATGTTAGTCCACCCAGATCTTCTGCACTGTGCCATCACTATGGCAGTTTCAGAGCATATCTCATGCACACAGAGACTAAGCTGTGCACAGATACAAATTAGGGCTTTCTTTGAGGAGCAGGAGGTGCACTTCCCACACCTCAGAGCTCTGCGCTCAGACCACCAGCCCTGGAGACTCAGGCTCATCCCCATTGCCAGGCACCCTCCTGGGCAGAGGTTTGGCAGAACTGGAAGCTGGGCATCATCCTCACCAGATGAGGAAGGCAGCTGTAGATGTCTGGTTTGGGTTTCAGTATGAAGGTCCTAAGTCTGTCTGTACATGGTACAGACAATATATGTTGATAAACCAGGGTCTGGTTTTAAACCACTCGGAAGGCAGTCACCTAAAACTACAGCACACCTCTTTGTAGGTATTCAGGTCCTTCCTTGTTCTCACTCCTAACACATTTCCTTCAAAAATCTTGCTCTTGGGTAGTCAATGTCATAAGGGCTATCTATCTGCCTGAATGTGTATATATATACATTGAATTTTAAGCTATGTAGCTTGACTTTTACAAGAAAAGTAGATTTCAAATAAATAGGAACATTAATATTGACTCAAACAACAAAGCAAAACATATCCTATTTGAGAATTCAGGTGGCTAAAGATATTAAATGAGTCACTATGTGGTACCTCAGTAGTTTCATAATATTTTATTTTTATTGGTGGGTCAAATGAGTCAGCTGACTGTAGGTAGGATTTAAGACAATAGGTAATTAGTGTATGGGTGAGTGAAAATATATAGTGCATACTTTTCTGTCTCCACATGTTATTTTTCCTTAATCTGATACTAGACTCATTTGATAAAAATGACTCAGCTTTTGCTGAGTTGGCCCTGCCACTGACGAACTCACCCTTAGGAAATGACATTTTCTCCTCTCAGAAGTGTACTTGCAATATATTGTCAATTTTAAAGGTTGAAATTTTCAACCTTTAAAGAGTAAAAGAACATGCTTCTAAATTCTTTTAGAACTATTGTAAAAAAATGTTTTTATTTCCCTTGAGAGGAATGTGAAAACATACGGTAAATATAGTCAGTAAAATTTCTCCATAATGCATGAAGAATCAGCTTTAATTTCTCATTATTTTTCTTCCTTTCAGTGAAATTACTGCTTATTGTCCATTTCCACCAAAAGATGGAACAGCTAAGAAGGGAGAATAGTTTTAAAAATTATATGTTCTCTTTGCCTTGTTTAAATCAGCATATCTCCAAACATGACAGCTCGACTACCTGCTGAAGATCTAATTCTC
This sequence comes from Monarcha castaneiventris obscurior, assembly GCA_026261815.1. Lineage (NCBI taxonomy): Eukaryota > Metazoa > Chordata > Aves > Passeriformes > Monarchidae > Monarcha > Monarcha castaneiventris. The sequence continues at coordinate 9,202,396 of JAMPIT010000230.1, read as the reverse complement.
ATTAAAAAAAAAACAAGTAAAAACCAACACCAAACCACACTTTACATGTTTAATAGGCTAATTTAATTTATAGGTTAATTTATTTTACATGCTCAATTCACACAATATTTACAAGGCCTTTGGCCCTGCTTTAGTTCATAGTATTATTCTACAACATTGATTCTGTGATACTGGACTGTCCCTTCCAGACTGGAGCTCTATTTTCAGCTACCGTGAACCAGGGTAGCTCACTAGATGCACCAATTTATAATGCATTTGAATCTCAGTCTGTAGTCTTTTTAGAGTTATTGTTAAAGTGAAATAAGCTGAAGGAGGAAAAATGATGAAGACTAAAAAGGTTTAGAACATTTTTTCAGGTGGCCTTCTCCCTAGTGAAATCAGAGCTCTATCTATAATTTATGGGCAGAACAAGACACCTAAAAATAGGGTTCAAAGAAGCCAGTGCTTTGTGTGAAGTATTAAACAGTAGGAAATGACAAAGAAATGTTCAGACTTCTGCTCTGCCATCAAAGGTTGTTAAATGAACACGGGGTTACAGGAAAACACCTTTTCCCATTTTGGATTTGCAGCTACAAATGACTCTTGGAATTAGTTTCATCTGTCAGCTTCATCTTTCTTTGCAAAGACCAGAAGTGATCCTCTCTTGGTATATATGAGATCCATGTTCATATATCTGTGAAACCCACTTTGGGGCAAGAAATTGCACCAATGTTTCCCACAGTTCAGAAAAACAATCACTCTCCTTGGAGAATTCTGGAATGGTGTTGAAATTCGGTATTCAACCAGAATTGCTTCATTCAATATAAATTAAGAAAATTCTAATTGAAAGAGAGACTGAAATTTTATCTCACTAGTCTTCTGAGTTATCTTCTCCATGCTTGTTTAACCCCTAAATCTCTACATCTGAAATCAGAAAAATACCATATTTGAATTTAAGCCTCCCCTATCTTCAAAGAATCCTTTGACCACCAGGCTCTGCAGTTAGGGAGATATACTCATTAGATATTTTAGTCTTGTTTTAGAATCTACATTCAGATTAGCATGTTAGCTAGGTGGGGAACTCAGGTGCAATTCAATGGTTTGGTTTCGTGGGGATGTCAGACTCTGAACTTCTGTGTAACGGATACAGATCAATGGAATTTTACAGATCATGCAGAAGTGGCCTAATCCATCCAAAGCCAATGCTAATCCTTCCAGTGACTCCAGTGAGCTTAGTACATGGCTACTTACATGTCTGTTATTCTGGGATGACGTGTGTTGCTGGTTTCTCCACTGTGACCACAAAAGCCCACCTGTACTTACAACAGTAAAGGATCAGTAGCTTGTGCTTTTGCATAGATATTTTTGTTTAGCTTTGTTTTGTTTCTGTAGGGGTTGATTGCTGACTTTGGATACTTGAAGACTTTTCTAATAGTTTTGAGCTCTAGGAATTCCTTCCTTGCCTTCGGTACTTGAGAGAGGGAAACAAAAGCAGTATTTCTGGGGCCACGTATTGTGTGCTCACAAGAACAAGTTCCTTCCCCTTCCTCCTGCTGCCTGAAAGACTCTCTGATAAAACCAGTGCATTTTATTTTCACATGACTTGTGGGGCTCTTAAGATCTAACAAGCTATCTGGGTAGGCATCAATGTGTTACAAGAATCTTTTTTTACACCTCCAAATTCATAGTTCTCCATCAAAGATTTTAGCCCAAAGAGCAGTTAATAAAGCTGGATGACCTCTTGCTCTAGGATTTTTTAAGTCTCTTTCAGACTAAAATTAGATTTCCTCCTTTAGGAAGAGAAACAGACCAATGTGTGACCCTTGAACTGTCAATCATCTGGAAGTAAAGCATAGAACTGATTTCTCTCAGAGCAGCAGAATGAAATGCTCCAAAATAATAATAATAATGTGGCTATACATATTTATAAGCTCATCATTATTAGTCTTTAGTGTGATTGCTCCTATCTGATATTCAATGGTAATTTTGGCCCATGGATATATACTTTGTCTTAGTTCCATGAGATACTTTAATTTCAAATAAATCATGCTTTAAATGAGTTAACCACTAATTAACTGGGAAGTCTCAAATAATATTCATCTATGGCTGTAGCATCCCACTCCTACACAGAAGGGAGAACCCAAGATTCATAGATGCCCATGGTCTAAAAAGAATGGCAAAAGACAGAAAGATCCAGAAAAAAAATTATCACAAAATTTTATTAGCGAACTACACACTCAGCATGGAAATTGGTATATATTTGCCTCTATTTTCTAGTAATAAAAGAAAAAAGAAGAGAAGGAAGAAGAAGTTGAAGTGAGATCAGATAGGAGAGGAAAGGACACCACCAGTCCTGGGTCCAGCATCGATCCAGATGGCACCAGAAGGCACCACCTGCACTTTGTGGGGGTTCCTTTGCGCAGGTAAATTTTCCCCACCCTGGGATTAGGTTTCTTGTTCTTCATGCAAATGAGTGAGCATGTGCAGTCTGTTCTTCTGGACCTTTCTGGAAACGGTTTGAGGGGCTTTGAGGGTCTTTCGGTGCCCCTCTACTGGTCTTGCCTGCTCCCTGGCCCCATTCCTGGGCCTGTGCTGTTCTGTGTTGTGGATCAGAACAGGAAGGTCAGCCCCAGAAAGGTGCTGCCCTACCTCCATACAGCCCCTGTTCCAGCCACATCCTGTTCTAACTTGCCCACTTGTGTCCCCATTGTTGTCTGAGGCACAGCCACACATTAACTCCTTACTGCCCAGACCTTCACAATGATAATTGAATGCTTTAATCGTGTTTTATAAGTGCCCATATGTTGTCCAGTAGTGCTTAACATTTCCGTTCATAATCAGGGAGTAAATATAAAGCCATTACTGAGAAATAAATTAGTGGAGCAACATTGGAAAGAAAAGCAAATAATAACTAATTGATGAAGGGAGAAGTTCCCTTTCACACGCATGCATTTTAAAATACCAAATGAAACAACTTCTTTCTAGGAATAAAGACGGTAGGCCTTATATTTACAATGAGGGACTATACTGTGGAAATCAGTTTCCAAGCAACTATAAGAATGCAGAATAATGGAATAATGTGCTAAAAGAAAAAAAGAATAATAAAAAAAAGATAGGTGCCACACCCGGAGAGGTACCATGATGATAGTCTGTTTAATTGAACAAAAAACACCCTGAAAGGAAGCTTGTTTACAGCACCTAAAAAACCCCAAATAATTTCTCTCACACATTGCAGGTGAACAAGACAGAAGTAAAAAAATAACCACTTGTTTTCCAGAGCTCATTTTCCTCAGCCTTTTATATTTGTACTGTTAAAAGGCAGTTGTAGCCACTCCTGTATAGCAGAATGTGCCTCTAAGTCATATGATCACAGGGCATGGGCAAATACTGAAAACTGAAGAGCCTTTTAATTTAGAAGGGGGGGAAATGAAAGAGACCAGTAGTTAGAAGAGGGAATCAGACAAATTCAAATGAGAAGACATGCAGTTTTAAGAAAGAGGAAGATTAGCTGTTGCAGCAATTTGCCAAGGAAACCAGGGGGGACTTTGATGTCTGCAGATAAAGACTGGATCTCTTTTTGAAAGACATGATTCTAGGAAATGGAATTTTGACACTAATACTGGAATAAATGGGTGAAATTTCATGGCCAATATTGTGTTTCAAAGGTTGGAGCAGAGATCTTTGGCTTTAGATTCCACTTCTGAGAGCCTCTGAATGTGGAAGGAGAATGCAATTTCTCATTAATATATAGGGGAAAAAGTGTGACTGGTTAAGCACTGGAACTGGCTGCCAGGAAATCATTAAATCTCCACCCGTAGACTTTCAAAACTCAACTGGAAAATGCCCTGGACTAGATGAGTTCTAGAAGTCTAGTCTAGTATGAACTTTTCTACAGTTCTGCAGTTTTCCTGATGTGCAAGATACTGGTGACATTTGATGCCACTTGCATATATAAAAATTAAAAAGTCTACAGATGGACTCTAGTGATGTCCTGTTGTTATCTGACTGAACAATGGATGATCAGTGCGATTTTTCGTCTGTGTGTGATCAAAGACAAAATTGCGTGTCTTGAAGACTTTTGATAGTTGTAGTAAGGAACATATATAGTTTGATTTATTGCATTGTTAAATGTATTGTTTGCAAATACATTTTGCTTGAAAATATTGGAGAAAACAAATTAAATAATTGGTAATCCAATCTAGATGTTGCTTTACTCAGGTTCATTTTATAAATGTGGGTTTTTCTCCTGCTCCTCCATACACTCATATTTGGATACTGGTTTGAGGACATGGCACCACCATCTCTAACAAGTGCAGAAAGGATGTCCTTAATTAGGATAATGTGTCTCATTAAACTTCATTTCAAGCCCTGTTGTGAGTTTGCAAACTGTGTGCTGTGGACACAGCAGAGATTGTATGGCAGAGGGGAGCATTGGAGCTCCCCTTCCAGCGCAGGCTCCTGCAGGTGCCTGGCAGGAGGGCCCTGGCTGTGCCCCTCTTCATCACCAGCCTCTCGCCACAACACTCCAACATTTCACCTCCAGCTCAGCTGCTTGCCTTTTTGCTGTTCTAATACCCTCATGTATCAAAGGAAATTTTAGATTAATTTTTTTTCTCCATGAAGCGCTATAGTGAAATAATTTCATTGCTTTTATTCTCAAGTTAGCGAGCAAAACAAAAATGTTCCAAGGGGAGTCAAATGGTTTCTCACAGAGCCAAAGCAATGGTGATCTTGTCTGTCTGCAGGCAGAGCAGCTAATTGGGCAGGGAGGTGCTGTAATTTAGCACCCATGTCCTTAGATTTTAATCCAGTGTAAAGTGACATAATTGTATTGATCTCAGTGCTGATTTACGCTATCTGAGAATATTACCCTTTATTTTTAACTTGCCTAAATTCCCTATCTGCTCTGGTATTGCTGATGCAAAGAGAATTAAAATACTCCAGATCAATCTAGTCTCCCAAAGTAACAATGAAACATTTATAACTGCAGCAAAAAAGGTGCACAGAAGCTCTTTTATTCTATCCTGCTCTTAAGAGTTAAGTGAAATTACTGAAGCATGTTCTAAATTTTATCAATTGTGACATATTTTATGCTGGCATAGTATATTCAACAAGTGCATTAGGAGAGTGCTTAGCATTTTGTAATTACACTCATATTTCATTTTAAGATAATTTCATGCTATTCTTTCAAAACACATCAAATGTGGAGCTGTAGTCTTGAAACAATAGGATGTGATGCTAAAAATTCAGATCTAAAATTCTCTTCTACTTCTCTAATGGATATAACTAAAATACAGTGTGAAACTTCCATTCAAAAAAACTGTAGTCAAAGAGATACTATTGATTTAAGTCACTCCTAATTTAATGAAATTCCATTCTCCTTTTTTTATCCTACTCTGCTCCCCCCTCAATGAAAAATCAGATTTTCAGTATCAGTTCTCTCAGTAAAAATATACATATTATACTAACACTCCTGATACATGGAATTTAACATAATTAAACAATTATTTATGACACATGGTTTTTGCACCTGTGGGGAAGTTTCACATTTAGTTCAGTGTGGATAGGTGGTTACTCTTTTTAGAAAAAAAAAAGACCATTTCCTCTGTGGATATCTGTTTTCTATATTTTGTTGTACTTCATGCAGAGCCTGAGAAACAACTAGACAGCACAGATTTATCCATATCAATTTCAGTGGGAATGCCACAAGTAAAGAGGTTGTAAAATCAAGGCTTCAGAAAGAAAACAGCAAGTCTTGGTCTTAATAGGACAGAAGTTTTGAATAGAGAGGGATCGGAGCCAATTAATGCAATGACAAGTCAAGGAGAGCCATGGGACTTGTTCACTGGGGGAATTGCTGGGTTGGATTCTAAACAGCAAAGGGAGAGGTTCTGATCTCACCAAAGCAAGGGCCTGCTCTCTATGCAAGCCTGGGGCCAGTGATGCAGGAGGTGTGTAGCAGTCCCCGTGTGATCCAAGGCTGCTTTCAAGCTGAGCTGCCTGGCTCCAGGCTGCACGCAGGCAGCTTGTGCACAGCTGAGCTGCAATTGGGCTGCAGAGCGTAATTCCCTGGCACTGCAAAATATACACAAAGAGGCGTAAGCCTTTCACCACCTCAGCATTTCAGACCATATGTAAGGAGGCACTGCAATTAGGATACAAGTTCTCTTCCAGTTGAGAGACTCTGTAGATTTATTAATAATCCCGCTTCACTTTTGCAAGGAAAATATAAGTAATGTGGTTCTGGGAGCAAAGGATGAGCCTCCCTCCAGCTCGGGAGAGAGGCGGACGTGAGCTGGGAAGCCTGCCATCAAACACTGCCTCCACATTCCGTCTGCGTTATTTGTTGTGCCATGTGATAGATCTCAGAGTGAGCTTTTTGCGCACTACTGTACAACCAAGAAGCACTCGAGTTGTAGGAATAAAGTTGGGTAGCTCAGGAGAAAAGTTTGTGCTGCTACTGGCTCAGCACTAGCTGTGGAGAGCTGTACACAGGCTCTGTGGGGTAGGACAGGGCTGTGCTTGCTGGAAACAGGCACTGCACAAATCCCACCAGAGCTGGCCAGACTTGGAGCACTGCAATGGGGCAGGAAGAGAGACAATCGTGATCCAGTAGGTTTCACAGCTGGATTAACAAATTACATTTAAAGGATACAGTTTGAGAAATTAAGAATACAGACTGGCCTGGGATTTGTTGCATATGTACAAAGCGTACAGCTCTGACATGGAGTTCTGCAGTTTGGAACAGCATGATCAGCACCTGATGAACTGACTTACAAACATTGTTTTGCTTTAATTAAGATGAGTAGTGCAGACCTCAAAGGATTTATGCATATTCATGTAACATATATAGCTCAGGCCGTTCACCTGAACAGAGATTACAGCCCTCAGGTTATACAAGGCTCTAATAAAGTTTGTGTCGCATGTAATATATCACCAGTCGTGGAATGTACTGTGATTTTTGTTGGGTTTCTTTTCAATCAAGGTTCTCAGTAGGTTTTCTCCATGACTCATTTTCACATTCTCATGCAGTGCAACAAAGAGTTGCTTAAACCACTGTGGTTATCCTGAGCTGGGAAAATTCACAGGTGAGTATGTCATGTTGTTTGGCATGAACAGCAACTAGACAGTTCCTTTATTTAGTGTAATTAATCCTGCCTGCAAGTAGTGGCATTTTCCACAGTCTGTACCATTAAGTGGGAGCCTAGTTTTGAAAATTGGTGCTAGTTCCTCAGTTGCATTCTTGGTTAAGGTTGGGTGTGTAATATCCCACAAGGTCATTTAAGGGAAGGAAATACCTCATGTTTCCCAACATCATCAGTCCAGTCATGACCTGATTTTGCAATCTTACTCATATTAGGCAATTCCCTTGCATGTCATAGGATTACTTGCAATAGCTCAGGCTACTTGCTTTGAAGGATGATGACCTTGAATCTAAATTATCTGCTGCCTAATATCCTTCACTGTAGGAGAGGAAACAATCTCTCATACAGAATTAGAAGAGGAAGATGATCTTGAAACAGCACATGCAAATAACCTCCTACCACTTGTTTAATCGAGTAAGAGGTCAGCTCCCAAGAAAAATTTACATCCACAACGTATCATTACTATTATATAATATCTACCAAAAATATTTGCTGCAGTGGAAGTGTAGAACACGGGGTTAATAACCATTGCAAATGTTCTTTGCTGAATACCAAACCAGCCAAAAATAAAACACTCAATGTGCATTAAACAACAGCATCTAATGGTGGCAACCAAGGGGTCAGACAACATTATTGCTTCAAGTTCTTATTCTGTGGATGCATTTTTGGCCTTGAATCCCTCTTTGCAGTATAAATTGCCAGCTTAAAGAGTATTTTTAAAAGCAATCCTTTGAACAGGAGTGGGAAGAGCATTTAAGCAGCTCCAAGGTCCCCATAGACACAGAGCTGGTGGAAGCTGTCAGGGGAATGTACTAACAACCCCCAGAAATGTACTGTGATTGCCATTCTCCTTGCTTCAGTTTTAAATTTCCCCATCTCAGGCCATAAATGCATAGGTCAAGTCGACCTTGACCACAGAGATCAAATATGTTCCCTGCGACATTAACTTCGAGGAGGTTTTCATTTTTTCAGACTTTTTTTCTGAGGTTGAAATGCAACCTTGCTTTTTATTTTGGGAACCCTTTTAATAGAAATCTTTTTTCTAGGAATCCTTGAAGAGGGATTGTATATTACTGCTAGTCCTTGGGTCAAATTTTCTCTTGTTGTAGTGATTTAAATGGAGCTTTGCCAGCTTACAGCAATAGAGGATATATTCCCATGAGTTTTACATCATGAAATTTTATTGCTGATGTTGATTCCTGGGGTTGCCACATACCTGAAGAACTCTGGGCAGAAAACCAAGAACTCCATATGATATTAGTTCTGTTTGCTGCATGTGGAACTTCATTGATTTCAGATATCCTCAGGTTTATATTGTCTATAAAGTGAACACTATCATCAGAGTATCTCATATTACAAAGGCAAAGAAAAAAGGCTTGCTGTAATATTTTCTTGCAGGCAAATAAGGGTAGACTCTCTTGAAAACATCTGATGAATTTAGCAACAAGGCCCAATGCAGCAGAGCCAGATCTCTCTAATCCCCTTTCGCCTCTAATATTTTCCTCCACAGGCTGTTGTAGGTCAAATATTATTCCTGTATTGACTATACTAAAATATTTGTTGCTTAAAGTAAAGCTTTTTGAAGCAAAGACTGTACAAACAGAAAATAATTTTGATCAGCCTTACTGAAAATATTTTAGATTTGGTAGTCATAAGAATATTTTTGTCTGTGATGATGAATGAAATAAATTACATTAAATTATTAAATTGAATCTTCTATTAAAGCACAAGAAAAATCATGTAGTTTCAGTTAATGAAGTAACAAGAGCATTTAACCTTGTAATGAATTAATGAGTTGTGTTGGAAAGGTTTGTAAAGTTGATAATGAGGAAGTTGAAGCAGTGTGTCCTTGAAAGACATCCGTGAAGCCATGTTTTGTAGGGCATTTGACAAGTTAATATTTGACAGCATTTCCTGTAATGACACTGTAGAATATGCCTGATGTAATTCTTTAGTTACCCAATCAGGTCTGCTAAATGTTATGTAAGGTGGGCACTCAGTCAAGGCTTCCAAATGTGGATGTGAATGAGACTCTGTGTGGATAAGGAAGACAACATATTTAAGAACGTGGAGGAGAACTGAAAAGAACACTCTGATAGCTCTCCTTCATTTGCTTCTGCAAAGTCAGAGCAACTTTTTCACAACAAGCTGTTAAGATTTACTTCTTATAATACTTGTGCATATGCTCAGAACTGGAGTGAAAAGTTTACAGTTTGTTGGTTTCAGTGGGAAAGAAAACAGTATTTCCTTCACTAGTTTTAATGCAGCTGTTTAGGAGCATAAACCTAATTAAAGATCACAGAATATTCTGAATTGGAAGGGACCCAGAAGGATCATCAAGTGTAACTCTTAAGTAAATGGCCCATGCAGAGACTGAACCCACAACCTTGGCATTATTAGCACCAACCAACTGAGCTAATCTGTGCTAAGGTAAGCACAGTCATTATCTCATTTGACCTAAGTTTATATCAGACCAAAGACACTAGTCATTAAAATCCCTAAACCCTTCACTGTATCACACATATCCCCATTACAAGGAGTTTTGATTGTCACAAGGAGGTTAACCTGCTTTTTAATTTGCTGTTCCACCCATTTGATATATACTCTCAGTGGACCCTCCACATGGAGAAGGGTCTTTAGTCCTCAACCCTGTTTATCCTCTCCTTCTGAGTAAACTCACACTAATTCTCTGACAACTAGCAGTCTAAGCTCAACTTGGGTAGTGGCAATCCTTCAGTAAAAAGTCCCATCTTGCTATCCCTACAATGTAGGAAATCCATAACTAAGGTTTTCTCCAAATACTCATTAGACACCTCTAAACCCCCACACCTCCTGCATATTGCTTGGTAGTCTTTAAGGAGACCATGATTCTTTTTTCTCCCTTTTTGAACATCCTTTTTAGCAGTAGAAGGGAACTATTGAGAACTGCTCAATGGATGCTTTTTCCCATTTAGTTGTGTCTAGTGGAACCTTGGTCCCAACCAAGACACCAGAGGGATGATATTCAAACTTAGGAGAGATCAAATGTGATGTAAATGAGGCTTTAGCTTTTTTAAAAAATTTCTTTCTTTTTTTTCTTTCCATTTTTTTTTTTTTTTGGTGGGTTTTTTTTAATGTTTAGGTTTCTTTGGGTGGTTTTGGGGAGGTTTTTGGTTGGTTGGTTGGTTTGGTTTGCTTTTGCTTTTGCTTTTTTCCTTAAGAGTTTGTGTTTCCCCTTTCTGGGGTCTAAAGCTAAAGAAAAGAAATCAAGCCTAACCCTCACATGACATGATGCTGTGACACAGGGAATGTCTGCATGCCTAGTCCTCTTGGGAAAATGATCAGGCTTTTTATTTATAGACAGCACAGCTTCTGGGAATTTCAGTCAAGAAGCAGGATGCCACATTCCTCTGCACTGCATAGTTTGGAGGAAAGGGAGAGGAAACCAGTCATTTCCCCTATTTGGATCTAAGCAATCCACAAGTTTTTCCACTAGTGAGCATCTGCACATTAGGGTCTTGAGCGGCATTGTAACACTGAAGGATGTTGCATCAGATGTGGAATTTCCAGCTTGGCTTGGCTTCTGCTGCCTGTTTCCTGATTTTTTTTTAAATTAATTGTTATTTATTGTTTTTTATTAAGTGATGTTTTTGCCTAAATTTGAAGCTTTAGGGGGCTGATATGCAATCGCAAAGCCAAATTCTTTTTTACTTTTTCATCTGATTCTGTGCTTGGTTTGGGGTTTTGCCCTTTGCTTGATTTGTGTGGACACTGGATTTTTGCATTGAGAGGAACTGCATTGTCTGTTCTGTGGTGACTGATAGGATGATTCATGGAATTCAGCTGTTGCAGTGGGAACTTGAGAGTTAGGGTGTCATTGCCCTTCTTTGCCTTTGTTCACCTCCTTGAGTGTTTTGCTTTAAGAAAACAAAGCAGATAAACTTTTGTTTGAGGTGTTTCTACCACTCTCTTGAGATTAAGAGTAAATCAACCACATATTTATCTTCCTGTCCTCAACCTTTTAAAAGGAACTCCTCAAAGTGCTTACGTAAGGATCTGATGATATTCTTGGTAAAAGAGCTGCAAGGAGAAGACCTGGTTGTGAATATGCTTATTGCAGACTGGAGCCCTTTTTTTTTGTGCTATCAAAGGCCATTAAATTATTTCACAATGACTAATGTGTGGTATGAACTTTAGAGCCATATAACTGGTTATTTACTTATTGTTATGCAGAAACTATACACAGGGTGCAGAATGCTATCACTACAGAAACAGGCAAGCGTTAGTCTTCTTATTATCATTATAATGTTTTTATCAGAGTGCACATCACTATTTCTGGGAGAGAAAATAAGGCACAGAAAGAAGATCACCCAGCTTGTTCATAGGCACGCAGCAAATGTGCCTTTGAGATAGTGGGTGAACCCAGTTTTCTCTAGTCTTTGTTCAGGATTTCCCTTAGCTCAAATGTAAATGATCACACATGAATCTATTCTGTGGAGAATAAGACCCCCAGTGTAGACAGAGCTGGATGGCTATATTAAAACACATGACTTTCTTTCTTCATTTCTTCATTTCTTCCTTTCTTCCTTCCTTTCCTTCTTTCCTCCTTTCTTCCTTTCCTTCTTTCCTCCTTTCTTCCTAGTCTCTTTTCTTTTCTTTTCTTTTCTTTTCTTTTCTTTTCTTTTCTTTTCTTTTCTTTTCTTTTCTTTTCTTTTCTTTTCTTTTCTTTTCTTTTCTTTTCTTTTCTTTTCTTTTCTTTTCTTTTCTTTTCTTTCCTTTCCTTTCCTTTCCTTTCCTTTCCTTTCCTTTCCTTTCCTTTCCTTTCCTTTCCTTTCCTTTCCTTTCCTTTCCTTTCCTTTCCTTTCCTTTTCTTTTCTTTTCTTTTCTTTTCTTTTCTTTTCTTTTCTTTTCTTTTCTTTTCTTTTCTTTTCTTTTCTTTTCTTTTCTTTTCTTTTCTTTTCTTTTCTTTTCTTTTCTTTTCTTTTCTTTTCTTTTCTTTTCTTTTCTTTTCTTTTCTTTTCTTTTCTTTTCTTTTTCTTTTCTTTTCTTTTTTCTTTCTTCTGTGCACATGGTGCACATATGAATTCTGTCTTGTTTTTTTCCTTTTTTCGTTCAGAGCTGCTTATACCCTGTGGTTATTTCAGTGATAAGGTTCAGCTGGCCTGACATATGACTTTCCTGCTTGTTTTCTTTACTATCATATTCCTCTCATAAGTTATTATTCATTCTGAGTGACATTGGGAATGAGGCAAAGGAACTGTGTTTCAGCTGTGAAAATGCAAGGAGTGGATGGCTTCCACATTATTTTTGTTTCTGGGGTCAGATTCTTCTCTCTTGAGTACCAAACATTTAAAATTTGAACATGTAAGTCTGAGATACTCATCACAAACTTTCTTCATAGTTATTGAAGAAAAATGAGTTTCAGTAGGGGTATTTACTCACCCTGTCTTGGGGGCTTACTTTTATCCTCTGTGTGTGAAGGGAACTGAGAGCTGTGCTGGACACAAGTATGTGAGAAAGTTAGCAAATTCACAGTAGGTCAATTCACTTTGCATTTTTTCATTCCTCCCAGTAATATCCCACCCTTGCCCAAAGCATCATTTTGTTTCTCTTGAAGCCACTCACTATTTCCATTGAGCTGGAAATAGAGTGAGTGGGGAAGAAGGAGAGGCTCACTTCAATGTCAGACCAACAGCAGTGTTTAACTGTGGTAAAGGTGATGGCAGAAGTCTGCAGTTTTGCTTTTCAGTCCTTGCACAGTCGACAGGTTGCTTTCTGCTTCCTTGTTGCAGTCTTTTGCTTCTCAGCACATCCTACCGTTTTATTCATAAGGGAAATATGACTGAAAATGCCAGCTCAAAAATATCATGCACAAAAATCTGCTGCCTCTTTGTGTCTGTGCTGGCTGCCTGTGACATCTCACTCGTTGCCCTTGTAGCTCACTGCTGGGTTTTTTGCAGTCATGCTAACTGAATTTACATGCTGCAGTGTTTCCAAGACCACTACTGTCCTTCACTTACCCCAGTGGCACTACTTAGAGCAGGAGGAAATGGAAATGTTACAGCTGTCATAGCTGCCCTTGCTGCCTGGTCTTTGGAAAGGGGACTGCGTTAAGCATTAATTATTCTTATTTCCTCTCCTTATTCTATCCTTCCTTTTCTCTCCTGCTGACCTTTCTAAATGTTAGGGAACTCTGACTTCAGTCCATCCCTCACCTCTACCTGTCCCTGGCTAGAAAAAGACAAAGAAAAATCACAGATGTTTTGTGTAGCAAGAGACCAAGGATTATATCATAGAATCATGGAATGTCCTGACTTGGAAGGGAACCACAAGTGTCATTGAAGTCCAATTCCTGACACAGACTCTGTCCCTTTGTTGCCATGCTGCCCGGGGAGCTCAAGGAGCCTGGAAGAGTTCAGCAATGCCCTCACTGAACATTGAAAATATACACCACTGAATGTCCTCACACTCCCTAAGTGCTGCACTCCTTGAAATTTAGAGCATAGAATAATTATTTATTTCACACTTTTTAGGAACTAGAGGTCAGAACTATGTCTAACTTTGTAATCCTTTTATGGACAGGTACAAACTCTGTACCATGGTTTGGAAATATAACTTTCTAGCTCTGCTACTGGTTTAGTGATGACCCCTAAACCTACCTATCGGGACAGATTAGAAAGACCTGGTGCTAGACACAGGCACAGAAGAGTCTGACCAGCAGAGCACAAAGAGCACAGCCATTGCTCAGGGCTCTTGAACTCCTTAAACTCATCTGAACCTCTTTCTCCTGTCTTGTTGGCAGGGAAGCTGAATGGCAACCAGGTGTGCAGGTCTGTGCATCACCAGGCTGAGACTAAACATGGCCAGGGAGTGAGAAGGTTCCTTACCTAATCATAGGTATGAACCTGCAGCAACAGCTTCCTGATAAGAGCCACTGAAGCAGAAGGACCCATTAGTACTAATATGGAGTAGGAGCAGCCTATTAAAGGCACTGTTTAATAAGCCAAAGCTGACAGGGGCCTGGATTTGATGACCTACAGGGAGATTTTTTTTGCTTTTAAGACTCAGTGAATGATAAAGTCTTTGCATAAATTTACAGAGAGCTTTTTATAGTGAAGGGGGGAAAGGAGCGTGAAAGTGCAGACTGTATAATGTTGTCAGGGATAAGTTGCCACTGATGTGGAAGGGAAAAGCTGGTAGCAACCCAAAGAGTTTATAAAACAAGACAAGTGGGAAGGTGTCTGATCCATTGAACTCACTCCCTACTTTATGAATACTCAGTGCTTTCCTGTCCCCACCTCCTTTCCTTTACACATAGGACTTGCATGGTAGACAGTGAGTGGGATGTAACCACATATCACCTGTCTCTTGACCATTAATTGCCCAGTTTTTCCTCTGAAGACTGGCTTTCCATGTCTGCTAGAGAAAAGTCAAAGTCTAGGCAAGGGCAAGGTAAACAATAATGCACTGTGAGAGAGGTGTGTTAAGTGACTGGAATGTAGTCACTGGCTCAGGATTAGTCATGCCCTCTCAGGAGGAAGAATTCAGTCTCCCTGGGCAGGTCAGTGAAAATGTCTGCTCAATTCCTACTGAGAATGAGAGTGAAATGGTTGAGAAAAGGAGAAGAGGAAAATAAGGAAAATGTCCTCGTACAAGTCAGTGGTATCATAATTTTAAATACTGCATACAGATTTGGCCTGTGTACCTCAGAAAAACAGGGGCCCAAAGAGAATGCACAGCAAAAGGCCAAAATGCTGGCAATCCATGTTCATCTGGTGTTCAGAAACATCCCAATGCAAAGATCTTAAAGAAATTGAAATGAGAAACAGAAACTACCTCCAGGAGGTGTTTCCCCTCCATTCCTCAGGCTGGCCAAAAAATCAATTCAAGCTGGTCTCTAAAACACTACCCAGGTGAATAGGTGGTGAAGGTGCAGTGACTGCTTCACACATTGTCCATGCACACATCTCCATATTCTCTCCAAGCCATTTGGAGCAACAGACTCGATGACCTTGGCAGCATCACCATTACCTCTAGTGTCTATTGTCACTGTGAGGACAAGCAGGACAGAGACAGAACTGAATGCAGAGGACTGGGGAGACCTGTACTGAGTTGTAGATGATGGCACAGCCCAAGGTCGATTCATTCTCCGTGACTCCTCTCCTTGGCAGGATTACAGAAACAGTGGCAGCTGCTGGGGTGCAAATATGTACCCTCTGCACTGAGATGGTGGTAGGTGGTGGTTAAATTGCTTTAGTCACAAAGCTCTTACAAATTATTAGGACTCAGGAGTCCTCAGGGTCCTAGTACCTGTGCTGTGGATCCTCACTGAGATTTTCTGCAAATGTGGATTTTCTCCCTAGTGCAAAATAGTTTCCCTGATGAAGAATAGTAGGGTTCAAAACCAAATATCCCCTTCCTGAATAGAAATAGCTTTTTGTGATCATTATTATTATTATGTTAGGAAGAGAAAAATGATAAAGCCCTTAGTAAAGGTCCCAGTGTGCCTGTAGCTGGGGAACTGGGAAAAGGGAGGGAGCATATCTTGCAGCTGCTTTTGTTCTATGAGCTTGGGGGTGTCCATTGTGCCAGGTGGCAACACATCAGCAGAGAGTGAGTGAAGGTGGGAGCATATTTATTTCCTTAAATTCTGGCATCTGTCCCTGCATCCTTCCCTCTGCTGTGGGAGTAGTCATGGAAACAGCCAAGGACAGCCCTACTCCAACAGCAAAGGTTTGGTCCCTTCTGTGGGACAAGGAGAGACACTGAGAAGGAAAAAACGCTGTCTGAGGTGACAGGGTCATCCTCGAATACATTTAGCAAGTGTCATCAAACCTTTAATTTCAGACAGAACTGAAAGGGACAGAAGAATCCTAGGTTTAGTGCCTCCTCTAAAGGACACCTGAGGCAATTTTGCTGGTTTTGCTTTATGTGAGAAAATGTTCAAAAGAGCTGTTGCAATCTATCACATCAATAACTCCAAGACAAAAGGTGCCTAATAACATTGACACAACAGACTATAATGGCTGTGTGGGAACCTTTACATTTATTATTGTACCAATGACCCGTAGACTATGGAAATGTTTATTTCTTTCCGCAGAAATCTTTACTATTCTGTTAAGTACTATGAAAAGGAGATGAAATGAGAAGAGAGCAGCCATATTCAGCATGCTAAGAAATAAAAGGCATTTGAACCACTTTCTATTCAGTCCCAGTTCACATTCTTAATAGGAGCAATTAAAGAAATATGCCAAAGTGTCTGAGCATATATATCTGGCACAAATAGCACTGCTTTCTGTGTTACATCTTTAATATGAGGTAAAAGATGGCAGTGAGGTACAGATCTTTGACCTTGACGTTGCTAATATAAACACACAGTACCGTGTACACACTGTATATTTTAAAAAATCCTTGGACTGTTCTCCCCAGGGAGAGCAGAAGGAATAGAAAGACCTACACATGACAGATGCTAATCATGTCACACTTGTGTGCACCTTCCGGATACTATGGTGATGAGGCTGTTTAAGTCTCCAGACAGAAAGAGGCATGGACATTTGTGCTGAATAGCCTGACTTTTCGCAATTTAAAGATGACCCTTCACATATTTTTCCTATAGGTTTGCTCTGTTAATATTTATACAGGGAGGTATTAATAAACAGCAGCCTTTCATAAGTAAGTACTCAGCAAGTAAACCCACTGCCATTTGTCAGTGGGAAGGGAAGGTATAATAGATTTCAGCATTTTGAAGTCTATGCACACAAAGTTTAATTTACCAGTTTTCCCAAGGGCCAGCAGCATGGATTTATATCTCATTGCCATGAGGTCCTTGACTGTAAAACAGCTGGTTATACAAGCAAAATAATGTATAAATGGTACAGATATAAATAAATATTACAGAATAAACATAGTGATTAGAGCTGAATAAGAGACAGGCTAACTTTAATTCCAGCTAGAGCAGCCTGGACTAAATAATACTGGGGACTGTTAGGGCAGCTGAGTTGCTGTGTTCAGCGCTGTTGCAGTATCATTACATATTCAGGCAGCTAGCCAAATATGAAAAATCAACAGTACTTAGTGAAGAAAACCTTCTTCACCTTTTTGCTTTGGATGGCTTTTTTGAGACAGTCCAAGCATAAACCACCTGTACATCTGACTGGCTTCTGCGGCACAGAATCCATCAGGGCTGCTCCAGGATATGACTTGTCAGCCCAATGACAACTGCCTGGCAGGGCAACAGCAAACCTGGGGCACATCTCAGGTGTTCCCTACATGTCCTGAAGAGAGCTGAACCAGAGTGTGAAATCAAGGCTGCATTCAGATTAGAAAAAAGGTGTAATTGCTAAATAAGAAGTAGATATTTGTTTCAGGCAGAATGTCCTAGCAGTGTGGAAGCAAGTGGTTAAAGAGAGACCATCTTTCTGTCTGAGCCATGCTGGAGTTAAAACCAACCTGTTTTGTGAAAATGGTCCAGCAATCACAATACTAAGAGGTCAGTCCATTCCCCTTCCCATCACCAACCTGCTCCGTTCCCACACGGAACACTCACCATCCTGGTACTACCTACTGTGCTGCATATAATGATGTTGACTCATAATAGCAGGAGACTGTAATTAAGGTGGCCCTCTAATCTTCCAGAAAGGAAAACTGTAAAACCAAGGAGTGAAATGAGCAGTTGAAAGTCCCAGGCCACATCTAAGAGAGGTTTGAAATTAGAAACTGGATTGGAAGCATGTGCTTTGAAGCTTTGTAACCACAACTATCTTGGCTTCCTCCTAGCCTTGACTTTCTTTCTTTCATAAAAGGACGGAAATGCTGCTCTACCTCACAGGGTAGGTCACACAGAGTGTGATTTTTCAGGCCTCAGATGCTAAGCGAGGGCAAAAAAAAAGACGAAACAAAAAGTCTCAGTGATGAATGTAAGCAAGCCTAGACTTTTTTGATTAATCTGTCTTCGAGTGGAGTGGATTATTTTTAGATTACCTATCACTCACCTCTAAATTGTTCTTTAACAACTATATAAAATTTAGCTAATCTATAAATAGTTCCAGGGCTTTTCCTTTGCTGAATCTGGCCAGGTATTTTTATTTTTCTTTGCTACATGGGAGTCATACAATATTGTCCAATACTCTTTATTTTGTCATTAATTAACATAAAAAGTTATAAAAGATTTTTCTGCTTGATGTTTTACAGTAATAACACTTTCAGTGTCATGGTTTAACCCCAGCCAGCAGTGAAGCACCAAGCAGCCTCTTGCTCACTCCCCTAGAAGTGGGGTGGAGGAGGTAAAAGTGCAAAAGCTCATGGGTTGGGATAAAGACACTTGAACAGGTAAAAAGTGCAAGTGAACCAAAACAAAGAATTAGTTCACCAGTTCCCATGGGCAGGCAGGTGTTCAGCCATCCCCAGGACAGCAGGGCTCCATCACACATAATGGTGATTTGGGACAGAAAAGGCCTTGATGATGTGTAATCCCTGCTCAGCAATAACAAGGCCATCTCTGTTTCCAGCAAAAATCCAAAACACAGACAAATACTAGCTACTGTGGAGAAAATTAACACTACACCAGCCAAAACCAGCACAGCATAAAAAGAGAGAAAAATAAAATCTTGAGTGTTTATTCTAGGTTTGTGTCTTTCCAAAACAACAGGGTAAATGGCTTGTACTGGTAGGAGAAAGAATAGCATGGCCTGAAACCTTTGATGATGCTAGTAGTAAACCCAAATTTCCTTTACATTTTCAACATAATTTTTGTTTAGTTGAAATATGACATCAATATAATTATTTAACTCAAATTTAGAAGGAAAAATCTAGTTTCCATAAAGGAATAGTTCTTTCTCCTTCATGATATAAAACATGGTTTTATCTAAACTAGTACAAGCTTTAGCTAGATGCTGAGCCTAAAACAAGGGGCTCTAGCCAGTGTTATGACGAAAAAGTTCTCACATCAAGGTCTCTTTGCACTGCAGCCCATCCTTGACAAGCCCTTGCCAGCCCCCATCCATCTGGAGCTCTCAGCTCTCCTTAGCCTGAGCCTTGGACCTGGCCCCAAGCTGGCAGCCACATCAAGACATTCATGCCAACAAGTTCTCTCTGCATTCCGCCTTTCCCACTGCCATCTCTTTTCTAATCCCCCTACTGCTGCTGCTCTTGATTTTCTATCAGTCCTAACCCTACCATTAACAATACACATAACCAGAAATTTCTTGCAAGAACATTCTCCTTGCAGCCAGTGTTTTCCTTTGGCAGTCACACTCCAGCTAGAGCTCTCTTCCTCTCAAATCTAGTGGCAACCTTAGCTCTAATCCTAACTACAGGCTGAGCCTTACACAAAGTTTCCTAGTCTGTGCCTACACAAAATATCTCTCACAGAAGGATTTCCCTACATCCTACCCTTTATTTTGGCAACTCTGTTCCAATCCCATGGCAATTGGATTTCTTAGTTTTCTCTTTCATCCACCCTAATTATTACCCCACTACTAAACCCCACTAGGCATTAGACTGGGTCCTCAAACGTGTCCAGATGCTTCCCCCTGTCTCCCTCTCCCCTCACCCTTCCCAAATTATTTTGACAACCTATTTGTTCTCTTTTAATGCCCTTCTCAACCACAGTCCAACTGCTGGTACAAACTTTCTCTTTCTTTGATGCCTAGCTCTGATAATAAGTATAAAAGTAATCTGAACCTTGAATAGGGTCTTATGGTTGTGGACAACATGGAAAAGGTCTCCCAGTTAATGTTTCCAGTCTTTACCAACTACTCTTTCTTTTGTCAGGCATTTTGCCACCTCCCTCCAAGTGAAGTTCTTGGCTCATTTTCTTCTCTTAGCTTTAAACTTCAAAGTAAACCTAACCTTAACCTGACCTTTAGAAAGGCCCAAAAAATATGGCTGAGACCAAAATGGCCTCATGGAAAAGTTATCCTGTTGTCCTATCATTTTACTTTGGCAGCCCACTTTTCACTCACACTCCAGTGGGAACTCATGGCTCCATCTTTTTCTCTCTAAATGAATTTAAGCCTCAACCTAGCAGTACTCCATATGCCCATTCTCCTTCAGGCAGTATCCATAAAAAAAAATTATTGTAACCACATTCCCTTTACTCCCCAGCCTTTGCTTTGGCATCTCCTTTCCAGCTGTAGTCCTGTGATCTCTCTGTTCCTCACCCCCAAACCTTACCCTAACCCTACCTCAAACAGCAGCAGCTGTACAGAAAGGCAACACAGCTCTGATGTTCTTTTTCAGCTTTTAGTCCATGCTTTTATCCTTTCTGACTACTTATCTTTGACTTCTGGAGACAGAGTGGGGGGACAAAAAGTGGGAGGTATCATGAGAAAGGGCTTGAAGGTTAATGTTCATAAGACTCTGCAAGCTATGCTTTCTTTAAAGTGCAGGCTGTGCTATATATACTTCTATCCTAAGAGCACAAGAACTGCTTGGATTTTCATAAGCACATAAGACATCTGTAAACATCCAGAGATTAGGCTTGGGTAAATCTGCACCTTTGAAAACTGTCCCAGACTTACAGCACTTTGAATCATTATCATATTAACAATTCACGTAGTTCTAATAAACTGAGTAATTCGTGGGTTTCTGAATGTCCTTTCTGATTTCCATTAAAGTCAATGTCAGTTTTGCCTTTGAATTCAATGGGAATGCCTGGCTATGGCAGCTATTAAGTATCTCTCCCACTGTTATAGTAATGAGCAAGGCTACAATAAGTGAGAGCCCAGTCTTGAAGACCTAAAATAGAGAGAGAAAACACTTTAAAAATGTCATATGCTCCCATTTCACAGATGGAGGAAAAATCAAAGAGAGATTTATAGCATGTTTACACAGATGGGTGCAGCCAGAATCAGCTGTGGTGCAGAAGCCGTATTGCTGCATTAGTTCATTGCGAGTGAGCTAATTAGGATTTTGACAGTCTTCCTTGGGTGAATCTAGTTGTGGCCTCTTCAGACTTTACTGCCACCAGATGTCTGCTTTACACTTATACCAAAGATTACTGCCCCTACATCTGGCCCAGCAGATGTGCTTGTGCATCAGCTGCTCCATTTCACAGCTCAGCATCTTAGCTTCAACCTCACCAAAGGTAGGCATACCCTGAGACATGGAAATGGGAGCTGCATGGCCAAGAGGCAAGTATGTGCCTATCCACAAGGATGTGCCTTACTACTGGGACAGTGACTTCTGCTGGAGGAGTTCAAGAGGTAAAACAATCTCTGGGGTCTCCTGAAGCAGAGGATCTCTGTCAGCATGGGGACACTTGGGCATATGGGTCCCAGATGGAAGCTGGCTCACATCCACAGGCTCAGAGCACAGGCAGAGGAGCTCCTGTTTGCCTGCTTCCAACCCCTTGAGCACATCTAGATATATTGCCCAAGGTGACACAGGGAGTCATGGCAGAAACCCAGCTTTAGTCATCACAATTTCCAGAAGACCATGAGCTTCTGAAAAAAAGAAAGACCACACTGAAGAGATGGATTTCCAGAACAGTGTGTCTAAGATGCTCTTCTCTCCCCCCATGGAATACGTATGTTCAGTGGCTCGTGTATCCATATGGTAGTGAAACCAATCACACTGCAGTTGTACACAGCCCTGTTTTTCCCCCATCCTTTATATCCTTAACTGTTTTCCTCCTAAGGCTGTATTCTGAATGGTGGCAAGGACAACAGTGTCAATGGAAAGTTCAGATTCACTAGGAACTCCTTTTTCCTATAAGTTATTTACACTTTTGCAGAGCCCATAGCAGTATTAAGCCCTCTGGGCAAGGTTTGTTTCCATTTCTTGTCTTTTAATCTGAAACAGTATGATTTTTGAGGTTTTATAATTATGCTTTATAAATATATTGCCACAGCTTTGGTCAGAGGTGCCTTCCCCTCATTTGGAGTGAGCACATAATTTCTCTCCTTTCCTTGCAATTTCCCAAAGACTTGCTGCACCTCAACACCCCTATCCCCTCCCTATCTGTGTGGTTTCAGATTAGCCACAGCCTCAGCTTTGGCTCACTCATATTTCCTGCAAGGGAATCAAGTATAACACATACTCCAGTGCTCCAAATAATAAGCAAATCCTCCTTCATGGAATTTTGGGTTTCAGAACTAAAATCTCCTTGTTTTAGCAGGCCTTGTTTCTCCACCTACTTTAGCCCTTCAAATTGCAGCACTCAATTCTGGCTTTGAGATGCAATCGTTTGAATCCAGGGTGAGTTTCCCCAGACTATATAAATAGTTTGGGTCTGCAATTTTGGTCCATCTGATTTTTTTGGATTATGCACCATCTGGAACTTTTGACATTCATGTTCATTCCTCTCCTGAACCTTCAGCTCCCTCTTTGATCTCAGGGAATTCACATGATATTTCTGTGACTCACCTTGTCATCCTGCCTGTTTATTTATAGCATAAACTCATGGGATCAGAGCCATCCCTTCCTATAAGCATGTAATATTTTGTCTTACACTGCATCTGCAGTAATGCTGACCTGCCCTCTGATAGTCTCATGCAGATAATAAGGGCACAAGAAGAATACATTTACTACTTTCTTTTTTAACTACTTTTGTACCTCGGCTTCTATTTCCTCCATCCCTTCCCACAACATTATGCTTCAATTTCTTCCTGAAAGACAGTAATGTGCCTGAGTCTGTAATGCATTATCTTCTCATAAAGGGTTATGTAATATTTTATATGCAGGATGCTGTATGAAAATAAATTGCATTACTGTACTGTATTAGGAAACTTTATCATAGACAGAAGGCATATTGCATCCTGTTTTTCTTGGAGGCTGAAACAATGAAACAGTATTAGGGATGGATGTACACATCGGACGCCTGGGGGAGGGAGCCCTGGGATATTTGTCATTTAAGTTGCTAAATTCCATCATTACTTAGCATGCTAATTAATTCACAAATGGTGTAGAAACAGCATCTTTTTTTCCTGTCTGGGTTGTTGTTTATTTCCTCTAAGGCCTGAATAGTGTTGCACCAAACAGAAAACAGTGTATTCTACTGCAAGGTAAAATGCATAAGCTTGGTGATCACATCTTGATTGCACATAGCTTGCCTCACAGAGTCCTACCATGTCTTCTATTTCAGTGTTTTGTTTTACCTCAAATTAATCCAAATATATTACTTGTCTACAGATAACGACCCCACACTTTCTCTGCAGGTAATAAATACTTTTTAAGCAAAGAAGTTGATGTTTGAGATTTTACCCAGCTGCTTTTGAGGTGGGGTAGCTTGCACCAGCCAGTTTTATAACCAGCTGATAGAAAGCAGCCAAGCACCCCAGCAAAACATCTGTATGTGGGTAGAGCATAAGACTTGCTGCAACAAAAAATGATGAAAGCATTTTCTGAATTTGGTCATATGAAATACTGTGCCATTAAAAAGCCCAAATCTATGACAGTCAGTGTTATTTAAGAGTTCCTACAGCTGAGGTAAGGCCTAAAAGCCATACATCTCCCTGCCCTTGGGCCCATGTGAACGTGGCATTGACAGTCTTCAAATGTTTCTTTTTCAGACACGATGAATGGCCACTCATAAATGAATTTTAGCTGGTTGTGCTGGCTTTATTGAAGGCTCAGATCTCCTTTAACGGTATCAGCCTCTCACTATAATTCAGGTGGCTCATAAATACTGTCCCTTGCCCCACGCTTTGCTCCTGTAAATGCCAAGATGACCGAACAGGCTCTGGGTTAAGTGAGTGCTGGAGTTTGGACTGAGTAAAACTAGATCAGAAACTTCACTGCTGTACATGGAAAAAACTCTGCCTGGGTCAGTGAAGCTTCTTCACCTCTTCACCCTTAGCAATTGTCCCTAAGTACATCTTTTCCCCAGACCACACTTGCTTGGTGAAACTAATGACTTTCTGATTAAGTGCTCTGTCTTTGTTACATGGTGCTGATTTCTGATGGTTTCTGAGCACTAATGTGGTGCCTGTTTAACAGTGATATGGTCAACATGCAGCTGGGGGTTTCCTCCTGGATCTGAAATCCTTGCAAGTCATTGCCTGTTAGTCTGCTGAGAATATCAGGAGATTTTAGGTCAATATTTAACTCTTCCACATGTAAGCCTGTTGTTTGTTTATGGGCTGGTTCTTTTTTGGGCAAGCGTGGGAACTGAGTTCTTTTTTGCAGGTGCAAAATAAGCACAAATAATGTGTAAACAGATGGTCCAACATCCTTTTCCCCATCTTTGTTAAAGTCAGGCATTTTCAGAAAGTCATTCTTCCTAAACAAGTTAGGGAAATGTTTTCTGTCTGGAAAATAAGCCATAAACTCAACACATACACATAAAGCACTAATAGATTCAAATGGAAAAAAAAAAAAATAAATCAAGCTTCATTGAACTCTTGAAACTGTTTCTGGGAACATTAGGTGAAGCCATTTGCCAGTGAAGATCTACTCCTAATCTGGCATATTGTATTTGTTCTTGACTACAAATTATTTTTTTCCATTTTTTTTGATCTAGCTTTTTATCTAACATCTGTATTTATTGTATATGCATACTTATACATACTTGTTTTTCATTTTTATGTTTTTATGGGTTTATATTTTTTATATTTCTATTTTAAAGGTAATAAAAGACACCAAGCTGTCTCAATTCTGAAATTCAGCATGATTGAACAACTGATTCTAGTCTAAACACTTTTATTTCTTACCCCTTTCAATGTTATTTTTTTCCCATTCCTTCTGTTCAACTACCATTATCCAGTTACAATTTTTACAACCAGTTATTTGGTCCACTTTTCACTAAATTCAACAAAGTCAGGACAAACCTTTCCTTTTGTTTTTCTGTGTTTGTTTGCACTCCAATCCAGCTGTGAGCTGGGGTCAGGGCACCAGCAGCAGCTGGAGTCATGTTGAGTTAGTGGCGTGCTGGGGACAAAGGTATGTTCCCTGTGAAGCACTAGGAATCACCATTATAGAAAAATTTCCCCCTGAAAGATGGATCTAGCTGCTTTCCCCCATTTAGAAATCTCGTTCCGAGATTTTAATCCCAATATTTTCCTGTTAGATCTGAAATAGACACGACAGTTTCCTGGGATTACAGATTTTTTTCTACAATGTTAGGTTGCTTCTCACACTGGCTCCCTTGTGACCTGAACAGTATTTTCTATTCCTGACTTTGGAGAACCTTTGTAAGATTGGATAATGAGTCTCTCACAGATGCTGAGTATTGCAGTGGGTGTTGAATGAATGGATCAAACCTTGTGATCTGAGAAGACATTGCATGTTTGAATGGTCATTGTAGATGCAGCAGGAAGATTTTCTTTGAACCTTTCTGTTCATCACCAAACTTAGGGTTTCTCAGTTTCCTTCTTTTAACATGAATCTGAGCTTGTTTGCTTTCAGTATATATACATGTATTCGTTTATTCCTTCAGGTTTATATGGAAAATTTCATGCTATAATTCTTCACAATTTCAGGAATGTAAATCACTAATGGTTGTACTGCTCCTGCTTCTTTTCTTCTGTAAACTGCAGTTTTAGGGAGTTTTTACTGGATGTTGTGACTTAGTAAGAAAACAATGAATTATTCTAAACAGAATTTCTATTAGGAAACTTTGATTTAGGAAGCTCTTCCATGCCTACTGTTCTGCACTGTGAGAATATCACACACTTTTTGACAAACTGAAAAAGTTATCTTTATGAAAAACAACAAAATATCAATAGATCTATTTTGTCACCCTGTTTTTTAAGAATAGGCTTTTGGTTTTGTTGTCAGAGTAAATATATTTCTGCTTGAGTCAAAAATAGTTGGGGATCCAAGTGTTTGATATTTGTGCTACTTAATGAAAACATTATGTCATGAGAAATTTATTATTGCCTTTGTCCCTCATTTCATTCAGAGGAAGGAAAAACATTCTCAAGGGATTTTGAAGCTAGGGCAGTGAAGTAGTTCTGCAGTGGCATATAGGTAATTCTGCATTGAAAACATCTCTAAGTAGGACAATTTTCCAAATATATAAAAAAATTAGCAATAAATGAATGACTGAGAAAAGGTCTTACATCCCTTCCAAGATGGAGAACGTGGCTTTGCAGTCATTTTATGATGAAATAACTGAGAGGCTAATGTTTATTAATGTTAATAATATGAATGTTATGAGAGGCTCATTCCTCCCCCCATTCTTCTGGCCATGTGTCCCTTTTTGTCCCAGCTGAAAAGCAATCTGTACTTTCCATATTTCTTTTTAATGAGGTTTGATAGATTTGCTTAAATCTCCTGTAAAAAAACATTTCCTGATGTGAAAAGCTGATATGAGCACATTTCCTAGGGAGAAGTGTTTCAGGAGTTCCTCTGCAACTCTGTGTAGAAGGGGCAGGCTTGTCCTGCTGTGAAAGGAGAGAAGTTTGCCATCAGAGAAGGGGATTTGAAGCTGCTGCAACCCTGCTTGGAAAGCTCAGACAGCCCATAGGCACCTATGTGTATATTTGTATGTAGGTATAAATCACAGCATCACAGAATATCCTAAGTTGAAAGGGACTCACAAGGATCAAGTCCTGGCCACACAGGACAACCCAAAAATCACACTGTGTGCTTGAGCATTGCTTCTCATGGCCCTGGTGAAGCTGCATCTGCCTTGAGAGTGATTGAGCAGCAATGACAGTAGAATCTGTAGCAATCAGAAATAAAGGGAAGAGAAAGGCATTATTTCTTCCTAAAGTGGGCAGACTCCAGCTGCCTCTTCTTAACTTCTTATTTACCATGAAATAAAAACCCCAAAACTTGGATCTGAATGCTTTTGCTTCATTCTTAAAAATTTTATTACATTTTTCATGCCAGCAGTCAGGTTCTGCACTTTGTTACAGCTGTGAAAACCTGAGGTAACTTTAGATTTTCCTGTGCAACTGCTCTGTCAGAATTGGGCTCTTGATGTCTGACATGAACTATCTCCTTCCTGTCTTGCCTACTACATCAGATATCATCCACATTTCATAGTGAGTCACACTGTAGTTAAACCTGTAAAATGCATTTCTGTAATAACCAGAGAGCTAAAGGGAGGGTATATATAAGAAAAAATAGTTAAATCTTCTTCATACCCTGCTTGTACTCACTTTGAAGTATACATCACTTACAGACAAAAAAAAGGCTTTTTATCAGTTGAAAACAGGAAAAAAAAAAATCTGCAGGTTGATGGAAAAGGAATTTGGATTCATGTGAGTCAGATTAAAGCAGTGTGGACAGTGTGGGACAAGCCTTTAGTGGATTCCAGCTAGGACCCCTGGGATCTGTGAGGCAAACAATGAGTGATGCTTTGCCTTGAGTCTCCATGGGCAGTCTGCAAGAAGCCTGATGGGAGGGTCTCACTACAGCCTAGTTTTGATTTCAGAAAAGAAAATTTGGCTTTTTTGTATTTGTAATTCTCATTAAGATGATGGCTGCATAACGTGTGACCTGGCTTTCAAGAGAATATGTGAATTCTGTTCTATCTGTCAAGGTCTCTGTGTAATCTAAGCACGGAGCCTGTTTAGTAATTCTGCTTCTGACATGCTTTGTGGCTTTGGGAACTTCACTTGGCTTTATCTTCCTCATAAAGAAGCTTATTCATCTGTAAAATGAGGATAATAATATTTCCCTACCTAAAGAGTGTTGGGAGGCTTATTTTGCTAATGTTTGTGAAGTGTTTTGAGATCCTTATATTGAAAGCTCTATAAAAATGCAAAGTATCACTTAATCCCCTGGGCCTGCTATTATTTAAATATGTTGGTTATTGTTTTGCACTATTTATCTTTTTCCTTTATGTTATTTTTAATACAATACTATTATTGCTGTTTTGTGACAATATAAATGTGACACAGGAATTAATCTTCCTCTACCGAATATTATTTTTACGTACCACTACAAGGCTGGCTCACAGGATTTACCTGGCAACTGAACGGTGACATAATTGCAATCAATAGCAAAGCAATAGCATCTGATAATGCAATATTAACAAATCTTATCACTGCATATCTTGTGTCCAGATTGGCTGTACTAGTTCTGGCGACAAGCTTACAGCCTTTAATGTAATGGCAAGTTATTAGGGAATATACAAATGTTCTGCACATATAAATGTGATTTGCTAAAAGCCTCAACCAACGCAGAATAAAAGTTCTTCCTTTTAAACTCTAATTGGAAGTTAACCTTTAGCTCACAAATCCCAGTAAAGGAAATGGCTTTTCTAATCTTATTTGCTCTTTATGGTTTTACAACATTATGTTGTTATTTCTGAATTATTTTTTATTTTTTTATATAGCTGACGTTAAGAATGCCAACATGACACACAAGATGAGTGATAATTTAAACATTAAGGAATTGTCCCAAAAGGCAGACCAATGCTTTGCTTAGTCCAATATCCTGTTACTAACAATAGTCATTAATAGATCTGTTCAGAGGGTTATATCACTAATATTTTCTGTAATTTTTAACATCAAAAAGATCATTGTGACCACAATAAAGCTGTATGAAGAGCTCTTGCAAAGGTGTGATAGTAGCAACATCTCTGAAAATGCCTATTCTTTGCTAGGTGCTGTGAAAAAAATAAGCATTTACTTCTATTTTCTGAAATTGTAGTCTATCATTTTAATTGAATAGCCCTGTATTAGTAGCAGGGGGGAGAACTTGTTAAACAGTACTGCCTTTTCCTTTATCTTGAATATTTCTCTATATTTCCTCTCAGACTCCAGAGCTGATGACTTACTTGCCTTTATTGTTTCAGCTTGTTCCAACATTTTCTGTTGACACAACAATCTTATAGTTCCTCATCATTACTATCTGAAAGAATAGGTATGTTATGTGTGGGCACCTTCTGGAGTAAAAGGAGTCCAGTGCCAAGAATTGAATTCTTTCTTTTATATATATATGTATTTAACTCCTTAATTGCTCCTCAGGTCCTTCATGGTTTATCCTTAAAAACCATATGCTTTTAAATTCACTTTTCTGTTTTTTTCTCTTAAGTCCTCTTACTTTTTAAATTATCTCATAATTTTTACACCCTAACTTGATTGCCCTTGTTCAGGTGTCTCTCCAGGGACACCACTAGGAGTCAGTTTCCATTCTCTGAATTAGATTCCATTCTCTGTTTTTTCCTGGGTTCAGAAATCTTCTATCCATAGTAGATTTCCTTCTCTTCTCGTTTCTTGGTTTCAGGATTGCGGGGTTTTGCTCTGTGTTCAGTCCAGTTCTCCTGTTCATTATGTTGATGGATTTCCTCTGTATTCCAATAAGGAGTTCCAAAATAATTTAGAAGGACATAAAGACTTAAATCAGAAAACCAGTCAAACTTATATTTAAACCCCATCAAGTTAATGCATGTCAGTGATTTGCCAAATTAGTCCTAAGTGCAAGCAATAAGCGAGTCCTAAATGGGAACAATAACATTTCTGCGACAGCACTTTCTCGGAGATGGAGGAATTGACTTGTGTGGGGTATTGCCTAATGGCCTTTCCTCCTATTCTGCCTGGATCTCCTTATTTTATGTTTCTGTATACTGTGTCTTAGGCACTGGCTGTGATTAGTACACCTCTGAGGCAGCTATCCAGTGACAGATCAGATATTAGGCTCTAAGCTGATTTGTTGGCAAGTCTGACATTCAGCAGATTATCAGCAAACATCTAATATAGGAAAAGAATAACTTGTGGAAACAAAAATTTTTAAAAAATATTACAAAAATAATGCAAATCTCAGAAATAAAGTTATCTTATAATAAAAAGTAAATATAAAATAAAGGACCCTGTATAAAGTGAGCTTATGGGTCATCTCCTTCTATGGGACTCTCTTGTATTTTCCTTCTAAGGACCCACAGTCACATTCTTGATAATTAATGGATGGACCTCTGTAAATCAGGCACAGAAAACTGGATTCAAAGGACAGGAAAGATGATATGTCATTTATAGTGAAGGATTTCTGAGACTTTAACCTGATGGGTGACCTCCACATTTATATTGCCACTGACTGTTTGATTTTAGTCAAATAATTTAATTTCTCTCCAGTTTCTGCATCCATAACATAGGAGATATATTATCACATCAGAGTTGGATAATTTCCCTTAGTAAACGAGCTGATAAAATCCTCATGTCACCAGGAACTGCAAGACGAGAGAAGGAAGAACTTGGAGGGAAAATCACAAGAAGGTGATGACAAGAGTTTGCTGGAGGTTTCACTGCTCTAAGTTTGTACAGCGTGAATATGAGTAGGAATCCCAGCATAACCCTGAAATTTCAGTGACAGCAACACCTGCCAGCCTGTCCCTCCCCCAGCCAATGCAGTCCTACCGCTCGTGGAATGTCAGAGTCGTTGTGTCACAGCCGTGACTGCTGGAAAGCCGCCCGAGGGTCGTGCATCACCATTGGGGTACTGCTCCCATTGGAGGCTATCCTCGGAATTTAGTCACTAATGCTAAAATTTCTCTGAGGTGCTCAACTACCATTTTTGCAAGGAAAGCTAAGGAATATTTCCATCCTTGGGTAGAAGCTCATAGTAATCTATTTTCCAAAATTTGTTTTTCCTAAAATGGACCAAAAAAAAGCCCATTCCTTTCAAAGTGAAATCAGTAGTACCCAAGGGTTTTTCTTGATTTGCAAGATGAAATTGAGCCTGAAGATTTAAACATCAAGTATTGTTTATGGGCATTTACACTTAGGGAGACAAAATTTGAGATTATGTCTATGGCTTGACATCAGAGTCAACAACAGCGCAATATTCAATATATATGGATTTCTTTTTCATCAACTGTGTCAAATAAAATTTAGTGAAAAGAAAATCAAAGATCACCATCACATGACAGTATGATGACAGCACACCTTGAAAAAGGTCAACTGAAGGATACTTTTTAATCAGTTTTATTACTGATCTACCTCTTCTATTGAAAATTACTGTTTAGAAAGAATAATTGTATTGCCCAGCACCAAGGAACTGCTTCTGGACTAAATCTTTTCTGTATAGCTGATTATATTTTTTCACATTATGTTTCTTCCATGGGGCTACATCTTTTTTCTGAGATAATCTCAAGCAAAAAGAAACAGAATTAAGGAAGTTAATGGAATGCTTGCACTTGCATAACCCTTCTCTCTTACATGGGGTTCACAGGCCAGAGCCAGAGACACCAGCAAGAGCTTCCACACTGTGATAGTGATTTTGAAAAGTCAGAATTCAGAATCCACTAGAAAAAGCAGATTTGGTAGAGGTTTTACATTGAGTGACTACAGACTCAGCTGCAATACCAGGATTCTGCTTCTGAAAGAGATATCGTAAATAGGAGATGGTGCAACTGGAAAAGAAGCTTGCAGGAGAGCAGAATACAAACCAGACTCCTCACTCCTCCCCATCCACCAGCACTGATCCTGCTGCTGTGGCAGACAGGCATGTCTCTGTATTAAATTAACATTTCCTAGTGAATTCAGCCATGGCTGCTGCTCTGTGTAGAGAAGATTCTTGTAGCCTTATTGAAGGTCAACACTGAGAAGGCATGAAAAGAGCTTTTGACCGCCTCTCACTTGATGGCCCACTCCTGTAGAAAAATTTTCTTTCTATACACATGGCAAGAGGGAGTATAGGAAGGATCTAGGAAAGAACTAGGCAGAAGCCACTGTCCATAAAAGTATAAGGATAAAAGTAATTTAAAAGCAAGGTGCTGTGCTGCATAAGGAGACAGTGATGTATAAAAAGAACTTGCTGGAAGATTCACCAGGCCTGAAAACTTAGGTTTTCCAGATATCACATTAAGGGTAAGATAAGACATTAGGTACTTTTGTATTAAAACATCAGAGTCTTTTTGTTTTAAAAATGCAGGCAGCCTCAAAGGAATTTAGAAGTATCTTTGTTCAGCCTCCTTTCCATGCTTTTTTGTCACCTTGTGACCAAGAACCTGCAGTTTCAGAAAAATGTTTGGGAGTTTGGGAAGTGCCCAGCTACAAATCAAGGGGTTTCTAGTATGTTTGTGAGATTGTTCTCTGTGTTTCAAAGAAGGAAGGAAGAATATTCCTCAACAAGGCAGACTGTCAGTCTGCATGAGGAAAGTAAGCAGAAGTGTTACGTCTGTAAAAGTGTATAAATGGGGATATGGTCCAAATTTTCCAGTTTTGGAAGAAATAGTTGGAAGCATGATTTTGAGACAGACATTGTTTTGATATGAAGGATATTTCTTGGTAACATACGTTATTGTTTTGCATGGACTGACCCCATATTCATTATTGGTTCCAAGAAAGCAATTTTCTTATCTGACCCTTTGGGATATTTGAATAAATTATAGAGAAAAAGAAGTTACAGCTAGCTGTAACAGCAAAGTGAGAATGTACTGAATTACTCAGAAGAGATAAAACTGAGTTATTTTTGTTGTAAATTTAATTCTCACAGCAGCACTCCCACTACCCTAATCATAGTTCAGCATATTGGGAATTCTTTCTCTTAATCACCCATTCTTTCTCAGACTTTGGCTTTTGGATAACATTTTTGTTATGTGCATACAATGTATAATACTGTATGACCATAAATCCTATGCCGAAGTTATATACAAGCTCCTAAATCACTCACTGCTTGGAAAAGGTTTCCATTTCAGCCATTTATCCAGGGTTGGCAGTATATCCCATGTTTGCCTTTGTTGCAAAGGGTGTGACTTACACATGCACTTGGATAGAAAGTAAAAAAACCCTCACTTTTAGGGAAGTCTTTCTGTTACAAAGTCATCACTCTTACACGGAGGAATGCTACTGTTAGCACCTGTCTGCCTTATTTGCTGTATCTTCTGCTTCTCATAAAGAACTTTGCAGCTAAAGAACCTTTTATCACTCAGAGTTAAGCCTGATGCATTGGGACATCTGAATCACAATACTGTTGAGTACAGGATGATATTATCCATCTTTTATGTGTATTTAAGTACCTTGGAACACCCTTCAGCATTGTATCCCTACTTTACTTACCCACATGACAGATTACCCTTTCTGTGGGTGCAGCAGCACCCTGGGTAGGTCTGTGTAAGAATGCACTCCTGTAGCTATGCTGGGGCAGGAGCGTGCAGGGTGGGCTGAATGCCTTAGTTCCAGGTTAGTTTGGGAATCCCTGCACTTCACAGTCAACATTGTCATGGATATTCTGTGTTCCATCCTCTCTTTGTACAGTTGTTGCACCACAGGGATTCAAATACCCATATTTTCTCTTTCTCTGGGTCATCCCATTTCTCTGTTATCTTTGTTAATTGAGCTCTGGCTTCACATTCATTTTGAAAATGGTGAACTGAAGGCCAGAGAGACAAAATTAATTGCCCAAGGGTACATAGGAATTCTGTGGTAAAGTCATGGAGACATTAAAGCATATTAATCATTGAAGTAACCTCTTATTTAAACGGGGGTTGTGCACAGAGGCATATGAGGTGCAGAGCAGTGGAAACTTGAACCAGTTAATCTATCAGCACAAAGCAATGCATTTTGTTCTCACCAGCCCATTTTCCAGTTTGACTTTGGTTTGTTGGTGTTGTGTGGTGCCCAAGCTGATACACCTTGGTTCCAGAAGGACCCATGAGCTGGGCCCACAGCCATGAGAAGGCTGTAGCTGCAGCCTTGCTGCCTGGAGAGCAGTCACCTCTTGTGCCTTCTAACCACGCTTGGATACAGCTCCTGTTTCAGCGTGCCATGGACAGAGGAGCTTGGCTCTCTCTGCATCTGCCTTCAGGAAGATGTTCTTTGTGTCCTCTGTTTCTTGGCTGTGAATTTTGGATTTATATAATGGGAGATGTACACGAGGCTCTGTCTACCTTACCCACTTCAGTGTCTGTGTGGCTGCTTTCTATTAGGATTATCTCCTTTTAAGTACACTAATGCAGAGGGCAGGCACATCACTTTCTGTATTCCTGAATCTGACTGAGAACTATTCATGGCCTTATTTATAATTGCCAACCTACTGTAATTACAATTCTATATATTAGTATTATATTTTCCAAGCAACATTAATAGAAGTAAAGATAATAAGAATATTAGCTGTCTTAATGCTGAAACAATGGGATTATCCTTATGTACTGTTCCTTAGAAACCAGAAGCTATACACAGTCCCCTGACTGCATATAACTCCTGTGGTCTGGCATTTCTTTGGCTACTGCCCACAATTTAACTCCCAATCGCCTAAGAACAGTGTCTAGTGGAAAGAAAAGCATCTATTTTGTCATAGCTGACTTGCAAAGTCAGCTGAGTTAGCCACAATTTCAAGGTCTCCTGAAAGAAAATGCCTTCACATCCAGCTCAGACCCACACATCCCCCTCAGAGCTATTCCCACGGCTGCTCAGAGGCCGCTGAATCCATACAGAATGACAGAGCCACTGTTTCACAGCTCAAGCCTTCGGGATGGCTCTTCCCTGTTGCTGCTCCTCACTGAGGGCTCTTGGCAGAACCATGGCCTGGGAGGAGCAGAGCTGGGCACAGCAGCAGAAAGACCATTACCCAACCCTTACTGGGGGAGAACAGCAAATCCCTTGTCTCATCAGGGAAACCTGTGCTTCACAAGCAAATGAGGAGTCTTCTGATCAGCCCTCACAGTTGCTTTTGTTCTCACTACCTGCTACGTACAACAGGTGCTTTCTAATCATGCAAATTAATACAAATGCCATGAAACAAAGGTTCTTTTGCTGAACTTCTACCAAACATGCATTTCCATAAAAGACACTGTATCCTTAATTTCTGTTGCAGTCCCAGCATTTTTTATGTCTGCATTTTGTTATAAAAATAGGCAAATACAGCATTTTGCTTTCTTAGCTTTCCCTTACTAAATAACCCACACTCATGTTTATCTCCTCAGACACTGTCTTGGCACTTGCTTTGTGCCTGGCTGTTGTTTGAGGTGAAGAACAAATTGACTCCCTCTCAGAGCACCATCATTTAATCTTTCTCAGACAGCTTCTGCAGTCCCTTAATTTGGTGGCTCTACCTACAGGCTCTGCTAAAATTATCATTGAACAAGAATCAAAAGGAGGTGCATCTGACACAGCCACAAAATTAAAAAGAAATAAAATGAACCCTAAATATTGTTTTCCCAAAAGTAATCAACAGCAGTGCATACAATCTACTTTCACCTTGCTTGTGTAGTAACGTGGTGTGATGGATAGTTCTATAGAGTTATATGCTGGAAAAACAGAAAAATTATTTATTGCGTAGAATAAGAGTCATGGAAAAAAATGAAGGGAATCAGAGTCTGCAATGAAATCAGCATCCAGGTAAGGATTAAGCTTCCTCAGTTTTTCACAGGATTATGAATCCTCAAAGGTGACTTAACTTATATTCAGAGCCAGTTTTATAATCACTAGAAATATTGGAGCCATTAAATGGAGATGATTGGTTAGACACCATACAGATCTAGACAAGGGGTTAATTTCCTTCTGAAGTGTGACAGAATTGTGCCATTATTCCTAGTTTACATCACTTTTAAAGAGAGAGGCAGTTTATGATATCCAGGTCACTGGATTTGGTTTGAGTGCATCTCCAGCTTGTAGATGATTGTGAGGGGAACCTCTTAAAAAGAGATATTTGGTTAAATATCATCCTCACTAGCCCCTGTAAAATGCAAATCCTGCACTGCTCCTGCAACCAGCAGTCAGACTATCCTTTCCTACTTCTTGTCAGCTAGCAATAAAACACCAGATGGTGTCCTTCCAGAAATAAATTCATTATAGTTTCATTTTGGGTTTTCTTAAAGAATTTAGAGACAGAACTTCAGCTAATGCAAATCAACACGGTGCCGCTGAAGTCAAAGCTGTGACATTTTATACCATCTGAGTATTATAAGCTAATATTTTTAACTTTTTGGAAGGAATACCATATCCCTTCTCCCCACACTTCACAAGTTTCATTGCACAGTTTGTGCTGGCCACCTTAGCCAGGATTCATGGCTGGTGTTCCTTGTTATACAGCAATTCACAGGCCATGTCGTTTTGTGTATTGGATTAGACTAAGTCACTGTTAAGGCTCCTGTAACCATTATCATTTAATGTGCTTGTTTATCTGAGACGCTAGGATACCCATTAGCTTCCTCTGGTGACACACACAGACTATTCACAAAAGAATATTTTAAGTGCTGCTGGCATCTGAATAACCTTGTGATGCTTATGGTTCTGTGTGTGCTTAGTTTTCCCTAATTTCAAACATCAAATGAGGACAGAAGTCTTCAATTCTATCCTTAACCTAGACATATAAATAATTCTAATAGTAAAGCATCTTAAAAGAAGCCTTGAGCATTCCTCAGATAAATCAATTAAGACTCCTTTCAGAATTGTTATTATGCTCTGGCAATTAGTCATTGTTTAGTCAAGCTGTGCATACTTATCTCTTTTATATATCATTCCTTCCAGTCTCACAATAACTTTTGTTCTTTTTCTCCCAGCTCCCTTCAGCTTATCTGTGTCCTCCTGGCAACACTGTGCCCAGAAGTGAGCGTGAAATTCCATGCAGATGGAAAGCTGCAAAGTTACAAACACCTACAGAGCCACAAACCACAAAATGGGGAGTCTCTGCCACCCTATTCCAAAAGTGAATATTAAAATAGCTAGACACACATTACTGGCTGTCAGTACCAGCTGTGCAACACGTAGGTAACAAAAGCACAAGGGGAAAAAGGTGATCATCGAATCTGCCTTTACCATTTATCATGTGTCCTCACAAGAACACTTTTATCTAGTTTCTCATACCACAGATAAAATTGTTCCACCAACTGCTGCTCCCCCATATGCCTTGCCTTCCAGTCTTGGGGAGCATCAATGTGAAAGAGGCTTTTAAGAACTTTTTTTTTAGCATTACCAGAATTAACTAGCTTGTGTTCTGCAAACAGATGGGGGGTGACCTGGGATTTGGAATTCAGCTGCTTCTCCGGCAAAAAATTCTTTAAAAAATCTCCCAAGAAGAGATGTAGGAAGGAAACAGGTGCTTGCAGGAAAACAGTTGCACTTATTTATCAAAGCCGCTAGAAGATCATCAATTTTATTCCTCCCACTTGGCGATAGAACTAAAAAAACAGAGGGTGATATTGGGTGCCACAGTGACATCTGAGAAGACACATTTGTGAGGCTTCACCCAGCGTTTTTAGGAATCAAACCCACCTAGCCCAGCATGTTATCCTGTACTTACTCAACTTGTCTCTTCACACCTCTTATCAAAATGTGCCATGAGCCACTCTTGGCAGCTTCATTTCTGTCCCCATGCAAGACCACCCACCCTTGTGAGGCTCACAGTCATGAGCAGTTTCTACTAGATGCCCACCAGATCTCAGAGCCTCTAGCCATGATGGAGGAGAAGGTGACGCTGCAGGTGCAGAGCCTTAGGTTAGTACTGTGTGAGCTCCACACCACGTGCTGGGGCACTCTGACAAAATGCAGCTTTCCACCTTGTTTCATTCCTCTCATCACCATTAACCTAATGCAACCCTGGGTGCTACTCACTTTCTCTTTTTTAAGCTTTGCTTTCCAGTACAAAATTGTATCCCTGTCTTGGTCCTGTGTGATCTAAACACTGCATATCTTTTCTCATCTGAACACCCCAAACACTGAGCTAAACAACAGTAGCAACAGTGCCTCTGTATTTAAAATGTCTGAGTTAAGCACTGATTCATGGATCTGTTGGTCACCTGGTAAAGAACAGTACTTCTTTTCCCCAGGTTAGGTTTCCCACATTCATTCACCCAATTTTCATTTATTCTAAAACTCTGTTTTACCGTTTGGTAGTGCAAAGAGGGCTTATTGCACATAACACTGAGTTGAGGAGATGTCAGAAGTTAATACGTAAGTAACAGTGAAACACCGTCCTTAGGAGTGCCACATCATGATTTTTGTGCGAGAAAACACAGTGTGAGAAAACAAAAATAAAAGCAAAAGCATCCTGTCCTGCAATGGTTTTTAATTCTTCCTGTATTTCTACATCTCAACCTCTGCTGAGTAAGGCCTTTATTATTTATTTTTTTAAGGGGAAATACACTGAGTGTTTTGTATTGTTCTGATTTTAACTTTGTTTTTCTGAGAAGGCGTAATTCCAGGGAGAGCATTACAGTCTGTATGGGCTCCATTGTACTTCTCATGCACAGAGGCACATTGCAGATCAAAGCAAGTGAAAATGCTGGGTTTGTTTTAGGTTTCATTTTACAGTCAGGATGGTGAATACATCTGTTTGTGTCACTAACCTAGAATATATCATTTTATGGTTCTCAGAGGTTATTTATAATTGAATTATAGGATGTTTCATGATTATTTGGAATGGTATTTACAGAAGGCAATACTAAGCTCAGTAGTTCACTTGCAACAAAGAATGTGAAGAAAACGCCCTATAATTCATTTTTAAGTACCTTCTAGAAATCATATAATTATACTGTATGACAGTGTTGAAAAAGGAAGAAGTGTAAATTTTTTAATTATTTGTATTGTGGTCTTTAATCAAGTTTATATACGTACAGGCTGACACTCGGTAACAAAGACTAGGCAGGTTACAATGAACACAACAATTTTTTGGCTTTAGATTTGACCTTGAGTCAGTGCAGGTTTTGTACATGAGTGCTTCCCTTATGCACATTATAGGCAGATTTGGCAGCAAGAAGAAGCGAAGAGAGCTTTCTCCTGCAATATTTCCAGGCAGAAGTGGAAGTGCAGAGCATCTTGTAAGCTTGCACAATTCACAATGGAATGGCAGAGCTATCAAGGGTCAGCCGGGAGGCCTCCCCTTTGGAAGAGAATCCACACAATTCCCAAATCCCAGGCCAAACCCACGGCACCTCAGCTGCTGCAAGGAGCCATGGCCCCGTTCCTGCTGTGGGGAGAGGAGACTGATGAGTGCACATCCAAGGCATCCAGAAACTCCATTCGAGGGCTGACGCCAGGGAGGAAAGTGGATAAATCTGCCTGGCCCCCACTCACTGGCCAAGGTTTAAAATGGTGCTATAGTTTCAGATTTAAAGGTATTTGTGAATTCATCAACAGACTTAAATTTCAGTCTCTGCTGTTACTCACACACACTGAAAAATGGCTTCAGAGCTAGAAAAAGCAGTCAGCACTTTCTTTCACAAGCCGCTGCACAAAATAAATATGTAGCAGAAAATGGGTGTAGATGT
The DNA here is from genome assembly GCA_026261815.1 of Monarcha castaneiventris obscurior. Classification (NCBI taxonomy): domain Eukaryota; kingdom Metazoa; phylum Chordata; class Aves; order Passeriformes; family Monarchidae; genus Monarcha; species Monarcha castaneiventris. Next base: position 9,163,255 of record JAMPIT010000230.1, on the reverse strand, counting down.
CTCTCTTACTTGCTTTAATAGGACCAAACGCCAGAGAGAAACTTTTATATTCCAATCTGGCAACAAAAATGCAATCCTGTTCCTAAACAATATAAATACCCAGAACCACAACTGATGGCATTTTTTTTTTTTTCCTTTTTGACTTCCTTGTATGTTATTTGCTTTGCCTTGTCCTTTGTTTATCTGGACAATAAATAATCTGGAGCAGGAACAATATGTTGTTGTATATTTGTAAAATGCACAGCAAAAAAGGGTCCTTATCTTGACTAAATCCTCAGAAGTATCAGATTGAACTTAATAAATAATGATAGCAAATTAATTCAATTTAGAGGAATTATTTTTATTTACCCCAAATTAAAATTTGATCCATTCAAGCTGAAGTTATTGACGATGTTTGTTTTTAACATCAGTGTTTTAGAGGAAACAGGATGAGTGAGCTCACGGAAAGGCAGAAAGGAAATAAAGAATGAAATAAAAGAACAGAAGAGAAGAAAGAATGTCCTGTGAGTCATTTCACACAGAAGAGAAAATACTGGAAATATGCAGTCTTGACTTCAGAAAAAGACTGACATGATTTTTTTAGTCCAGATCTACTATTACAGTTGTTAAATTTGAAAATTGTGTGCAAATAATCCACCCTGATTCCTGAGAAATTCTCCAGCTTGCACACACTCCCTAGCAAGCCCACTGCATGGGGTGGTGGTCACAGCTGGACAAAATAACAATTTATGGATTACATAGAAGACTCACTTCTATCTGAAACAAGGGCAAGTGAGGGGTGTCCAGAGACTCTTGGAAACTGCAGAAGGACAAGACTGGTTGTTGCACTCCACAGATGAAATTTTTATTGTCACATTTTACCACTGCAGATTTTCACTTTATTATTATTATTATTATTATTATTATTATTATTATTATTATTATTATTATTATTATTACTATGTGAGAAATCTGCTGCATACATCAAACAATATTTCTAGCTGAGGGATGGCAGGTTGGTTTTCTCAGGGAGTAGAAGGCAGGTGCTCTCTGCTCCATGGGGCAGCAGTTCTTGGGAAGGCTGTGAAAGGTAAATAAGACATTTCAGTGCCAGGAAGCATTTGCAATGAGCTGGGAACTCACAGGTAACAAGGCAGGTATTTCACAGGATCAACCCACACAGCAGTGGCACACTGCCTGCCATCTATTACATTACCTGACATGGGGCATGCTCCTGTCACCCAGCCTGAAATGTGGACTTTGGGGAAACTCTCTCGAGGTCCCACACCTCAGTGTTTAATGACTGGCAGCTTTAATGGCCTATGAGATATATTTCCTTAGGAAAAAAAGTATTTTCTTCCTGCACATTAGCTAACACATAAATCTGCCTCACTTATAAAAGTTGAGAAAATACCATTAATACAAGTTAACCAGTCAAAGTCAAACCTGAATAGCCTTCTTATTTTAACATTTTAAAGAGTGTGGAGGCTATGAAAAATAGGTAGAACATTTCTTAACAGTCTGGAAAGTCTTGTTTTCATTTTTTTCAGGAAACACCTTCAAGTTTTGCCTTTCTCTTCTGAAAAGCAAACAAGAAATAAAAGGAAGTAGGGGCTTAATTCCCCCTCTTCTTCTCAAAAAGAAAGTCTCTGTTGTTTCCAATTTAATTGGCAAATTTTAAAAGAAAAAATATTTTACTGAGGTCAACAAAATATTCACTTTCTTCAACACAGAAAAATGTTTTCTTAGAGAAAACAGCATCTTGCAGAGAGCTTTAAAGATGCTGTTGTTTCTTATTGCCTGTGCTGTTGATTCCTACTACATCAAGGACGACTCTTGGTGAAATGTAAGGTATGTGAGCAGATTAACCCTGCAGCAGAGTGTATTTATTCAAAACATTTCTGATTATTTTCTTTGCAGTTTGTTATCTGTGGTTTACTTATGGCCCAGATGTGCAGCAGGAAAGCCTGGGGTTGTCCTGCCACATGACCTGGTCCATCCCCTGCCGTGAATCTGAACACAGCACAGGGCAATAGTGTCAGTGCCATCACTTTTGTGCTACTTCGTGCCAGACAAAGGTGTATCTGTGCCCCCAGGTGGGGCAGAGCTGCAGAGAGGCTCTGGGTGACAGTGGCCAGTGAAGACAGTCAGGTCAGAGCCAGCTGCTGACACCCATGCTCAGGATGTGAGACTTTACAGATATTCCTGGACACCACAAAGGCACCTGAGAGCAGGCGAAAACGCCCTTTGAAAGCCTTAGCTCTGTAGCAAATACTTTCGGGGGCCCCAAGGTGATTCATTATGTTCTGCATTCAGAGGAAAGTGCATTTCCAGCTCTCCTGCACACAACCGTACCACACCCCCTTGAATCCAGGCTCTCTGAATCTGGAAATTGGAGGCTGGGAAAATGAATCAGGAGGAGGGAGTAATTAGAGTTGGGATGTCATACTAAATCACAGGCCCTGGTTAGTCAAGCAGCTTGCTCCTGACAGCACCAGTTGGATGCAATGAGTAGTGGACAGTGGTAGAGTTTAATATTTTAGCACCTGCTTTATTTTGCATGCAGGAAGCCAGCTACACATTCACATTTAAATAAATCCACAGTTACAGGCAGCTTTTTCAGGGGGAGAGCTGCCTGCTGCCTGTTAGCTCACACATGGCCACTTTAAACCTCTGCAGAGCCAAAGGGTAAGGTACAAGTAGGACTGACAGAGGAAGGAAAAATGGCATAAGCCTTTTGTGCTTTGCAAAACTACTGATGCTTCTATATTTGTTTTGGCTTTGAGGCTTTTTTGAGGTGAGGGCACTGTTACAGCAAGCTGACTTTGTAGATTAAAAATGAGGACAAGGAGGAAAAGACGTAATTTCATTTGAGTGAAGACTAGTCTGGTGTTTAGGGCTGTCACTTGAATCAGTGACAGGTTTAATGCTTCTTAGCTGCTGGGGCTCACAATAGAAGACTTTATGGTGTCCTCTCTGCACACGTGGATGTGCAGTCACATAGAATTCAACATGTATTTGATGTGTATGGGCATGCAGCTGCTTAAGAGAACAGTATTGAATAAAACAAAACCAGCACAGGTTATTCATCAACGCGAAATAATAACAAAGTGGCAATATTTTGTTGCTGCTCATCTGGAAAAACAAAATGGACATTTATTTGTAAAAGATCCTGTGAATTTTTCCTGTGTGCCCTTTATTGATCTCAGACCTCATTGCCTGTCCCTGCAAATCTGGGTTCAGCCCCACAGGTGGACGCAGGGCCAGTGCACTCCCTGTTCAGCTGTGCTCCTCCTGCTCCAGTGCCCTGTGCTGCTGGGCTTGGTGTCAGCATGCACAGACTCTGTGTGTCATGTAAGAGCAAAACAACACAAAGGTTTTACCAAGGGATGTAAATCACTGCTAGGGAGAGACCCCACCAGTGCCAGGGGAAGAGCCACTCCAGCATAAGGTGTGCAAGGAGCACCTGAGGCTCAAGAAGTTGCTCTGCACCATAAATCCCACTTATAAGCGATGGTTTGCTGTTCCTACTGCTGGGAAAATATTTGGTTTCCACAAATTAAACAAAACTAAAAAAAACCCAAAACCAAACAAAAAAGAAATGAAGAATTTTGAATTACAACTGGGTTTTAACTGCTCTTCAGATTTCTAGCAAGCAATCAACAGGAATCTAAGTTTTATGATTATTCCACTGTTTCCTTTACCAGACCTGTGAAATGGGATGTTGTCTGAGCCTTGATTTCATCTAGGAGTCTGTAACTAACCTACTTCTTTGGCAATGCAATTGAGCTTTAAATGATTAAATATTTTTGGTTGTTATCAATATAATTTATAATCTATTAAGCATTGAATATTAGCATTTTCAATGTTGGATATTGCCTAACTAAATATACTATAATCAATATTATTGGCTGTAATGTAGTGATTGATCCAACTGATTCTGCATTTTTTGTTTCTATTAAAAAAAGAAAAAAAAAAAAAAGAAAAAAAAGAAAAAAGAAAATCTGTGTTATCCTAGAAGGGTAGATTTTGATCTCAGATGAGATGGTGCCATTGAAATCAAGGTACCAAGCCCATAGGAGGGGGCTGGAGGACATTTCTGACTGGGCTGTGTAAACAACCTCTACCCAAAATGGGCTGAACTCAGCCCCCAAGGGCTTTGATGGGAGAGACACTTGTAGCTCCCATGTGGGCACAGAGACTGGGCACACTGCACTGACACAGGGTTACCTTTCCTCCCCTGACAGGAGCCCTGCCCTGAGCCCTGCCAGCCATATCCATCTCCCTCCCCTCCTTCCATGGGGGTCTGCAAGCAGCAGCAAGGGCTCAGCATCGAGCTGCCCCCTGCACTCCCTCTACACTTGTTTCAAGAGCTCTTCCCTCCCTGATGCTATGGAGAGTGAGGCCCTTGAGTTTCACCAATTCAGAAGTCAGCAGAGACTGCAAGGAATATGAGGATGTTAAAAATGTAGGTTATATATAGTAAGGTTTTTCAGTAGGCCTAAATATAGCCCTTTTTAAATATTTTTGGTTTCTTTCCATTATCCCTGGCATTCCAAAGTAGGAGAATATCAGTGATGCACTGTGGTACTAAAATAATAATGAAATTGTTGAATTTATCTTCTTTTGTCTTCATCATCCAGTGCAGAATGTCCTCACCATGTACTTAGAAGTTAATTTAGGTCCCAGGTGTACTTGGCTGCTGATGCAGGTGGGTTGTATTTATGTGAGTGTGGTGATAAAAGGCCTTAACAATCTACCAGAATTACTGTGACCCTATGGAAGAATTTCTTTCAATTTTTCCAAATTTTCAATTTTTTTTTTAAGTGAAAGAACAAATATGTCTCCAATAAATACAAGCCATATTTTCAGACTCCCCACAAATAGCCTGAAGACCTCTTTAGCCTGGAGTCCAGACTACACAAGAATGTGCCTAAAATCCTCTAAAAAATCATAAAGAGAAGCAAAGGGAAGAAGGAAAAAAATTACAGAAAAAGACTGGGGTTTCCCAGGAAACAGAATTTCTGCTTCATGAGAAATTTTGACATAATGAATATGCATCCTGAAATTGTAATGGAAGTGTTAACAGTACACACCCAGGAGTATTAAAATAGATACTGATAATCAAGAATTAAAATAATTCTTTAGTGCTACATGATTATTAATCAAGTTATTTATCTTAATAGTAATAATAATATATGAGCTATAGCATATGACAAAATCAACTAGCAACAGCATTTTGCACTATTTTTATTTTAAAATAATATTGTTTCCAATAGTAGTGCTAAAAAAAGTACTTTAGTGCTCACATTTTGTAAGAATAATCTGTCAAAACCCACTGTCTTCCACAATGCCTTGTTTCAAGCCCACTCAGGATTTTTGATAGAAACCTAAAATTTCACAAGATATCATGTTTTTCCATTTACACTCCTCTTTTTACAGGTAAAGGACAGATGTGTACACTACTGTAGCAATTAGACCTCTTTTCTCTGGAGTTTGAATCTTGCAGGGCTGCCAGAGCCACACGGGCTCTGTGAGGGGAGGATGAGTGCAGGAGATGTTTTGCAGCATCAATCACTCCAAACCAGCAAATGCTGCAGCCCCATCCTCAGTGCCACCGAAGCACTTCCTGGCACTGGGCTGGGTTTTACAGTGACACCTCCAGCTTGCACTTAGGAGGCAGAGAAGTGTCTGTTATTACATGTCTAGGAACCAAGCAAGAGCTGTTTCTGCCCTTGCTGCCAGCTGAAGACATGTGCATTCATTCAGCAATAGCACATTTGCAAGCAGTCGTTTTTACCCAGTTCTTCTGTCCAGCACCTGTGGAACTCATTTTCCTTTTACTTAATTTGCTTGTTCTTTCTAGTCTTGCTCACCCTGACACAAACACTACAGCAAAAGAGGTTCTTTTTATTCCTTCTGCTTAACCAAACCTTGGTGAGGCTCTGAGCCAAGCAGTGGTGGCTGGCTGACCTTCCACCTTAGGTGTGGTGCTGGCACACACGTTCATCCCTCGGGCGCTGAGCTCCAGCGTCCTTCCCTGTCTTTTGTCACCTTAGAGGGAGTTGTGTTAATATGCAGCCCATTACTACTTTACTGATGAGACAGACTGCCGAGGATCAATATGTCTCTGCATTTGTCAGCCCTGTATACCCCAGAGTTAACTTCTCAGCTCTGCTGCCAGTGCCCGTGTCCCGCTGTGCAATCGCGGGGAATTGTCGATTCCTTATGCAGCGTGTCCGTACTTCGGGCTTGGCAGGGTTGCTTTGCAGAACAAGTAAGAAAGATCCAAGTGTCGCATTTGTTTGGCTCCCACTGCTTGAGTAATAGTAGGTGCAGCCAAAACAGCAGAGGACAGCTTGCTTAGGGGGTCACTGCAGCTCAACAGCTCACCATTGATGTTGTCAGGCAGACTTGGGAAAGATGCCCAAATGCTATCAACTAGAGGACATTGCATTTTAATGAAAGACAAAAAAAAAAAAAAAAAAAAAAGTCAAGATTAAAAAGGAAGAAAGGTAAACTCCCTAGTCAAACATAACAAACAAAAGAAGAGATCTAATGGCACTTTTTTTCCCCTTGCTGCTCACTTTTTCTTGCCTTTGTCTTGATGCAGTAGCTTCAGGGAAAACAGCACTGGGATTCCTGGGAACAAGTGACACCATCTACCACAAAAACTCTTAATTATAGAACAAATCTTTAAGAGACTTGTACACAATATCCACATAATGAATTTTAATAGACAGGCAAATGTCTTGAGTGATTTAGATATGAAGCCTGTCCAGAGGTTTTCTATATGTTTTGGCTGATTTTTTTTGACAGAATAAAACATGAATTTACCTTTGCATTACCTTGTGTTTTCTTTCTGTCCTGTTTTTCTGAAGATAACATTGTGCAGAGTTCATGGGGAAATATGGCATGTTATTTCATGCAGCCCCAAGGGTACCAATACACTCTGGCATATCACACAGAATCAGGGCTCCAGATCAGGTGTCTCAGGTGTTTTGTTAACCAGTAATGTTGCAAGATCACATGCATTATGCAATCTCATTATTTTAAATGCGTGAACACAAGTCTGGGTCATGCCACACAGAAGTGGCAGCCATTGGTGACAGCAATACATGTTTCAGATCTCCACACGTGTTTGTAGCAAAGCCTCAGGGCTGAGGGAATCACACACTTTGGAATTTCCTCTGCTGACAAAGGACTGCTCTTCTTTCCCATTTTGCCAGCAAGAAATGTCCTGGTGAAATGTAGGAGGCAGAGTAACCTCGAGAAAAATTAAGTAAGAGTGGGATAAGCCAAAACAGTTACTGGGTCCTCATGTGCAGTTTTTCGATCTGGTTTACTTTCTAAAAGAGCCACCAAAAGTGCAGACCCCTGAGGATGATAAGTCAAAGGAAACCTCTGATATTTGTTTTTCAAGAGGTGATAAATTTTAAGTACATCTTGACCAGACGTGCTCACAACCCTGCTCAACTTGTGCTCTTGTCACCCTGCATGGAGCCTGCTGAACAGAACAAACCTGTGTCTTTTTTTAACCTTAAACAGGGAGGTTGTTCTGGCATCAAGGGTGGCCCTGCTACTGGGGGGCCCATCCAGCACCATATCCCCTCTCTACCTATGAACCTTTGGAAAAGTATAAGATCTAACCTGTGTAAAGGCCTTCTCATGTCTGTCTTCCTAGGTTTTGCTACATTCATGTTGTAAAGAGATAATGGAGACAGGCAGGTCTCCAGGAGTGGCTGCAGTGGTGGGCTGGTTCTGCTGGGGGTAATGCAACAGCCCCTAGTGCAGTGCAGAACTTCAGACAGGCACAGAGCCATTGCATTCTCACAGCCCTGCCCAGGAACTGATAAACCCCAGGCACGAGACATCCAGCTCCACTTCATGGAGTCCAGTAGTCTGGGAAGCCCTGAATTGCTTGCCCAGGGCACTTCACTTGAGTGGATTGCCTTGGACCTACCCTCTCGTGTTCTCAGCTCTCCCCAGATGAATTAGGGTGGGTTTTGATGGATCCTTGGGACAACAACATTTTATTTGATACAAGCTTCTCACAAACATTTCATTTCATTCCAATGGAAAAATCACAGATGTTATTTCCCTCAAAAGTAATGAAGATTGAGAAAACCTGGTGCCTTTCAAAATTCCTGATGATCAAAATAACACCTATAAAAGGTAATTTGTTGTCTTAATATCTGGTTTCTTCTCCAATTTAACAATTTAGTGCATGTAACATGTAAACAGATGGCTTTTTTCGTCTACCCTGCCCACCCCCAAAATGCGATTACACTTGTTGGTGTCAGACAGCAACACGGAGCTACCCACATTTTCACTGGTCTGATTCATTGTCTCCACCATAAATGAAGTTTTCCCATTGTTTGCAGAAATTCTCGATATAATGTCTCCAGTTTCCCTGTTAATTATTTTTTTTATTAATGATCTTTCAGACAGTTTTTCAAAGAGATTATAAATCTCTCAGTAAAAGTAATGGGCAGCCACTCACAGGAATAATCCCATTACAATCAGCTGTACTACTGTTTGTCATTTGGAGTGAGGTGCTAGAGCTCTGACCCTTACTGATTTACCACTCTTCATAATTAGTTGCAGTGATTAAAATGCATTTTAGATTACACTGCAGTTTCCCTCACTTAAAAGTTTTTTCTTTTTATTACTGAGGACAAACTCGAGTTCTGAAGGTGAAAAATTATCCTCCAGTATAAAACAATAGCAGCAAAGAGTAATGCCATAGATAAGGCTTAGAAAGGAAATCAGAAGCAGAGATGCTTGGACAAGAAGTGTTGCTGAGGGCGGAGGGGTTGTTTTAGCTGACAGAAACAGCTCATGAAGGAATTGAGAAGAGAAGCTTAATGAAATTGAAAACACTGCACAAAACACTGACAGCAGCACATGGAAATAATGAATCAATCTGTTGCATCTGTATCTAATTAAGAATCATTATAATACAGTCCTTTTCTCTAGTGATTGGGATTAGTGGATACCCCACAGGAACGAGCTAATAAATAGAATTTTAAAAAAGAGCTAATATATATAGTTAAATTCATGTGCCAGCACATTATGCATCTTTATCTGGGACTGTGATTCTCAAGCACTTTTCTTCAATAACCCCAAATCCCGGTAGTCTCTCTTTCCTGTGAGACACAGCCAGGATTCCTTTCTAGGGTTTTGCAAGACATTGTAGAAAAAAAAATTAAAAAATTAAAAATGGAAAAATAAAGAAAAATAAAGCAGAATGCTTGGATACTGCAAAAAATTTCTGGCAAGGACTAACATTTTACTCTGCTACAATTAGAAATGTAATTTCTGTAATTTTTCCTTTTCCCTCTCCCACTTCTCTTCTGCCTTTCCTCCTTCTTCCTCCTCAAAAAAACCCCATTAAATTGCTAAGAGCTTCATTTGCTTTAAGCCCCTTTGGAGATCTGTTATTTTACCCAAGTGTCTGAATAACCCCTCAGGAGTCTGTATTACTAACTGGCTTCCTAGCCAGATGATATATACCTTGATAGTGGAAGACATTCCCATATTTTCCTTCCTGTCAGCAGAATATATTTTATTCAATCTGGTTTATTTGGTTTCTGTTTTGTTTTTAGTTCAGGGTGGGATGGAGAAAAACCTCCTTGTTGAGGAAAAGGTTGTGTTATCCCTTTTTTCTCTTGCCTGTTGGGATACTTTTTCAACTGTGATGGTTTAAATCCCAGGGGAAGCAATCTAGGATCATTTCTGCGATAAAGAGAGGAAGGCCACAGAGTGGAATCTCAAAGCTGTCCCTCACATCTTAGCAGAGCTTGAGGTAAAATGTTTCAGTGTCCCTGTGAGACCAGTTCTCTCCCCTGTGCTGGGGGCAGTGCTGGATGGAGGCTGGTGTGAGGAGGGGGTGCTGGGAATTGAGCCAGGAAAACACTGAACTGAGCATCATTTGTTGTAGGCGTTCATGGGATGCCTCTGCTGTGTCACCACCATGTGCAGTAAAGAGCATTGTTCCTCTAATGTTCATCTCTCTTGGAACTGCAAGTGAATGTACAGCCCAATTAGTGCAGCAGCTTAAAACAATAAACCCTCCAGAATCTCTGGTGGGGGAAGCATGCTTTTATCTATTTGGTAAATAATTTATTAATCACACTGATATATCCTCCTTGACAGCAACAGAGCCAGATAAGTGATGGTTCAAAATCAATTTGTCATGGTCCAGTGTGCACTCAGTGACCTACTTGGTCTGTTATATAGGTCAAACTTGTACATGATGCTCGGATAGCAGAGGCACTTCTTAAAAAAACAACAACAGCAACAACAAAACTCATGGCACAGTTCAGACTGTGGGACTCTGTGCTGGCTCAGGCTGACTCAGTCACACAGCTTGAAAACAGCTTACAGAGAGGGTTGAGGACAGGGGCTTATTACGTGAAGTTTTGGGGTCTCAGTCTCTCAAAAATGTCCTGTGCTGGGGGGCAGAAGCAGTATCCAGGGTGTAGGTCCATACTTTCTGACCTAGTTCTGTGACCTTGTTGTCACACTGCCCTCTGTCATTGATCACACCCCTAGCGTGCCCCTAGTATTTCTCTGTTTGCCCTGCTTTGATCTCTACTTTTCCTGCTCTCCCCCACTTGCATCATTTTTCTTCATATGAGTGGAAATTCACTCCCTTCTTCTCTTCGTACCCCTGCTGTGGAGTCCATATGAGTGTCACAGTTTGGAGTCTAGTGTTTCTGAGCGGCCTGGTCAGGTTAAGAAACTGCAAGATTTTAAACTGCAGAGAGACAGAAATTAAAACCTGTGACAGGACTTCCAAGCAGCTGGTTTGCTGGTGCTCCCTTTGTGGCTTGACAGAAATCTTGATTGCAATTTGTTGATGGAACTTGTAGTACTGTCTTTGTATTTCATTAAGGCATGGTTTAGGACTTTCCACCAGCGCATCCTGGACAGCTGTGTGTTAGGTGACATGTTGAATGGGCAGTACTAACACTCCCAAAAATGTCAGGAAGTCTTGGAATGGTCTGCATGCTGTGTTTCATTTGTCATTTGAAAGACATTTTTCCCAAAATCCTATCAAGTAACCACTATTTTAGGAAGGTGACATAGGCCTTATTCTTCTGAGGATTTTCACCAAAGCAGTTCTCTGCAGCTGGAGGGAGCTGGGCTACCTACTGGACTTGTGAGCTTTTCTTGTCTCTTCCCACTGCACATATTAGGTGGAGGGATTTGTTTGTTTTTTTCTCTTCCCACTGCACATATTAGGTGGAGGGATTTGTTTTTGGTGTTTTTTTTTTTTTTTTTGTGGATTTTAATCTTTTTACATAATGACTTATTTTTTTAATAGATTTTCAAGGAGTCCTTCATAGCTGATGGTGTAGTGGTGTAGAGTGGAGATTTTCTTAATGCTGGAAACTGAACATGTCCTCAATTGAATATGAAGGCACTGAATGTGCTGGACAACCTGCATAGGCCACTGCTGTCCTACATTTTACTTTGTTCCTTCTGATTTTCTTGAAAGCATAGGAGGGAAAGAGACTTTCTTTTCAAGGACAGATGCACATCCTTTTAAGGAGTTTTATCCTCACTCCTGCTTGGCACTGCCCCACCGCAGGGTCACAACTTTCCATGCCAAGCATCAGGTTTCAGAGCTCCTGCATATTCTGCATGGTTAGAAGAAGACAGTGGGGTGGGTGCCAGCTGTACACAGGAGGGATGGATGCAATTGCAAGGATCCACACCTGAAGTAAGAGCACAGCAGAAGTAAGGTCTAAAACTCCGGATTTCAGGGTTTTTTTCATTTGGAACCTGGATTTTTTTCAGCAGTGACTAGAAGGAACTAATGCTTTCTAAGAGAAAGATGGTGAATAAAATCTAGTCTTTCAGTTCTTCTTTGCTTTAGTGTTACCACCCCAGTCCTGACACTGGTTTCACACTTGTCCAAAAATCTGTTTCCTTCTTGACTGTCAAGCTAAAAAGCAGCCAAGCTACCAGCGGGGACACCACCACCACAGACAGGAACTAAAGGGACTGGAAATAAACCCACCAATGTGGGTTTTCAATTTTTGAAAAAACAGTGTGTCCTTTTAAGGATGTTTATAGTCCTGACAAACACAGGACAGATTTCTTCACATTTTTCTTGCCTTCTCATCAGAGGCACAGTAAATTCTAGAAACCAAGAAGGACCTCTGGGGTCATGGCATGAACTTCTTGTTTGGCCTTGGGAAATCAATAAAACCCCACTCACGCCACCAAGAGTCTCTGCTAACACTGTCTCCTCCTGTGGATTCCCTGAAGGGCACCCGCAACCCTGGATTTTGTACAAATCACACAATACGCCCTGGAGACAGGATACAAATCTTTTCTAAAACCAGCATCTAAGTAAACAGACAAACCCCAGCAGGCTTTTTTTCAGCACTTTAGAATTGTTTGTGTTTTGTCAGCCTTTAGTAATTTAATTGAAGAGTGATGCAAGACGCAGGCCCAGCAGGACCAAAAAAATATATTTGGTGGGATATTTTAATAAGAAGAATCTTAATGTTTTCCATGAGGTGTCAGCAGCTCCTTAAACCAATGCGGGGTTTACAACAAATGGTTTCTTTTGCTGAAAATTCAAAAGATATTTTTTAAAGTCTACAAACTGCCAGTGAGCTTCAATAGAACAAGTGTTCTCAAGGTGTATTTATGTTGCTTGTATAGCACTCCAAAGGATTTCTGCCAGCATACCCCATTACAATGAGTAATGTTTCCTTTAGAACTGAATGAAGAAGACTTAGATCTTGGTTAATTAAATAATCTTCTCCTTTTTTAATTATTTACAATAGGAGACTGACACCAACCTCTTAGTTTCCCACCCTGAACCTCAGGACATTATTGTGTTTACCTTAAAAAAAGCTATGAAGGGTCAAAACATTTGTGTCATCTATCTGTCAGGAAATGAAAGGGCAGAGAATGTGTAATTAAGAACATGTTAAGACTTCCACAAGATTCATTAAAAAAACCCCCAAACAACTAAAACCAAACCAAACCAAAAAGTAAAAGCTGTTTCCTATTTGGTGGGATGTACTGGCAGCCAGCTCTTGACACAACATTGACAATGGTGAAGCAGTACCAGGTGAGCTCTTATCTCCTATTTTTATTTATTGTCCATGGAGGCTGGCAGTTTTCCATGTGGAACTCTGTTTATGGCAGATTTATCTGTGGTGTGTAAGCAGCACACTGGCATCATGAATGCCCATCTATCAAAAATCCTGAAGCATCCCCTATGACGGAAGAAGGATGTTTTTGCTGAATGCAGAGCAAAGAAGGAGAATGTTAACACTTTGAAAAGAGCACGCAGCAAGTATTATAGTCTCAAAATCAATTTATGTCAGGCAGGGAAGTGTGACAATAGGAACAAAGTGCAGAGCAGGACCAGCTTCTAAGAGTCCACCTAAGCTCCAGTCTCCTTGGTGTCTGAACCCCAAAGACAAGAATGAATGTCTCTGTGTCAGTCTGAAGGAATTAGCAACTCTCTTTATCCAGTGCTTGGCTTTTTTTTTTGCTTTTTCTTTTTTTTTTTTTTGAATTGCATTTTGCTATAATGTCTTCTCTCTCCTGACTTTGAATTGGAAAGTATTCAGGTATAGAATAGTTACTTCATTGCATTTTCATTTACCGTTTACTACCATGAGTCTAAAACTTCAAGTTCTAGCTCTGGAATCTGTCTTGGTCCCAGTGCAGAAAAAAAAAAAAGAAAAAAAAACCCAGAGGGGAGAAAATTCATTCCTAAATAAGTACACAAATAAATGCACAAATCAGGTTAACTCCTTTTTATGCAACTGGAGGTGCCTTTTACTGGTTTTTTTTTCTAAACAAGAATTTTTTGGCTGTCAATTTACACCCTCCATTATTCATTCCTGTTCATGCTAGACTCTGTCCTGGGGCCTCTATGTCTTAAATGACCCCGCTCTGCAGGCGTTCAAAAATACAGGACAAGAAGCAACTTCTGAGTACCTGCAAGATCAGTAAGAGAAAATTGCAAGAGATAAGAGAGAATCTGCATGAAAATGAATACTTCCCAAAGCACTTACTTTGCAAATGGAAGCCAAAATGCACCTTTATATTGATTTACAGAGGTCAAGATCACTGTCCTCCTCTATTGAATTCAGCTGGAGCTGAAGGTGCTCAGCATTTCAGAAGAGGAAGTGAATGTGTCACAAGCTGGACATTCAGTTATTGGCTCTTGCCGGAAGTGTGACTTTATCTTCTGTTCCTCCACTTGCCTCTCTTTAAAGAGGGATGGATGCTATTCACCTATCATGTAAATGTTCTGAAGCCTAATTAGTTAATGTGTGTAAATTGCTTTTGAGATGAACAGTGTTAAGTATTATTATTGCTATATTAAAATATGGCTGGCAGCCAACCTTTCCATGTAGCTGCAGGGTAATGACAAAGCTGATCAACTTCAGGATTTTATTGCTACTGGTCTGAAACAGCAAATAGTTTTTGTGCATTTATCCAGGAACAAGGACAAGCAAACAATATACATTTAGTCTGAATGTTTGTGAAGACAGAGACAGCTGATATATACTTTAAGGCAAGTTTTGATATCCCAAAATATTACCTTAGCTTAAACATTCCATGTGAATTTTTTTCTAAGGAAAGGGGGTAAATTTACAGTGAGATATTTAGGTATTCCTTATTCTTTAGTATAATTTGCCAATGTTTATTCCTGTCCGTTTGGGAACCTATGTGCAATTTACCATATAGAACAGAACATTTCTTCTGTGTTCTGTTTTTTAAGGTGAAATTTCATTCTCTGAAATGTTAAAGAGGATTGAAGGAAAAGTTAGACTTCTCAAGGAATCACAAAGAAAAGAGGACAGAAGAAAAGGTGTTGTAAACTGAGACACTGTTGTAGCCCTACCTTCCTATTTCTAAATCCTGACTCCTGGGAAATATAGAAAAGTGTTTACTGAAATCAGCACACATGACATGCTCCAGGGTAATCACACCGAACTAAGGATCTATTTACAGAATACTTTTTCACGAGTAGTTCTATATCTTGATTAGTCAGCAGACTACAGTCCAAGTCCAGATATGTGCATTATATTATGCTCCAGTATAAGCCAGAAGGAAAAAAATATGATGTGATTTCTTCCCATCCAGTCTGTCTTGTAAGTCGTAGCTACAGAATCTGTTATATGATTTGTTCCGCCACACAGAAACATGGTCACTCACTAAAGTTTATAGTTTCTCATGGATTTTATGCACTTGTGAATCTTATGCTTTGACTTAGTTTGGAATTTACTCTTCATGGACAAGATTGTTTCATTTTCTTCACAAAAGAAAACTCAGGCAGAAATATGATGATAAAAAGGACACACAAGATTTCTTTTTTTTTTTTTTTTTTAAGTAATACTGAATTATATTGGAGAAAAAAGCCCTTGGGAAATCCAGAATGGGATGGGTTATCATCTGGAAACATCCCAAGCAACATTTCTGTACCATATACACTGGCCCCAGACAACTAATTTCTGAAGACTTATGCCATAACCTGCATGTGGAAATAAGAAAAGACCTTTAGAACTTTGTAAATGATAAATAAGAATAAAGGCCTTTTTTTCCCCCACTGAATTATCCACTTTCATATTCTAGGTTACAGATTGTAGATTACTTTATCTTCAACAGCAAAATGCAAAGTTCAATTCTCTAGAAAACCTTATAGCAGAACTTTAACCTAAGTATTTGGTCTTTCATTTTCTTTTTCTTTCTTCCTTATCTCCCTTCTTTTCCCATATTTTCTGGTATTTTTTTTTAAGCTACAAAATGTATCAGAATTACAAGGATTACTTAGGGCTTCTGACGCTCACTATCTAAAATTAAACTATCCTTGGCAAATCTTTCAGACATTATGTTTTTTGCTTGTCTGAAAGGAAACAGCCAAATCAATCTTGGTTTCTTTTGCCCCTAGGTCACTTCACGAGGCAATTTAAAGTGAAAATAATACATTGATCATCTAATAGAAATTGCTCTGATATTATGAAAAATGATGGCATCAATAGCATATTTCTACCAAAATACAATACTGAAATGGTTTTAACCTTCAACATCCTATGTAGTCATAAAACTGTTTGGGTTGAGTGGACAACCACTCCTGTAAACACTTCAGTTTTCATCAAGTCTTGCAATGCATGAGTGAACTTCATCCCCCAGACAGAAGTCCTAACCACATCAGAACTGCAGCAGGCTGTGGGCCACCCCTGGACTCTGCCCTTACTGTGTATAGAGATGTGAGCATCCCACCTGTTTTTCCACAGGAGCTAAAGAGGAAATTATGTGTATGTATATGTATATGTATATATATTCACACAGACATGTATGAACAACATTCAGTGGCATTCATGGACCCTTAAATTTAGTGAGAGCCAGAAACAAAACTAATCTGGATTCCTGATGACACTTTTGCTACACATTCTTTTGATCAGTTATTTTTGAAATCAGTAGTATCATACTCATGTGCAAAATCTTTATTTGAGTAATGACTGTCATTAAAGTATTACTCCATTTTCCACTTAATCTTCAGTAGAATTCAAATCTTTGAACTCTATAAATATCATCTTTTGGTGACAGATGCATTGTTCTGGAGTTTAAACAAATCATCAGATTATCATTTCGTCTCAGTACTTAGGCCTGTGAGAGTAGTTTACAATTCAGCTGGCAAATTCAGTGTTTCTTCTACATTTTGGCAAAAGGTAGACTGCTGCCCACCAAATTTGGTGCCTGACTTGGGCAAAGGCTCACAAAACCTTTAAATACCCAACTCTCAGTGCAAGTGCAATATAACAGAGCACCCTACACAACAGTCCTGAATCAGTGGAGACAGAAGTGCTTCTGCAGGTCTGAAGGAGGCAATCCAGTTCCTTACTTTAAATTCCTTCTCACACCATTGACCAAAACAGCAGCAATCTTTCTCTATTCTAAAGAGAAACTATAAGGTTTGCTAATTATTTACACTTTTCTTTCTGATACTTGATTTTCCACAGTGCCTGAGTGGTTTTGCACACTCCCCTGACACCTGGGGAAACACAGAGAGTAGGCATTTGGGGGAGTTAAATCTACACAAGTTTCAAAAGGCCCCCACAGCTGAGCTATGGGGTATCCTCAGAGAGAAAGTCTCCATCCATCTGATCAAAGCTAGGCCTTTCCTCTGGTAGATGTAGAAGAACATGTCCAGAATGAATATTGGCAAAGAGAATCCTGATTCTCGCCTATGGTTTTGTTTGCAAAGGCTTGTACAGCTTTGGTCCCTGTCTCCAGGACTGCTTTTGTTTCTTCTAGGAGACACTATAATGTAAAATTCATGAATATTCCAACAGAGACTGTAGTTCCAGGTGAGTGTCTCAACACTTAAATTAAAATAATCTTTCCTTTTTTCCTCTTCCTGCTGGAGCAAGGACTTTTGCACCTCTGTTTACACAATAGAACACCTTCAGGTATGAAACCAAAGAGCAGTCTTAATCAGGATATCTCATGGATTGTGGTTAGGCCATTTTCCAAACAACATGGGTTCAATCCCATTAAAGCTAGATAATGGAATGTATCATTTCCTGGGTGAGGGTTCTGACCGTGGGATTATTAAACAACAGCTGAATATCACCATTATTGCTATGATGATAGTAAATAAAGTTAACCATTACTGTAATGTCAACTAACTTTTTGCATTTCTTGGAATTATTTTTGAGGAATCGAGTGTGTCTCAACTTAGTCCTGCTCATAGGCAGGCTCTAGTTGAGGGATAAACATAGATTTCCCTAGAGTATACAGAGTTGAATAAAATTAAGTTCTCAGAGAATGCTTCTGGCACCTAATGAAATTAGGTATTTTAAACAGTTAGACACTTCCAGCCTGGCAAACTAAATAACTCTCTGCAATTCCAGATTCACTAAAGAGATAGATCCTTTCTTAGAATTTTATTTAAAGTGAATGTCTATTTTTTGCATAAAAATATAGAGTAGTGCAAAGTACCATAGTGGTTTTGTGAATATGGTCTTGTCTTTTTAAGCCACCAAATATTCCCAGTATGTTCACAGCTTCACCACCTGATTCACAAAGAAAAAAAAAAAAAAATTACAATTAAGCTATCTTGTAAAAAAGTCTAAGAATGTAAGAAAAAAAGGTGGAATTGGAAAAATGTATACCCTTAGAAAAGGGCAAAAATTAATCAAGAAAAATCACCCCCACAAACATATCAATATATAGTATTATAAATTAGTAAAACTACAAATATTAAATTTTACCTTTGGCTGGGCTAGGTTTTAACATAAAGCAATAGATCTAAAGAGAAATGTAGACAATTATTCACAAATTGTAGGAGACCACTGTCTCAGCAGGTTCCTTTTATTCTAATTAATCACTTTCTAAAGAGGCTACATAATTCCTGAGTTGTGTCACTGAGATTGTCCTTACAATAAGTGAAGTATTCTTAATAGATGAGGAAGATCTTTTTCTAAACCATAATGATGAAATCACTTGCTTGAATAGGTTTAGCCACATGGTGCCAGTTTCCATTATAATCTGAATAAACTCACCATTCAAATTAAGAACATACCTGTGGTGATTCCAAGACAAATCAGAATGAAACCAGCCTTTGGGAATTTACATAAGGGAAATAACATTGATGTATCTTTTATAGTGCCAGCCATAGGCTTCATTGTAATGTGCAATGTTTTTGAAGTATTTTGCTGATGTTTTAAAGATCAGAAAGTTTTGTAGTATAAAGGTTAAAAAATTTATAGTTATCACCAAATTTTCCTTGTTACATTATGAAACAGAAATATGGTATGTGAAATTTGAAGGCTATTATGATACATCACTGTCCTTGTTTTTACAGAAGACTTATCAAAGAAATCATGCATTATCAGCCTGCAGTAGCATTATTCATGGATGTGCAAGGAAATTGACCATCCTGTATCTGCATGTGTTTGCTCAGATTTCAAGCTGACCAGGATAAAGAATAGCTGGGAGCATGACAGGTTACCATTTTTTCAAGGTTATACAGAGCGAGTAGTTTTCCTATTGTTTTGAAATTAATGAAATGGGTCGATGGAGATAACACTTTTTAAAATTGAGTATTTTGGATATATGATTAATACCAATCATAGAAAAACTGAGCCAAAAGACAATGGTTATTTATAAAATAGAAACATTTATGGATAAAAGGAAAAAAAAGAATTAGTAGGGGGAAATATGAAACACAGAAATTTCTTGTACAGCATTGTCTTTTTCAAGGCTTAGATATTTTGAGTAAATTAGCCAACAAATTCAACTGCTCTGAAAACTTCCTAGGGTGTACCTTGTGGCACATACCAAGGGGATACTTCTGCATGCACATTTGGGGAATATCATTCACCTTTGCCGTTTCTCTGGGCCCCAGCTGGAGAGAGGAGAGGTTTGCAGAGCAGGGCAGAGCAGGAGATGTCAGTGTGCAACACACAATGTTTCACTGCACCACAGTGAAAAGGAGAAATCAGTGTCTTTGTACAGTGTCTCTTGGGAAGTTGTAATTTTTGGGTTGTTCTGCTTTTCTCACACAATCCTTGCAAAAAAAAAAAAAAAAGAAAAAATTAAAAACTGGCTATTCCCATATGCAATTTTTTTATATTTTATGTTGTAAAATCACAGAAAGTAGAGGGAAGGATCTCTGGAAGTCATCTGGTCCAACGCCCTGTTCAAAGTAAACAGCACAAGGCACCTTGAGTTTCACTTTAGAGTTTGAGTTTCAGGAAAGCAGTTTTATTGTTTCTCTAAAATGTCAAAAAATCCCAAACATGCTTTAAAATGAAGACTATCTGTCATAAGTAGTACTAATAAACCAAAGTTCCATTAAGAACGTGTATGAGCATATATCTCTACAAGACTTCCTTGAAACTTTCCTCTACCTCTGAAACTAAACATAAACTTTCTTTTTTTACAGGTCAGATTCCTGACTCCTGTTTAATAGCCATCTGAATAGTATTGTACCCTAGAAATTGAACATATTTAGACATTAGATAAATAATAACTTTTATTTCTAACTAATATTAACAAATAATAACTTTTATTTCTAAACTAGTAATGTGTCATTTTAAGGCTCACTCCTACTATCTTTCAATCTTATGTAAATCTCTTAAACATACCAGTTTTTCTCTCTGTATTTGACAATCTTCTATCTGACACAGTAATGAAAATTGTCAATTTGTAAGCAAGTTCATATTACCAGTGGATTTGGTACATGGATACTTGTCCAAGGTTCTGTCCGTAAGAATGAGATTCTTTCTGTTGTGGTTTAACCCCAGAAGCAGCCAAGCCCCACACAATCGCTCGCTCACTCCCCCACCAGCAGGATTAGGGAGAGAACCGGAAGGGTAAAAGCTGGAAAACTCATGGGTTGATTATAAACAAAGTTTAGTAGGGAAAGAGGAAGCATGACACACAAGCAAAGGAAAACAAGGAATTCATTCAGTGCTTCCCACGGCAGGCAGGTGTTCAGCCATCTCCAGAGCCCCATCACACGTAACAGTGACTTGGGAAGACAAACCCCATCACCCCAAACTTCCCCCATTTCTCCTTCTTCCCCCCAGTTTATATACTGAGCACGATGCCACATGGTCTGGAATATCCCTTTGGTCAGTTGGGGTCGCCTGTCCCAGCTCTGTCTCCTCCCACCCTCCCAGGCACCCCCAGCCCCCTCGCCAGCACAGCCATAGGAAAAGCAGAAAAGGCCTTGGCTCTGTGTGAGTTCTGCTCAGCAATAACAAAAACATCACTGTATTATCAACCCTGTGTTCAGCACAAATCCAAAACACAGCTCCATACCAGTCACTGTGAAGAAAATTAACTTTATCCCAGCCAAAATCAGCACACTTTCCTAACTATTGTTTTGGGAGAGCAGTTAGGTGGAGTTTCCACAGAAATCAGACATAACTATTATTTCTACTTTCTAGATTTATTTTTTTTAGGGTCCCCGCTGTTTCTGTTTCAGTTTTGTGACATACACTGGCATTAACATGTCTTTTGCTCAGCAAAGTGAGAGGAAGTATTTGCCCAGATGTTTTCTGCAGCTGCAGGTTTACGGGCTGAGAAGGGGATAGTTCCCTCAGATACTTCTCATTGTTCCTACTATTAACTTCTCAAACCTGCCATTTGTTCCTGCTGCTCCTCCTAATCCTTTTCAGCAAACACAAGCCATACTTATTTAAGCAGCTTAAATAGCTCATTACAAACCTGGTTCATTTCAAAAGACCTGGGCCTGTTAAACAGGTCAGAAAACTACTCACACAAGCAGCTCCTCTGCCTGCCCTGCTGGAGACAGTTTCTGCTGGGGAGTGGGGCTGAGCAGTGAGAGGATGGTGAATACTTCAGCCAAGACAGTAAAAGAAATATTTGGGCAAAGAGAATAGAATGGTAGCTAAAAACATTTGAGTGTACCCCAAAATCTCCTTTGCAGGTTCGACGGGAGAACTCACTGTCAGCCCTGGACAACTATAGATGTGCTTCTACTCTGTTCTGTATTTATCATTAGAATAGGAGAAATTTTATATCAAAGGGCTGCTTTCAAAGTGATACTTTCTGGATTAATTCCAATCTTGTTCTTTGGCTTAGTTTTTCACTTATTACTTCAGGCTCCTCTTGGGTTTTACATCTTTATCCATTTACAGTATTTAAAGGGAGAGAGGTTCTATGATGTGTTACAATATTTATCTTCCTTTGTGCAGACAGCAGTAATTCATGACTGGCACAGCCAGAAGTGACTTATTAAGGCTTTCTTCACTAGAGAAGAAAAAGGTCATAAAGTAGCTCAGTAGGTCTTGTGCTTTATGGTTATAGCTATATTGTATCATACACTTCCGCTCCCCCACTCCCACCCTTGATATTTACTGAGTGTATCTTTAGCCTTCCTGGACTTCTTTTGAACAAATATCTGGTGTCATAAACCTGGTGCAGTCAGATTACCACCCTGTTTGGTTTCAAAAGTCACATTATAATATTCTTTAAAATATGTGACTAGATGGGGATCTTCAGAGTCTCTGGTGCCTTCTTTATTCCAAAACCCACAAATGCAATACCATCCATATTGCTTATTTTGCTGCTCTCCCTGAGCACTGTGGAAAATGAAAAATCTGCTGGCCAGAACAACAAGCTGTGGGACACCTGCAGACATGCAGTTTGGACACACATCTCAAGAGTGCAGGTGGGACACAGCTGAGTCACTGCCTGTGTATGTATCATCTGTGAGTGTGTATATTGTCCATGAACCTCGTGCTTATGGAATCCTGTCCCAGATGCATTAGCCACACTAACTCTCATACACACATTGTCAGGAATAATTAACTGGAGATGCTGGGGAACCTCCTTCACTGCCAAGATTTGAGAACAGGTGACACCAAAAGGCTCCCAGAGCTGTCCCCAGCTCGCAGTGCAAGAAGAGTTCCCTACACCTTTGGCTGTGTTGGACTCCATGGCCACACTGCCAGGCTCGGTGTGTGTCCAGGCCATCACCAGGATACAGTAGCTCACACACAATTGTTCCCAAAGCCTTGCTGGGAAAAAGGCTGCAGAGCTGTACTTCAGCCAAGGTTCACACCATTTGTACATTATCAGATAAGGAAATGTCATTCAGGAATGCTGAAAGAGTAGATTGTTTTGAGCTGTTAGTTCAGTGACGGAAGATCTTTTGTCAGCTGGAGAATTCCTTAGGATATTTATATGAAAATACTGTGCTGTATTAGATTCCTGTCTTAAAAAACCTGTTTCATTGCCTTCATTACATAGAGGGATGACTTAAACAAAGGATTCATAACAACCTGCACTTCAAGCACCTTTTCTAGTAGAATATTCCCTACAAAGCAATCTCTCAGATCTTGCAGTGTTAGCAAGCACATCAAATAATATCACAGTTACTCATCATGATTCAGTAAAAGATATTAAAGGACAAAGACAAGCCATTCACACATGGGTGTGACAATAAGAAAAGAGGCAAATAGTATTTTTTATTTGTACTCTCAAAGCATCTTGGGACTGCACCAATACTGACCAAATAGTTCTTGTCAAAAGAGTTTATATTGTAAGAACAGGTCCTTCTTAATCTGAGAAGTCAAAGCCAGCAGTGTTATAATTTCCAGTCCTCTGGGATCAGCAGGACAGATTGGGAATGAAGTTGAATATACCCCTACAATGTCCTTTCCAAATCGTTGTAGAGATTAATTTGTGAGTAAGGGAGGTCCAAGTAGGCACTTTGCACTTCTTCATTTTGGTTGATATGTAGCCGTGAAGTCTGGCAGGACTCAGCAGTACGACTGAGTCATGCACACACAGAACCAGATGAGGACACTTTTTAAAACGTGCTCATTCTAAAATGCACTTCCAGACTCCTGTATTTTTTCCTGTCTTCTCTGGTTGTCTCTTTGATAATCAGTGCCTCTGAGCCTTTTGAATGATGACTTTAAGAGACGCTCAGAAAACTTCATGGCTTGAACCTGGTATGTGCCCATTTGTCTTTCGCTTGTTTTAGAAATCTGACATCCTCTTGAAATCAGATGAATTCCTAGTCAATATCCACTAAAACACCCATTTATACTGTCTTTTGTCTTACAGTAATTGCCACATGGATGGCTTCTGAGCATATTTAAGACTAATACTGATCACACTGCTACCATGGATTTCACTGCCTTTGTTGCAAGATACATCACCTTTAAAGGTTGATCCCATTGGAATCCATGGAAAAACTCTAGCTGATTTCACAGGTTTTGGAGCAGTCCCTAAATAAGTTTACTTTTTAAGATAAAATGACTTATGTATTTTTCTTCTACAAAAGATTTACTTGCTGCATTGTACAGCAGTCACTTAGACATATTACATACAAAGACAATTTCTTTGAAAGGTTTACAAGGTTCAGTCCTATCTCTTTCTCCTGGGTATTTTTGATTTGTTTTGCCAAACAGCAAAATCAAAGCTTTGTGGTCTATAGCTACATGGAGATGAGCTCCAGAAATGTACACATAAAAGTGACTGCTACATCCACAGGCTCCTGCAAGTGCTTTATCTGATGACAAGTATTTCTACTCCATCTCAATTAATCTGTGACTCTCACATGCAATATTTTTACTGTGCACTGCCTGTCTTAACTCCTAGCAGTGCTCCTACTCTTAGAGGGTTGGAATTCACTACATTTACTCCTTCCACTCTTCAGTTTCATATTCAACACCCTGCATAACAGGCACAAAACCCTCCCACCTTATTCTAAAGTTTACTTAAACCAGCAGTTTTTGAAGTTCCCATGTCACATCATAAATTTAATGCACAACAGCAAAGCAGTGGCACAGGAAAAGAGTTATGTGGAATTACCACCTGAGATTGGAACCATACTCCTGGTGGGAAAAGCTCTGCTAAAGAGCCAGAAGCACCTCTGCCAGACAAGGAGCAGAGAGATCATGCACAAGCTGACACTAGAACCATGGTCTCCTGGGGTAGCACACAATTTGCTTTCAGTTCCTCAGTCAGTTGACAGTTTTCCCAAGAACTCATCATTTGCATTTGCAGAATGTCAATCACAGAAACAAGCTGAAATGTTTGACTACTAGACTGGGACTACTTAAAATATTATGAGGGTGATGGCAGAGAGGGGTGTAAAAATTTAGATTCAAAATTTGGAACAAGATTGAACAACTCCTTTCAAAGAGCAAGCCTCGGGAAACTCTTCTATGTAGTGCCATTTAAATGCTTTTCAGAAGACAGGAATCACACTCTTTTTCAAGTCAAAATGAAGCTTATGAATTTATTTCTCTTTGCTAAGACGGGTCTTGGGACTTACATTTCTCTCTAGGTAGAAGTAAAATGTAGCTGGACAAGATGTTGCTTTCAGAAATACAGTAACCTTTAGAATTTTGCCATTTCCCCCTTAGTTTCCTATTACTGACTGTTCCTAACAAGGGACTTTAACTGAGATTCACTGTCACTTTTCACCTCAGCCCCACAATGGTGTCAGTGCACTTGGTGGGATCAAGAAGTAGTGTCTAGGGATGAAAACCTCCTCATAAACCCATTGCACTCTTGCAGATCATCTAATCCATCTTTAGGAGGTCTTTCAGGAGATTTCCTCCAGATGCTCGCAACACTTTTTCAATTGGTCCTCCTGTGTAACTCTATTATGGTGAGGACTCCTTCAGTCCCAAGGTATTTCCATACCTCCAGTCTTCCCTTTCAAGACCCAGTAATCTTCACTCGTGTGTAGATCTGCAGCCCCTTTGTCTGGACAATGTCTAATTGTGTTGGGGCATATTTGTCTGCTTTCAACTTTTAACTCTTCTCTTTATTATGATTCTGCCCCATATCTACAAAATTTTAGCTGAGATGAACATCTTGGGGTTCATGTAAAATTCACAAACCTATTAGTTAGAAAATGTAGAGGGTCTAGGTCACAGAAGGAAGCTATTTTTTCAGAGAACTGCTTTGGTTGGGCTAGATATGTTTAAATGATCCACATCCAAAAGAACACCTCAGATGCCAAATATTTTGGGGGATATCCCACTGAAATTCTCAAATACATATAGACTGACACAAACTCAAAATCCAGACTTCCTCCAGGGTGCTAGCATCTCAACATTTCATTTTCCGAAAACTGCCTAAATTTTGGTCATGGCCTATACCATGACAACAACTAAGTTTTTTGCAAAAACATAACATTCCACCCTGTATTAATTGGTTACCTGAGATCTATCATTGAATGGCTGGGTGCTTTTTTTATATACAATGGTGAACATTACCCAGAATATGAGTTTAACAAAAAAAAAGAAAACCCACCAAAAAACCCCTTAGGTATCCTGTGGGTTATAGGAGGCTTGATTAAGCTCCACAAGAAGAAAGCAAGTCATAACATGAAGGAACATGAAGCTGTTGAAACCCTTACCTTCTGCCAGCAGAAAAGCTTCAGAAAATATGAACTGAAGGACTGTGGCCCGAAGGTAACAGAGAGTTCACAAGACTCCTCAGATTTGCAAATTATTTTGCTGCCTTTGCTGAAGTTCTCAGAATACAATTATTCAAAACCTGAATGTGAAAAGCAAGGACATGTAAACTCAGTATGAATATTCAAAGAATTCAACTGATGTTTAGTACAAATATAGAAAGCAGACAAGCAGCATGAGAAGCTGTTAGATCCAGCTACATGTCTGTCTGTCAGACAAATGTGTGCAATCTCAAACAAAGAGCCATTAAGTCAGATCCTCAGCTGATGGAAACTGGCTTGACTTTCCCTAATTTAGCAGAAATTAGCTGAATATCTGGTCCTATCCTACCAATTTTCTCTTGGAAATATATGCTTATATCTATTTTAATAGCCTGTAACATGTAACAAAATAAAAAACTCTGCAACCTTCTCCCTGCCCATTTAGAAAATTAACTCTTGTCAGAGATGCTCAAGATCATTAAGAGCTTTCTAGGAAGAACTATGTACTGTATGACTTTGAATAAAATTAAAAAGAAAAAAAAAGGTGGGAAGAATGTAGAGTGGGGATAAATTTCAGCCTTGCTTTGACATCCAGAATAAGGACTGGACCAAGGGGACTATGTCCAAAACCAAGAGGGTCTTTCAGACATTATTAGGTATTCCTCTGCTCCGTGTGTTAGCCAAGTATTTTATCACAGATAACTGCCACATAGTCAAAAGTATGTTTCTCTTAAAGAATTTTTTGTTTTCAAACCACTTTTTAAAATTCAGATTATCCCTGTTTTAAGAAAAGATTATTATCTTTATTTGAAGACTTTAATGAAAAATTAGTTTCATAAGTGATTCTCAAATGATATTGCACCTTTGTCAGTTTTGAAATATTTTTACCAAGCAGACTTTGGTCTTCCTGAGGTGTTTTGCTCTGTACACAGTTGAATGAAAGTTGGACATTCAGAGAAACTAACACCAGTTCCTTTAAAAGAGACTTTTGATATCCTCTACAGAGATATGTTTTCTTTCCTTCCTTTTTAGAAACATGCTAACAGGCAATAAACTGACTTTGCAGTAATAAAATTGGAAACTGTGAAAAAGGAAAGATAATTCTATTATATACCATAAAATGTACAAGCCAATAAAACTGCACATTTCCCAAGAACCTGGGAACTGAGGCAATATAGAAATGAATAGAGTTTTTTCAAATAATTGTTAGTCAAAGCTAGTTCGTGGAGTAGACATCTAGTTAGATTAATATCGGTGTGAATGATTAGTTTCATTTTTCCTATTTTGACTACAGAATCAATATTAAGGTCAAACAGTTCTGCTTCAGAAGGATTTAAATTTACTTTCCTTTAAATAGAAATAGAAAATAAGATATTGTTTTCAAAGCATAAGAAGATAAAGCGATAGAACTATGTCCTGTCATAGGATGTATAAAACAGGTATCAGTTAGAGCAAATATAGTAGGTAAGCACATAATGTGCTTAATAGGGTTAATTAAAAAACTGCATGTGAAACACTTTCCAATCAGAAGACAGTTCTGTTAAAATAGAAAGAACCTGTAGTGCAAGCAGTTTGCAAAGACGTGATTTGAAAATGTTGTGATTGGGACTCACTGGAGCACAGCATTTCAGTAGGGTTGGAAACTGCAAACCCAGCACGTTTTGTGGGGCTGCTGCTACCCCTGTATCCAATAGCATGGCTGCCTGCTAGCAAGGAAACGGGTGTCTCCTGTCTGCCCCGGTGCCTTCCTCAGCTCTTACACGCACTTGGGGAGTTTGCTGCTGTATATGACGCTCTTCCCAGTATGGGAGATGGCAAATGAGGTCAGGTTTGCCATCTCCCAAACCACAGATGGTCCTGCACACGTCCCAGCACTACAAAGTGCTCGGGCCTCTGAAGGAAATACTGTCATTCATATGTTTGTTCCTTTTTTAACATGTTACATTTCCTTTAGGCAAAAGTGCCAGGCTCAGGTGGAAGCTCTAATTTGGGCAGTCCCTGGTCACCAGCTTAGGATAAACAAAGGAGAAAAACAGTCAAACTCAGGAGTGCTGCAGGGGAGGGGGAGAGTCACAGTGGGAGCTGCAGCAGAGCAGGGCAGCAGAGAGGGACAGACTCCTGTGGTGAGCAGGGAGACAGCAACAAACCTGAGCAGTGGTGGAAGAGACCCTGCTGAGAGGGGACTGATCAGAATATTCTGTGACTCAGAAATCCCACAAGTCAACTGAAGTCCAAACTACAAGGGAAGATGCAGACTGCAAGGGAGATTTAAATATTAAGTCCTCTTTCCTGATCTAGTGACTTTGAGCTTTCTATGAAAAATCAGTGCTCTCATTTGTATTAAAATACAATAAAAATTTGTAGTGTTTTTGTTGGGTTTTGAAGAGGTTTTACATAGGCCTTTTTTTTGCCATCAAAACAACTCACGGGGTTTTGTCAACTCAGCATAGAGAAAAATAATTATAGAGGTCTGCCTCTAATATCTGGCCAATTCAGAGTACCACCATTTGATTTTTGTCAGTTTTAAAGATTATCTTAAGTAAAAACAGACAAAAACTTTGCAATCAAAAGATTCTATGATTTTCATTTCCCTGTGAAGTTTAGGACTTCAATTTTTTTTTTCATTTTAATATATTTCAAGATATTAGAATTTTTTTACAAGATAGAATATTTTTTTGTCATTCTCTTAAGAAACACAGGTTTAAATTGTGCTTTCTGTCTGTTTATTGCCCTTAACTTCATAATGTGGTGGCATATTTCAAGTAATATGGCTGTGTATGACAACCAAGAAGTGGAATAGGACTTTATTATCAAGTTTCACGTTGAAGGGAAAAGCTAGAGTAGAACTCTTGTTCTAGTGGATACAACAGGGCTCAGGCAAAAGATGAATTTGCATCTAGATGGGAAAAAAATTCAACCAGAGTTTTCAGTCAATAACAAGAAAGTAAAACATGGCAAGCCCTGTATTTAATAAGTCTGAGAATTCAGATTTCATTCACTCCAATTTTTTTTTTTTTTTTTGGTCAAGAGCTGGCAAGAAGGTCCAAATTATTGTTAAAGCTGAATGTAACTGAGTAATACTTTCACAACATGTACACACAGGAATTTGGCAAAGTATTATATACTTCAGGGTGTCTAAGTGAATAAGGCCTTGTCTAAAGTAACACACCTTCTCCCAGGCTGATTTGCAAGTGTAGGCAAGTGTAATTGTGAAGAAAAGACAAAAGAGGGACATGAGTAAATAGGATATGACACTGCCTGCACAATAGACGACTAAAAATAATAATACCAGTCAAAGGCCAAAAAAACTACATGGCTGGGGTTATGTCAGATGACCTAAGTTTACACTCCAGCGAGAAAAGTTGCACCAGTTCTTCCTTGTGAAGCCTCATCTGTGGTGTGGGCTCACTGTAAAGCGCTATTTGTCCTTCTCCTGCCCACGGCAGCAGCCCAGTTGTGTGCCGGGTAGCAGCAGTCGGCAGGGATTTTTGCTGACTGTGGAATTGCACCATTTTCACCACTTTTTTCAAAAGCCAGTCATTGTCCTTACAGGAATCTGCCTGTTTGCTTCTCAAAATGGCAATGTACTATCACTAGCCTGGGCTTGTGGTAGGGTTTTATTATTGGATTCCCATAAATTTTCCAGTGAGCTTTGTAACTTAAACCATTGTGAAGTCCAGACTGCCACAGGAGTTTGAAAGGTTAATCTATCCATTTTGACAGCATATCTAAGTATGTTCATAGAGACTCTCAACTTAGGAGTACACTTCTCAAAGCACTTTCAGAATAATTAATAGAGGATCTTCTTGCTGAATGCTTCTTTAAACTAAAGGATATGCAGGTAAAGAATATGTATAAAAAAATCCCTTCATGTTTGCTTTTGATTTACTTCACAGTGGAAAAATCTCCAGAGCTCCCTTTTCCTCTGCAGCTTTTAAGCAGTGAAATAGATGATGTTTGTGCTAATTAAGGCAATGATCACTCTATCCATTTTCCAGTAAAGCCTAGACCTCAGTCAGGCTATTATTTCTTTGAAGCAAGGCAATGTTCTTGGAAATCGTGTTCTAAGTTGCTAACAGGGAAGTATGCATGCTCCACAAGCAGATTATTGTTAACATGAGTACATAAATAAGACTTTATTAGCCACTTAATACCAATAACATTTGTTGTTCAGTTTATTGAACACTCAGTAGCTCTACAAAAAAGGCCAAAGCCAAGGTGTTTATTGGTATGCTTCAATTACATTTGTGGGAGAAAAGACTTTTATATCCTGTCTGATTTTATAAGTTAAATACCCCTGTGAATAAGGAAAAAAAATAACCTGAAAATGATTGCAATTAACGTACACTATTTTTCATGTTTAAGAATATTTATTTCAAAAGCATGAACATACCAATGTAAAGTGGAATGGTTTCCAGACAGAGCTTATTTCATAATGCCCCCAGAAGTGAGATGTAAGGCAGGGAAGCAGGGAAGGTGTTATTTTTTTCCTGTTATGGCTTAGCTGGACTGGATTCTAAAAAGAAAAAGACTTGTTTGTCTCTTTTGCAGCTTTTGAGTGCTACAGTTAGGGTACAGGAACAGCAGTTGCATTGTCTTCAAATTTTGACTTTGGAAATAAAGCAAGTCTAGAAGAAAGGAATGAGAAGTAACTTGCATTCCTCTGACTTTTGAGACTTCAGTTTACAGTCCTTAATTTTTCATTCCATTCCAATAAAAAAAATAATTTTAATTCCAGCCTAAAGCAATGGATCAAAATTAAACTGAAAAAGTATGAGTTACTAATGAAGTAATAACTTTTGGGCTTAATCTACTTTGTTGACATTTTCTGTTTATCCAAGAAACACAAGTTTCTTTTAAAAATAAGAGCAGAATTTTTCATTATTGATCTAAAATTTAAGAGAAAAACATTAATATTGCACAGTCTGCAATAAAGAACCTCAAGACCTGACCTGTATAATAAATCTCCAGGTCATTTACCCTTTGGCATAAAATTTCCCATTTTTGGTTTTTGGCCAAAAATGGCTTTCTATTTTTAAAAAAGACACAATTGTTTTAGCCATTTGTTGCTGTAATATAAAGATTAAAATGGTCTTGAGATTTTTTTTCAGATATTACAATTTTATTAAAAAGTGGTCATGTAGTCTTGGGCATGACTAAACTGAGATAAAGTTTTCATGGACTCCCACCATCAGTAGACATTGACAGCTGAGACTACAAAATTTCCAGCAGTGTCTCTCACTGTTTATCCATGAAACACCTTCGGCTCCAGAATAATGATCTCTGCCAGGATGGACAAGTGCATCCAAAAATGCAAAGGGGATGATTCACAGAGTGCCAGGCACCAGACTGCTCCAAGAATGGCTCTGTTAGCAGTTAACTCCTTTGGGAGGGACAGGTCCTAACTGTGCTGGAATATTCATTACTTTGGAGACAGTCATACCACAGTGACACATGTCCCACAGTTTGCTACCTCTATTAAGCAAAAAACAATAAGCAACCTGAAAAAAAATCAAGATTTGGAGAATGCAATAAAACCAGATCCATGAGGACTGTTCCAGCTCCCCACCTCAGGGTCACAACTAAGGCTTTGTCTCGAAATAACAAAACTTCTCTTTTTTTTGCCCCCACCTATTGCTTACTGACTCCTTGTGTCAGAAACTTGCTGAGATGCCACTGAAGCCCTTGGATAAGAAACTAGAGAATGAAAGCTTGCCCAGGTGGACAGAATCGGGGCTGGGGTAATGTGACCTGGAGAGCAGTGGTGCTATGAGGAAGGAGATGCAGCAACAAGATGCTGCCACTCTCTAATAACATCATCCTGCCACTGGGGAAGAGGCCAAGCTGTCATGCCCACAGCCAGCCCCGCAATGCTGTGACCTGGATTGCTCCTCTGTATCACTGCCTGGATCTGCCAAAAACATTAACAAAGTGATATCCTAAATTATGTCAGCAAGGGATGTGGGTCTTCCAACCAGAGTATGGGAAATCCCCTATTGTGTAGTATGTCTGGTAGTACTAATAATAGCATGGAAAGCCTCTGCTTGTAAAAGTCAACTTCTCAGTAAGAGAACTATTTAAAGAGGTGAAGTAATTGCAGCTGGCACAGCAGCCACGTGCTACTGGATTTCATGGTGCTTTGCAAATGTGCTTTTTCTTCAGCACATGTTACTTCCCACAGCTTCAGTGAAGGATGCTCCAAGAAAACTATCTTAAAGCAATAGAAAAATTTTCAGAGGCACACCCAGCATCACTGGCAACTTCATCTCTTTTCATTGTAATTATCCCAAGCTTCTTTTTGACCTTGCTTCCCTTAAGAGGAAAATAAATACATTTGTCTACTTGGATATGAGTCTGTGTACAAATGGTTTTTAAAAATTCAGACAGACCATTCCCTTGCACACAGATTTCTCCCTGTGGAGAGGATGAGAACATGACAAATACTAGTTCCGTTGCTTATTGCTCTTCTGGAAAGCACCCAGAGTTTCCTCCAATTAGTATAAGTGGAGCAATATAAAACGGAAAGGAGGCCTCTGCCACTAAGGGAACAGAATCTTCCATCTTTATGTTTAAATCCAAAGTGCAATCCCATTTGTAACATTTGTATAAGATCAGGACTCCCTGAAGGAGGTGCAGATTCCACAGGGTGGTGTGTGTGGTATCCATACCTAGGCCAGGTGGGACAGAGGGGCAAACTCAGAAGTTCACTGCTGCTGCGTGGGGGCGATGCCACTGCCCCTCCTCAGTCACCCACTGCCCTCTCTTCTCTGCTGCAGGATCACTCCCTGCACTGCACCCCAGCACGGGTGTCTGTCTGACCCCATAGGCAATGGGTTCCCACTGCTGCACTAACAGACAGCTGGAGCTGCAAAAAAAAAGGCAATTGTTGTTTGCAGGGTTAGCAAGCAGAATTATCTTGGCAGATGATCAGGAAACCTGCAGAGCTGGTACAGGACTGGAGAGAAACCTTGGAGAAAGTGGATGGCAGGGATGGAACGGGAGCAGGACTATTCCTGCTTTTGTGAGCGTGGAGCTGGCATCTACCATCTCACACCATCTCTCCTGGGTGGACAAATGCTGCCTGGGTCGGTGTAGCTGGAGAATCCCACAGACAGATCCTGCAGCTGCCTTATCTCTTCAGCAATGAGACAGGGGCGTGGCTGTTCCCCACACAGGGCACATCAAATCCCCCTGCATGAGCTTCACCCACGAAGGGTGAATTAAACAGTGTCTGTGAATTTGCAGCTGAAACCTTTCTTTGCTGATGGGCCCCATGACATGGTGCACTCCTGAGAGAGACCCTGAGACAGTGACAGCTATGGAAAGCAGAGGGGATGGTGAGAAGCAGTATTGCCCAGGGAAAACAGGCTGAGAGAGGTGTTGTTAGCATTACTGTAAGTTTCTGCAATGGCAATGAATACTTTGTTTGAATGCATGGGATTTCTCTTTAAAGCAACAAATACTTTTGTCTCCAACCCTTAACCAGAATAATGAGCATATAAAAACATCTCTGCAGGCGTGTGCTGAGGGCAATAATGCCCTGTTTGCAGGTGCCAAAATGGCAGAGAAAATAAATGAACAAAATAATTGCTGCCTGTGGTTAAACTACAACAGTATAGACAACAATCACGTGAGAGTATGTTTTACTTTTTATTCATAAATATTAAATAAATAACAATATTTTATCTTTGTTTAGGGAATGTTTTCCTCTGAGAAATTATCTCCTTTTGGTTGTTTATTGGTAGTGACTTGTTTTAATTTTTGTAAGACAGAGAAATATATGTGCGGCAATATGTGAGAGACATACTTTGAACATGCCTAGAGCTTCAGCTGCCTGTCCCCTACTTACACATCCACTTCAGGCAAATCACTGTTTCTTTAACTTTTCAGACAACCTTTCAGTGTTTCAAGCCTGATCATGTTAGGCCCAGTGCAAGTTCCATTTCCATTGAGGTCAGCCACTTTACAGGAAGAGGTGGGAGATTTCTCTTATTTCAAGGACAGCACATCACAGAATAGATCAGGTTTCAAGGGACCGGAGTGGACATCTGCTCCAACTTCCCTGCTTAGGCAAGGTCATCCAGAGCACATGGCACAGGATTGCATTCAGATGGTTCTTGAATATCTCCAGTGAGGGACACTCCCCACCCTCTCTGGGCAACCTGTTCCGATGCATGATCACCTGCATAGTGAAGTTCTTCCTCATGTTCAGGTGGAACTTTCTACCCACTGCCTTGCATTCTATTGCTTGGCACCACTGAGAAGCACCTGAATCAATCTTCATGGCACCAACCCTTTAGATATTTGTACACATTAATGAGGTCCCATGTCAGTCGCCTCTTCTTGAGGCTGAGCAGGCCCAGCTCAAGCCTTTCTTCGTAAGAGAGATTCTCCAGACCTTGACCAACTTAGCGGCTCTCCTCTGGACCAACTCTACTGGAATGTAACCATGGTCTTCATCCCCTTTCAGGACCAAGCCTTTAGTTTATCAAGTGTGAAAACCTTTATAAAAAAAACAGCGAAGAATAAAAACAGCCTGAAAACAATCTCTCACCTCCCTGCAAGCAGGGCTGCTTGGTTTACAAAATTTGAAGAGTTCACAGCCCCACGGTGGTGTGGTAGCAGAATCAGGTGGCATCTTCCTGGAAAGGAGACGTCAGCCTGAACCATGCAGAAGTGATGGGGTCACCCTTCGCTGTTGGGGATTCACGGTGGAAGCAAACATAGTCCTACAGCCTGTGATAAATGCAAAAAGACAAAGGAAGCCTAACAGGGTAATACAAATTTTTAATTGTTACAGAAGCTTCACCTGCCGTTAGAGGAGGTTATTCCAATTTTCGATCAACTACGTGGTATGCCCTGTCCTGCTCAGAGAGAAAGAACTAATGTGAGTGAGACAGAAAGCAGAGAAGAGCATGCATAGGGAACTCCAAGTGCTCAGGGTGGAGGGATTCATCATCTGGTCTTCTCATAAGGTCAGTACCTGTGTCAAGCATTCAACTTAATGAGACAATGGAGATTTCTTAAAAATGTCAACATGGATCCTCTTTCATAACTGTTCTGGCCTTATGAAATGGAGTCCTAGGTATGTCTTTTGAAAATTTAGTAACATGCTCATTAGTATGCTCATTAGCTCATCCTTGATAGCTACAATTTTTTCTCAATTTCCATATTACAGAAAGAGCAGCTGGAAATACTCAAATCATGCTGGTGATCTTGGTAAAATGGAACATCACCCCTACCAGGTCTGTAACCTGTAAAAGAACAACTTCCTACAGTGATATTAGGAATTTTCTTCTTTTTTTCTGGTCCACTGTTCCTTAGTGTTTTCCATAGGACAATCTTGGGTGTGCCTTTACTCCTACTATGTAAAATATCAAGATGTGATCTATAAAAACAGTAATCAAATTTCTTTAAGCCTTGAGTAAAAACGTAATAAATGAACACTTCAGACCTCTGAAAGGCTGCATATGTCTTAGAGCAAACAAAATAGGTCCTTGTCTTCCTTTTACAGTCTACAAAACCTTACTCATCGATGGAATTCTTTGGTGACATTCCAGTTAGCAACCAGTCAGGAAGCTGGACTAAGAATTTATTTCAGCTCTCTCCCAGACTTAAATTTAAACAGAACAGTGAGTAAGAGTCATATCTGAGCTATCTGAATATGGGACATTGTGAACAGTGAATTCAAGTCCAAATCTTGTACAGTTCTGAAATATAAATTCAGCTCCAAGATTTGAAAAGGTCCATTTTCTTATATAGTTATGAAGAGGCCTGGAAGGGACAATAATTTCACTTTCCTTAAATGGTATTATTTTAATTTCTGTCATGGGAAAAAGAAAGTTCTTTCGATGTTGCAGTGGAGGTTTTAAACAGATGACGTGTCACACAGATCTAATTTAGATGGGGGAAGCCCAAGGGGTAGAAGAACTGAACAGTGCAAAATGAATCCCAAATAAATAATAGATTAGAAAATACAATGGAACTGCAAACTTAGTCTAACTGATCTCAGCACAAAACTGCTGTTTGCAACACTAGGATACTTTCATCACTTTTATGTTTCTTAATATGTTTTTCTCCATTTCAGTGTTGTGAACAGTCTGTAATGCTTTTGTACTTTAAATAACTATAAAATCTCCCTCTATTGAGCCGTGTTTCTTGCACCTGTGGACAAGACCTACTGTACTAATGATTAAATAAACACTGTTGGTCATTGAGGTATTGGCTCCTATTTATAGTTGTTGTTTAATTCTTATTCACACACTGCAATGAATTAATAACACCCTGGCCAAAAACCTCTCAACTCAGCTGGTTTGTAAGACCCAGTTTATTCTTTGACAAAAGTTAAAAATATTCCTTCAGGTCTTTCTGCATTTTTATCGTGGTACCACATTCATTTTAAACTATCAAGTTAACTTTATTTTATTTTCATGACTTCATTTATTTTTTAGCTGACGTTCCCATTTCTCAGGCTAAGCCAGCTAACGAAAAGTAAATTAAAAAGGAGCACTTTTGATTATGGTTGATTAACAAATTGTCACAAAACACCACTGAATTTTTCCCCAATTTTGATAAAATCATGGATTTTCTAAGGACTTTTATCACCTGTACATAATGGAGCTTTATCCTGAATATTCTAACTTTATTCTTTCAACAAATCCCTTCTACCGTCTTATTAAAAGATGCTTTCAAGGGTCCTTCTTTTGAAGGAGGGGGACCATCCCATCAAGGTATTAAATTAAATTACTGTGACATGTTATGCTTAGCAGAAAGCAGAAACTCTTTATAAACCTTGTAATATGAAAAGACAAACCAAAATTTTTGGCATGGCAGGAATTATAGATGTGAAGAACAATCAGCACAATATTAGGTACATTCCAATGTCAAACAGACCCTACTATTTTAGATTTTTCTTGAGATATAGAGGACTCTATCATATTATTTAAACAAAGTAACATAAAAAAAATACAATTCACACTAAAAATAAAAAGAAAATATATACTGGTTACTTAACTGGGTAAATAAATACTTAGATAAGCAAAGAAGACTTTGTGAATTGAGGACTATACTAGGGCTTAGTTTCCATTTCTTCTTGCACTGCTGGCTTACCTCGTCTTTCTTCACTGTCCTGGTGGTAAATAGAGGAGAAGACATATCCATGACTTAAAAAACTTTCTTATGTGTTTTGAATACAGGTGCCTATAAGCTTAGGAAAGGTTAAGTTATAAAGCAGGGAGTGGAAGATCTTTGTTTACACTTCCTCACTATCCCTGCTAATCACTTAGGGGATGTCCCCAGGGGCTGAGATTTTCCATGGATATATTATTTCACAGCCTGCCTGGCAGGCTTCTCAAAACCCTGGCACATGGGGGAAAGATGTAATTGCATTGCATTGTTTTTTATTTGTTTCATTGGGCAGAACAGGCATGGATATGATAATAATCTTAACCTTCTACGCTCCCTTCAGTCCTATGCATGTGTAAAAGTAAAATACTCAAAAGTCACAAAATGGCAATCTAAAGTTGTACAGGCAAGGTTTAAGCCCAGTCCTCAGTACCAACACATTGTGATACAATTCTTAATAATATGACCATGTCCTTTTTTTAGCTCCCATAGGCAGTAGTCTTGTGTGGAATATTAAAAGTAAAAAGATTGTGGTGGGGTTTTCTTTTCTTATACTTCTTTTCCTGCCTTCTTTCCACCCCCATTCTTGAAGTGTATTTGATTACTTCCAGTGTGACTACATTAAAATTAAACATTAATAGTCAATTATCCATTCAAGTAACGACTTCCAACAATTCAAAAATTCCTCCAAGCTAGGTAATAACTTAGCAACTGAAATTACTGAAACATTTTGAATTACTAACACATATGACCTTGCATTTTGAATTGCTAACACATATGACCTTGCATTTTCTACAAGTTTGTTTTCCGGTGCATATCAGAAGCATTCTGTACATCAAAAACTCTACCTATATTTCCACCAGGAGTAGAAATACATTTTTTTCAGAGAGGGGAACCTCAGGAAAAAAAACCCCAAAAACTAAACCAAATGGCTTTCTGCATTAATTCAATCCATAACAAACCAGAAGATTCCATCTCTGCATTTTCTAATTAATTAAAAAGCATGAGTATGAATACATCCAAAATGAAAAATTCTTGTGGTGTGAAAGATTTCATCAATTAATACATAGGGCCCACAGCTGAGGCCATTAATTACCCTGTCAGTCTCTTCCTTTCCAAAGGGCTGACTCTTCAACTGACGTAAATCAGTTGTGATTTAATATTTCTTTTCCAGGTTGAGGAAGTGAATTGAAGTGTCTTTGGTAGTCTACTGTCCCCACTTGCATTACATTTGTATATCCTGGTAAAAAGATAGGATTTCTGACATAATTTTTTATATAAAGCACTGATATCATTCCCTTGTAAATTATGCCAAATAGACAAAAAAAGAAAGTAAAAAAAAATTGTATTTTTAGTTATATCTTTTATTTTTATGCTATTATCAATAACTTTTCATCTTCTTCCAGATGAGCAAAATGGGGCATCTGTTATTTCAGCTAATGTGGCAGGTCCTATATTCTTTGTTCTTCAATTTTACCAAATGATTGTGGTCTCTGTCTCTCTCTGAAGTTCTGTCTCCCTGCCCACACCTGCACATATTTATAATTGTGATCCTTCTGGTCCCCTGGTGTTCTGTTTCCTGTTTTTAATTATTGTCTTCCAGTTTTGCTTTTTATCTACCTAACTACACAACCATATTGTGCAAGTCTCATAAGGGGATTTTACTGTCCTGACAAGAGTGTCAGGTTAGGCATAACTGTAGGGGTAATACCTGGAAGATCAGGAGGTGTCCTAGAGCACATGAGGGTGTCTAGGATTGACCTCAGCTATGGACAGCCCTGCTGAATCCTATCCTTTACAACAGTGGGTCAGATACTAATTAATCTTGGTTTAGAGTAGAATAACTTCATCAGTATCTGCTTTTCTTCCTGGATTTTTTTACAACTTCCAGTTACCTGCTGCTGCTGTGGCTCCACTTTCACCATTATCTACGAGCCAGCAAATCTGAAGTCATTTGGAGAGGTCTAAATGAGCTCAGCCATTACAGAGGCTATAGCTCAGACACATTCTGAAGTTCTCTCCAGGGGGAAATCCAGAATGTCGTACATAGAAGAATAAGAAATCTTCAGGTGTCAATATTTGTGGAAAAACAGTGGTGTGCATCCAGGGAGTGTGAACTTCCAGAAGTATCCTGAAGCCATCAGCTGCCAGGGTGAAGTCAGACTCCCTTCTTCCTGATTTCTTGGGCCTCTCAAATGACCCAGCCCCTCAAAAGAGATGATGCTCATTTCATCCCTTAAATTAGGGACTCAACTAAGGGTGTTGCATTCTTTGGGAAAATATTCTTGCCACTTTTGCAACTTAGGCAACACTTCTGGCAGTGCACTATTGAAAGAAATGTTATCTAAGCCCTGACATGACACTGATTCCCAGTATCTTAAAGACAGCCAGCTGCAACTATCAGATAAGCACTAGGTCCAAGCAGGAAATGTATTCTGAAATACATTCTTTCTTCAGGACTTCAGGCAGGCTGGCTCCCTGTGTTAGCAGCTGTGAACCCCTGTGGAAGAACTTGACATCCCTGTATGTGGTGTTTCATAAATGCCTGGCATCTGAGCCAGTCATTTATTTGCTCATACAACCTGAGTTTTACAGCACACAGGCAGATTTCTTGCATCTAAATTACTTATAGTCTAATTCTAATAAATTCTTTATTTGGAAGGATTATATATGTGGAATGACCAAACAAGATGAGTGGCAGAGGCTAAGGCCTCCTACAACCAATACAACTCAGTGGATGTCTCAGGTTCAGACTGTTTTCTTTGAAGAATTCATGTCCTTGGGAGCAGATGCATGTCCTGAATAAAGAAACCCTCATTGTATATTGTAATCTTTGGTGATTCATGCATGCCACATTTATGAAAATAAGACAGGAACTTACAAAAATTGAAATGTTCAGTAGACACTGAAGGAATATAAACCACCCAGCCATGGAAAGGCAAATATGACTGAAAGTATTGTCCCAGTATAAAACCATCTGCAAGGCCATATCCAGGTGTTTTAATGAAAACTCACAGAAATTTCAATATCAGTGTTGAACAGGTAGTGTATAAAAGGTGTTGGATAATACCAGGTCTCAAAAAAGCAATTACACCCAACCCAGAGGAAAATATTTCAGTAACTAAACAAGATAAGAGTAAGTTAATAGTAAATATTCACTATTAGTAGATTAGATTATATTAATGCCTGCTAAATTCAACATTTGAATTTAATTGTGGTCATGCTTTTTATTTTAAATATGTGTATGAACATATCTGTTTTTCACAAAAGCCCCTTATGCTAATTCTAATAGTGGGACTTTCAAATTTCTGATGTTTCCACTCCACTGAGAGATTTTTAGAATTTCTACTGAACTATTACGTATATAAGCAAAGCCCTGTATCATACCTGCTATGTGAAAGACATGGAATAGAGTGAAATTCCTGGAATTATAAGCTCCAGGTGGTAGTTCTCATGATATAACAATATATTTCCTTACATATTTAACTTCAGCATGAACTCATCCAACATTCATGTGGGTGCTTATTCAGGGAACCCCTCCCAGGATCATAGGGCACCCTGCTATCACTATCTCACCATTTGCTTATGTAGCAAATGGAAAATATGGAGATATGCAATTAACCCTCTGTCTATTACTGGTAAGGAGAAACCATAGAAACAAGGTTGCAAATGTAGGCAGTCCATTACATTTCTGGAGTTAGGAAAATGATGCTGGGTCTGAAACAGCTTACTTCCAAGAATACCAGAGAAAATCAAAACAGTGCACTGACTTGACTTTCTGCTGTCATGTTTGAGTGCTGAACATGCTGTTTGCAGGCATAAAATTAAGTTTCATGAGTTTAATTGTAACATCACAGTTAAATATATGTCTAAAGAAGTTTTCAAGAGCATTTATATGTTAAGCCTTTCCTCCAAGTCTCTTTGTCTGGGGGCACCTAAGACAATTTCTCTTGGTGTGTGATGAAGTTCTACATTACTCTGAGTTTCCCTTTATATAGGACCCCATGCAAAACTTTAAATCTTTTCCAAGGTAAGCCTGGTGGGTGGAATTTCTGAGAAATCCTGACTAATCTAAAAGCAAAAGTCCTGTTCACCTTCAATAAAACTTGAGTGTTTTTAAAACACTCAATTTCTTCAAGGTGAAAATAGCTGCCTAATGGGATTTACTAAAGTGCTATGGTTTGACTGAGACTGTTCTTTGCTTATCTACTCTATTTATATTGTTTGCTTTATTACTTCCTGCTTAAAACATGTAATAAATTTCTCCCTTAGAGTTTTGCTGGGTTATTTTTTGATAGATTGTTTTTCCAATGGTAAGGTGGGATTCACCAGAGTTTCCACAAGTAACCACTTTCTGTGGAGTTCAGTCTTTTGCATTTATTACTCGTTATGTGTGCAAAAGTTAACTTCTATAATTTTGCTGCTTTTCCACCCTTGCCTCCTGACAGCAGTGAGACCCAGACTCACAAAGGAAATTAGTCACTGCCACGATGACTGCCTAAGCAAACACTTGGGAAAGTGTGTTTGCACTGATGATGAGGTCCCTCAGTGACTAAATGGGATATCTGTGAATCACTGTGGCAGGGCAAAACTCCACCTAAGGTGCAACATCAGTGCCTGCTTTGTACTGCAGCTGCTAAACACTGGTAATAAAGCTCCAGTCTCACTTTTAGTTATGTAAATCCAAAGTAGGTCCACTGATTTCAGTCTGGATTCATGCTATTGTGGGCTCATCCTACTCCTATTTGGAAAGTTTCCACTGATTTTAATGAGAATTGGACCAGACCTGGAGTAATTTCTTTTGCAACAATCTGTTTACCTTATGTCACATTTCCTTTTCAAGTGCATAAACTTCATTACTGAACATTCATTGAAATGAAATTAAGCACCAAATGAATAATTTATGCGAACTACAATAGCATGAAGTTA
Organism: Monarcha castaneiventris obscurior; assembly: GCA_026261815.1. Classification (NCBI taxonomy): domain Eukaryota; kingdom Metazoa; phylum Chordata; class Aves; order Passeriformes; family Monarchidae; genus Monarcha; species Monarcha castaneiventris. The sequence continues at coordinate 9,121,272 of JAMPIT010000230.1, read as the reverse complement.
AGAGTTTCCTTATGCCAAAGTATTAATTTTAGGTTATTTCCAGGTTCAGGTTCTAGAAACTTATAACAAGTATCTAAACCTTGAAATCAAACTGAGCAACTCAATATCAAAGCTCTCATTAAAAATATTTGGGACATCTCTGTTAACATTTTAGCTGAAAGATCACAATTCATAAGCATTTCCAACGACAAAATATTAACCTGAAGTGATACTAAACATTTTTCTGTCACCAAATGGGACATATGAGCATTGGTCTGGATGGTGCCTTGCATCCTCTGAGTCCACTTCCTTGGAATGGGAAGAAGCAACTTCAATGTCAGCTTTACAAGGTTCCTCTTCTGCTCAACACAGCACTAACATCGTGGACCAAATATTCACCATCAGCCTATAGGAGATATCCTTGAGTTAAAAGACTAAATTTCCCGCTAGAGAAGGCAATGATACAGGATTAGGAGCTTTACCAGTATCTATTTTACAAAAGAAATCTTCCAGGTGATGTTAAGAAGGAAGTCCTATCCCTGCTACAAAGGAGGCCAAAAGAGAAAAACAATAGTCTCTACCTTTCTAACCTAAGGGAGATATTCTTTTCTTCCACCTAAAGTGGTGATTGCTTCGATCCCAAAATCTAAGAGCACCAGACATCAACTTACAGCCTATTTCCAGCTATGGTTAAACTCCAATATTTCAGATGACAGAAAGAAGTAAAAAACCCAGAAACTAAATTATTCAGTTTTTGAGACTGAATTTAAAATAATTAAAACCTGAGAGGACAAATTAGACATAGTACATCTGAGGAAGCTAATGGGAAAACATATCAGAATACTCCAGGGTGGAGAAGGCACAACGCCATCCTTTTTCCTAATTATGGAACAACTTCTATGTTCAGTGATTTGGAGCATTCTCTCCATTGTCTACCTCAGCCATTTGTAAAACAAAACACCATGCCCTATAATACTTTCTCTTCACTACCACAGTATCTCGCCAACTTAAAATGTCTAAAGTATTTGTCCCTGTAACACTCCTAGGAGTGCTATATACCTCAAAAAGGAGCTGGTAGGTGGTGAGTATGAAGGAAGTATTGCTCTCTAGAAGTTTTGGTCTTTGATTGTGATTTTTGGTGATTCAGAGCACTTGACTAAAGCAGTAACTGTATAATGTGGCGTTAGTGATTGTTCTTCAGAGGTGCTTGCTTCTCTCATTTATTCACAGAGATGAGCTATCAAGACACTTGTCTACCCTTTGGGAGGAGGTCAGGTCTTTCTGTATTTCTGCCCCACAGCAGGGTAATCAAAATATCAGTCCCATTAAAAAAAAAAAAAAAAGGTATACATTCTAAATTTCACAGAATCTGTTTCGTGATCCCATTGCAGGTGTGTTCTGTCATGACAAATGGCAGGAGTAAGAGGCAGGGAGCATGAATGCATCAAACCAGGATTCTTTTAGACAGGGAGGAGGTTTGTATGATCACTCTGCAGAACTGATCTGAGAGTCAGGCTGTGTCCTTTCTGGTGACATATCCACATCCTATATGCAGTAGTCAGAATCATCACTTCTGGAAAATTTCTGTCTCTGGGCAAGCTGCAACATCCTACAAAATTAAAATTACAGCAGGTCTATTACATTATCTACATTATTAACTGGGATTACATTGCTGTCCTCATTTTATTCGAGCAGTTCCTAGGAGAGTATTGTTTTGAGAAAGTATTATTACTGCCCAAGTAAGGGAGGTGCAAATCCAATGCCAGTAGGTGGATACAGAGCAGACACTCTGGAATAGACCAAAGACTGGACAGATTTTTTCACACTACAGGATAAAATCCAGCTGTTAAAAACTAAAACCTATTGTATTGTTTTGTTGTTTTTGGGGTTTTTTTCTCACTTGCACTAACAGTGAAATCAGCAGCTTTGCTCTAGGATGATGCCAGTTGTTTGCTTTTACTAGATATATCACAAACTGCATAAGCATCATAGAATCCCTGCTATTAGAAGATGGTGCTCCTGGTGAGAAGGTCTAATTCAAGAATTTATAACAAAAATGAAATAATTTATTTTCCATTTGCTCTAAAGATCATTGATATAGTAATAACGTGTTGGCTTATGTAAAAACCAGTGTTAAAATTTGAGATATCCTATCCTCTCCAAACAAAAAGGAGGTATTATTATTCAAGGCCATCCTTACCTGGTCTTAATAACATCTTATGGCAAACTTAATTTACTTTTAAAATTCCAGTTGCCATAACAACTTGGTGCAGCAGTTCATATTATTTAGTGAGATTCCAAAAGATCTATTTCATGAAAAAAAAAAAAATGAATGGAGAGGGATTTTTTTTTTCGAAATTACTGTATTTAAACATTAATATCTAGTTGATTAAATTGTTTCCTGTAAAAGCAAAAATACTCTTATATTCAGAGCTGCTCTACTCCCTCTACTATGTATCCTTGGAACCATCACACTTTGCAGCAACAGTGACTCAGTTTGAGATAGTTGCAGACTTTGCATCAGCTTAATGAGCCATTGTCTTTGACTTTGCACCCATCATCATTCCCCTAAAAGGATGAGTGTCCACAGGGATTTGCTCCTTAGCACCACAAATACTGTTGTGTTGAGAGCTGCTGTCAAGGATGAACCACACAGTCATGTAATGCAAAAAAACCCCAACCTGTTTTAATGGTCATAACCATCCACTTATCTCCTATGTATTAATTATATATTTATAGATAGACAGATAAATGCCTAGATCAGACCAGGGTAGCAGCCCAGAATGGGTGCACAGGGAAAGGCAAATGTGGTCTCCCCTCCTGCCCTACCCAGCCCACCAGCCTGAAAACCTGTGACCAGAACCAAGGTCCCTCTGCTTGCCTGCATGCAAAGAGCAGACTCTGACCTTCCTCTTTGCCCACAAGGACTTCTCCTGTGGCCTCCAGTCTGTACTGGACCTCTCCAGTTTAATCCAAGGACTTGAATTCCCTTGGGGCAGAAACACATTCTTTCATTATCTGCAACAGAAGAAAAATTATTTAAACATCTCAAAAATTAATGATAAAAGTGAAAATAGCCACAGTACTAGTCCTCCAAGCACATTCGAAAACACCAGTCCCAATAAAGGACCCATCACACACTGATGATTGGCAAAGAAGTATCACAACAGGTGAACTATCTCCTACAGAATCTTGTGTATCTGGTGATGATTTTAGGAAAATCTCCCACTCTGATCCATTTTCTTAACTGAAGCATGAGCCCTCCCTTCAGACTGCCTACCAGTGGGATCAGTTGCTGCTCTCCTGCTGTCATTTAGATACCTGTCCTCTCTAGGTTAGAGATTGCTCAAGTTACTTCTGTTTCATATCCCAGAGGTCATTAGCAGTCAGAATTATTCTGACCCTTTGCCACCATAGCAAAGAGCTGGATTGGAGGTGAGTGGAAAGCTATAACATTTTGGCATCTGTCTGATTTTCACAGGAGAAAGAAAATATTACAAATCTCATTCTTGTTCATTACTGCTTCACATTAACTGAAGTGGACAGAAAGAGTTGGAGGAAAAAATTGATAATGACAAATTAGGTTTCTTTTTTATGTTTGTGAATTATCTCTGAGCACTCTACAATTAGTTTTAACTATTTATTCTTTGAAAATAATTTGCCAATAATTCACTGGTTACTGAAGGCTCAAAACCAGTCATGGTTATTTCTTATTCAAAATCTGAAGTGTGTGGTTGGCATTGGTTGAATTGATAATTTATGTGATACTCTTTTGATATGAATAAATTAAAATGGTTTGGGATGCAAATATTTATATTTATTGGAGACAAATTTGCTGATTGTTCATATTCTCTATAATTAATTTAAAAGCCAAAATTCTTGCAAATCGAACTTCTATGAAATATGAATGAGAATATACTGGTATCTTATACAAAGCAATTTTAGTGCAAATTAATTCAATATTCAGCTGAATTGTGTTAGGCAAATAATTTCAACAAAGTTATAAGCACATTTACCATCAAAACTGGAATAATTTCAGAACAGTTTCTTAATAACGTAAAGAAAATCATTATAGCAATAATAAACATCTCAAAGAAAGGAAGAAATTCACATCAGGCTTATCAATTGTTCTGTTCTGTTCTGGCTGTACAAATACTTCGTAGTTATTATATCTCTTTTTCTTACCACACTATTCTACTAACTAAAAGTTAATTTAATCAGTCAAATAATATTATCCAAATGTCATTCATCCTGTTTTGATTTATGTTGCTTTTTAATTTCAAATAGCTTTCTCAGTAATCAGGTTTTCTGAGAATTTATCGTTTTTATCTCTGGCCTGTAACCTATCCAAATAATTACTCTAATTTTGTTCTTATTGGCATGTATCCCATTCTGACTTTGCGTTTTTTCTTTTGTGTCGTCCTATTCTAACTTATATTAATCTTCTGCTGGTTTCATGTGCTTTTCTGCTGTAACAGCTGGGAATTTAAGTAATTCTTGATGCTTTGAAATTTGTCACTGATAATGTGCCAACAAGGACAAAGATTTTTCAGCTGTCTTTATTGTTGGGTTTTGGTTAGGTTTTGCTTTTTTTTGGGCTTTTTTTCCCAGTAAAGATGTTTTCATTTTGCATCTTTATTTACTGGTTAGTACAATGTGTGTACTATTACTGCCTCATATTTCATGAATATGTAACAGAAGTCATCACAATAAGCATTAGCAAACAAGATGAGGATTAAGTACTCAGTTAATGTATGTTTGCTTTAGGCCATATTCTGATATTTTTACCCTTGTTGAGTAAGTAAGTAGTGAATGAAAATTTGTGTGACCTCTTAATAACGTGGGAGGCAATATCCAGGTGTGAAGAATGTAGGTGTGATGAAAGATTTAAGTAACCACTGATAGCAAGTTGAGGGGTTTAGAGGCCGTGAAGGGAACGTACGTGTTGCAGATGGTCTTGACTAAACACAGGTGGAAGGAGTGGTGTCTGTTGTATTTTGAATTTGTTCTTTCTCGGTGCTGGTATGAATGAGGGATATTTTTTTATTATTTTATTTTAAGTACTTGAAGCTTTTGCTTTGCTTTGTGAAAATGTAACTAATTTTTAAGGCTTGTTAGTTAAAGCAATATTGGCAATCTGCAGTTGGAGATCAGGCCAAAATCTCATCACAGGAGATAACAAATATTTGTATTTGTGGGGATTTTTGTTTCATTTTTGTTTTTGTTTTGTGGGGTTTTTTTCCTCTTTCAGCAACATTTGGCAAGGTATTTTCTATGCCTGGTGCTCCTGCTGGGTAACACTGCTGAGCTTCTTTATGCAGCTGCTGTATTCTGTGTAGAGCTGTGTGCACAGTGTAGTAGATGCAGGAATTCCTGTTGGTAGATTTGGATCCTGTGGGCTTATATCGCTTTAATGCAAGGTTGTGGGGCTATAACATATGATGATGTTGAAAGAATATCTGACTTTTTTCAGGTTTCAGGAGGACTTTCTACTTGTTCTGAGCATTTTGGAGACAACGAAAAGAATAATATTATTTGTCAAATAAATATGACAGCTCCAAGGAAATGTTTTGTAATCATGTATGAAGTACATTCTTTAAAATAAACTTATATACAGTTTGGCTTTTTTCATCAGTTGTACCTAGTGTATGGAAAAATCAATGCTATTTTTAGAGCAAAATTATTTATTGTCTCTCAGCTCAGTAGTTAAAATGCTCTGTATTAAGTTATTTAGCCTTGTTCATCCCACTTAGGTGTATGGTGGTCCAAGTGTGGCTACCTGATCAGGCTCAAGGAAAAGCAACTAAGTCATTATTTGCTTGTTTTGGAGTTGGGAGAGTTCAAGCCAACATAAGTACCTGCCATGGTGCTGTAATGCTATTGCAGCAATTTGTGCTATTGTGCTCAAGCACACAGGACTGCCAAAGACCTTCTAATTTGCAGCTTTGTGTGCTCCAGCCATGTCTAGTCGGGCTGTATTAGCTCACTTTTATAGAGAAAAACTTGCTCTCTGGCAGTGGTTTGCAAACACATCTTGTAGCCAAGCTGTGCTTGTAACATGTAGAGCAATGCCAAAGGTTTTGGGGTTCAAAAAGTGTTTACATGGATATGGATGCAGAAGTTTATAGTGTTTAGCTTCTCTTAGGGAGTAAACAGGTGTTTGTTGGACAAGCTGTAGGGATTTTTTGAGTCTTTTTAAATATATGAATTCATGACTTTTTCCATTAGTGAAAATATTTTCTCTGATTCACTCTCCCAGCTTTCAGGAGGAGAAGAGCCCAGAGGAAAGGTGTACATTTTCCATAGGATGCTCTGGCTCTTGCTGCAATGGGCTCACCTCTGTCTCTCTGGGATGCAGGTTGGTCAGAAAAAAACCTCTCCCTTACATTCCTGTGAGAGACAGAGCAGGGTCATGCTGGGAAAAGGGGCAGCGGGATTAACACCATGGAGTGGCTGGTGGTAGAGATACTGCAGTGCCCAGAGGTTACTGTGAAATGCTGAGGAAGGGATGAAGAAAGTGGTTGGATTTCTTGGGGGAGTGATCTGCAGGGCTGGGCACCAGGGGAGCAGACCTTGCACAGTGCTGTCATTTATGCAAGTATTGTTTAACAGCAGGAAGGAAGCCTCCATTTTTTGGAGAGCTGGTTGTAGCTGTGTGTTGTGCAGGCAGATTGCTGACTATGAGCCACAGTACACGTACTCTTTGGTGTGCACCTCTTCAGCTGCAGCCTTGCTGTTGCAGGGGCTACTCATGGAAATTAGAGAGACTGATGGTTCAGCTTCTATGGGTTTTTAGTGGAAATCCTCTGTTGCCTCATCAATCATAAACACACAAAACACTGATGAGGAATGTCACTAAGCTGACTCAAAAGAGAACATCTAACTTCCCTTAATTTTCTTCTCCTTAGTGGGAGAGGGTAGAAATAATCCAATAGTATATTGCTATGTAGAACTGGCAGTATGCTTGTTTCCAAAGTCTGTGGCCTAACTGGTGACCCTATAGCAGAATACAAGAAACAGGATTATAAGCAATGAAAAAAAAGTTTAACAGTAGCTGCCTGTTCCTTAGGTAGTAGACAGATGTGGGCCAACAGCCTTCCTTTCACTTCCTAGAGATTTTGGTGGGACTGGGGGAAGACTTGGTGTTGCTGGGAACTGTCAAGAAAAAATTTCAACAGAGATTAGCAGGAAAAGTTGGCAAGTGTAAGCTCATCCTCTTGATTTCCCAATCTGACAATCTCTGATGTCATGCCAGAGGAAACAGATTTCTGTAACATCAATTACGTGTAATGCTCAAACTGAGGCTTTTGAATATTTAAGATTCTTGGCTCACTAAAAAGGACTTTATTGCATTTAAAGATAGTCCTTTGGATATGAAAATCTAAGATTCCTTTAAAAAAAAAACTGAGCAAGGAACTTAAGATCTGAATTATAGTGTATCTTGCATGACAACTTTTTCCTGGCTGAATTTCAGGACTGATCATAGAATCACATATAGAGCCCTCTGGCAAGTGCTGAGAAGCACAATAAAGCTGTGGAACCCTTCAGGCCAATTGTCAGTGTTTGTCTAGTTTGAGATTTTTGAATCAGGTTACATATGCAGCTTCTTTCCACACAGGTTGTACTGCTTGAGAAGTTCAGGTTTTGGTAAGAAAATTAATTCTTGGTCTTACATACAGACAGGATTTTCAAATATTTCTCCTGCTGATCCTTCTTTCCATGCCATTGCACTTTTTGCCAGTGGCACAGTTGGGTTCATGAAGTGTGGCTCATCACAGCTGAGAAAATTAAATGCCACAACAGAATTTTTTTTTTTAAGCACCACTCTGGCTTCATACAGCAAACCCTTATTTTGGGAACCAGGAGGTTAAAATCACTTGACATCTCCAATGTTGTTGCTCATCACTTGAGCTCTACAGGAGGATTAATATAGATAATTTCTTCAAGAGAAGGGTCTTTGGATGCATATGCTCACAATCAATGTTGGTGCAAACAAAGGCAAAGGGACTCCCCAAAGCCTTGGCCTTCAGGTCCAGAGGGGCACTGACAGAAATAGAGATGAACTCCCGGTGAGGGGGGTGTTTGTGCTCTCAGGAAAAAGTGCTTTGAAATTTGAAATGAGGCTACTGGTGTCACATACAGCATCAAACAGAGATAATGCAAAAAAAAACATCAGTAACATGTCTTTCTAAATCTGAATGAGCATCTGAGGAGATTTTTCTCTGCTATGAGCTAACAAATTTCAGTGTTGTGGAAGAACAGTGCTCACAGTCATATAGGACTTGCTCTTAAGTAACAAGCTTGTGCTGTACAGCTGTATTAGAGAGAGACTTCTCAGCTCACTGATCATTCTTTTATTTTTTCCTGTGACTTTGTTTCTACCCTCTGCCCATAAACTTTCAGCAATATATGAGTTAAAGATCACATGGTGCTGAATGGACATGTAAGGAAGGGTAGAGGAGGCAAAGAAAAAAAATCAATTGAACAGACAAAGTAATGTACTCCAAGTTTATTAAGGTTGAGTTCTCTTGAGGAAAATGGCTCAAATCAGATTATCAAGATCTTCTGTAATGCATAGACACGGCATTATGGAAAAAGAACTGTAAGCTAGTCCAGTCCCTTTTAGTCTATTAATTTAAAGCAAAACAGGCTCTCTCAGGGACTCCCTGAACACACTCTTTCCCCCAGCTCCTGTAGACGCTACAAAAACCTTGTCCTGGCTAAGAGAAATGCTTCACATCTTCCTGGTTTGCCAATTACCTTTATGAGCAGTTCCATTGTCACCTGGAGGCTTGCCTTGGTCAAAGTAACAACCACCATTGGAAGAACAGCCTGAAGAGCTGTGCATGCAGTGATGAAAAGATATTCCTTCCTCTACCTGTATGAGCTCTTGAAACCAGCCCAGCCAGCTAAATTGCAACCTTTGCTGTCTCCTCACTTTAATATTCATTATCTGCCTGTTAACTCATGTGCTATTTTTCCTTTGAACTAATTTTGCATATCAAATGTTTTTTTGAAACCCAGTGAGATTAGATCTATTCTGCTTTTTCCCCCCTCTATGAAATCAGGTGTTTTATCTCAGGTTTGTGGCTATGGAATACTTGGTATCCTGTTTTGCTTTCCTTTTGCAGTTGCAAACTCTTGCTGCTTTATCTCTGATGCACCTGGCTGAAGAACCAGCTGACTCAGTTTGCTAAATTCACAGTTTAATTTTTTCCCCCATACTCTAGAAAAGGAGCTAAGTGCCAGGTAAGTGAGTTGAAGTGCTTTGCTAATTGATCAGAGGAGTGCCAGTGTTAGGCACCGCTCACACAGGTGAAAATTGTTCCTTATATTGGTGTCTACTAGAAAGCAACCAGGTTAGTTTTTGGTAAACTGAAGAACTGTTGTGATTTATTCTGCCTCTGGTTTGCCCCAGTGTCCAATCTGCTTTTGAAAATGTTTTTCTACTCTGCAGTCTTTTTTTTCTTGTTTTACACCTGTCTAATTAATTTCTCCCTGAGTTTTTTAGATATCTGTACCCCATTTACTGTTCTCCAGGTACGTGTTTACTATTTGATGCATCAGGTGTGTTTCAACTAATACAGTACTTTACCACTAGCATGTAATATTTCTCTTTTAGAATCCAGGATAGAAATTATTCTTCTTTCAACTGGAGTACATTATCCTCTGAATTTTACTTTCTCCTTAAAAGTCATAATTCTGACTTTAGTTGGATAACCAACTCTTGCTTATATTCTTCACAACATTGTTCTAGTCACAAACATGAAAATCGTGAGAATTGTCAGGAGACATTGAAAAATGAGACTGTATTGCAGTATAATGTACAAGGTAGTAGTGCTTTTAGAATGGCACTTTTTAATTTGAAAAAGAACAAAGTTTTCTAGAAAAATGGGTGAGGAATGTGGTGATAATAACCAAGGGAATAAATGAAATTTCACTTAAAGCTTTTCCTTTGAGCAGACTTGACAGGTTTAGCATGTTTGCATAGCCATGGCACAGGTTCATCTCAGCCACATCCCCAGAGGAGCTCTCTGGTAATGGGAAAAGTCATCAATGCAGTGGCTTTACCCCTTCATCTGAGGAGTTCTATGAACTTCCATCCAATTTCCAAAAGGTCGTGCAGAACTACTGGAAATGCTCCACCATCTAAAATTAAATTAAAGTAAATGCCAGAGATATTTAGACAATATTTTATTTTCAAAAGCTTGAATTCTTTGCATGTGCCTCACGGCTAAGACAAAATGGAAATTTAGATTAACAAGAATATCCTGAAGCTGTAAGTCAGCATTTAAATTTTATCTCAAAATGCAGAATACATAAAATCTAACAGAGTTTGGTGTATTTGGAGATACATTGTCCACATCTGCTAGGATCTGTTTGTGTGGATCTCACTTAAAATTTGTTGGGTTTTTTTGAGAAAAGCAAAAATGGAAAACATTCTTGGCAAGAAATCAAACAGGCACAAGAGCCTGGCAAGTTTTTTATACTTTTGTCCCCTTTAGCTGGAGTTTGCCTTCATTTCACAAGTGAAAACTGGGAACTGCTTTTAGCATGAAGAAAGTTAAGACAGTCCAAAGCACTCAATTTTGCAGGGAAGTGGAGTTTCTTTTATTTTTCCTGAAAAAGATTGAGAGAACCTTTTTGAAATCTCAGTGAATTTAAACTAACTTTATATTTTGGGGACCAAAAGATGTTTTCTTTTTTACTTGCATAAAAAAGGGAAAAAAAGGTAAATTTAAAATTTAAAGGTTTGGATTAAGATCTCTTCCTTTTTCCACATGAAGTGATGGCATTGAAGAATCTCTCATCAGTATGACTAAAGGTAAGGTCATACCTCTACTCTTTCTATTCTTTTTTTTTTTCCTCCACTCTGGGCCCCTCCCATATGTACAAGGTTTTATTTCAAAACTAAACAGCGATTTCATCTTAACCCTTCCTTGTCCTAAGCAGGATGTGCCAGTTTGGAAGATCTCTGGTAATGGAAATCCTTTGAAAGTGCCTTTATGTCAACTTTCCAGACACTAAGCATTAAAGAATTTTAAACTGTTCTTGTTGTGCTTAATGAACATATATTTCATGTATTTATATTTCAATGAAAGACTTCATATTGAAGGAAATATGGAAGATATTGAATGCTTCGACATGTTGTTCGTTTTTTACTCATTCCTGGTCTGAATCATAGAATTAAATTACTTGAAATTTCTTTAAGGGGAAAGTATTTCTTGCAGCTTCACAGAAACTTGTGAGAAGTATCTTTTTTAATCTAATCTCTGATCAATATCAAACTAAATTTTTTATCTTCCAGAAAACAAATCAGGAAAAAATAAACTCTTTCAAAGAAATATTTAAAAGGGAAGAGTGTTGGCTTTATTATTATAATGCTTTACAGCAGTGGATACTAAACTCCTCCCAGTCAGACCTGGATTTGGTTAGACTAGTGATCCCCAATAGTAGACTAAAGAAATATATGGGACTCAAGAGCCTTTTATAAGCAAAGCTGGTGAACCAGAGTTAATTCTTCTGTCCCCAGGAAGAGTGACATTTTTCCTGTTTTCTCCACAAGTCTTAGAAAGGTTATACCTTAAGGTGCTATAATATATCCTCTCTTGCTTTGTGTGGCATGAAAATTTTCCTCGGCCATGGAAAGCATAAAAATTAATTCCCTTTTTGCCCATAGCTCTCTGTCTGCTGGTCTTTGTTCTTGGTTTGTTCTTAGGTATTGTCCTTGATGGAGTAATTTAGACCAGAAACCTTAAGCTTTGCCCAGTATTTAACTGAAGTTTAAGTTAATCCTGGTTTGCCTTTACAAGTTCATGGACAGCTTTATTTCATACAGGGCTCCATAATACTTTTACTAAAGCTTCTACACGTTCAGTTAAGCACTGATAAATTACAACTTATGATGTAATGATATTTTTCGTTGTTTCTTCTCACTATGTGTTGAGTAATTGAGACACAGAAGTTATGTCCTGTACTAAGGAAATTTGGATTACAACTGAGCATGAGTTGTTTAATTAAGTCTATATATACACACTATTCAAAGCACAGGCCAAAGAAACATGATTTTTTTTGTTCTTCTTCCTTTTTATCTCATTTACCAAATTACTTCAAGGCAAGCTTCCTCTTCTCTTTAATCTAATTTTTCAATGCTTTATATATGCCTCTACTATACTGGGGCAGCTATAGGGTACTTCTGCTGGCTATATGAGGGGAGGAACAAACAAATGGCAGCCATTAACTGAAAGCAACAGCTGTTTTTGGAGACCCTACCAGTCACTGGTAGTTGCTCTGTGAAATATCTTCAAAACTTTAATTTTCGTGATTGCTTTGGTTGTTGAGACATTCTTCCTGAATGAAATACTTGATTAAATTACCGCTTTTCTAATTTCTTAATTCAAGAACAGATTTCCCTTTACCATTGTGCTGCCAAGCAAAGTACAGGATGTCCAGAAGAGGCAGGAATGAGCCCTGCATATTGCCCCATATTGTTTCCACAGAGGGAGAAGACTATGAAGGGTTTGTTTCTCCACTGTAGGAACAATGATGTCAAAAGGAATATTATCCTGCTTCTCAGCTATCCCTTAGAAACAAAAAAGGAACAAATGCCAGATCATGCAGGGTCTTCAAAAGATGCTATACCAAATATTTTTGATACCAAAATTTTTTTCTATGCTCATCTATGGAATCTTTAGGAACCAGTATCAGTCCTTTGAGTCCCTTGCTGTGTGATTGCAGGAGAACTCGCATTTACAGCAGGGGCTCATCAATGTCTTAGACCAGCAGGGCCTCTGCTCTTTCCTTGCTACTGTTGTTGATTGCTTGGAGAAGTAAAGAGCTCACATCAGGGTTACAGACGGAAATATTAGGACAGAGAAAGAAAAGCTAAACTAATGCACACTGAGAGGAAGGAGCATTAGTTCTTACTTACAGAAAGTGGACAAGGGAAAAGGTGGCTTTCCTCATCATGGTCCAGCTGAAGTCAAGACAAGAGCTTTCTTAATCTGGAGCACAGGAAAAGGAGAAGAGAGAGAGAGTGGGCAAGTCTAAGTGAAAACAGAATCGAGGGAAATCTTACTGTTTCCTGATGGGGCCCAAGAGACCACCTGTGTGGGATGGCATAGGAAATACAGGTCAGACAAGGTCAGGCTTCAGGAGAGACCATGGGCACAGAGCATCAAAATAGCAACTTCCATAGAGCATTTTGTTGCAGAGATTGGCAGTGTCCAAAATTGAGCATATAATGCATGTTGGTTCAGTTCAATATACCAAAATACTTTGATCTGCGCTAGACTATTTCCCAACACTTGGAATAGCAATATATTTTGCCAGAAAGTGGATTTTTCTTTTTAAATCATTTTGAAAGGAAACTCCTTGCAATTCAAATGCTACAGGTATTTGAGCAGGAAATTGTTTTCTTTAAAACACTTTTTTTAAACTTTTCTTTTTTAATAGTCCTTCATTATAATATGTCCCTGGCACTATGTGATATTGTTATATGACTTAGATCACGAGCCAGTTAATAAATGACAGCTCTGCTTGTCCAGAGGTGAAGACACAGTGTAATATTTGTCTGAGGTAGTCACCTTGGAAGTCTAGTCAATATAATCAATGTCATCAGTACTGTTGAGTAGATGGTTGGATACTCCTGCCCTATTTCTCACCTTCGTATGAAAAGGTTTGCAGCTGATACACTCCACTTAGCGATGGAAGAATATAATATTTAATCTGATGAAATATCTTTTTTCTTTTTAATTAGGATTGCTTTATGTTCCCAAAAGTTCAAGGTCTCCCCATGGCCAACTTTGAGATACCAAAGCAGTTCTCACCCCCTATCAGCATAATACAAAAATAAAAACACTCCTTGGACTCTGAAACTACCCAGTGTCTTCCTGGGTGTCAGTGGTGTGGTTTGATGATACAGCACATTTAAAAACTGTCCTGGGTCTCTTAGACTGAAATGTTTTCTCCATCCCAGGGGGTGAGTGACCTGTTTGCAGTCAGTGCTGAAAGTGCCCATGTGTAGTGCTGCAGAGTGAAAGCCAAGCCCTGTTTTTCCTGGGAAGTCTCACACTCTTTGCCCCTGGCTGCCCTGTGAATCCAAGGGCTGGGTTTGCTGCTCCTCTGCCTTGGGATAAAGTGCTTCCAAACAGCCCCTTGAATGAGTGTTGCCTTAGGTTTGTATTGCAGTGCAGTTTTTCTTTTCATAATGTTTATATGTGTCCATGTGTTTATCTTAGGATTTTACTGAAAGAAAATAGATTAGTTGAAAGCATTCATAACTGTAGCATCTGCTGTTCATACATATATGTATGTGCATACACACACAAAAATAATACACTACAGTACAGATTCATTTTTTTTTTTTAAAGTCACCCAGAAACAGAAATGTACCAGATTCTGTTGTGAAGTGATTTTAGGTTTACAGTATTCATGTAATGCTATAGAAAAAGGTAGAAATAATTGAGACCTACTGAACATTTTGTGCTTAATTCTCCTTTTTTAAGCCTTTCTTATTGCCCAAGTAACCACAGAGTATTTGCTGCCGCAGCTGTTTCTCATGCATGATGTAATTGTTTTATTAAGCATTATTTGTTTGCATAGATCAGATTCTGTTATGACTGTGAATGGTCATTAAATCATGCCCAGTGCCACTCTGAGGCTGGGAGTTTCAAAAGTTCATGGCATCGGTTTAACTCCAAAGCAGTGACCTAAATGGAAAAGACTGCCATTGGTTCCCTTGCTGTGTTTGTAAACAGTTTATAGCAGTGTGTGTAGACTAAGACAGCTACACTGGCACTAAGGATAACTACCTAGGACAGTTTTGCAAAAAAAATCCCAAACAAATTTCTAGACATGATAGAGAAAAATCTCTGACTACTGGTGATAAATTAATAATTTAAAAATCTAGCAAAATATTAACTTCTAGGTACAGTATACTGTTCTTGCAAAACTTTTTTCTTCTTGAATACTGACCAAATACAATTTGTCCACAACTTTGTGCAGTTTTAACAAGGCTGGTGGTGCCTAGAATTATGCTAATTAAAATATGCCACTTTCAATTGACATTCAGTTGATCATTGCAGAGAAATCCTGATACCATGCTACCACACTGTCAGGATTTGACAGGCACAGTATTTATAGGCTGTGAAGAAGACAATGGGCCCAGGACATAGAAAATAATGCCATCTGTGTCCCTGTATTAATGCTTGTGAGCTGCAAAATAGTCACACGTGCTCCCTTGAAATGCATTAGCATGGTTAGAGTACTTGTTAGTCGGCATTAAGAAGGCTGTCATGTGAATCTAATTTTGCTCAGATTGTAGGAAAATACCGATTTGCCTGTCAAGAGAGAACTTTAAAAATCTGTCTGAGGAAATGGAGGAGGACACACTATAATGTACACAAAGTACGTGCAAAAAGGTAGATCTTGACCTCTTACTCATCTGGGTTTTTCTCAGAGTGTAAGCAAAGGGTACTCAATGGCATTCATAAGCAGCAAGCAGAAATACTTTCTCACAAAGCTCATGATTTCCTTGTGGAAGCCATGGCTGCAGCCAATGGCAGATTGTAAGCAGGACTGTAGAAAGCTATGTGTGTTTTCATGAACAACAAAAAAGTCTACATGATTTAATGTATGTGGGGAAATATTTTCATTTCATTCAGACAACAAATCAAATTATACTGATCACTTCTGTTGTGGATGGGTTATTCCATATCTGCTACTAATGGATGGCTTGTATCTTATTCTCTTAAGCTTTCTTGTCCCTTTCCAGCTACAACATACCTCCTTTTCATCTGACAGCAGTAGTGAAACACAGTTAAAATTTTTCAGGTTCACTCTTCTGTTCTCTCCTCTGAATTCATTTTTCTACTAACAAGAGGAAATACTTTTGGGAGCCGTTGTAGCTGTTGCTCCCAAACAATGAATGAAGTCTCTCAGATGAGGTATAAGTTTATTAATGAGGAAGGGCAGTGAGTCTCCCTGGTTCTGTGATGGGATCACTTGGCCCTGCTAGCTCCAGGCTGGGGTGAAGTTGCACTGAGGGGGCTCATCTGCAAGAATGGCACAACCCATCCTCCAAAGTCTCTCTCACCTGTCACCCACAGAAGTAGGTATAGGATGAACTAGGTTCAGAAATTTTGGCATTCTTCTGGATCTCCTTGCTCTGAGTTTGTTAGCAAGACAGGATGAGAAAGCCACAGCTAGAGAAACAAAAATTTTATTCTAATGCTGTGTAAAACAAGTTCATTAAGAAGTTTTCCACCTTTTGAGATTTTTATTCTGATTTCTGGTCTACTTTCCTTTAACAGACAGATTTTTCTCCCTCTCTTTAGTTGTTTTTCATTCACAAACAGAAAAAACTCTTTGTGCTCATCATGTGACCTACACAGGCATGAGAGCTGGGCTCGTGCAAACCTCATGAAGTTCAGCAAGGCCAAGTGAAAGGTCCTGCACCTGTGTCAAGACAATCCCAAGCAAAAATACAGGCTGGGCAGAAAATGGATTGAGACTAGACCTAGAGAGAAAGGCTTGAGGATGTCTGCAGATGAAAAGATCAATATGGTTCGGCAGTGTGCGCTTGCAGCCCAGAAAGCCAAATATGTCCTGGGCTGCATCAAATGTGGGCAGCAGGGTGAGGGAGGGGATTCTGCCCCTCTATTCTACTCTTGTAGAACCCTACCTTGAGTGCTGCATCCAGCTCCAGGGCCCTCAACACAAGTAAGTCATGGACCTGTTGAAAAAAAACCAGAGGGAGGGTGATGAACCTGATCCAAGGGTTGGAGCTCCTCTGCTATGAACACAGACTGAGAAAGCTGGGGCTGTTCAGCCTGGAGAAGGTTCTAGGGAGACCTTATAACACTTTCCAGTACCTAAAGGGGCCTTGCAGGAGAGCTGGAGAGGAACTTTTCACTTTTCAGGACATGTTGTGATAGGACAAGGGGCAATGGCTTTAAGCTGTGAGAGGGCATGATTATATTAAATATGAGGAAGGTATTCTTTACTGTGAGGGTAATGGGGCCCTGGAACAAGTCACCCAGAGGGGCTGTGGACTCCCCACGCCTGGAGGTGTTCAAGGCCAGGATGAATAGGGCTTCAAACAACCTGGATTATTGGAAAGTTCCCTGCTCACAGCAGGGTGGTTGGAACAAGATGATCTTTAAGGTCCCTTCCAACCCAAACCATGCTATGATTCGATGAACTTTTAATTGACATAAGATATTCTGTGTATGCAAACTGGTGTACTGACATGATTCAACCTATTGCAGTACCTTTTTATTTCAGCAGTCCTGATAAGGATCTTTCATGATGTGGTGCAGCACGTGCTGAATATTGAACTATCACGAGTACATAGAAATATGAGTGCAAATAAAGATGTTTCACAGCATTGGAAAACTTTTAAAAAAATGGCAGGCATTAAACTGATGCTGCTGTGTTGAGTGGGACAAGTAAAGAAAAGCCTTGAAAAAATCCACTCTTTTACATGTGGGCTTTTTGCTCTTTCTGAGCTCATGATTTTTGTCACCAAAATTCTGTCAGTGGCTTCTCTAGTCAAGGTGAGACTGACATGCTGGACCAACTACTTTTCAGGAGTTTCTCCACTTAATAAAATCCCAAAGTCCGGTCAGATACCTGGACTCTTCACTGATGCATAAACAGTTGTCCTAACTACCTTAAAATGGTGTCTAAACTAGAAAACAGCCCTCTGGGAAATGCTGAGAAGAAAATAGAGCTATGGAGTCCTTCAGGCTAATTTCTGCTGGGGCTCAGTACTCAGCACAAGAAAATTCTGTGTAAAAAATAAATAAATGCTCTTGAGGAAAAATAGCTTACTTAAACCAAGAGCCATAGCACTCCTGAAATGAGAGCATGCTGATAAAGTGATGTTGCATTTCCTAGTGGGTTCACATGAATAACCAGTCAATCAATCATGACTGGTTGTTTTCTCAGTTTCTAATGTATCTGACTTGAGTTCTTTATCCACAGAATACAATTTTCTATTTCCTTGTCTGATCCAATAACAGCTTGTGTGATAGATGCATATTCTGCTTGGATAAAATGAAGGGATGAGAGTTGCAAGAAGATATTTGAAACCAGTTTTCAATAAAAGGTAGGAACCAGGACTATTCTGGCTAATTTCATGTGACATCTTTGTCAAAGAGTTAAAGTCTAATAGTTAAAGGACACACTAGGAACCTTAAACTCTTGTGTCTGCACTGACCCACTTTATAGTCTTGGATTAATCATTCATTTCTCTTTGGCTTCACCATCATTCAGCAAACTAACTCTGTAAATGCAGGAGTCTAAACCTTTTCTTTTGCTCCATTTGGACTTTTAAGGGTTTTTTTCTGGCTCAGTTTTTCCTTTGATGGGATGCATACTGGGATTACATGTTCTTGGTAGAAGAAAGGTGCATTTTGTTTGGAGAATATTATGACTGAACTTTTTGTCCAGTGTACTGAAAGCCCAAGTTCCTTGAACCTTTCTGATTTTTCTGCCTCCCCTCTCTCCCTGATTTTTGTGAAAATATTGTGGACATTTGTCCTGTCTAAATACTTTTTTTGGGTATGGTCTTCATTAGCTCCTCTGTAACTTGGTCTCTATTATGAATTTTGGTTTTATTTGTTCTCTTGGTTCCCATGGTACCTATGGGAATACCTATGGTATCATTCCCCAGCTACCTCGACTCCTTTGGTCTGCATACTATGGACTGGGCATATGACAACTATAGCTGAATGGAAACTATACTGTCTAGAATGTGTCTCTCCTAATGGTCTGCCTGAATTTTGGTCTCTTTCCAGAATGGAGAAGACCTTTTTTCTTCTTTCAATGCATTTCTTGTTTCTCATGCAAAGGTCCAACAGTTCCATTCCCGTATATTTTATTAATTCTGTTCCAGAAAACACTTTCTGATGTACTCTGCTGCTACTTCTTATTTATGGAATATCTTCAGTCACTTCTGTTTAACTTCCTTTCTTCTCCATTAAACTAATGTAGAAAACCCAGTGTGTTTTCTCTCAAGTCAGCAGAACAGCCAATCCGACACTTTTGAATATCCAGAGGGTGTGTGAAGCATCAGATCTTACCTTGAAAGTTTGAAAACAGGAGATGAAAATCTGCCCTAATCTTCCTTTTTTATTTTCATGGAGTTCTGTCTGGCAAACCTCTCTGGACAATCCATAATCCAAGAACACCTTATGCAAGAATATTACACACACAAAGTTGTAAATCACACTGGCAGCTTCTGCTTGCATTTTGCTCTTTGCTGGAGCCTGTCTCAAATAAGACCATTGAAATCAAATGAGTCACTTACTAACTTGGAGTAAGAGAAGAATCTGGCTTCAGAAAATTCAGACACCTTTGTAACAAAGGTATGATATGACTTCACCCAACCTAAACAAACATGGCACACCCAGCACATTTTTTTCCCTGCATCATTATTTTTTTTCAGATGTGGATTATGAGGCCATTATTTGGCTGCAATATCAGTCTCAGAAACCTCAGCGTTTTATCAATCAGGAAAACATGTGATATCTTTTTCTCTAAGATTGGGCAGTCACTTTTTTCCATGGTGTGAAATATTCTACAGTCCTTTTATTCTGGGCTGGTTAAAATCTGTTCATTTCTTACAACACTGTTTTGTCTGTACTCCTACTCAGAGGTATTTCACTGGCTTATCTCCTTTTATTATTGTTTAAGGGTAGAAAGTGTTTCCAGTTGCCAGCTGATAAAATAAGAAGTGAATGACAGTAACCTAAAATTTTATGAAAGAATCTGTTTTTTAAATTTAAATGTAGCTGGCATCACTTATCTTCATATAGCTTCTGCCTATGTGGAAAAATCTCTCTTTTTATAACAGCTTGTCAGCTGAATAATAGAATGGGGGGAGCCAACTTGAAAGACATGGCTGATTGGTGCAATTGAAAGGGGCTTTACAATTAGAGTTCTGGCAGAACACAAAAAAGAAATTGTCTGGCCATGAAGAACGGAGCCTACTTTAGAATTCCCTTTTCTCAGCCAGATAGCATGCATCACTGTTCATGCATTCTCTTGACATTGAATAGAGGACTTCAGAACTACCACCCCAAATTATCCCTTACTGTTTGGTTCTATTTGTGATATTTGTTTGGGGGAGGAAAAAAAAAAAATCTCTATTACTGACTGTAATGGTATGTGGCTAAATTCCATTCCATTTATGCACTTAATCTCTTAAGCTTGTTTCCCCTCCTCCCCCCACTTCCCTCCACCCCCCAATATTGCAACACACATTTTACTTTGATTAACTCTTTTTAGATTAGAGGGAAAAAAACCAAGATTCTTCTTATTCTCATCTTCTCTCCCTTACCTTCATTTTACTTCCTTTTTATCTTTCATTCCCCTTCCTCCCCTCCCCCCGATGGTTGTGTATGTGAATCAAAAAAGGAAGGAAGCCCTTGCAGGTGTGTTTTGGATTACAGTGGTATAACAATGGGCCAACCTTCAATTAACTCCATACCTATTCACAGGGAATATTTGTTCCCTTGTCTCCAGCATTATTTAATATCTGAAACCGTCTCCTACTACACAATGTACCTGATGAGAACAGGCTTTCAATTCCATTTAAACTCTTCTATGCCACTCAATAATGCACCAGGGTTTTTTTATTTATTCTTAAATAATGATGCATGTGAGTGTCTAGGTACAAAGGTAAAACAGAATGCATACAACAGTGAGGTATCTTTCGCTGCCTTGAAGACAGTGGTGGGGGAGGGAGGGTAAATGTTGGTAATGGCATGCATTTGACTCCTTCCTACATGTAAAATCAACATGCTAAATATTTATTTTATATTTCCATAAGTCTTAGAGATTTAAAAGCCCCCCTGTCAAGGTAGCTTTCATCATTTTTACACTATATGTTTTAAATTGCTGTTATATATAACAGCCACTGAAAGCTTAACAGTGACATTTCTTTCTGACTGAAATACTTGCTGTTTGTAGTTACAGAGCTGCTCATTAGGGCTATTTTTATCCTTTCTTTTAAAGAAGTACAGGAGAATGTGAAGTTCCCAAATCCAGGCAGTAGCTGAAGAAGGGGAAAGGAAGAATCAGCCTCGGTTCTGTTCTTCTCTGTTTACTATGACCAAACCTATTTTATTCAGAAAATACATATTCCAATACAGTGGTTTGGTGTGGTTTGGTTTTTTTTAAGCAGCAAAATCATGGATTATCCTGGTTAAATCAGTGGTTTTGTTGAAGGAAATGACACAGATCTATGAGCAACATCTATATTTGGGGCAAGGGGAAACAAATATTTAAAGACTGGGGGCTGGAGGGGAAGGCAGGTGAAGAAAAAGAAAAAATTTCACATGAGAGAGAATACATTTTTTTTTCACAGCTCTCCTCATGAATTCTCATGACTTGCTGCAGCCCTTTAAGAGAGTGTGAGATGGCTGGCATTGTTGGCTACGTTCCCTGATCCTAACATTTCCTATGCAGCAAAGATTTGAGAGAGGTTTACCAGTACTTGAATATTCAGATTATGCTATGGATCTTTTGTGGAAAGCCTTAAAGCTTTAGCATAATTTGAGGACAAGTCTGCATTTTGAATTGCAGCAACAATCAGACAGATTCATCTCTCACAGTTTTGAACTAGGGACAACATGATTTATCTGACAAGAGCCTTACAGAGAAAAGTGTCTTATCATGGCTGCGATTTAGCCTTGCTCCAGTGTCATGTTGAAGGCTTTCCCAATAAACATGGCTATATATGAGTTAATAAAAGAGAAAAAAAAGTAATTTGAACTGGGAAGACAAAGGTGACACAAGTATTTGGTAGACAACTTATTTTCACTTGTGCTATTGCCTCAGGTCCTGGTGTGGCTCACTTGAGGTAACCTGTGGGGTCATCTATTCTTGTATAGACTTTGGTTTTATTTTTCTTTCACAATAGATGAAGTCAGTCTGAGACCAACTTCTAGGCCAGCTAAAAAGATGTACCTTTAATTACCTGGTGGCAGCATTCTTTACTGTGTCAGCTTTATGTTTGTTCCACTCAAAATAACTCTGCACCAGACTTTCAGAAGTTTGATCCCAAGAGGTTTACTCTAAGGTCTGGATACTCAGTCCTCACTCCCCCCTCCTTACTCCCTGGAATCTAGGTCAGCCCAAAGTGACAGAAATGCAGGCAGCTGGAATTGCTACTCATTTTGCAAACTTGGGCTGGAGTGTGTAATGAAGGATGATTGTGCTACCTGGAGTGAGCAAGGGAATTTATCTCAGTGATATGTTATTCTCCTTGGTGCACAGCTCAGATTCCTTTGACTCACTCCAAATTCTGAGTGCTTCCTATTGCTCTGTGCACTATCACTGGGCTGCCTTCACCTTTTCAAGCATCTTTTCTTAATGCAATAGTCTTGTAAAAAAATTATCCCCCGTGAAATGGAGAAGCGGGAAGGTACAATAACAAGTGAAAATCCAAAGGCAAGTCTAAATCTTCATTCAAACTCACCGTGAAAGTGACCTTTGCTCTGATCTGGAAGCCTGTGTCTCTTATCTACAAATGATATTTCTCTGAAGGATGAGGGTGCTGTTTAACTGTATAAAGGTTTTCACTTAACAGTACTACTTTTATGCTGGAGCTCATAGCAAACTTTAATCCTTCTGCAAACCTTTAAATCCTTTCCCTCCTATGTAAATTTCTTCACAATTCTTCACAAAAGGAAGCTTTCCTTCCACAGCAGAATTCATTTTTCTCTGTTTGTGAATCAGAAATAGTATTTCAAAGACCTTGAGAGGTCAGCTAGTCCATTTTCTCCACCAGCTCAAGCTCAGCTCTGAAGAGTCTTCAAGCTTTTAAAAAACATCAAATAGTGAAGACACTGTAGTTTTCTTAAGAAATTTATTTATAAAACTATACTTAATACTGTAAAGTAGGTTTTTTATGTCTCTTCCAAATCACTGCTGTTGCAGTTGACTTCTGTGCGCTGGTACCTCCTCAGCCCCACTCCTCCTGGGTCTGCATATGGGACTGCCACAGCTGCAAGGAAGAGACCTGTCCTATTCCTCTCTGTGGACAGTCCCCTCCAAAGCTTAATTGTGTAGTCAGTTAAGTGTCAAAGCTGCTGATGTGTTTACTTCTGCCAGTTTGGGCAGCAGCATCAGGCTAAGGCACTTGTTGGTTGCTGGTGATGAACGGGAGTATCAAACCAGGTACAGTGAAGTTGGGCTTTCTCCCACCTGCTAATGTTTTGTGTCGGACTTCAGCTGAGGACCTGTTTACATTTTCATCCTTGGAAGGTGAATGAAATAATTCTGTGCCAACAAAAACATTAATTTGGAATACTTATAACAGAGGCTTCAGGTTTGGGTCAAACCCCTTTTTTTGTGTGTGTACACAAATAAACCCACTTTGTTACCATAATGCAAATAACTGTAAATTATCATCATAATCAAAGGAAGTAAGATTCTTATTTTCTCTGAAATAATTTATCCTTCTGAATTCCAGGCACAGAGCAGTTTCTAATAAATAATTTAGGCTATTTATGTATCCTCCAACTTTTGATTCTCTTCACAGATTCCTCTTCAACATCTTTGGGAAAGTTGTTGGGTTTTCTTATATTAGACAGAGAACAAGTCAGACAATTGATCATATGAAGGAAAGAATGGAAGTTCTCCCTCATTATTTTAATTTCTCACTAAAAAACCCTTCTCAATTCTGTTTATACATATAACACGAATGTTACATCTGGGTGTATTAATACTGATTATAGTCTGAACTGTTTAAGGAATCTCAACCCAAAGTAGAACTTTTTCTGTCATTAATTTGAGTTATTGCCACTTGTGTCAGCACTATTTAAAAGGAATCAATGAAGGTTTCTGAAGAAAAAGCCTTGTCATCGACTCCCAAATGGACTAAATTAATTAAACTGTTGGAGCCAAATCTATGACATGTTTTATATATTGTTACTTTTTATGGATTTGCTGCCGACATTGATTGGATTGAGAAGATGAGCCTTTCTAATAGGACAAAAAAGAGATTTGCTAAGGGTTTGGGGGTTTTTTTGTTTGATTTTAAATGTGTTTGTACAAATTAACATCAAGGAGAAAAATAGTAGGGCTGTCCTAGCTAAGCATGTGAAGACCTTCACACATCCAGAAGAAAGATAGAAGATTTTTTAAAAATTTCTTTATTTTTATTTAACGTATCGATTCCCAAAAGCACAAGGTGTGAGAGAAAACTCCTTCAAGAAGTGTGTTAATGGGCTGAGAAATCAAAAGAACTCACAGACACAGCTTTTCCTCCTGCAAGGGACTGTAGTAAAAGTGTATGGAGAGGAGGAACTGTTGATGCTCTAAGTGTCACTGTTAACAGAGAGGAAAAATATCCATTAGCTTAAGCTAACCTGCATTGTAAAGCTTCAGGAAGAGATACACAACAGCTAAGGTTAGTCCAGTGAGGTTAATCTCCCTAGGCTCCTTTCCACAATAAGCAGAGATAAAGGTAGACTGGACTGTTGCCAGAATGAGTTTAAATCAGTCTCGTTCCCTGAATCCCCTGCTGCAGACCAATTTCTTACCTTGGCAGTTTGGGTGAACCTCTGGGAGGGTGGTGTCAGAGGCCTTAACTACACTGAGACCACACCCATGGATTCCCCTGGCAGGGCTAAACTATCCTGCAGCTGATCCAGAGTTAGGCCAGAGCTGCCATCCAATATCTTACATGAAGAGAAACAATCATCTTTGGTGGCGTTGCAGCTGCACAGTGGCAAAAGATGAAACAAAACCCTCCCAAACTCGGGTGGGTTCTCCTTCCCCTTTGAGTAGGCAGGCTTACGATGGCCCTCTTCTTGCCCTTGCAGCACCTGAGCATTCTCAGGTGCAGGGCCAAGCTGGTGGCATTCCAGTCAGCCATTTACCTTCACTCTCATGTAGGTTGTGGAGTTCAAGTGGAAAGAGGGAGCAGAGGCTGGCTGAGGCTGGCTGATTGAGCAGCAACAATTATTTCCATTATTCTTGCAAAATCATGATCTAAGTTATAGGCAAAGGCAACCATTTGGCAGGCATCCAAAAGCATATGCCTAAATCTCCATGTCTGCACAGAACATAGTAGTGTAGGATCTTGGCCTGTGACTCAGACACTTAGGCAATGCAAACAAATAAAAAAAACTTTAGTAGGGATTAATAATTGGCTATATGAGAGACTTTGGATTGTATTCCAATTTACAGTAAAGATTCGGCCTAATAAAGGTGCCCTGGAATGCACCAAGATGCTGCAGCTTAACCAAAAGGGGGCTTCTAGCCTCCTGTACCATAGTCCCAATGTACTTTCTGAAAATGCTTTTTTTCTTTCTTATGACTTTTTTCAGGAAAAAAAGCCCTGGAATGTCTTGCTAAAGATAACGGGAAAGAAGAAAAATGAAAAAGAATGTAAATGTCCACTTTAATTATTTCCGTATCTTTCGACTAGATAGGTTTGCACAGTTAATTGCAAAAATGATTAAGACAAATGCTATTAGTCACCATTTAAATCCTTTTTAGAATAGGAGAAATGTTGATAACAGAAATAAGCTTATCCCAGGCCAATGCATTTTACCAATAATAGATTTACTGACTAGAAGGTAAATGAAGGAGACAAAAAATTGAAGAGCTGTTAGAGAGTGGAGTCACCCTCTAACACACACAGTTATCCCAACACTTAGAAGAAATGGGACAGAGAAACATGGGTTGAGGTTTCCTGTGTTTTGACCTCTTTTTACGGGGAATGAGTTGTACCTGGAAGAAATGTTTAGTTATTTTCTAATATAGTGTTAATTTTCAGATGAATCTGTTAACAAAGCCATGGCACCAGGTAAGGTTCCATTCAGACAACCAAGAAAAGAGTAATTAGTAAGACTAAAGATAATTAGTAAAACTAATTCTCAGTTTGGAGAGGATAGAGAAACTCTTTTTCCTGATGCAGATTCTGCTGTTACCCATGACATGAAACACTCAGTGCTCCTATTGCTCTTCAGTTAGCTTCTTTTTGGGGCTCAGTGTACAGTGACCCTCAGCACAGGCCATTTTACCAACACAAAATAACAAGTTGTTCAGGGGTAAATTATCATTGCTGGTATTGAAGTTGTGATATCATACCGGGAAGGGAAAGGCACTGCTTTTCTGAAAAGCTCTGGGTGGATGCTTCTCTGGAGGGTGGTTCAGGGTCTTTTAACTGCAAAATCTTATCTAAAAGGGGGAGACTCTCCAAAACATCTCTTCAGGATCTGGCCTGAGTGACCAAAGGCCAGAGTATAAGCTATGATGTCTCCCGAAAATTATTTACTATTTCAGCATCTGTTTCTTTGACTATTTTCTCTTTTTCTACTATGAATGGGTTGGTATCTATCCAAAGAATGTCTTTAAGTGTTTTTTATCAGGCTTGCCAGTTGTAATTTGGTCATGTTGATTTTCTCCCTAAGGCCAATTGTAAATTGAATTATAGCAAGAAACAAGACATTTGTAATGTTGTCAATACAGTAGGAACCTGCTTAGGTTTTCAATTTTGGTGGATTTTTTTTTCTGGTTGCTTTCACATGTTGAAAATTCATTTGTTGATATTCACTGCTGTAAAAACTGACTTAAATGGGCCCATGAGCTGCAGAGGCTTTATGTTGGAGTTCCAACAACAGGAAAGCCATGTCATTCAAAACACTAAAGAAATCAGAGATTGATATAAGGCTTCAAACATTTACTGGGGGCTTGTAAGGCTGGTATGGAATAATAAGTAGATTTTATTTTCCCTTCTTTTCGGCATCATGGACTCTGACTAGGGTTGTTTTTTTTTTTAATTAATGTTTATGGCTTTTGGCATTCTCTAAGTAGATCAATAACATCATGCAGCTTTTAACATTATTTCTGGGAAAGCTGCTGACACTTTCAGGACATTCCAAGGGAGGAGTCTGTGCATGACCAGGTTGTTTGTCCATTCAGTGTGAATTCAGAGGGATGAAAAACAAGACAAACTTGACATTTTTGGAGACTATTGTGCTGTTTGTCTCATAGAGAAAATAGGGTTGACATTTTAAAGCATGCAATGAATGGTATGTAAGTAATGCTGTGCCACTGATTTACTGTGCAATCAGCCAAAGTGATCTGCTTGATTTTACAAACAGCGATTTCTGGAAACCTAGGCAAGGCACAATAAACCGTTCTCACAAGCTAATAGGTTTTCATGTACGGATTAAAAATATTAGGGAATTTTTTGTAGGGTTGTTAATTTTTTTTGTTTAGTGGCAGTTTAGGAAGAGGATGAACAAGTGTGAGAAAATCATTATATATTTCTGCCTGAGCACCTAATGTCCTTCCCTGGGAAAGAAGGTGGATGGGAGCTGAAATCCGTGGAACAGCCAGCAGTGTGAGAGCCAGGGCTGTGGCCTTGCTCACAAATGAGTACATCTGCTTTCTTTTGTAAGAATGCAAGACCCAGTAAGAAATACTAACAACATCCAGTAGTGACTAAGCTAGATTAATACCCTCAAACACAAATGGAAGGTTCTTATGGCAAATTTTGGTTTTGCTGTGTTAGAGAAGAAGGGATAAGGAAATAAAGAACATTTTTTACTGTTTTCCATCTCATGTAAATTGTCCTCATGACAGTTTGTCATAGATCTTCCCACTACACTTGCTTTTGCTAGGCAGTTGTGATGTTTTTAAATCTGCTACTTTTTAAATTTTTCTCCCTTTTTTCCTGGCATGGTGTTAATCCTGAGCGGAAGAAAAAGAAAAAAAGAAGTAGAAATGGTACCACCCATGTTACCTAGAGTACCCATCTGTCATCTTTGTTTAACCTCTGGAAAATAGTTAATTTTCCCTGGTAAATACACTGGTACTGGCATTTCCAGGCTTGGGACTGTGTGTCCTTGTGAGCCCTCTTCCAGAAGTGAATTTCCTTGTACGTGATATGGGAACTGCTCTGAGAAGCATTCCAGCCACAACCTCTCACCCCTTCCTACTGCAGACTGAATTCTTGACTTTGAGTAACCCCCAATTCACTCCAGACCATGCAATTGTAGGATCATAACTCTTCACTTTCACTCCGGGAGTCACTGACACATCTGAGAATGAAAATATTTCTTAAAATACTTCCAGCTTGGAAATTTTTTATTAGGAGTGGGGTGTTAGGAGGCATTAACATCAGCTTTTCCCCTCCAACCAGAGCCTTGTTTGTGAGTAAGAAGCGTGAACGGGTTTGGATTCCAAACATGCACCCGCCCTCACTCGTGGGGAATCTTAATTAAGGAGTATGCTGCCAGCCCCTATACATTTAATTTTCCTAAATATATTCCAGAAAAATCTAGTAGGTTTATAAAGATTACCATGCCATTAAATCATAATAGTAGAACAGAGATTTTACTGAACCAGAAAACAAGCAAATGAATAGAGGCAGAGAGATGACAGCCTGCTGTGAAACCAATGGATACAAATTGGTTTCCTCTAGTCACAGTTGCCTTTAACTGCTTTAGATTCTCAGCAGCTTTTCATTAAGAATCTCCATGCGCCCTTTTAGAGAAGAAAGTGCATGACTCCTTTATTTTTGGAAATGTTGGTACAATGTGTATAATATCAGCTTGAGATTGGTAAATTGGTAGATTGTTATTTAATGTCTTTTGGGCACTAGTTTCTCTACAGGACTAGGTGGGTTTCCAACTGCACATGAATAAGCCACACAGTGCAGTTATTTTTGTGGTATTTGCACAACTTGTTATTAGGGCTGGTGGAATGGCATTTTAAATATTATATAAGCTTTGGTTCATTTTGGGTTTGTCCCCATTTTTCGTTTTGTCATATAAAAACATCCCTGAGAATTACCTGCTTCAATAAAATGAAATAATTCTTGAAAATGTTATTGTCTCAAACAATTTTTTTCTCTTAGGTTATCAAAGTACTCAGAGTATACAGCTTGAAATATTCCTATGTTTAGGCATATGAACTTGCATGGTTTTAAAATTTCCTTGGTTAATTGTTTTATTTTCAAAATCAGCTTTTCTCTTTTGTCTTTTTCCTAGAACAAAAATCACTTTCTGATAAACACTGAGAACTTGCTTTTTCATTAGGAATCAAATACCATATTTAAAAATATTTCCCATAAAAATCATCACTGATGCTCAATGCTGCCTAAGATTTGGATCTGGTCCAATTATTGTTCACTGCTATTCAAGGAAGTGTTAATGGGAAGAATTTTCAGGACGGAGAGCATTGCCATAAAAAGACAGTAATCCTGTATTGCTGGAAATAGCTGTTACTCAGAGATTTCCCCAAAACTCTGAGGTTAATTTTTGGTAAAGAGCCTCAGACTTAGTGGCTTACCTAAATAAACTAATCCTGATGTTACTGAAATTGGACAGTAATACTCAGAAGGGAATCTTTCATCCTTAGCAGGATTTATGGTATGGAAATTGCTGAACACTTCATAGTGTGCTAGTTTGTGACCTGGGGTTCAGAAGCACAAAGGAATTACAGAGATATATGATAATGCAGGACAATAGTTTAACTTCTGAGGTTGTCTGAGAAACTGTAAAGTTAATATCTCATTTCTTCTTCCACCACCTACTAACCCATAAGATCAAAGTGGGTTGTGTAGTCCTGGAAATAAGGAATTGCCTAATAGCTATGGACTTCATTCCCTGAATTATCTCTACAGGAGAATAAGGCTTGAAGAGATGACGACATATGTGATAGATCAGACACACTTCTGGTTCCTAGTTTGGGCAATTAGGCAAGACCTGAGCTAAGCACAGAACTCATCACTTTCAGCTACAGGGGTGACCTACTTTGTGTGTATTGATTCAACTCCTGAAATTCAATATTTTGTGTTAACAGAATTAATGCAGAATTCAAAATGTTTTGGCCCAGGACTCCAGCTGATGTATGTCTATCTGGGTAGATATGCTAGAGGAAGCAGCAGTTTGAATCTTACCACGTATCTTCATCTCAGCACCTGGTATTTTGAAAGTGTGTTTATATTAATAAGTAAGCCTTTGTGTCAAGTTTCACTCACTCACATGGATTTCAAGGTGTTTTGGATCCCAGCCACATCAGTCAGCCCTATAAAGAAAGGAAACTCAATTCAGGAGACATTTTAGAGCATGGTGCCTGAGCACTTTTAGAGCTTATCCAAAAGCACCATAAATTGATCTCTGTTTGGGTGTATGTTTGCCTGGATTTACCACTACTGTAATCTGAACCAACATCATCAGCAATTTTCTGCAGCTGCTCTAGCTTGATAGAAACCCAGGACTGTCACCGAGATTTTACAGTAGAGCTGCTCTAGAGATCTTAATGCTTCCCTGTATTAAGATCCTTGTTATCTCTGCTAACTTTTATTTACCCCACACGTCATAACGCCCTCCGCCAGGCTAACAGTGCGAAGGACATTGGGAGCCCACAATTCGCTTTTGTGGTCTTGCCTGGTAGGAACGTCAGGGCAAATCTTCAAAAGCAATGTTCAAAAGAGAGGCTGCTAAAGAAGCCTGAGAAATGCAAATCCTATTTAAATAAGGAAATGATGTTCTTCAGTGATCTCAATAAGACCAGCTTGAGCAAGCCAGGAATGCTAACGAAATCAAAAGACATACAGTCTGGCTTGACTGGCAATAATACTGTATGTGTCGTGGAGAAACTGTAAATGACAAAGAACCAGAATGCTTCAAAGTTTTGACGTGAAAGGGACCAGCAGGGTGCGATTTGGTTGAGGATACCATTGGTTCAGGGCCACTGAGATTATTTAGGAAATGAACCATCCTGCCAGAAAGGTTTCTGAGTACAAGCAAAGCAAAGTCAGAGGGGAAAAAACAATCCCTGACATTTACGCTTATACAGCTACTGTATAAACTGAACTCATTATGCCATGATAGGGTTTTTTGTTGGGGTTTTTTTTAAGGTTTTTTTTCCAAAATGTCTGTCTTTCTCATTCAGAATAGTCCTTTGAGGGCTGCTGCTGTATTTATCCAGGCTACTGGGCCAGATGCATGAATTCCAACTCCCTCATCAAGAGTGTATAAAACACTGAATGAGAATGGGAGGAACCAATCAAATAATGTGGGCAGAGCTGGAATTCATCCTAATTTGCTACATACCCTAGCCTAATTAATGAAGAAAGAATGGCAGAGGATCAATTGGTACAAGAGCATACCAGTGAAATGGATTAATATCTGTGAGGCAGTTTCTGCATTAATAATCCAAACACCAACAATTACAATTGCTACTGTTTATTATCTTTCACTGCTTATCTATTATAGTTGTACCCGTTTCTGAATCAAAGGCCTCATTGTGCTAGGCAGCACACCAGTATGGATCAGAGAAGCAGGTTCTACCCAGACATTTTGATTTCCTGTGACATGCACTAAACACAGCAACTGAGCAAAACAGACACCATTGCTTTTGATATACAAGGGCTAAAAGCTTCTTTCACTTGTGATAAAAATGTTGTTACACACCATTACATGGGTATATAGTAATTGAAAAAGACAACATATTAAGCCATATTTCACTAGCCAGTTGGTAACGATTTGTGATGATGTATTACGCTCCTTAAAGTCATGTACTGGTCTAGTTTGGGGAAGGAAAAATTGTATCAGAATAAGAATCTTGGTCATTGTATTTTCACAACGTTTTTGTGGCTCTGATCAAAATAAAGCTTGCATACTATTTCCATATCACTCTTGGAGAAGCACTTTAGCAGGAAAGGTGTTTCTTTTGCCCAGTTGAGAAAAATGTAGGAGAAACTTAATGAGATGCATTAGAATTTCAAAGCCTCCATCGGTATAGATCTTAAATAATAAGTAGAATATATCATTAATGGCTATTTGAAATTCTAGTAGAGTTCCAAACTGAAAAAAATATTAGTAACAAAGTCCTGGAACCCTGTCAGTTTTCATCAAATGAGGGCCTGCTCCATGTTCATTGGCTTGATGGTATATTTGAAACAGAAAGCAGAAATATTCTGCACACTAATTTTAAAATATTTGATGACAAATATGCTGCATTTAACACAGCATAATGCAGTTGTGCCCATTATGGAAGCATTCTGATTATTATAAGTATCTTTAAAAAGATGTGTATCAATTTATTCTAGCAGTAAATCCTAGATTTACTAAGATCTTCACAAGATAAATTGTGCAGCTTTCTAAGAGGAAGGAGCATTAAAGAGTTGATATCTCATACAGTGCCTGCAAAGATTAGAATAGCTTACCAGTGTACATCAAAGATTTATCCACCTTAAGCTCCTACAAGAGAAGTTATTTTTTTCACACTTGCACATGCTGTGCATGCATAAGTGAGTAATGTTAAGCTGAGATGAAGGGGAGGTGAGGTATATCTGATGCCAGCAAAGACAATATACAGATGAGTAAAAGCTATTTTGTAGCTTCTAGCTGCCATTTTCACAGTTAACAAATGTAGGTGGAAACATTTCTGGCTTAATGCAAGAATATTTATTTGGCTTTTTTATTTGTCTGCTCTCCTTAGTCACCTTAATGCAAAAATGATTGCATGATTAGGTGACATCCTCCTTTAGATGAAAATAAAAAAATCTATAAATTAGTTTTATTTGTCACTTATTTCATTGTGAAGGGACTTACATTAAATTTGCTGTTGACATAGAATGTTTAAAGTGTTATTCAACACAGAGTATTTAGTATAAAATCAGTGACAGATTAGTTCATGGATCACTGCTAAACTTGAGTAAATGGGGGACTTTCTCACTTTGGGAAAGAAATGCTGCTTCTAAAAAAAGAAAAACACTGCCAACAGCAGAGTTCATAGAATATATTGAGTTGGAAGGGACCCATCAGTATCTTTGAGTCCAACTCCTGACCCAGCACAGGGCAACACAAGATCCCTCCATGTCCCTCAGTGTTGTCCAAATGCTTCCTGAGCTCTGTCAGGCTTGCTGCTGGGTCACTTAGTTGGCCCCTTCTGTGTTCTAGTAGGTCTTTCTTCATGCTGAAGATTTTTCCAAACCTCTTATAAATGGAAAGATTCCAGATGAATCCAGTGAGCTAGGGCTGAATCACAAAGAGCTCTCACTGCCTAGGGAGTTCCAGAACTGAGCTTACCACCTGGGGAGTGTGTTTTCCATGAAGGCACCTGAACTACCCTCTCCTATGGAGGCCTTTTTTTTGGTGCTCAGCCCTCAGTCCAAGGATTTCAAGATCAGGAATTTTTCACAATCAAGTTCAACATGACTTACTGGCAGTGCAATTCTTATTGTGCTGTGAGACAATAGAAATTACAGTTCCAGGAGTCTCTATCAGAAAAATCAAGCGTAACTGAGCGCTTGACTCTTTTTCTCTCAGTTTCTCTGTATTAATTCTTTATTTCATCCCTTTGAAAAACATGCTGATATCTAGAGTATAAATAATGTATACAAAGTATACCAAGGGACACTGAATTTACCATTCACTGCATTCAACTCTGAGATACATTTTGACCATACAGCTTTTCTATACTATAAAACCCCAGAAATATCCTAAAGCCCACTGCTGCATGTCTTAGGGAAAAAATTGACTGTAGGCAACACCTACAGTCTGTTTCCAGATTTTAGCACTCTTCATAGGCATTAAGTTAAAGGCAGTCATGGTGAAGTGTTGGCCTGTGATTTGCCACAGGCCCTGACAAAGCAGATTTTTAGATAAAGTCAGCATCAGAAACCAGGGTGAGAGTGGAGGAGGAAGGACTGTGCTGTTTTTCTGTATTTTAGAAATTGGGTATTCATTTCTGGAAAAAGCCCATTTTAAAAAAGCACGCAAGCACAGCTGTAGAAACAGTCTCTCCAGTATTAAAACAACTTAATCAGAAAGAAAGTTATTCTTAATATGGTTTTTTTCAAAAACTGAGGGTAAATTGGAACCAATACTGTTATGAATCAGTGAAATGTCACAAATATGTGAGGAGAGAAAAATATTGCTCAATTCAAGCTTTAAGATCAATTACTACAACTAAACTAATGACAGTCTATGCAAGCAGAAGTTTCAGCTTACATCCTTTCATCCTTAGACCTCAAAACTCACCAATATTCTATATTGAGACAAGGATTCAAACAATTATTTTATTCTTTTCATTGCTAACCACTTCGTGTCAACATTAGAATTAATTTTTAGCAATAACTTGGGTTGTAATATGGTTTTGTACATCATACTTATTCCTTAGGATAGCAGGGAATGCATCAGTTTTGGTAGAGTTATTTGCTTTCCATCTACTAGAGATGTTTAGGTATTGAGCTACCCAACTAGAGGTTAGATATTGAGCTTAGACAAACACCTGACTTTTACACTGCTGAGCTCAAGTCATGGCTCTCAGTGACTCTCAAGGCTGTGGAAGGAAGAAGGGAGTCTTTGAATATAACATAGTCTTGTAAAAAAAAAAATCTGCACATATCGTAAAATACGTTTTCATGTTTTAATACAGAGTGGTGCATCAATATCTCGGAATTTTTCAGACTGTCCAGTGTCAAAGTTAGTGTTTGAATAAAAACCTGATTTAATTTCAGTCAACGAATGGTTTAAAAGGTATTGTCAAAGTGTTGAATGCTGGAAGTACATTGTAAATGGTAACACTGGTGAGTTGAAAACTAGTGGTTATTATCTGATACTTGCTTAAGTAAATAAGCTGATACTTACTTTTGCTTAAAAGTTATCAATTTATCTATCCATCCCTGAAAAACTGCACACTAAAGTATCTGTAGACCAGAAACATAATGAAGAAATTCAAAGGTAGAAGAAACACACTGATTATTTTAATGCCTCTTGGCAATGTAGGAACATGACTAGAGAGATATAACAACCCACCAAATTTTTTTTCATCTGAATATTAAAAGAAAAGCACCAACTATACTGTGAGCTTTTCAAAGACACTATACCATTTAAAGATATTTTCTTGTGTCATAAATAATATCACATAAGGAGAAAGCAACTAAAGTTACACTCAAACACCTTACATTGTCTTTGTTATGCAGTCCATGTCCAAGACCATCCAGCCTCAAGATCACAGCAATTAATGACACTTGCTTATTCCTGTGATTTCCTGCTGATAATTGTGGCACTCTCAAAAATAAACAATACCATTCAGCAGGATTTTAATTGAACTGGCTGCAAGACAGAGCTGGAAGATGTTCTCAAGGGAAGCAATATTCATGGCTCTAAGTGAGAGCAAGCAGAAGAGGCCAGAAGCTCTTGCATTAAGACTGCAGAGCCACAATAAAAACCTTCTGTATAACAATGCAACTGACTTTTCATAGAGCTCACCATCCCACTACCTTTTTAGCAGCATATGCTTTTTCTCACTTAGCAAGCCTTGTCTATCCTTCCCTTCATTCCTCATCCCCCATGCCTCTTGCTTGGCTTTCACCTTTCAGACTCACAGCAGTGTTTGCAGATGTGACCCTCACATATCAGGCTGTGTTCATCTTGGGAAGTAACATTCCAGCATTCTCCTGAGTTCAACTGCAGAAATGCAGAAATTCATTCAAAAAAAACCCAAAAGCCTGAGTATGAAATGAAAGTAATTCTCTTTCTTCCTGCCTTCTGCCTCTTTTCCTTTTTCTCTCTTTTTCTCAGTTTTTTAGCTATCAATAGGATTGTATAAGTATTTGTGATAAAATAAATTCAAGGAAGAAAATACAGGCTCTTTTAATAATGTTTCATTTAGTCTGACTTAACCTTTTTGAAAGGCATTTTTGCTACACAGGACATTAAAACTAATCCTATTCATATCAAGGACCAAAAGCCCCACAACCCACCACATTAAAAATTCACTTTACAACTATCACCAAGTCAGATGGTTTAGTCTTGATATCTTGGCACCTTTCTGCTCATTTATATTCCTCACTCCCCTACTGAAAACCCTTGGTAATTGCTAGTATCTTTTTTCTTATCAGGGTAGAAGGTTCATTTGCAAAATCCTCACACATGGAAGGAGTGAGCAGAATATCAGAGCGTGAGCCTGCATGTCTGCGTTGGAATCAGAGGCGTGCAGCGAAGTTTTGACTACGTGGCTTTTATAGAGTACATTTTAAACAGTTCAGCAGGAAAATACTAATTATCATGATGACCCATACATAACATCAAGCTTAGGATTTCAGTGTTCAAAAAAGCTACTGTGTGTAACCCAGAGAGCATTTGGCTCACTGAGTGGTCTGGACTACCCTGTGCAGTGATCTAAAGCGGAGTGAGAATCAGGTGGAAATGTTTATGAGCTGCTGGCATGTTGTTGTCATGACCATAGATCTGAATTTTGCTCTGCTCAGGGAAGATGTACAAGATGCATAATTACTCATTGCTTATTCACTGCGCACTCAGAAGCATTTGAAGTTTCTGCCCTCAGCTGTCGGTGCCCTGCTAACCACTCCTGTCCCACAGTACACGTGATGGAACATGATTTTTGAATATGTATCACTTAAATCCATGCAAAGGCAGACAGCTGAGCTTAGACCTTCATGTATTTTACCCACAGATAAGAGATGAACAAGTGTAAGTGAGAGTCTACATACAGACTTGCACTGCTCTATTTAAAATAATGCAGCTGCCTTCATGGACATTCTTTCTTTCTGTCAAAAGTGCCTTTTTCTTCTTCAGTTTAAATGTAGCTGCAATCAAGGGATGCTTGGGCAGAGGAGAATATGAGCCTGCTGCATAACATCCAGCACTGATTTGTCTAAATATGGTGAAATCTCAAATTAAACCTGTATAACTGCAAACATAGACAAGCCCCAAAACTGATGTTAAAGCCAAGAAAGCTGAAATGTTGAAATGTTCTAGCATCCAGATTAAAATTAGTTGTATGGTTTACACCTGTCAATTTAAGGAAACCAATTAAACTGCTATAATTTGAGCTTTAGTCAGAATGAGAGTTTCCACACATGGTTTTACAGTGAATTAATTAAAGGTCTGTCTGCATGGGAAATTTGACCAGAATAGCTCTCTCATAAGAATGTGTCTCTTTGTAGATACACCCATTCCAGAAATGCCTGTTTGGTTTTGTTGTGGGGTGTTTTGTTTTATGTTGTTTAGATTTATGCACCCTTGAATAAGGAGATCTGAGCTTCAGGTTGTTTAGAAATACCTTAGTTTAGAAGAAAAGGTTCCAAGCAGACAAAGCCCTTAATGCATCTAAAACCACTCTGTCACTTAACTCAGTGTGTAAGGCAAGGAGTGTTTTTAGCCCACATATTTATTTTGCATATCCAGAGTTTGACCGCAGAAAAATATTTCAATGGTAATTCAAAAATCCTTTGACAGAGAGGAAAGCATAATTTATCATGCTGTGCTGGCTGATTTACTGTACATGTAAGCTCTACTTATCACTTTGAATAACACTGATGGATTTAATTCCAGACCACATGAATGAGCCAGTATTTTTTTCTTTCCAGCTCAGTTGTGCAATACTGTCATGTGACAAGTGTGCTGAACTCATAAGGCAATCTGCAGGGCACAACAAGGTCTAGGAAAATCTAGCCAAGAACTTAGAGCCACTCCTTTGGGAAGAAAACTCTTGTAGTAAATTCCATGTGTACTTATGGAAGCTTTTTAGATTCAATAGTTGCAAGGAATCTGTAGTAGAATGTGAGGATTTTGAACAGCTGTGGCTGGTTGCAAACCAGCTTTGAAGGAATGTCAAATTAAAGATGATAGTCAGAAATGATAGTCTGAGATCAAGAACATAAATTCCTGCCATCAGGGAATAGTTTTTACCAGAGCTTGAGAGTGAGTCAGAGTGAAGTTTCACCAAGATCAGTGTTCTGTTTCTGGAAGTGGGTAGTAGGGGATGCCTAAAAAAGAGCATAGGAATAAGGCACACATATGGTTTTCCCATAGTATGTCTTGGGGAATATATTAGTATTCCTCTAACATCCAGCACTTTGCTGCTTAGGGGCTTCCTGAACCAGAAATGATTTCTTAGTACTAAATTACCTTTCTAGAATTTTTATTACACAAATGTGTCTTTGTGTCACAAATGTGACAAATGACTCCATGTCAGCTTTGGCCACCATCTCTGCTTTGAACCTGCCACCAGCCAGTTCACCTGATCCCCCCACTTCTTGTGCTAGAAAAGACAGATCCCAGACTTCCATCCTAATCCCTTGCAACTACAGTACATAGGCGTTCAAAATCAGCATGTTGGTTTGGATCTCTCTAATTTAGTGTAAAATTCAAAATAATATTATAGTCATCAATTTTTTCTTCCTAAACTTATGAGAGAGAGCTACAAAAAAAAAAAAAAAAAAAAAACAAAACCCAAATCCAAACAACTTAGGTATATAAATACCAAATTCATTTAAATTTTCTGGCACAAACACTCCCTACTGAGCTAAAGGTTTACTTTTACCCCTGAAGTGCAGGCACTTTGGCTTGGCCAACTCTGTAAGTGCTTGTCTTAGCAGAGCCTATATCATCTTTTCTTAGGTCAGGAAAGTAGCAAGACCTCTCTCTTCTCCCTGCCCTCAGCAGCACAATATATAAAGACAAATTGCTGCATTTTAGGAAAAGGAAAAAAAAAAAAGCCCTGTCTAGAGATGGTAGAAAGCTCTAGAAAGGAACTATTCTGGGATGCAGGTCTCTTCATGGTCCAGTTGCTCTCTGGGCACCACATTGCCTAATGGAAAGTAGTAAATCCTCTTATAGCTGCTGTCTGGACTGTGTTGTCCTGTTCTTTTAGTGCCTAAGTGAGACACAGACTGTGAACTTTTCCATTTTGTCTGAGGTGGCAGGGACAAAATGAGCCAACAGCTTTCTTTGAGCAGTTTGATCAAGGAGAAGAGCAAGTTTAGAAGGGCTTGTGTACATGTGGTCTCAGATTGCTTGCTGCTCCGAACATGCCATTTCAGACACTAGGGTTGCTTTTGTGTTGTTTTTAGGTTAGTTTCCAGCTAGATCAGTGAGCTCGTCTGCCTCATCCTGCAGCCAAATAATCAGTACTGATGGGCACAAAAGAGGGTGAAAAAATTAGAGAGAAAAAACTGGGCAGGGGAAGGCCTCTGATGGATTCCATCCTGCCTGGGGCACAGACATCCTATAGTAGTTTATTGTGCTTTGAAACCACATCTAAAAGCTGCTTGGACACCACATTAACACTTGTGTGAATCTCTCTGCAGCTAGGCATGCATTTTAGCAAACATCTGGACTTCGGTAAAAGACTTTAAAAGCTGGAGAAGCCACTATGCTCCAAAAAAAAGAGCAGTACAGTTCTTATTTGCATTGAGTGTTAATTTTCTTTCCCCTACCCGAGATTTTTTGACTTTAGCTTCCAAAAGTGAAATGTGATTACATTTATTTCTGCTGGACTAAGAGCAAACTGCCGCCTGGTATCCTTTGATTTGTAGTTGTACCAAAAATCAACTTAGCAGCGCGTGGATGGAAGATTAACAAGCTCCTCAAACACCTCAGTCTTTCATTATACAATAAGCTTTTCTGAACTAGAAGCAACTTTGTCACTCCTCTTTCAATGGCATAGTTTGAGATGATTTTTTCTTGCAGTGGGGACACAAGGCCCAGCCACTGCCTTGTAATATCTCTGCAGGGGAATACGAACATCACGTGCCTGTTTGATATTCTGTTTTTATGCACACACCCGAGCTGTTTTGCCTTGTTAGCTGCAACATCACACAGAGAGCTCATGTTAAGCTGCTTTGCTACCACAACTGCTTTGAGTATTTCAGTATTCCGAGTCCTGCTCCCCCCCGTTTGCATTCATGGCCTACCTACTTCTTTCCTAAAGGTGTGTCTTTTCATGTGTTTCAAATGAAAGGAAGTGCTCAGGAATTGCCAAATTAGGTCACAGAAATTAATCATCCTCAGTATTTACTATACCACCCATACATGTCATCTGCAAATTTTACCAGCAGTGACTGTTCTCAATACTACAGATAAGGATGTTGTATAGCATTTGGTCAGGAACAGATTGCATTGGGACTAGCTCCATAGTATCGTGGTTCATTATTATTTTCTTTTGAGATCTGTCAATTAAGTAAGATTTAATGAGAGAAAGTTTTTTTAATTAGAGCTAGATGGCAAATGACTTTTCCATATTGCAAAATCTTCAGGATTTAATGCTTTCCTTTCCTTTCCTGAAATAGACCAAGAGCCTGAATTTTCAAATTCATAAGGGTGAAGAAAAAGAAAAAATAGAAAGAAGGAAGGAGAAAATTGCATGGATAAAAGACTTCTAGTTTCAAAGCTTGGATAGTTTTTACACTTACATGGATTTTTATTGTACTAGTATTTTCCCTACTCTTCTGAACAACAGCAATCAAAATTCCAGCCAAAAAAAAAAAAAGTCTTCCACTGAAAAATTGTGAGATACATGAAAAAGCAGAGAGAACATCAAAATTTAAAAATAGCT
Organism: Monarcha castaneiventris obscurior; assembly: GCA_026261815.1. Taxonomy (NCBI): domain Eukaryota; kingdom Metazoa; phylum Chordata; class Aves; order Passeriformes; family Monarchidae; genus Monarcha; species Monarcha castaneiventris. The sequence goes on along the minus strand of JAMPIT010000230.1, from coordinate 9,080,943 downwards.
AATCAAAAGGTTCTCTCTTCCTTACAAAGACCATAGTTTTGGCAAACTGTTACTTGCCAAACTGAGTAAGTTTTAATCCATTTAAGAAAACTTCACTGATTTTTGTATAGTGATAATTTTATTTTCAGAATGTCATGCAGGACTACATCAAATATCTGAGGAACATCAGGGAACAAGTGTTCAGTGAACTGTTCAGATACCTAATGTGTCATTTATAACCTGAAGTTCAGGACCGAGATTCACCACAATTCAGACTAATTTTCCAAATCTTAAAAGATGCCCTGAAATATTTCCCTTGCCCAATTAGTGCCAATCAAAAGATCATTCTTTTTCCATCTCTTCCTTTGAGTTTCAGCTGTTTACTTTTCAACAGAATTTTGTTTATAATTTTCTGAATCAGTGTGTGGTGTTTGGGATTCCTGCTGGTAAGAATTTAGCTCTTTCCCATACAAGGTAGAGACCTACCTGTGCCTTGAAAATATGATTTACAGAGCTAGAGCCTTAATTTTCAGCTATTTCTGTCCTGAACAGCACTCCTAAATCTTGTTTTGAATTATAGCCCAGTTATTGTACCAACACTTACCTTCGACAACCATACTTTCAGTGCCATAAAACCCCCCAAAACTAGGTAGGTTGTCTGACAAGGATGATTTTCTACACACAACCCTGCCCCAGTTTTATTTACATTGCTTGTGCTACTGCTCTGTAAATCTTTATGTATCCCTTATCAATTTTCTTGTGATTATGCCCAACAGTAGTTCTGGGATTAGAATCCTAATGTTACTTAGTCACCTTTTTTCAAACTAGTTTAACACTTCTGTGTAGACAAGGTCTTGAACAAATTATATCAGTGCAGGCTGGTTGTAGCTAGATTTAAAAATTAATTCCAAAAACATTCACAGCTTTGCATAAATCAAAACATTTCTTATTCTTTCCTTGAATTTCCCTCAGAAACAAAAACACTCTCCATGCATGAGAAAACTAATTCTTGCATGCAAATGCTCCCAAGGAGAAAGTTGATTATTTCAAAGAGATCCTCAAAGCAGGAGAGAATGGCTCTGGCCCAAACGTGCAGAAAAGAGAGTGTGCTGCTGTATGCTGAGGACACCCTGGACACATTTCAAATACAATTTGACCCATGGGTTTGAGATATTGTGGGCAGCATAAGAGAAACCTTCAAAGCCTTGTTTTGAAACTGTTAAAATTCAATGACAACATTTGCTGCTTTAGAGTCAATGGCACTATACCAGGAATTAATTAGTTTAGTAAAACTGAAAGAAATTCCACACCCTCTGAATACTATCTGGTTACTGGGCTGTCCCGGGACACCACTGTGAGTACCTTGTAGCCATGACTGCATTAACCTCACAGTATGCCTGTGAGGTAGGGAGATATCAACACCCTCATTCTACAAATGATTAAATAAAGAGTGGGGAGACTTATTTCATATCCCTTAACAGACTTCCTGAGTAGTAATCTATGACATGTCTACTGTAAATATTATCTATTTTATGCCTTTATGCCTTCATACAAGTTTATGGCTCTTACTCAACTCCAAATATTCTATCAGGACAGGCGCAGGAAGGAAATATTCTTCATCACGAAATTGGGATACCCCCAACTGCAACCAGGGACGTACAACAGCAATATGCTGAGCTACATTAGAGCCCAGAGGAGAGACAGTTTCTGTATGTTGAAACTTTCTAGAAATTATTTATTCACCATCTCAAAGGGGGAAAACAAGGGAAGCCCTGTTTCGCAAAGCAAAAATCGGGGCCAAAAAGTCAATTTTTAGTTTTTGGAACAGAAGTATAATTTCCAGTATTCTCCATCTTCCCCAGCTAAACTGGGCCTTCTGGTTACCCTACCACAGTTAAAGAGCTAAACCTCAGAAAATGCCCTCAGAAACTTAATATGTACAAACTGGGCAAGAAACCTTAAACATGGATAAAGTCTAAACTCAGAACATGGAGGTTTTCATAAACAGATATACAGCATTACAGGTGTTTTGTGTCTCTTTGTAGCTGAGAAGATTTTTCATACACAACAACCAATGTCCAGGCAGAGTTTATCCATGAATATAACTCAAATGAAAAATGTTCTGATAAATCTGACAAAAAAAGGACAAAGAGACAAAGAAATGAGACATCGTTGATCCAACAAGTAACACCAGGTGCAGTGGCTGGCAGAAAAACACCTCGTCACCTTCCTCCATGTCTGATGCACATGACTTTTCAGCATGTGTTGATTGACAGAAGAGCCATGGCTGTGTACCAGTGCCTCATGAAGGCAGAGTCTCAGCCATAAGTGGGGCAGAATACAAATGAGATGCTGTCTGGTGCACTTTGTCTAGCCCTAGATACCTGCTGTTGTGGAATGCTGCTGTCACTTCATTGAATGTCTGACTGCCCACAGATTAATAGAAAATGTGGCAGAGAGCAAGGAGTTCCCATCAATGGAAATATTGAAGAAAAGGGATCTGACCTGAAAAATCTACCTGAAGGACTACAGAGGAAAACCTTACAGACAGTTAGCAGATGGTGTTGTCCTCTTGGATATGTTTTTATTGTTTCCATTGCTGTTTGTGTTAGCTACACTTGCAAACCTTTTCTTCCACTTAACATGACCGTCTATTGAAATCATAGCACTGAATTTGTGACACCACAATTATTTCCATGGCAACTGGCTACTGTCAAACAGAGACACTGCGAGGATGGCAGCACAGGACTGATATGATCAGCAATTTTAGTCTGCCAGTGAATTCCAAGCTGCTGGAGAGGGCACATGGCGGCAGGAAGGCCAACAAAAAAAGCCCTGCACTAATCAGACATGCTTGTAATGAAAGCAGGAATAATGATCTTCAATCATCCACAGTTAATGAACACTTAATTTGTTACATCCTTCAAATAATAATATATTAAAAGAAACCCCACCTTGGAACAACAGTAGCAAACCATAACAAAGCGAGTTATGGGTTCCAGCCCATCAAAAGGCAAACAAAGGGGAAATCACACTTTTGTCCTTGTGTCACGTACCAGTCATCATTAATTCAGTTGGAGACAGATTTAAGTAAAAACAATTGACTTTCTGTCCATTACAGAATGAATTCTGATAATTTAGCAGGAAAGGATCATGTTGGGATTTAATAAAATACTTTTAAATGTCACATAAAAATATTAAAAGTCAACAGTTTTGGTGGTGGTTTGTAGGGTTTTTTTTTACTTTATGTTTTCTTTTCTCTTTAGTGGTGCTCTCCAGTAGAACCATTTGAAAAATAAATAAATAAATAAGTAAAACACAAACACGGGACATCTTCAGGGAGGCTTCGTCTCCCCTTAAATTATGAAACTCCATAATGAGAGAAATGTGATTCACTTGGTTATAAATGTAATGAATTATCAAATACTATCAAATAAGATAGCAACAAGAATGACATCTTATTTCTTCTGTATATGTCACTCACATGTCAGCTCCACCTTCAGGTACCCCCTGCACCCATCCTTAAATTGGTGGGGATCTAAACTGCTTAAAGACAACAATGTGAGCCATGATTTATCTATTAGTGCCCTTGAAATGTCCTGTAAACCAAGCAGGGATCCTTGCTGCTCTTGTTGAGCTTGAGGGTTGTTGATGTTTGCTCTTGGGTTTGTTTTTTTCCATAAACGGCTAGAAAACTGCCTACTAATTATACCTTGGGTACTATACTTGAGTTGTTAACAGCAAACACTTTTACCTGGAACCTAACTGTGCTTCTGCATGGCCTTTGTGCTGTGTGACAAGCAAAGCAAAAAAGACACAGACACTACCTTGGTAATCAAGATCCTCAGCAGGTGTAAGTGGATGTCAGAGCTGAAGTTTTGCTGTTTTACACCAGAGGAGGATGGAGCCTTTTGACCTTTACATTTTTATTAGCAGATCTCTGTCATCCCAGTGTAATCTAGAGGCTCTTATTCTATCTCTTTGTCTTCCAGGAAACGTCTGAAATAAGCATCGTGCTCTCTGGAGACAGAGGAAAGACTTTTCATCATCCAAAGCCCTGTCAGGTAAGTGATTATCTGCGAGTGTGTGCTTACGCTGACTTGCCTCCATCACTCACAGCAAACATGAGGACAAATGCTGATCACAATTCGCTGCGCTTTCCTGCTCCCAACTGTGGGGAACTCTGAATTTAGCTGATATTTCCAGATTAGCTGTACTCCAGTGCACATAGCTAAGCCTCACTAGCATGAGGTGATACTTGGAGTGTTTGGAATCCTACTGATTAACTCCTAGAATCTTAATGATGTTTCAGATTTTTAATTTCTCTGCCTTTTTTATCAGATAAAAGAATAAATAATTCTCTTTCCAGGCAGAACTGTGTAACCTGGATTGCCTTTTCACCATGATTTTAGGCTTAACTTCATTTTCTTTTTTGACTTCCCAGTAATTAATTTACAAAATATGCTTGCTAGATTTAAAAATAAGCAGCATTACAACTCTAATTCTTGTTTCCTATGAACAACATCTTTACACTAAAATGATGTACAAAGTACCATTTGTTATTTTAAAAGCATGGCTTTTCATAAGGCTCCTGTCATAAATAGGACATTTAATATTGGATTCATTGTTAAACCAGACGGCGTGTAGAGCTGGCAGCATTTTGCAATAAGGCACACAGCCTGTTTTATCAATGAGTTCACAAACAATCAATAAAATCTTGGGAAGAAAAGCACTCCTTCTTGCCCAAATGGCAACAGAGATTCATCACAGGAGTTTTATCTGTGGATATGACTATGCTTCTTTCATCTCAAGCAGCTACTAAAACAAAAACCCTTTCAAAAAGTCACGTTGTCAGGTGATGACAGTGGAAGTTGAAAGGGTTGTTTGGAAGGTTTTATTTTGACTACAGTATACTGAGAGATAAAAGTTGTGCTTTAAACAACTCATTCTGAGAAATATCTAGGTGTGTCCAACTCATGGCAGCGTAAGGTTCCAAGGAAAATATGACATATTCTTAGTAGGTGCAACAAGAACTATTTTCAGCAAGATTTTCTTCTCAGGTGAATTCTTTGCAAAAATGGTTTCTTATGGATCCTCTTTTTTAAAAGGACCATAGTTTATTTCAGCATCCATTACTCTGGCTATTATTTGAAGCAGTTTCAGATCCAATGGTGATCCTTTTAAAAGCATCAGAATCTGACACATATTTCCCCCTTTAAATCTTCAGCCCCAGCTGTATTTCACACCTGCTTCTACTCACATGATCAAAATAAGCAAAAGGCCTCGGGAAAACCAAAGTGGTTTTGTCTTTAAAATCCAAAAACCATCCAGCTCTGTGACTCATTTTGATAGGGTGACACCAGAGATAAATCAGATAAGCCTGGGTTCAAGCTGACCACCACTGCTTGGTTCACCCACTGGTCACTGGGAAACCTGCATCCACCTGCACAGCCTGAGGACTGATGTCCTGAGCTGGAGAGCCTGCACACAACAGAGCAGGAATCACAGGACCACTTCCTTATTGTTTCGTCCCAAAAATCAAGCTGCAGGTGAAAAGCAAATTTCAGCTGAAAAGAGCAGTAGAAATCAGGACTGCAACCCCTCCTTGGCATGATGGGGTTGTCTTAAGGTCAGACTCACCAGCCACTGGCCATTTAGCATATGATTGGAAAATATATCCAGTGGGATTTTGCAAGGAACACCCAGTCTTGCCACAAGTCTTTGTTTCAGAATAGACCAAAGGTCCAAGGTCTGATGGAGGTTTGGCTCAAAACGTGCATAGAAGCAGGCATATAAAAAAGCTGAAAATGGTGTAATTCAAATATCCTCGTTGGAAGGCACAAAGACATAATTTGAGTAATTGTATAGGAAAAGCAATGAATTGAAGTAGTGAATTGTTCAAAGGTAGAAATGCTCAGAAAATTGCCATGGGAATCCCCCAGGATTTTTTGAACAAATAGATGCATTCAAAAATTCTGGATTAAAACCAAATAATTCTTTTGGCTAGAAGTTTCAATCATTTCAAATTTAAAAATGTTTGCAGTTGGTGTTTTTAACAAAGAGGCTTCCTTCACTCTAGTTTTGAATGGATAATTTTCCTGTGTTTTCTTGTTCAAAGAATGGAATGAATTTTTAAGATTAAGCAAAATATAAATTTTCATTTTTTCTAAAAGTCCTTTCAAATTGGTCTTCCATGTTTTGACTAGAGACTGATAGGTTTGACCGAAACTACAGTATTCTAGAAATTATCACAGACTAATTTTGGCAGGATTTTGTTTCTTTGCAATTTTCCTGGAAAAAGATTCTGACTGCTACTTACAGCACTGGAATTCCTTGTGCCTTTTTACTAACCCTCACCATTGACATGCTATTATTACTTATGCAAATCACTTAGTTTGCTTCTACTTTAATATCGTCTTAGTAAAATAGCAAAAATTTCCTTGGTCAAAGAAGGTTTCTGAAGAATATTTATTAGACATTCAGAACACAGAGAGCATGTGTGGCTTCTCTGACAGTGGCACAAAATTTATACAATTATATTTGTTTCTTGGAATTATTCCTGATACACAGCTTACTAACACATGTGAGAATCGGACATTTACAATGTTAGACACTACAGCATTTATTATTTGATTCACTAGCAAACCTTTGAGTTACAGCTAGTGGTTGTGTTCCAAATATATGAGTCCAGAGCAGTGCATGTTCATCCAAAATCATTTAGGCTTTTAAGTCTATACAAACTTGGTGGTTTTTAATGTTTGTGAACCATATAAAACAATCTTGATTGAATTTTGGGTTGAGTTTAACACAGGTATAAGAGGGCCCCAAAGGAGATTTTTTATAAAACTGACAAATCTTTATCTATGCTCAAGATGTATTTTTCCTTCCATTTTCGTACCTGTTGGTACAGTATAATTGCAATCCTTCCACCCTGGAGGATAAATCAGAAGATCACGGCAGTACAATTGGAAGCAGTCAGGCTTCTTCCACAGATTGATATGTTTTGCTTCACTCACTCTAGTCTGCCTGCTGCTTTCCTACTTTTATCTCTGGATTTTCTTAGTCTGATTGCTTCAGACCATGCATTGTGAGCGAGTGATGTCACTGGCATGCCTCATGCATAGAAACCTTGTAGCAGCCAGTGAAATACAACTTGACAACATTCCTCTGGTTTTTCTCTGCGCCCTATCTGGCAAAAGACAAAACAGTTATAGCAGCCACACCTTGAGGCTGGAAATGCCAGCAGTAAAATGCATGTTTTTCTGAAGACTTAAAAAACTCTGTGAACTTTTGAATATTTTAAATCCCTTATAAAGAATACTGTTAAAAGGAATTCGTAGAACTGAACCTTCTTATTCAGCAAATTCATTCCCATGGTACATTAATTAACAAAACACTGTATGTCAGGCAATCATGAGTCATCAAGTTACTGTACAATACAAAAACTAGTGGTAGACAGACACCTTTGGAAAGTGACCCCATATTCTGTGTCAACCTAGATCAATTGCAGAATAATATCCATTAGCTTAAGCAATCATTAAAATGATTGGGTAGGACATGAACAGGCTATCTGATTAAAAGAAATATACTAAGCAGCAATCCTTGCTTGTTATTAATGTGGGTGAAGTTTATTCAGTAGTGATAAATTAGGTTGACATTGACTTTTAAATTGGTTAGCCAGTAATTGGCATTAGACGATTAGTGTATTCTCCGTAATTTATAAATTTATCATATTCCTTTATTGCCTTTTTTTTTACTTTCTCATAATTTGCATAACACTCCACTAGTAGTGGTCTGGCAACTCAATGTGACCACCTAGAAGGCAGCACTAAGAGAATAGTAAGTGTGGTTAAAGGTATGGAGCATTTCAGTAGAACACTATGATCTATAATGGAAAAGAGATGATGGATAAATTGCTGAATACCTTCAGAATTACAAGTATGAAGAAAATTAATTAGAAGATATTTTTTTATTTCTCCACCAAGACAAGCGCTAGAAGTCTTTGAATGAAGCTAGTGCAAATTATCAAATTTTAAAAATAAACTGCATTTCCAGACCACATGAAGCTGATACAAAATGCCATGTTTCTGGGAAGTTTATGGTTTAGTATTAAAAAGAAGAAGGGGTAAATCAGTAATTGTTAAGACCTGAAGCTGCAAGAATACAGCACCCCTGGGAAGTGTGTCACAACCTGCTTGCAGGTTTTTCTATCTTGCCCAGGGTGCCTTTAACTGGTAATTGTCATGGGACAGATCCTGAGCTAGATGAAGCTCTGATCATACTCAGCTGAACAGTTTTGTGATTGCTTACAGACCAACACACTGCATTACTGCACTCACGAGGCTTTGGACAGACAGGAATTGTAATGGCATTAAATTAGGCATGGGTTAGAAACTTTAGGCCTGTTGGCCTATTGTATTTATCCTGTCTGTAATAATGGCGGAAATTTCCTCTTTCAGAAGCTGAGCAGAAGTGTCCAAATTTTTTGTTTCCTGATTTTGAAGATCAGTAAAATTACAAATCAAGTTAGATCTATGTTAAGCAGCCCCAGTTCATACCAAAGATAAACACTTCCTAGTAGGCCTGCTAGAGAGGATGGTTAAGTATCACTGAGTACAACACAGTTAGGGAAAATGGAAAATAGCAGGTGTATATATAATCTTTTTTCTGAATTTAATCATGCAGCGGATTCTCAGCAGATTGCAGCAGAGTGGCTCTTTCAGAGGCACCGAGGATGGAAACAGCAGGAAAGTGTTTTTTTAAGGGAAAGTCAAGAAAGATAACCTTAGCTGAAAAGCCACTGTGAGCGAAAAGGCATGGAGAGAGGTGCAAGACGTGACAAGTTCAGAACATATGCAACTTTATAAGAAGTTAAATTGCTCTTCTGTGGCATTTCATGGACATGAGTCACTCATTTCATGATACACGAGTGAATCTTTGTGAGCAGACTGTAGGAGACTCTAGAGAAACAGCACTATCTGGAACTATCCCACATCTACTCAAACCAAAATCAAGATCATCTGATTTCAGTGAGAAGCCTATGCTAGAACCATTTTTCTTAGCCCAACTGACTTTTGTTTTTAAGACAAATTCACCTTATTTAGCCACTTGAATATTCATGTACTTACATAACTAAAACTTTTTTTTCAAAGAGGGGAACAAAAGGCTAAATGTGTAATATTAATTCTTAAAACACACAGGAAAGATAACATACATGATACTAATAATCACTGGCTTACCAGCATTTTAGTCTAAAATTTATTCATTTCCAGTCACCTGTTGTGGACAAGGATAATATGGTTGTTTCCCTTTTTCTGTGTCAACCAATCTGTTAAGATTTAAGTACCGTGAATAGCTTGAAAAATTTGATTCCCCAACCTGGGCTAACTTACTTCGCTAAATTTACTCACTAATATAATGAAATTGAATAAAAGATCACCCACCCATGTTCATGCTAAACAGCATATCAGAGCCTGACTAGATCAGCGTCAATGTTGATTTGTGCTCAAGATAATGAAATTTGAAAGTCTAGAAATGATAGGGTTGTTTATAGCAAGTTCATCTCTGTAAAATAATTGCATCCAAGTTCCCATAAACATAAAAGAGAGACATTCTGCTGCAGCTGGTTGAAAGGATGGTTTGATTAAGGAATATAGATAACATTTACAGCTTCAGAGGAACTTCAAAAGACTATCAGAGAAATCAGGAAATTTAAAAGACAGAATACAATTTCCAAACTTAAAAGCATTATTTTTCCTCAGACATCTAATTTAGATTATATACCAGAAGCCTATAATAAACCTCCCACAAAGAAATAATAGCACACTGCACACAGTATGGTTGTTCAACACCCCATTTAAATACAATTACTGGCCCTTTACCAGAAGCCAGGAAGCATGCTTTTCCATAGCAACAGTAAGAGTAAGGTCAGGATAATATTTTTGCAGCAAACCCTTTCCTTAAGAAGGATTTGGGATTACACTGTGGATTACATGCTTTTGAAATATGGTACTTCCAAGTTAAAATACACCTGGATCATCTCTCCCTCTCCCTTGGGATTAATTCTATTGGTTTGGAAAACCTACACCTGCCTCCTTACGCACCACTCTTCCCCAGTATTTAGTCAGAATACAGTAGCTTCAATTTTTACTTTAGCAAGTGTGTAGATGAGAAGCTGTAAATGTTCTTGCTAATTCATTGAGAGCATAGCTCAGGATGTATTTAATTAAAAGCAATGAACTGAGCTAATCTACCTAGTACATTTCATTGGATTTGGTCTAGTAAGCAACCTTTTAGATACCAGAATATTTAAAGGATAATGTATTGTTGTTTTCTTTTCCTTTTTTTAAAACCTTTTAAGAGTTTGTTTAGTGTTGTTTGCCTGTTAATATAAAAGATGATGGCTCTTTCCTAGCATTTTTTTACATTCTGTTAGGAGCTAGTTAACGATTGTGTATGACTGGTAAACTATTAGCATCTGGTTTTGAGGATTAAGCTTGCAAAAACATATGCAGATGAGTCATTTTGATCATGCGAATGATTCCATTCAACTTCTCTTAAATGCTTTGAATCATGGTCTCCCTCAGAATCACAATCCAGGGAGAGCAATGCTACAAGTGCAATAAAACAGCTAAAATGGATCAAGTGGCAGGCATAATTGACAGCTTTTAAAAAGTCAAGATTTCTTTTAGCAGCTCAATAATTTGTGGAAATGACCTGAATGTTTAGGAGTTTTTAATAGCCCCTTAAGAAAGCCCCTTAAAAAAATTTCCAAAAAGGGACAAATTTTCACTAGATTCCATGCAAACACATGAAGAACTGTTGTTTTGTGAAGTCACAATACTATTCTATTTGCTTGAGGGTATAAATATTTATGGAATCATAAGCATAATAATCTATTAATCTAATTTTTTGGGGAAACACATGTAAAAGCCTGGAACTCGTTACCATGAAAGTTATCCTGAATGTTCACACTCTTTCAGGAACATGTATTGGATTAGACTTCACTGGGCTGGGTTGGATAACAGGATTGTCATCAAGTCCAGGGATTATAAACATCACATACGACCCTCAGAGGCTGGAGAAACCCAGGATTTTGCTTCATAGCCTGCAGACACCCTTGTACTGGACAATGGAGCTAGGGAAGAAGGCTGGTGGCTTTGCTTTCTGCATTTTGGGGACTGAACCAAGATCAGCTACAAACACAAGATATCTGTAGGAAAGGGAGCTGTTGTTTCAAAGAAATGTGCTGTTAATGCAAAACATTACACTTTTTAAGAGAATATTAACCCTTATATTATATTCTCCTTTTTTCTCCAGAAAAAGAAGAGCACTCAGAAGAAATGGCAAAGGAGTTTTCTTTACCTACTTTACACTGAGTTAATTTTGTTTGGATTTTGTTTCCATTTAAAAAACCTCAGTAAAGTCTATGATTTCTCCATTTTATTTAATAGTTTATCAGAGCAATCTTGAAGGACAGACTGAATTGTGGAAGGAAACCTGGGAGAAGTCTCACAAAGGCATTCCTAGAGGTTTTTTTTTCTATATGTCACAGAAGGGCCTGTTGACACTAACACCATTTGGAGCACAAGTAAAGCAGACTTAAGGAACAGCGTACTTAATGAAAGACAGTGTTCACAGTAAAGCTGCACTATGCTTGAATGAACCTCTTGACCTCCTTCAGAAAATCATATTATCCTGTCATTCTTGTGAGAATGAATCTTCCCCCTCACTTTTTTCACTTTTTTTGAGAAACAACAGTGGACAGGGATGCTCAGGAAATTGCTTGGGGGATTCAAAAGAGTTCCTGCATGCAGTAGCCAAAGGACTGGTTATCACAGCATCATTAAGGTTGTAAAAGATGTCCAAGATCCTCAAATTCAACTTTTGATTGAATGCCACCATGCCCACTAAACCATATTTCAAAGTGCCACATCTACTAGTTTTTTGAACACTTCCAGGGATGGTGATTCCACCACTTTCCTCGGAAGCCCATTCAATGCTTATGCATCCTTTCAGTGAAGACATTTTTCCTAATATCCAACCTGAACCTGTGCTGGCACAACTTGTGGCCATTTTTTCTCATTCTATCCCTGGCTGCCTGCAAGAAGGGGCCGAACCCACCTCACACCCTCTCCTTTCAGGGAGCTGTAGGGAGTGAAAAGGTCTCACCTGAGCCTCCTCTTCTCCAGGCTGAACAACCTCAGTTCCCTCAGCTGCTTCCCACAGGATCTCTGTTCCAGCCCCTTAATTACCTCTTCTGTCCTCTGGACATGCTACAGTACTTCAGGATCTGTTTTTCAGTGAGGGGCCCAAAACTGAACACAGAATTCAAGGTGGATTAGTCTTGGCATGAGCAATAAGTCAAAGGATGTTTTCACCGACAGCACCTCAGTCTGCCAGAGCAAGGTGTGGTGGTATGGTAGCAGTTGGTAGACAGATGTTTCACATTTGAATCTTACTTTGTGCCACAAAGTAGATCTGATTTAATTTGGCTGTTTTTTGGGGTTTTTTTATTTTTGTTTTATAGAAATTTTGGGGAAGTATCCTGTATATCAAAGATATGCTAAAAGAGACTTAATTTAGGAAGACTAATGGAGAATTTGAATTTTTTTCACATCTTTTTAAATTACTACTTCATTAAAATTAATTTTCCTTACATTTCATTTTCAGTAACATTTTCCAATCCAGAAAAGTTTTGCTATAAAAATTTCTGATTACACTATAACACTACAGGTCTACATTCCTACTGATTTTTGCATGCATTCATTTCTAACAATAATGTAGCCAGATTAATGACTAATCATAAGCATAGCTAAAGATGGCCACTGTCCACATAAATCTAGGAACAAAGGAATCTCAAAGAAAGAAAATAATTTTGTGAGGTAATGCAGGCAGCATTCTACAGCTTCTACTCCTGGACATCTTCAATATGCAATCTCCAAACTTACTCCAATGTACAAACTGACTCCACTTGTACTTTACAGTGTTTGACTTTTAAATACATGAATCCTAAATGCTTTAAAGAGAAAAATAGGCTCTTTTTTTTCAAAATCTTCTCATGAATTTGTTCCTGCTTACTTTGAAGACAACGATGTCTTTGTACTCATCCCTCTCATTTCTTCTCTGCTATTGACAATTGTTATCTCCACATTCTTTTGGGTGGCACAGAGGGAAAGTTTACTGATCCCTCAGTCCTACCTACTACCTTAGAAGAAGAAAAATGAAGCAGAAGCTCAGCTGATGTATGAAGTGGGAAAATTGTGTGTATTTGAGTGGATCAGGAATGGGAAGCTACTTTATTTTTAAAGAGCATAAGCAAGTCACTTGCCCCAAGTCAGGTACCTTCAGTAAGTTTCTAGCAAAAAAAATCACAAAATATTTGTTACTTGAAAAATATGAGTCATAAGATAAAATGAATAAATCTCATAGATATGAGGTAGCATTAGGAAGAAATATATGCATGTTGAACAAAGAAAGTTCTCTCTATTTAAAAAAATGCCATGTCTCCAAAAATCTTTACATATGTACGTATATGTGTGTGTGTGTGTGTGGTGTGTCTATGGCTCCAAAAGTTTTATGATACATTTTAACAGGAAGTTCTAAAATAAGCTTGGTTTTGTTATTATTTTACTTTCTTTGACAGTTTTCTGACTACATTTTATATTATTTTTCTACTGCCTATTTCTCAGTTTCCCACAGCATGTATCTCATATGATGCTATCTTTTCTCACAGATTCCTTGCCCTTAGTTCAAAAGTTTTCTGGGATAGGGCAAATGTTATTATGGCATGTAGAAATGGCAGTCCGATAGAGTAAGAAGTCATTTAATTCTAAATAGACATTCTAAATCAATTCCATAATATGAAGAATAATAATCTGAGAGGTTAGATTCAATTTTAAATTAATTCCAAAATCTTCAACTTGAACTTCAAATCAGTTCAGTCTAACAGCTTGTGAAAAGCTGGATGTGCTTTTAATTTCAGTGGCAATGAATGGCACTCAATATCTCCCAATCTCCCACTCCAGTATGAGCCCATCATATTGAAATCATCTGAGAAACCTCCTTTTGCTTCCAGTGCCATTGGAACGAGGCTAAGTGTAAGATTCAAAATGAGTAATACTTGACAGTCCTTGTGATTGCCCTCTTTTCTCTGTAGAAAAAAAGGAATACTTTGAGTAGATTAATTCATAACTCTGAAAAAAAAAAGGGAAAAAATAGATCAAATCTGGCTTTTATAAAAGATCTAATGTTTATGCAAAGTCTTAAACAAATCAGCAAGCTTTAACAGCAGCAAGCTCAAATCAGTGAGGGTTTTGCTGCAAGTTGCTGGTCTAAGGCTACACTGCTGGATCCACAGCAAATTCTGCAGCCTCGGGCTTTCTTGCTTCCACACCTGCAAAGGAAGCTCAGTTCAAAGGAAGCTGCTTGCACTAAACCTAAAAGATTTGGATAGCACTAACTCATTTAAAAAAGAGAATTATGTCAGCAGAGGAACACGTCCCTACCCCTGGCACAGGGGAGTGTTTTCACACTGATGTTAACTCACCTTGTGCCCTCTCTCTCCTAGTGAATCTTTGCCCACAAGAAAATCCTTTCTCCCATATTTATTGATCTTAATTTTCTTACAAAACTCTTCCAAACCCGATATTTTATATGGGCTTCTCTTTTGCATGAACTTGTCACTTGTCCCTTGTAATATGTTTAACCTTGAGCAGAGTTCAGTTTTTTAAGTTTTTCTAATTTTTTGATTCCGAAGAATGTATGAGGTAACTTTTCTCACTGTGTTAAGCCTCATGCTATCCCACCAAGAAAAACTATAAGAAAAAGAAAGAAATACATATTTATCTGTCAGAGTTAATAATTATAGATATTACTATTCTTAATTTAAAAGCTCAACATTTAATTTAAAAACACACAAACAACAACAGTCTTGTTTAGTAAATGTAAAGAAAAATACTATATGGCCTTATTCTGAAATTATTTACTCTCCATCATTTCTGTCTCCAATTTTGGTGCAGGTTTAATGAGAATGGTTTTAACATAAGCTTTTCAGTTAAAGTGGACAAGATTACTGTTTTACCATGCAAAAAAACCCCATGCATTTTCTAGTATTGTCTATAGAGATGATTCATCTAACAGCATGTTTGGCTTGATCTATTAAAAACAGTGAATTTTTACATGAAGATGGACCAGCAAAATTTCTGATCCTGTGTTAAATCAAGTCTACAGGCACCCTTTAGCAAATCTTGTTATCTTTGTTTTCTGTCTTGTCCAACATTGTGGACACTGTAAAAATGCCAGGGAAAAGAACAATTTATTGACCTCTTTAGTCACCCCTTTTTCAGTATAGTGACACTCAGTCATGCAGCTGAGATCAGAGGTTTTGGATCAGATTGTTTGGATAAACAATCTAGTCTTGTCTTCTAATTCTTCCATGCACCCCTTCACTGTCAGCTGCTGGTGCAGAAGGATAAACCTGGAGAACGATATAAAGTCTAAGTTTTATCTGCAACTAATGCAGGGAAATAGGAGTTTCTACAGAATGGAGCAGCTGGTCCTGAGAATTAGGTGTCCAGTCTGTGATCTGCTGAATTTTACCATGAGTCTGGTCCTCTGAATTCAACACCCATTGATGTTTGCAGTACACTGTGTGCCCTCTGGAGCACATGATCTGAAAAAGCCTGTTCATGCCTTCATTGCAGATGAGTCTTGTGAAGGGATGATCAGGAGATTCACTTCAAAATGATGCCTCCAACCTGAGACCATGTCAATGCAGACACACTAAAGTGACCACTCACAGACACCCAAGGAAGAGTTTGCCCTGCATAAGAAAGTGAGGATAACTTTGGTGTGGTCTGCAAATTAAGGCATCCTCAAAGATTTCTTAATCTTATGTATAATATGATGGATGGATACTGGATTCAGTTTCCAGGTCTGCTACTGATTTACTACCTTATTGTCACCAATAGTCAGTAAAAAGTGCAGGGGGATGCTAAGGTAGTAAAATCCCTGGAAGTACTTCCCTTGTTGAGACCATGGTTTGTCTGCTCCTTATATCTGACTTGGTATTAAAGTTGTGTTAATTTGTTGTTATGAATAACAATTACTGAAGGGAAAATAGCTCTTTATTCCTCAGTATTTATTTTTCTCTCTGTCTTGTAACATCTGTGGTGACACAGGCATGTGTTACTCTGTACAGGCTGTAGCTAAACTGCACACAAGCATTGATGAGATCTCTCATTCCGACCAGTCCAGGTGGAATCAATAAAAGATGAGGGAAAACAGAGATCAGCTTAATTAATCTAAGGCCTTACATAGTAACTACAACAGATTTAGCAGTATTAAGAGTACATCTTTGTTTCCTTAGGAAAGTTGCATGAGTTCTTACTCAAGAAAAGGTGGCTTTTTTCAGTTTTTGAATATTTGAGGAAGGTGATCAACCAAGAATTTCTGATGTTTCTTTGCAATACATTTCTTATTTGAGGAGAACAATAAATGTATCTAATATTTTCCCACCAGAATGATCTTCATCTTTGTTATCATTAATTAAAACATCTTGTTTCAAATTGAGTTTCTGATTTCAAGCTTTTATTGAACATAAAGAAAATTGTCAGTAACACAACTGATTTCTTTATATAACCAGAAAAGGAGAGAGTGACAGATACAAGATATGGGAATGCAGCAAAGTCAAAGCAATGTAAGTTGTAGAATACAGAAGTATACTTGCAGTTATTATAAAAGTTACATCAATGGTATATTTTTGACAACTCGTCCTTTTTTTTTTTTTGTTAAAACAGTTGAGCTGTTAATCTAATGCAGGCAGTAAGTCATGGGATCTTTTTCAGTTTGTTTACTCTTGACATCCACATTTCTATAGTGATTGCATGTTTTTTGCAGCTATAGCACTACAGTTCACTTGCTGGCAGTATTTTCAAAGATTCCAAGAAGTGCTCCATCTTTATTTAATTTCAGTAAATCAGGACAATTCCCTAAGTCCATTATAAAATAGAATTTGGCAATTTATCAATTAAATAACTTGGGTACTAATTTTCTCTCTGATCTTGAAGTCTTTTGACAGGTTTTTCGGTAGTGTCTTGCACAACAACAGTTGAGATAAATGTAACAAGCACGGACTAAATCTTTCATTAAAGTTACATTACAACTTTTTAATTAGAAACCAACAAATTTGGTGTTTGTTGATAGCAACTTTGACAGATGAAAAACTGGCATTCATGTCATCAGACTTCAGCAGGGGTGGCATAAAACTCACAGGACACTGAGGACTGGAAGTCTCTGAATTCTGCCAGAGTTCCCTACATTGTCATTTAAACATTAAACACTCATCCAGGTGGGGATCCCAGAAACAACCTTTCTATCATGATGCTAAAGCCTGAGCTAATACAACTGTGTATGTCAATTCATCTCTCATCATCTCTTACTGGGTTAGATATTTTGCAGCCTCTAATGGAGGCTGCAAGCACAACCAAAATCCATAGCACTGTAAAACATACAAAACTACTGTCTTGTATAGCATGTAATCAATTCTTATTAGTGGTATTAATTGGGTTTGCAAAGGCTGATAACTAGGAACAAGAGCACCTGTGGCACTAATCCCTAACAGAGTTCTGAATGACATTTTCATAGTCTACTCCTCCCGTGGGTGAATTGTTATGAAGCCTAGACAAAAAATTGTGGACATTTGTACCTAAAGTATAACTCCAAGGAAAATAGTTTTTGGAACGGGAGTTGGTCTGAAGAGCATAGGACCTGGCAGATGTAGCTCAAACTGGGTCCCTGGCCTTTGTAGTCATGACTGACCACACCCATGCTGGTGAGGGACTCTGAACCAGCTGAGCCAGGGAGCTGCTGTTCAACCAGGAGATAGAATTTTGCTATCTATTTATCTTACACACAACTTTTGCTTTGAGTTGTGTGGGTAAGGGCCCAACCTTGTGTTTTAGTCAGCATAGCCTTGTTTTGATGTTACAGCTAGAGCTGGGAGTCAGGGAGAACCAGAGTGAAACCAAGTGTTTCATCCTGCCAGAAACAGAAAGCAAACCAGCTTGCATCTTCAGATCTCCAGGGACCTGCACCCAGAGACATAGGGAGGAAACCCAGGGATGGAGAGCTCTCCCTGCCAAGCTGCAAAGAATAGTAGTGACTGCAGGAGTGCATGCACTTCCCACTTCCTTGGAAACCCTAAAACAACCCAACCAGGTAAAGCTAGAGTTTGTAATACAACTTTGTCCCATATGCGGCTGAAGGCACTGAAAATGAGTAACCGTTCTATGTCCAGTAACAACTTGCTAAAATACAACTGGAATAAGCTATAACATGTAATATAAGCTATAAATGTACTATAATTAAGCTTTCTAGTCTGCAGAATCCTCCTTTCTCGCTGTTCATTCTCTGCTACATGGTAACAATTTACTAGCTACACCTTCCCAAAGTGACGCAGCGACTTCAGTCTTCTGATTTTGTCCTAGACAAAATACCCTATAACCATAGTTGTCTCACAAAGCCAGAGCATATCAGTCTCCTTTCAAAATGCATCTCTCCATGTTGTTTCACCTTCATCAAATTTCCCTGGCAGCATCAAATGTTAACATGCCTCCGTTTCCTTTCTTTGCTTTTACTTTTGTGACCCTTCAGTCCCTGAAGTTCTCTTCGAGTTTCATCACATTAGTAAGTGAAATCCCTGTTGGTTTTAGCAGGAATTCATCAACACCTAGAGAAGTACTCATCTTACCACTCCTTTTGATTTTCATCTCATTCTTGTTTGCATGCTTACTTCCAGCCATTACACTTAATCCAGAAATCTTTCTCTAGTCCAGGTCAATTTGTATTTCACTGTCACACAACCATAGCACCTTGCTGGTCCCAGTAATGTGAACACAAAGCTGATATTAAATTGACAAGCCACCTTTGGTATTCCTCTCTGCCATGAGAGTGAAACGGTGCTGACCTGTGTGCACTGCCAGGGACGACAGAAGAATCTCACTCATGGCTCTGAACTGGTCAGGATTCAAAATAATCCCCAGAGCAGCAGAGGTAGCACAGGCAGTTCACACCTGGCTGGAAGACTAAATAGATTTGTAAGGTCTTTTTCCATGTTAATTCACTCACTAAAAACACAATTGTAAATTTTAATCAAATTCAAGAAATATGCTTGTGTGAGAAAAGCAGTTCTTCTGGCCCTGGAACTAACTCATCACAAACTGTTTGCTTCAACAGGATCCAGCTGTCAGCCAGCCCAAATGAGAGTCAAAACCAATTCTTATTCTTCATCTACTGCTCGTCAGAAGCAAACTGCTTAACTCAACTTGTTTTTTTAATTTTCTAGGACAAGATTTTCAGTTTTAATGTCAAAATCCAATATTTCTTGGATATTTTAACGTAAAATAAGGCTTCTTAGTATTAAACAAAGAATTTCATTACACTGAATGGCATATTGCATTACATTTTAGATTTTATTTCAAGTGAGATATTAGCTAGCAAATGAAGTCTGTTGTTTCCTAAGGAAACCAAAGCATCAGTTCTTTTATACCATGGAGGAGCAACTATAACAGCAAAGAATGAGGTGGACCTTACACAGTTTACATATGGTGAAAGTTGATTTTCCACTACAATTTCCTCTCACCCCACTATGTCAATCCTTGTCAAATACTCCCTATCCTTCTCCCTTTCCTTTTTCCTTTTCCCTTTCCTTCAAATGCCCAAGGCTTCCCTACACCTCCTACATTTTACAAATCTAAACTTTTGTTTGCATCTTTCTAAATACAAAAGACTCCTATTGAGAAAGGAAAAGTCAAAAACTTTATAAGTTATAAAAGAAATATTAGCGAAAACAAGATCTTCCAGCAAGTTCTGAGTTTGTTGTTTCCCAGACATGTCATGAGTTCAGTGCTTGTCAAACAGACCAGCCCAGTGCATCCTCCTGCTGATGCGGTGCTGTTTGAGGAGGAAGGAGTGAAGTATCCCAGTGCTGCTCACTGCCTGGAACACCTGCAACCAATTACTCTTGCAATTCTGTTGTGAAAAGCCCAAATGTCTTGCTTAGCTGGGATGATAATGGCATGGTTTGTGTGCAGTTGTCCATCAGACCACATTATAAATCTCTGAGCAGCAGTTCTATTGCACCGCAATTAATTTCCCCTTTTAAAATTCTAAATGTAGTAGGTAAGATTATGGTTTCCCTTAACCACATGGGGTTGTTCAATACATTTCAGTATATTTTAGAAAAGAAGATGAAATATGATTTCATTTTATGAACAAAACCTAGCACAGCTAAGACCCAGAGAACAATGATCACGTTTGGAGGAAGTATAATAAAAGCAAAGCTGGTCTCAGATCTTGTACGTTAAAATAGTTTGACTCAAGCTATGTTTAAAAGGCAGACCTTCAGGGGAAAAGGCAATGCCCAAATACTCATGTACTAAAAAAAGTGGTGTGAGTGACTCAGTATTTGTCATGCCTTCTGAGTACCAGAACACTTCCCATGAGATATTTATTATACTGATGGAGAGACAAGCCTCGAATGACACACAGGGTGTGAGCTTCTAGCTCCTGACACTGATTTTCAGTAGAGTTTGGGCCTCCTGGGCAAATTGGAGTGTGTGGGGGGTGTGTGGAGGTGGCAGTGGTTTGTATGGAAGCAGCTGGCTTTGTTGAGTGATGATAAACTAATCATATTCTAAAGTGGCAAAGTGGTCTCTTGGCCTTCAGCTGTGTTATATTTCATGCCAAGCAGGCTATCCTGGGGTAAAGAGAAGAAAAATTTAGCAGAGCTCTGTGTACTCTACCAAGGCTTTAACCATTGCTGGGTTTTCAGCAGGTTTGAAAAGGTCTTTGAGGGGCACCTCAACCTGCATCACAATACCCAAATGTGAAACTGCTGGGTTAAAAAAAATAAAATAAATAAAAAATAAAAGCCAGATAAGGATATGAAGGACAGGGATTCTCTAAGGTAAACAAGATACACTACACAGGCCCCTTACTGAGAAGAGAGGGATTGCTATTTTTTTATAAGTTATTTTAAGTATTACCATGATATGATATTAGAAACACATGCATTTTTTTTTATTATGATGAGTACTAATATTACTATTCCAAAAGTTTTTTAAGTGACCTTTTCTGTAAGTTCTCTGAATCTCAAAAAGGGCTAAAAAGTTATAAGAGGGATTTTCTGGAAGTTAGTACAAGTTGCAAAGGAAATACCTTGGTTATTCCCAGTTTTTTCATGGAAAGATATTCTGTGGTGCCTTTTTTTAGTTAGAACATAGCCTGAGCAGAGTTGCTCAGCCTGTTATAATTAAAGAATTATTTAACCTCTGAAAAAAACCAAAACAATATAATAGCTTAAGTATTGCAGTAATGCGGGGTTTTTTTCTTGGTAAAAAAATAAAACCTTAGTTAAAATATAACATATTTTATTGCTTGTATTTTCCATCATATTGTTTTGTTTCCTGTCTTACGTAACTGGAAAAGAATTTATTTAAAAATACACATATTTTCTTCTGTTTTCTGGTGTTTTACTGACTGCCAAGGCTATTTTGACCACCAATTCGCTGTGTCATACAGACTTTATTTACCCTCAGCCTCTGACCATTTTGATTTCTATTTATTATTTCTTTCAAAGTGATATTTAGATTCCATAATGCAGGGCTCTATTTGAATATATAAAAAGAAAGGGATTTCTAGATAGATCAATTGCAACTTGAACAGGCAGAGAGAAATACATTTCCATCAATTTTCCAAAATAATAATATTGCAGGGGAGTAAAAGGAAGCACAATAATAGAAACAGAGTGAAATCACTTGCTAGAAGTCCCTGAAAGAGGGACAGAACATGGAGTCTGAGTTGGGTGGACCCAAGCCAGGCAAGCTTCAAAGCTGGGAGATGATATTTCCATCAGTGCTAATGCACCTTGCTGAGAAGCTCATTATCCTCAGGCCAATACAACTGCACTGCTCTCGGGTCTCAAGGTAATATGTCTCCCCAGAACTGCACTATTTGTTGTGGACATGCAGCCTTGGTTTGGCACTAACCCAAGGATTTCTTCATGACATAACATTTTCTGCAATATATACAAGCCCACAGGAAGCCTCTAAATGTGCTATAAAGTTCATTGTAGGGGGGTTGAGCCTTTTCCACAAAATATCCATTTTCTGATGATGTACTTGGTTCATTTTATCGGGTACTCAGTGTAGAACACAAATATCAGATCAGATGGAAATTTCTTGCCACAGTTTCTCAATGTAATAATATCCTACAGAAAAAAATAAGGATAGAAACACATCTTGTGACCTTGCTCAGTTCCTTGTATATATGTTTGTAAAGGGAGAAAAAAATTTCTCTCAATCAAAATAAAAAAACCCTGAACCAAGGAGAGTGTAGAAATGAAGCAGAGGGAAGCATATCCCCAAGAATTTTGATATAATAGTGGTCTTATGTCCATGAATGTCTAGATAACTTTGGGAATAAATTTAAAAGCCAACATGGTGCTGTAAATGTAGGATGTAAATGTAAGGAAGTAATAATGAAATCTCTGGCAAGACTTCACTTATACTGTGCTCAGTAATACTTACCACATCATAAAAATCTGGTTTCTTTAAAATGTGGTGAGAATGAAAGAGAGTTGATCCTGGTAATAAAAGTTATGAGCTGCGAAGGCAAGAACAGAAAAGTCCTCATTCTGAAACAGTCACAGAAAAGGCAAATAACTGAGAAAGTGATTTCACAAAAGGAAATATTTTACATATATGCAGGAGAATTACAGGCATTTCCCCATTTTTACTAATTCTTCCTTACTTTATTTGCTATGATAAACAATGCAACTGTCTGCTTTATACTGGGAGAATTTTACTGATTAATGCACCTACAGACTACAGAGAGACTCTGTGCCAGCTCTGCTTCTCACTTGCAAACTGGAGCTTAAGTACAACTTCAGATTATACAGAAATAGTGAGTGGCTGAATGCTGGACTGCAAGTGAGCAAATCACTATGAAAAGCAAAATCACATTGCCCACTGTGAGTGCAGAAGAGCACAGATACTATGAGTAAAGGCATCTCCTGAGAAGAACATAAACTAAAACAAAGTTCATTTTTCTTTTTTCTTCTATAAAAGTTGTTTGGGAAACAGTTGTGACAGTTTTCTATGAAATGCAGGTAGGAGGCCAAATTTTTATTTCCTTGACTTTGGCATGATTATGTTATTTGGGTATATTTTCATTCCTTCACTTTGATTATATGGCAAGACACTTGAAAAGAGTTTTTTTTAGCACAAGCAGAAAAGTAAGAAGTTATTTTTAGTTTTAAAAACGAACTGTAAACTTGGGTTGTTTTGCAAAAAGGTCATATTCACTCATTTGATGCTAGTGAAAGAAAAACAATAAACATCAGAAATCTCAGACATTAAGATATATTTGGCAAATATCATTTATAAAGAAAGGAATCAACTACTATATCTGCCTTTTCTCTTTCCTTTCCTCTCTTCACTCCCAGTGATCTTTGTGCCTTGTTGTCTCAGAATTTTGCAGGAACTTACACTGTCCACACCTGTAGCACGGGGAAATGCTCTTTTATATGGTAGCCAAGTTAACCTCTGGTTGGAAACAAGCTCCTATTAACCATTATGGATGCCTGAGCAGCATGTCCAGAGTCACAGGGAAAAGCAGGGCAGGGAATTAAACCTCAGCCCTTTAACATTGCAAACTCATGTCCTTGCTAGGCACTTGCTGGAGATGGGGTATGTGCACAGAAATTTTTTTCCACCAGGCCTATGTCCTTGGAGTTAAGACATGCTGAGCTTCATTCCAAAGGCTAGATGTTTCCAAAGACTATGTGTGAAAATTTAGCACTATAACAATACTCTATCCTGTATTTCACAGTCACTAGAAACCCAGGGTCTTTCTGTTGAGTGCGGCATGTGCATGAGCAAACCTTTTCAACCAAATTCTAAGGGCAGGGGATGATTTGTCCCTCAGAAATAATCAGATGTCAAGTCAATACCAGCCATTTCAATCCCCCATATAGAGGAGATAAATATGCATCCTGCACAGGTGGAGAGAGAACATCAAAAGAAAAATAGTATCATAGAAAAAAAAAGAAAATAGAAAAAAAATCATGAGAAGCTAGTTATTGAAAATGCCATGGAACCAAAAATAAAGCACCGAAAAATATTATTTAGTATGCACTGACAGGAGTGGTGAAACATGAGAATTATGTTCTGCATACAGTTTTGAAAATAGAAGTATTGAAATCATTGTTGCAGAAACATTGTGAGGGCCTTCTTGTGTTGTAATTAATTCTAAACAAAATGGCTTTACACTTGCCACGTGATGGATTTTATTACAAAATAACCCAAACCTAGAACTCCATATACTTATATAATTGTCAGAAGAAAGTGAATTGCTAAGTAGATGAAAACTGTCACATATAAGCAACCCCCATCCCCCTGCTGATGTAAATAGGGTTAGCTCCATGCAAGGCTTCCAGACTGTCTTATACTCCCTTGTTTATTTCTTGCCTCTTAATCCTGTGGTATTCACAAAAATCCATCATATTTTCTGTTTGTTTTAACCTTTAAACACCTCAAAGCCTAAAAAAGTCCAAACCTTTGTTGCTACATTCCCAGAGGTTATTCCAGTACAAAAATTCTTACCTTTCCCGGTTTTCACTTCAGCTCAAATCCTTCCCTGATTTTATTTAACAGGCACAGACTCTGATTCTGCTTGTTCCAGTTTTTACACCAGCTCTTTCAGCACATTAATTCTTGTAAGAAAGATTCAAGATTTTTGTCATAGAGTTAACTACAGCACATTTTTTGTGAGTAGATATGTATGTGAAATTGAGCAAGCCTTTTACCAGAAGGAGTATGGGGTCTGCCTCCTGATTTACCCATCGGGTTATTTTTGAGTGCCATAAGTCCTGAATATTTAATCTGGCAGGGCCCCTGTGTGAGGAGCACAGTAACATATTGACCAGGTACTGTAAAAGATGTTGTACAGTTAGAAGCCCCATGAGTCAATGAATGGATTTTTATCAGTATAGTCAGGCTTTGGATTCTGCCAGAAAACTGAGAGAGAGTGGGCAGACATGAATTTTCCTACTTGCAGAATTCAGTTGCTGGAGAGAAAGTGCAACTTTTCAAGAACAGAAGGTGTGGGTGCTACTTCAGAAGTACAGCTGTGAGGACGAAATATGCTGTGAAATACTTATATTAAGATATCTCATGCAAATGATACACATGGATCCAGTGTCTGAGAAACACTGTAGATCTGATTATGTAGAAAATCCATGTGACTTGATTTCTTACAGACCATTCCAAAGTAATAGCTAATTTCATGTAAATTAAGACTATGACAACATCACCTTTATATATGAGTAGTCTTTCTTAATATGAAAAGTAATATTTTACTGTCCCAGATAGATTAATAACTTCAGTTTGCGTAGTATAGATACAGCACAAGATTACCAGCTGTCTTCTGTCAATGAACAGTCTTCTGTCATATCCATATTCCCACTCAATGGCAGGGATACAAATGCATACACACACAGTGTTAAAGTAGTTACTTTAAATAGCTTGAAATCACAAGTATCTATTCTTTTGTACTGTCTAAAGATGTTCTCTCTGAAATTAAAAAGGTCTGAAATGCCACCACTTCTTGCTATTCTAGGGACTGGGAATGCTATTGTACCTACAATTGTTTGCAAACTGCAGGATTTTTTAATGGGGATATGTAAACCCCACTCCTGTGACTATCTGCACTCCCAAGACTCTCACTGCCAAAGTATGAAAACTATTTCATGATTCAAAAAAAGATATTTCTCGACATGAACACAGAATTTCCCAGACATACAAGCAAAATCTACCTCAGTGTCATCATTGTCCATAACTTTGCTGTAAAATATAATAACAAATTTGTATAATAAATCATGAATATCACACTCTGGCATTTGATATAAAGCATGGGCTTTCCAGTTACATCATTGATGTACTATTTTCTTTTTAATATCTCAAGCTTACTCCAGTTTCTAATGCAGTAGGAAGAAATCACAGTTATTTCATCTAGGTTTCCATTTCAAGCCTGCCTGAGCTCCCTTAAATTCAATGCCAGCTTTTTCCCACAAATATCTACTGTTAAAGAAGAAAGCTAAAATTCACAGAGCTGTCAAGTAAGATATCCATTAAGACAGTAAGATGCCAGTGTTCAAACTTCGACATTACAGCATTAAATCTCAAAGGAATTCACTTTTCTAATGAGAAACAAGACAGGAAGGAGTGCATGATGCAGGGGGGTGGGAGACAGGATAAGAATACGGAACAATATGACAGCAAAATAGAAACCACAGATTGAGGTACCACAAGGAATCTGAATTCCTCAACCAAGACTTGTCAATGAGATTTTTAGCATATGATATGCAGTTTTAATTAAATTATGGCCCAGAGTCAGACAAGAAAGCCAAAGGCCCAGGTTTTTATTTCATTTTTAGAACAGAGATCATATCTTCTACAGTATTTCATGAACTTCTAATTAAATATGGATTTATGGTTTTAAAGTACCTGGAAGCATGACTTTTAGGATTCATGCTTTCCTGGACTCAGAGCAGTACTGTCAAAGAGTGAAATTCTGGCCCTTCTTCATAGGTTCAGAGAGATGTGGGTAAGGTGTTAGGAAAAAAGTTTAGCTTGAACACTCTGTGTGCAAAAAAATGTTACTATACTTCACAGCAATAAAGAAAAGTGTCGCTTTGTGTGCAAACATATTCAACAAAACTTTGCTTGTGCTTGCTTGTAGTAGCAGGGCACAATTTTATACAAACCTAATGAATTCTGAGTACTGCCAAAAGTGCTGTTTCAATCCGATGGTTATTTTTTGCTATGCCTGCCAAATCCTACATTTTTGGCAACTCTAATTGCGCTTCTTTCACATCCTATCACATTATTTCAAACAAATGCATTATCTCTTCTATTTAAAAAGTATAGTATTCCTTTTCCAATAAAAAAATTCTGCAAACAATTTTGTTTGTGGTGATGATTTATTATTTTATATATTTCAAGTAAGTTTACAGAGTGCCTTAAGACAGAAGTGTAGACTCAGAAGGCAGAGTGCAAATCAGTATCAGCATCTGTTTTATTGTGTTCATATAAGAAGATAATGTGGAAAAAATTAATAAAGAGTGTTCAGCTGAGGCTCTTTTGATATTATGGTGGGCAGATAACTTCTTGAAGGTCAGCTTCTCCTAAAACTTCTTTGAAATTCTAATAGTATGAAGGTTTATGAAGCTCTAGTTAACAAAGCAATGCTTATAATATCTGAATATCTGTCTATCTATCTATCTATCTGCATAAACAATAAAATTCAGGAAGTGAGACCCTAACACAAAACCTTCCATTACAGATTTGCTCAGTAAAACTGAGGATAATACTGCTGTCTTAGAATTGAAGGGATTGCTTAGGACAAATTCCTGGTGCATGTGTATGGTATAATTCCAGAATCATCAGAAATATGGGAGTTTCTTGTGAGGGCAATGTGCTGAAATTATTTGTCAGCAGGATGTATGGCTGTTACAGTAAGTTAGAAATAGTTCCTATTTTTTTCAGCAGTTTCTAAGTGGAGATGCATAGTATATGACTACTTAATTTCATATTATTCTGCAGAAATGGCTGTGATTTGGCAATGTCAGAAGCTTAAAATAATAAAAATAATAACAATTTTTAAAAAATTTAAGACTCACCCCAACATAAATATATTTATTTTCATGGGATACACTGATGCCTTTCTCTGCCTATAATCTCTTTGTGAAAAGAAAAAACAATTAAAAATAATGTTCCTCAAAGAAGGATCCTGGTCCAAATTCACCAACTGCCACACTACACAATCACAAGTAAGAGGAGAGTCAGTCTTGATGCTCTACTGCTGCTTGCTTTCATTGATTCCTGGAATTTAATCACATTTCAACTGTTGTTTCTGTGAGATGATTTCAAAACACATTGACTTAAACTATATTACACCAAGACATTGATCTTTTTTTTCAGTGCAGTGGCACTCGAAACCCAACTTTTATGTCTTAGAAAAATAGAAGTATTTTCTGGTGTCATCTAGTTTAAATGGCTTTTTTTGAATGTTCCTTTGAAAATTAGGTCTGGAAATCTGTTTTAAAATTCCGAATCCATCAAAGTCTCTCTCCAGTGAAATTGCTGTTTCCCTCTGAAGTTTTCCATCCTCAGTGAAAATGCTTCCATTTGACTTCATTTAACAAGTAACTTGCAACCACCACTATTTTGTAGAAATACTTTGATTTTTGAAAGTGCAGATTCAGTTAGTAGTATTAGTAATTAGGCAAAAAATTTCTAATGTAAGCAGTAGAGCACACTCTCTTCGGGGCTACCCAAACTATCTGGGACATTATCCTACACATTCAGTCACAAATCCACAGCGGCTTGTGGCTTGAACAGCAAACACAAAACTCTCTGTAATTTGTACAGATACACTCTTGAAAATGCAGACTAAGATTCTGAAAGCAAAATAATTAGAAAGAATTTGGCTAAATACAAAGCAGTAAAAATGTACAAATCCCCCACCTTTGATCATTATGTATTTTTGAAAATAAATTTAGAGCTACCTTGTTACTCATGAATTTCCAGTCAGCATCTGAGACATGCTATTTGCCTTCAGTAGTTATGCAGCAGAAGTGAATATTTAAACTCACATTCCAGCATTTGTCAGAACAGAAGACTTAGGCCTCTAACACAGACCTGTTCTAGGAATGACATTTGAAAAAAATATTGAAGAAAGTTGAAGAAATTGAAAAGATTTTTCGTATAATTGTCCCCAAAATTTCTTCTGAGAGCTGGGTAATTTATGATTTTTTATCCTTTAGAAAAATGTCTTCAGTCGCCAAAGTGCAAACGTTGACAGCCACTAGTGGTCAAGATTAAACATCTCAAACTCCTTGCCAGTGATCTGTATTTACTAAGTCTGTATATGAGTCCATTGAAATGTTCGTTTTAACCACTTTCAGAATTCAAAACATGCAATGAGTTAGGAGTGTGAGCATGGCCAGTTACTCAATGTACTCATCAGATACACCACGTAAGGGCATTAGCCTAAAATATCCCCATGGATTGCAATTATCTTTTCTTATGCTAATGCCCATGGAAAATGTCTTTGCAAGTTTTCCTTTTGTCTTCTCTTTCATTTCCTGGGTCCACCTCTTCAAATGGTGCAGGTGAACATCAAAGGAAAGTGATGCATTTGGTGACTATAATGTCCCAGACAAGCAGAGGTCAAACTTTCCAGTACTTCATGCAAAATTTTAAAATCCTCTGCATTTTCTACAACTGAGACCACACAAGCATATATAATTACATTATGCGGATTGACAATGAAAAATTAATTTAAACTGGTGTGCTCTCAGCCATGCAATTTTAGAGTAGTCTAATTTTTCTAGGAACTATCCCTAAGGCAAGGCTTACATTGCCTAGAAATAAAAGAGGTTTAAAATACATCAAAATTTTTCAATCCTCTTTATCTGCTACTTCTCCTCCCTAAGAAATTTCATGCCCTCAAAGGTTTTTCCAAACCATATAATCTGATGTTAAGAGTTTAGTGTATTTAGTTAGGAAATAGAAATTATGTAATTTGATTTATACGATCAATTATAACCCAAAACACAGTTCTAGTATTCACTGTTCAGTCATCAATAACAAATTCATGAGAAACTAAGAGGATAACACTCAGAATAAAAATTTGTCCTGTAAATTACAAGCACAAAGGTAATTCCAGAACTCTGTAAGCTGATTGCACATATTCTATGAGCAAAAAGGAACATTTTCGAGTCTCATTTTTTGTTAATAGTACACAAAAGCCCATTTTGAGTATTCTTTAAAATTTCCCCCTCCAGTTTCATATACAATAATAGTCTTTCTCAACACAGAATATTTTCCTAGGCTTTAAGAAGAGATGTTTTATTTTATATTTTGCTTCAATAAAAATTTTTAAATAAGCATATTTATTTCTGCAAGCTCAGCACTTCAAAATACACCATGCAAAGGACAAGACAAATGTTTTTACTGTAGTCAGAACTTCTATGTATTTTGTCTCTCTTCACATTTGTTTGTATTTGATGTATTTGAAATGCTTGTGGAATCTTGTAGCATTTAAGAATATCTTTTGTTTTGCTTAACAGGAAAGAACATTATTTATTCAAGATTTTTTGAAGAATATTATTATTCAAGATGATTTATCACTAGGATAACAATAAATGTTGATTTTCTTCTCTCAGGCTGCTGTTTTTTTCTTCTTGGACAACATTCAAAAGCAGAAGAAAAAAGTTATGAGAAATGCACTTGTAAGATGCTTTTGAAGTTGTGGAAAGTTTTTATATTAACAGTACTCAGCCATTCAATACTGCTTCTTAACAAAATATTTCTCTGCAGCATAAATCAAATCTAAGAAAAGTGAAATGCATATTCTAGCACAGAGGATGTGAATTTAGATGCAAGGTGTGTAATTTTGGGTTTATCTACATGCACACATGCAAGCACATATTTTGCTTTGCTCACTTAGCTGACATATTAGTCGACTAATCATTTCACTAGAGGGGAGCATTTGTCTGTCGTTTCCCAAAGTATTTAATGCAAGAGGAATTCCTTACACACCCCATTTTGTCTCCTCTTTTTGTCTGAGGGTAAATGGGAGGGCTGGCTTGTAGATAAGATCTCATGAATCACTCTGAGAACTGCACAGCAATGTCAGATATATTGTATTGCCTAACCTTAGACCCACTGGGATGAATGTCCTCCTGTACAGCACAGCAATGATTCACTTGTCCACAGGCAGAACCTCAAACACTTGGCCACAGCTACACCCCGGGTACTGAAGAAACGGTAAAGTGAGGCAACAATTTTAAACAAACAGCATCAGGACATTTATTATCTATGCTCTGGGTGATTCAGCAGAGAATAAATGTCATGCTGCCTGTGAACCACCCAGGGCACATCACCCTGTGTGTTACTTGGAGGAGTGACTTCGGAAGCCATGAGCAAACCGTGTGTATTGACACTTTTTGCTGTGATAGAGCCGCAGTCCCAAGCAGTTTCAGAAGGTCTTCCCTTGCCAGTAGCTGTCCCAAACACCATGGTGTGGTGCAGCGTAGGAAAGATGACTTCTCCACAAGCTCAGGCCTGAAAGACATCAAGCTGTTGCATATCCACAGAAAAATCAAGGGCAACTGAAACAGCTGAGCAGCTCCTAAGAAACTCTGTGAAAAAGTTTTCACCTAAAGCCTATCACATACTCTTACCACATTTGATTATCAGTATTTATGAGTACAGGGGACTTCTAATCTATGCAATTTTTATTTTATGAGGTCCCTTTGCTAAGAGTAGATCTGTGACCTAACTTTTAGGTGACTATGTTTAGGGAATTATAGAACTAGTTAGGAAATATACTTCACCATGATTAGCTCTAAAATGTAGTGGTCGTGGCATTTCAAATAACAGGGAAAATCCTGCTGCAGAATTCCATTTTTATTAGAATATATGGAAACATAATACTTGTCTAAGATAATAAATATCTAGTACAAGAAGAACAAGATTTATGAACTGAGGCAGTGCCATATCCCTGAAAATAGTGTTTCCTCATTTGAGCACACATGGAGCAATTTGGGTTTTGACAACTTTTGGTGTTTTACCTTTCTGTCCTAAGGCAGGATGGAAAGGTGTTTCAGAGATATTGGAATTCTCAAGATATGAAATCCTTTATTTTATATATATATATATATAAAATTATACAGAAAAAAATAGGGTCTAGATTTGTTTTCAAAAATAAGAGTTTGCAGCAACTCTTGAAAAACACCTCCTCTCAAACATTTCTTTAACAGGAATTAAATAAAAAGATCATGACAGAAGAATTGCTGCATTTTGGTTTCGTAAGCATCATTAACTCCACCTTGATTTTAGTAACCTGATGTTTGTTTTGGAAAAGTAAAATGTTTGAACCTTAACAGGTTGCAAAAGTATTTTTTATCTTGCATTCTTGATTTATCTGGGGTATCCATCTGCATTTCTTGTTCCTGAGATTTATGTTATAATTAAAACTCATTTAATTGACTGTAGTTATTCCAAGGATATTTCCTGTAGTTGCATTCAGTGAATCATGAGCTCCTGAACCTACTTTAGTGATTGACTTGTATCATCAGTATTTGTTTGCTGGGGGAAAAATTTTTATTTCAAATTTTTCCCTGTTGGTGACTGGGAAAAGCAATGATTTTCTTTGAGAGCAAATCACAATAGTGGTATATCCTCTGGAAATTGTAAAAAGCACAATATATAGTTTCTGCCATCTAAACACACTTCAACAACACTAATGAGTTTGACTCCTTTTGAAGGACTCAATGTTTTGTCATGCTGAGTGGTATAACTAAATTATGACTTAAGATAACAGCAATAAAGAAAAGCTTTCCTGTTTGCTGTGTGGCTTTCTTCACCAGTTTGTGTGATATCAGTCTCCCAAAGAATTTGTTGGATTACTTTGTCCCACTTCACCCTATGACTAAACAAAGCATTGCCTCAGACCCTAAAGACATTGCTCTCATCAAGACTCATATTGTAGAAGGAATTTCCCCGTGAAAGAACAATGGCCCACAATACCCATCTGCTGCTTAGAACCAAACCACCATTTTGGGCTGTGTCTTCTGAAGAAAGAGTTGTTTGAGCCTCATGCCTGGTATTCTACTGTCAGCAGTGCTTTTGCTCAGGGACTGAGAATGTCTCTTTAGAGTGTTCCTCTTGAACAACACTGAGAGGAACAATCAGTAAAATATCTGAGGAACTCCTAATGGAAAATACAAAAGCCATGATTTGGAAATTAACTTTTTGTAATATTCTTCTCTTAGAGACAGGACCCATACAATTCTTTCAGCTGAAACTGATGCAGCTTTGGAGGGTTACCACCTTCACCCCTTAACCCCCATCTTCAGAGGAGCAAATATCTGTGCTTGGGATATGGCATGCCTTGACATGGAGATCTGAAAAATTTGGTTTCAAAATAATGGTCGTGGAGCCTGAATATATTTAGGTATGTAATGATAGTTTACTAAAAATCCTTTTGGAAGGGATAGAAAAATGTTTGCCTTCTACACCACCCTCTTTTTCTTAACTAAATGGGAAAAAATAACCTGAAGAATAGGCTACGTTCTGGGTGCAGTTTTGTTTATGCTAACTTTTTGATGCAGTGATTGGAGTTTGTCACCATGGTAAACAAGCAAACAGTCTGCTGGGTTGACCTGTGTAGCAGCTCCTGCCTTTTCTTTCCTACTTTGGGTGTCTACTGGACTTACAGGAAGCAGAGCTGTCTACTTTACAAAAATAAAAGATTAACAGGTACTTATCGGAATGTGATTTCTTCAGAACTAAACACTAATAGAGGTTGAAGTTAATTATGCATTTAACTTCTGGTTAATGTCTAACCAGCCAGGGGACTGCGTGTACTCTTGCCATTTCAACAAAATATACAGGGTGACTCATCTAAGCAATGGATTAGCCCTATCTTGGGTCTACACAAAGGTTTACTACTTTCTGCTAAGAAAATATGAGCTGTCAAGAAAGGTAAATGTCCATACACCCCATTCTTTTGACAAGCCTTGAGGTAACTTTGATGTTTCCAAGATCTTTGAGAATTAGATATAATAGTCTTGAAATAAAACCTGATAAAAATAATTTTACTTAGGAGCAGATATCCTAATACTTTTCCTTGAGACATCTCTTTAATTCCTTTGTAATTCCCACTTGAACTTTACTTGATCAAAATTAGCTTGTTCTGCCTCTCTTGCTAAGCCAGCCCTCACATGACTCAGGTGTTCCTGACTCTTCAGAACTGATAAACTACTTTTGTCAGTGTATGAGCTAAATATGTCTGAGGACCATGAACATGAAAGGACACTGAACGTCACTCTCTATTCTTATGAACTCAAATACTGGATTCTCAAGAGATCATCTTTGTTTTTACATTTACATTATCACTGGCTACTTAAAGTCCTACATTGAAGAGTTGTTCTTGTTGCTTAGGCATGTGGGAAATAGCTGTGCTATTCCTTTTGCCCTTAAATTCTGCTTTGAGATTGGTGTTTACAAAATACAGTTTCAATGGTCCTTTCCAAATCCATACAAAAAAGTACTTTACTGATCTGCCAATTTTCTAAATATCCCATTCACATCACTCAGGGATATACCTTCTCCTCAGTCTTTGTTTTTTGACCCATGACTTAGCATGACTTAACACCTTTTAAAGTATCAATTTTCAGAAGATCACGAGGGACGTTAGATTATTAAACTTGACATAACTAGCTGTGTTGCTGGTGCTATAACACTTATGGACCTCAACTTACTGCTGGGTCACTTCAATTCTCTGGGTTAAACCAATGAGAAAACCCTGCAAAGCCCACCTTTTTTCTTTTTTTTTTTTTTTTCTTCCTTCTTGTAAAAAATAACTTAATTTATATGTAGACAATGATAGTTGGAGGGCTATCAGAGATTGAGACTTCTTTAAGTAACTCATATTTTTTTCTAATGTGAGCATAAGAACTCAGTTAAGAACAATACGTTGAAGCGAAACCATTTCTACTTTTCTTACAAAAAGGAAGAAAAAGCAATTATTGCTTGAAGAAAGCTGAACATATTTTGTCTTGGACACAGGCAATCTGAAAATTAAAGTTTTGATATGTCTTTTTTTCTGTTCTATATCAGACCATTTTTTGTTTCTGTAAGGTTTGTTTCAGCAAAACATGAGTCAATATTTAATATAAAAGTCTGACAGTGTGTTATTGGTATCAGCACTATAAATGTTTGTCTAACGCATTAGGCAAACTATTGCAGGATTTGGTTTCATGTCATATAAGGAGAGAAGAACAGTGCTTGTTGAGACTTTGATCTTATCTTTATCAACATTAGTTCTCTCTGCTTCTCAGAGAATCTGCTGCACAGAAAAGCAATGATCACAAATTGCTTCTTGGAAAATGTAGAAAACCTTTAAGAGTTTGGGAGAAAATGTAGTATGTGTTTCTGAACTCTGTTGAAATATCTCCTACGCCTTTTCTACTCCCTTTACTATGAGGATGTTTTAACCCTCCCAGGTGGTGGGAAATATTTGGAAGGGGAGTTTCTTTGTATACTTAGCAATGTGGTAAAACTATGAGAGGGGTGTTCCCTGAAAGCAGTGACTCATCCCTTGTGTTGAATAGAGTCTTTGTTTACTTTGGAGCTACTGAAATAAATACATTTCTGTTTAGGCATAAAAGTTTCACTATATGCACTTGAAATTAAAAAGTCACAAAACTACTTGAAATTATACACCTACCAGTTTCAGGAATGGCCCCCATTTGTTTTGCACTTTGCCAAGCAGTACCCTTGTTTATGCAGGCTCTGCATGTATTGGCACTTATCCCAAGTCTTAGTAAAATTTACAGTCCTTCTCTGATAACAGAATTCTGAACATTCCTCCTCTTTGCTGGTGGTTAAAGGAGATACCTCTCATTCTGCCCAGCCAGTTAATGGTTAGAGAATTTTTCTCAACTCCCAGAGATGGAATCCCTGGTATCTCTGGTTAGCCAGATGATGCTGGATGTCCAGTTTGTTCTCTGATTTACAGGACTCAATCTAAAGAGCATAATGCTTTGTAATGCCAAGGTTAAATCTTTTCAGGTAAGAACTTTCACTGTTATTGAAAATGCTCCATTTTATTTAAAATGTAAGACTGCTTGCAGGAGACGTCTCTCTCCAGTTTCTAAGTTATTAAGGTTCTCCCTCGGTCCAATAATTATTTCATTACTCCATACAAAAGGAAGCAGAGTTTGACAAAAGAGTCTTTTTTCTCTCCCCACTGACTATAAAAGGAGTATAATCCCTTACCTCTGTCTTCTTAATTCTTCCTGAATTAGTCATCTAATTTAGACGATGTGAATATTTTGTGTGTTACTGAGGGCTGAAAAATTCCAGCTGGTGTCCAAACACCTGAATGTTGGTGTTGTAATACTGGATTTTAGGGCCTGCATGACATCTAAGCAGTACACATAAAGGTGTTTCCACAAGAAACTCTTCATTTAGATAAAATTACTGTGATTAAGACTAATGCAAACCAAGATATCTTAACAAAGATCAATCTACATATTTTAAATTTTTTGTAGGGTTTGTACTGTGTGGAACACATATTAAAAATAATCTCACATATCTTCAGCTGTCTTTACACATCTTTGGGTATACACGTCAGGATGCATATTTTAGGTGTGTATCCAGTAAGAGAGCTTTTTCTTTAGTAACTGGATAAAGACCTAGTGATTTTGCTTCCCAGTTTAAGACAGGTACTTAAAACAACTAGAATAGAATACACTGAAATTTTTTGTCCATTGACCACTGAGAGAGTTCAGACAATTAACAAAATAAGATTTATATTACGGTATAAACCTAGGTTAAGTGAGATGTCTCTTACTGCCATATTACAGTTTGAAGGTCACAGTTCCACTATTTAAATTTTGAATAGAACCAATATACATTCTATAAAAAATAACTGATTTTATAGAGGCCAACCTGAAGTGAAAGAGCTTACTGTCCTATAAACATGGGTTACTAGATCTCAAAAATATCACAGGCAGTAGAACAGTTTGAATAGGCAGGAGCAAAATTGACGATGAGTGTCACAGCCACAGTCTGTGAGGAGAACAGTTTGAAAGGCTAAAAGTGTGTGCAGAGGAAGAGTGTTCCTTTACAATTTGCAGCTGCAAGCTTGATCAAATTCAGATAAATTATTTAATATTTACAGTGACGTTACACATGAAATGCAAGAATGGTGAAGATATTTTAAATTCTCTCCTGATCCAAATAAGCTTTCCAGCATTATGTAGGTCCCAAGAGAAAGAACTGAACAGTGATATTCAATTCCATAATTTAATTTACTAAAAATTTCTTGGAAGGAACATACTGGAATTATGAGACTAATTTTTAATATGCTGGCATAACAAGCAGTAAATTGACTTGATAAAGAAATCTGTTGCCTTCTTCTTTTTAAGCTAGAAATCAGTTTTTTGCTTCCCATTTTTTAAGCTTAAATAATAGCACCATAAGTGTACACCTTGTCTAAGTAGATTGATACTTTTCAGGTCTAACAATTTCTATCACACTGTGATTTTTTCAACCTTCTCTTTAAACTCCATTTTAAGGAAATCAGCCTTAAAAAACTTATTCTAAATTGAAAGCCTAATTTTGTTTCTCTCACTTGTAGCCAAACAGTCCCATCAAAGCTGTAACTTTGCTCCTTTTATGGCCTTTATGAATAGACTGTTGTTAGCTGGCCACCAAAGACCACAATCCAACTTTTTTCAAGCTTCTAGAAAAAACCCACAATGCAATATTGAGAGTTCCTCCTTTTGCATAGGAAACCCCATTAATGGCTTGGTTCACGTAATACAGTCAGAGTCACAGCATGTCAAATCTTTTATCAGTCACACATCAATTCCCCTCTGAAATCCTCAATTACATAGCTCAGAGCACAATCCAACAAGAGAAGCTCTGTAATCAAATGCAGTGAATGTTTACTGGAATATACGTGTGCATGTGTGTGTATTTATGTAGTTATCTACTGATGCTAATTTTAATATTTCCATTATAAACAACAACAACTTTCCCTATGCCTATTTATAATGGTCACAAAATGTTCAGAGATTCAGCTAATAACACATTAGCACTCGGCCAGCTGGAGAATTTGTGACGGCTGCCAATTACTTAGAATTCTTCTAATAAACAATAGTTTCTCCCCCTCTTGAAATATATGGAAATGGGCTATTGTTAAAGTGCTGCTGTACTGAAATGGCACCTGGGCTTGCTGTAACGTGGAACACTGCATTCCAAGTAGGAAACAAAGCTACATGGAACTCCTTGTCCCAAGCTATTCTCTGCAGACTCTATAATCTCTCCAAGAAAAAAGAAGCGGGGGAAGAATGTGACAGGGCATCTATCTTCACTCTCATTTGGACCACGTTTACCTGTTACTTACTTAGCCCATAGTACCAAAAGATTGAGCAGGGTTTGTGAAACAATGAGGTGGTCAAGAGAATGCAATTTTTTTAACCATTATTCATGGGATCTACATATTCATTAATAATAGAACTTGCCTCAGGGGCTCAGCAGCCTCTGTGCTAACAACTTAACACATTCCTGGGGTCACTCAATTCATTCCTTTCAGTCACCAGCTTTTTTCCAGTTTCCCTTCTACGGTATTCAGTAAGTGGGACAATCCATAGATTTCGATTCTGCAAGTCATGAGCTGGCAAATGGGATTTTAGTCCTAAATTTCCTCATAAATCTCTCCTAAATTTATGAAACAGTCACTTTTATAGTCAGTAGAAAGGCGAGTTATGGCAAACCAGAATGCTACTGCTGTGGTATGAAGAGCAAAGCAGAACTTTAAAGATATTTATTCAGGGGAGAAAAGAATTAATTTTCTTTAGTATTCACTGAAAAAGAGATTTCAAATTTCTATTCTGTTTCAGCAAGTGAAACAGAATGGGGAAGAACTTCAACTTTCCCATTGCTCCATTCAGATTTATGAACATATTTAATTGCAAGACACATCCCTAAGGACAAATACAGTGGACAGAAACTACAGGAATCAATATATTGGTCCAAGTTCTTCTCTAGATGCCTACAGGTAAACATATGTCACAACAAAACCCCATTTTATAAAATACATATTAAAATTCTCCAGGCATAAGTCTCTTCAAACATACTGATATTCAATTGTAGAACCAGTAATGTGGTCCACGAGGCGGAAAGGTCTTACAAAGGATTTATGCAAATTACTTCTCCAGTGTACAGAGTTTTTAGTATTTGGATTTTGGTTGCACATGTGTGCATGTAAGATGTTTGTATTCCTAATGTCTTTGTAGTGTGAGCTCAGGTTCTGATTTGATTTCCAGATGGGACACTGGAGCAACTCCCCAGGAAAGTGACCATAGCACCAAGCTTACAAGAGTTCAAGAAGTGTTTGGACAATACTTTCAGGCACGTGGTAGGATTCTTGGGGCTTCCCAGTGCAAGGCCAGGAGCTGGACTTTGGTAATCCTTGAGGGTCTCTTCCAGCTCAGGATATTCTACGATGTGTTTGGAATTGCTCCAAAATAAGGTTTTGACTCAATCCCACCTCTAGGAAACCCTACTTAAAACTAACTTATCTTCTAATAACACATATTTGAAGAATTTGGGGGGGCCCTAGAAAACCCATCTCAGCATTTTACCCATGTTCAGAGGTACCCATTATGTTCACTGCAGCTGGCATATTAGATAAGCATGCCAGAATTCCTTTCCCAAATCTCTGTGTTTAAAAAAAAACAAAAACAAACCCGAGTTGTCCTGAGGTACAGTAACATGCTATTTTTCTTTTCTGGAAAAAAACATTGGTCTGATCAAGGCCAACTAAAGATATTAGAGTTAAATGATTTACATGCTGCAATAAAAAAAGTCTGCTACAGTCAGCGTTCAGATCTGTTTATCTGCAAGGCTTTCCCATAGATGTCTTTTGCCAAAAAGCACTGGAATGACCTCCAAGACGGGGTGCTTAACTTGACTATACTCTTGCTTCTATTTTAATTAGACTTTAAATGGTAAATATTTACTAATTGCCCTCTGGGTAAATAATTAAGAAGTCTTGATCTGTTTTGCTAGAGTTCACCTGGCAACACTTTCAGATCATAATCTAGACAGGTTTACCTTAATTAAATGTCCTCTTCCTGTACCATTTTTAGAAACAAAGTTTCTGAGATGTGTAGATTAGAAGTGTGTGGAAGGAATAGACCCAGCAGGGCCTCAGATATGCCTGTGCCTCCACATTACCAGCTGCAGTGGGAGTCTAATTTCAGGTATTCCTGTTTTATGGTACCCATAGATTCCTCATCACATCCCTGTGGCCGCCACAGGGATTTTCAAGTTAAGTTCCTCTGTGGCCTCAGTTACTAATGTCAGGGAATCTTGCAGGATGATGGCCAGGGACCACTTGGGACTCCCAACCCCAGGCAGGAGCAGTGTGGCCAAGGGACAGTGGGGACAGCCCCAGCCCTGGTATTGGGCACCTCCCTGAACACCAGGAGGGACTCAGGCTGGGGGTGGGCTGAGGGTCTGGAGACCATCAGCAGCGACTGACAGCCTGGGGGGACTGACACAGATTCTGGGTCATAGTGGGGTGGGGTTGTTCCCAAGGAACTGGGCAGGGACAGAGAGGCCCTTGAAACCCTCAACCCCAACAATCAATAGCAAAGCTGTGCTATCACACATGATAGCCACCTGTAACCTGCTGGTTTTCGTATTCTTTCAGCTTCTCCAAATCTGTGCAGTTTTTTCCTGTGATGGGCATGGTCAGATTCCTGCATGAAAATCAATTCTCTCGCCAAGCCCAGAGTCTTTTCAAGCTGTCAGGAGAAGTAGATCTCCTTGAAGAAAAGATCACAGTATATTTTTTATCACTTACTTCTGAAACAGTTCAATAGAAAAATCTTCCACATGCATCTCATCCTGAGCCGTATGCTTGAAGTATGGTAAATCTATAGGTACCTAAATTCATGTTTTTACAATAGTATCCTATCCTGATGAAGGCCTGTTGTCTCATTTTGTCTCAGTGCCATATATTACCAAAATGGCAGGAGCTGAACAAAACAAAATTTAAACCAAGGAGTATTTTAAAGGAGTACACAAATGCTTAAAACAGCTAGTAGATGGGCACTGTGCTTGTTCCACCATTATTCAATGAAAAGGCATAGTTGGACTGTAGGGAGTTTAATGAAATGATTGCTCAACAAGAATTTTGCATTAAAAAGGAGTTGTGAGGTTTATTAAACTTCAGGATAGAAGTAAATTCTTTTCATGTCAGGTTAGATCAATAAGACTTGCACATCTGGAATATTGCATTCATTTTATTTGTAGTCTGTCTTAAAGGTTCAAGGGCCTGTTTATTAGATATACAAGGAAGAATGAAAAGAAGGATCATTTAACTTATAGAAGAAATCAACAAAAGCAAAAGAAGGTACAAATATGCAACAAATAATTGGAGAATGTTACTGAGGAAGCATTGTAACCCTTTGTCAGGTCTAATTTTATGGAATTTCTAAGCAATTACTTATTAACATATAACAGGAACAATCATAAAACATAAAAGATTGTATTAAAACCCCATCTACATATGTTTCATGGCATACCACAGATAATAACCTAGAAGCTGCAGAAAATAAGCTCTCCTGGTGTTTAAACTATTTCTTAAATTTGTAGCATGGAACTGTTTACAGTGTTGATTGTAATGGATGGATGCATGGATGCATGGATGTTAGTAGAGAGTGATCCAAGCTAACAGAAAGACGCATATCACTTTAGTGACTTGGGGCATTTGACAAAGAGTTTGAAGTTCTAAGATTCTCCTCTCCTTGGATTACGCCTATTTTTTCTTTGGTCAAGTATTAAATTAAAAAGAAGAGGGGAAAGTAACCAAGAAAGCTATACCAGTTAGGTAGCTCTTTAATTTCATCCTACACTTACATATAAAATAAAATCATAGTAACTGTATGTTATACTTCAGGGATTACTTTTTGTGTCAGAACAGAAGCACTAGACAATATCTGATGTATCCCAGTATGAAAGACATGCTATTAAATTATCAGTATCTGCAATGGAATCCAGTGACACTGAAAAGAAAGGCAAGAAAAAAGCTGACAAGACTTGTCAGGGCTTCTCTAGTGACAAGGGCTTTCTTTCCCTGATGAGATGAAGACATAAAAAATATGCTAGTGAAGACATTTTCAGCATGATTTTGTTAATACATTGAAATGATTGATCAGAGAACAGAATAATGTGCTAAAGTGTATTAGAGTCAAGAAAAATTTTTATGATCATTTCCCATCCCAATATTTGTTAAATGCAGATGCAAATAAAATCCATATTAAAATATTTACAAAATTGTTCCAGTATAAACTACCTTCTCTCTTGCAGCTTCTGGTCATTTCAGGGGTAGCGTTGGGATTTTGGGGTCAAGGGAGTTAGAGTTTTCTTTCCAAGAAGCATAAAAGGACTGACAACCAAAACCAGTGTTTGATTGGCAAAAATGCATGGGAAGGGATAATTTCTCCCTTGATGCATCCACAGTTTAAGCAGACATCTGGGTGGGAGGAAAAGAAAGGAGGCACAAAGGAGGATCACAAAACAGGTCAGTGGCAAATCTGTGAAGAGAAGCCAAGCATCATGTCATCAGCCCTAAGGCCTCTAGGCAAGAACAGCTTACTTGGGAAATTTCATTGATACCTACATGTTTTTATCAAAATCCACTCAACTGAAATAATATTTTGCTCTAATTCTCTTAGGCCAATCAGGCATGCCAAGATAGTTCATGGCTTGAAACTGTAATACAGTGCTGTAGCTGCCTCCAAAAACACCAGAAAAAACGTGTATGTGTTGCGAAGAGTGGGGGCTGTTAGAGTTATCCTGTGGGAATATGAAAGATGCTGCATGACCACAGCTTCTCCCCTCGACTGCTGATCTAGTCTGTAATCGGATCTTTGAGTAACCCTGCCTTCAGCCACCCTGTCTCTAATTATTCATCCCCTCCCTGGGATTTTAAAGTCTTGGTTTAGACAGGTGATCATGTAATCAAGAGCCAAAGAAACACAACTGTGACAACCCGGGCAGAGTTTGGGTTAGTTTTCATTAAACAAACCATTGCATGCTTTGTGGCAGGGAAATGGGGCTTTTTTCATTATTGGACTTCCTCCAATATTTCTAAATGGCTCAAGACAAAAACTTGCAGCTCAGAGTGCGTGGGAAATTCGTGCTGGAGTCAGTGTGTGATTTGCATATGATTGCTATATGACCCAATAAGTGTGTAATCTGCTTGTGTTTTGGTTTTAATTAGGTACGGACAGCTTGTTTCCAAAATAAATAGCAGTTCCAGTGACAGAGGTCTTTATCCATCCAGAGCAAAACTCAAGCTAAGTTTTCAAATGTATTTTATGTCTTTGCTTTTACCTTTTGGATTTCTTGCTAGTCAAAAATAGAAGTGCCATATTTTATGTGTTGTATACTTCCAACTGTGTCCCAAAGTGTGAACATGAAGTCACGAGGAAGTCTGTTCATAAATGGTTTTTTTCTGTTTGATTTTTTGATTCAATAAATAGGTTATCTGGTCACCTGACATATATTCTTTAAACCTTGATACTTTAACCTGCTGTGCTTACTCCTGCGGAATGAACAGAAATTTACAGGAAAAGTGTGGTGTTTCCTCAAGCTATTGTAATAGAAGATCTCATTCCAAGTCTTAGACTTAAGATGCTACTGATACTGTTGCTATAGAGCATGAATCAATAAGTATTTTCAGTTATTATCCATCAGTTGTTTCTTATGCAACAAATTTATACAGGATGTGGTTTACAGGCAGATTTCATTACACATAAGTTCTAAATGTATTGTAATTTATATGTTATTTGTTTCTCTTGTTAAAAAACAGTTTCATTGACCAAAAGTTTCAATTAAATTGGGATCTTTTTATCTTCATAGATATTTTGCAAATATTTATTCTTTCTCTTGCCTTGCTTGTTTTGAAGTTGACATAGTTAAAAGTGCTGGAAAAGGAATTATAGATTGAGCAGTAATGTCAGCAAGGGTCTACATTATTTTATTAAAATAATGCAGTCTCTTTCATTTTCAAGAACCTCAGAGCAGTACATGCTCTTTATATATTTGCATTTTGACAGTACTATTCTCATCAAAGCCTGTGCTGATATTTTTCTTTGATGTCAAAAAGTGCAGTGTTTGTTTTCAAGACTCCCAAAATATTAAGCATGTGGGAGAGAGAGGTGAACAAGGAAGAGCAGGCTTAAGTAGATATATTTGCAATTGGAGGATTGGAAGTGCATCATGAGAATTTTTTCCTGTACTAAATGGCCTATTACAGAGGCTTAAAAATGAATTCGAGAAAAAGGTGAGCACTGGGTAATCCTCTTTTCCTGCACTCTTGCAATTCCTGGGAATCAGCAGCTAAATGCCTTCCTGACCCAAAGACTTTATCTACATTCTTATTTTAATATCCACTAATGGATGTGTTCAGCACTAAATTGTGCAGTTCATTTTTGAACACATTACACTATTCTCCTTGATAATAATCTGTAGCAACATACTCCACTGTGCAGTAATGCAGCATGTAGAAACACTCCATTTTGTGTGTGTGTGTGAGTGTCTCTGTTTGTTTTGAAGAGTCAAATCTTGGGAAAAAACCCACTATGTACCCCTATGCAATGGCACTATAATTTTTACCTCTGAAACTTACCTTTATATGACAATTTTTATGCTGTTTATAGGATTTGAAGCAAAGAGTAGAACACAACATGAAAATGGTGTGTATTGGGTCTGGCTGAGATGGTTCATTTCCCCACACCAGCCCTCTCAGTGCTTGGTGTTGGCAGCCAGAAAGGTGCTGATAACACCCCTGTGAGTTCATTATTGCTGAGCACTGCTTCCACAGCATCAAGGCTGCCTCTCCAGCACCCCTGCTCACCAGCAGCCTGGGGGTGGGCAAGATCTCAGGAGGGGACAGTCAGGACAGCTGTCCCCAACTCACCACAGGGATATTCCAACCCGATTGACATCTACCCGCCAATAAATGCTATGAAAAAGCAGGAGGCCCAGGGAGTATTTGTTGTTGGATTTGTGTTCTGGTGAAACCGCTACCTGTACTGAAGCCCCGCTTCCTGAAAGGCTGGACATT
Source organism: Monarcha castaneiventris obscurior (assembly GCA_026261815.1). NCBI lineage: Eukaryota > Metazoa > Chordata > Aves > Passeriformes > Monarchidae > Monarcha > Monarcha castaneiventris. Next base: position 9,036,174 of record JAMPIT010000230.1, on the reverse strand, counting down.
GCCTGCTGATGGGAAGTAGAGAATAAATTTTTGGTCTTCTTTGCTTCCACCCACAGCCTTTAATTTTGCTTTATCAAATTGCATTTATCTAGACCCATAAGCTTTTCTCCATCTTATTTTCTACCCCTACCCCTATCCTGCTGACAAGGGGAGTGATAGAGTGGCGTGATGGGCACCTGGTATCCAGGCATGGTAAACCCATCACATGGTGACATATCCTTACTGCAGCTTCTGTCATGAATATTAAAAATAGGAAAAGCTGGCTCAGAATTCAAAACCATCATGTAAAACCCGAAAAAGACAAACCATACCAGCAGCATATTGTGCTCAAACATGATCTATGTAAGTTTTAAGTGAGTTCTATTCAGCAAATCAGCTAATAGGAGATAATACATCAGTGCATTGCCTTTGACAACATAATTTAACCTCTCAGTTCACAGATGAGAAGGAACTTAAGATATGTTCCTACTATAATGGTCTACAATTGGAATAATTTTTAAGTAAATGGCTACTGCTCAGAGACACCTCAAAAAGACCATCTTTATTTTTCACAGTGCTTAACTCCATATTCCTTCCTATTGACCCATTTTGCAGATGTGGAAGAATAAAAATAGAGTGAAATCCTTGTTTCCTATCTGACAAGCATTGCCAGAGCCATTGCTTCTGTTTAGGAGATTAAATACTCTCTTAGTGGATGAAGGTGTCAGAAAAGATTGAACATCTGACTTTCCTTTTTATTCTTTGAATGTCCCTTTCTGGTATAAATCCAAAGCAACTTCTCTAAAGTATCTCGAAAATACAATCCCATCCCTTGTGTATATATACCTGTTTCTAATGCTCAAGTCTTGTTTATATATGTATTTATATACTATTCTTGAGCAAAATCCTCCATTCTATATTACTCATTGGGTTGCTCAGTTGCTTTCCATCTGTTTGCAAGATGGTTGCAATTCTATGGCGTTCTCTATTTGTGGAAAGTAGAGCTGATTGAGCTGATAGAATTTAGCAACCTAAATATATACTATGATAAGTAGCATAGTCATATCTCTCATTACTAACAAAAGGGTAGCATAGAAAAAAAATTAATGTCACAGATTAAATTTTCTGTAACTTGTTGTCATTTCTTCTAGTGAAACCAAATGTGTTAATTAGTCATAAATTTACCTCTCAGAGAATGTCAGAAACTAAAAAACTGGTAGTGTGAACACATTTAGCCTATACTTTTATCCTAATATCCCTGTTTAATACAAATTTAGGGTTAGAACAAATGGCACTATCCTACAGATGTAGCTCTAACACAGTATGTGGTTTATGCTGAGCCATTAGAGCTATTAAAGCACATTAACATTAAGTAGTGTAATAACATGAACTGTGCCTCCTGCATTACTGAAATGCTTCTCTCCTCAGTACTTTTATTGTGGAATTCTGCATGATTTATTACCGTGCACCTGAGATAATTTCAGTATTGCACATTTGATTTTGGTCTTGATTGGGTTAGTCATAAGTCTCTGAAGGAAATTTGGGTTGATTAAATAGCTATCTCAGGCTGAACAGGTGAGTTCATCCAAATTATGGAAGCATCCACTACCACTTTACCAGATTGCAATCTGAATACATACTCTATTATTGCTGTACTGAGTGCTTTTAGATGAATAATTTGGGGGAAAAAAATGAATACTTGTAAGTGATTAACTTCTTTACTTCACATGTTTTTTGTGGTTTGTTTTTCAGCTGCTTTTTTAAAAAGATGTCATGACTTATGCCAATATCATCGAGTGACAGAGTAAACTTAACGATAAACAATAGAGTTGATATAATTTCCCTAAAGCAGCTTAGCAGAGAAGTGACAACATCAAAATGAGATTTTCCTGTTTCAGCCCAATCACTCTTCAGTGCAGTGGCTGTTGTTTCCAGTGTTGTATCTGACCCTTTTATAGTTAAGCTTTATCGTGAAGTTGAAGAGTTGAAGCTGATTCTTTTATTGGGAACTTTAATATTGGTAATTTTTCCTGAAGTTTTGCTGAATGTCTCAGATAAAATACTGACAAATAACAGTGTATTACACCTGATCAATGGAAAATCCTTTGACCTGTAAAGGTATTGGTGTTTTCTTTTTCCTTATCATGAAACAAAGTCTAGCTCTAGCAACGATGTAGAGTGTATGTCCTTATTTTATCATATAATAATTACACTTAAAAATTGGACAAGATTCAGTTGCTTTCCCTTTCAGCACTGGGCTGCACTCAAAATGAATCTTAGCCATCTGACATTCAGTGCTGAGGATAAAACTCCACATGAAATATTTCTTTTCAAATGTCTGGAAATAATGTTCCTTCTAATAAATCTTAGGCTACCTTGCCAGCCTTTGGGTGCATATTGCACACTATTGATTTAATTGAGACCACAAAGGGATATAGACTTCCTTATGTCCAGACTTTGGTCACTTAAAGACAGCAAAATCAAGAACTGTGTTTTAAAGAATGATGTAACATACTACAAGGAGCTGTATTTTATCTACCTCTTCTGTTTGTCAAGAGGGAATTTCCTCTCTGCAATTCATGGGGTGAGCCAGTTCCTTGTCATGCTGTTGTTTACATTGAATTCATTAATTCATTCACAAACTGTATTAAAACTCTGATGCTCTAAATATATTAGATTTTTATCATACCTTGAAGATATGAATAGTTAAGTATAGTACTAAAGAGAAAAGAAAATGTAACCCAAAAAGAGCTTACCAATAGGTCATGGCAGGTTTTTCTAATTTAAAAAAAAAAGAAGAAAAACCTCAAAATCAAACAAAGTAAAAAAAAAAAAATCAAACCCCAACCAAACAAAAAACCCCAATTGCTTCTTTACCCAATGAAGGAAGTGGTTCTCTTCTACCCAAACTTTTGTCAATGATTCAAATGTGTCACACAGAAAACAGTTAACTGATCTGAAGAATATACAATTTAAAGACAAATTATAAGATAAGTGGGGAAATAAGGAAAAAGGAAGTGGCACTGGGGACTGTTGAAAAGGGAAGCATAAAGATGGAGAGTAGAGGCTGAGTTCCTCAAGAATCAAATTTTGGTTTCATTAATTATTTCACACAGATATTAAAAGCATCCTGAGGAAAGTCAATAGTGTCATAAAGCTGGGATCAGTTTCAGTACCAGGGGGAACCAAGACTATATACGCAGAGCACGCCAGACAACCCTGAAGACTCATGCAAAATGCTAGGTCATGCACTTGGCAGGATTTTATGTTACTTCCTATATGCTGAATATAAATGAGGAGGGGGAGGACGGGTTAATGACAAGATGTAGCTATGAAATACAACATAGCTATAAAAAAGGCAAATGCAGAATTGTCTCTAGGATGACACTAGGAAGCTTTTAAGGCATCTTTAGGGTGGGGGAACTGTTCTCTTTTATGATTACAGAAAGAAAGAAACTTAAAGGACTTTGTTAGACGTCACCTGAACTACTGTTTTTCTGTTCTGGTTATGCATAGAATATATATGTAAGAATAAAGAACTCTATCTGAATCTTGTACTTATGGTCTGCTTGTGCCATTTGATCAGAGATGAAAAATATTTAGAAGAAAACTAATAAAGCCTAACCTACTTGATTATGTACAGAGAAAAAAATGACAATTTTCTACCTTGTTTTTAAAGGTCATATACAAGTAAGGAATAATTCAAGTTGCTAGTGCAACAGGAAGTGGAAATAGGTATGGATATATTTTAAGGTAGAGACAAGAATGAGATTCACATCCACCACAGCAACTGACTAACCAATGTCTCTTTAGCTGCATGCAAGTAATAAGTGATTCAAGTGCAGCTTTTTGCTGGAGCTATAAAACATGACCTGCAACAAGGCTATTCTGGTTAATAGCTGCTTAATACTCCAATTCCCTGATTACACATTCCTGGAAGACAGCAGGAACCAATGGGTCCACCAGTGCAACGATCTCTCGGTGTTCCCAGCCAAGCTCCAGCTCACTAACCAGAGCATCTTTTCTCTGTGAACAGGCTTGGAATATCTTCTCTCCAAAGGTTTCTGAGGAATGTGGGGCAGGAGCGCTGTGATAAAGTCCCAGTCTTAAAGCCAGGAAGCCTTATGTCCTTTGGGATCTAATGTGGTGAACAGAAATTCAGAAACGTCACCTGGCACACATCTAAGTTGCCCATGTGGTTTGCTGTCCCTGAGCAGAGATGTTACTGACTGCAAGTGTGACCGAAGCTGGCTAATTAATAAAAGAGGAAGAAAACAGCTTTGTGAGTTCTGGCTTGTTTCAGTCATAGAAAGGATATCATGTGACAAGGATGCACGTGCAGGAAGGGCAGCTTCCAACCTGCTATTTGAAGTGGAGTAATGCCTAAAACAAACGATACTAAAGTGCATAAGAGCTGGAGTATTAAACAAGGCTTTAGAATTTTAACAATGTAATAAACCAATTCATAAGAGATTGATAACAACATGCGAAGAGGACTTTGCATCTTCCTTATTTGAACTACTGAATTACTTGACCCTTCTACATATCACCTGCTGCCTATATATTTCTTATCTGTGCTTGCTTCCTCTACCTTATTCTAATAATAACCAAGCTAAATGACAGCTCTGGTGTGCAATCAAATCTCTTGTTAAAAGGATCTTATTGAAAGCCCTTGTTGATGCAAGGGACCTTCTGTGGAAGGCTGGACACCTAGCTTTTAAATGACTAAACATAATTCTTATCCTTATTGACTGTCAGGGATGTTTTTATTCTGGAAATAGCAAAGAAAACAATGAAAGAGAAGAGGAGATGAAGAGAGGTACCATTTAAGTCACTGTGATACTGTTTTAGAACGGTGTATATGTATATAAATATATTTTTCCTTTTCATTTTTTCAATACAGTTTAACTTTTAAACATTTTTTTTCTTTTCAGTGATGCAATGGAGCACTGCCTTATATTGTTATCCTCTAAATGTCAGAAGAAGGAAAAGAACAAAGTAATGAATATCTGCCAACAGTTACACTTGCTTTTAATGAGCAACCCAACACCTATGAAATAGTAAAAAGCCTTGTAAAACAAACAAATAAACAGACAGAAATCCATCATTTCAAAGTATTCTGGTTTGAGCTATTCTACACCACATTAAAAATATTCCTATACTGTCCTGACCTCTCTACCCTGCAAATCACTGAATGCAGTTCATGACAAGTTTTTGTACATTTTGAGGAATGATGACTCTTAGTCCATGGATTTAAACTTCATCATTTATTATAACTTTTGTTCATTCTCCAGGTTCATCTTAACCACTTTTTACAGTAACCTGGCCCAATAACCTCACCCACAGCCAACTGAAAGTTAATCAAAACCCATTATTTATTGCAGCAATAAGGTGGGGGCTGGGCAGCAGACAGAATTACCAATATAGCAAGACCTCGTGTCACTTCCATTTTCTAGTGTTACACCAGGGACAGGGGACAAAACCAAAGAACACAGGACATTATCTGAGCTGTCTCACAGCAACCTGGCCTCAGTAATGAGGCAGGGGTAACCCTGTAACTATGCAGTCCAACAAAATTTTGACTAGCCTGAATACTACTAATTCCTGAAATATTTGTTGTCTTGTAACTGCAGCATAACACATAGCCTAGACAAAGTTTCAATGCCTAAAATCCAGTAATGAAGAAAAAAAGGAGGAAAAATTGTTTTCTTACAGTTGTAAAAGCTGTCCTTTATATTTTGCAGACTGTCAAATCTGACAAATTTACCTTAAAGTAAATGTCTTTAATACCTGCACAAACTGCAATAAATATAACTGAGATGTCTTCGGAGAAGGAGGAAAAGAACATTTGCCAACTATTTCATTTTCTCCCCATCCACTCTTCATAAGTGAAAAAAGCTAGTATCTTGAAAGCTTATGAGCTGAACGTCTGTATCCCATCATGAATACTGTTATTGATTATGCTCAGTAGCAAAGTGAGTGAGGCAAAGCAAGTGAAGCAAAGCAAGGATTGGAATGTAAAACAGGTGAAATAGCTTTTGACATCCACTTCACAGTTTATTTTACACTGCTTCAAAAGAAGCTGGCTTTCCAATGCCATTAGTGCTGTTTAGATGAACGGGCATTGCAACAGCAGATGGAATTCTCTGATGCCAAATACAAGGTAATGAACATGGGAAGAAATAATTTGAACTGCTTACACACATTACTAGGTTTTAAATTAACTGTAAGCAATTACTCAGGAAAAAAGTGGGGATCACAGTTGAAATTTCTGGCCAATGTACTGCAGGTGATGTAAAAGGAAGTAAAATATTGATATGTATCAGAAACTAAATAGGAAATAATTTAGCTGCTTGCTTATGTGTTTTTATTTTTCCTAGTCACCACAGCATTTGTGAATCTTTTATGAAGTGTCATTAATATTGAGAAATATCTGTGAAATAAAATGAAGTTCTTGGTGTTTATCATGTGCCTGGGTTTCAGGTGTTTGTGTGTGCTTGTGTTGGTGCTTAGTCACATGCACATTATCCTTCTCTCACAGTTATTTTACAATTAAATAAGGGATAAAAATATCAGTCTTTGGTTAATATGCCATATGTTGTGATGATACCAAATAAATTGGGCGTATGTCTGAGTTTTATTTGACTGGTCTATTTTTACACAAAAAAAGAAACAGTTTTCCTAGGCAACAAACCTGTTGCAGGAGATGACCTGGTTACCCACATTTTACCTGAAGTTATTCAATAATAGAATGCTGATAGATTTAGGGCAGCATACACTGTAAAGACACTTTTGTTGCATTTTTAAATATACCAGTTCTCTTTTATTTAGAACTCACATCACTTTCTTTTTCTTGCTATTCCTCCACATAAAAGAATTACTAGTTTTGTGCTTTGACTGTTCTTATGTTTCTGAAAGTTTCCTGCCAATTAAATCCCATTAACTTTCACAACCTTGCTTCCAGTGCATGACAGTGTAACTTGCATCAACATTAGTTCTTATTAAATTCAACTGACACCATTACTCTGAATTAAAGACAATTAGGAAAACTCCAGTGGTACTGTTTTTATAGCAGAAATGATTCTTAATTAGATGAATATGAATGTTCATGGGAATTTTCCTTTTGAATGATACATATGGATAAATTCTGATGATAGTGGGAGATCTACACTTTCAAATGGTAAAACTGATTTGATTTTCAGTTTTATTCACATTTCTTTAACTCCTTTAACTAATTTTCTAGAATATTTTAGTAGTATACATTATTTACAAGTGACATATAGTTACAAGCATTATAAAATATTTATATTTTGTTTGAAATTAGTATTTATTTGAACCCAAAACAAATTTTCAAGAAAAATACTTCTTAGGCAAGTTTGTATGAGGAAAAAAGAACACTTTGAGCTGGAGCAACTCTGAAATCTACCATGAAAATTACTCTTTATTCTCCCTTCATTTTCCTTCATAAGTTATATGTACAAAATATTGAGAGATGTAAATTACACTTTGGTTGTTTGTTGTAACTTTAAGGGAAAAAGGCAACCAAGTGTCTATAATTTTTCAAAAGAGGAAGCCAAAAGAAGACTTAGACAGGAATCCCTACCTCAGATATGGTTTGTATTACAAAGTACAGTATTTGCACATTTGGGAAACACGCAGTGACAGGTTTGTTGCAACTCAACATCTTTCCCTTTTAAGAAAGTCTTGAATTTTCTTCAGCTACCTTAAATTATCAGTCTAGTAAAACAGTCTCTATGGAGATATTCATGTTACAGCATTCTCTGCCTTTGTGTTTCACCATAGTTTAAATAATATTATTTAGGTTTTTATTTGTTTAATAAAAAGAAGAAAGAGAACATCAGTTAAATGAAGATAATATGGATGTAGGACTGAAAAGGACATTCTCTGTCATCAAGTCCAGTTCTTAGTTATACAATTATGTTCATAATGGTAAATAAAATATGACCAGAACAGTTCTTTGTTGCTGACACCACATGACAATGAATCATTCATGTTTATTTCATGATTTTTCTTACTCTCCAAAAGAGACTGTGTGTGAGGAATGCTCCCCAGTTGATGCAAGCTCACTGACTGTCCTGGGAAATATTAGGGAAATTGCTAGATGGTCCCTCCCAAAAACATGCTTGGGATCACTTTTAGAGTCTAGACAGCTGAGTTCCCATGCCTGAGTGTTTCTTCACTAGTACTAGTAACTAATACCTTTATGAATTGATTTAACTCTATTAGAACTACTTATTTTTTGCTCCTCTTAGATCTGTTGTGAAGCTGTTCTAGAAATTTACTACTGCAGTTAACAAAAATCTATTTCTAATCTCCATTATAAATGTATTCATATCTAGATTATATACCTTAGTTCTTTTTAACAATGCTATTAAATATTATATTAGACTATAATCTGTTTTATCAAACTCTTTATTTATGTGACAAAAAAGGAAAAACAAGATAACAAATTCAGAGTCAAGAGGTTCTGAATTAAATATTTGACCAAGGTTTTTGCCAACTTTTCCTGTAAATCTACTTAGTAATAGTGAAAAAGTTGTTTTGTATCATAATGATCAAGCAGAGTACATTATTGAACCCTGTGGGCTTTGTTTGGACTTGTGGACCCTAAGGACATAATGAAGAACGATGAAGTTATGTTAACTGTTTAATAAGGAAATCTATTTAGCAAATCCGGTCATGCAATAGTTTCACAATAAATTATCATCCTCTTTTATTTTGAATGGCTTTGGACTCAAAATTATTGATCATGAGTACATAGAGGATTTATAAGGAATTCAAAGTCATAGCATTGTGTGACTGATTCTTAGCCTGAATGTTCATTGCTCATTAGAATATCCCAATTAACATCAGTGGGAAGTTGATGTGATTAAATGCCCCTCGGTATTCTAGAATCTTGTCTGGTGCAACTTTGCCAGCAATTCATTAAAGTCAATTTAAAATTGTATGAAAAATGCACAAACCCTCAACCCAAAAATAAATGTTTTATTAATACAAATTTACAATGTTAATGTAAATTTAATACAAACTGATCTTATTTTGGTGAAATAGCTTATCCTCTCTGGTGTACTGTATTCATCTAACAGCCTCTACCAAAAAGACACTTTTTTGGTATGTTTCAGGCTGTTCCATGTTCTGTAAAATGACAAAATCTGAATAGTGGATATGTGCATATTCGTGCTTATCTATGGCATGTATTGGTGTCTGGGTTAAGTTAAGAAAAATAAGTGCACAAAACTGAAAATGAATCAGATACTGTTCTGCTGTGAGTTGGAATCATGGCTCAAAAGGTACAGACATAACACCCATAACCACAGCAACCAAATCTTCACACCCAAAGACAATTCCAGTTTTCACTGTATTACTCAACACAGACTTTATACCACAATAATAGTGACTTTTTGATATACACCCAAAAAAAAGCATATCTTCAACTTGTTTTTCTTATCCAAAGGAAAATATTATTGAATATTACTTCAATATTATGTTTTTACTTCATTATACTGATGTAAAATGCTAATGAAAGATTAAATTGTCCAGAGAGCTGGGAATTACACTAACTACTAAGACCATCATCCAACACCATTGGAACTCCAAAAGTCCTTGCTAGCTGCAGGAAAAGGGTGACAGCAAAACTGACTGGGAGCCTTACAGTGCAAGGTAAGGTCAAGAGAGCGGGTACTCAGATTCTCATTTTCCTACACGCCAATGGTTCGTGTTCCCATTATTCATACGGCTTCTGGTTATTATTTCTGCTTGCTTTCCCTCTGTATCTCTCTCCTGCTGTGCTATATTAGAAAACTGAAGTGCATGCTGAGATCTCACAAGGCTGTCATTCTCTGGATTTCACCTCAAACAAACAAACAAAAAAAAGAATAAATCCCCTTTTCATAAGAATGTGGGGATCATAGTAGCTATAGCTGGTTAACTTTTTTTTTTTTCCTAGAGGCTGCTAAAGACCTGTGCATTTTAATTCATGGAAAAAGAGAAAAGCATGTTATTTCCATATTTTAAGAGTTCTGGTGATTTTGTTCTGAAGAGTTTTCATTTTTATCACAACGTAGCTTTTATGATTAAAAAAATATTATTTGACCAAGTGAAGTCATTAGTGAAGTTCAGCACAGTTTCTACAACTAATGAATGGTATTTCACAGACAGACAAGTAGAAGTTTTCTGAAATTTCCTGGAGATGTTGGAAAAGCTATTGTAGCAACTGAAGGCTGCTGAAATGTTACTGTATGAAAATGACCCTTTTTATTTACCATCCTTTAAAACTACAAACATGATATAGCTGTCTCAAGCATTTTAAAACACCAACCTTTTTGAGACCTTTTTGAGACCTTTTCTTTCTCAGTAGCTTGGGGGATGGCAGATATTTCAAAAGGTTAGTTTGGTTTAGTAAGAAATGTGCCTATAAAGGAACTTCTTATTCTTGTGGGAAGTATCCAAATTGTGACCAGGGAACCTGGACTGCTGACCCTATACCAGCCTTTAGCACTGTGACACTGAATAGGACTCATTTGATGAAATGTACTGTTCTGAACTGATCAGCCCATGATCTTTATATTCTGCAAAGATCCAGTCAATACACTCAGTGCAGTCCTGGGTGCAATTCATCTCCTAGGTAAATATCTGTCTGAAACAGCTCAGGTGAACCACATCCCTGAGACATCTATTTCTCTCCTTTGACTCTTAAGAGAGATTTAGGTCACTGGCTGTGATGTTAACATCTGTATCATGGGTGTTGGAAAGCCGATGAGCCAAAATCCAACCAATGTTCTCTGAATAAATGAACATACTCTCTCTGTTCCTTTTTTGTGGTTAAAAAACTTAGCTGAAATAAATGTTCACACACATCACAGAGAACTGTTACTCTTTGATTGCTGCAAAACTGCTCTTTGTCTGGCTGCCAGAGAATAAAGACAATTCTTTTTACAGTGGGCATCACTCAGCCACCCTGGATATCAATTCATGCTCAACATTACTTTGGATCTGTTCTGATTATCAGTGTATTTTATGGGCATGATGAACTGAATGTTCATGACAGTAGATTTAATGAACTCAAGCAACAGAGTGATATGATAAAGCCAATCAAGGTGCAAGTCCAGTGAGAAGCTTGCTTCTCACATGCACTTGACCTTCAGGGGAAAATATGTGCTGTACAAGAACCAAAAGTTAGAAATAATCTGAGTGATCAGTGAATAACCTGATTTTCCAGGCTCCTGAGCACAAAATTCTTTGATTCTATAAGGGAAAAATGCAGAAAACCAAACTAAGATGTTTTTAAAATCTGTAAAATGTGTTTCCACAGTCACTGAAATGCCATAATCATATAGCTGTTGGCTGACGTGATTACAGAACATAGTCAGTATTGTTTGCCTAGTTTAATTATATAGTTCCCACATGAGTTCTTTTACATAAAAACTTAATTCTTCACTTCATCTATTCCTATACCCCTCTCTAGATATCTCTTTTGAGAGATCTTTATCTTAACATTTTTCAGAGACAAACTGTTTCACATTCTATGCTAAATAGCGGTTAATGCCTTTGAAGCATTTCCCATTCTGGCAAATTGGAATGAACAGAGGATAATGTCTCTCCTGACCAGACTGAGAACCATGGCCTATACATGAGCTGATCTCACTGCCGAGATTTCTTGTATATATTTCTTCCTGGAAGTGCTCAAGTCCAGGTTGGATGGGGCTCTGAGCAACTTGGTCTAGTGAAGGGTGTCCCTACCTGTGGCAGGGGGTTGAAACCAGATAATCTTTAAGGCCTCTTCCAAACCAAACCATTCTGGGATTCTATGATCAATCTCATTGCAGCATATTGGATTATTCACCTGATGTTACTTGTTGGACATTGTGGCTTGTCACCTGTGCTTCTAGTTTTCCTTATTAACTCTACTGATTCAGCGTAGATGCAAAAAAAGGCACAGATCTACTTAAGACCAAATCACAAATATCATACTATTACCCTAGGTCCTCCATGAGTTTACTATGCCTCTCCTGCAAACTCTTCTATCCTTAAATATATTTAAAAGATATTTCTGATATGTAATCTTCAAACACTAAATATGTAGAGAAATGTGATTGTGAAAATATACTGTTTGGCTAACAAAAGAGGCATGTGAAATATTCTTCAAGTAATATGTGATTTTCTGATTTCATCTTTCTCATCCCTGCTCCATGTCATTTTGATTCACTCATATCCTTCTCCTACTCTTTCCCCATATCTTTGTCCCTGGCACCTTTATTCTCTACCACTCTCTCACTGAGCTCTTACCCACTGGATTTCTATTCAGAGTGAATTTTAGAGCATCTTACAAATCCCTCAAGGTTTTTTTACCAGTGAAGATCTGATAGATCATTTATAACAACAACACAGCAGGCACCATCAGAATTATGAAACATTTCAAAAAATAAATTGCAAGTGATGATATTTGAAGACTCTAAAATGAAAATTAATTAGACACATCAGAGAGACGGCTGTGTCTTGTAAGGGGAGGATGTTTTTTTCCCGCTAGGCCATTTTGGGGGTTTCAGAACCCAAACTAGAAGCTGGTTTTTGGCTCCTACCTCTTCACTTTGTGTAGTGGGGGCAGTAGATGTGATTTGCAATGTGCCTTCAGAGACACAGTCAGTAGAAACAGTCACTATGGTACTGTGGTCTGATCCAGATAATTTGGTTCAATTTTAACATGACCAAATGCAATTCTTGCCTTGCTTCAACTGAGTTTCCCTCAGATTTCTTTGCTGTATGCACTTGACTGTCTTTTGAACTTAATTTAAGGCTCAACTATCTGTTTTATATGAAAAAAGAGAGTCATAAAACACATAATTGCTGTAATGAAGTTGCACTGCTGTTCTCTGGGATTTACATCAGCAATTTTGCCTAATTTGTTTAGGCATATAGTGCTGAAACAACAGTGTATACCTCAAGAGAAATAACGTAAGAAAAAATGATCCTAACGTGTAAGAGGCGAAAAAGAAGGACAGTTATTTATCTGTACACACACAGACACACACAGTCTGGGCTCTGTACTCTTTAAAGTGAGGGTTCTGTTTCACCTGAGAGCATCATGCCTCTACAGTATATGTTGATTTTTTTTTAACATCTTTCATTCAATAATCTCAAAAATCATTGTTGGCATTAAAAAGTCATCTTGAAGCATCCTCAATGTGCAGTTGACATTACAGATAGACATTCAGAAATATACAGTGGACAGGTCCTCCTCCGGCCCTCTGTTAGGGCGTCATATTTTCAGTGCAAAGAACAAACCAAACAGGAAGAATTAGCTGGGTTTATCAAAACTCAAAAATGTGGCTTTGAGGTGCTTGCTATTGCTGAGATTTGTAATAGAGTATCATTTCCAGGAGGAAAAAAAATTGAGAATTTTTTGTGTTTCAGGATTTGTTGTTATTCAGCTCAAGCATGTTTTTGTCTGTCTCTCTTCTCCTTCCTAATTCCCATGGTCAAAAATCCAGATACTGAGAAGAGGGAGGTGGCACTGTGAAAAAAAAGGAAATAAAAAGAGAAATGCAGATGAGAATAAAAGAGTGAGATGCCATTTCCTTCCTCAATAACAGTACCTTGGCTACTCCTAGGACATTTAAATGACCCAAATACAAAATTCTTTTTGTTTTCTCCATACTGGCAAAACAAAAAACAAGGCAAAAGTTTCACTGTTACTTATAAAATTTCTCTCTTAAAATTCACCTAATTTATTCACTGAAAATGACTGCACTGTTCTGCACATCACTTTATTTTTCCAGTTGTTGCTGAAGCTGGCCATTCCTTTTCTTCCTGTACACATCCATGAAGTAAGCCATCTTGCATGTGATGGATTACTTGCTCACAGCATGCAAGAAGGAATAATTGGAGCGTTATTTTGAGATGAAAAAAAAGATATTGATTGAGACCTTGTAAAGACAGGTACATTACAGATTGGCTGGTTGATTTCTAAGCCTACGAGATAGAGTTGTTCATAACATCTCTCCAGGAAGGCTTTGGATATCCCCCTTCTGGTACAAACTCCTGATAAAAGTGGGAGAGGTAGTTAAGCAGAGGAAGGTTTTCCAGAGATGCAGCTCAGTCTTCATCCTTGAGTGTTCTCAAGGTCCTGAAAAATCAGGTCTGATCTCCTGGCAGACCCTGCCTGGAGTATTGGATTATACCGGAGACCAGCGGAGGTCCCTCCATACCTGGGTTATCCACTCGTCCAAGGAGTGTTTCCAGAAGCTGCTGGGTTTGGAGCTGCTCTAATCTCATTTAGCAGATCCCAGTGCAGTGTGTGGCATTGCAGAGCATGAGGGACACAGGCTGGGGCAGTGCCAAAGGAGGCTGGGCGAAAAACAAGCACTCATATTCCACAAACTGAATATGTAAAATAAAGGAGGAGAGGAGTTAATGGTGCAGAGAAGCACATTAGCAATCTCCTTGCCAACACAGTCCTCCAGTGCTTCCTGTGAAGGACAAGGGGTCAACGTAACACTGCATTTTGACAAAAACTGGAAGTCAAAGTTGGGTACTTTTCAGACTCAAGCAATAAAATTAATTCTTCCTCTTTTGTAAGCACATGTGAGACATATTCAGCTTCCAAAAACACCTGGTCATACAAGGACAAGCTGAGAGTAAATGAAGACAGATTTTGACTCATTTTGTGAGTGAGAAAGAATCGCAGACATGGTGCTGCAGCAACGATACTACTATCCCTTCTCAAAGCTAAGCCCAGATTCCTCACATATTTTCCATATTTGCATGCATACAAATAAATTGGTTTTTTGCTACTTAGAATGTTTTTCTTTTGACTTTTGGTTGGAACTATGGGCTGTGCTGGTGAAATCCCAGTACAGCAGGAATCCCCAGGTCTCTGTGGTTAGTAGGCAGGGAAACCACAGGAAAACCTCCTGCCAGAAGCTGTCCAGGCGCTACCCTGCCATGCTTTAGAACTCCAGCAGTCACCTACATGCAGCACACAGTGGACTGGAGCCCACTTTTCATCACCAGAGTAAATCCAACATAGCTGCTCAGAAGCAAGACTGCATATAGAACATGAACCATAAAAACAGTAAGAGCAGAATTTCCTTTCCTGATATTAAAAGTCTTCACACAGCTCATTTCATATGTACATCTCAAAAGGGTTTAAGTGGGATGAAAGCAGTGCAGTGCAGAGCTGTCTCTTTTGGCTTTATCAGAGGAGTCATTAAGTCATTTTTATGAGAAAGGGGAGAACTGAGGCAGATAGCAGTAAACACAGCATGTTAGTGGCTTAAATGGCTGGCTACAAATAGAAAAGGGTTTATAACTGCATATAGGCTATCTGCATCTTCATATCACTTGATCCATTTACTTATGTAGAATGCCTTTACCATCTAATGTTTGGGGGGTTTTGTCATTAAAAAAGAAGCTCTTTAGGCAGGGACTGTGGTTTTCTTTGTAGTGAATACTATCAAAAAACCCTCTTGCCATCAGTGGCTACATCCTTGCATTTAATTTTCCTATATGGACCTATGATAAATAACCTGTGCTTGTGACTGAATAGTTATTTTATCTAATGGTTACATCATTTAACTGTAATAACCAACACTGAGAATGTAACTAATAAATAGCCAGCTGTTTAGTCAGTGAATTTTTCTTATTGTAGCATTTGTGAATTATTGATGATGTTTTCATTGATATATTAACCTATTGTAAATTTGTCATGAAAGAAATGCTGCAATTATTCCATGGTCTACAGTTTGAGGAGTAAAGCTAAAATGCCCTTTGCAAGTACCAGTGGATTTTTTTTCTCATATTTTTTTCTGCTAAGAAGTGTTTAGATTTTTTCAGCAGGAAATATCTACTGTAATAAGAAAAATGCTCTCCATCATAAAGCAAAGTCCAAACGCTTCATGCAAAAATCAGCCCTTTGTCTTATAATGGAAATATTTATTTTTCACTTTTTGATAACATTTTTTTACTTATGTGTACATTTTCTGTAGAAAAATAAATTCTGAGCAGTTATGACCATAACGGTCAATACATAGGTTTTGCTCAGGTACACTTCACTGGCCACGTGAAAACATTCTCTGCATCCTCAAGGAGCAACTACTTTCCAAAGCGAAAGCTTACTTTTATTCTTTTCACATTGTCTTTTCAGATAGAATTTTTATGTTATTAGTCTAACATGTTACTGCTACAAGGTGGTCCAGTCAAGAAATGAGTTTTTTAAAGCAGGCACAAAGCTACTACAACAAATTAACTTATTCACTGGGACAAGAGAGACAATACTGTTCAAAAATGTTTGTCTAAGAAGGGAAACTCCAGCAAGGTGGAGTGAAAGACACTTTCTTTTATGAAGTCCAGATAACCAGAAGCACTATAACGGAACTCCTGTCTTAGCTGTGACATCTGAGCAAAACTAGATTTGAGGTAAATATTAAGAATAACAAAAAGAAGAGAGAAATATTTTTAATGGAAATATTCCTCTCCTTTCTGTCTCTTTCAAGTGTTGGTAAATATGTGAGTTATCTTGTAGGTCTCATAATTGTAACCTGAGGAGTAAAAAAAAGCAAGGAAAATGCTCTTGTGTTTGTCTGAGGAAGGAAATTCAATTTACAGCACAGCTGAATAATCATGGCTGCCATGCTACAATAGTTTGTTGACTAAAATAAGCGTATAAAAAGTGACTCCGTTATCAATGATC
The DNA here is from genome assembly GCA_026261815.1 of Monarcha castaneiventris obscurior. Lineage (NCBI taxonomy): Eukaryota > Metazoa > Chordata > Aves > Passeriformes > Monarchidae > Monarcha > Monarcha castaneiventris. The sequence goes on along the minus strand of JAMPIT010000230.1, from coordinate 9,019,487 downwards.
ATTGATCCATTCTACAAGCAAAAATCAGCTGCTAAGCCTAATAATCTCCTATGGCATTGTGCAGTGAAAAAATGAAAGCAGCAGCCACACTGCTGAGTCAATATTTACGACTCAGTGGGATTTAGTTCCACCAGGAACAGAAATGTGTGGTGCGACAGTGGTTTGGAGCCTCTGCTGGGGTGCCCCAGCCCCCCTGTGCTGCAGGGAAGCAGCCACCCAGCCCCACAGGTGCCCCACAGGTGCCCTGTAGGGAATGACATAGTGCCCACTGTCTGCTAGAGACATCCGTGTGTGTCACGGGTGCTTGTGAATGGTGTTAATGGGAAATAGCCTTGTTTTAGGGAACAGAATAGCTCATGTTTCTACTGCTGTGTTTGCAAAGCAGAAATATTTCCCAGCTGATGTAATGAAGTGCATTTGAATGAGTTCCCCTGGCAAATTTTTTAACTCTTTCCAAAGCTGCCATTAATTTGATATGCTGTGGTGTAACATGAACATCACCTTCAAAGTTCCATAATAGTGTTTTATTTTTATTTGAAACTGCATGTCCTAATATGTTGTATGAATTTATGGAATAATCTAAGTGCAGTCACCAGAACAAATATGTGGAATGCTGTCACCCTCTGCATGAGCAACACAGCTTGTACAAGCAACTCAGAATTCCACTACTCTGCTTGTGCATGAAGACTGGCAGGACCTGGGAGAACTGACGTATTTCTGCTAACAGACTGAAGGAACAGCAAGGTTTTGGGGCCATTTGGTAGTAGAAGAAAGCCCAGATTCTGCCAGAAATATGGCAGAATTTTCTATAAACCATACTCAAACCACACTATGAACCTGCAACTTCAAAGTCATGACTACTGTTTTTTTAACACTTTGGAAGGCCAATGCCTGGTCTTTTGTAATAGGAACATAGTTATTGAGAAAGCAGGGATGAGATGTATGCAACAATAGTGCTGAAAGAAGCTTGGAGGTAGCACCAGAAACAAACCCATGGCCCCTAATTATTGTGAGTCTGTACCTTTTCATGGAAACCTGAATTTTACCACCTCATGGATGAGGAGCTGGGATCTAATTACGGTTGGTATTTTTCCACTGACATAGAGTGAAAGGGCAGGGCATGACCCAAAGAACAGGCAGGGGGTTGCAAGACAGCTGCCTATGTTTTTGCCACTGACTCCAGGCTGCAGGTGGGTAACAGGAATTGTGGCTTTGGGGATTTGCCATCTCTTTCAAGCACATGTTTTAAGCAGAGGAGCACAAGCACTGTCTGGTTGTATGTTCACTGCTACAATTGCATGTCCAAACCTTGCTTGCATCTAACCTGTCTAGAGTGCAGGTAAAATCCTAAGTGCTAAAAACTCACTCGCCCCATATGCAATCTCTCCATTGAAAATTTTCATTGAAATTCTGAGAAGTGTCCTTCATCCACTTTCAAGATAGAAATAGTAAATGGATGCAAATATTTTAAACCCTTTGCTTGCTTTGCTGTCGTCTGCAGAGAGGGTGAAGGAGATGTGCAGTGTTGTTTGCTCTGCCTATGAGAAATGGAGTAGCAAAGGCTTTTGTTTGTCTGGCTTTTGCACTAATTTAGCATGACCAAGACACATATATAGAGTTAACATCAGGCTCTTTCTAGCAGCCACAGTGCGTCAGGGCTCTGGCCTGACTGCTTGCTCTCAGATATTCCCAGAAAATCCAGGTTAAAATCTAGAGATACAGAATTTTAGAATTTGACCCATTCTGCTATTGTCTAAGTTGTGTTGTCCAATTAAATACAGTCTGAGACATCAATTTTCTGCAGTTAGTAAAGGTTCCAACTTCAAACATGAACAGATAACAAACCACCAAAGTTCCAGCACAGAATACTTGCGGGGGTTTTTTAGGACTTTTAAATACTGACAGTGAATGTAATTCCTTTTTATCTCAGTCCATTCTCACTTCTGTTCTTTACTATGAGCTATGAGTATCCACTGGTACCTTGAAAAGCTTATTCAGCTTAGTAGTTTTCAGCTTATTTGGGAAATTGTCAACAAATAGTGAAATTTAAAAATATCTATCTCTTGACCAAAGACATAACTGCTGTGAAGAAGGAATCTCACAATTCCCATAGCAAAAAGTATTACAGTAAAAAAAGGATTTTAGTAAACACGGAGACCATCACTCCATTTGCAAGCAGTCATGTTCTTTCCCTGACAAATAAGGCACATGATTGTATGAGGAGAAAAAAAAATTGGGAAAATTTAAAATCTGTTAGCAAATAAAAATTTTCCAGGAAATCTCTACTGGAATTCATTACGGAAAACCTACTGAAAAAATCACAGCATCACAGAATATGCTGAGTTGAAATTTTTTTTAACTTTTTTTCAACATTATATTTGATAATCCCAGATCATGCCTATTCAGTCTGTGGACCAGAGACAGTGCACATAAAACACAGACATATGCACAGAGACTGAACATCAGCACCAGCAGGTTTGCTCTGGGGACCCATTCTTGTTTGACTGCACTACTTGCTGACTGTAGACAGGTTTTGGTTCCATTGAAGTCTGTGAGCTCTGACAACTCAGCAGTGTGAACCAAAGCATATAAGTGGGAACAACGGGAAGTTTTACTTCACAATCTCACTCCTGACCCAACCATAAACACCAAGAGAAACACTTCCTTGAGGAGCCTGTTCCAGTGGCCAACCACCCTCTGGGTGAGGAACCTTTTTCCAATATCCAACCTAAACCTCCCCTGACACAACTTCAGGCCATTGCCTTGGGTCCTGTCACTGGGCACCACAGAGCAGAGATCAGTGCCTGCCTCTCCTCCTCACGAGAAAGTTGTAACTGCAATGAGGTCTCCCCTCAGTCTTCTCTTCTCCAGGCTGAACAGACCAAGTCACCTCAGCTTCTCCTCATCTTTGTTGCTTTCCTATGGATGCTCTCTCATAGTTTAATATCTTTCTTACATTACTGTGCCCAAAACTGCACACAGGACTCAAGGTGAGGCCACACTAGTGCAGAGCAGCGTGGGACAATCACATAACAAACAAGTTCTTGAATGACCTTAAAAAGAATCTTGAATTTTGTTCCAAGTCAGATTTTGAAGGCTTTAAGTATTATCTTGCTTCTGTAAAGCTAAAGGAGGTAACTGAGGGTCAACTTTTGTTGATTATTTTGTGAAAAATATTTCTTTCACCTAAAACCTCTAAGCAGCAATTATTTAGAAATCATTTAGATTTCAAAAGGGATTTTCAATAATTAGTTTCCTGATTCTAAAGAGAAAAGCTTAGACACACAGGAAATGGAAAAAAAATCTCAGTGAAGGAATTTAAAAGAAGCAGTAGATTCAAAGAGCTAGGTAGGAAGGGTACATAATTTTGCATAGTGTGGCCCATGGGCCCTCAGGGAAGGAACTGGACACTCACCAAAAAGCAAGGGAACAGCAAATCACTCACAACTGAGCAAGACTTTAAATATCTAAAAATATTTTTCTTAACTATTATTTGTGGCCATTTTTAGACCACTGTAATTCCTCAGAACATCCAAGAAGTGGGGAATAGCTAAATGAGTGTGTTTCTGTCAGATGTTACAACTCTTTTGAAGTTATAATGTGGTGCTATGAGCGCCTAATTTACGTGAATCAGGGACAGAAGAGACTCAATTGTGGAGGAAATGGGCATGAGAGAAATTTTTGGGACCCTGAATATCCTCTGAATAACCCCTCTGCTCTGTTTGTCTCTATAAAACATCTCTCTGCAAAGAGTGGCAATGTTTTTATGGCTGTGGTTTGGGGCACAGTTTTAATCTCCTGCTTATTTTTTTCATAGAAGAAACATCCATCTGTCCCAGACCACAGAGAGGGCAAAAAACGAGCACATATTTGTGGTTATTTGGCTGAATAGTACATATCGTTCTGGCAGCACTTTGCTCTTTTCTGTTAATAAGTAAATGGAACATGTTCTGCAAGTCTAAAGGAAAGAGCTTATCACCAATATTACCAAGTAGCCACCACATCTCTTTCTGGGGGACCTCTACATGCACTAATCACAGAGGTCCACGTGGCCTTCCTATTGCTAGGCTCAGTTGTATCTATTTCAAAAGTACAGATATATACATCATATATACATATCACACTGCTTACTACTTAAAACATACATGTTCCTGTTTCTTTGGTGTCACAATTTTCTATTGTCCTAAAATTTCTTAGTATCATAGTAATGACTATTAGTTAAGAAGGAAAATTCTGAAACTAGGAAATGTTTTTTTTCTAATGATTTGTAAATATAGATATTTGAGTGCAGTAACCCTCTGGGCACACCAAGTTAAGCGAGACCTTTCTTGTTTTCCTAGTTTAACATGACTGAGGAGTGCCATTAATTGTTCTACGTTAGTAATTTTTGTTTCATTGATTAGGTGACTCAGCGGTATCCAATCATATAATGATATCTTTAGAAATTAGGCTAGAAGGCTGCAAAACTAATTAATATGTAATATTATCCAGTGAGCAGTAATGCAAGCTAGTACTTTGTTGAAATACAGTTGCATGCCCACAGTTATTGGATGGGGCATAAATGATGATTATTTTTACTATTAATGTACAGAGCAGCTCATTCATTTCTGTAGAAATTGTTCTTCTTTTTTTTTTTTTTTTTTTCTGGCATAGTGGCTTCCTCTGTATGTGAAACAAAGCTGAAATTTTAGTGTTAGAAAACATTGTTATACAAGTCTGGAATCCTAAACTCAAAACTAGGCTTTGGTGCTAGTGCAGAGGGTAGTGAGACAGCAGTCATGCCACTAATTAAAGGCATATTGATTTGTTTGGCTTAATCTAGTCATAGTCTTTATAATAAATCAGAATGTGTTTTGCAATTAGGAAATCCATACTAAATAACAAAACCACTGTTATCTTTGTAAGCTTACTGTGTTTTAGTGCAGAGTTGCTGTTCACAGAGATGCATTTATGGCTTTTCATTTGGGCCTCATTCAGGACTTTAGTGGCCTACATTACTCTGACGAGGGTCACTTAGAAAGTGTGCACCAAATAACCCAACAACGTTTGTTCCCTCAGGATTTTTCAAAATTCTATTTTTATTTACATTTTCCTTCAATTTCACTCTGCAAGTGCTTTAAAAGTAACTACTAGAAACAAGAATCTACTCAGAAATCTATCTTAAACTCAAATTTATAGTTCACACATAAAGATATGAAACTATTTTTTTGCATATGGGTGAAAATTAAAAAAACCCTGTCTTCCATACCTGCATGCCCTGCATGCCTTGTAGGCCTTGTATGCCTTGTATACCTGTCACCTCCTAAACCTCAGGAAGTAAAATCAATGTTATTGCTGGGCTTGGACATGAAGCTACATCTCTGTCAGTGATGTCTTATCAGTAAAACTGAAGACATTGAACCAGAAAACTATTTGCTCTCTACCAGTTGTACCATTTCCTTTCCAAAATGTCTGTTTACATGGGATTATTGTATAGGCAGAAACATGACCCAGGCGTGCTTTTCATGCAAATCATCTGTATGCACAAAACTGTGCATAACTCAGAGGCAAGAAGGTAATGACTTAATAAGAGCTGTTAACACAAATAAGGGGATTAAAAGCCAATTTCAGAGCAATTAATTAAATTGGGATTTCTGTTATGGAGTAAAAAATTAACTGTGGCATTGTAAAAAGAATACCTGAAATTAACCTTAGGAAAGGCACCATAATCTAATTTGAATTTGTAATTGTCTTTTAAAAATGTAGAAGAAAGACTACATGGTTCTGGTTAAGCTTTAAGTCACACAGGTTCAATATATTTGTAGGCAGAACTTGCTATTAAGGGAGGGTAATTCCCATTTTCACTTTGTTACTCCTGCACTAGAGTAAAGATGGCCTGATCATGGGTGTTAAACCAATTTGCCAGAGCAAAGTGTAAATTAGGAACAGGATGAAAGTTTCAGAAATGTTATTGTTTTGACATTCTGAGATGCTCCACATCAGCAAGTAAAGACAAAGGTAAAACTGAAACAGCCTTTATACACTTAGTAACACCATCATTTCATTCCTTTGTGCTTTAGTTCTATAACTTAGATTTATCAAGGGTAGTCAGAGTCCCTTGACAGAAGATAATATAGCCATTAATACATATGGTAAGACTGAAATTGTGCTCATTCTTTGCCTCTAAATATTTTGCTCCAGTACTACCTCTAGCATTATGGTAATACTGGGGGTATGTTGATTTAGTTACATACTCAGGAGTGTGCTCTCCCTTTGAATGGTGCACATAACTTCCATTAATGGCACTGGCACTTCTGTGTGCGCGTTGAGATGGGAATGCTCCCCTCCAGAAATTATATATGAAAATCCCTAAGGGAATAATATTTTTCACAACTGCACCATTACCCTATCAGAGACTAAATAGTTAGCATGCACAGTAATTAAGCAAGTACAACAAGCAAATTCAAATTTCAGGAGTCTGGGGTTTATTGTTACAGATGTTCTTCAGAGCAAAGTCTGCTCAGCAGTTCCTTGGGTCATAAATGTTTAATTTTTAATCTATTTCTTATCAGTTTTGTGTAATGCAAGGTCCTTGTAAATTGAAAGCATTTTTACAAGTGTTCTTTTATGTCTTGAAAATTTAAAGTAACAGGGGTTGTTTAGCATTTTTCTTCTAAAATCATCCCGCCCAATAAAACAGAAGTGTTATGCCTTACTCAAAAAGTGGATTCATTTGCTTTTGACTAGAGCTGTGAATTTGACAGTGAACAATTAGTAGATGGGATTTTTTAAGGGAATCTAAGGGCTTGTAGCAGGTTGAGTTTGGTAACCGGGCGGAAACACCAATGTGTGTAGTGGTTTAAGGGTTAACTCGGGCAGTAGCCCCCTGATGTCCCTTCTGTGAGATAAGCATCAGGAGGTAAAAGCAAAGCAGGCACAAAAACTTAAAGAATATAAACAAGTTTATTAACAGAGTTAAAAGAAGGAAAAGAAAGTCAGACTAAACCTTCAGAACACCTCTCTCCCCCCACCTCTGCTCCCTTCTACCACCAACGTAAAAGAAAACACAACCCTTGAAGATTCTAGTCAGTTCACCACCTATATAATAATTTCTGGTTTTCAGTTCACTTGGGGAGAGGAGTCTCTCTTGGTCAAAACCATGGAAACATCTCCACACGAAACAATCTCGTGCAGCTTCAGTGTCACAGCAAAAGCAGCCGCCCGGAATGGTTTTCTGCTTGCATGTGAGAGTCCCTTCCCCCGACTTACAGCTTTCCCCACAGCTGCTTCGAGGGTTTCTTTAGCAAAGGGGGTACTATTTTTAAGGATGAGCAGTTCAGAAACAGAAGTTTTCTTCACTTATCGAAGTGCCTGAAAGGCGTAAGGACCCTCTCTGGGAGTATCCTCATGGTCTGGGAACAGAGATCTTTCTCTCTTGTGCGATCTCTGCTCAAGTTTCTCATCAAATCACAGGTACTTCAGCGTTTGCTTGTTCTAGTACAAGCACCTTTGCTCACAGTTGCAGTTTGAACGCTCCAACCCCCCCTAATGCTTTCAAGAAATTACAATGGGTAGTCTAATATACCATAGTCCATCACCATGGTTTTTTCCAACAGAATTTCAGCTTCTAGGATTAAAGCATCTCCTCAAATCCTGTCTTTCGAGGTCTCAAGTTTTTCTTCCTCACTGACTTGGGCATCTTTATAGTGTTTCCTTCACAAGCCTTCACTTTCCTCTCTCCATCTGATCAGGGAGATGATTAGTCTCTGCAGGCTTCATCTGGTCTGGGAAAAATCTTAACAGCACTAAAAGAGTTAATCTCCCCTGGGTTTTGCAGCTGGAGCTTGGAATTTTCTTATCTCTTGGCCACGTGATCCTGCCGGACGGCAGTCTCAGGGGAATTTCAGCTGCTCTGGGGGTGAGGTGAGAGCCATCCTGGCCTCTGGGGGGGGGGGGGGGTGTCTGGCGAGCTGAAGTGGCTGCGATCTCAGCCAAGCCACCCCCCGGCCGACCCGGGCCAGGCCCGGCCAGCAGAGCCCGGCCTCGCCCGGCCCCACCAGTTACCTGTTCGGCTGCCAGAAGCAAGAAAGGGGTTCCCAGGCTCTTCTGTTTCTTAAAATGTGATTCACAGAGGCGTGTCAAGCTCTCTAAGTGGTTTAGAAAGTTGTCAATATTCAACCTGGCCAGTTGATTGGGTCTAGAGGAAGCTGAAAGCACCTTTTTGCAAGGAATCACTTCCTGGCCGGTGCAGCCTTTTTCAACTACAATTCCCAGCTACCCTAAACAACAACAGGGCTTGATTCCACTCAGTCAATTATGGGACCTTAAAAACCCATCCCATTTGGAAATGACCCTCAGCTCCTGAGTGTCACTGTGAAAATAAATGGTTTGAAATCCTCCTATAGGGCTCAGAGGGTACACACCACCCTGAAGGATCAGATCTGGTGAGCAGGCACATCAGATGCACACTTCTATTTATGTTGCTGTTTACAGATGGTAGTCTGTTTCCAAAGACTGAATATTCTCCTGTGAAAACCACACAAGTTACTTCGCCAGTGTATTGCTGGACTCACTTTGGGGTACGTCATTTATTTGCACTGAAGATATCTGTTTAGTAGACTCAGGAACTCAAAACAATAGCTGTTTCAGGTGATATTTATCTTTTGTGACTCAAACAGCTGTCTTCTCCTCTCTATTTGCATGATGATATAGTTTGTTAGTTAACAGGAGCTGATAAAAGGTAAACTGCTTTTTGAAAGACTGAAAGATAATAACATAATCATTGTGGGGGGAAACTCCTGTTGATTTAAACATATTTACATTTTATCTTCTGCCATCTGCTCTAAGCCAGAAATATGCTCATCCACATCGTGTTGTGTGCTCCAGTCACACAACCCACCAGACGGGAAATTACTGTCTTCAGCTTCACAGAGTTAAACATTCCTGTGGCCACTGCCTGACCCAGTACAACTCTCTTCACACTATGTTCAAGAAATAGATACATACATACATTGAAAAAATACTTAATTATTAATCTACGGAGAGAGATATTCTATTATATTTTGTATAATGCAGTTGGCCTATAGTCAACAGTGTAACAAATAATAACCTACAATTAAGTAATTATTCTTTGTTGGTCTACATGGAATTCTGGGAAGGAAGGGCACAAGAATTTACTAATTCCTCCAAGGTGCTATAGAAAACAATCATGATGATAGAGTGCTGAGAAACCAGTTGAATGTTTCAGAAATGCCTGGGTACCTAGCTAGGTCGCTTTGCTTTCCACAGGATTTAGATATTTCACTAGTTCTGGATCTGAAATGGATGTTTTCCTGGGACTTTATGTACACTAATACCTGCACGTGTCAGTCCCTATATCCCAGTAGCTTTCAAAATGAATTTCACACTTTTGAAATTCATGTCCTCTAAAGCTGCAGCTCCAGATCTAGAAATATGCTATCTAGAAACTGATAGTGAAACCTGTTCTGTACATTCTTCCTTTTGTAATGGAGTTTGAAGACGACTGGTCTGGGTCAGAGCACAGCAGAGGTGAGACCAGGGCCGCTGGAAGGTGAGGTTTGCAGGGCACAACCCAGGGCCCTCCACATCTGGACATGGGAGAGGATGGGGGCATGTTGATCTTGTTTGGTACAACAGATCTTTGGGGTTAGCCCAAACTGAGTGTAACATCCCTGGATGTGCCTGCAGGCAGGGAGTGAGGCCTCCCACATCAAGCACATGTGCTGGGGCAGCTCCCATGGGAAGGAGAGGGTAGGAGGGCCAGGCAGCTGCCTGGTGGCTGCTCCTGTAGCTTTGGATCTTGTGACTGTGCTGGAGGCTTCGGCTTTTCCCTCCAGTCCATGCTGTGACTTCCACATTATGAAAAGGACAATGCAGTCAAGCAGAGGGAGCAGAAGTACACCCTGCTCCTGTGTGAAAAGGATTCGAGCTTCAGTGCCCCACCTACTGCTTTCAATCAAATATATTGTTGGAAACTGAGCTATAATAACATTTTAATGTTCTCCAGTTATTAAAGTTAAACAGAGGGGAATAATTTTCCTTGGTAATCCATAGCATTCAAAAATGAGAACCACAGTATCAAAAGATTGGCAGAAAAATTAAAATATTTATATGTAATACGTTTTGGAGCTTTTTGTATTCTTATTCTTACATACCTTCTGATCTTTTCAAGTGTCATTAATGCTGGAAACTTCTGGGGAAGGGAAGGGAAGGGAAGGGAAGGGAAGGGAAGGGAAGGGAAGGGAAGGGAAGGGAAGGGAAGGGAAGGGAAGGGAAGGGAAGGGAAGGGAAGGGAAGGGAAGGGAAGGGAAGGGAAGGGAAGGGAAGGGAAGGGAAGTTGCTAGGTCAATAAGCAAAAATCTGAAATTCCATCAGATTTTTTGATAAAGGCACAAGAGGCAGCAGAAGGCTCACCCATCATTCCCTTGGAAAAAGATAAGTCCTCCACTTGTTGCATGTGCAACTCATGCAGCTGGGGTCAAGGCCAGTGCTCACAAACCCAGGTGATTTGCTGGCAAAGATATCTTTGTCTTGTTTCTGTGCCTGATGTTAGAAGTTTTGAAATAATAGCAATGGTTTTTTCCATTTTTTCCCCTTTGTGGAAAATATTTTGATTTTTTTTCCAAAACGTTCCAGACTAACAAAGGTAGGTAAACCCACAAATATTAAGAATTTCCAAAACACCCTGAATTTTCTTGCATCTAGAGAAAGTTCTTTTCTACTTTTTGAGGATAAAGGACCAAAAAAAGAAATGTCATTCAGACAGATTACAAAGCAGAATCCATTGCTACACAGAATACAGGAAGCCTGAAGCACAAACTGACACCTCTCAGCACACCTTTTTTCCCTCTCTAGATCTTGGATTTTTACTGCCTCTAAAAAGAAAATTTAAGTATTAGTGGTTGTGGTTATGGAACATTTCCAGTGAAATTTCAGACAGTTTTTCCCCAGAAGATTGCAAACTCCTCCCACCACACACATGCACACGTACAGATAGAGTGGCTAATTCTACTTCAGTTACATGTGCTTGTTCCTCTGCCACTCAGAAGGGATCTGCTTCCTTCCATTCCACTTCTACCCCCACATTTTTACGTAAATATTTTTCTAAATTCTCCTTTACACTCGTTCCACTTGTTTTCTGCATCACATTTAAGCTCTGCAACAAATTTAATCTCCTCACGCTATCAATATCCTCCATAGTTTAATTCCTGTCTGTACTTTAGTGCAGCAGCCAAACCTTCATCCAGCTGTGGCTACAGTTACCAGATGTGCAGTCCATGCTTTCAGCTCAGATTTGTTTCTTGCTTGATGGCAGAATCTGTCCTAAAATACATTTGAAACATATTTAAATCACTAGATCCTCTGGTATCAAATTTCTTAATTAACTGAAAAGGCTTTTTGCCCCTATTTTTTTTCCCAGACAAAGGCTGAAAGGCAGATAATAGATCTCCTAGTAACACCTGAATGTCTTTTATGCAATTGAATGTACACAGCTGGATTCAGTGCAATTCTTTGACTGATGGTAGTGGAAATATTGACTTTGGTAGTGAAAGATGAAAATACAATATACAATAACACAATACATCCTCTACTTTTAGAAGTGATTTTCAAGGCTAGATATTTAGTAACTGCTCTAAGAGATCTTTGTAGATCAATTTTTTTTGTTCTGTGTGCTTTGGGAAATGACCTTGCTGCTAAGAATGAAGAAGGCAGCATATGTGCTCCTTTAGACATGCTGAAATAAAAGGACTATCCTCACACATAATGGTTTTTCTTCACAGATATTTCTATAGAGCATTACAGCTCGTGCCTGTAAATCACACATTTATTACCCATGTGGATCAGATGCTGCACCCACTGAAAATAAGCACAAGTTTTCACTTCAGCAAAAGTTTTATCTGATGAACTTAGGGCCAGGATGTAAATGGTAACCAAGAGCATGGAAATGAACACAGTGTGAGTGAGATGTCTTGAACCTTGCACATCCATCTTGCCTGGAAAATTTCTCAATTACTTCTGTAGGCATTCAATTCCACACCTGCCAAAATGCCAGAGAGAAAAATACTATTGTGTGAATAGAGCCTGCTTTTCTTTTGCAAAAATGTTGGGGTTTTTATGACAGTTTTCACAACTGAACAGTATTTGCTACTAAGCAATTGCTACTAAGTATTGCAACTAAGCAATTCTTATCCTGAAGAATCCTCACTAAGGCTTAATAATCAAAATAACATCATGTTGTTCTGTATTAGGCTCTGATATTACTTCATATTACATATTATTCTTTTAAGTTGAGGTTCCAGATTCATGTATAACTTTTCAGACATAGTTTTATTACCAGGATTGTGTATTTCTTCCTTCAAAACATATTTAAATTTTTTGGTGTTTTTCTTTACCAGACTACTGTATCACCATAATATTTGAACAATGTAATTTTTAAAGTAGTGACATAGAAATAAGCAATAGACTGATAAAACAACTCGTTAACCCAAGACTAGTGAAAAAGACCTAGGCCTGAATCATCTATGACTTACATCTAAGCAGTTTGAAGGTCTGAAATGTGTCTTGGACCTAATTTCTTCAACCATTTTCTACAAGATGCAGTTCTGCTGTCTTATAGAACAATAATGAATTTTGTGCATATCAGTAGTCCAAACATTTCCATAGATGTTGGCAAAACTGGGGAAAAAAATAATCACACACATTCTTTCTTAGAGCAACTGCACTTTATCACTTCCTGTAAGGAAATCGGAGAGAAGTAGGTGGTGTGTCAGTTAAGGGGCAAGGAATTCAACCAAGGCCCTTCATTCCTTTAAGCAAGGAGAGTCTGCACAGCAGCCTGCTTGTCCCATGTGCCTCCTGCCCCAAGGAGAGGCAGAACTCTCTTTCCCCATTCACTGCCTTTTGTTTGGGTCTTGGTTCTCCCGGATGGAGAAAACAAACTCTGTTGGGGGACGGTATCATCTCAGCTGGCCCAAAGCCTTGGCTCAAACTAATCTCTGTAAAGAGACACTGATGCCTACCAGGGAAATTCCTGCCTCAAGGTGGGATGAATTGCTGAAACAGAATGAAATACCTGAAATTCTGATAGGCTGTATTCAAACTTAGGTCAGTATTCAGGGTGTTAACATTTTCATTGGGAGACTGTGGCAGCTGTCTAACATGAGTATCTCATCACTTCAGTCTTGCACAGCTCTGTTTTCTAACAGGATAAGATTTAGAAACAGGATGACTGAGGATGAAGTCTTTGCATACTCCATCCTCTTCAGACTTAGTTCAAAAGCAAAGCAAGTAGTTTAGGGAAAGTAAGAGATTAGGAAACAGCATGAAGGCACAAGTTGCTTGACATCAGAAAATCAAGACTCTTCACTCAGGATGTGACTCACCCAAGCTAGCCTTAGGTATCAATACTTCACCAGGCTTTTTGGGACCTCTTTTACCATAGTTGGGGAGTGGAAAGCCTTTTAGGGTATGAGTCATCTGTAAGTTGTTGTCTCTACAACTCTGCTCTCAACAACTCCCTGAAATTGAGGTTGTGTGAGGTGGGGGTCAGTCTCCTCTCCCAGGTAACTAACAACAGGGGAAAGGGCCTCAAGTTGTGACAGGGGACATTCAGGTCTGATATTAGGAAAAAATTCTTTGCTGTGACAGCAACTAAGCAGTGGAACTGGCTCTCAAGGACAGTGATGGAGTCACCATCCCTGGAAGCATTCAAAAAACAAGCAGATGTTCCACTTTGCTTTATGATTTAGTGGTCATGCAGGCATTCTGTCAAATGTTTGCCTTCATGATTTTAGTAGTATTTTCCAACTTAATAATACTACTATGCTATGATCTGACTAATTATAATGACTTAAATATATCCTGTTTTCTTTTCAGTCACAAAGAAGGAAGTTAATGTGACTAGCTCAGACGTGGATGTTTCCTCTGTGGAAGCTGAGGTCTGGTCAGATAAATCCCCTCCACAACATAAGAGATATCTGCACCTCACAGAATCAGAATCTGAAAGTTTCCTTATTTGGAAAGGATGTTTGCATTTGTATAATAGACTTGAATGTAACCACTTTGTTCCATATAAACAAATAAAAGCATCATTTAAGAAAATCACATATTTGGCAAAAGCAAGAAAAATAATTCTTTTTTCATACAAAAATCTTTATTCTCTAGCCTGATGTTATTCTCATAAAAAAATAATCAGGAAACATTCATTCTGTGCTTGATCTATATTTTTTCAGGGGCATATTCTGACAATTTTCAAATGTCAGTGGGGCTTCAGATACTTTCAGAATTAAGTACCAAATCTCTCACACCAATCAGATTCTGTACCTTTACCCCTTCAGCTGATTTTAGACGGTGTGCAGATAGACGTCCAATGGACAGCAAGTCAGAGATGCTGAGCACTGTGGTGATTAAAAAGAGTGGAAGAAGTTCTCAAGGCATTGAACAATACAGCCAGGACATTATGTGCCTAATAGCAAATGCTAAAGCTATTTTCAAAAAGCAGATATCTTCACATCTCTTTCATTTTCCCTTCACTTTTACTTCCTTAAATAAAATAGATATTAGTTCTTTCCGACTGCTATGAGTCTATGCCTTCTGCTCACTGCACAGAACTACCTAACTAATGCATAAATTAATTTCAAGTACACTTTTATCTTCACCTCACTCTTTCTCATAATATTTTTAAATAAAGTTTATGCCTAAACCACAACAATAATAAACAAGTGCAAGTAGAAAAAATGTACCTTCAAAACATAGTTTTATTACCACAAAAATGTTTCCTTTATATAGGTACATTTTCTCCTTGCTTTGATTATTTTTTTTTTACATTGAATTATAGTTAAATACTGTGTACTAATAAACAGAGAGCTGATCATGCTTTTACTTCATATATCCCCTTGGTCATAACTAATATTGTTGAATTTCAGCAAGACAGATTTGTCATAGGAGTAAAAAAGGGAGCAGAAAAAAGAGAGAGAGAGGACGAGAAAATCCAGTAATTCAAATTACTTTTTGGAACCAATATTGCAGTGATAATATGTAATGGGTAGTAAACTATAACTGCTGCACACACATGGTCATAAACTTACATTATCCAATCTATTTCTTCAGAAAAAACTATGTGTGTGAATATATGCAGTTACTACATAATTTTATGTAAGCTGTAACAGTATCATATTTACAGCAATTTTTATAATCTATGGTTGTTAACTCCAGCAGGCCTCTTGGTAAAAAAATAGCTATAAGCCTACAGCAAATGTTGACCTATGTTCAATTCATTTTACCCATTTCAGCTGGCTAAATAGGTTATATGAGTTTACACTATAGTTAATGGAGAGAGGAAGAGAGAGGTGTTTCAAGAAAATGATTCCTATGACCAGAAAAGACACAGGAAAAATAGAGGTGGTGAACAGCTTTTCGCTTGTGACTTTGCTGCCTGTGGTTTAACTTACAGGTAGCTGAATTTAGCTGAGAGAATGAACACTAAAAACAGAGGCATTCCAACAATGAGACCATAGATGCAAAAATGAAAAATAAATATTTCCTTTATAAAACATTATCCATTTCTTTTAGGTAATCTTATGTTTCACAGTCTTTTTGATGTTGCAGCTTCTGATGCTTTGGGCACTATCACCATAGTAACTAACTAGAAAACTGTTATACCAAGAGGTCAAAAGTCAAGATGGAAATTTTCCACTATCATAGTTTACAAACGTTTCCATCCCTTTAGAGTGCAGCATGAATTTCCACATGTTGCCTACAAATAGGAGAGCTAAAACATACTTTTCAAGCACAAATTAACTCAAATTACTTGTTTCCAGAATAACTTCCTTTAATACAGAAGTCTTCAAATACTGTTCAGTTGATGTTATAAATTATTTATGCTCACATTTCATTTTTTGCAAGGAGATGTGATGATAGGACAAAGTGTAATGGCTTTAAACTAAAAGAGGAGAGATCTAAAACAGATATGATGAAGAAATTCATTACTCTGTGTGTGGTGAAACACTGGAAGAGGTTTCCCAAAGAAGTGTGGATGTCCCATCACTGGAAGGGTTCAAAGCCAAGTTGATGGGCCTTTGAGCAACCCGGTCTAGTGAAAAGTGTCTCTGCCCATGGCAGGGAGTGGAAACAACATGATCTTTAGTGTTCCATCCACCTCAAACCATTCTGAGATTCTCCAGCTTTCTTGGGATAGAGGTAATTTCAATGGCTGAAAATGACTCACACACTTACTAATAATTTTACTTTTTTTTCTCTAAATAAATATTCCTGATCTGACTGCTTTATCCTAAGTGTATTATTCTTTTCTTAATTTATTCATTTTGTTGTTTCTTTTTTTTTAATATTTAGTTATTTTGGGTGCCCTATCATATCAAGTTTATTTAGAGATTTCTTCAAAGCTTCTGATTTTGAGGAAGTGCTGAATAAATATAAGTTATAGACTTGGTGTTGCTTGGGTGTATTCTGTAAGTTTTTTAAGGCTTGCTTGCTATGATAAATGAGTAGATGGGATGAATAGAGGTGTTTTTTGGCATCTCTGTTTAGGGATCTTTCTTTTCCTCTCAAAGCCCATGAAAATGGCAAGCCCATGGCACCAGGCTCTGAGGCCTCAATACACCACTCATAAGCCTTCAGACTGAGACTCTGTATATGTGAGTCATGTTTTCTACCTTCATTAATAGGTCACCTATCCAAAGTTGCCACATATTTACCTGTTTTTGCATTCAGATTTTACATGCTGAAATTAGCACCTGTCCATCAAGTACATCTGCATTTAAATTGTTTCTTATGATGTTCAGAAGCCTAGACACAAACATGACATCATTGCTCCCATTTGAAAAGGAGTCCAACTCATGCATTTGCAGCAAGTGTACTTGGAAAAGAATTGAATACATACACTAGTCACCCTGACCTTTCAGGATCCTGTTCAAATGCATTAACACAGGATATGGAGTTTGCTCTCAGCTCTCAGAGTGATCACATTAATCCTGGGCCACCATCCTGATAAACATACATGGCACAGCTGTGACCAGAGTGACTTTATTTAAAGATTCCAGTGCCTCTTTGCACAGTAACCAGCTGGGTCTTCCAGCATCCACAGCAGTAAAGAAACCCTGAGGGCTCCACAGTGTTTTCTTTCTACTTATTCAATTACATGGGCATGGATAAATACAGAATGAGTTTTACAGCAGACTGCAGCCTTTACAGTGTCCAAAGGACATCTTGTTATATGTTTTAAACTAGAAATTTCTTCAATAGCTATCTGAAGGATACCCCAAGGACTCCAACACTCCAGATGAGCTGCCAATACAGGGGAAAGATAACAAATTTTATTTGGCTTCAGATTCTTCTATTCCATTTGTTAAAATAAATAAATAAAGTTGATTATTCCATGCAATTTAACCTTTTTAGTCTAACTATTCTAAGGTTAAATATGATGGACAGTTCCTTTTGTACATACATTCTTATTTTATTATCACATTAACTGGTCATCAACTATACTGTTATTTACTGGAGACCAATTAATCATTCGTTGTCTTGTCATTAAAGCTTTAGTTTGCTATCTTTTTCCTTCCATTTGGAAACATGAATGTCATAGTTCAAATTCTTCTTTTGTAGATTATTCTTACCCTGCTCTAACAGAGACTTCAATAAACAAGTTAAAGATTAATAAATTATGTTAGGATTTTCAAAGCACCTGAAGGAGGTGGGTGTTGCATTCCTAAGAACACCATGAAGGGTTGTCTGCCTAACTCTCCTGCTCTCTTCTGCAAGCTTGAATTCTGATTTTCTACATAGGAAGTCTGCATAGGATGGTGTTCTGCAGGACTGCCATTTTGACCACAGTTTAGCTTGTGACTATCTGCATCAGCATGTCAAGATGTAAAATAGGAAACTTCAGCCAAATAATTAATCAAAAATTCATCAAAGAAATCCATACTTGACTGTGCCAAGCATGAAGAGGAACCCACAGTAGGAAGGCATTTTGTCTCCTTCCCACTGGCACACACACATCAACCATAGGAGTGGTTCAAAGGGGCATGAGAGCTGCATAAAGGTCAGCAGTCTAAAAAATAACAAATATTAATTTTACTTGGATTGAGAGGATACACAGCACTCTATCACGGCTTCAGTTCAAGCAGTTCTAATTGGGTTTGCTGGCCATGCATAAAGCCAAGTTTCCAGGTTTAATATACTTCACTATATGTACTTGCCTAAATTTAAACCAGCACTAAGACTTGACAGTGTGGAGAGCTGAGTTCTTTCTCCTGGACATATGTTTTCAGTTATGGTTGAACTTTTCTCCTCCTCACACTAAAGTCCTAAAACATCTTGCTATGGCAGTAAATTTTTCAATCAGTGTTTATTAAAGGAGTGTGTGGACATTCCACATG
Source organism: Monarcha castaneiventris obscurior (assembly GCA_026261815.1). NCBI lineage: Eukaryota > Metazoa > Chordata > Aves > Passeriformes > Monarchidae > Monarcha > Monarcha castaneiventris. Next base: position 9,001,092 of record JAMPIT010000230.1, on the reverse strand, counting down.
ATGTGAGCACTTCTCTTATTAAAGTTGTCGTTTGTTGACAAATGGGATGCAATTATGGTATATGTAAGAACAGTACGAGTTCTTCGTGCTGACAAGGCTAATTGCATAATTTCCTATACGTATTACTAAGCAAATCAGAGGGAACAGCAGTGGTGGATTTGGATCAGCAAATAAGAAAACTGAAGACACCCCATATAACTGATAATGGTAGAATATGCATTATGAATAATTACTATGTAATGAAATATATCTGTTTGGGTTTTGTGGTACAAAGCAAACCTTATAATGAGATGCAGATGGCTCAGGGTCATTTCACAACATACAATAACAACCCACATTTGGGGAGGAGCCTTGCAGGATTCTGAGTTGGCATGCAACAAGTCTGATACAGGCATCTTTTATTCTTTCTGATGAAAGAGAGCTGCAATAGTTCTTTATATAATGCTCCACTTATTGACTGAAGGGTTTTACACTTCAGCAAGTTATTACAAATAGTGTCCCATAAAAATCAAATAAAAAATGAAATGTTTAATGTCACGATATAAAACCACCACACAGAATACATTCCATGGCCTGTGAAGACACTGCCCTTAGACAACCTCAGAGGTCTTTATTTCCTGAGTATATCTCAGAGACATCATCAAATTCAGAGATCTGTGCCCACACACTAAACATTGGGCCATCAGTGTGTGCCACCACACCAACTGAGATTCAGGTTCTTTTCTTGGTTACACCACAGTGAATCCAAAGCTATTCCAACGGTCTCAAGAAGTTCATATAGATGTCAGTGAAGGAAGGAAACAGCTCTGGAGCCTGGCACTGGGTAAAACACGGAGTCACCACATCCCAGACTGACAGAAACCAATACATCCTCTTGCTATGCAGGCTTAATTTGATGTAGTCATTATGGGAGACTGGTCCAAAAAAATGTTTACTTTAGTTTACAGAAGTTAATTCCTAATTTGTAAAAATGTCCGTGTGTGTCTCTCCGTGTGTGTGTGTGTGTGTTTTTAATTAGTGCAAAGTACTCAGATATCTTCTTGTTGGAAATCCAATACAGTATCTAGAAATTGATCTAACAGTTCCTGTGCCATCCAATTGTATTTGAAATCAATGTTGCAAAGATTTTCTGGACAACTGCAAGAGCTATGAGCTAAATTAAGTTCTGAAAATGCTTCACCTAAGCCAGCTTCCACAGAAGACAGTGAGAACTTCTGTAGTAACTTTCCCAGAAATTATACTGAGATACATGTTCCTAAAAACGGATGGGGACATCTGCATGAGGTTTTATTTGGGTTTTAAAGGATCTGTGAAACTGAGTGTGCTGTTTTGGGAAAGCCTGAGTAAATGTGTAGGTTTTTCATGCAGTCTTTAGTATGGCAAGTGGTCTTCCTCATTTCTTCTTCACTGCAGGAAACTAATGTAAATGTTGCTTGATCCAGCTGAGTGAAAATACTGTTTTATTTTCATAATGCCAAAAATAACTATTTTACCTGAGAAATTAGTTTCTTAAGCAGTTTCAGGATCAAATTTCAGACTGTCTATTAGATGTTTGCACATTTTAAAGGTATGTTGAAAATGTATTTTTAATTCAAATTTGACTAATCATTGCCTATAAGAAATGTTAACCATACTGAATTTTTCATTCAGTATGAACTAGATTTTATAAGTATTGGGTATCCATTACCATTGTGTATCCATAAAGCCACCCTCATGTCAACAGTATATGGCTATTTGAAGGGTAATATTAACACTAGAAATATTACAAAAAAATAAAAATCCTTACTGGAAACAGCTCAGATATTTTTGCTCTATTTGCACAATGCAAAAATAGCCTAAATACATTTTTAATGCAATCAGCTGAATTCCGTAAATCCAAATTGTGTGCTAACTGCTCATGCTGATTAGTGTGAAATATTAATTTGCACTAATCAGCTCCAGGCAAGGGAAGCATAATAAACTTGACACATACATTTCACGCTTTACAGTGTTGGAACTTGCCTGTGAACACTATCAGTGCTATTAGTTATGTCACAGGGGCTGTGTACTCAAGGTGCACTTGAAAACATTTCTTTAGCCAATGCTTCAGCTGGATTAGTGTTGTGAAAATCGTGATCTCTGAGAACTGGTGGTCTGCACCAGCTAAACGTTGTCAGAAGCATTTGTCTCTGCAGTGAGCCGGAGCATCTGATTCCTGCCCTGGCTGGTTCATGACTAAGTTATTTCCATTCACATTCCCTCTGCTCTCGGTGTACCAGGGTGCAATTAGGCTCCACAAGCCAGTGGCTTCCTGCTTCCTTTCTGTCTGAAACATGTGCATATAGTAACAAAATAAAACTCTGTCACTAGGCCGAAAGAAATACACCAGCTATTAGACAAACACACAGGGGAATAGCAACGTCAAGTTTCATATATTATGTCTGAGGGCTGCTTTTTGCAGCCCATCTTACTCTTCTGCAGAATGGTGTTTGTAATTCCTGAATTCATGGGTTAGCATTACCCGCAATCAGCATCTGATTTAGCAAGGGCACCCTCCCCAGATGCTATTTTATGCCATAAACCCATCATGTGATGTGATAAACAGGGCCTTTTCTCTCTAATACATGACTAAATATGTAGTACCTTAGAAGCTGGGTCACATTGAAAGTGAGAGTCTGACAGAAGGCTGGAGGGGAAATAATTCTATTTATGTGTACTTAAGACAATCATGTGCACGAGTGAGAAGGGATAATCTGTGCAGACAAATCTGTTGCTCACTGCTGCCTGGGTTGTCCATGCTCCATCTTTCCTACTCTCTATGTACTGTTCACAAGGGTCTGGCTGAGTCTGCAGCCCTGCCAAGTATAAGGGATAGACGTGAATGAAAACACATATGGTGAAAGTCGCCATTTGGTTGAACAGCAAAATTGCAAAGGCCTGTAATCCTACTGGATTTCCACTGACCTCTGCCCTCCTATGTTTTTCTCTTCCTTTAAAATATAAATTACTCCAGGACACAGCTACGTGGATGCTGTATTCCAAGCTGGATTTTCAGATTGCCTGTCTGAAATGTGGGTCACCCAGCTGTTAATGGGGAAGAGAGCATTCTTCATATTAAGTGGACGCGTGGGGAAGTTTGAAATATGTGTGCTGTGTTTACATGTGATTAAAATGACCTAATAAAACAACATAATTATCTCATGTGTTCTGTTCCCCAGGGCAGGCAAAGCTAAGCATACTGCTGAGCACAAAGCACATTGGTCAGCACAAAGCTCATGACAAGCTCATTGACCCCAGTGAAACCAGTAACCACCATTTACACATAACCAGAAATACATTTGGCGTGATATGATCTCAACAAAACCTGTTTGATTACATCCATTTATGTTTTCTAGAGGCAAATGTAATTTTTCTTTTAATAAGAAGGGGTATTTGGAACCTAAAATGGGTTGACAGTGTTAGTTCTAGCAGTAAATGGTCATATTCATCAATGGACATAATAAGAGTTCAATACTCGTGGCTTCTGTTTAACTTTTGAACAATATAGTTGGAACAAATTTCATTCATCCTTCCCCCTCCAACACCCCTGCAACCTGAAGATTTTTTTCTTTATACGTCAAACAAAATTAAAAGAATCATTGGTCATTACACGTGTACAGATGTTCAGCTTGGAACTTTTTTTTAAAAATCTTTTAATAGTCTGTGAACAGGCTACAATACTATCTTAAAAATCTTTGGTGCAATCATTTATCTGTGTATTTCACTCCTCTGTATCAGGCTACTACAGGTAATCAAAAAGTGAAGCACTTACTAGACTTTGTTTTACTAGGTATGTTTAGCCTGAGTGAACACGACTCCACTCTTTCATTTTTTCCCAGCTACACCAAGTTTCATAAATTAAGTGTGGCAAAGTCAGATGGATGGATCATTTTTAAGAATACTAGATCTTGCCTCTTTTATCTTTTCTCACAGAAGTAAATCCCACTTAAGTCCCTGACAGCTGGGGGTGTAGGTAGAGGAAAGAGGAAAGAAAAAAGGATGACTCAGACCCTGGCCCTCAAAGCATTTTTACCTCTGCACTAGGGAGAATTCCATTTTAGGAGAAATGTAATATTTCAGTCCTGACCACTCATAATTCATTATATCTTCCTAATATCTCACATACCTCTGTCAGAATTCAGCTTGTGATTATATCCACAGAAACTTCAATTCTCTTTGTAGTTTCAACTTATCACTTCTATATATAGCTATATTCTTCCTTTTTAATTCTGACTTTTTCATTAACTAAACATTTTCTCTCTTCACAACTATTCTAGCACATTTTATCTTTCTCCCTCTCTTTTATTCCTAATGGGGGTAGCAAGTGCTCATCCGAACAGAATTTCAAGACTCTTCTCTAATGTTCAATGTATTCTTATTGACTAAGTTAACATTAAGTGAGTCAGAAAACATTCAGCTACTTTGAATTTTAAGCTCTTTCCCTTGTTCACTGTGGGAATAAAGAAACTAAATTTTTCACTTTGGGGTTTTAAATCTCTGTGTGTAACAGCATATGTTAGTTGTCTTTATTAATGCATTTGCACACTTTATAGTCAAGGGGAAAGACAAACAATATACCATAAAAATTTCACTGAAATATACAATTGAACCTTCTTCCTTAAATTTATTACTATTCATAGGACTGTCTTCATTGTTTTAGATTCTGTACAAACACTTAGGAAGAGACAGCAATTACTCCAAAGCACTTGTAATCACACTTACATGCAGTTAATTAATTAAATTAAATCAAGAAGAAATAATTGTAAAATAATTTAGATTAATCCACCACGGCTTTGCATCATTTTAACTTCATGTGTTCAAAAAAGTAATGTGGTGGTGCTGATGTAGATTATCTTTAAAAATAGGACATAATTATATAAGATAAGGATCTTGGAAAACTCCACATTTGTACATTGCATGAAGTAAAGGAACAGCAAATAATGGGTCACTATGCAGGAGTGGGTGTCTAAGGCTTCAATCATTTAAACATCTTGCCTAAAGAAGGCAAGTGAAGTTCAAAGCAGAGAACAATGGAAAGAATCCCAAAACAGGCAGTATCTGTTACAGACATTAGAAATGCAGTAGATGATCCAGGTGCAGTCACATACTGACCAGGAAGGAATATTAGGCTTTGTTGCAGAGAATAACAAATCCCCAAAGCATTCAGCTTGATATGCAGCTGCAGAGCACAAGACAAACAAAAATTATTCCAGCAATAAAAAAATACAATAGAAATCAAAGGATATAGTTCTGCTTCTAAAAATAACACTGCTCATTAGACTTCACCTAACAGGCAGTATACAGGCTACTTACTATGGTTTAGAGGCGCTGTGCATATAAACTATGCCAGTGCCTGAAGGCATGCAGTGTTTGGCAGGAGGAATACAAATTTTGGTGTTTATTAGCACCAGAATTAGAGAAGAAAAGGCTGAGAATGCAATGAACCAATAAAATTATTTCTTAAATATCTCCTTTTTGTGGAATGACAGTTATAAAGTACAAAACAGAGAGTAGGAACAGAATAGGTTCATGTAGCAAAGGCAAGGGAGGTAGCTTCGTTTAACAGAAGGCTTCTGAGACTGCTGGAAAAATTGGCTTTACAGGCTGAAAAATGAACACACAAAGCCCTTTACATGAAAGCAGGATTTAGATCTTGCTCAATGTTTTTCCTAGCTCATTGCAGTCCTCTTTCAACAAAGGAAATCAATGAATTGGGTTTTCACGTATGGGAAAAGACCCTTTTGGGGGAGTGGGTGTCTGAAGTAAGGACACAATGAGGTGGTGAGAGGGGGATGAAAGGAGACTCTCCATGACCTCTCCACTGTGAGGGGTCCAGCAGCTGCAGGGAAGGGGGCAGCTCTGTGGGACAGGAAGCAGCAGGGCTGCAAGCCCTGCACAGCCCTGCTTCCAAGGGAGAAGGTCTAAACTCACTGCCCCACCTAGTTTCTTCCTCTTGAATGCCCAAACACTAGTGCTGGTCTCGATGCCACAATACTGCCCACTGTGAGTTTGAAAAAAAAAAACCACAAAAAATAAACAGTAAGATCTTGCCCAGCAGCTGAAAAATTTGCAAGATGTGCATAAACCTTTGCCAAGGATGCAGAAATAGAAGGTAGGTCTTTCTTGTGATGCAGTGAGAGAAGCCTAAGAGTAGGCAAACACTTTCCTCTAAAGGCTGGTGGGATGAAACAAACTCTCATAAAGTAATCACAAGTCTGTTTCCAGTAGATAGGAAAAATAAAATACAGAAAATTTTAGCAGAGTCCAAACATCACATAAAGAAAGAAGAAATGCTACTGATCTTAGAAGGAAAAGGGTAAAGGGAGGAGGGGCATGACTTTCCAGATGTACAAGAAAATTCATCTACAATCCAGCTTCTCTGAAAGGGAAATGAAAGCCCTTTCTGTTCTAGTGGCCTGATCTTCTTGTGAGATGAGTTGAGTCAATTAGACACAATGCAAGAGAAATGCCAGATTATTGTTGCCATATGAAAAGCTAACTTCCCCTCTGTGACTGGTCTCTACAAGCCAAAATTCATCAAAGCACTGAGTGAATTTGAAGTTTGACACAGCTGGAATGAAAATCTCATCCAAGGCTTCAAAAAGAGTGGTCTAAATATAGGTTCTTTAATCCATGTAACCTGTTTTTCAAAAAAGTTAAGTTCTGTCAGCTCCTATATGAAAATCAGGCCAAGTCTACTTCATAGCTTCAATAGGTATTCAGATTTTGGATAAATCCCCTCAAACCAGCAGAAATAGTTCTAATCCAAGAATTGGTGCTTGTAAACTTGTGAGCTACTGAAAAGCCTTGGCTCTGTCTTGGCCCACACTCTGGCAGTCAGTATGCTGAGTCTGGTCTTGTATTATTTGGAAAACAGGAAATGAAAAGGAAATTTCAGAAAGAGGATTTCCTCAAGGAAGGGAGATTCTGAAGGGTGTGGGAGGCAGGTTTTTCAAGGGCTGTTTGAGCTAATGCCAAATTTAAGAAAATGGAGATATTCCTTACAGCTAAGAATGAAAATTAAAATGTAATTGATATACACTCCATTAATTAAATGATAAAAGTTGAAATAAATCAAGCCTATTACAAACAAATTAGCATTAAGTAATTACTGTTTATAACCCCAATACCACTTCAAATAAGAAAAGGTACCTCATGTTTCAGCTTTAGATTATCTACATACACAGAATTAATTTCTAAATGATACAACAGATTGCCTTTACTGCATCATTAAGATCCACTGGCTTTGTTGTGCACAAACACTGCATCTCTAGCTTTGACTAGAGGTTGCTATTTTTACATTCTGTGTTAGATGTATTTTATTTCTCTAAAATATAATTTGTGGTTGTCTTTGTTTATAAAATGCAGTAACAGTGAATGACACATCTTTTTAAAGTAGCCAAATTTGATATTTCAACCTAGTTCTGCAGTGAGGTTTCTATACATGGAATATGTTTGGGGATCCCATTTCTGCCTGCCTTCCCTCTTCACTCAAGGCATAGCTAGGAAGAGGTTTATGTTACACAAAAATAGAATAGCATTCTTTTAAATGTTTTATCAGCTCTCTAATTATATTCACAGGGTTTTGCTTTAGAATTCACTGGAAACTCATCAGGGCATGCAGCCAGGACTGAGTGTTTCTACATGCTTACTAAATGCAGTTATTTGTAACTCAGAAGTACACATGTATTTATATTGTTTCTGCTAGGTAGAGAAAAACAGACGCAATAGCATTTAGTAGTGTCCATAATTTTAGATCTGTAATTCTAGTGAAATCAATGGATCCCCCCAGGTTCTTAAAACAAAATTTTAAAAAATGCTGGAATTATTTCAAACCCCTTAAACAACCCAATCTTAATATTTAAAGAGACCTCATAATTTCTATATGCAGAAAAAAATTACTATAGGAGAAAATTATCCAAGCAAAACATATTCTTAAATACTTAAATGCAGGTCTATTTTTTATAATTGTTGACTGAGTGATGGGAAGATGCATCTATAACTAAAAATAGACCTAAAGTAAAGCATGTAGGAATAAATTTGACTTCCAATGACAGATGCATTTCCATAAACACGGCTCCATTGAGGGAATACACCTAAAACTAGGAAACTTATTTATGGTTCTTTCAGCTTCATTTGCATACTACTGGATCAGCTCTGTTTGCTCCTGTTAGTCAAAACTACATGGCATTTTAGTCTGATTTGGAGGACTGTAGTGGAAAAAGCCAAATTCAAATTTAAGCACCTGGGAATTTTCCTTTCAGAGATATTTATGTACCTTGCTCTCCTGAAATGCATGGAATTCAGCAATTAAAATGTACAGAATTATGGTTTCACCCCTGTGAAAATTACTTTCCCAAACTGCTGAACATCCACTACTTAAATTCATGAAAACAAACATGCAGAGTGGTGAGTTGGATTTTAAATATTTCCAAGGCTGGAGGCTCCAAAACCTTTCTGGAAAACTGGATCTAGAAGTCTTTGACACCCTCTCCTCTTACAGTAAAATTTTCTTCTTAATTTAATATGATCTTTCTTGCATTTCACCTGATGCCCATTACCTCTTCTCCTGCCACTGAGCACCACTGGGAAAACTCTGGCTCCATCTTCTTTATTCTGGCCCAGCAGGTATTAATATCCATGGATAAGGTCCTCCTGGCCTTCTGCTCTCCAAGCTGGGCAGCCCCAGCTCTCCTAGCTTTTCCTTAAGATTCTAGTTCCTTAAACATCTTTGTAGCCCTGTGCTGGCCTCACTTCTGCATGTCCATGTCTTTCATGTACTGGGGAACCCAGCACTGGGCCAAGTGCTCCAGATTTATTAATACTAATGCTGAGCACAGAAGGACAAACCTCTTCATCCGGCTGGCAGCCCTCTTCCTAAAGCAGCCCAGTAGGCTGTTGGATGCTCTGCTGCAAGGGAATATTGATGGATCACGTTCAGCTCTTGTCCACTAAGACCTGTGGGGTGTTCCTTACAAAGCTGCTTTCCAGACAGTTGGCTCCCAGGTGTGTAAGATTTTTTAATCCCTATCCAGGTGTATAGGGCTTTTCCTCTCCTGGGTCAGGCCTTTAGTATTTCCCTTTGCTGAACTTCATGAAGTTCCTGTTGTCCCATTTCTCCATCCATTCCAGGTCTGTCTGAAAAGCAGCACAGTTATCTGGTGTGTTACCACTTCTAGTTGGATAATTTCAGGTTGGTAGTTTTGCTGAAGCTCTGCTCTATCCCAGCACTGTCTCATAGCGCTGCACCTGCATGCAGACCTCTCATTCCCTCTGTTTGTTCTTTTTTTGCTGCACATGGATTTCCCGGAAAAAGAGTGAGCATTTCCCTTCTTAATGCTCTGATCCTGGCACTTTTTTATTTGTGTGTATATGGTTACAGTGGGTTGCCTTCCATCCTTTTCTTTTGAATTTGTAATCTCTCCTCCCACATCAGCCAGTCTACCACTTCCCCACTTGTGTTATCTCCTTACCCCCACCTTTCCTAGTTTAAGGCTCTCCTCAGTAGGTTGCCCAGCCTGTTGACAACACAATTTTTGCGTCACTTGGTCAGGTCTATCCTACCTCTACTTAGCAGTTCTCAGCCATCAAAAAGGACTGTGGCTTTGTAAAGCAAATTCCTTCTCCAACACCAGATGTTCAACCAATTGTTGGTTCTCAGGGTCCACAAACGACAGATGTGCATGAATAATCTCACAGTAATTATACTGTCTAATTGCAGTGCTGTCACAGGGCATAGGCTGATCCCTGCTCTGAAGAAGACCAGGGTGCTGTGAGTCTCAGTACGTCATTTGGGGCTGAATTCACTCTGGCTGTAATGGGAAGGCAAGCAGAGACCTTCCTTGTAGGTTTCAATGTGCCTACCATGGAGGAAAAAGGTGTTCCTTAGAATTTTACCTGTTTAAGATGATACTTATAGAATGTTTTGGTGCTTTCATGAATATGTGATGAACAGATAAGTTTTTTAAGTGAAACAGTGTTGATTCCTAAAGACAAAACTCCAGGAATAGGTTAAAAGCCAACATGACTGTATATGTGCTAATTTTTAAAGAAATCCTCATCTCAAGCCCAGCTTTTAAAACTTGTTTAAACTTTGATAATGATTGTGATTTTTTTTATTATTAATAATAATATTATTCCTAATCTGAATGTAATTGAAATGGTAAAACAGCTGTGGAACTTCAAAATGTTTTCAGTCATTATCTTTTTTCAAAGTCGTTGCAAGCAGGTTCTCTTTCTCTTTGTGGCTAATCTTCATTGGCTGGGGATGAACAAGCAAATTCCCAAATGAATGTATTTGACTAGAAATTGCAATTACTTGATTCCTAGTAATATGCATTTCAAATGTGTTTGGCATTCTTTCAATAGCCATTGATTACCATTATCAGCTCAACAAATTAAAATGCATCGTCAGGTATGAGAGAATATAGAAAAACACTGGTTGAAATCCTGGTCGTAGAGAAACCATTGGCTTTGCCATGGACTTCTGGAAATGCAATCAATGCTCAGGTGTTGGGTCTCTGGCAGTGGTCAATGGCTGGATACTTTCCTTTTCTTTAGGCAGAAAACAAAAAATATCTACCTTAATTTATTGTTATTTCGGTAGTGTGATAATGTTGTTTTTGACTTTGCAGCCTTTCCAATAACCTTGTGGTAAACATCCATAAATACTCCTCATATTGGCCTGCAGTATTCCCAAATACTCTTAGACATCGCTTCTACCACAGGCTTTAATGTAAAATATCTATATCATGTATCCAATTAGCAGATAAAGCAGTCTTCCCTAAAGCAAAGAATGTAGCAAAGAACCTCAAGAATTAAAAATTCTCCTGGATTTCTGCTTGCCAATCTTGGAAAAGTGAGCTCACCTTTCTAAAACAGCTGCCTGAGAAAACGTTCCCATCCCATGGACACTTGGGCCATGAGAAAAAGATGCCCTTCACACAAAACAGTGAAATCAGTGCCTTTCAATGTTGTGCTGCAAACCTCAAACATTTATAAATTGATCACAATACTCTGATGTGAAGAGCATTAAGTTGGGATAAATGCAAGTTCAAGACTAATTTTAATCACTTAAGCAAACCTCCAGCAATGGTAGCTAAAATCAATTGAGAATTTTTAAAAACTTAGGCTTGGATTCATCTTCTCTAAATGCAGAGGCCTCCACTGAGACATCTAATCAGCTGAACTGCTCACTCCAGGATGCCTTTACAGCCAACAGAGACAGTCGGTGGAACCTAAGGCTGACTCATCACAATTCAAAATCCCTGTAAATATCCACTCTGCTCTACTGTTTTCAGAGGAACTGATGGTGGCTTGCTTAATTAGGTATGTTTAGATCATAGATGCCTCAAGTTAGAGTTCCCTGGGATATCAGTGAATAAAGTCTGAGCTTCTTGTCTGAATTGGTCAGTTTAGCAAACAACAATAGATCATCATGTGCTCTGACAAAAGCCCTGATCCTTTGGTAAACAAACTGGAACACACTGGGGTGTATCTCTTGCAACCAGCAGACGAACTTCTTCCAGAGAAATCTACAGTGATGGAATATTTTTTTAATAGAAAATTCTCTGTGTAATAAGAATTAAAAACAAGTATTCTAGCTCTTAATTCCCATTAGAATCAGTAGATTCAGGTAGCAAAAATAAAATTAGGAACGGAACAGCTTTACATATATAGTCTTAAATAAAAGGTAAAAAACATCTGTTTCAGTCACACCTGAATTTCAACCCAGAAAAATGTCATATTACTCTTTGAACATAAGCCTGGAATCTACACTGGTATTTTTGGCTAGTTGCTGTATTATGCTGCTGTCTGGCTGAGTTTACATAAGAACATATTGATCTTCTCTTCTCCCTCCTCCTGCATCTCTCCCCCTCCAATACAAACAGCATGGAAGAATCAGCACCGAACAAAAAAGAAAGAGGCCATGAGAGTGGGCCAGCCTCTGGCTCACACACAGAGAAAATCTTTTTGCTTTCTGACAGGACATTCTGGAAATATCTACTTTTCATTTCAGGCCTTTTTTATGACAAAAACAAGCTCCTTCTGAGCCTGTTAAATCATTTCAGTTTGAGGCCACTGACAAGTTAAATTTTTCTAGTGCCCCATGTTGTCAGTCTTGTTCATCTCAGGAGAGAGTTAAGAGTAAACATTTACTTTTACCTGGTGTCTCGGGTGAATACCAGTCAAACTTAAAAAAAAAAAAAAAAAAAAAAAAAGGTGGATTTCTGCAAGTGTGGGAACATTTTTTTCCAGGAAATTTGAGTGTATGGTTGGATTCACATAACTGTGGGCCATTTTATTAACCCACATCATCATTGCTATTGCAATATATGTCTCACTGTGGCAGTATTTAAAGTTTATAGTCAGGCTCATTTTGCAAGGCCCTGTGAATGAGCTGTGCTTCACCTAAATTATGTCATCTGGAAATTAAAATCTAATTTAGTGTTTAAGTCAATCATTTAGATTCCCTTTAATGAATGAAGTGCCATCATATTGTCCATTACAAGAGATTGACACCCCTGGACAAAAAAATAATACCAGCTCTCTTCTACACAGGGGTCTTCTACAAGATCTCTTGTACCTCCCACCTGCTGACAGAAAAGGGTCAAAGATGGAGAAGCTAAATGAAATATGGTGGTTACTTTCTTGTTCAAGTGCTTTTCTAAAGAAATGTCTGTCTATTTCTCCATGGACAGGTCCACAATCAGATTTCTTATTGAGACACAATACGAGAACACAGGCCAGTGAATTTATCTTCCACTTACCCTAAAAGAAAATATAAAATGCTATGTTTCCTTGTTTGTCTCTAAACAAAAGTGAAAGTCTGACACCTTTATGCCGCAAACACACACACCCCAAGTGTCATGGTAAATCTTTGCTGCAAGGTGATAAAACAACTTATAAAGGTCATGAAAGGGTAAGTAAGGTCAACTTCTATTGATCTTGGCTGATTTTTTGATTACCTTGGATTTGAGTCTGCACACTTCTTTGGTCTTTTTGGTTTTAATGTGCAAGAAGTCTTAAGTTAGATTGCTCACAATTCACGAAAGTAGGCATGAAAAAAAACTTACAAGTGTCCATTCTCTTAACATAAAAATGCTCGTTTCTAAAGGTATCAGAAATCCAGCTATGTCTGGATAATCTTGACACTTCATAGTGAACAAAGTAAGCCTTCATTTTATTTATCTTTAAGCTGACACTCAGGTCAAGCTGAGGATTATGCTTCCAACTTTCCAAAACAATCCCTCTCATAGCCAAATTTGGAGATGTTTCCCAATCATATTCTCACTGAATGCAGTAGAACTATGCAGCAAGTGCTGAAAACTACAAGTAGAGGTGTAGAAGACTTACATACAGACTGAGAGAATGAAGGAAAAGTCTACTCTGAATTTCCAAACAGGGTGATGAGCTCATGGCTGCTGAACTTCTGAGGTCCTGGCAGTACCCCACATGCAGCATAGCATAGACAGAAGTGCAGGAGGCAGAAGAGAATAGGTCTTATCCAGAAATAAAAACAGAAGGAAGGATTGCAATCTCCATAGATGCAGTAACACAAACAATTAAATGTATATGCACCACTGGTCTTTAGTTGAGCTCAAAAGAAAAATTCCACAGAGAGTGACAGCTGTCCAGGCTTACTATAGTGTGGGTATAGTTACAAACACTTTATAACTTTCCAGGTTTCAAGAAAGGGGTAAATGGTAACTACCTGGAGATTCCCTCTGCTTCCTTGCTGATTCTGTTTTGCTTCCCCAGCTTGCCTTGGAGCTTGGCAGCATATAATCTTGTAATTCCACCTGTAGTTCCTGAGCTGTTGGTGCAGAACATCCTGTATGACATTCCCTGGCAATATCCCCAGAATTCAGCTTTATTATTCATTCTGGCTTGCCACAAGGCTTCTGTTTCTGAAGCTTCCTGCTTCAGTGTCTACCAGACAAAGAAATAAATCGGAGACAGAAAGGAGGTTAGATAAGAATAGTGGTTTTCTGCTAAGAAAAATTCACCATGATTCCTATGAAAACTTTAGTATCATAAAAGTTACGATATTGATATTGTACTGATATCATTTAAGATCTTTTTTTTTGTAAGAAAAGAACCCACAGGGCAACAGGAGCTCCCATGTATACTGAAGATGCTGGTATTTAAATGAGCTTTAACATGTGGCTTATTATAATAGCACTTAGAGTATTTCTACATCACACAACATCATGCCATGAAAAGATACCCCAGTGATCTATAAAACAGCCCTACTGAGAAACTAATTAGTCAAGGCAGAGCTCTGTGTTAATTCTACTCTGCTGCTCCTGGTGTTACACTAGCTCACTCAGAAAGATAAAAAAAAGGCAAACTGAGATGAAATAACTGGCCTGGGGATACAGAGGGTGGGATCCATCTCACCTGACTTTAGAAATCAACAATGTAGACATTTAAACCCAAGCTGGCCCCTGGGGCTCCATGTATAGTCACCAGAGACAAATATGCCCTTTTAGGGTGCCAATCATCTGCCCTATTTCAGACATCTCATTTAGGAGAGGATGAATTGCCCCTTGGATTCTATTGACTTGTTCTTCGCTGACTATCCACTGAGCCAGAAGCCAGATGCAGATGTCTTCAGAACAGGCATCTGCATTTAGTCAATATACTTCCACTGCAAAGTCTCTGACAAAGTTGGGAATAGCATATTTCCTTTATTCCCAGGCCTGTACATTTGATAACTCTCCTAGTAGCAGAGAGACTTGAAATTATACTGAGTGATACTTAGAGATTGTTCAATTATGATATAAATTAAAGTTTATTTAATGGACTGGTCAAGTAACTGAACACTTGGCTGGTATAAAAACCCTAACATACTAAAAATAGGAAACACAATTTTAGTATAATTAAAATCCATGCTAGGGTTTCAGTTGCATTCTCACTGGTCAGCATCACAATGGATTAGTATTTTAAAATTTTGATTCAGCTTAAAAAAGAGAGTTGCAGTTATGCAGTTACACTGTCAGGACAGGGCTTACCAAAAAGGAGCTCTGGGGCAGGAAGACACAGCATTGTGCATATTGTCCAGTCATGAACAGTGTGAAGAGAAACACATTCCTGTGTACAGTAGGAAATCCATTTCCTCTGCGTGTGAATACTAAAAACTCAGCAAGTGTGGGCGGTGTTATGTGAATAAGAACTACGGGATGAATGAAAATGTGTCCGTGGTGACCCAGCTTCAATTTGCTGCAGGTAATGCAAGGTACCAATGAAAAGATGAAAGAAGAATATTGTAGAAAGTATAGTGTTGCATTACTAAATACACTGAGGAGAGGCTTGCCTGCAGATTCAGGCAAATAAAGTGGTTGCCTACCAGCTCAGTGTGTCAGTGTCAGCCAGGCATCTCCATTCCCAGCAGGGTCAGCTGAGACCTGGTCAGCGCACAGACAGAGCACTCAGGAGTGCTGGGCTTATCCGACAGAGGTGCCCCGTGGGGAGGGAGAACCAGCAGCTCCCCAGGCCCTGAGGCACTGGTGGGAGCTCAGATGCCTAACTCAGATGTAGACTCTCGCAGCATAAACTTCTGCCTTTAGCTGTCTCAGTACAAAGCTCAACTCAACACTTTACAGCATGCAAGGCACTTATGCCATCTCCCTACCCTGCCATGGTGTTCATTTTGGATTAGAGTCAGCTGTTAACATTTTTATTCCCAGCTTTCTGTGTATGATTTGCAGAAATTCAGAAGACTGAAGCACATGGATAGATGACTAGAATGCAGATTGCCTATTTAATACTATTGCCCCTGAGAAATTATAGGCTAGGTGTCTAAAGTTGGTCATCAAAAATTAGTGTAAGATTTTGACAGCTTTGTCTATAATTTATCTTTTCATCAGTTCTCCATCTGTAAAATGATGGTAATAATATGCTTAATTGCTAGGGCTGCTGTGAATATAAATTCATGATGTTTGTGAAGAACTGACAAATTACAGAAAGAGCACCATAAAAACCACATGAGGAACTTAATAACAATGTATTCAGCTGAGGCTTTAGATTGTGGTTAATAGAGCCTGGAGCCATACATTGAAGAAAGGAGATAAAAAGAACTATTTAATAATAATACATACAAAGAAATAAAAATAATAGATGATCATGCAATTAAAGTCTGGGGCAAAACACATGCACAGGGAGGTTTATGAAAGTGGCAGATGACATTTTTAATGTTTACAGGGTAATATCAGGAAAATGAAGGCATAAAAAATCTCTAAGTATAGGTGAAAATTTTTATCTCAGCTGCTGGACACTTCTTGCTGCCTACAAGATTGTGCCCATGGAACAGCTTCAGGTACCAGCAGGTCCTTGTTAGGATCCAGATTTATGTAAGAAATCACCTTTGTCTTCACTTTTCCTTTTTGTACTACTTTCAGAGTTGGTTTATCCCAGGGTAATCTCTGTTCTGGTTTAATGCAAGCCCTTACAAACTGCAGCACTGGCAGAACTGGAGAGGAGATGTGGGGTGAGCAGAACCATCCCTTGGGTGAGAAGGAGCCTCCTGAAGGGAGGGGGCACAAGGAGAAAGGAGAACAGGAGCCACATAAGCCAGCAGGGAGAGAAAAGGCCATTTAAAAGGCCCTGCAACCAAATGACTCTCCAATCAAGGTCCATCTTTTTAAAAAGCCCCTGAGAAAGACAGGTGGCTCATGCAGAAAGCAGTCTGCATTTTAATCTTTTTTTTTCTTTCCCAAACATGGCATGAAAGTGCTATCCTCAGCGATAAAAGCTCCCCTGAGACTTCACCTCACTTTCCAGCCCTTGAGTACTGACTTCCCCTGGTGTGAAGGAAGGTTGAAGTGCCAGCTGTTGGAAGAAATAATTATTACAGCACTTCCTGCAAGCACTTCAGATTCCAAAGAGGAGAAGCAAAAGCTACCTGATTCCACACCTTTTTTTTTTTTAATTTGCTTTTGCATTTTTTTTCCTTACTCCCTTAACAACCTTCATCTTTAGTCAGTGAATAAGCTTTTACCCTGAGGATTCAACATGTTGCTAAGGGCTGTCATTACAGTGAGCACATTTCTCTTAAGTCATGTTCACAGAGTCATTTCAAAAGCAGCATAGGCTAAGCCTTTCCCATTACAGACATGGAAATTCTCTCACAATTAAACCCCGTCCACACCTTCTAAACATTTAGAATGATGTGGGTGACTAGGAAATGTTAAGAAATGTGTCTGCACTCAAGATTACGGAATACAAAGGCAATGGCTGGAATGTGCTTTGCCATTGTTCACCGCCTGCTTGCCGCTCACAGCTAATTGCATAGAAAGGAACCATCATTTACTGCTCTGGCTATGCACGATTCACTCCTACACATCAGCCACTTCCTTGTCCCTATGTCAATGGTCTGTCACTGGCACTGTGGCAGCTCCCTCTGTGTGGGCATCTACACATGTTGTCATCCTGCCTCTCACTTTGCAGTTGCAGGTCCACACAGACCAGTGCTGATCATCTCTGAAATAACAGCTATGTGCACTGGCTTTTTAATGGGCTGAAACCAACAGAACTAACAAACCTGCTTCACTTGCTCTCTATTATCCTTCCAAGACCTGATTAAAGCCTGTTTGAATGACGCTGTGTTTTCTCCTGTCGTTACTTCATTTCATTTTGTAAAATGTTGGCACTCTGAGTAAAAATATAATTAAGCTATGGCACAGAAGCTGATAGCTTTGATCCCACCTAGCTTAGTAAAAAAGACAAAACAGGCACATTTAATCCACTATTTGTTCAGTTACAATGTGATAGTTTTAAACTATGCACATTCCAGTGACTGAATGAATATATGAGGAATGCCAAAAATTAATGTATGAGTTACAATTATTGCCATACAAAGGCTGTTATAGTGCACACCAAAAATCTCAAAACAATGAGGTCATGTCACCATAAAACAGAATGCATGGCTAAATCATAATGCAATAAGAATTTTGAAAAACTGTATTCTCATGTGCACAGCCTGTGGCCTGTGATTCAGTAGGGCTTATTCATATGCATTTGTAGAAAAAGAGATTTCCCCTCTCCAGATTTCCCGTCACACACTTCTGAATCTCTTTTCCCTCTTTAGTGCATCTCCCCCTGCTTCTGCTGCCCTCTGCCTTTGCCTCTGCTTCTCTGCATGTTGCCTGAGGATTACTGGAGAACACTGATTTGCCTGAGGATTTATTTGCATAGGCATGCAGCTTATCTGATATGTAAGTTTTACCCATGGAAGTATGGTATTCATTTTCTGCATAGACAGAGACACACACAGGGCCAGGTGCAGTAATGCCAATATTCAGCATTTTTTATCCTCAAAATGCCCTACAAATGTAAACTAATTAATCCTCAGAACACCTCTTTGAGTTATCCATGCTTATCCCCATTTCTTGGGCAGAGACAGGGAAACTGAGAGATTAAGTGACTGTGAGAGCTTCCACTAGGGTCAGGGGGGGAAGGAAGAACAAAACCCTCATCAGGAACTTCAATCAGGTACAAAGCGATTTTCCTAACAACACCAAAATGTCAGTATTAGAGTGAAGGTACCTGTGTCTGTGGCTTCCTGGGACTGACTCTGATCTTTTGGTCAGTCCTGAATTGGTCAGGCAGCTGAGATAGATGATCATGGTAGGCCACTTGCAGCTGAAAAGATGCTATTCTGTGCTATTCCATCTATTCCATTCTGTCTCAGGGGCGGTTTGAGGCCGGGTCAGACACGTGCAGCCCCAGAGCTCCAGCAGTGGAAGAGCAGCACGGGGCCCGGAGGGATTTGGCTGCTGGCAGCCGCGCTTACGCTTGCACTGCACCGCTCCTGCAGCATCTCTTTGCATCTCTTTCCCAGCAGAACACAGCAGGACAGAAAATGATGGCAGGTAACAAGGTGGCTCTTTGCTCGTGACAGGGCACCTATCCACATGACCTTTCCCCATGGACAGCTGTGGGGTGACATGCTTTACACTGCAGGGAGAGGTCAAAGTGCTGCAGCCCCCCGGCCTCCTTACAAACAGCCCCCACCCCCTGATGCTCTCTCAGTCTGACAGCTGAACAAAATGAAGGCTATTTCTGATTTATAGCTGCAACCTGCAATGAATTATACTTGGGTGGTTTATTAATATGAAGCACGTTAGCAAGAGTATATTGTCTGTCTGCCACAGATGGAAAAACTAACTCTATCGATGACGGTAATCCATTCATTGTTTTATGAATCCAGCATCCTCCAGAGAGCACCACAAAACCCCTCTCAGTGTCTCTGAATACTACATTTTACATTTAGATTTTCTGGCTTAAAGAAAAGATGTGTAAAATCACAAGCAGGCACAGCATTCCCCACTGACTAGTGCATTTATGAAGTCTTTTGTGGTGTTATTACAGAAAGCATATGAAATACAATGTACATGAAACTACAAATAGGGAAATAAATACATCTGTATTTTTTAAAGGAACAAGAGGCCGGTATTTCTTCACTGGGAGAGTGGTGAAGCGCTGGATCAGGTTGCCCAGAGAAGCTGTGGCTGCCCCATCCCTGGCAGTGTTCAAGACCAGGTTGGATGGGGCTTTGATCAATCTGGTCTAGTGAAACGTGCCCCTAACAAAGGTAGGGAAGTTGGAACTAAATGGTCTTTAAGGACCCTTCCAACCCAAACCATTATAGGATTCTGATATTCAGTTTTATATCCCACATTTTAAAGTGGAAATGTTGTATTCTGCTTTCTGAAAAACATGAACCTGAAAAACACATCAAAGTGTCTCCTTGAGAGGTCTGGTGTAAGACAGGCATGTTTTTGAGGCTTTTGGTCAGAGTTAATTTTGGAGTCACCTAGGGGACCCTGTATAACCAACCAGTCACACAGCTCTGGGAAATCATAGGGGTTTGGGCCAAGCCTTTGGCAGTAGGAATAAATGCATATGGAAGTTTGTCCAGAGGGATTTTGAATTGTCTGGGGAGTTTACCAGAGTGGCTGTAAAAGGTGGACCCAAATGGCAGGCCAGCTGGATTGTGTCATTCCTGACCTGAAGTTGTCCTCACACCCTCAGGCTGTACAAATGTTAGAACCAAGTCCTCTGGGCCTCTCTGAAAACAAATGTGACAGGATGGACTGAAATTTCTCACTTTACATTGCTGGACTCATCTTTCTACAGTATTTCTTATGCACAAACCTCTACAATATTCCAGTATATATCCCTCGATGTCACAAGAGCCTCAACAAATGTACACCAATGTATTTGTACCATTTCTTTCTTCCCAAAGAGGGTTTTTTACACTTAAACCCTACAAAACTGCATAAGGCTGAGCTTTCAAAGTATGTATTTCACAAGATATTCACCACAATTGGCTGCTCGTTATGGGATTGAAAAGTGCCATAGTTTAAGAAAATTTGTCCCAAAACAAACCAAACCTCGAGATAGAGATTGTTCTTGGAGTGTTGCACCTCACACCTTGCTGTAGCATTGTCACACTAGGGTGTCATGGGCCACAACTGCTGCTGGACTGTGACTAAGCACTTCTTTGCCCTTTCCCACCTGCTGGTTGAAGCTTTGTGGGGCAGGAGGGACCTGATAAGACACAGACCCAAACCATAACAGTCCTCCACATCATACGTAAGAAAGCCAGTCTAAATCCTCCAAAACCACTACAAGGATGACTTCTGTTCCAAACACCACAGCGTGGTCACTGACAAGTAGGTGCCCATCCTGAATTCTTTAAGTCCCTTTTTGCCCAAAGGTATAATCCTATTTACTTATCTCAAATGGGATAGGACTTACTTTACTATGTATGAAGAAAAATTTCTTAAGCATACATAATTCAAAGTGTTACTTTCATGCAAAATATGAATCAAGTGATGTTTTCATACCTTTATTCAGTCCAACCTGTTTCTGCAGTCTGAGCATTATTTTGTGTATACACGTACTACCAGCCTCAAGCCCTTTAAAAATCTTGCTAATTCCAGCAGAAATTTTGCTAGAATGGAGACAATAGGGTTTAGCCTGTTGCAGGTGATTCAATCGGATGCAAAAGATGTTTATATTTCCTGAAGCAAAATACTCATCACTTATCTTAGTTAATAGGAAAACAATCAGCTAATTTGCCAGGTTTTGCTGTACACTGGAAAAAAAATGTCTCTATTCAGAAATGACTAATATTGTCTCTTCCCAAGGATGAGAACAGTGCCTCTCTATTGAATAGTCGCATGGTACTAGGTTTTGAGATTTTTACAGTCCTTTTCATTTCTTCTTTTAAATGTATTTATCCTTTCAGCTCTCTCCTTCAAGGTAGTTTGCAAATGAGTATAAATCTCAGTCACATGACCAAGACATTGCAGCTGAATAATTCAATATGTTTTATCTGAGACATGGTGGCTGTCCTTGTGCCAACTCAGCCTATAACAAATGCAAGGCTATACTATTTATCCAGAATTTCCTTTGCTGTAAGCGAAGCCAAGCTGAATTTGCTGTGGACTACAACTATGATCACAGGCAATTGCTATGGCTCACCTGATTCAGAGGAACTTGTACATCTCAAGTAGGTTGCCTGCTTGACTGTGGCTTCCAGAAAACATGCAGTGATTTGCATACTGTCACACAGAAAATCTGTGGCAGGACAGGGAAACCCACTTCATGCTGAAATCAGTGGATAACTTTCCTCTCCTGGCCGTGTCATACCATGTGTAAAGTAGCTGATGGTCCTAAGAGAATACCCACTCTAAGCAAAATACATTTTTTTTATGGGGAGGAAAATATATGAATGCCTTTGGTTTGATAGCCTAACAGGGTGCTGCAAACAGCGAGAACAGCCTCACCTCTTCATACAATTCCCCTGAACAGTATTTTCCTTTTTTATTTTATTTACTTACAGTTGACTGAACTAATATCTCTTATCGTAGCCTGCAAAGAAAAGCTGTAAAAAAAATTAAACTGGAAAAGCTAAATTATTTATACAATTTCATGTGCTGGATGTTTTGGTACAGTTGAGCCTTGCTTCTTCCTAATAGCATAAGACTATTAGGAATTGTAATACTCCTCAGGGGATGTAAGATTTATCAACCCTTGCAGAACGGGATGGAAGCCAAGGCAGGAGATTAAGGGATACTAGTTAAATTAATCAACCTTCTCTCCGTATATTGGCCAGGAGAATGCAGTAAGTTGTTATTCATACATTTTACACAGTAGGAGCACAATTTGACCACAACCATATGTTGAATTTAATATTAAACGTTGGATCTTTCCAAAAACAACTCCATAAAAATGTCAATACTTCTTTTTTTTTTAGACAAATGGCTCTATTCATTTTTAAAGGCATTTACACTCACACACAAAATGAAAAAGTGCTTTTCTATACCAGTTCTGAAAACAACCTTCCATTTTAATCCTGGTTCAGGACCCTATCGTGCTTGTTTATGAGTCAAAGTCTAAAGCTAAGATTAATAGAGAAGATGGAAGAGTTGCAAATACTCCTTTTTTTTGACCTCTCTTTTAACTACAAAAGGGTCAAGAAGATATTTTCCTTGTCAAGCTGAAAACCTTGGAATGCTATCTTTTTCTTCATGTGCAATGCTGAAATTCGATTTTCTCGAAATGAATGCACGTGACTATTTCTGTCTCTGTACAAAAGGAAAAGCACTATTACATGAGCAATTTTTGGAGCATATAACACCTATGGAACGGTATTTTTTCAAAACCCAGAAATTGGCTAAAGAACTACAACATCAAAATTTTGTAGATCATAAAATTAGACCATCTTTATTCCTGAGCAGGTGGAACTATTGAAAGAGCATCTTTGAGCTATGTCTAACAGGGCCCCCCCCCCCAGAAGCAGGTAAACAGATCATGTGCTCTGTGTTGCAGTCAGTAGTAGACAAGTCCCTAAATCCCTGTTGGCAACCAAGTGGCTCTGGCTGGCCTGGGGCTTGTGCTGTAAGGTCTGTAATGTCTGCTGAAGCACCTTTACACAGTAGTGCACTCCCCCTGGTTTCAGATCAGCTTGTGCAGCCTTACCCAAGTCAGTTCCTGTGCTCTCCCCTTTCCTGAGCACCAACGTGACAACCTGGGCTGTGGTCATCAGGTCCCCAAGGCTGATAAGCAACAAAGTAAACAAACAAACAAAAAAGATAAAAGCATTTGGTGGTTCCTATATTTTAATACTTATAGGTCGATGAAATGAGGGAAAGTTGAACATTGTTTCAGAAATATGTGTTTTTCTGCGCGCTCTAGCACTGGTTCACGCTAAGGGGCTGTAATTTTTTGAGACTGGTGGGATAAATGTGATTAATACATGGAAATTAACTGTTAGGGTATGGAAGGATAAGAAAACATAGAGAAAGACAGTGTGTTTGTCATCTCCACAGAAAATATAGTACATGCTATATGTCACAAAAAAAAGGGACTACTATATCACACAGAAATCCACATCAACCAGCTGACTGTGGAAGCGGCCTCTCAATAATTATTCTATGTCTTTTTTAACTGAAAGGGATCATAAATGTGTCTATATATACAAAAATTATTTTAGAATCTTATTAATGGCAACACTTCTTAAGGCAATATAAAATTTTCCTCCAAAAAATACAGAGGGAAAAAAATATCTTCCAGTGAGCAGATAAGAGTGTTTGCAATGGCAAAATAAATCAATTGAAATTGTAATGACTTCTATATAATGTCAACAGGAGTGTTTGGTTCACACACTCATATAATGCATAAGCCATTCGCCTGACATTGTATCCAGTTGCTGTTATAATTTATATGAGTGAGGGCCTGTAAAAACTCTGTTTTTAAGTCTATTATGCTATGAGAAGTGTTTGTTGTGAGTGAAACCCTTTCTAATGCTCATTTATTGTAAGCAAAAGACAGTAACACTAACATTAACCAAGAAACCTTATTGCTTTCCAGTTTTCTTTAGTATGTGCTCTGCATTCATCTGCACTTTCACAGACCATCTGATCTGAAAGGGGATTATATAATCCTCTCCTGGAGGTACATCAATTCTGCCTGAAATAAAACATGTGGTTCAACAGTCCACAGCTATTGTATTATAGCAACATCTAGGAAAATTAGTCATAGACATTAATGTCACCATGATTCAAAAAAAATCATGCACTGAAATTTACTGATTTGAAGATCACTGATGACTTTTCCATCATTTAACCCAATGTTTTGAGTTACACAGACCACAGAGTTCATGCAGTTATCTTGGCATTGAATCCAGTGGACCATTTCCTCTGGCCAAGGCAAAATGCAGCTGCAACGTGAAGAAGGAGCCCCTACTGCAGTACTAATGGAAGGACTACTACACATTTAATTCTCCTCTTTTCTCTGCTTTGCCTTGTCTTTTCCCCAGCAAAACCTGCAACTGATATTTTATATAAACTTTCAGGCAAGAAAATTCTTCTTAGGACAACCTTTTCACAGGGCGAGAAGAAACCAAACCATTGGTGCATATTTGCTCAGAGTTCAGAGAGACTGAAAGCCCAGTGTAGCAGTGGAGTAAAGTTGTAGCATTCCTATTTAGGAAATGTACGTAACCCTGTGATCCAGGTGAACTCATACAACTGAGCAGCATGAAAATAAATTCCCAGTACAAACACAAAATACACGGTTAAGACAGGAAATAGCTTGCAAGGAATCCAAAAGCTACAGCATGTTTGTATAAACCAGTCAGCTAATGCCTAGTTTTGCTAACTGTATTCACTCTAAGCATGCATTTACTCCAGAGTAGCCCCAGATTAAAAAAAAAAAAAAAAAAAAAAAAAGAAATCTGTGCACAAATAATTTTTCTAAAAAACATAAAGCAGGAATTTTTGATGAATAAGTTGCCGTGCTGAGAATGGCTTACTCTGCTCTGTGTGTGCCTGAACACAACATGCTGGAAAGTGTATGACATTCAGAAATCTTTTAATGAGAAATAAATACATCAAATCCAAACAAAACTGCATTTTGAGACTTGGTTAAGCACTGGGAAACCCTGGTCAAGAATGTCATTTTTTGTGTACCAGCATCCAAGGGCCTCCCCTAGCTCCTAAACTCTCTAAACAAACAGGTATCACAGGTCTACAGATGGAATCAATTTCAGCCATTTTTTCCCTCTCAGGCTCATAAGCATTAAAAATTAGAATTGTTGAGGTCAGATTAATTGTTTCCACAAAATTCAACACTTTCCAAAAAATGTGCAGATATGTTTGCTGGCTTCATTGTAAACAGGTTCTGTATCAAAGTGGTGACTTAGTTGTTCAAAGGTTAAAGACGCCAGAAGAACCCTCAATAATTTGAGAATACAACTTTGAGCTTCTAACTCAAGTGTCTGCAGCTGTATCCTCATCTTGCAAAGGCCATCTTTTCTTTCTTCATCTTCCCATAATAAAAGCAGTGGTACTTAAACAGGCTTGAAATTGCTGAAAAGTTTAGTGGTCTGATTCACCATGATCCCTTATTTCTATATTGAAATTAGGGGAAATTCAAAAATTTTAAACTGATTTTTAATCCTACTCTTTAACTAAACATTGAGTGCCAGAGAGAAAAACAACTCTGTGGAAGAAATATATAATATCTCTATCAATCTATCTTTTCTCCTAGATTTGTTAGGACTTCATTAATTTTCCAGGTCCATTTCCTACAGTTTATTAATCCAGTGTTGCTGAATCTTCTTGCCTAGCGCTTTTTTATTACCTCTTTTATAGTCACAGGATGAATATTCCCTGTGAATCATCAAAATTCACATTCTTTTCATTTGCCAGACTCACTGTATTTCTACAGATATGTCACGCCTGGATGCTGATTGGTCCTGTGAAGGAGCAGTGCTGTTTTCTGTGTGCATATGGTATCCCTGATTGCTTTTAATCACTGACCTATGGGCTGCTATCCAAAAGATTAGCAACATGAAAAGGGTTCTGATGTGCTGGTAAGACTATCAGGAGAAGTTAGGCATCTAATCTGCAGAGATGCTCCTGTAAATTTTGTTTGTCACCTTCTGGCTTCTAAGGTGCTTGAATAGCTACATAAATCTTGCCTTTGATCTAGAGCTCTTCCCTCATATTGTATTACAGCAGCATCTACTCAACCATGCTCGAGCCACCATACACATTCGGTAAGAGATCTCTCCCATCCTGAATAGCTTAAAAGACCTTTTCTATCTGTATGAAGAAAAAAAGAAAAAAAAAAAAAAAAGGGAGGATAAAAAAAGAACTGGAAATATAGAAGGAGCACACAGGTGACAGAACTATGAAACGACATCTGAGGGAAGAATCACCAAATACATTCTCTTTCCTGGAGAATAAATCAATTAAGGTGCCCCAAAGGAAAGTGATCTATAAAATCACGAGTTACATGGACAGGATAAACAGAGAATGATCAGTCAGTGTTCACTGTTGCAGTACAATGACATCAAATCAAACTAGCAGGTGGCAGATTGAAAGCAAACAAAGAGACTCGTTCTCACACAAAGGGAAGGGAGGTAAGACAGACAATGCTGCAAGGTACTGGGGGGGTCCAAAGCCTTCCCCAGCTTCACACTGACAGAAGAGCCATATGTTAGGGAGTGATTGAATACTAAGTGTGTCTGGCTTGAGCAGCCCCTGAACTTGAAATGACTGGAACTGAAGGGAGAATACTTGGCAAGTTCTGCTAAGTTTGTCCTGTCCTTAAGCTCATCTGTAAGCCTTTCCTCACTGTTAGAGAAAGATTTTGGACTGATCCAGAAAAGGCTTTTTATGTTCTTATGTTACATTAAATAAACAAATCAAGGACATTAAATTAAGCAAATTTGAATCAATTTGCGTCATAGGCCAGCAAAATAACTGGAATCAAGACTTCTATAATGGCTGTGTTCCATCACAGCTGCATCTGATCTAGTAAATAAAAGTGACCAGAGAATGTTCTTTGTCCCTAAAGCCAAGTGGCAGGACAGGGACATTGCCCATACAGCTGCATATTTTTACCTGCTGAAACCAGAAATACCATATCCATATTGGCCATTGGGACTGTTCCTTCGTCCATGACAATTCTTGAGAATCATCATAAAGCTAGGAAAATCCTGATCTTGTTTCTCCATTACCGTGACCTAATTATTAAGAAAAACAGAGGAAAAATACCTTTTCTGCATCAGATACCTTTGAAACCAAGGGGCTCTGGAAGTTTAAGTGTTTCTAGACACAGGATGTTTTTGTGTTGCAGAATAAATCAAGTCTCCTATACTGCAAGTGCTTGGCATGACTCATAATTGGCCCTGGACTGTCAGCAGCCTTGGAACTGTGCTCATGGTGATAATTAACCAGTGTCACTTAGTTCTGGTGCCCAGTTCCATCTTCTATAGCCGTGGTTACTTTTTTTACACAGAAGCACTCAGAGGATGTATTAATAATTTCAGTGTCATTTAAAATCCTTGTATATACACAGAGATGACAAAATGCTGTTCTAATGCCACTGTAGGGCTCCAGGTGCTGGAATTAATGTCTTGCTACAGAAGCTTGTGTGTGAGCACTTGGAGAGCTGGAAAACAGTGAGGGGCAATAGTTCTCTAAAAGTTCTGCTTCTTTTGCCAGACTAGGTTATTAGAACTTCTGTCGTTGTGTTGGAGGAGGGGAGACAAAGAATCCTAACTTTTTGTTTTCCTTCTTAAAAAAAAAATAAAATCAGCATCTGTAGGGAGCAAAGAAATGGTTGTTATCTCTCAGCTGTATACACGCACTAGTGTTATTTGATATTCCTGAAACCAGGAACATCCTGTTTAGAAAATGGAAAAAAACAATGGGAATTACTACACTCTCTCAATTTTTTCTGCTCCCCAATCAAAGAAAAGTACTTGAAAAGCGTGAATATTATGTTTAAAAATAGTTCTGCTGAAATATGCCCAGAGATCAGAAGAAACTTCCATATTTGGAAGAACCTACAGTATGTTCTGCCAAAGTATTTGGCTTTTTTTTAGGTCAAGGCAACCCTGGGCTTTGCTGCTGTTCCCATAATGTGCTATAGACAGGGTGAAAGTGCTCTCCTGTCATTTCCAGTTTACAGTACAGTGTGTGCTGGCTGGTATGGGACATGCCCTTGCAGCCAGTCCTACTTCAAAAACCTCAGTAACTACAAACGCATGTTCTCCTATGCTGTACTTGTATTTCCTGGGGATACACATGGACAGCAGGCAGAATTGCCTTGAAACCTCCAGGATTTCTCTCCTTTTTTCTCACTGATTCCCCTCTACACATCCATTCAAAAATACTATTTTTCATTTTTTCAAAATGACTTTTTAGAAGACTTGGTAAGAACTAGTACAAAAATTACATTGCATCCATATAGGTTCTATTCCTTCCCTCCTTTATTTTCTTATGAAAAGGTTTGATGACATTGTTTTCTTGATATCCATTTTGCTATTAAATATTTCATTTCAGGAGTATTTCTTTTACCAGTAGTCATGGTGACTAAAAGCTCCATTGATTCATCCAACAGGTTGGGATTCACCTAATTTTTTTTTCCTACTGACACCTCTTTGCATGTCTAAAGAATGAAGTACCATTGAAACGCTTCCAAATATTGTGATGCATCACTGTGTGAATTAACTCAAGCACGACCTTATATTCCCCTTGCCCTACTCTTTGGGTAGGTAATTACATATTGGTATAGTACATTTTTTTTTCTGCTTTTTTCCTTGCTTAACTTTACTGTCTCTCCTGACATTGCTTTTCATGCTCTGGAGAATACTTGCCACCTAAGCTGGAGGGCTGGAGCCATTACACATCTTTAGTTTCATTGTGTTAGCTGAGTATTTAAATCTTGTCATGTTAGCATACAAACCCCAGGCCCTCAGAATGGGGGTTCAAGTACAGTGTTGCCTCTGCTCTCCTATGCTCCAGCAAAACCATCCCCTCTAAAAATCAGGTGATTAAATCAGGGAGTTTCCTGAGCAGCCCTGGCGATAAGCATGTGCCATTTACTATCTCAGCATTTCCTGTTGCTCAGCTGCTCAGTTGCCCTCCCAAGCTACCTCAAATGCAGGAGGAAGTGCCTTCATCTCTTGTCCTCACAGGGTTGCTGGTTTGTAAATTTTATTCAGTATACAAAGCTACATAATGCAAAGAAGCATAATGAGCAGAGCAGTGGGCAACAGTTAATATCCAAAACCAATTCCTCAGTGTTTCACTGTAGCTTGAACAAGAATACTTGATAAGTAAATAATAGCAAACTCCCATTTCTGATTTAATTCTATTTTCAATCCTCCTCTTTGCCACTCTCAGGCCCAACACTCCTGAGGTACTGCCCCTGCTCTCAAGACCCTTTGGTCAAGACAAGTCAAGTACAAAAGAAGCTGAGGTTAAAACCTTTACTGGCTGGCTCTGATGAACTCACAGTGTCTCATAAAATGAAGGATAGATAGTTAAAGATTTGCTTTCAAGCTCGAAAAATGCATCCAGTAAATCCTATGGCTGGGTTTATTGGGACTTTATTTTGTGGGCAAAATAAAAGTTAAGAAATAAAATTTGCTTCAAGGATTAAGCCTCTAATCCTTGGCTCTCCTTTGGCCAATAAAATGTTTGATGGATAATGTAAGTCTCCATAAAAGTCTGTGTCTCAGCACTGACTTAGCTGGTCCCCCGAGCAAACTAGAAAACCTCACATGCTGGTTGGAGCCATGTCACCAGGCAAATCAGTAAGGCCAAAATACAATTTCAGGAATATTCATATTTTGCATAAAGAATCTACTAGTTGATAAGTGCTGCAGAAGCATTGTGGCCTTATTAATAATGTGGTGTGTCTCCAGTGCCAACCCTTGTTTCAAGGGGGGGTCCTGCAGAAATTCAGTGTAGACCATCACAAGACTTCCCAGTGAGCCTTCCTTCAATGACCGAGGGAGCACACACTGAATCTCCAAATTCAATTTTCTGGGAAAGTCATATTCATTTATGATAAAACTGAGCCTTTTGCAGCTGTCAGTGTAAATGTTGAGCTTCTCTCTGTTGGAGTTTATATTCCTGTACCTAGAGAAAAGTCAGCTGGGGTGAGGATTCAGTGCTTTCTTTCTGAAGGGGAAAATTATAAGTACTTGGTATAATGACTTTGGGTTATCTCTGACTTGATGACTGATGACAATCCAAATGTAAGAAAATAATGTAGTGTCTTATCTGTCAAGAGAAATGAATTGCTTTTAAAATCTTAGGTAAACTATGAGTTTTACAGAACAAAATGAGATTATGGGTGAAGTTAAACTGGGACTTGGTACTATGCAATTACATGAATTTACACCAGCAATATCTGTGGGGTTTTTATGAGTCCTTCATAATTTAATTAGGGTCTTAATCTGTTAAACATTCCATTTGCACTGTACTTCAGTAGACTTCGAGTGTTTTTACCTCTTTAGGCCCCTTTGACAATCTTTCTTCACATGGAAATATGGCTTGTACATAATCCTGGAGGTAAAATGAGGTACAAGGACACAATGGCAAATGTTTTTGCTTCTGTGTGTGGCAACATTCAGGTGTAGGAGCAGTACTGATGAGAGAGACAATGTTGGCTCCAAAGCAGCATTCATGGCTGTACACAGCTCCTTTTCACTCTGGACTAAATTATCTCAATTCATCAGGCATCTGCCTTTGGCTTAGAGCCCTCACAAGAACATTTACCATGGCCTTGATGTGTGATAACTTGTTACTTTGAAGTCACTTGACTGAACATCTGACTCTACCTCATCAGTGCTTCTTCAGCTCTCAAACCTGAAAGAGCAAATTGGGAAATCAGGGAGTTTTTTAGGATTTAGTGTTACTAGACTTTCATAATTGAGCCTTCTGAGTCCTCTTGCTGGAGCCGATGAGCAAGCACTGAGTAGCTGGATGCCCTCACACCCTCCAAGGCCTTTAAGTAAATACTTCTTCAAATGCTCAAAAAACCAGAATGCACTCCAGGATGATCAACCATCTTCCTTCTGGATTAAAACCATCAGGAGTCCTTTTGTCCCAATGAGAAAATTGTTGCTCTGTTGTCTGTATCAGTCCTTCTACCTTTACTCTTGACATAAAGCACATCACCAGCTGTAGGTTGGCAGCTCTTTTCAGTCCTTTGTAGTACAGGCAGCATTCTAATAAACACCACCACTGGCAGTAGCTGAGCCAAGGACCATAATATATGAATGTAAAACACTGCCAATTGCTATAGATTTTTTCTAGTACTCATGGAATGCCACTTCCCGTATTTTTTTCGTCTCTGATGTGGTACATACCCTCAGTCTTTTACATCACTTTAAATTAATGTGTTCTTACTGTTCCTTTGCTTTCTTTCTCCTCCCCTTCTAAGAACTGCTGGTTTTATTTTCCTTTCTGGCTTACATTAGAGCCAGCTTAGATTTGATCACTACCAGTGCATCAGAGGAAATATACAGTACATATTGTGCTTTGAGCTGGGTGGACAGGGAGCTATACATAACCCTCAGTTAGCAATAATATGACTAATGAATACGTTGTACTATGGGCTTCCTGCAAAAGAGCAATTCACACAACCCAGCCTTTATCACATTGTTTTTGTTAGCCATCACTCTTTATTTACTGTCTCTGAGGCTGGGAAAGACGGCTCATTTTCTCAGCATTGTGCATATGTATCTGAGCTGGAGTTGGCAGTACAACTTGTTCTTCTCCTGCATGTTTTATAACCTGTTTTTTATTTTATAGTACTCCAGTAATTCATTCTCTCTAAAACTAAATTGGAATGCCTATTCTGTACATGGGCTACCTTGCACATTACACTCTACTTTTAAGAAAGCATAAAGGATTGTATTCAAGCTTATACATCTCTCACCAGTGCACTGAAGGTCCCACAAATCCAGTAGTCTTTGCTGGCCTATTTGGAGGCCCAGTTTTAATTCCAAGCTGTCAGCTTGTTACAGGCCTTTGATGGATTCAATTTTCAAACTATAAAGCATACTGCTTGTCTCAGTATCACTTCTAGCAAGTTTATGTACGGACATTCGAGAAAACTGTTGCTCCCTGCATCGTTTTCCCCAGTCTTTGCACTTCCAGAGGGTAAGGAAATGGCTGCATCCCTGTTCAGCCTCTCCTCCTGCACAATACTTTTCATTCCTTGTCACAGCATCTGCCTTTGTTGCTTAGGTGCTCATACTTCAGATGCTTGTATCTTAGGCATATAAATATCCACTATCAAAGATTCCAAGTCTTTCTTGTTGCAACATGAAGGCCCTTTATACTGACTTAACTTTGTTTATCCTCTTATGATGTCTTTATGTAAAAGCAAGATGTCCATAATGGCACTTCAGTATCACTTTTTTTCAGAAGAGAACAAGTACTTTTCTGACTGGCATTTGTAAAAATTCCTGCAGTTGGGTCCAGAGGGCCTCTTAATGTGAGAGCTGGAGTAAGAGCAGAAAAATTTTTACAGGACCACTTAGTCTTTAACACATTCCTTTCCTCTGGGTTTGTGCTCCTTTCACATTTAATCGCTACACTGGTCACAAAGGCCATTGCAGTAGCAAAAGAGAGCTATTGAATTTCAAGGCAAGTAAACTGCAACAGTCTCTCAACAGAGATCTACAAGGGGACTCTCTAAGACATGATCATACACTAAAATAGCAAATATATATCTTAGAAAAACAGTTCAACTGCAGGAGAATAGCCATTAGAAAGTCATCATTTCAAATTAATGCCACATGGCATCCCCATTTCATAGTGTTCATCTCTCCAAATATTTAATTGTTTCTTCTTATTGCTCTTTATTAGCCCCTTTAGCCATTTCCTCAGTTCTGCTTTTTTTTTTTTTTCCTTTTGTGCAGACTCAGGTATTTTCCAACAGCATAATTATTCATATTTCTGTAAAAGCAGCTGGTTTTAAGGGAATAGGTGACTATGGTTCAAAATGTTTGGGGTGATGTATACTCAGTCCAATATTACTTCTACTGATTAACCCAATCTCTTTCAGAGTTTAAATATTTAAAAGAAGAATTCAGTGTTATTCTTGGAAAGCATATTATTTACATAAACCAGTAGACTCTACCAAAAAATCAATTCTCAGGCTGTGAGAGTCAGCAGCCTCTTAGATTTTGTTCTACTCTGACTCATACAGATAAAAAGGCTTCATGTCATGATTTGGCTCATTGGTGAAACCCTGAGCCAGCTTGTCTGTTCCTGTGAAAATGCAACATGAAATTCCTGTGAAGTCCTGTGCCCAGCCAAGGGCTGCCCTCTGTGCTAGGGGACATGCCAGTCTGCTGTGCCCCTCAGTGCCAAAGGAGCACAGGCATCTGCACGGGCAGTCTGGAGAATCTGTGGCAAGATACTGCACCCTGTACCACCACAGCACAGAGCTGCTGTAGTTCGTGTCACCTCGCCCCTCACCGTATCCTCCTCTGGCACAGGGGCAAGATTTTTATTTATAAACATTATTGTGTACCTAAGATAAGGTATTTTAAAACATTTGCTATTCTCTCCCAGAATGAAAAGTCTCTTTAAGGTATTTTTGCTTAGAGACTAAAAATGGAAACATAAGAACTGCCAGGTACTTTCACTCATTATCTTAAATGGAAAACACAAACAAAGCTCAGAGGAGAGACCATCCAATGCTACACACTCCTAAAATGTATTCACTTAGTGGTTTTTTCTTCCTCCTTTTTCCCAAATATCCCAGCTTTGTAGAGAAGCAAAATAAATATTAGATATTGTACAGATGTGATCTCAGTATTTTGGAACTGCTTAAAACAGTGGGAGCCCCAGACAGCAATCCTTATGTAGAAATTACCCAAATAAAGCTCCCACTGAGGCTAAGTGTTTTACTGCCATTTATACAATTGTATAAAATGAGCTACATGCTTCACAGAACAAATAAAGAAAAATCACATGGTGTCTTTATCTCCTTCCCTAGTTTGTCTTACTCTCACAATTCATTGCATAAGAGAAACAGAGCACAGGAGCAGGAGAGAAAAGGAACACCATAAATGGTGATAGAAAACTCTGTAAAAACAACAGCTGGATGGGACAAAAGTTCCTTTCTTGAAGTCAGATGGCTATTTATTTTTAAACATTTGACAAAATATTTTGCTTTTTGATTGACTAGCTGATAAATCAACAGGAGTTTTACCTAAGTGGACACTAGATGAGGACTCGTGAATAAACCTGTTATAAACTATTAGATCACTGCTGTATATTATGGTCTTATTTTTATCCAAAGACTTTTACTAAAATAGCACATCTTTCATGTGAGCTCCCTTGTCAGACAGTGCTGTGAGGAACATTTTGGCACTGCTTCCTCCCCCCCACTGATTCCCCAGCCCAGTGGGCTCTGCAGGGATATGGGGGAGCAGCAGCACTGCCACTCTCCTTCCCACCCTCTGTGTGCCTCACACCTCTCTGCTCTGGAGGCTTCTCCCCAGAAATACAGTTCTCTGAAAAATAATTTACCAGCGCTATTGTTGTTGTTCTTATTATTATTACCATTATTTTTAAGCAAAGAAATCAGCTGTGATTTTCTTTTTTTTTTTAATCTGACCATTCAGACTCAAAGAGTCTCTCCACAAAGAGCTGCTACAAACAATTTTAAAGGGATCCTGCTTTACAGAGATTTCTGATCTTTTCCTTTCTCTTGGTGACACCGAGATAAAACTGGCACTTTAGTTGACAGGATTATGTTGCAGCGAAATGGAGCTTTGCGTGGGAGTAAAGTGAGATCCATTGTATGAAACTCCCATTACTAATCATATAATTGGGAAGTAAAAACGTTTTCAGATTAGCCTTGGCTTTCATAAGAAAGGACAGGGATCTCTTTTCAAGCATGTTAGCAATAGAGCAGAAGGGATTGAATGAATTGTGATCAGGACATATGGAAGGGTCCGTGAGCTGGACAGGTAGAGGAAAGGGAGGGAAGTAGAGGATTGGGCACATGCTGCAGGGCTGTAGTAAAACTCTATTACTATGTGTGTATTTAAGTACAATTATGTTTTGCTGAAGACTAGGAAGACTTAGAATTTACATAAATAATTACCTGAAAGAGTATGTTCTTTTATGAGCAGTCCATCTCAAGCACTTTACAAAGATGATGGAAGATAAAAATAAAAAAATTCAGAAAAAAGAAATAAAATATTTTGATAAATGCATAGACAATGAATTATGAAATGTGCACATTGATGTACCTGTCTTATAGACTTTTCTTGGCTTGAAATAAGATTTTAAATGATTGTGAGATTCCAAATGTTCTGCCTAACCTGGCTGCAGTATTTCTTTGATAATGACACATGGCAAGCAGATATATTACTATATTCTGCTTCAGTAACAGAAGCACTTTTGTCTCCATTCTGGTTCAGCAACTTCATGACACTGTGGAAATGAAGAGATCAGTATGTAAATCGCCTTATCAAAAAGAAGCAAAAAACCCCTGAAAAACCCAGAAGTGCCTCTCTCCTCTACTTCAGGCCCAGAAGTCCCTTCTGCAATGGTGTTCACCTGCTTATTAAAATTTTGTAAGCCTGTGATGTGGAGATAGGGAAAGCTCCTCACTACTATTCTTCGATGAAACAAAAGAATAATAAAATCAGACTGTATTTGCATGCATGCCAGGCCAGACCAAAAATGGGTTTTGGGCTTCAATTAATTTTGTATAGATATCTCTAAGCCAAAAATATCATCCACCATAGTGACAATGAACTAATACAATAACTAATACTACACTTGCTGTGTATCTGAAAGGAATAGAAATACATTCTATATGACCTGCTCAGCATAACTAATATCTTATTAACAGGTAATGAAGTTTGGTGCTGATTGAAACTAAACAAAAGGGAAAAGGGAAAAAAAGGGGTGGTAAAGTTTCTGGTTAAGATTTGTTTATTTCCATAAAACATTACTGGGCTGAAGACCTGGTTCTAGCACAAGATCTTTACTCACTATTGCAGGACTCTGAAGAAAAACTCCTGGTTTGGCAGTGAGATAAAAGATAGTACAGTGAAGGTAGAAAGGGCTCTACTGGGTATTAAAGGGGCTCAAACCTAATACTGGCAGCGTGACTAGAGATAAACTAATGGACACTCTGAGGTGTGCCCTGGACATATTCCATATGACATGGAATATTGTGGGCCCTCTAAAGCCCCACATTATTCCATGTCATATCCCACTTGCCACTCTGAGATGCAGAGGAGGTGGATATAATCCAAATATCTTTGTTCCATATTCTACGCTCATATGAATGATGATATGATGGCCATGGTGCAGTAAGAGAACCAGAGAAGATACTACAATAAGAGACACCGTGGGTAAGTCAGCATCTCTTTTCTGGGCACCAAACCATTCTCCTTCTCAATGGAGGCATAGCTATAATAGGACATTGCTAAAGCCAACAATATTTGCCGGTGTATCACTTTGCACCTGTCAGTTCAATAAAATAAATTAAGTAAGTTGTGGAGAAATAACAAAGGGACTCCTAGAGAGACTTAATTTCACCTCAAACTTATATGCTCAGAGTTTTCACAAATAGATTAGACAATTGAAAATTATCTCCCTAGCATATCCCATATTGTGAACTGAAAGCTTTCAATGCAAACATAATAAATAACATCTCTGTAAACAGTACCTTTTGGCACCTTCATAAATCATCTTATCAGAATCAAAAGGCTGGATAATCCTGAGGACTAAGGCCTAGACTCTTGAAGGTATTTTAAGGATCTGTGTGTGTAGTGCCTTCTTATGTTTATCACTGATTCTTACAGTCTCTGAGAAAACTGTACCTCTGACATTTTCTTATCTCTCAGACCACACTCCCTCTGCTGATCAGGTCTTTAGCCATCACTTGCCTCTTTGGGTAGAGTCAGAAATTTTCCCATTCTCACCCTGAACATCCAACACAGCCCACATACAGCAAATAAGATTTACAGCAGAACATCTGATTTTAGTCCAAACCTTGCTGTTCTGGTCCCTTTTGACAAAAGCCTCCTTATATATAGCATTATTTACCAAGGACAAAACTGTTTCTGAGGAAAGATATCTTCAGAGCAATGCAACTAAGAATTGATTATCTAACTTTTCTCCCACAGCTTTCCTAATTCTGATACAGCTCCACTCTCTACTGCTTTCAGTCCCACATTTTCTCCTTGAGGACATACCATCCTCAAGGAGATCTACACCAGCTCAGTCCTAGTCAGCTTTCCTGCCTCTGAAAGTGGAGTATAACAGCTTCTTTATTAGCACCAAAGAAGAAGGGCAAGTATGAAGTAATCTTTCTTCTGGCATGCACAGCTGGTCATATGTTGCATCAGACAACTGTTTTCAGTGACCAGCAAAGGGCTTATCTCAACAAGTAGCCCATTTTTACTCCAGACAAATATTTTTTACCTCTTCTGCGCTGTTTTCTCTCTCATGCCTTTTTTTTCATTAAAAAAAAAAAAAACCTCACAACCCACTGAAGATATAGGCAAGATTCTTATGGATTCCCTTGTCTCTCTTTCCCTCCTCCATATGTTAAAGAAATTACTATTAATCAACTGGTTTTTTCTGATCACTTTTCCCACAGCCTGATTTAAATTAGTTTAGTGTTTTCAGACAGAATAGCTCTTAGTTCCCTCTGTAGATTACAACTGTATAGCAACTTTTCCTTGTTGATCACAGAAACAATTACCCACAGATGAAAATACAGAAGCTTCATGCCAACTGCATTACAGAGAAGTTTGTTATTCTGTTGTCTCTAATAGACAAATATTGTTTTCATTCTCCAGTGCTTTCATTCCAGCAGCAATTATAGACAGTACTTTGCCTTGGAAGAAGATAATAAAAAAAAAATAAAAATTGAGAGTTCAGTTTCAGAGGATTAGATATGATGTTGACATCCACTAGTCTGGAGTTGGAGCAGCACTGAAAGCCAAACAGAACAGAGATAAAAAGAGAGAAGACAAAACAAAATTTATCACCTTCAAATGAAGTGATGAAGCCAACTCAGGAGGACACATGAAGGCAGACAGGTAATAGCACTCATCACATTTTCTATTTATAAATATAAGAGAATATAAAAGAATCATCACTAAAGGTGTCTATGAGCAATTGTATTGCCTTGTGTGTAGTTCCAGGTATTATGCATCCTTAAGAAGTTCAAGCTTGAACATCTGATTGTGGAGATTTTGAAAGGCACTTCCAGGAAAAAAATGTGCCCAGTCTATCTTAGAAGACTTCACTGTCCAGGGCTAGGCTTAGCATAAGCTGATTGCCTGTTCCTTCCAGGGCAACCTTATAAACACTGCTTCTGTCCACAGTGAAAAAGATCTGGATGGGGGAACTGAAGCACAGTGATGTGTACACTGTGTGAGTTGGTGATATCTGCCAGAGTGCAACAAAGAATCAAAACAGGGTAAACACTGAGGATCTATAATGGAGCATGGCAGTATTCCCACGGGATCACTAATCACATCCACAGGCTGCCCAAATCTCATGATAGAAAAGGCAAAGCAAAGCAGATGTTTGCCTGTGCCGTCTGTTTCTCACCACCTTGACCTGATGATATCCTTGCAGGAAACAACTCTTTCAGTGTATACAGACACACAGGATATTTTTGTGGGTTTGGAAGGCATTGAGTTTTGTGACATTTGTTTTTTTATAGATAAGCTACAGAGGAGGCCTGGGAATTTCTCATCACCCTAAAGAGTTGTGTTCTTAAGCCCTCCCAAAGCTCTGTAGTGTGCACATTCACCTTGCACCTGTTAAGTCTGTGATGGCTGCAGGACCCAAGCACAAAGCAATTAATGAAATCTTGAAGCCATTCATGGGAATTCACTCTGGTCCAGATCTCACTTCCACTTCACATAAAACTTTTCTAATAGCATTTAAATTATGAGATCTTCAAAACCCCATACAAGAAATAGTTCATAAAGATATGAAAAGCTATGTTTCAGGTCTCTTGAGCAGTAGCTATAATTAAAACTATTGAATAGTGATTATAGACTTGAACTATGAAAATACTGAGAAAGAATCAGCCAAAATAAAAGTCTTGATTAAACTGGGACTTGATGGGGAAAAGCTCAGAGGCTTCAGTGAGGCATAGCCTGTAATAAAAATCTGAAAGTTACAGACAGACATTACAACAGGAGAATTAATTTCTAACATTCTGTTATCACTGATTCTTTACTTATCCAAATTTCCTTTGATTTTATTCACAGTATAAACTTAGCAATCATCACAGAGTTTTGCCAACAGTTTTGCAAAAAAAGAGCTAAAGTTTCAACCAGGTGACTGCCCATTCAGTAACAAGATCTGAGCTCTGGAAATTGGACTAGAAATGTCAGATGAGAAGCTTTTCAGCTCCTGATTGCATTGGTAGGAATTACTGTAAAGACGGGATGTGCTTTGGCTTTTCATTTTTTTGGGGCAGGGGCAGAAAATGCTGAGACACACAAAAATGTAATGAAATGCCAGTGGTTTCTTTGCTAGCCAACTGCATTCATAAGCCTACAAGATTGCTACATATGCAGGCCACATATGGACAAATGATTAGCTAGTTTGCTTCTTAGTTAATGGTCTGAATTAATCGGTGACATGAAGGAGAATGATTTGAATGAAGGACTTTCTGTGC
Source organism: Monarcha castaneiventris obscurior (assembly GCA_026261815.1). Lineage (NCBI taxonomy): Eukaryota > Metazoa > Chordata > Aves > Passeriformes > Monarchidae > Monarcha > Monarcha castaneiventris. Next base: position 8,961,558 of record JAMPIT010000230.1, on the reverse strand, counting down.
CAAAAATCTTTTATGTGGGGACATAGCTAAACATGGAACTAATGCAAGATAAGGGAAAAAAAAAAAGAATAAAATAAATAAATTAATAAATATTAAAACTAATAAAAAAGAAAGAAGCTTAAATGCTTTCAAGCCAAAGATCTGGTTTGTGCTGACCCTGCTTTGAACTTCTGAAAGAATGAATGAATTCTGATGAGCCAAACTAGTTTTATCCCTCATACCTGAAAAATGAATGTGATAAACAATGATACTGATACCTCTGCAACAATTGCGTCATTACATAAGCAGGAGAAGTGGAGCATGGTCAGCAAAAAGAGAGGCTGCTTTGCCACTGCTCATCTTGCAGCTCCTTCTGAACCTGGAACCTTCTCCCCCTCAACAGGAACTGATCCTCCCACATATTCAAATGCTTTGCCACCGAATTCCTTACCACACAAAAGGGAGGGTGATATGGAAAAACCGAAAACAATGGAAATGAATGAAGCTGGTGAAACACTGTGAGGTGCAGCTCTTGCTGTGGTCTCTTCCCTCTGCAGATCTTACTTAGGTGATTACTGCAGCCCAGGTGGCTGAGGCAGTGGGTCTCAAGGGATCAAATTCTTCCCCAGCTGCATCCATGACTTGCTGGGTAACTCTGGGTTAATCCCATTCCATATTCTCTGCCCCAATTTACCAACAGTTCAGAAAAAAAAACAACCACAAAACAAAAAAAAACCATAAAAAAAGAAAAAAAGAAAAAAAGAAAAAAAGAAAAAAAGAAAAAAGAAAAAAAGAAAAAAGAAAAAAAGAAAAAAGAAAAAAAGAAAAGAGAAAGAAAAATAGCATTCATGCTTCTTGTTTTGTTTGCAAAAGGTACTGGGAGCTTGAACTCTTTCCTGTTAGCAGCAGAGAGAATTATTTTCCATATAAAGAAACAACCAAGGACAAGTTCAAGCTAGCTGAGAAGGCAGCATCTTTTTCTGCCTACCTAGAGAGTCAGTACAGGTGCCAAGTTTTCTTTTTAAGCCAGCAGAAAAGTTAATATGGGCATGGCGAAATAAAAACCCAGAGACAGAGGCTGACTTTCTTCTCTACATGCTCTGTTCAGCATGCTACTTGTAGGATCAGAGAACTTTAAGCCCACAGATTCCAGTAAAGCTGAAAGCTGCTGTGATGTGATCTAAATAAAATGTGAGAAAGAGGAAAAGCAGGATAGGGATTCACATGGAAAATTTTAACTCTCTGAAAACCACCAAGAAGAACATTTCAGTGCAGCTACCTCTGAAGGAGGGTGATGGCATGGGTTTTGTGCACTACTTAGAGCTCACACATGAAAACACAAACTGGGGTAAACTGAGCTTTGTCTTCCTAACATGCAGATGGAGCAATTGCAGCCTTGAGGCTGAGAGAAGAGAAGCCCTGGTGGAGGGCTCAGGTTTAAAACTTGACTTTTCCTTGCAGTCTTTGCAGAGTGCCAGTTCTGGACCCCAGATAAAGCTCACTCAAAGAAAAATGAAGTTTTGCTGACCACAGATGCCCCTGCTTTCAGAGGCAGAGCAATAGGCCTGTCTGGGTACTACCCAGTCAGCCTGGGAAGCGGGTCACAGGAGCCTTGCCATCAACTATTTATCCAAATAAAGTCAAACTGGCTGCAGCACAATAGCAAATCTTTGCAAATGTGACTGTAGAAGACATAATATTTTTCCTATTTCCTGCACAACATAAAAATGCAGTCTTTCCAGGCTGGGATCAAGCAGAATTGCAGCCTAGCACTTGTCGAGGTGACAAATAGGACAAAGTGAACATGATATGGTGACATGATAACAATAGTCATGGAAAACAATGATAATAATATCTCATGCAGGAGAGCAGTTGTCAGAGAGCTTTAAAATGCCATACTTCCACTAATCCCTCACCTCTGATTTTGATCACAATGAAAAAATATGTAGACTATGACAAGGATAATCTTGAACTTCACCTAACAACAAGTTATCAGCTCTATACTGAAAAGCAGGTATGACATCTGCCTGTAAGTATAAGCATGTTAAGACAAGTACCTTTTGAGATAAATTAACAAGCTAACAACTAAAGTTGTTAGCAAAATAAAATTATTAACTGGATAAAGCCTGAAAGCAGCATTTCCTCACTTAGTCCTTGAACTGGACCAAATTTAATCCCCACATTTCCCTTCTGGGCTCCTAAAATAATTCAAAAAGAAAAAAATAAATCAGCAAGATGGCTTGACATATAGTTGACATACTGCTACAGCCCAACAGATTGATCTTTGAGATCAAATGTCATGGGCTTACAAGGCAGGATCAACAACTTCTGGATTCATGGTAAAATGGACACTAACCACTGTGAACCAAACCTGCTTAAGGAGGGGGTTATGGAAATTTACAGTCAGAGCACAGGATTGCAGCTCTGTTTAATTTATTTCGGTAAATTACTTGACATTATCATATGCTTGTGTGTGTGTGTGTATATTTCTACTGCATCTGTGCCCCCAAGCCAAGGAAATAAATACAAACTGTACACATAAAAGATAAGACATAAACGCCACAGAGGGAGGAAGAAGTTGCATTTGTAAAATTTAGTTGTATCAGTTCACTTACTACTCCCAGAGCTCAGCTCTCTGCCTTGCTGGTGCTGTTTGTTCATATGGGCTGACGAGTCATTGAAAAGAAGCCCAATTGCCTTTCATAACAAACTACAAGGAAAAAAGGCTCAAAAGTTTAATCAAATTATCTCAATAGTCAGTCAAAAGATTGTATGTCAATTTGAAAGACTTCAGTAAGGATCTAAGGCCACTGAAAAGAGAAGAAATATTGAAGGACAAATCTGTTTAAATGGCATTATCAGCGTGTTGCCCTGTACGTGTCACTTGACAAGGAGATTCCACCACCTTCCGCCACCACCGAGGTCAGGCTGACAGGCCTATAGGTGCCCTCAACCTCCTTACAGCCCTTCCTGTAGATGGGCATTTGCCAAACATCAGTCAATGGGGTCCTCCCTGGTTAACCAGAACTGCTGATAAATGATGGAATGTGTCCCAGTGAGCACTTCCACAGCCCCTTCAGAAACCTCGGATGGACCCCATCCAGGCCCATGGACCTGTATGTGTCTAAGTGGAGCAGCAGTTCACTGCAGCTTCTCCTCGGATTATGGGCTTTATTTTTCTCCTCATCCTTGTCTTCCAGCACAGGGGCCAGGTACTCCAAAAACAACTGGTGTTTATTGAAGACTGAGGCAAGGGAGGCATTAAGTACCTCAGCCTTTTCCTCATCCATTGTCACTGTGTTTTCCCCCCATATTCAGTAAATGATGGAGATTCTCCTTAGCCCTCCTTTTGTTGCTAATGTATTTACAGAAACATTTCTATTGTCTTTTACAGCAGTAGATAAATTAGGTTCTAGTTGGACTTTGGCCCTTCTAATTTTCTACCTTCAAAACCCCACAACATCTTTGTATTCTTTCCAAGGTTCCTGCCCCTTCTTCCAGTTGGGGATCGGCCTCTCCTCACAAGTAAAAAGTGACAGGATAAGTGGAAATGGCCTCAAGTTGTGCCAGGACAGGTCTAGATTAGAAATTAGAAAAAATTTCTTCCCAAGAGGGTTGTCAAGCACTGCCACAGGTTTCCCAGGGAAGTGGTTGGATCACTAGTCCTGGAGTTATTTAAAAGATGTTTAATGTGCTGCTTTGAGACATGGTTTAGTGGTGGACTTGGCAGTCCTGGGTCAATGGTTGGACTTGATGATGTTAAAGTTCTTTTCCAGACTTAATGGTTCTATGATTCTATGATTCTAAAATCACTAGGAGCTGCTTGTTGAGCTCAGTGTCATTTTAAACTTCAGATTCTTTCACTTGATACCCAGCAGGAGTAAAATTTCTATGTACTTGTGAAGATAGCAGTGTTTAAACAGATGTCAGAAGCTTTTTAGGTATACATGGAAATTGAGTTACAGATTATGATAGTTTAGGGATTGGAGTGGTGTATAATATCAAAAACTGCATCTGAGAAACAATGTACTGTTGAAAATAATGATCTTCAAATTCCTGTACACAGCAACTTTTAAGTTTTCTTTAACTAGGTTCTTTTACTGATGTTATTAACAATGTAGTAGACTAATACAATGAGCCAAAAATTCAAATATTTGACATATTCTGTTTCATCTACCTCTGTATTTTTGCCCCATGGCCTTCCAGAATTTTGTATTTCTTTGCGTTCATCTTAATTTAAACCCTCGAGAGTGTCTAATGCAATTCCTATATAAACTCATCCTGATAAAACATGATTCACAAACACAGCAGATAAATCATTAGCACCACCAGCTACAAAATGGAAGTCTTATAATCCACCAAAAATTAAGTTACCTGCTGGTGTCCACTCACTCTTTAAAAAAATGTGGAAATAAGTTACCTTGATGAGTTGTTTTGGAGGGTAATGCCTTTGGGCCTTTCCCTGTCAGGGGCCTAGGAATTAATTTTTATATCACAATTCCATCCTGGTAATGGAAGTCAGGAAAAATTTCACATTAGGGCAGAAAAGGGAGCAGAGGGATTATACAGTGGACTGCCACAAGGACAAGGAATTCATCTGCAGAAACTCCTATAAAGAATGCTGTGCCATGGCTGGAAACATGCTTTGAAACTTTAACACGGAACTACCTGTACTTTGGAAAGAAATACCTCAAGCAAGTAAAAATTACCACAGCTGCACTCTTTCCACCATATACCTTTACCCAAAAAATTTACTTCAGAAAATTCTGAATATTGCAATAATTTATGCTATATATCATACATTTTCAATATGAGTGGCAGATGAATTCTGTATGTAATCAGCAGATGAGAGGTAAGGAACTGCTCTTGCATCTACAGACTAGTTTAACACACCTCTCTGGAAGTCAGAAGACTCAACCTGATTTGTGTTTGCACCATTTGCTATTTAGAGCTTCAACCTCAATTTATTGTCACATCCCAATTAAATATCTTTTTCATTCTCAGACCTAGTTAAATATAAATATAATCCTACAAATTGAATACATAATCAAACTTTTCCTCAAATAACTCTAAAAAGCCTAAAATGCCTTTATATATTTGAGCGTCTATTGAGGTTCTTCTTTGTCCAGCTGGCATGGAAACCAAGGCATTCCCTGGAACTGAAATAGAAATTATTGATCCAGCTCTGCACCCCTGGTTGTGACCATCCTCAACAGGCCATCTTCAGAAAAGTAATTTTTTTTTTTTAATCATTCTGAACACAAATAATCTGAAAAAATCAGAAAAATCTGAAAAAGTCTAAAGAGAAAAGTATCCCTTATAACCCTTCATTACTAACCAGATATGGGTCGTACACATCTCTCTTTCAGGATTCTGTGAGAAAGGATTACACAGGCAACAAACACTGCAGCTTTTCCTGCGAATAAGATTATTCCCCTCACAAAGGTACTTTTGGATCTATTTTCACTGGTTATCTATTTTTGCCTTGGATTTGATGCATGCCTGGATCCTGGGACTTCAGAGAGAATGCCGCATGAGTGTCACAGCTGAATACAGCCTTTTGTTTACTTTTACCACAGGCCATACCATTTCTCCAGGATGAGCTCTGCTCCTTCACAGTTCTGATTGAGATTTCTGTCTTTTGAATTGTTTCCAAACACATGCTATTTATCTGACATGACTCAGATAAGCCTTCTAAGTAAACAGTCTTCCCTTTTGAATGCAAGATTTTGCTTCCAGCACACAGCTCTGCATGAGTGGGCATACAAAAGGTACACTGATTCCAGTTGTCTCTGTTGGTGGTCAAAAGCAGATATCCAGGCAATCCTGCAGTCCTAGAGGAAGTGCAGACTGTTCACTTCCCTGGAATGCTCTCCTGGCCACTAGCTGAGCACAGATCATGGAACTCTTCAGTTTTGTGTCCAGTAGCCCTGGATTAATTTCTTTTCCAGGAACTCATCCATTTACCCTTTTAGGCTATCAAAACTTTTAGCATTCACATCATTCTGTTAAGAGCAATTTCACAGCTTAATTGCATCTGCAGGAAGAGTAATGTTCCTTGCTTTGAACCTCATGCATGCTGGTTTCACTACTGCTACCCAGCTCTTTAAGGAAAGAGTAAACAACTGATCTCTGTTTGTCCTGCCTGTGCTGTATCATGTCCTTTATCACACCTCAGTTGCCTCTTTTGCAGGCTGAAGAACCATAGCTCACATAGCCACACCTCATCGGGAAGCCATTTCACACCTTTAATGGTCTGTATAGCCCTTTCTGAAGTCCTCTCACAGCCTTTTTGATATCCTGCATGTTTTGCGCCAGACAAAGATGGATTCCCATGCTGCCATGATCCTCCAGCATCCTGAAGTACCTGTGGTTTGACCAAGTGCTGGTTCCTTGCATTGCTGGGAGGGCTCTGAGCTAACAATCAGAATATGAACCTCACAGTTGAATACAATATCCTTGTAGATAAAATCTACCCCGACATGTGGCTTAGTTCAAGTCATGTGCTTTAATGCTACTGGAATTCTGACCCAGCCCAATACACCTATACAGTTATCCAAACACACAAATATAGACAGAAGCAATGATGTTTTGATAATGCTTCTTATCTGTCTGGATTTCACACAGCTCCTGTTATCCGAGTCCTCCAGCCTGTGCAGGTCTCTCTGGATGGCCGTTCTCTTTCTAAGGCATGTTGACTCAGTTCGGTGCCATCTGCCAACACAATCAGAGTTGCCACCTTCAGGTCACAGACAGAGGTGTGAAACATGGCAAATCTCAGGATAAACCCTTTCAGCACCCAACTAGTTATGGATCAACAGACACAGTATAGCTCACTCAGCCAGCTTTTTTCCTGCCTGGTATACATCATGGAATTGCTACATCTTTCATGTGTAGAATGGAAGAATGAGACAGGCAATGGGCAGCTGAAGGGACAGTTAGATGTTGTACATGAGGTGTGATAATGAGAATACAATCCTGCCATCCTGCTCTTTACAACATCAGTCCTTAGCAGTTTTAGGACATAATCAATAGTTTTTCAATAGATTTTCAATTATCAGGAAGGTATGTGATGGTCTATTATAAACACAATAGCCATAGCAATATGAGGATCTACTTTCAGCTATTCAACACATAAAACATATTTGAAAAAGGATTGTGGCCCCAAATCTGCTTTTGGTAACACACAATCAACCCTCTTGACATTATCTAATAACAGAATTTAGTCCAATTAATGCTTTTTTTTTCCTTCAAACATTCTTTGTGTTTCCAATAGCACCGGTGCTCTTCAAGTTGGTCATTTTCTGTCAACTAGTGACATGCCAAAGGGCTCTCAGCTACTTCTCAGGCACTAAACAGGTCATCAAATGCCAGGAAATGCCTGTTCTATCAGTCATTAATACTGAAATAGCAGTTTCTGTTAATAATAGATGAATATTGCCTTTCCAGAAGAGGATAGGTCTTTTCGACACTAATGTACTGGACTGAATGAGACTTTTCCTTAATTTCATGTAATAACTTAAAGTCATTAAGAAAAGAATCATTTATGTTGGCAAAGACCTCTGCAGGTCACCTCATTCAGACTCAGACTCAAAGTAAAGGTAACTTAAAAATTAGTCTGGACTTCTCAAGGCCACAACCAGTTGAGCACACAGCAAATACACCAGCCCAGGTCCATTGTGGGGACCACTCTACTGAACTCACTCCTACAAGACCACTCTGCTCCCAAGGTGCCCTTCCAAGAGTTGTGTAGAGGAAATAGAACATTTTCCTTCAACCTGCTTGTTGTTCTTTTGCCTATACAACCCATCATACTTTTAGCCTTCATGGCTGCAAGGACTCACTACTAATTCATGTCCAGGTGTTTATTTATGAGGACACCCAGGCCCTTCTGGCAGATCTGCCACCTGGACAGTTATTTCCCAGCCTGGACTGCTGCAGGGAGTTGTTCCATCCCAGGTTGAGGGCTTTGCACTGTTCTTTGTTGGACTTCATGAATTTTCTAATTCTCCTGCTGGATGATATCCCTTTTCTGTGCTATCAACTCGTCTCCCTGTTTTGATGCCAATTCAAAACTTTGTTGGGGTTATGCTTTATCCCATTGTCCAGGTTGTTGGTAAAAATGTTAAACAGTGATATGTGCTACAGGGAATATACCACAATTTTCTTGTCCAGACTCAGCCTCACCTCCACTCCTAACAGCCCTCACATAATCTGTCACAGAGGAAAAATAAATGGCAGTAGAAGCTACAAAACCTCCCCATTTCACATGTGAGCACCACCAGGTGAACTGTGTTATGGAAACAACATATATAAGTAAAGTAGATCAGCCAAACAAGGATAACCCAAAGTCAGCATTAAATAAATGGGAATATAGCTTTTCACAACTTGATTTTTAATTTCTTACTGTGTTTTTGTACAATGTTCCTAACAGCAAAAGATGTAGGTGAAACTGTAAAGCCAGTAATAATAATAGAAGGAGAGGAGCTCAGCCAAAAAAGCAAGTTGTCCTTAAAAGGAGGTTAAATTCATAAATACAGACCATGTGTTAAGTGGTAAAACAAATGTAATACTTACTGAATAGTGTCACTGATATAAAAATAGAGCATGTTGCCTCATGCTTAATGGACCATATCAGATTCAGAAAAATGGTTCTATACATGTTTGTTAGTTCAAAATAGCCACCTGACACAAAACATTCACACGGCCCCATGTTGGTAAACAATCAGCAAAAGCAGGTAGCTTTTAGAGAAAACCCAAAAAGTGCAAAGTGCAATAAATGAATTTTTAATATCAGGATGGTGATGAACTCAGTCCACTTGACCTTCTCTCAAACCATGTGATATGTTCTACGTGGCAGAAAGGAAAGTTGTACTTTCCTAGAAAGAACATAGAATCATAGAACAGTTTAGATTGGAAGGGTCCTTACAGATCATTTAATTCCATCCCCCCTTCCAGGTGCAGGGACACCTTCCACTAAACCTTCCACTAAAGGGTTACTCACATCCCTATCCAACCTGACTTTGAACATTTCCAGGGATGGGCCATCCACAGTCTCTGGGCAACTTGTGCCCACCACCCCCACAGTAAAGAATTTCTTCCATATATCTAATCTAACCCTACTCTCTTTGTTTTGAAGAGATCTCCCCCTTGTCCTATCACTAAATGTCCTTGTAGTATCTTTAGGTACTGGAAGGTGCTATAAGGTCTTCCTGGAGCCTTCTTCAGGCTGAACAACCCCGACTGTCTCAGCCTGTCTTCACAGGAGTGGTGCTCCAGTCCTCTGATCGTTTTTGTGGCCTCCTCTGGACTTGCTCTAACATGTCCATGACCTTCTGATGCTGGGAGCATCAGAACTGTAAACAGCATTGCAGATGGGGGCTCACCAGAGCAGGCTAGATGGGTAGAATCACCTTCCTCAGCCTGTTGGCCACAGAGCAATTCCAAACACACAATATCTAAACCCCTCTCTTCCTTCACCAAGGGAGTGTTTAGTGAAAACCCTATGACTTCCAGAAAATGCTGCCTTTACAAACCCTTGTGTAGGGCCATGAAAGGAAGGATTATTTAGGTGATGGGCAGCATAACAATCCACCAATACCATTTGGAGGTTACAGTAATTTACACAAATGCTGAGCTTGTCTAACACGTGGCCACTGACTATTTCTACTCAGAATCTCTACAGGAAATGCTGGGTATCTTCAACCTGGAAACTTTGCAGATTGTGAGTGATCATTCTCTATTTTCTAAGGAAAAGCAAGGTCCAACAGAAAATCATAGAATATCCTGAGCTGAAAGGGACCCACAAGGATCATCACAGCACAACCTGCCCCTGCCCCTGCCCCTGCCCCTGCCCCTGCATGGTACACCCCCAAGAATCACCATGTGCCTGACAGCATTGTCCAAATGCTTCTTGAGCTCTGTCAGGCTGGTGGTGTGACCACTTCCCTGGGCAGCCTGTTCCAGTGACCAATCACCCTCTGGGTGAAATAAATAAATAAATAAATAAATAAATAATCAGAACCACAGGATGTTCTGAGTTGGAAGGGACCCACAAGGATGATCAAATGCAAATGCTGTCAGGTGTGAGAGGTATTGGAGACAGGCTCTGGTTCAGATTTCTCTAATACTAACATTATTCTGTGACTCCTAACACCAGTGCCAGCCAGAGGTAAAGAAAACTTTTCCTTTGTCCTAGGCTTTGAAAGGGATGGTGGAGGAACATCGACTCAAGCAGCCACAACATCTTGTGGTGTATTTGATGCAAGGAGGAAAGGCTTGATAAACTCAACAGTGTCCCAGATTTGCTGTTTTAATTCTGTTCATTCATCGTCAGTTAAATCTCCTTAATTTCCCTTTTGAAAGGGATTGTAAATCCTAGATATGTATTCTCGAGGCTCAAAGCAACTCTGAATTTTCAGCTGATATATTTTTTTCAAGAAATACTAATACAAGTTGTAACCATTCATCCTGGTTTTGGGCCAGGTTACTTGGCAAATGCATAGAATTAGGCGGTTCCTTTCATCTAATTTGATGCTTTGCCAAGGCGAGTTATTTTTATTATTAACCTTCTGTCATGCCTGCTGTACAACAGTCCAGAAACCTCTCGAGTCTTTGGCAGAGCAGCAAGGGAGACTCTCTGGCAAAGGAATAATAAGGACTCAAAACCAATGGAATTTCAATTATTATGAAGAACAATAAAACACTAAGTGACTAGATTGCTTAAAAATATCTCGAGGATCCTGCTGCATCCAGCAGTGAGAGTTAGTGCTTGCTAACTAAGTATTTTTATTATTGCCAGGGTGGCCACCCAGAGGTGAATTTGGTGATCAGTTTATACAAAAAACAGGTGTCTCTACTGAAACAACTGCTTTACAGTTATATTGCATCGTCTTTTTTGATGTTTCAGTAGATGTCAACAACTGACTGAACATAAAATAAATGTGCTTTCATTTAGATGAGAAAGGTCCCAGTCTTCCGAATCAGGAATTTTCTGGACTTCAAGAAATCATGATCTTGCATTCAAATACTTATGCTCTGTTTTCACAACAGAAGGGTTGATATTATTCTGTATTCCAATTCCTTTTTTTTATTATTTATGTCTAGCCCCTTCCACAATAAATCTCCTCACCTAAAAAACACATTAATAGCTCACAGATTCAGTCTAAAATGCTGTGATTCATTTGTAACCCACTGTTTTGTTTGGTGTTACATATGGAATACCCCTTTGTTGGGGTTTTTATTTTAACAAAAAAAAATTGACAAGATGTTTTGGATAAAATACGATTCCTTTGAGGAAACTGAGGCAATCAATCTTTTGTAGCAAAACTTCATGAGGATGCATGTTAGGAACTTCCTACTCAAGCATAGTTCTGCAGAGGTAAACAGCTTCCAGTTTAGAATTTGCTTTAGAGCCTCAAATATTCTTCATGTTGGCTTCCAGACAATCACACTGGCCTGCCCTAGAATAACCTGTCCCATATCCTACCTTTTAAAACAGGCAGTTCTTTCTGGCCTTTGAAACTTTAAAGTCAATAGAATTATATACATGAGAAGATCAGGCTTCATACAGTGTTTCTGAGGCACAGTAATACAATCTGACTAGCACTTTCCCTCTTAACAGTCAGGATTTATGTTTTATTTAAATAGAAAAATCAGCACAGGAAGATCTCCAAACTAAAGAACTGCCTTGGCCCTTGGGAATTCAAAGTCCAGATATTTTTATTTCACATGAACTCTCTGGTAAGTTGTATAAAGGTGAGTATTTTAAGAAATATTAGTCAACTAATGCCAAGTTAGGTATCCCATTAATTTTTAAAGTATCTCCCCTGTTAACTTTTCATCAAAGTACCTGCTCTACTGCATTAGGCTTTTTCTGTCTTAGGCTATATTTAAAATAAAGAAAATAAAATGGGAAATGGCGTATTAACAAAAACTGAAAGAGTCTCAAAGTTCACAGATTCAAAAAGGGAAATTTACACAGGCACCCACTGCTCTCTATTTTTCATGTGCTCTTCCTAATATTTCTGTCAAAAACCCCAGTCTATATGGGGGGTGGTTGCCTCACACACATTTCTCACTCTCATATTCACTGCAAGATTCAGTCAACCCTTGTAACACCACTTGGCAAATGCACTGACTGACACGACAGCAGATTAAGACCATTAATAAAATCCACTGCACAACCAACCTTCCAATGAGAATGTGCCCTGTGGTAATGGGGAAACTGTCAGTGGTAACTAAAAAGGAACAGCAAATCTACAAAAGGAAACTCATAACCATCTAACCTACGTAGCCCGCGGTAATGACCTAACTAAAATGATTTAACTAAATAATACAATGTTTAACTTTCCTCAGTGAGAAGAGGAAAGCAGAAAGGCAGACACACTAAGGAATTTAATTTTAGAAAGCTTGCTCAAGGGAACATGAATGTTATTGCTATTTATTTTTTATTCTTAGAAATACCTATGGGATTGGTAATTTGCCCTTTAACACTTTTACTATTTCACACATCAAACTATTTTATCGGAGGAGGAAAAAAATAAAAGTAGGATAGGAATATAGACCTCCTTATTCTTCTATTTGTTTACTAACAGCATGGTCCTTTCATGCTGTGTATGCAGCCAGAACAGATATTTCACTTTCTATCAGGCAAATGGGAATGGAAAGATGGAACCATTGTGACATTAGTTTCTGTCAGGGTCACTTAATGGACATCAGGCTAAGAAAAAGTTTTAAGGAGGGATTTATAAAAAGGAAGGAGGTTAAACTAGAGAGGAGAAAGCAGAAAGGTTTATTTGCCATACAGCCCTTATTACATTAGCACTGGAAAGCCTGGACTACAAAAGCTTGAGCAACCAAAATAAAATCAATAAGACCATTTGTATAAATTAAACTTACATTATGTGGCATGGCTACTGTACACAGCTGTACATTCTTCATGTAAACAATCTTTTTCCTTGGTTTAAATTAATGTCTGAGGAAGAAGGGATACTCATTCACTAGCAAAATGGAGAGAGTCTCAGTGGCTATTATCATGGAATACCGGAGGATGTGGTGGTAGGAAAGAAAGACAAAGGAAAAGGAGCTGGGGAAAAACATCCTTTTAGATCCCAATTTTCAGTCACAAGACAACGGTGTTTTCCCATTGACCTTAGCAAGCATCAAATCAGGCTGAAGGATGACTGAAGGATGAGGAGGGTCAGGGGAGGGGTAAGTGGGCCTCTTTCTCAGAATAATGTTGATTTGCGCACATGGGCTTTTTGACCACCATTATTGTACCCTAGTGGGGCAAAGTGAAAGGACATGGGTAAAACAAGGATTTATTCACAATGATACTGCATCTTCCTTTTCCTGTGATGAAGGACAGCTCTGTGACATGCAGAAAGCACCCCGCACAGAAGGTGTTAACCTTTTGCAGTGACCCAAAATGGGGAAATGACTAAGAAAGACAACAGATCTTCCCAGAAATTATAAATGTCGCTCTTTATTGTGCATAAAGAATCTCTTTCTTTACCTTATTTTGCCTTTCATGATCCATTTTAGCAGCGGGTGATACTGAATTTTTTGGAAAGCAAAGGACTCCAGGGAGAAAAATGTAACAGTAAGAAAAACTGCAGATAAGCCTGTGAGTCACATTTTCTGTTGATCTAAATCACTGTCATTCCAGCTGCCTTCATTAGAGATACACTGATTTACACAGGCCAAGGACCTTGCCCTGTATTTCCAGGAATTAATAAACAGTAGATGATTCAAAAAATTGTATTATAGTTCTTATGTTATGACTCTATTCTATTTTCTTAGGAGGAGAAGGAAGAGGAGGATGGCTTTGTGTACAGTATCTGTGTTGATCCATGGTTATCATTAATCGTCTTTTGGTACATGATACCTCTCTTATTAATAGATGAACTTCCCAGCTGTAAATGTCAAGACAAATTGATTGACCAGCTGGTACTTTCGAGATAGAGTATTTCTCTAAAGTACCCAAAGCTTGAAGTGGGGGGAAGGGATTCATTCTGTTTTAACCAGGATTCAGAATTTCTTCATACAAACAGGACTATCAGAACAAATCTGATTAACACATCTAGGTTATGAAGAAAAAAAAAAGCATTTTCCTTTAATTGTAAATTCTGACTCGCAAAACATTTCCTCTCCTCCTCCCCCCAGCACACACACAGTAGATGTACCTTTGGTTTACTTTCACATATTTTATGAAAAATGCATGATGTGGAGAGGCAGCGGGCAGCTGCCATCTGCCGGCAATTCCTCAGCCTGGGAGAGGGGGCTGTGCGCTGACATTGATCCAGACATTTCAGAGGTTACTACTGCAAATCAAAGTACATTTGGAAAAACAGAACAATCAATCAAAATTATCAGAATCTAATCTGGATACAGTCTCTAGGATACACCCTTATTCACATTGCAATTCCCTGCCAGACTGACAGCAATCACAGTGATCCTGATCAAAGAATTTTGGTTTCCAAGCAGAAAAACAGAGAACTGAACCATGTGCCCCGAGCAGGAATCCTTCTAAAAACTGTTTCTTTTTTTTTTATTTAGAAGCTGGGACGAGAAGTGATGGGGGAAGGAGAGAGGCTGCATTTCTGAAATTCTTTCTTTGTGAATCAGCAGATAGTGCTTCTGGAGCTGGGAATGTTTCCTCTTGGACTGACTCCATCTCCTTTTTTGGTCTGCAAATGCTTGAGGTTAATGGTTGGGGTTGAAGAAGTTGAAGCACATGGTAGTGCTTTGAATATGAAAAGAGGAATTTGCACAATATGGGTGCATTAGTCATTTGCAGTTCACTAATTATCTGTTTTATGTTAATGCTAATGCTCCATGTAAGTAAAGTAAATTAACACAATAACATAAAAGAAGCAATTAATGGAATATATAACATTTGTAGCTTTAATAAAACCGATTTCATTCCACACACAGAGAAAGCGGCTATTTAGGTCTCTGAAATAAATGAGGAGCTTGCTGAAACCTTGCTGCTCTAAGTAACACCAAGGACAGACTCACATGACATAATATTGTTGCCATGGTAACAGGGATGTGCACCAGCGGAATCATGCCCATATATCATTAATTTAGTGCTCTGCTAAACACAAAATAATACCTCTCCTAATTATATTGTGTCTTTGATTCTTGAGAATGTAACACCATTATTACCTAGAGTCAACAGTAGGACATTTGAGGCACAATGGCTATCAGAACATATAACTTAACCAGAACATATAGCTTGTTGCACACTTTCTTGGATAAAAAAAAAAAAGGAAAAAGAAAAAAAAAAAAGAAAAAACCCCCAAAGAATCCACATCCACAAGTCTTCCATATCCACAAGTCTCCCCTAATTCTCCTATATATGCCACAGAGGAAGCTAATTGGATGTGTGCCATTTGGCAACATCCTTCTTTACAGTCTTCCTGAGGCTCTGTGATATCAGCCACTTCCCAAAGCCTGGAGGCTCAGCTTGATTTAGAACCGCATCTGGTGCTTTTGGGAAGCGTGCTTGATATCAGCAATCACCCTGCACACACACAACTTCCCGAATATCACATCCATACCCAGAATACTCGTAGCAGCAGCCAAAAAAGGGGGAGAAAAAAGCCAGCATAAAAAGCTGTGACTAAATATCCTGATGAGAAAATGCTGATGTTGGTGAAGCCACAGGATGGCTCAAAATGTTAGTAATGTTATTAAGTCACCTTAGAGGAAATCATCCTGCAGACTAATGTAAAGAAAGGCTGTTTTGTGGCACAAAGTGTTTCATTCAGGTGATGAAATGGTTTCCAGAGGATCCACGAGTTTCAGGAGGTTGCGGGATCTCACACTGCTCTCAATCCTGTTACCTTACTTCTGTCACTCATTCTAAATCAGTCAGGTATTTCAGTGCATGTAGTGGAAATACACCATGTGGTCTTGCTGAAAGGAAGAGCACAACTCATCTCCACCAACACGTCAGTGTGAAAGTGCCTTCCGGATTTGGAGTCACAGTGTTTTATTTTCCCATACCTTGAACTTCAAGCACATCACACTGCTTCCTCCTAAGTGGGTTTGCATGATCAGCTTGCTCATTTTGAATCTCAGCTTCCTTCTGATTTGCAGAAGAAGGACAGAGAACCCTGCTGAGTGACAGGCTAATTTCACATCTCATTTCTCTGGATGGAAGGGAAATCTCCAAGAACCTGCATCTCCCCAATAACCCTTCTTACATTTCAGTCTGGCTGACCCATTTTGCAGGACAGCACACAGGTGGCATCTCTCCTGTAGCCATCTTCTGATATTCCCCCCAAAATATGTATATACACTTTGTTTGATTCTCTGCTTCTTCCACCAGGAGAGGTGGAAGGATTTTCCTCACCACCCCTCCCCATTAATCTCAAACATCTTCTACTTCAGAAAAAAAAAAAAGGAAATACTGCGGGGGGGAGGGGGGGCGTTGGGCATTTAATATTCTTTTCCAATATGAATTCAGTTCTTAACCTCAGTTAAATACTTGGTTCTCTTTAGGTGAGAACATAATAATCAGCATGTTACTTGTATGTATTCAAGTTCCATTTTTAGCACATTTTGAACTCATGGGGGATGATTTTTTTTTTTTCCTGAAAAGAAATGTAATTTGTATGCAGTTTTCCTAGTGATTATTCTGGGGGACATTTTTCTTCAAACGATGATTACAGTCCTAACAAGGTCCAATACCTCCCATCACTTTCACGGCGTGGATTCCGAGGACCACACTGTCACCTAGTGGAATGCTCCTGCAGCCAGCCCGGCACCCACTAACAGGGCTGCCCGGCAGCTCAACTCCCTGCTGCTGTGCTGTGCTGACCTCTGTATATGCAAAAAAATACCCCAAAACAATATAAATGAACAATTGTTTAAATAAATAAATAAAATCACAGACAAGCTGAAGAAAGCCAGTAGGCAAAGTCTGGGACTATCTGTTACCGTTGTTATCTCTAAGCAACCAAAAGCATCACTTGTACAGTTCTGTTTGGAAAAAATATGTTCTCTTACACAGGGACTCGTGTCATTCACAGCACTGTAAATAAGAGCTTTATGCATGAATGGGTAGGAGTCTCTCTCTACACTGCTAAATGAAAATCCACTGCAGGCAAATGCTAAATAAAATTTAATGTCATGTACTTCTACTTTCAATGCCTGCTTCCATTGTACACAGTATAGAAACAGCATGTGACAGAGCTAAGTAACACGCTTTGCTTTCATCCTATTTTAAATTTGATTACTCCAGCTTTTATATTGCTGACGCATAGCAGGCACCTGATTTATAATATGATATTAAAAGGGAAATTACTCCTACAAGTAGTCTTAAGTAGCACTTACTTCTAGCCTCTGCTTCTTCCAGACAGGAGCCTTCTGACAGACCTCGGATTACAAGCTGGATTTGCCTAAAATAACCTCTGATTTAATAAATCAGCAACAAGAATAATCGGCAGCAAAATTAGGACATTAGGACACTGTATTTTGGACCAGACTGTCCAATACCTGGCTAGATCCAGGGCTGTCAATGGGTACATGAGGTTTGTCTGTCTAAGAGTCTGGTTGAATATTTCTTGAGATTAATCTGTGCAATTTTTTGGCAAGAGGAGAGCACAGGGACAGACTTCAGCTTTTTTCTCATTAACTAAATGCAGGGACTGTACAAGAATCCTCCCAGCTCTTAGTATAAGACAGATTTGCTTTCCTTGGTGCCCAAAGGGCACAGGAGAGTTACATTATTCAGTGTTCAGAATGTTGCCAAAAAACCTTTACATGTCCACTAGTGTTCAGCCAGGCTGTAAGACTGTTTGTGCCCAAGCTCTCATAAAGTATCCTCTGGAGACCACTTTTGCCTTCTTTAGAGCCCTTTTATACCTTAAGGATCGCAAAGAGAAGCACTATTATGAGGGATTATCTGTCCTTTGTCAGTCTATGCTGAGATCCTTTGGATGTGACCTGAACAGTAAAGCACTGGGTCACTGTGTTTTCTGGAGTCTGGTAGGTACAATTCCTGTACAGCAAAGAACTTCAGGCACAGAAGAAGGCCAATATATTGCAAACAAAACAAAGCATAGTTTCATAGACTCTTTTTCATGTTTCAGAAATTATTTATAAAGTAGTGATTAATAATGGTGTTTATTGTGATTGTTTACGCAAATGCAACAGAACTCTTAGCAGCAGCTCAGCCACAACAAGGACAAGCAGAACATATTATTTTTCCAGAAGAATGAAACTAGGCAAAAAGAAGGGATACAAAGAGACAAGTGCTATAAATTTAAAAATCTTCCAATTATGCCATCTTGCACAAATTTCAGCTTGGTGTGTGCCGCAGCCAAACTTTTCCCCTCATTCTTTCAGTATGCAGCAAGACCCTAATGAGGGGTCATGAGGTAAAGATACCTTTTATTCTAGAGTTCAAAATTGCTTTCTGTGAAGTGCCTGGAAGAGACATTCACCAAGTGAACCTCAGAGGAGACACCGGAGGACATCATCATCCACTTGCAAATATTTCTGTCAACAGAAAGAAAAGCTCTATTTTTCAAATTGCATACCCTCTACAAATTACTCCCACAACTGTAATTAGGAACATGCCCCCAAGTACAAATAAAACACACTGTAAAAAGCAGAATTTCTCTCTGACATTTGACAGGGGCACTTTGTGAGAGACTTATTAGGTTTCTTTGTACTTAAACTAAAATATTGGATCCACGCTAATACAGACTAGCTGTAACAAATTAGCCACTGAGACCTGGTTTCCTATCCTAACCAGCTGAATTACACAATCATCTGCATCATTCCATATGAAAATTAACAGTCCATCTCACAGAACAGAGGGTTGTTAATTTTATTTCACTCTACCTTTAGTCTGCCTACATTAAAACCTTTTAATTGCCATTAAAAACTGAGTATCACCATCTCAGGACTGGTTGTGCACCTCTGCTCTTCTGTGAAACATGATGGTGCTGCATGATTTTCTCTTAAAGCTGTGGTTCTCAAATATTCTTTTTAGGCCAGTTCCAGCATCCTGCAAAATCAGTGGAAGTCCTTCCTTTGATTTCAGTGGGAGTTGGATGAGATCCCTAATTTATAAATTACAAAAGCAGCTGGAATTTGAGACAAGCCCTCAGATTGAAATCTACAGACGTCTGGGATAACTTACAATTACATTATCTGAGGAAGGGTAACATGGGATTTTACTGCATAGCATTTCCCCTAGGAACTTACAGTGAATTATTAAAATAAGACATATGGTTTTGAACAGCATTACATTCAGCATTTCATATTCTGAACATTTCTGGCTTTCAAATAAAACAGTGTGACATTAAACAAACATGATGTCTTTTACCAAAGGGTCTTACAATGCTTTAGAAGCAGCAATTAAGCTGGCAAGGTATTTAAGTGGTGCTACAGATGGTCACTAAGGCACAAAGACATTTCCAAGGTCACTCAATAAATCAGTGACAGCAACAGAGCTAAACCCCAAGCATCCCTGTCTCCCCTCTGCAGCCTCATGTAGGGACAGCCTGTGCCTCTGTTCTGTGGTTTCACTGTCCCACACATTTTTTTTTTTTAATTTCTTGGAGGTTTTTGTGAGTGTTGGATGTTTGGTTATAGGAATCGGGCAAGCTAATCTGCTGATGTAAATTGGCTGGATCTGATTGACTCCTGAGCACTGTGTCATGTGCAATGCAACATTTGCATTTAGCTTAGACAGAGAATGATGTGAAATATGACAGTTTGATGTAGTTGGCCACCATCATCCTTGGGTCCTGCAGGTCTGATTTAAAAGACACTGTCACTGACTTCACTGGAGCTATGGCAGCTGAAACCAGCTGAGGATCTGACCCAGTAATCTCCTAACACCTTTGAAAAATACAGAAGCAGCTAGAATTTCATACAACAAGAATGCCTCATATATCACAAATCATAGTCGGGGGCTTTATACATTCAACAGGCTGTTTAACTATTTAACTGAATTTAAAGATTTGGAATGCAAATACAAAAAAAAAAAAAAAAAAAAGATTGATGCCTTTAGTTTGATATAAATGCATGAATAAACAGAAATGGAGACTTGTTGAACTCAGAGAAGCCAGGAGTTAATTAATATTTTATACTAAATGTTACTTCTTGAACAGTAGAAGAACACTGAAAACATTCTCACAATGCCCTGCAATGAGACAATTTTAATTATCAATAATAAATGTTTAGTTTAGATGAGTAGAGAAAATTTGCAAGGGGGAAACTGAGACTGAGAGTTGATGACCTTGCCTCTGGACACAGAACAGGTCAGTAGTGGAGCAGAGTTTAGATTTTACCATTCTTTAAATCCCCATCCTGTATTCACTCCTCCAGAGCCCAGGCTCCTAATTTAGGAGGCATGTATTTAGCGACACACTGTCAAAACAAGTCATCATTTTTCAGGAAGAGATAATGTGACTGGAATTTACAAGCACCACAACCTTTGCCATGTTTGATCATCAGCATAAAACTCCGTCTTGCCTCCTATTGCCAGATTTCCCCAAAACTGGAATTTTTCCACAAGCATGACTGCACAGCCCAGTAAGTCACCATCTCCTAGGTCAGCTTATCTGAGGCTAAACCCTCACCCACCTTCCACTTACAAAGAAGAAAGGGAATGTCTTTGTGGGTTTTTTTACAATTATTACACAGACATACATGTTTACCTTTAAAATCAAACCAAATAACATATAAAGATTGCTTTAAAAAGAGAAATACTGTATAAAGATTATGGCCTTCCACATTAGCTATAAAAATACCTTTAGTTTCTGACTCATGACCAGAATATAACACGTGGCCATATTCTGAAGCGCAAGAGAATGTCTGGATGGTAACCAAATGTTATCTCATTCTCATACTATTTTAAAATACTCATTAATGTGAACCCAAGCTTGTAAAATGGAATAATTATTTTAGTGTTTTATCATCATTCATAACATAGTAATTACATGCTAATAAGCAAGAAATAGTCTCATTGCAAGAAGTAGCCTAATTGTTGTAAAATACCTGAGGAAAACTACAGGAAGTTGAAACTAACTCATTTCAATGAAACTGTACAAGACAGACTGGAATAAACCACAAAGCATGTGATGGTTGTATTAAAAATATTCCCTTGTTGAACACGTACATTCTATTGAAGTCATAGTTACGTTCTTAGCTCCTCATTCAGAGAAGAAAGCATGTGTTCAACTTCAAAGCCCCTTGACCTCATTATGATAGGAAATTATTTCATGTTAGCAAAAACATAAATATCATTTAACTAATCTGCTTGTAAGTACATCTGAGCTTCTAGAATCTATAGCGGTAAGGAAGTAGATGGCAACTAAACCTAGGAATACATGAAGGTTTAAAAATGAAAAGGTCATTCCCTAGAACAGAATTATTCTTATGTTTATTAGCATTTTACTTGAAATGCTTTGCCACATTTGTAGACATGGTAAATTTTCCCAGACATGTTTTCTGAAACCAAACACCCCTTTTAATTTTTCCTTTTAATTCAGGTTGTTGATTCTAGATGCTGTGGGAAAAGAATTCTTGCAGTGATTTAAGCAAGCACCCAGCACCCATGTAAACATTTATTCTTCCACAAAGGGTGATGCTATTTTTTGCAAACATTTCCATCTCTTTTATGTTCCTTGGTGCTAGGCTATTCAGTCCCATATGATTTTTCCCATTTTCTCTCAGGCTGCAGTCACTTTCTATTGCAGTCAGCACTTTCATTTGATTTGTAGGACGAATGCTCTTAGCACTTGGGGTATCATTCTTGGATTTAAATTTCACAAAATGTACACTGAAGTAGGTTTATTTCATTGTCTCTGGTACACAATTTCCCACAGTCTTAAAGGACATAATCTATTGGAGCACTAAAACTCCACACTCGGAATTATATCTGGAGATTTGATCTCCAAGAATTGATTAAACAAGGAGTTAATTTGTTTGAGTAATTAAGGGAAGTTCTCCACTTAAATGCCAGAAACTGAACTGAGAGGCTCAGCAAGAATTTGACATATGCTTAGCATTCCACATATTAGCGTGGGAGAAATGAAAGGGTTGAAGACTAATTTTGTTATTTGTGAGATATATGTCCTTCTATAGGATGACCATTACTCTAAAAGTGAAGAAGGCTTTTGCTAGGTTCTCGAGTTGAATGTTTGAATTGTGTGTCTTTGGTAGACACAAACAGCTTTTGAAAATCAAGAAAAGTTGAGAAAAATCATGAACACAGAGAACTGATGGAAGGTTTTAAATAATAATTATTCTATGTATAATGTCAGACCTGAACTCATTTGCTTGCAGGGTAGTCAAACAAAGGAGTAATAAATGACAACTTATCCATACCAATAATGTGAACCATGACCAACTATGTGTTTGAAGAACCTCACTAGGTACAACTACATACTGGGAATTTGTCACTATGCCATGATAAATGTGATGCTTGTTTACCATCACTGCTTCCTTTCACTCTATATTGACTTCACTCCACTGGAAGTAAATTTGCATCTGGCACATGGATTATAATGAATGGTCATTAAACCTTAATTATCATCTGAATCTTAATTATCATCTGTTTATAATAAACACTTTGGGACAAGGCAGTGCTTAAAGACCAGGATGTGCCAATATTTCAAGTCTGAAGACTTGGCTAAGGTGAACAAGTGGTGATGTAAACTGCTGAGGAATTAATTGGAACAAAGTGAGTTGTAAGCCATTATAAAGCACAAACAAGGGAAGGGAAGGGAAGGGAAGGGAAGGGAAGGGAAGGGAAGGGAAGGGAAGGGAAGGGAAGGGAAGGGAAGGGAAGGGAAGGGAAGGGAAGGGAAGGGAAGGGCAGGGAAGGGAAGGGAAGGGAAGGGAAGGGAAGGGAAGGGAAGGGAAGGGAAGGGAAGGGAAGGGAAGGGAAGGGAAGGGGAAAGGGGGAAGGGGGAAAGGGGAAGGGGGGAGGGGGAAGGGGGAAGGGGGAAGGAGAAACATTTTGAAATGGAAGTTTGCAGTTCAGTGTTTAGTAAAGAGGAAGGGACAAAGAAGAGACAAATTTTTGAAGAAGAGGCATACTTAGAAGCAATTCCTAAGCTCCTGAGGTCTCTATTTATTGTTCAAATGCTTAAAGAAAATTCAGAGTAATAAGGCAAGAAAATGATTTGCAGTGTTTCATTGCCCTGAGCAAAAGTTATGAATGACTGGTTTTGGAATGGTGCTTGCTCCCAGTGGAGAATTAGAAGACAATGAGCACTTGCCAAAGCTGTCTGTCAAAAAGGCCAGAGAGCACAGCAGCAGACTCAGAGGAGTGATGCCTTATGTCCTCTACTTGTCAGTATCCAGACTGTTCATGTCCAAGGTAGATGCTTACATCTACTCATATGAATCCCATCCAAGGTGCTTGCTACACATGAGCCAAGCATGTGAGGCCCAAGCAGAGCAGTCAGTCAAGTGCCCAGAGACAAAGGGAACACTGCCAGGGCTGGAATAGTATAGACTGTCCATTTAAAATGTCATCTCAGTTTTAGTGCTCTTGAGAGAGTGAAATAATTCACCTGTAAATTAAAATGAATGGGATCTGACTAATCCCTCTGTTCTTCTTTGCAAATCCAAACCCCCATTTCCTCCCACTTTCAAATGCTCACAATTTTATAAATCTATAAACCATGTTCCTTTAATATTGTTTTTTTAATTTTAATTCACAGAGGCTGGATTTTTTAAATTTGGTCATGTCCTTGAAAATGCATGATTCACGATCTGTGTATTTCAGAATATTTCTATGTCTTACCCCAATTTACGCTCTGCATTTCACTCTTTCTCCCTCAAAGATGCCTAAGTAAATCTCTCCTCCTGCAGCCCACAAGTCCCCATGATCTCAGCTGCACCACAAGACTCATGACCATGAGTCAGGTTTTATCAACTATAGTCACCTCCCTGGGAAGAGGGATGAGTGCAGGCTCAGCCCTTGGAAGCTCTAGTTCATTACCAACCCAGCTCCTCGGTGGTGAGGAACAAACACTGGGTATAGAGGGATCTCAGACTCTGTACTTGCCTGCAGCCTCAGCCAGTGAGTTATTTACATAGTTCTGTATAAAACTTTACATTTTTAGAGTAAGAGCCTCTAAGGAATACAAGGAAACTCCTTGAATATCAGTATTATATGAAAAAAACATTTCTTCTCATAGGAACATCAGCCTCACTTGCAGCCCTTTCCGAAGGAATCACCAGAAGCAGGTGAAAGCATAACACACAAAAACATAATGCCTCCCAGACAGAGTCCAGAGCTATGACAGATAAAGATTGTAACAAACCTGTGGCATGAAGCTTATTAAATCCTTCAGAACTGATATTATCATTCAGTATTGTAGATGGGGATATTCCTGGGAGCTATATAACCATCCAGCTACCTTTTAATCTCACTAAGACTTCAGCCTTAAAAGCATTCTTTGCAAGAAGTTTTAATATTTACTGGCTCTGTGCAACAATATATTTCTTTTTATCTGTTTTGAATTTGCCACCTTTTAATTTCATAAAAGCCCCTATATTGTTGTGTTATGAGACAGGGAGAACAGATGCTCCTGATCTACTTCTATACTTTTTATTATTTTGCATTTTTTTTATCACATTCCCTTATTCGTCTTTTTTATCCCAGTGCTTTCAATTTCTGTTATGAGTTTCTCCACCGCTCTATTCATTGTATAAATGAAGATTAAAAATGAAATAATTTTAAAATACTTCAATCAGATAAAATGGCTGAAGCATACAAAATAATAAAATTATAACCATTTGTGTTTGTGGGTTTTTTTAAGTCCCCAATGATACCACAGACAGAAAATTATTAACAAAGTATCTTGTTTCAAACAATGGCATCAATAATGAAAATTAATCTTGTTGTTATTAAGTACAAAAATACAGATAAATATACAAACCCACTTATTCATACACAAAGACCTAAAAATATAAATATATGCATGTCCATAGAACATGTTTGACTTACCTCCAGGTATTATGAGTCTCATGGCCACAGGCCAATGAAACGACTGAATTAGAATTGTGGGTACAAAGATTTGACAGTTCATGATACACCTCAGCATGCCCCAGACACTGAAATTTATTTGCCAGACTGTTTTAATAGAACTGACATTAATACGACAGAATTCTAGTTAAAATACAATATTCATGGTGTTATAGAGCAAGTAACACGGTGCCTATAAACCTGTTCTGTTAGCAGGAAAATTAAGGATGGGTCTTACACCAGCTGCTGAACCCAGTCTTGCAATCATCACAAATAAGTAACTTTGCCCAAATGCATTCATCTTGGCCATGTTAGCTTTCTCATCTTTAATCTAGGCCCCTGCTTCATTTGATTTATTGCAATCATTACCCTCTTAAATCACAGCCTGAGACACCTTTTCGAGCTCAAATAGATAAATATTCTGCTTTCCTACAAGTAACCCCATATATTTATTTATTTTCTTACTCTGCAGTTGTCCTTTTATGTTATAAATGACAGTGAATGCACTGTATTTGAACAGTAAAACTGTTATTCAGTCTAGAATTTCAGCTTCCATATGAAACATGGATTATAACATGGTTTACAGCACAGTCCTTGGCCACATTAGTGTCTTAAATCATCACCAGCTTCCATCTGTCTCTATTTGAGCAACACACACAGAAAATGAGAGCCAAGACATAACAAGCATTTGCTGAAACTTTTTATGAACATGTCCAGTTTATTTTGCACTTCAAATAGATAGAAGAAAAACTGGGAGTGAGGAACATAATCTCATGTGATTTAATCTCAGTTCCCGTCTGCATTCAGCAGCACACTCCGTGTCAGTCCATGCACCAGGTTCATATTTGCTGAAGCAGAAATGAGCTCAGGAACCACTGTGAGTACACAGCCTGGCATTGATTCTGGCTCTTCCACACAACCCTGTGAGAGTTCAACAGGAGGAAAGCTCCCTTAAAGAAGACCAGTGAAGACCATATTTGCATTTATTCACCATCTTGTCTAAACCAAGGGACAGACCAATGGCTTCCGCTGTCCCTGCTCACTCATGAGTCATTGGGCATCCCCACCTTGACTTGGGCATCAATATTTGTGGAATCTGCTGAAGTCAGGGCATGACTTCCCAGACAAGGAAAAATCTTTTCTCTCCTGCTCTGTTCACCTGCACCACAGTCAGCACAGATGGATTAGTCAGCAGTGTCTATCCAGCATCTGCAGTACAATAGCTATAGCTGGGATAAAACAAATATAATCTTTTCATGCCCAATGGCAGAGGAGATAGGACCAATTCCTTAAAACTGCAACAAAAAACAGTGGAAAACCGATACCTTCTGTACTGCAGAGGCACCTCCTTGACACAGATTATCTCACTTTTAGCTGGTTAAATGTAATGCATGCTGACTTTCACTCCATGATTATAGAATATCTGAGAAGTGAGAATGCTGAAAGGAAAAGAATAAGTCATATACTATATGGATACTATATGAATTCTAAAGATTTATAAATGAGACGTGAAAATTTTTCTTTCCTTTACAGAACAGAAAGCAAAATGTTGGCAATTTTTAAGAGTGGAGCAGCTGCACAATTTTCATTCTCCACTTAAACAACTGAAGACAGTTTGTTTCATTTTGGTTTATAAATATTTACAACAGGATACTTTTATTTTTGAAAGTTCTTCAAAATGAGTTATACCCTAAGAGTGAGTCAGTTTTAATTTCTTTAAAATACTGAAAAATTCAAGTCCAGTTCTGGAGATGGCCGGATTGATTTATTCCTTACAGACAACAGTGGTCATGCTCATTAAATCAAGTGCAATGTTTCAAATATATTTTTATATCACATCAACTTAGATGGGTATGAATTCTTGAAATTACAGGTCTAGCCTATACCTACCTTACCCACAGCTCTTATAGGGCCAACTATTTCTGCTTGTGTGAGGAAGGCAGGTTTGTGTGTGAGGAAACAGAGCATGTTTCTACAAAGATCATTTTCTCTCATAGCCACGTTCTGTCAATATACTTCAGGATGGGAAAAGTTGAAGATAGGCAGATGTGTCCTTGCATGCAGATTTGGGGATGGCAAATTCAAGTCCTGCTTGGATCCACTGACAAGGGGCCTGCCAACAGCAACAGCACAGCAGAAAGCCTTTCCTTGCATATATGACAAAAAGAAGCAAGCTTGATTCCAAAGAGCCATTACTGATGTAGCCATTGAAGATGATTTTTTCTTTCACATGAACAACCTGCAGCAAAATTCCCTCATAGCAAGGAGTTAATTCTAATTTAAGCCACCCAATCCTTTCTCCAGATGCTCAGCAGAAAGGATATCTGAAAGTCTGCTGGAAGCTCAGGGTCCAAGCCAAAGCCCAACAAAGCCAGGAGGTTGCTGCCCCAAACCAGAATGAATCATCCATCCTGCAGCATTTTCACACTTATGTTTGCCCAGTTGGTATCAGCTGATCAAGTCAGGTAGCCAAGTATCTATCACACCCCACTCCACCCAGCCTGACCGCCTGGTTGCATAACACGTCTGTGCTGCACGAAGGAAATGCTAAAGCCTGAGAAGTTATTCCAATATTCAGGTTTCCACTAACTCTGAATCAAAACTGCTGGCAACTGTTGTAATAAAACCTGACAAGCTGTCACTCTGCCTACAGTGAACAGAGAAAAGCTGTGGTTTTACACAAGGACCTGTCCAAATGAAAGAAAACAAACACTGAAACAACACATTTAAGATGTTGCAATGAAAACTGACTTGATAATTAAAAGAAACTTCTCAGTTGAACAAATGATGCCACTTAGAGCTTTGTTGCCAGCTATTAAAATTCCTCAGAGGGACATTTTTAACTATGAATTTTAGTGTTTTCTGTAAGTGGCAGCTGGGTACACAAAAGACCAAGGCACGAGGCCAGCACGAGGGATATGGGAGCTGGCTGCCTCTAGTGCCCTGCTCCCTCTTGACCAGGCAGACAGCTGACCATTAGAAATGAGTGCCTCCAAGCCTGTCCCATCCTGGTCTCTCTGTCTGCTGACATTGCCAGAGGGTCGTTTTCAGATAGAGACAAGAGTGCATCACAAATGCATAAACATGTCAAAACGAGACTGTTTAAAACTCTGTTTTATTACACTAGAGCTTGCAGCAGTGATCAGGAATGAGTGATGAGTCTGGGTTTCGGGTTTGAGGATGGCCAAGTTTTCATTAAGTTACATCATTTTTGGCCTTGACCATTTGCTTTTATGTTTTTAAACTTTTTTGCTGGCACAGGCCTTATTGATCTCCGTCCAACTACCCATCTCAAAATAGGTTTACCTCATGCTTTTCAAGAGAGGTTTTATTAGCATTGTCTAGTGGTGAGAGGAAAGCTCAAAGAGCCCAGTTTAGCTTTTAGTTAGAAAATGCCAAGCCACTGATGTATTAAAAACCACTGCAGTAAGTCAGAGGAGCAAAAAAAGGGAGAAAAATAAGAAATAATAGTGATAAAAATAAGAAATGAAAGAGTAGATTCTTCCATAATTAATAGATCACAGAGCTCTTCGCTATTAATATAAATTCAATTCAGCTACCTTTGTGTCCTGGACCTTCTTATTCTGTGTATGTAACTGTTTTTCATTATTACCTGTTCCATCAAGTCTTTATATAAATGCTTTCTGTCATGAACCCATCTTACTCTGTGTCCTCTAGGAAACATTTGCTCATTCTAGGTGCAGAATGGATAATGAAGTCATCCATTACAGGCTCTGGTCTACTCTGTCATACTCAGTTTATTTAGCAGAGAAGTGGCTCAGGGATACAGACAGACTCTTGCACTCCTTCTAGCAGGAGAAACTGTCCTGGCTGATGGTATTTTTGTTGATAAAGTCCACAAGCCACATTCCTGTAGGTGCCTTTGCACGCTGCCTGCAGGCCTGCTACCTCCCAGCTCAGGCACAGAATGACACAGGCACTCCAGGAATCAGTTCCCAGTACAGAATCCTGTGTGTTTCCCCAGGCTGGATGGCAGTGCTCCCCAGGGAGCTCAGGGTTAAGGGTCCTGCTCTGTCAATCTCTTTGCAAGGTATTTTTCCAGAGTGCTATGCCCCAAAAGCTCTGCCCCTCTCCTTGTCTGGATCCTGTTTAAGCTAATAGCTGGAAATTTTGTTTTGTAACAGAGGAAAGACAGTTACTCTCCAGAGTCCTTAAAAATTACATATTCTGTCTTTCAAATCCAGACAGAAAGTCCAGCTATTGAGGCAAAGTGGAAAAAAAAAATATTCCTGATACCCTATAAATACTCTGCCCTCATTAGAAGTTGCAGTTTAATGCTTAACACCAAAACAAAACTGAATGGACTTAGTTTCACTTGGGAATGTCAATAATCTCTATTTAGAAACTTTTTATTCTGTGGAAAATTTTAACTATAGTAATGGCCAAAAATTCAGGTTTTTTAAAAAGGACTGAGATGAAGGGGCTTCCCAGAATATGGAAGATCCAATTTTCATTTTGTTCTAATTTCAAAATTCACAGTTAAATCCCAAGAGATTCCTACCTGGTATAAAAGTCCCCACAAAGTCTTAGGGAAGGATGATGTATCACTGTTTTTAACTGGTTACAAGCATTCAAAATAGCGGACAAATTCAGAAAGCTTCATAACAGAAACAGTTTCTATCACCGTAAGTTGAGAAGATGACTGAAGAGAGCAAGTAAATGCATTTGGAATTTCAATTCATGTTCAGAAAAACACTTAAATACGTGCTTAGCTTTCAGCAGGGCCAGGCTAAAGTTAAGTTAAACATGGTTAATATGCTTTCCTGAACAGAGATAATTTTCTGCATCGGGTTGTTAATGAACAAATGGTAAGTGAGACTTTTTTTTTCCGCTACACGTACAAATGAATCACAGTAATTTCCAACCAGCAAGTAATAAAACTATATTGTGAGGAATACCTTGCTAAGAAAATCTACTATGAAATGTTATATAAAAATAACAGATTGTTCTGCATTTGATTTCTCCAAATGATCTCATTTAAATGTAAATTTTAACTAAGTTATGCTTCCCTTGGTGGTATTACTGTTTAAACTAATTGCTGGCTGTTAGAACTCAAAATCGTGTGTATGCAGCTGTGAATAATAAATTTCTATCATCTCACTAAAGAGCTCAGGTTTGTCTCTCTTGATATCTCTTTGTCTTCATGGCATTATTAGAAATAGTTTTTACACCAAATGAAATTCAAGAAAGGTAACACAAGATATCTTAAGAAATAGATTTTGTAAGAGATTAGGTAGATTTCTTCCAAGGGAAACATCAGTAAGTTTGCACAATTTTACCTGTAAGTCACTCCAAGATCATTTACACTTGTCAGCACAAAATGACCTCTTGAAAATCTTTGATGCCTTGCTTTTAGTTTCCATATACACTTTTTTTTCTCTAATCAGAGCACTTTGATTTTTGGCAAAACTCACAATATGAGGAGTAGAATCAACTAGACAGATTATGGATAAATGGTATTACTATGCTACATCTCCTTTTTTTTCTATCAGATTCCCTCCAATTTGTAGCAGGGAATGCTGCATGCTCATGGTGTGGTTCTGATCCCCAGGCTTGTTTGTGCCTTACAGTGCTGGCCAAGTGCAGAGACCAAGACCTGCCCCAGACAAATACACATCCAAAAACACTCCCTTCTCAGGCTTTGCAGAGCTGTGAACATTCCACCTGTCCCCAGTACTTAGCTTGCTCTTCGAGAGAGCTACACAATAGTTCAGTGGCTGCCATTTGTGCAGGAAAAAAAAGAAATCACAATATAGAAATAATTTGGTGTAGGAAAGACATAGGCAGGAAGCGGCAGGTGATATTATCTTTTCCGAATTTATAGTTCTTCAGAGGGGGACCTTGGAGAATTTCCATTTTGTATTATGATAATTTATTTGCAAAATTACTCAAAAAAATCCTAACGGGAGTGCCCTAAGTGTAAAAAACAAATCTTGTGAAGTGCTTAGACAGTACAGTCACAAAAACCCAAACCAAACAAAATCCAAAAAAACAACAAAACACAAATAAAAAAAAATCCACAAAAATGCAGACACATAAAACCTCAATGACAGCATAAACAGAAAACAAAGTGTGAATTCTAGCTACTTCTGAGAAATAGGAGACCTTAAAAAAAAAACCCTAGTTACTTGAAAAACTAGGTGATCTGACTGGAACCGAATGTACAGTTTACATGCACTATTTAAAAGCCAAACTATTGGTCTTCCTTTACGAATCTCTTGCCAGCAAAGCTGAAATATTTTACTTTGTCCATTTCCTTTTTTTCTGCCAATGCTACAAAATAAATTAATTCATTCATCCTGCTGTCACTTTGCTTTAAATGAGGTTTCCAAATATTCATTTAACTTAAAATATGAGCTGAAGATTATAAATTTTGACCAGAGGTGGGAGTTTTAATGATTTCAGAAACCAGCAACTGGGCAGAACCTTTCAACTTTGACTACCTTTTAAAACCTACTCAAAGTGTAACCTCTCAGGGGCTGATTATGAAATTCATTGACACCTTGCACCTCATTCCTTGAGCAGGAAACCACTTTGCAGCTGGCACTTACTGGGTGACTTGTAGAAATCCAAGCAAAACAAGTTTTACGATTTAAGAGATTTCGAAACAGAATCTTTTTTCCAGGAGTTGAAGAGTGTGCAAGATCCTTCTGCTGCTGTAGGTGACAGGGTGTGCGCCCAAGCTGGAATTGCTGGGAGTCCTTCCACTTCCCACATGGGCTTAAGTTCACAAGTTTAAAGCCCAACTTTAATTTTTCTTAGCACTTTCTCTGGGACTGTTAGCAATGACAGTGTCATTACTTTATCACTGTAGCTCATTTGCTGGTGGTGGGTGTTATTTTAAGGCTCCTGCCCATAGTGCTAGGAATAACACGCAAAGAAATGGATCCTCCCACAAATGGTATAAACTTTATGGCTGCCAAACCTAACACCTGTACTTAACACACCCATAGACAGTCAAACTGCACCCCAGTAGTTACCAAGTCACCATAGAGCTACAACTTAAACTGCTGCACCCTTTTTTATGTAAGTTCATGATCCCCCACATTCAGAGAAAAAGGATAGTGTTTTACAGTAGCATCTTGAAAAGGTTGATTTCTCATGGCTGCTGCTGGAACATAAACTGTGATTATTGCAGTCAATCAAGTTACATTTTATTTATACAATGATTTTTTTCTCTAAGTAAATTAGAACACGTCAATAGCCATACATTTTGCTCTGCTTTCTAGTCTCCTAAAACAAATGGAAATTACATGAAAGTGTATCCCAAAGATATAATGATAGTTCGGAAATTAATCAAGGAATACAAAACTATGGTTCTGACAAAAGACATATTTTTCACCTTGCAGAATGTAGTTGCTGCATAACTTGTTTCACTCACTTTAAATTAGAGTTAAAGCAGCTTAGATGGAAGTTTTATTAATGTTAACTTAAAAGATACCCACTGAATCTTCAGTAGCTCGGTAAAAATCTAAAAGAGATTTTTATTTTATTTGTTCTTGTTCTTGGGAAATGAAATTACATGATTCTGACAAAAAATATGGGCTTTCTCTTTGTGAAAGGAGATAGCATTTTTCACTTTGTAATACTGTCTTCATTGAATCAGATTTAGGAGAGTCAGCAATTGCTATATTATAAAATCAGAAAAGCAATGTAGAAAATCCCTTGAACAGCACAAAGCAGGATCTGTAGTGTGGAAACAGTAAACCTCAGCCCTCCTTTTGGAGGGTTGCTTGAACACTCTCCATAAATTCTAGCTGAATATCTTTTTATTTGCTTTTGTAGACTGCCTATGCAGCTATGGAACATTAGTTAAATTGAACCAATATAGATATATCATTTTGTACTATTGAAGGCAATTTTCTTTAATTAGCATAATAAGAGGGAAATTACATATCTTAGCAAGGGCCACTTGTGTCATTTCCCTGTGTACGCAGGTCTTTCCAGCTGATTGTTTTCAATCAACCTAGAAAGCATCAGTGAACGAAGCTGCTGCAGTGGGGCAGCCTCACTTCCAACGTAATCCATTTCATACATGACATTTGCAAACAGGGTTTCTGAGATCCAGACCACATGAAAGGATTTCTTCTGACTCTTTCAGAAAGTTTGCGGTCTATCAGTTTGCTTACGGTCATAATGGAAAGACTTATTCAATGACTGCATGTTTTTAGTGGTTTGGAATTTTTTTCCCCTTTTCCATCTTGTGAGAGAAGATGAAAGAAGAACCTATTTACTGTAGGATTAAACTTCTTTATATGAAGGACACTTTGCTGTGACTTTGAGCATTAATACCGCTAGAAAACACAGACACAATGATTCTCATTTACCATGCAGGTTCAGATGATGCAACACACTGAATGAAAGGATGTAAAACTATAATTATATATGAATATATACACACACCTATATGTCTTGTCAGAAAGTGAAAGGAATGTTATAATAGCTGCTAATTAACTTTTACAGTATGAGTAAAGTTGGTAAGGTATTTTGAATTATGAGAAGGTGAAAAGCCATGCTGCTTTTGAACTGTGAAAAAAAGTGATATGAACACTTTTGCCCCCAGAAAGATCACTAAAAAAACAGATAAATTTGTATTTGAAACTTGGCATGTGAAAAATGGCTAGTGATCCTGTTCTTTGATGCACTGTAAAAGACTTGGTTGTCAAGCAACACAGGGCAACTAGCAGCTACAGAGGCATAGCTCTGAACTTCTAAAAATACATTGTTATATATGCACATTAATAGTAAATCTAAGGATCTGTCACTGAAAATGTCTTATAGCAGTATTATTTTTCATTTATTATGGAGTTTTTTTCCATTTTCAAGAGAAAGCTTCATTTTTGTTAAACACAAGAAAGAGAGCAGTTTAAAGGAAATAAAATTAATTTTCAAAAGGTTCCAGAAATTGCAAAAATGTAAATTTTTGCTGATATTTTAAGCTTATCACTAGACTATATAAAAAAACCAAAGCTTTTTTTCATTTTTAATAGTTCCTTTATTTTTGTGTAGATGAAAATGTTACTTTTCTCAAACAATTGCAGTAGAAAATAAAGAAACTTCTGACAATACATACATATATATATATATAAATATCCATGTAGCCATGACTCACAAGCTTTTAACAGTAGAAAACTAGGACATGCACACCAGGACAAGGAGCTAAACTCTGTCTTTGGCTAAAGGTTCTCATGCAGATAAGCCCTAATTACTCACTTAGAGCTTGCCTGATAACTTTATCTATAGTGAAACACGCCCAGCTTTCCCAGGAATCTTATGAAGACACTGGAGGAATGCTGACTGAAAAGAAAAATACGAATAACAGCCTTACAATACGAATTCAATCAAAACTTGTATGTACCACAGCCTGCATTCATTTTGAGGAATATGAGTTAGCCAAAAACTGAAAGTTAGTGTTATTCATATCACAAAGTATTGCCCAGTACTTCTGAGCAAAATGTTAGCTTTATTTTAAAATGGCCTTTCTGTAAAAAACCATTTAAAAACACCAACAAAACAAAACAAAACAAAAATCACCAATGAAAATTCCATTTGCAGAGAATTTTTGCAGGGTAAGTTTTGCTCTACTTCCAATTTTCAAATCTCCCAATTCTTTTTTGATTTTGGGAGTCTTCCTTCTGCCTTCACATGAAGGACATCCCTCACCGACCCTGGGATCATTCCATGTTTCAAGCAAATCAATTTTTTCCTTGGCACAAAACATGCAGGATTATTACAGCTTTGCCCAGTACCAAAGCAGTCCTGCCATAAAGCCATGTGTTGCTCACACTGCTTAATGCCTGCAATCCTGAGGTATGCTGACGTGCACTTCACAAGCCTTTGAGCCAAACCTTTCTGTTACTCATTACCTGGCTTTCCATTCTCTCCAGTACATGTGCAAGATTGTACCATTTGAGGAAACATGCTATTTTCTTTTTATAATAATCAATATCAACATCCCCTCCAGGGTGCATCCTTCTCAAGTAAGAGACTTACAAGGAACAAATAAATATCACTTTATGCTCCATTAATTAGCATTTCTTTTGCAATGGCCAAAGGCAAGGTCACAGGGACTTGGAAAGAAGCTGCTTTTATAAACTTCAGCAAATTTAGTGCCCATGCTTCTCTGAGCAAATTAAAACAAAGCCGCTTTTTTGTCTAGAATTTTAAAATGTGAATTACTCACAAAAAGCTTCTCTGGCTTTGATTCTCCATTTGGATTACCTGCAACTGCTTGCAAGCACTTAGATGCAAATAAGCACCATTTCCTTTCAAGATCAAAGACTTATTGGATGTCAGATTTTATCTCTGACAATCACAACTCTATATGCATAAGCCTAATGCTGTATGTTCGTGCAGTCAGAGTTCTGCGTTTACTGTGTTAAACAGAAAGTAGGTCATTGCCACATAGTAAGTGAATGAGCATAACAGTATAAGAAATCAATAATTCTCTCTTGAGGCTTCAACAAGAGAAGTAGGGAAAGAGATTGGATTAATTCTACTGAAACAGTGTGGTTGGTCATTATTCTTTATGTGGATCAATATGAATTGAGTCTGAGCTATTCTAAAACGTACTGTTACTTTCCAGAAGGCAGGGAGCTATTTTGGTGATGTGCTCAAACCATAATAGTTACATTTGTCAGATTATCCATTACACCTCACATCTCCATAGAAATTCTCAGTGCTCTGATGTGCTGATGGAATCATCTTGGGTACTTTTACTTGGAGGTGAGATAATATAGCTGGGGATATTTTGGGCAATTTTTTAATGATCTTTATTATCTTAATGATTCTTTAAAAAATACTGAGGACAATTTGGTTGTAATTATCCCTAGCCATTTTGGCTATTCTAAAAATTCATTTACTGTCTACTCTATTAGAATATGACAGGATTAGACCTTCAAATACCAGATGCCACCTTAACACTAGTAACAAAGTAGTTATTGCTCAGGTTTTTCTGCCTCTTTGAATTGTGCTTACTTTCTTAGCACCAGAATTCTGACAGATACCCAAGATGCATGAAATCCCAGCTGTTCCTTGGGAATATGTTTCATGGTGCTGTTGATGCCTGCTGATCTGATCTCGTAACAAATGAACAGCTTCTGGAACTGTTAAATTCCTTCTTCTAAGGACTATGATTTTTGCTGGGGTAAACTGTTACTGAAACAAGGAGAAAGACTTCAATGGATCTACAAGAATTTAAATCAGCTAATGTTTTGCTAGCACTTTCATGATTTCAGAAGGAGTTGCAGCCTTTCAACACCACATTGCAGGATGAAGCCCTGAGGAATAAAAGTTAAAAATCCCCTTACAACCTCTATCATAGGGACTATGTGCTCAGAATGTATATTCAAGGAAGTGTTTAGAGCTGCATAATATATGCCGTGAAAATGTCCTTCCTCCTTTTGACATTGACACAGATTGCCTCAACTCATCGCAGAATTCTTCCCGCTTATAGATAACTTCTTTTTCGTTTATTATCTTCCCTGTATCTAATGATAGTGGGTGCAATGTGCAGTCATTTGGACCAAAGCAGTGTTCTTATATTCATACCCAGTAAATGGGAATGAAACAAGGATGTCCAGAAGCAAAGAAGGACTGCAAGAAAGATATGGAGGGCACTGAAAAGTCAGCTTTTTGAAGGGAATGCGTAAGGAGATTATTGTAATCATCTTTATATGAAGATAAAGCACTTGACCTTTATCTTCACTGCAGCATTTAAAGGACGGGTGAAGTGTTTTGGTTTTTAATTCAAAAGACAAGAAATCAAATGTGAAAAAAGCACCTATTTTCAGTGTTAGCTACACAGAAAAGTAAAACCTATTTCCTCATATAGTGTTTAGTAGACAGAGCTGGTCAGTAGATATCACTCAAAATGAATGAAAAGAGTTATGAAGAGTGGCTAAAAATCCTTTCTTCTCTCATTTGTTCAGATTTCAGTCTCTTTTCTCCTGAGATGTCATCATTTCATTGTATCTCCAGTTACTATAGTGTTTTTCAGGATAGAAAAGAGCTGAAAGCACATTAAAGAATAACAAATGGCTAAGCAAATGGAAGAAAAAACCTTTTTTTTTTTCTTTTTCAAAATTACTAATAAATGAGACTTTTGTTCCTGAGAAAATAAACACAATGGATTAAATTAAAGCAATGCTGACATTGTGACTGGAAAATGCAAGGGCATTATTCATTTATTACTTCCCACTGAGTCACAGAATATAGAGAATGAGCACTGCCTCACAGTGTAATACTTAAGGTCCTTGATTCTGCTAACATGCACTTAGAACATGGGAGTAATTTCATGTGACTGCAATGGAGAAACTAGTATGCTTAAAGTTAAGGAGCTGCATATGTCTTTGTGGGCTGGAAACCCAGATGGACAAGGCAGCTGATATAAGTACAAAAATTAACCCAAATTTCTGCATACTAGATATGGAGAAATAGATCTTGAGTTTACTTCTGCTGGAAGTTATAGGTTAATTTTACCTTTTGGACATCACTACCTAATAGGGATAAATGGAGATGAAAACAATATATTAAATTTGCAAACTGAAGCCCTTTAAAGTACAGAAATTCCAGGAATAGTGCTACCTAAAGGCAACATTACACCCTTCCTCAACATATTTGCATTCAGACAACAGGGAGTGCAAACACAAAACTCCTAGGAACCAGGTCAGTGAGGCAAGTGACTGCATGTGGATTTGGGATTAGAATTTTCAAACAAGTTAGATCCCTCCTCTGCAACACTGTCTTCAAACCCAAGTGACTTAAATGACTTAAACATCTGAATCTTACTGTCTCTTCTTTGATCTGCTGAAAATCCTAGTCTAGCATTGAAAACCAGGTCCCACGAAGGTCCATAAAAACTCATTCATTTGATTTCAACTATGTTCCAGGATTTCACCTGGAATGTCTAATTTTACCCACCGTAGGAGCTTGTTTCTTTACCCAGTAATGACTTCATTTAGCACTATACCAAGCCAGAGTAATTACCTTGACTTCAATCCAACTTGGGGTGAACAATCTTTAAGGAAAACTATCACACAGTGACAATAAGCTATGAACAAAATAGCCTCAATAAAAATCACAAATTTCTGCAAGGACACGGGGATTTACTATGCTTTCTATGGGCAGAAGGCAGTATTGTTGATCTGTGCTGCCACCCTGTGTCATTCAGCACTCTGCCTGGTGATTTCAGTTGCTAACAGATGGAGTGCTTTCTGTGCAGCTCAAAATCCCTTACGATATTGGCCCCTTTTCCATTTCCTTTCTGTTGAACTTCGCCCACAGAAAACACCCCGCACTAGATTCCAGCAGTGAGTGGGATGTATATTCCAGTTGGACATATCTGATATCAGCCTAGTTCCAAACACGTGCGTGCATCAACCCTTAAGAAGTAAAAGCTTTCATCCTACCAAAGTCAAACTGCTATTTATTTACCACTAGGGACAGACACCACTGCATGCTAATTGTCAAAGAGGTTATGCTCTGATTTAATTGGAAAACTGCAATTGAAAATGATGGAGAATTTTTTCATTACTTTTTTTTTCAAGGCGTTGCTTAATCATAGTTCATAATGGGGAAATATTTCAACTGGATTTCCTTCAGCCTGTTTAGGGACAAAAACTATCCTTTCATTTTCATGCGAAGTTCTTTAGGCAAGAAGATTTTGATTTTTAATCATGGCCTTTAAACATAACCACAATTAATAAATACATAGTTTACATAGGTATACATATTTAGCTGGAAATTATAACTTTTAATTCTGTGAAGATGTGCAACAGCTTGAATGGCCATGGGAAAACTGAGTTGGCTGTTTCCTCATGGACAATTAGTTTCCCTCTGTTCCAGGGTGCAAAGGGCAGAAACACTCATTCCTTTCAACCACAATCTTCCGGTTGTTTAAGAAAATATTGTATATAAAGAATCCTACAATATATTTGTTAAAGTTAGCTGCCAGGAAAACCACACAGTGTCCTCTCCCTTGGCAGACAGGAAGAGTTTTAATTAAAGAATGATGTTTTGCACAGGGCAGGATTCACCAACCAGTGGGTGCTCAAACTTTGTTTTCATATATCTGAAGCTGAGAGGCCTCCACTCTTTCTTTGTTTGTGGTTCCCTTTGGAGCTGTAACAGCCAGGAAGTTTTACAGAGACTCTGCAGTCTTGGCCTTGACTCTTCAGGTTGTTTCTTCATAATTCAGTTATGTTCCTTCTGGATTACTCTTGCCCAGACTGCCAAGTGGAGCATTTCTCATAGATCCTGTCTCCTTTAGAGAAACACACATTAGATACCAATCTTCACATTTTATTTCACAAAACTAAGAAACCTTAAGTGGTACACAAAACCCAGAACACAGAAAACATAAGACTAAAGATTGTTAATTAATTGTTAATTGATGAATATTGTCTTTGATCACACAGTTTTTTCCACAATGTTATTTAGTGCTGATAATAGCTATTACACCATAAACCCATATTCCTGGTAACTGTCAGGACTCTCAGCACTGTGATTTTATTTACTGTGTGGTGTTTAAAGGCAAACGTGCACATAGGATGTTTCATCTCCTCATGGCCTTTGCATGCTACAGTCATAGCTCCATTTTTCACAAGTATTCATTAATTCCAGGTACGCCTGCACCAAGCAGTGGAGTGCTGGACAGGCCAGTCAAAAAGCTAAAAGCATTACAAATGTATCAGTGTCACATTGCACCTTGTCTTAAGGAGATGTTTTTGCCATGGAATGAGAATCACACTGTTTCTGTAACTCAGACAAGCATCTCTGCACGGGAATGTGCTCTGCCCTTCAGCCGTACCAAACAACTTGGAGCTGGCAGAGGGATCTGGAACACTGTGTTGTCATGTATCACACAAACATGGCCTTATCTTCACTATGCTGTGAGAAAGGAGATATTGTTCTTCTTGGTTTAGGAAAAAGACTATCTGTTTTTGCTCCTATAATGAAATACCTTCAGCTTGATTTTTCAGTGATGGCAGCACTTTTATGTCACTTTAAAATATACTTCTTTTTTGCTCCATTTGCAAACCTAGATTTTGCCTTCAGTTTCAAGTTAAAATAATCACATTGCAAAGCTTTGTCATGGCACAACCAGTTTTCTAGAAAGGTAAACAATGAAAACCCAGCCTAGACCACATAGTACAAATTTTGTATAATTTCAGAGGAAATCCACATCTCAACCAAGATCACTTCAAACAGCAAATCATAAATTGCACTTGCAATAACTGCCTTCAATTTTCAGAGAAGGTTGTGAATAGCATCAGAGGAGTTTTATCACTGCTGCAGTGTCAGATTTTAGCTTTCGAATCTAATCCCACCCACCTAATGAGTTCTAAGTGCTTGGCTTGTCTCACTGCCAACTGTGTCAAACAAAAGCTCCTCCTGGAGGCAGCCCAATCGATAATGCAATTGGAGCAGCAAAAGGAGGGAAGCTAAAACCAGCAGGGTGACCGACAAGTGCAGGTTAAGCCAAGACTTTGCCATAAATAAAGGGTGATAGCATCAGCTTTAAATAAGACTGGGGTAGAAGCAATACTGCAAAACAGGACTCAGTCCTGCATCCAGGAGGTTTTAAGGCCTGAAAGGGAGATGTCATCCTCCAGAGGCCTGGTGACCAATAACCAGCCCTGGCTCTCTTGGGCTCACAGATTCTTCACTGCAGCTCATGTGTGAAAAGGCTCAGGTCATGGAAATTCCTGGGCTGGCAGGACAGAGCTCTGTGTGGTCCTGGGAGCTGTCCGTGCTGGTTTTGGCTGGGACAGAGTTAATTTTCTTCCCAATAGCTAGTACG
The DNA here is from genome assembly GCA_026261815.1 of Monarcha castaneiventris obscurior. Taxonomy (NCBI): domain Eukaryota; kingdom Metazoa; phylum Chordata; class Aves; order Passeriformes; family Monarchidae; genus Monarcha; species Monarcha castaneiventris. The sequence goes on along the minus strand of JAMPIT010000230.1, from coordinate 8,920,744 downwards.
TGGCTGTTCTTTGCATTTGAGCTGGAAACGGTGTTGATAACACACGGATGTTTTAGCTATTGCTGAGCAGTGCTTATAGTCAAGGCCTTTCCTACTTCCCAGGCCACCCCAGCAGTAAGGAAGTTGGGGGTGCAGAAAAAGGGGACAGCTGGAGGGGACAGCTGACCCCAGCTGACCCAAGGGATGTCTCACAGCATGTGACACCATGCTCAGTGTACAAAGCTGGGGGAGGAAGGTGGAGGATGTTTGGAGATATGGCGTTTGTCATCCCAAGTCACCGTAACACATGATGGAATCCTGCTCTCCTGGAGATGGCTGAACACCTGCCTGCCCATGGGAAGCAGGAATGAATTCCTTGTTTTCCTTTGCTTGCACATGCAGCTTTTGCTCCCCCCACTGTTAAACTAACTTTAACTCAAACCAAGAGTTTCCTCGCTCTTACCCTCCCAACTCTCTCCTCCATGCCACTGGAGGAGGGGGTGTGAGCAGCTGTGTGGGGATTAGCTGCTGTCTGAGGTTAAACCATGGAACTCACGGCAAAAACTGCTATTGGTCTAAACACTAAAGCTATCTGTAAGACAATTCAGGAATTTCCTGAGCTACTAACTTCCAGATTGTGATTTTCCTGGAACAAATCAGAGCAGGTGTCACTTTCCAACACCATTTCTTGAGGATTAAGTCTGATATGATCCTCAATCTCACCTAAAACTGATGTTATCACCCTTCCCATGGTATAGCCTCAGTTTAGCTTTCCTCCCCTTCCCTGTTCTCTGTCCAGCTTTAATTTCCCCATATGTGGCTCAAGTATCCACAAGCTTTCTCTTGCATTCTATTAGGTTTCCTTCTACCTTCTCCACAGTCTCTAAAGGTGTGGAAAATGGGAGAGTTTTTCTAACTTTTCACTAATCCAACATCTACTATCATACCAGCTGAAAATTCTCCCCAGTCAATACTGGTTCCTTGAAAAGTGAGCCATTAATATGTGTGAAGAAAGCAAAATGGTCATCCAAGGAATGGACTGGGTATAACAAAACCTGTTTGGTTGTCGAGGACAAAAAATTTTTTGATAGTTCCAAAGTCACCAAACTAAAAGAGTATTCCCAAGATTATTTAAGCAATGCTAAATGGATCATTTAGCAGAAAAGTCTTAAATATGCATGGCATGTAATAGCACTTTGGAAGCAGTTTGTACTTTTATTTTTGAAAGATGTGTAAATTTGACCAGCTTTCCCTAAGGTGTAAATTTTTAGGCTCTGTTGAATTTTAATTGCTTACTAACAACGTTATGTAATTCTCCAATTAATCTTCTCTCAAAACAAGCTTACCCAGGAGATACTATTTCAAAGCATATTTGTTCAAAATTGCTATTTCTGAAAATGAAAATGTATTTGAATTCCTAGCTGGACTTAATATCTTCTATTTTTGAACAATGTGTTAAGCAGGATCAGAAACTGTAACTGTTCAGTTTTGCAAATGAATGCAGTCCTTCTCATGATTTAATTACATCAAGCCTTCCTCTAAAAACTTTTGATGTACCAGAAGAAGGTTTGGGGCCAACATTAAGAAAGCAGAATCTATAATCTATAATCTAAAATCTATAATCTATAATCTTTAATCTATAATATCAAACTGGCGTGTTTGCTAATTCATTTAAATAGTTTGTGCCGATATGACATATACATGGGTGTTTGATACATTACAAAACAAACAGTTAAATAGTTTATTTTAGCCAAACACAACTATCTGAAGGCAGAATGTGAATTTGGTGAGCTCTATTTTTAATAGAAAAATTACTGAAAGAAGGGTATCTGTAAGCAGGCTGGGGCATGTATATTCAATGATTTTTGCATGTATGGTGATTTTTCTAATGGTTGGTGTTGTATCTGACATTCAGGGTACACATTATTCCATTTATTGAACGCTCTGTTGGTTCTGTTTTGAATGGCAAACTGCATGTGCTTGACTTAACCACAATAGAAAGCTTATCATGATAACAGCACACAAACTGCAAGAGGGCAAAACTTTGGCCCATAGCAGCACCTCTCTATGCCAAGGTTAGACATTGCCTCATTTGAATACAATTGCACCCTAAGTTATGTTTAAGAGTTGAATAAGTCAAAGTTATTACCATGTTCACTTTTGTGCTCAGTTGTCACTCTAGAGACACAGTCTACTGACACTAACACACTGCCTGGCCTTAATGTTTTTATTGGGTATTCATCTTATAAGGAAAATTAAAAAATTGTATTTGTGTCTTCTTCAGATTTTCTAAGTACAGAAATGTGAAGTATATAGAATGGGTAAAGTGAATATTATATATATTTTATTGACAGTAAGATTTGGAGGCTCCAAGGGTTCAATATTTCTAGCTAAACATTTTTTAATTAGTCTTCCAATTTCTTTTTAGTTCCCTTTTGTCATAGCCTCACAACTTCATGCTGGAATTTTTCTGTTTGTGACTACATACTCCATTAGTCATAGTTCAGTCCAGTTTCTCCTGATAAAATGAAAGGACAAACCCATAACTGAAACCTTGCTGTGCTGACCCTGTCTGCAGAGTGATCCTTGATTTGATCAGCATTTTTTCACATCCTCTTCATTCTGCATTTGTTTGTGAAAGACATGGGAGATGACATTGCAAACAGATAGAAAGCTGAGTGACACGGACATTCCACATACATATGGATGCAATCCACACTGAAGTGCTGCTTGTTTGTTTGTTGTAACAATGCAGGAGGCTGTAGCTACAAAGTTAACGTCAAGAGTTCTTTTAACACTGATTTTGCTATGATTTTGGTCAAAATGAGCAAAAAGCAAGCTTTAGAGAATTTGCTGCTCTTGAGAGAGATTCACTACTGAATTAGTTTTCATGTTCCCAAGAAAACTAACACAAAAAAAACCCCCAAAGTAGTCAAAATGTATAAAATCACCACAGAGGTGACTTAGAAGTCTCTGTTCAAACCAGATCCATTTGTTTAGGAAATCCATTTATGCAAAATAAATATTTCAGAAAATCACCTTGTTTTGAAAGCATAACGAAAGATTGAGAACAATGCATATTTGAATTTCAAATACATATAAATAAATTTACATATATATGTAAAAAGTGTGCCAACTTTCCTGGAACTCCAGAGGAATTTCCACCTATATATGTCAACACACAGGCATTATAGAATTCTGACAAAGAAATTAATATTGTTTCCGAGTCCTACTGATCAATTAATGTCATTCTATTATATAGAAAATGGATAAGAATAGCAACCTTAACTCATGATTCCTCTGAGAAACAGTGAAACTGAGAGACTTGATGACTGAAGCAGAGATCATAGTGATGCAGAAGTCACCATTAACCTTAGCAAGGTCAGGGTTTCTTTTTGTAAGTCAGTGGCAAAGTTAAAAGATTCCTGGAGTCACGACATACAGTCTTCAGTTTTAATAACACTAAAGCCATCAAAAATACTAACTCAATTTTCATATTATTGGTGCAGGCAGTCATCCAACACTAAGCTTCTGTAGTAGGCTGCCTTCAATTATTAAGCAGTAAAAGGTGGCAGGTCTTTATGAGGAACAGAGATGAAAGAGAATACTCTGCTTTAATACACGAAGGGAGAGACATGTTGCTGAACATAATGAACTGTATACTATGTGGAGTACATCATAATGGGCTTTTTATTTGGGTTACATGTGGAAGATGAAACAAATATGTTCATACATTCCAGCGACATCTTTTCAAAATTTCAAATCATCTCATTTCATTCACTCTGGATAACATTTTACGTCTGACAAAGCATGAGATCATGCAGCAGATTAGGTCACATTGCCTATTTGAAGAGTTTATGGATTATTCAAAGGAGAGAGAATTACATGTCCTGAAAACTGTAAGTAGAAGTGAAACGTGCGTGATAAAAGCCCTGCCTCAGTTCTGCAACCTTACTTAGGTTTAGCTCCCAGGAGATTTACAGGAATGCCTGTACCGTGCCCAAAACACAAGGACTGCAGAAGCTGCAGCTCTCTGTCAGAAGGATGCTTTTCTGGTGGTAAAAGCATTTGTGCACCTCTCGTTCCAGTCAGCTGCCATTTTAACTATAGCTATGGAGAAAGCAGCATAAAGAACAAAAGCCATGGGACAATATTGCACTGGTCTGTGCTTCATGAAATGCTATTTATTTCAGTATATGACTGACTACAGCATATGTAAGTTAGCAGAAATTGTTTGACCCATGAGACTTGAAGATTAACTGCAAAAAAGGTTTTTGAGCAAATTTTAAAAATTATGCACAATCTTCAACATTTCTGAAGTGTTTTGACTCCAAATCTTCAGAACAATGACCCACATTTTGAAGTTTAATTTCAATGGTACAAAATGATGACACGAAAAAGACACTTAACGAGACTTGAAATTGTGTCTCGTGTCTACAATGTGTTTATAAGAGCTGGCCAACTGCACCACCATGTAGACACTAACAGTAGAAGATACAGATGGTTTCTGCTTAGCATTTGTTTGCAATAACAAAGTGTAAGTCAAGTTGCATTTTGTGCTGCATTTTAAACAGCTGTTTAAGACCCACTACAAAATCTAAAACCAATGACTTAGAATATAACATGCCTTGCTTTTCTCAGAAAGAGTCAGTGAACTGGAGGATGTTTTGATTCCTTTAAATGGATATCATTTGTACATCTTGGTTTGCTAAGAAAATTAGACTTGCAGCTCATGCTTTTCCTGCCTATCATTGAGATCCCCTCTCTTGTGCCAACTAATTGCAATGGAACCTGACAAGAGCAGAAGTCCCAGGGATATTAGATTCCATGTTTTGTTAAAAGAGACAGATGAGCAACAGAAAAGCTGAGTGCTCAGATGAGGGAAAAGCAGGAAGAGCCTATCCATTATATTCTCAGTTTGCTGAGCAATCTGCCCGTGGATCACTCCAAATCAGCTACAGCATATGACTGTCCAGGTGGCCTACATGGCGTTCAGGTAGCCAAAAGGCCAGTGGCACCATGGTTTATGTTGTGGTTTTACCCCAGCCAACAAGCCCCACACAGCTGCTCACTCACTGCCCCACCAGTGGCTAGGGGAGCAAATCGAAAGGGTAAAAGCTGGAAAACTTGGTTTTGAGATAAAGACCCAGAGAAAGAAAAAACAAAGGAAAGAAAAAGAAGGAATTCATTCAGTGCTTCCCACGGCAGGCAGATGTTCAGCCATCTCCAGGAGAGCAGGGCCCCACCACACGTAACTGTGACTTGGGAAGACAAACCCCATCACCCCAAACCTCCCCCATTTCTCCTTCTTCCCCCCAGTTTAAATACTGAGCATGATGCCATATGGTCTGGAATACCCCTTTGGTCAGTTGGGGTCACCTGTCCTGGCTGTGTCTCCTCCCAACTCCCCAGACAGCCCCAGCCTCCTGGTCACTGTGGCCAAACAAAAAGCAGAAAAGGCCTTGGCTCTGTGTGAGTTCTGCTCAGCAATAACAAAAACACCACTAAATTATCAACCCTGTGTTCAGCAAAATCCAAAATACAACCCCCTACCTGCCACTATGAAGACAATTAATTCTACATCAGTCAAACCCAGCCCAACTTGTGAGGCCAGCAAGACTAAGGAAGTTATCATTCACCTGTACTCCACACTGTGAGGCTGCACCTTGAATCCTGTGTTCAGTTTGGGCCTCTCCCAACAAGGAAGACATTGAGGAGATGGAGAGTGTCCAGAGAAGGGCAACGGAGGTGGTGAAGGGTCTGGAGCACAAGTCCTGTGAGGAGCAGCTGGGGGAGCTGGGGGGCTCAGCCTGGAGAAAAGGATGTTCAGGGGAGACCGTGTTGCTCTCTACAACACCCTGAAAGGAGAGTGTAGCCAGGTGGGGATCAGCCCCTTCTCCCAGAGACAAGATGTTGCAATCTGGTTTAAACCCAGAAGAGCAAAGAAAATTAAGTCTCTGTATATAAAACAGAAAGAAATTAGATGGTTCAAAATATACCCAAAATATGTGATTAAAACCAAACGAGGTTTGGTGTTGGTGGCAAAAAATTGATACGTTTTATTTAATAGTAAAAGAGGCAAAGAGAAAGAAAGGGAAAAGAAAAAGAGAGAAAGAAGTGTGCATGGGGGGGGTGGGAGGAGACAGAGAGAGAGGTGACAGGGGTTAGGTGGAAGCATATCATCCATCCGAGGGTCCCAATGACATCTCATTGCTCCCCTCCACCTGGTCTGCTGGTGCTGAGGGTCCCCTGCCACCACACGCTGCCACACACCAAAGAGTACAGAATCCCGTGGATTAATACACGCTGTGGGCCAGGTGGGAACACCCACGTGCCTCCCCTGCAAGAGGACAGTTCAACACTGTCCATTGCAACTCTGTGGATTTGTTGCATCATCTCTGGTGCTCTGGAGCAGAGTCTGGGGACCCTTTTGAGGGGGGGCCCTTTGATGGGCCATGTCACCGCCTCTGTCCCTCATGGGGATGCAGCTTCTCCCCGGGTGAGGGCCCCTCAGCTGGGCTCCTCTGCACACTGGAGGATGGGCAGTCACTGTGCCTCTGACGAGAGGCTTTTCCAACACACACCCAAAGCCCCTCTCTGCCCACCCTTTGGTTCAAGGGTCTGTACAAGCCTGGCAGCTGATAGCCCTGGGGCTGTGGCCTCCACCCCGAAGGTGCTAAGCTTGATGCCTCTGAATGTATTCTTATCCCCCAGCCCAGGCCTGAGTCACTTTATCATCCCTCCATCAGCGAGCAGAGTAGGGCCTCAGTCAAGGCATAGTGGTCTCCCCAGCAGCTTTTGTAATACAGTTCTAAAGGTCCTTCACGAAAATGATTAAGTCATAAAACATAATATTTCAGTCTATGACACAAGAGATGAGAGGAAATCGCCTTTAGTTCCACCAGGGGAAATTTAGATTGGATATTAGGAAAAATGTCAACATGGAAAGGGTTGTCAATCACTGGAAGAGAGAAATGGTTGAGTGACCATTTCTGGAGGAATCTAAAAGACGTGTAGATGCACTGCTTTGGGACATGGTTTAGTGGTGGGCTTGGCAGAGTTAGGTTAACGGCTGGACTTGAAAATCTGAAAGGTCTTTTCCAAGCACCATGATTCTATGGTTTTACACTGCTAGCACAGGAAATGAAAAATCAGAGTGGGGATGAGAGGCTTTAAGAACATTGCAATATGGGGACAGATAATGGGGAATGGCTTCACTTCGATGTAATGTACACAACTTATGTAAGCACCTGTCTCTTCATATTACAAACTTCTGATACCTCAAATAGTCACAGATATGCAAATATGGCATTTTTACTGTCACTGTACTTCAGCATGTCAGAATTCACCCAGATGAGTACACTATGTGCTCAAACATAATAAGGAAAGCTGAAGATCAGTAAAGAATTGCTCCTCTGGCTATTGGAGTACAGACTCTGGCTATATCATCCCCTGGTGGTTCAGATCATACAAACATTAATTCACTCTCAGGCTTTTAAAGTGAATAACCTAGTCCTGAAATGAAACCTGGTAAAATTATGGAGATAATTTGCTCAAAAACATTTTCTAAAAGGCAACTGGAACAGGACTTTACTGGGTTAGGCTGCCATCACCTTACACCACCTGTCAATCCCAAGGCTTTGCACTTCAGATTTCTTCAAGGCCCTTTTTCCACACACAGAGGGGTGCAGCACAGTTTCATAGTATAAAAACACTGCCCCAGTAAGCTGTATTACAGCTCTCTCACTATGTCAGGTAATTTAAACTGAAATTCCCCTCTCCTCAGTTGTATCATAGGACCACATAGGGACCTGATGAGACCAAGAGCCAAGTGTCCTAATTTACACAACCTTCTCTGGCTTTGCAGTTAGAAGATGCTTTTCATCATAGGGATGCCCTGTAAGACTGACATTTAAGTATGCAAAAATTGCAATAAATGGGAGGGCTAAATATTTTCCTCTCTCTTCAGTCCTCCTCCCAAAATGAAAGGTAAGAACATGAAAAACTTATTTCCAGAGTGTGGCAGTTGAAAGGTAAATAGATGCAGAGCAATTTTCCATCTACTCTGGACCACATCAGACATGGAGCAGATCTCACCTGTCCTCAATATATTTCCACTTATAGTAAAAACAAGGCAAGCATTTCATGTTTTTCCCATTACTGCATCTCCACAGGATCTAGAATGTGGTTTTGAAGATATGGGCAGTGAGATCCCTTTGAAAATGAAATTTTTAGCATAAACTCCACAACTCCTTTATGCAGACATTGTTATTCCCAAACACAAAGAGTTTGTTTTGGCCTGTAGCTGCACTATTTGTGTATCTGCAGTGCTAAAGACTTAATAAAGGCTCTCTGTCAGCAGAGTGACAGGAGCAAGACTGATGAACCTTGTTAGAGTTATGTGAGAGACCACATCTGCACAGCATTAATCTCTACCCTGGCTTGTCTCACTGTGGTTCAACAAAGAAGTTGAGAAATGAAATATAATCAAACTAAGGTTAGCCAACTAAGGTTAAATGAAAATTCATAAAATCTAGGTCACTCTGCAGTATCGAGAATGTGTTTATCCTCTTCTTGGTGTTGTGGACTATAGTTCATGAACAGGTCTGTGACAACAGTTTTTCTATTGTAAAAAATGGACTTTGATGTAACTCATGATAATCTATGTTAGAGCTACCTCCCTACAGCAAGTAACATTACTAATGTTAAGTGGAGATATCCCAAAACATTTCTAAAAGGATGCATGAAAAGTCTGGTAAGAATAGGCAAGCCACGTAGCCAAATATTTCTGGGTATTATAAGCAACCAGCCAAGAAAAGTCCTTCCAAATAGAATAATACTCCTTCAGCTGCCATTGAAAACAAGTGACTCACACAGAGTTTGAATATAGCATTAAACTGCCATTTGGAGGCAGCATTCGAGTTGTGCATAAAGTTCTGCTTAACTCCTGAGAAACTGAGGTGTTGAGCAACTTTCCACTTCTACATTTCTGATATTCTGTAGCAATGTTTTTCCTTTATTCCTTTGTAATATCCTGCTTTGTGCAAATAACATTGATATGACTTTATGTGACCTCACTTGTATGTATGCATAATATTACAGGACCACCTAATTTTTGTCAACTTTGACCCAACCCTTATTTCCTCTTTACCCTCCTGTCTCTGAATTCCTTACTGTCATATTATTTGTTAGCAGAAGAAGCAATCAAAATATTAATATTTTAAGATTTTTAAAGAGGATAGTAAAATTATTTGAAATGTAAACTATTAAGTAAGGTTTTTTCTTGACTGTAACCAGGTATTCTGGTCTGCTTACAATAACCCTAAAACACAGAAGCACTTCTGATAAACTACATCATTCAGGCTTTTAGCAAGGCACAAGTTTCCTTTTTTCCTTCTTTCAAATCATTGTTTGGGAACAACCCTGCTCCTGGCAGTGTAGCAATAGCAGTATCCTGTTCTCTGACAGGACATGCCAGCTGCAGTCCTGCATGGCATCACCTAGCCCAGTGCAAAGCCTATTTCCACCTTATGGGATCTCTTGAAATAAACCGTACAAAAATCACCCCCCTAAACCACCAAAACACTGGGCTTTGTTTTCATTTTGTTTTTCTACTGCAAAATCTTTGTGGGGAACATTCCCCTCTCTTTCACACTACCATGTATTTGTTTCATAATCTTCCAAATGCTACAGACAGGAGGCTGCTAGCAGGCAGACAGTCCCTGGGAAAGCCCCAAATCCTAAGTTTCAGGCTAAAGAGACTATTGTGAAGTTAGGAAAGAGGCAAAAAAGCATCAGCATAAGCTTCTGTCTCTGCCTCTTGCAAACTTCTCTGGAAAAAAATATAGACAGGGTAAATGAGAAGGTGTGCTGAGGCATGGGGACATTCCTCTCCTCGTGGCTTTGTAGAATACTGATTTCAGTGCCCCACTAAATGTTGTCTGACAATTGTGATACAAAATCCTTGGCTGGCTAATGTTCTGTTAATGAAGAGAATCCACTAAAAGATAGAAATGAACATTCTTAAAGGGAGTTTACAAGAAAGCTAGAGAGGGACTTTTTATAAAGGCATGTAGGGGTAGGAGAAGTGGCAGTGGCCTTAAACTGAAAGAGGGCAAGTTTAGATCAGATGTTAGGAAAGAGTTCTTTACTGTGAGGGTGGTGAGGCACTGACGTGGATTGCCCAGAGAAGCTGTGGATGCTCCATCCCTGGAAGTGTTCAAGGCCTGCTTGGATGGGGTTTTGGGCCTAGTGGAAGGTGTCCCTGCCTTGGCAGGGGCGTTGGAATTAGATGATCATTGAAGTCCTTTCCAACACAAACTGTTCTACTATTCTATGATAAACTCTGGAAACTGATACACAAGAAAAGGGTACTAGTGAGATTCTGTGATGGTCAAGGCAGAGCTGAAGCTAGGATCGTGCTCTCATGCTCTCAAAAACTCATTATTAGCAGACCCTCTCTCAGGAAGGTGCTGGGTGGTGATTGCACAGAACTGGGTAGAGAAGGGTTCCCATCTGGGATGCTAAAGCTCATTCTTCTCAAATCACCAGCTAGCACCATTGTCACTAACTCCCTTCACAGAGCCTTTACTCACGGCCTTCAGAAAAAGGCTGCTAGGCAGAGAGTCTCTTCATTTGTCCGCTGACATGAGAGTGGGAGTTAATTTTTATTAACTTTAGCCCTGAGAAAATCCTAGAAGGAAGGTAGACACAGTCCACACTGCATGCAGGGAGAATTGTTGTAATCCAAGCATGCCTGGTAGGAGACATCACAGCAAATATAGTTTTCCTGCCATAACAGGCATCTACTAAGTATTTTTCAGAGATTTTAACTTGGCAAACTTTGGGCCTTATTGTCTATGAAGATAAGACACTCTTGTCAAGTGGGAGGGACCAACCTCTACTACAGAGGATAAAGAATGGAACTTCTTAGTTAAACACAAAGAAGTATTTCCATTCCTGAACAGATTATATTTTGATTGTATTTTGAATTTTTTTGAAAGAAACAGCTTGTGTAGGCATGGGACTTTTTAGACCAAGTATCTAATTCAGATAAACATGTGATTGAAAACAAAAACACTAAGTAAAAGTAATCAAACACTGAGAATTAAATTACCATCTCATTCTCACCATTGGAAAAGCTCATTTGATGCAATTGCAGTTACATAGAATTTGTTGCTAAATAACTGAAAGCAAAATCTGGTCATGGTAATCAAAATGGTTTTATGTCATTTATCAAGTCAACAAAACTAATTTTATACCCGCTACAATTTTACATGCCAGTGGTTTTTCTGAATTACTCTTTTCTTATAATGCATATATATATATATGCATTTTAAGAAATGCAAATGTATATATGTATATATCCACATATATGTATATTACTACTCTTCACAAAGAATATAATGTACTACTTTACATTATCAGTGTAGTAGAAATCTTATACAGCAAGAAAATGCAAAAGAAGTAGTGTAACATACCAGTTTCTGTTTTGTTCCACAGAAGAAAAGCTTTGATGTACAAAACATATGAGAGACAATAGCAGAAGAAAGAAAGAAAAAATATTTTAAAGTTATCTAAGGGACAGTATAAAAGACTTCCATCTTGTGATTGAGTTTAGGAATGATGTTTGATGTATTTTGAAACTCTGATTGCTCAGACTGGTTAAGTTTGTGAAAGGTTGCCTGTCAAACGCTATGTCAGTGATATGAAAACAGACAGCCAGAAAATCATCCTTCCAATATAAACATCAACTAAAAATAAATAAATGTCTGCAGCAGAATGCCAGCCTGATGTTCCATTAAGATGAATGTTATAAGCCATGAAGCAAACTAAATATTGATGACAAGAAATCTGTAAAGAGAGACAGTAGCTTATGGTCAGATTAGGAAACTGTTAGTAAACTAAGGAACTGAACAGTCAACAGAAACAACAGTATAGCCTTGAATACAAAAATTGCTGCAAGTTAATCTTGTTGAGACCAATAATAAAACATAAGCATACGAAAACATTTAGAAATATTTGAAAACTGAACCATGCAGTGTAAACTCATGGTTCTACGCAAGGCCCAGAAATACTTTTTTTAATACATTCTTTTTTTTTTGAGAACATTGTTCATTATATGTTTACATCATTTGGTTGTAGTTTGAAAAAATGTTGAAGTCCCTATCATGACTGGTTCTTCATGGTGTTAGATATAATTTCTGGAAATATATACTAAAACATATACTGAAAAGAAACGTATACTGGAAGAGGTCCTATGAAAGGTATGTGATTTGAACCTAATCTGAAACAAATACAGAAAAATAGGACAAAGAGAGGACGTAAAATAGTAGAAGGCAGGGAAGAAATCAGGTATAACAAAAATAGGGAGCAAAAATATGGCATTCGCTAGTATCCAGAATCTAAGCTTTATATGAGCTACTGGATCTTTGCACTAACCCTAAAAAAGAATGAGAAAGATAAGTAATCAAGATAGATGACAGGTTATATGGGCTAATGCACAACATCCAAACTTTAACCATGGCAAGCTATTGGCTTTTTTATTTAATTTAAAAATTAATGAAATGGGAAAATTACATGAAAAACACAAATGAGACAGCCAGAGAAAATGAAGGGCCTTGGAGCAATCAGGAGCCATGTGGCTAGCGGGAAGGTGGCGGATGTGCCCTAGGACAGCGTGTAGGCAGCAGGGGCAGGAAGGCAAAAGTGCGGAGTCACGAGAGGGTGATAAAACCCCTACAGCGACTGACCGCAGCAGCAGCTGGAGAATGGCAACTGCCTGCCAGAGAGGAGGAAGAGATACAAAATTCCTGGGATACTATAAATTCCTTTTTTTTTTCCTCTCTTTTTTTTTTTTTTGGTTAACATCACAGCCAAAGAATCGAGCACAAGCAATGTGAGACATGCCGAGCACCTGCCCTTTACTACGTTTAAGATCCCATGTACTCTCATTCGGCACCAGGCTTCTTATGTCTCAATAGATAACCGGGCTCTTACACCCAGGCACAAGGGATTGGCAATTTGGTGGCCATTCTTCACCGGTGCTGTCCTTCTGGGCAGCCTCATGAACATGCAGTATGAAATCAAATTTCAAGTTACTGCCTCTAAATCCTATCCATTTGCAAAACAGAGGGAATAAAAGCCTAGGCACGTACAGGCCCTTTCCTGGTGGGTGCGGCACTCCGTGCAGCGCCAGTGAGGATCCATCGCAACACCTACACGGATGTTTCCAAGTTCTCTGGACCGTGCAGTCCCCGTGCCCAGGCTCGGTGCGGCTGCAGGGGCTCTGCACCCACACGGGCTCTGCTCACACAGCCACGGCCGCAGGTCACAGCGGCTTCAGCTCCCACTTTCTGCTGCTGGCCTTGCCCATGTTCCTCACCAACTGTTTGCATTAACATAGCGACGCACTGTCAAGGTATGGGCGAGGAGCGATGCAGCCTTGGAACACACTGATCTCGCGTACGTACGGTGTTTTATTTTGTTGTTTTCTTTAATTTGGAAAAGCAAACAATAAGCTCTGCTCAAAAGTCCCTCCTTTCACAACCAACGGGGCTTTCGATTTTCCTGAGAACTTCTGAACAACGCAAAGGCATTTCCAAGAGATTCCCCTGCCACCAAGGCCCACCCTCCCCCAAATGGTAAATACAGCCCCACAGGAGCTGGCTCGGCACCCCACTCGGCCCTCGGGCTCGGCGCGGCTCCGCCCGGCTCGGGGCGGCTCGGGGCGGCGCGGGCGGAGCTGCGGGGCCGCCGCCAATGCGGGCGGGGCGGCGGCGCCTGCGCCGGTTCCCGCTGCGCTCCGCGGTGCGGCCCGGCCCGCCTGGCCCCGCGCAGCCATGTGGAGCCGCTACCGGGGGCTGCTGGGCCGCGGCCGGTGAGCGAGCGGGGACCCTCGCCCTGCGTTGCCCCGGCCCCTGCTGCTCGGCCGAGGGACGCGGAGCTCCGAGCCCCTGCCCGGGGCACAGGGCCCTGCTCCCCGGGGAAGCCCTCGGTGGAGCCCCGGGCGTTAGGGCCGGTGCCGGTCGCGTTTGTTTAAAGGGCATTGTGTCGTTTCAGGTCCTTGAGTCGCAGGTGGTGGAGGTGGAAGAGCGCTGCCGCGAATGAGAGAGCGCTGCAGTACCGGGTGGGCGAGCACATCCACGGCTTCACCGTAAAGCAGGTGAGCGTCGCCGCCGCTTGCGTTTCCGCTGTGTGTGTGTACATAAACTCCCCTGTGCTTGGAAGGCACCTAGGTGAGGCCAGGGGTCTGCGGATTAAATACTTGCTTTGGGTGGGCAGTCATAAAAATGATACAGGAGTTCCTTGTAGTTGCTTGTCTGCAGACAAATACTTTAGGTGCCACTATATATGCAATACATATAATAATGTATATGATAATAATGAGGTATATATACATATTCATATAGGGAGCTAATTCTAGAGTAAATAACACACCTTGGGAGCTTGTGTGTCTGCTGCATATGTGACCATTTGGTGTAGCCTTCTATGAGTCCTGTCAGATAACAGAACTTCACAGTGATTGCTAATGACAGAGCTTGTGGTAGAACAGGGTCCTTGCTTTTTTTTTTGCTGCCCTAGCCCCTAACATTTGAACATATGCCTTTTCTTTTTGGTTAATTTCTGGTTAAATTTTTATTTATACCATAAGAGTATGGTTTTTTGGTGGTAATGTACTTTCATTGGGTTATAAATTTTATTTTCTATTTGTGTGATGACTTTTTCTCCTCAAATCATAGGAGCAAAAACTTAATTAATACTGTATAAGCCAGTATTATATGCAGGATCAACTAACTGAACCCTCCTATATCATGAACAATTTATTTGACCTAGTTGAAGTCACACTGCAATACAGATGTTTTCTTCCAATGCAGGTGACAGCTGTTCCTGAGCTGTTCCTGACTGCAGTGAAGCTTAGTCATGATGGTACAGGAGCCAGGTATTTACATGTGGCTCGGGAGGACTCCAATAATCTATTCAGGTAAAATATTAATTTAGGTACTACGCATTGAATCTCAACATCACCTTGTGTTTTTTCAGTTGTAATCTAGCATCATGACTGGATTATTCTGTGGTGACGGGGAGGACAGTACTTCCTTTGTGGGGCTTCTTAGAATTTTTCAGGTTGGAGCAGATGTCGTGAAGTCTGTTGTTCAGTCTGCTGCTCGAAACAGGGTCAGTATCTAATTCAGATGCAGCTCCTGCCTGGAAAACTTTCAAAAACAGAGATTATGCAACCATAACCTTCTATGAAGTTTTTTATTTGAGCCTTTTGGGTAAAAATAAATGTGTCGACTTGTGTGTTGGAAACTTCCGGACTAACTCCAGAAATAGAAGTGCAGAAGCTGTACACCCTGGGAAAAAGATGGTTGAGCACTCAGTAATTTGAAGAGCTCAAACTCGAAATCCTGGTGTGTGCCATGTTAGCTATTAGCCAGTGATGATACTCCCAGAAATCACAGGTGCAGGTAGGAGTGGGTGGACTTCTCCTCACAGATGGCTTCATCCATCTCCGTGCTCTCTCTTGCAGTATCCAGTTCCGAACCACTCCAATGGACAGCACCGGGGTCCCACATATTCTGGAGCACACGGTGTTGTGTGGTTCCCAAAAGTATCCCTGCAGAGATCCCTTCTTTAAAATGTTAAACAGGTCACTGTCCACTTTCATGAATGCATTCACAGGTAAGCCCAAAGGAAGTAATACCACTTAAAATGCATGAGGTTTTATTGCAGTAGAACTGTCTGTTGGCTGTCCTTAATTTGACTTTGGGGAGCCATTAAGTGTGAATGTTGTGCGTGAGATACTAAAAAACTAACAAGGCAAGACAACAAAATAAATCTTGTTCATTTGTCAGTTACGAAGTCCCAGTAGAGCTGGAGTATACAGTATACATACATATTTATAGTATACAACAGTACATTTAATTATTTGTATGGATATATGGCTGAAGCAAAGTTTTCATGGTAAAATAGCTGCAGTGTTGAATATCTGTGTATTCCTCAGCAAAAATATATTTCATTTAGTATGTTTATTTTCTTCCAGTTATTTATATGGATGAGAAATTAAAAATCAATGAGGGCAAAATGCATGTTAGATTTTCTAAAATTCTGGTTATTTTTGTGTTTATTTATATGCAGCCAGTGATTACACACTCTATCCATTTTCAACACAAAATCCCAAGGACTTTCAGAATCTCCTCTCGGTGTACTTGGATGCAGCTTTCTTTCCATGTTTACGTCAACTAGATTTCTGGTAAGACAGTTTGAGATGTATACTAACCTTAAATTAAAAAAAGAAAAAGCCCCCCAAAATCAACAAACCCATCAAACTCTCAATACTTGTTGTTATTAATTTTTCAGGCAAGAAGGTTGGAGGTTAGAACATGAGAACCCAGCTGATCCTCAGACACCTCTGGTCTTCAAAGGAGTTGTTTTTAATGAAATGAAAGGGGCATTTGTAAGTTTTGTGAATGTTTGGTGTAAGATCTTACAGATGGTGTAGTAGCTTCAGCTGTAGGTTATCAATGGCATTATTGCACCAGAGATTCCCGTTTCTCCTTTTGAAAATTCAAGTCCTCAGTAAAGTCAACAGTGTTGCATAGATTTTTTTTTTTAAAAGTTAGCCTGTCAAAGGTTTGTTTACGTATAAATAAGCACCTTGTTAATGAATTTTATTGTAAAATATTCTATTGCATTACCATGGAAACATAGGTAGTTCTATTAAAGTAAATGGGACTGCATGCTTATGTGAGGAGGTTGTGTAAGTTAGAGCTCTGAAGTCTTATTATTGAATGCCTTTTGTGTTTTGATGGCTTTCACTGAAATATGGTGTTTTCCTATTAAGACAGATAATGAGAGGATATTTGCACAGCACATGCAGAACAAAATCCTTCCTGATCACACTTACGGTGTAATTTCTGGTGGAGATCCATTGTGTATTCCTGACCTTACATGGGAGCAGCTTAAGCAGTTCCACGCCACACATTATCATCCAAGCAATTCCAGGTATGTGAAATTGGTGACTAACTTCCTAGCTTATTGAGTTAGTGCTTTGTTTGTATTTTTGTGAGGAGAAAACCAGCAGCACAGTGTTTTTACCCACATGGCCAGCAATAAAGATAACCTGTGCCCTACAGCAGCTAAAACAGCATGGAAGCAAGGAATTTATTCTAGGAAGAGCAGTGAAGAGTGAATTGGAAGCAGGAAAGAAAGGTGACTAGTTTTCTAAGGTGTGTCTGTTTCCTTGATCGTGAGTATGTGTTTTGGGGGTTTTTGATTGGTCTGAGCTCATATGAGCTGGGGGAAAGGGAGCGAACAAGTAAGTATTTAGCAATAATGTTAGGGATTTAAGATACAAGTGGCATAGATGAATCTAAAGCTTCCTGTCCTCTTTGAAGTAACGCAGGTTAAGTTAGAAGTTACAAATGAATGATTTCATTTCCTCCTGCATCACATATTACTGTAGAGGGTTCTAAATAAGTCATTTGATTCAGGTACTGACCTAGTTGGTATTGATAAGGTATTTAAACTGGAAGTCAGTTTGAAAGTTACGTGCAGGGAAATAATTGTTTATTCTGCACTAATTTTTTGGCCAGTCTGTTATTCTGATTAATTCGCTTGTGGAACATCAGCTTTTGTCATGACAGTGAATTCACAATCCGTTGATTTTTCTCATCATCCCAAGTATTCTGCTGTACTTGTGTTGAGATTTTAATCAGGGGATGACACTTTCCTGAGGCATACCTTGTGCTCATATTTGGTCCAGTGGAAGTCTCATAGGTTCAGGAATGTGTTTGGTGAAGTGACCCATGGAACCCAGCCATGTTTTACAGACACACAAAACCTAGGACATGGATCATTGTATTTTATACTTACGGTGTGAGGACTGTAAGAATTTCGTCTTCTGAAACTTAGGAGCACAGGGTTTCTGGCTTCAGTGACTAATTTTTTTTTTCGGGAGCATTGTATATTCCTGCAACTGAACAAATTTGAACGTAATAAAACCAAACATAGTGGAAATAATAAGGTGTTTTGTGGCCCACAAGCTGAGAAATGTGGATTTGTATCAAGAGATCTGTGAGTTTTATATACGTTGCAGATTGTAAGACCCATAGGCTGAAGACCCACCAAACTATGTTCCACTCCAGATGTAACAGAACTACTGGAAAGCACATGAAATTCAGAGTATAATATAAGTAGCTACTATAAATTTCATAATAAATCAGATGCTTAATCCCAATATTTTATTTGAAATGCAGATTTTTTACTTATGGTAATTTTCCACTGGAGCAACATCTGAAGCAAATACATGAGGAAGCACTAGTAAAATTTGAAAGAATTGAATCAAATACTGACATCCCAAAACAGAAACTCTGGGCAAAGCCTGTAAGTAAATAAAAAAACAAACTAAAAACACTAAACCTAAAACAACTCAGGTTAATGTTTTAACCGAACCTTCTAGAGTAACTCTTCTGTTTAGAAGTGTGTAAATGAGCTGAAGTATTTTTGTTTTTCATTACAGTGGGGAAAACCTACAGTTACTTTTAAGTTTCAATAATGTAATGATTGCCTGCAGTTGTTTGGTTTTTTTATTTCCAGTTTTCAAGTCCGTTGTCATTTGAAGTACTGAAGAACTTATTTATGGAAAGCATTTAGGGCTAATGAAAGAAATAGTGATACTTAGTGTCAGGAAACATGCTTTCTGATGGTACCTAATCTTCCAAACATTGGTGTCAAAAGTAGTTTTCATGTTCTCTCCCTCCCCTTTCCTCCTTTTCCTCCCTGGTTGTCCAGAATTGTAAACATTTATTGGAAAAACATCTCAGAATGTTATTTATGGCCAGACTTTCTTTAACTTCTCCTATATTATCTGCTTTTAAAAATTGAGATATCACTCAGATTTTTCAAGATATCCTGTATTTGTGCATTTGCTCATGGATCTTGAATTTACTCATGAGAACCTGTAAAATTATTTAAAATCATTGGAAAGAGGATGCTATGAAGGTGCAAGCAATCATTTTTTTGTTTGTAACTTCTGCTCTGAGTTTAGTGTGTTTAGTGTGTATCATTTATTATACTTTATAGAGAGAACACAGGGTGACATGTGGCTTAGACTCCTTTGCTGCTGATCCTTCCAAGCAGACCACTGTCAGTGTCAGCTACTTGTTGACAGAGTAAGTATATCAGAATTAAATTTTAAATAAAAGGTTCATTTTCGATCTTTAAGCGAGGTGCAGGCATGTTTTTTGTCTCCAATCCCTCTTGATAAATGTCATCTTTAAGGGAAATAATGCCATGGGAAAATAGAGAAATCTTGCTTTAGTAAATAAAAGTTTAATTGCTAAACAGAATTTGCTTTGGCAGACAAAAGGAAAATCAGGTGTTACTTTACAGAACTGTTCAGTGGATGAGACATTTGAACATCGCCTTCCTTTTAATGCCTTGCCATGTGCAAGCTGTTCTGTATGACCCAGCTTAACTCCCCTTGCAGCCCAATTTAAATTGCTTTCCTGGTAGTTATAACAAATGAAAGATGCAGAGCCCTCCTTGTTCCCTAAGGTCTGATGCAGGGTTCATAGCTGACAATTATTTCTCCCTTGCTCCCTCTACCTTTGTTTTCTAGTTCTTTTGAAATGGACTCAGTGCTATTGGGTGTCGTGTATGGTTTTTAAGAACTAATAGTTTTTCTTCAGTATTACAGACACTTTTGAAACGTTCACCCTGAGCCTGTTGTCTTCACTGTTGGTTGATGGGCCGAATTCTCCTTTTTACAAAGCCTTGATTGAGTCTGGAGTTGGTACGGATTTTTCTCCTGATGTTGGGTAAGTGGTGCGATTCTCATTTCATCACTGTAAGCAATATAGAAAAGCAAAAAAAACCACTACTAAGTTGGAAGAACTCGTTTCTCATGCAGGCAATTTACACCAGAACAATCTTATTTTAATGTTAAAACATCTTCAGAGTTTCTCCAGGTGAGCTGTAAAGTATTCTCAAATGTAACTTTTTGCTTGTCAGAGTACTTGGATAGAAGCTAAGTTGGTTTAATCAAAGTTGTATTGTTTACAGCTTACGAACTACAAAAATGTATAGGTGGAATAAAACATGGAATACCTTCAGTGCCTTAATTTACTTGGGTTTTTCATCCTGGAAATTAAGTATTGCTCAGAAGAGTTTGTGAGCTCTGTTCCATACTGTGTTGCTTTTTTTGCTTTAATTCTATGCCGTAGCAGTTGGTAGGTTTGTCAGAATCGCCTTTGTGTAATTAGGTGCTGTTAACTTGCCATCAGCTCGGGACAAAAGGGTGTTTCAGCTGACACTTGCTCAAACTGCAGCTCTCAGTCCTTGCTCAAACTGCAGCTCCCAGCCCACCTCCTAGCGACTGCGCTGCAGGCTCAGGGTGGGCGCATTGTCTGCACCAGGCTCAGGCTCAGCTGCTCATCATGTTTTGCCTTTTTTGTCGGCAGAAAGAAGGAAGTGTCTTTCAGGCACAATTCATCTGACTGATTTTTAGACTTGAGGATGACAAAAATCTTGCCTTTTCCTCCAGTTACTGTCTCAAGTGTTTGAGTGGGAAACCTTATTATGCTCACCTGTAATTTTAGTGTCTTACTCTGCCTGGCTCGACGTTTTTTACATGAAGTAATTGGCTTCCTGCAAGTCGTGTTTGATGCATGCTAGTGCCATGTAGATGTCTTAATATTCCAGAGCATGGCAGTAGAAATCCATCTATAGACACTGAAGTAGAGATTATGTTGTATTTTTTGTCATATGGGCCTTCTGCAGGTTGGCTGGTTGTGGGGTTGAGCTGTTGTCTTGGGTTGACTTTATGATGTGAATCCCCTACCTTTATTTCCCCTTATGAAAAATAACAGATTACTGGGGCTTGGTGCCCAACCAGCTTCAAACCATGACAGACGTTCAGTGAGCTGGCTTTAATTTGCCTTAGTGACTGTACTGATGAATCTACAAGAATAAGTTTGAGTCCAGAGATGAGTATTACAGAATCCACTGCCTGAGCCTGCCACTAAATTCTTCTGTGATTTTTAGACATGGAATAGTGGCTGTTTATGAGTGGATGAGCACCTATTGCTTTTTTGTTGGCTTTGGTTTGAGCTGCAAGGTGTTCTGTATTTCTGCAAATGCCAGTTTGTCTCTAAAGATGAGCTCTATGATTGACCCTGCCTGACAGCTTGGACACAATTGTCTTTATGCTTGTAATTTTTTTTTTTTAAAGAGAGTTGATAATAATTGCAACAAACATGGAAAACTTCACTTTAACCACTTAACTTTGCAAATACTGCTTTAGAAGTACCATTCCACTCACCTTCTTAAGCAGAAAGTATGTTTGGTGTTACATGCGGCTAAAATTTTCACCTTAGAAAGAGAGATTTTTTTACCTGAAAGAAATTACAGATGAATGGGAAGATGAACAGAAAATACTAGCTTTACTTCTGTAGCTGTTTTTCTTTCTCTTACAGCATATGCTGTATGTTTTCCTAATAGTGGCTACTACCTACTACTACTGAAATTGAACAAAAAATGCTTTTAAGTTCCATTTCTTGCCTCTTTGGTAATTACTTTGCTTTTTGTCTAGCTTTTAAAAATCTTTTGTGTGTGTGCATATGTGGAAATGACAGGCTTTTCCCCTTCTCTTGCCTTTGTTGGTAGCTTTAATGCTTAAGTTTTAATACTTGTCACTGAGCTGTGTGTGTTTTATTCTAGGTTTAATGGCTCAACAAGAGAAGCTTATTTCAGTGTGGGTCTACAGGGTATTGCTGAAAGAGACATTGATACTGTGAAACAGATAATTGATAGAACAGTCGATGAAGTTATTGAGTGAGTAATGCTAAATTTTAAGAATAGTTTAATTAATGTAATAATATGTAGGCATGTAATAATACAGACTTGTGTACATGTACATAACATGCCTTAAAAATCTAGTTATATTACAATAGAGGCACCAAAGTAGGAGTTTTACTGTTCAGTACTCTTTAAACTTGTATCTGCTGCTTCCTTTGTGGTATTCCTTATTCTCATCAGCGTTACCTTCAGAAGATAAATGGTGTTAGTTCATTTTCTCTGAATTGACACAAGACTGTTTCATATCAATTTAATTCAGTATGAAAGATGTTACTTTGTAATGCATCCTTTATTGACAAAATAATTCATTTTCATAACTTCACTTAAAGTGGTCGGTGTTAATGGATATGATTTCCTTCTCTCATCACCCCTTCCCAAAGGAAAGGATTTGAGGAAGATAGGATTGAAGCTCTACTTCACAAAATTGAAATACAGTTGAAGCATCAGTCTACAAGTTTTGGACTTGCCCTGACATCTGTAAGTCTGTGTGTGTTTTTTTTAAGAAGGGTTAAAAAAAGAATCTACTACCTATGTCTTTATAAAATATGGGGTCATTTTGTAGGCTCTTGATAGGTAAAACTTTCCACTTAGGGGCTCTTCCTTTGTGATATTGTGTGCATCTTTCTTTTTTCTTTTCAGTGGCTGTCAGACTGTCTGTGGACTTCTCACTGTACGAGTTAATCAGGCAGTGAGCCTGTTGTCTTTGCCTGAATAGCAGCTTTGATTGCAGTTGCACTGGTTACTTCTGTGAGGGGCATATCATACTGGGTCTGGGAACTGTGTGTTTTGGCTAGATGCCTGTGTATTTTCTAAAGGCCAAATAGAAGGACTGTATTTTTCTATGGACTTTAGGATTGTACTGTTGTAAGTTAATTTCTAGATTCACATGGGAAAGTGTACACTAATTCTTGGCCTCAAATTTTGATACCAAACTGTTAAGAAAAGCACATTACACAGCAGAAGGTTGTGTCTTGAAAAAGTCTGCAAGTCATATTTGGAATAAGTGAGGTGTGGTATTTGCAGTCGCTGTGGAAGTCAGGGTCTCCTGGAGCCACTCATTCTTTAATCTCCACTGCTCCTTTCTGCTCTGCAGCAGCCTCAGTTGCTTAGTGGCTCTTCTGCTTTCTGTCTCTCAGGTGATGCAGATTCTTTGCATGAGCAGGATTTCATTCCTGCTTATATACAGTTAGGCAAAGAAGCAGAGCCCTGGAGTTAACAGATTTGTAAATGGGAAAGCACAAACAAAAGCTGTTTCAAATCAGATTGCCATGCAGCCAAATAGGCAAATTGTGGATATTTAAGTGCCTGTTGTGCTTCATGTTTACCGTAAATCTGGCGAAATAGGCCTGACTTTGATAGCCAGTACTTTCTGGCATGTCTTGAGATGTTGTGAGTAATTCTGTCTGATGAAGTATTTATGCATATAACATTATCTTTAAACGTTTTAAAGTCCTGAAGTTGATTCAACTGCTATCCCTTCATTCTGGAGCAGAAAGCTCTTAAATGTTTCTTGCTTTTAAAGACCAGTCTTGCAGCATTTGGTGTTAATACTCCCATAGAGGAGAGTTGTGTTTCAGTTTGTTTCCTGAAGCCATGTTTCAGAAGTTGACTTTGAAGAGGGCCTGAAAAGGACCTAGTTATAACTAAAGTGATCATAGAATCATAGAAGGGTTTTGGTTGGAAGGGACCTTTGAAGATAATCCAGTTCCAACCTCCCTGCTATAAGCAGGACAATCATTCACTAGATGCAGTTACTCAGAGCACTTTCGACATGTCCTCAAACACTTGCAGGGAATGGGGCACTCACAGCTTCTGTCAGCAACTTGTCCCACTGTCTCACCACCCTCATAGTGAAGAATTCCTTATGTCCAATCTAAATCTGCCCTCTTTCAATTTAAAACTGTTGCTGCTTGTCCTGTCTGGACAGGGTGTGGTAAAAAGTCTCTCTTCACATAAGCCCCCTTCTTATGTTGAAAGGCCCCAATAAAGTCTTTCCAAAGCCACCTCCTTCTCCAGGCTGAACAACCCCAAGTTTCTCAGCCTGTCTTTGTAGGAGAGGTGTTCCAGCCCTTTGATCACTTCTGTGGTCCCCCTCTGGATCTCTTCTAACAGGTCAATGTCTGTCTGGCACTGCAGGCCCCAGAGCTGGATGTAGTACTTCAGGTGGGGTCTAGTGGGAGTGGAGCAGAGGGACAGAATCACCTCCCTCGCCTTGCTGGCCCTGATTCTTTTGGTGCATCCCAGGATACAATCGGCTCTCTGGGTTGTGAGTGCACATTGTGGTCTCATTTCCAATTTCTCATATACCGATATTCCCAAGCCCTTCAGTGCAGGTCTGCTCTCAAACCTTAAACTACTCAACTTGTACTGATTATTGGTCATTGCCCCAGCCCCGGTGCAGGACCTTGCACTTGGCCTTGTTGAACTTCATGCTGTTCATGTGGGTGCACTCCTCAAGCCTGTCCAGGTCCCTCTGGATGGCATCCCTTCCTTCCAGAGTGTCTACCACATGTCTCAGCTTGGTGTCATCTGCAAACCTGCTGAGTGTGCCCTCAGTGCCACTGGAAGTGTAATTAATAAAGGTGTTGAGTAGTATTGGACCCAGTACAGAGCCCTGAGGAACAGACAGCACTTGTTTCTGATCTCCCTTTGGATGCTGGCCATTGGAATGCAACTGCTTGCATGTCACCATCCAGCCAGTTCCTTATCCGTCCAATAGTCCATCCATCAAACCCGTATCTCTCCAGTCTAGCGATGAAGGATGTTGTGTGGGACTGTCAAAGGTCCTGTGAAAGTCAAGATAGGAGACATCAGTTTTGATATTAGGAAAAAGCTGTTCACAAAAGGGTGGTCAAACATTGGAACAGGCTCTCCCAGGTGGCTGGAATAGAGTTAAATCTCTTCCTGGTGGCTGGAAGGGGGCTGTGTTCCTGGTTTGTGCTGGTAACACAGGAGTGTTTCAGTACTGCTCAGTGTTGGCAGTGTCAAGACCTTCTCTGCTTCTCACCTCCCCCCACCCCACCAGCGAGGAGGGTGGCAATGGACAAGGAACTGGGAGGAGACACCAGGGGACAACTGACCCCAAATGACCCAAAGGATGTCCCACACCATGCTCAGCAGTAAGAGCTGAGGGAAGAAGAAAGGAGGGGATGTTTGGAGTGATGGTGTTTGTCTTCCCAAGTCACCATTATGTGTGATGGAGCCCTGCTGTCCTGGGGATGGTGAATGTCTGCCTGTCCCTGGGAAGCAGGGAATGAATTCCTTGGTTCTGCTTGTACACAGCTTTTGCTTCACCTATTAAAGTGCATTTATTTCAGCACATGACTTCCTTTACTTTGACCCTTCTGATCCTCCCCCACATCCTGCTGTGAGGGCAGGGAGTGAGTGGCTGTGTGGAGCTGAGCTGCCAGCCAGGGATGAACCATGACACCAAAGAAGTGATCATGGCCCCAAGCCCTGTCAGTGTTCAAGAATTGCTTGGACAGTGCTCTTATATGTGTGGTTAAAGTTGCCCACTGAGAACCAGCACTGGATTCTTGTAATGACCCCACAGAAGCCTCAAATAAAAACTGGCTACTTTTATTTCAAGGGAATTAATTCAAACATCTTATAAAAAATACTATTCTTTGTATCATATTAGGGAGTTTCCACAGAATAGATAAAAATAGTTACTACTAAAAAATGCTGAAGGCTTATGATACCTGCGTGTAATTAAAGAGGTAAGAAAAGAGAAGGTGGATTTGACAGTTAGAGGCTTTTTTTTTTTTCATATGCCTTGGGATTTTTATACTTTGCTTAGGTTTTATTTTTTTCCCCATTCACACTGAGTAGAAGTGGAGGAGCTTTTGTTATCTTAAACTTGTGTTTTTGGAGAACTTTTGATAGCAACTTGAGCAAACTTGATAGTCTCAAATTAGAGAATAAAAGAAATGTCCTGGGGATATTTCTGGTTATTTAGTATTTTCTTTCTCCAAAGTCCCACCTGTTTTACATAGTTTATGTGTTTAAGTCACCTTCCTATAAATCATTTCATCTAGCTGATACAAGACCATAGTATATATGTTCTGCTTTGTTTCTACCACCTGTTTCTGTTTTCCTTCTTTCTTGAGCTCAAAAATTAATTTTAAATGTGAGGGAGCAAAGAATACTACAGTATGTTTCCAGATACACACACGTATGTAAAAAAAAAGTAATAATAAACAAATGGTGGTTTGTTATGATGAAATTAGAGGCAGGAATGGAGAGAACAGAACACAAGAAATGATGGAATAGAACCTTAATCTGAACAATATTCTTCCCCCTACAGCTACATTAGCACTGCTCATTCTGTCTGCTATTCAAGTATAAGTGATAGGGTGGTTTTGGAACACAGGTGCTGTCAGCTGGAGAAATGCAGGTGGATTGTCCTGCTTAACTAATTATTCTTTCCTGTTCAGTACATAGCATCGTGTTGGAATCAAGATGGGGATCCAGTGGAGCTTCTGCAGATTGCAGATAAAGTCTCTCGGTTCAGGCAGTGTCTTAAAGAAAATCCCAGATTTCTTCAGGAAAAAGTTAAAACATACTTCAAGGTAGGCAAACTTATGGAAAGTTATCTTGTATTAATTTTTAAATCACAGTTTTGTATTTGAAGTTAAACTTCAATTTTTTATCACCACATTGCCTGTTTCTAGGTGTAGATTGAACAGCGGTGCATTCGAATGAAGCATGTTAATTTTAAATGGTTTAAGTGAAAACTTTTCAAAGTGGAAAAAAAAATCTGGTTGGTCATTTGGAACCACACTGAATAGAAAACTAGTAAAATGCTAATATTTCACCAAACTCTGATTCCTGATGCACATGGGTGTGTCTTCATTAGTGAGATGTTCAGATGTGAACAGAGAATTATGGACCCGGTTATGTGTTCTTTAGTATTGACATAGCAAAGTATATCTCCTTTTCCTTGTAAAGGGTTTGGTTTCAAGTAAGATTGTCTTGGTTCTCCTCACGTTCATTGAACTGCTGTCTGAATTTTGCTGTCAGTGCCAATTACTTTCTGCTCTTTTTCTTGTTTTCCTCTCCACATGTTCTTCTGGAGTTTTTGCAGAAATAAAAAATAACCAGTAAAGGCATTATAACACTGAATCATTCTGAAGCCTTGAATTAGTTCATGAAAAAAAAAAATGCAGTGATAGCAAAAGTGGTATGGGTTTTGTTTGTTTTGTTGGCTTTTTTTTGTTTGCTTGCTTTTTTTGGTGGGTTTTTGCTTGTTTTTTTTTTTTTTTCCTAATGAACTTGTTTAAGTTGCTTTGAAAGGCAGATTTATGATGAGTAACTGTCACCCTGATTGGAGTAAATCTTGGTTCTAATATACTCAAAAGCAACAAGAGACAGTGGCATCAATTGAAATCAGTTTTCCTGAAGTCATTACTGGTGTCTGGAAGTAGTAGGGAGCTGTTAAAAGTTTTGGCTTCTGTAGGGAGGAAATGCAGGTGCAGTATTTTTGTGCATTTTCTTTACTGTACAGTTCTGTTGTGGCGGCTGAGGCAAAGGCATGACCTGGTAGGAAATTATGAGAATAGTTGGATTATGCACTGGTGTACCTTGTGCTGGGAAATTATTAAAGCAGGCAGGCAGGGAGCAAGGGAGAGAATGCCATTCATCCTGTCCATTTTACAATGGCTGGTTAATCTTGCATTTCCCTCTTTAACTCTGTAGTCGTGTTTCTGTGGTCTTTTCACACAGGCACAGGGGAGATAAGCTTATAAAACAGAATCTGATTACAGATTACAATTGTCCCGAATTGTTGGCCGTGTCTGTCAGTGGCAGATGTTGCTGTTTGACTCTTACATTGAAATGGGCAGTTTTTCAGGTCACTGTCTTTTGACTGGCCTCCCTTTATTAGGGAAAATGGAAGCTGCTTGAGTAATTTTGATATTAAAATTCCACAGTCTGGTATAAACAAGAATTCAACAGCAGTTGTGACTCTTGCATAATGCCTGGAGTTCTGTGGCAGCAGGGCTGATGTGGAAAGCATTTCTGAGCAGGATAAGGCATGCACATTTTACATCATATGGGATCTCTGTGCATTCAAGCTTGGGCAGGTTTAATCAAACCCTCCTGCATTTAACAAAATTGCCCATCTTAGAACACTCTCCAGATAAAACTTAGAGCATGTAACTCTGTAGTGTTATGTACAGTTGTTTAACCTTGATTTAATTAAACTAATGAGTACTGTGTGCTGTTGAGGGATTCTGACTCCAGAGTGAAACTTTGCATAAGGCTGTTGGTGCTTGTTCCTGTGGTGAGTTGCCTCTTCCCCACCCATGCAGCATCTTCTGCTGTATGAAACCAAGGGTTCAGTCTGTGTGGTTGGGATACTTCTGATAACATGCAAGCCAAATGATGCACAGGCTGTTTTATTGCTGCTGGTGGAGCAATAATCTGAGGCAAGGAGGTTGCCCTCAGAATTAATAATGCTTTGTTTTGGGGTGTATTTCTGCAGGATAATCCGCACAAATTGACTCTGTCAATGAGTCCAGAGGAAGACTACCATGATAAACAAGCTAAAATGGAAGCAGAAAAGCTGGAAAAAAAGGTCAACGCACTTTCTGAAGAAGAAAAAACTCAAATCTTTGAAAAAGGTTAACTTGCTTTTTCACATTTTTATTTGTATAACAGTTTTTTAGCTGCTGTTCTGTAGAATATCTTAAATTCTCAGGCACTCTCCAGCATTTGCTCTGAAAGTGGTGGGGATTTTTAATTGAAAATGTGTGTACGTGTGTTACAGGGCTATGCAGTGCAGTGCTTACACTGCGGTGTATGATTGGTATATTCCATTAGTTTTAACACTCAAAAATAGAATGATTAATGTCTTCATTAGGGCAGAAGAAAGGAAGTTGTTTTAAAATACCAATCTACTTATTCTTTCCCATGTTAACTTGCACTAAGTGGAAGATGAATTCAGAGAATCCCAGAATGGGTCAGATTGGAAGGGACTGCAGGGGGTTGTCTGGGCCAAACTCCCTGCTCAGGCAAGGACATCCTAGAGCACATGGCACAGGATTGCATCCAGAGGGTTCTGGAATATCTCCAGTCAGGAAGACTCCACACCCTTTCTGGACAATCTGTTCTGGTGCTTGGTCCCTGCACAGTAAAAGTTCTTCTGCATGTTCAGTTGGAACTTTTTCGTGCATCAGTTTCTGCCCATTGCTTCTTGTCCCTTTGCTCAGCACCACCCAGCAGAGCCTGGCCCATCCTCTTGGCACTCTCCCTTCAGATACTTACATAGCATCATGTACCTGGAAGCTGTTAATTTATGGGCATGTGGTCTGCTCCATGCTCCTGTAAAACTTACATTTTGTAATTCTATTTCTTATATTTTCTGGTTAAAAAGCTGACTATAAAAGTAATGCTGTGTTTAACTTATTCTGGAAAATAACTTACACTTGAAGACCGTGGGCAGTCATCTAATTTTGTTGAAGCAGTGTCTAGTAACAGAAATCCTCCAAAAATGTGGCGTTAATCTTCTGAAGCTTTGGTGTGTGACAGGGGACAGGGGAGCACGAAATCAGAGGAGGCTTTCTACTTACAGAGATAAATTGGAGAGTACTCAGAGGTGACCAGCTGGTATCTGAAAGGCTGAAATGTGAAAGTAATCACAATAATTTAGCTGCATCAGTGTTCTTACAGAGCACTTGAGTGAGAACTGGAGCAGACTGGGTTAGGAAGAAGCTTATCTGCCAGGTCTGGGTTGATGCTTGTAGAACTGAGGGACAGGACAGATAGGCAGGTGTCATTTCTTCAAAGATTAAATTACATGTTACTGTAAACAGGTTGTGAAGAGGGGATTGGAAGGAGAATCTAACAAGAGTGTTCTGTTTGCTGTTGTTACGTGATAATCTGCAGAATTTGCTTTAGTAGAATATTTGCAAAATTGCGGATGGAAGACTCCAAACTTGAGTTTTTTCTGGTCTGCATCATCTCAGTAGGTTTTAACTTTTGACAGCACTTTCACTACAAGCTGAAAATTACAATTTGGTATTCTTTCCTTACTAGGTTTGGAATTAATTGCTCTTCAGAGCAAACCTCAGGATACCTCTTGTCTCCCAGCTTTAAAAGTGTCCGACATCGAGCCCAAAATCCCCTTCACTGTGCTGGAGACAACGCTCACAGGTTTGTGCCACCACTGTCTCATGTCCCAG
The DNA here is from genome assembly GCA_026261815.1 of Monarcha castaneiventris obscurior. Lineage (NCBI taxonomy): Eukaryota > Metazoa > Chordata > Aves > Passeriformes > Monarchidae > Monarcha > Monarcha castaneiventris. Next base: position 8,890,721 of record JAMPIT010000230.1, on the reverse strand, counting down.
AGAGCAGCACTGTGGGGTGGTTCCCTGGCTGCTGGCCCAGCTGTGGCCCCTTGCCCAGCACATGGACTGGCTTTGTGGCCCATAGCTGTGCTCCTTTTCCTCCAGCCCAGCCCCTCTGGGCAGACACCGCTGTGGATCCGCAGAGCCATTGCCTCTGAGGGGCAGCAGGGAACAGCCTCCCGGCCTTCCCAGGGCTGGCAGGAGCTCCTGATGGCAGCTCCCTGCTGCAGGCATGCTTCCACCTTGCCCTGCAGTCAAAGGAGGCCCTTGAGCAACCTCCCCACTTCCCAAAGGCTTACCCAGGTTGCAGAGCCCTTGGCAGCTGGTGCAGCGACCCTTCCTTACTGCAGTCCCTACCCATCTTTTACAGACTATTATATACAGGAGCTGTGGGGAAAAAAAAAAAGTTACTGTCATTCTTCATAACTTCAGTGCAAGTTTTTCCCTGCTTTGCTAGGGGTTTCCCTATGGATTGATAGGAGATGGTAGATCTGAATTTTGTTACAGTTCTGTCAACATTTTGCAGGTAAATACCATTCTTCAGTGTATGTCTAACAGACAGTTTTCTTCAAAAATTACCAGCAAGTGTCAAGACTATAATTTTGATGCAAAAAATGACCTGGTTTTGTGAAAATTCTAATGGCCTAGCTTAGGAAGAGTGTACAGGCAAGAAGCTGCTTTTCTCAGCTTTTGAAGTGATGAAGGCAAAAATAAGAGGGAAAAACTTACTGATATGTTCAGAAACAGATTACTACTTTTCTTATTTGAATGTTACCTCTAAAATAGGACCTCTGTTAGAAGAATTCTCTTTTTGAATTGTCCAGGTGTCCATTACCTTACCATGGACAGAAACAATAAAACCCCTTTGGTCCAGCATTCAGTATAATGTGCAAAATTTAAACAAGAAGTGGCTCTGAAACACCAACAGAAAATTATTCTTAATGAGAAGTTCTTGTAAGGAATCATTTTGCTTCTGTGTTTTTGTACTAGGAAGCTGCTGGTTATTCTTTGCTTTTGTTTTTTTATCCCTAGCTGATGAAATTCCTGTCCAGTACTGTGCTCAGCCAACCAATGGGGTGGTTTATTTCCGAGCTGTTTCCAGTTTGAATACACTTCCTGAGGAGCTCAAACCCTATGTGCCACTCTTCTGCAACGTTATTACCAAGTGAGAGGTTTACTTTCTTACAAGCTGAAGCAACAGGCTGTAATACAGCTTGCCAAAATACTAATATTGCTTTCAATAATTCCAGCATCTGTTCTTAACATAAAAGCGAAATGCTGATAAGTTGGTTTCCTGCAGAAAATTGTCTTCTTTATTCCTCGGAGTTGCCAAATTGTTTCCCTTTATCCATCACTCTCTGCATTGCCTCTTTGCCCAGCATCAACACAAGCATTCCCTCAACAGATTGGAAAATTTCTATAATGAAAAATAGCCTAGCAGAGATTAAAGTTTTCACTTGAATAGACTTCTGGTCCAGTTTTGCTATGTGGGGACAGAAACAGTGACTCCATCACAGGGGAAAGAGGAGCAAAGAGCAGAACAAGTGACCTGGGCTTGGAGGAATATGTTCTTTCTATTAATAAGAACAGTTCATGTGATGTTAATGTAGTTCATATGGATGTTGGGAGCGAGCCTGCACATAAAGCATGCTTTTTAATATAGCATTTTAAATTAATAGGATGCCCTTATTGAAAAGCTTGGTGGAAAGCATTTATAAGTCATGAAGTATTATGTTTGCTTGATAATGGCCGAAATTGTTTAGTTGCTAAATTAGTATTGTCCTAAACAGACTACTTTACAAATGCTACATGGATTTTGGTTTTGACATAACACTGGAAAGGGAAACAAATCTCTTGTTTTTCACAGGATGGGATGTGGGGCCCTTGATTACAGGGAACAGGCCCAGAAAATAGAACTAAAAACAGGTGGTATGTCTGTCAGCCCACATATCATTTCAGATGATTCACACCTGGATGTGTATGAACAGGTAAATTAATCATAACCTTGCAGATGTTATGCTTGCAGTAACAATTGTGTAGTTAAGGGTCAGTCAGGGCTTCCAGGGAGAGGGTCAAGCTAATGTGCATTGAAAACTTTGTGCATGAAAGGATTCCTGCCTTTTTGGTAAGATATAAATGAGATAATTATAGTAACTTAGTACTTTGTGTTAAGGGGAGTGTTTGATGTGGGTGTTCTGTCTAAGGCAGTGCTTCACTAGCATCTGTCACCATATTTTTGAGTGCTCCAAAATATTTTGGAAGCGGAGGGTAGGGGACAGAATGGTGTGGTGTTGCACTTAGAGATTGCTATTAACGTGTTACGTCACTGTTTGCAGCATCATTAAATCTGTGTGTTGGGCGTAACAGTTCTGGCAGTATTTTTTGAGATTTTCTCAAACTTTCTGGGGGTCTGCTCCCTATGGATCCTGGAGTTAAATTAGGGGGATTCCCTGGAGAAAGGTGCACCCTAGAACAGAACTTGTACTAAATGGGAAAAAATGTGAAGTTTTGTTTCTGTACTGCTGCTTTCTGTTGAGAAAAAGGAATTGAGGAATAGCCAGGCTTGCTTTGCTAGAAGAGCAGTCACATTTAATGTCTGCTCTGATTTCAGTAGCACAGCCTGCATTAGAGTGATTTTGTGATGTATAGCATTAGGGTGGCATCATTACATCACTTCCATGAAAAGTTACTGTGCATTTCTTGGGCCAGTGCTGTGGTTGTCTTGTGTGAAGGGTTTTTTGTGTTTTGTTTATTTTTTCCTTCAGGGTGTGCTCTTTTCATCTCTGTGCTTGGATAGAAATCTGCCAGACATGATGCATTTATGGAGTGAAATATTTAACAAGTACAGTACATTGGGTTTTGTTTGTTTGTGGGTTTGCATGTGTTTTGGGGTTCTCTTTTTCACTCTTCCCCCAGCCATTCTCCTCTTCTTAGAGATCCTACTTTGGGATTTATTTTCATAATTCTATCTCTAATGTCTTTCTAAACTTATGTATTGCATCAAGAGCATGACTGTATAGTGGATTAAATGGACAAGCAACAGTTTAAAAGCACTTTGTTGAACTCGGGATGATGAATGATTCAGTACAATAAATTTCATTGCTGTCCTTTTGCATGAGACCTGCTTCTATTCTTTTTCAGCCCAAGATTTGAGGAGGAAGAACATTTCAGAGTGCTGGTTAAGAAGACTGCCCAGGAGCTGTCAAATGGCATTCCAGATTGTGGGCATTTATATGCCTCTATTAGAGCCAGCAAAAACCTTACACCTTCTGGAGAGCTGCAGGAAATGTTCAGTGGGATGGATCAGGTGAGAAGTTAATAATGCCCTTCAGCAAGGTCCAAATCCTTGACTGTGGAGTTACAGGCTGTTTTTTGTTAATTCTTCCTGTTGATTTAATCTGTGGTCTTTCTGCCTTCCCTTCCTGCACAGGTGAAGTTGATGAAGAGAATAGCAGAAATGTCTGATATTAAACCAATACTACGCAAACTACCACGCATTAAGAAGTATTTATTAAATAGTGACAACATCAGGTGAGTTCCAGCTAAAAGGAAAAGGGGCATTTTGGTTAAAAAGAGACCATGGCCTGTGAATGTGCTTTTCTCAGTACACCTCATGGTGTACTGGAGTTTTGTAAAGTGGAGTGTCTGTGGAAAAACTACAGAAATGTTAATTTAAATTCCACCTGCTTACAAAGTGGTAGCTATGCTAGCTCATTTTGTTCAGTTTTTAAATGGTATGAGAGACTTAGAGCAAATTTCATAGGTAACTGTTGTACCCAAAGCTTGTAAGTGACCTGTGCAATTTTACAGAAATAGTCAAAAATCTGCCTATTTTTGCCCCTTCAAGGTGCTCATTAGACAAATACTGCTACATTGTGTTGGAAGAGTTGAATATAATTGGATTTTTGTTTTGCTACTAAAAGGAAAGCAGTGACATTCTGAAACCTGCTTTATGCATATATCGGAAAAAGTAAAGAGAGCACATTAAGGTGTTCAATGTCAGATGCATTAGTTCCATAAATGGGTCTGTTTGAAGTGACAGAAATTGCAAAATTTTGGTTTTTGAAGCATGAAATAATAAATGAAATTATGTAAATATCTGTACTGCTCAAAACCATGGTAGGGCTGCCTCTACAGAGAGGATACAGAGGGCATTATTTTCTTTCAGAGACATTTTTATTTGCAAAACTGACCTAGTCCTGTCTTGCGCACAGAAGTGGTTTGACAGCTGCTGCTCAGCTTTTGGTCTGAAAGTGTACTACGTCAAGCAGAAGAAAAGCAATTGGACTGTATGTTTTTTTTTTTCACATCAGATGCTAGATTGAGTATTTTGCCTTTCTCTCTGTTAATGATATTCAGAGATCACTGATCTAACATTCTGATGATTTAATAGAAAATGTTTGGAAAGACAAAGTGCTACAAATTATAAAAGACTCTCTGAAAACACAAAACCATATTTAAAAACTTGATACTTGATATTTTTGACAGATGTTCAGTGAATGCAGCACCTCAGCAGATACCAGAAGCATCTAAAGAAGTAGAGAAATTTCTAAAGGGCATAGCTAGAAGTAAAAAAGAGAGAAAACCTGTTCGTCCCCATGTGATTGAGGTGAGAAATTGTCATTTGTGATTAGGGCATCAAATACAGTTGGCTTGATCATGCCAGTACCTTTGTGCCACCAGAAGTTTGAAATCAGATACTGTGTCCATACAAAGATGTCTGAAGAAGTCTGCCAGTCATCTCTGTGCTCAGCTGCTCTGTGTTTTGCCATGGACTGTCTTCACTGCAATACAGTGGACGATAGAAATTCTGTAGATCAGCTGTTAAGCCTTACCCGTGGGGTTACTGCTTTGGTGTGGGATGTGGGAAAAGATTTTCTTCCTTCTCCTTTTGCATAAAACTAACTTCTTTTTAGCTGAGCTTTACTTGAAATGTTGGCCAAAAGCAAATAGGGCATGATGTGCAGTTCCTCAGTTGCATAGGAATGTGTTTTGTTATGGTGTTCAGGACATTTGGCACAAAATATGCCTGGTTCAGTGGAGTTGACAAAGGATCTGCTCTGTCACTATGCAAATCTGTCTTAATTTCTGATGAGACTGGAATAAGCTCCCAGTTCCCTCCCCATGAGTGAAATGATAGTTTGTAACTTTATGGGCCTCGTTTAATCTGGGTCTTGATGGCTCTCAGTGCCAGATTACTCTTACAAGGAGATTAATTTGGCATTTGTGTAGGAAATATAAAGAAGTAATTGAGTATGTTGCTTGTGTTTGTGAAGGCGTGGTTTGATGATTGCCTTAAACAAGTTTGAGTGGAAGGGATTGCATTTGTAGTAGTCTTGGTCTAAATTTTTAAATCATCTTTTAATATGAGGACTGGCTCTCTTTTAGAAATCTTCAGAGGTGAAACCTGTGGGAAGTGAAATGGTTACTGGTTTGCAGATCACAAGGAAATTAGTTAATGTAAGTACATTGTTGGTGGGGGCTACTGGTATTACAGGGCTGTTACTGATGTCATGGTCCATTTTAAGCTGTTACAGAAGCACAGCACAGAAACATAATTCATGCCCTTCAGTTGCACAACTGACCATCAAACTTAATCACTTGCAGTTAGTCTCTTCCTTTCCTTGGTCTCCTCTCTAAATTATTCTGAGTGTGAATGACACCTGACAGAAGAAAATTTGTGAAAATAACATCTGTGTTTGGCTACAGGAAAGAAAAGTATACCATGAGCTCTCCTTTTAGAAGAGAGGAGCAGGGAGAGCTCAGCCCAGGTTTTGCCTGCTGACCAGTGCTGTAAATAAACTGCTCTGCTTGGCCCAGCCAGCCAGAGTTGTGTGAGGGGCTGGGGATGGGGTTTCTGAATTTATGAAAGGATGGGGAGCTCTGGAACAGTGTCACTGGAGGTGTGTAAGGGTCTGCTTGTGCTTAAGTGAGTACACAAGCAGATGTATGTGTGGAAGAGGCAAACAACGAGCTCTGCAGAGGCCCAGAGACGTGAAGAGGACTGCAAGTTTGGAAGTGGGGTTGTAAGGAAGAATTGAATCTATTGCAGGGGATGTTTGAGCAGGAATTTATACTACAGCTGCAGTCATAAATAGTTTACTTTCTCTGTGGGTTACAGTTTCTGACTCTGTTTTCAATGTCTAGAATTTAGTGGATGGATTGGGATACGATATGGTGACCATGTACATGTGTGACACAAGTGGAGAGTTAGGAACACGTGTTTCAATCAAAGTAAATCCTCCTTGGTAGTGATCCAGACTCCTTGGTAGTGATTCAAAATACATAGCACTGAGAAGTGGGGCTGCGAGGATGGGTAGCTGATGTATAGTGTCCCTCTCCTGTAGTTTTCCAAGGCAGTTTGTGCTGAATTGCTGATACAGGCACAAGCAAAATGTCACTGGTTGCAGGGTAGGATAAGTGGCAGCTTTAGCATTTGTGTGTCTGTATGAATTTCCCAGTTCTCGGATAAATTGTCTCCTCTGCTAACTGTGACAATAACGTGTTCTTCTCTTAGGATCCTACTTTCAAGCCATGCCAGATGAAGACCCATTTTGTGCTTCCTTTCCCAGTGAACTATATTGGGGAATGCATTCGAACCGTTCCCTACACGGCTGCAGACTATGCCAGGTGAGCTTCTCTGTGCACTGCACAGCACAAAACAAAATGGAGAGGGTTGGGCTTACTGCAGAAAATGGAGTGTTAGTAGAAAATGATTTGCAGTGCATTTGTCACAAAATCTTTACAAAGCAACTGTTGCATGGGCCCAGAGAAGCCCTGTAAAGGCTGAGATTAAGTAATGAGGGGCTGCTATCCCCTACCTTGGAATAAACAGCCCTGACTACTTGGATGTGTCCTGAGCTGACAGTCCTACTGTATGTAACAAAGCTTAGTGCTGCTCTTACAGTGATGTGACATTATTCAGCTGTTACTAAATACTGAGTACTGCTATCATTACTGTTGTAGATTACAAGCAGTGCATTGCAAATGGGGATCTGGGTGGGCTTTAGAGGTAGTTGAGACCATTACTGTTGTCCAGTTCACATCTTCACTGCTTCTGTTTCTCATTCCAGCCTTCGGATTCTTGCACGGTTGATGACAGCTAAGTTCCTACACACAGAAATCAGAGAGAAAGGAGGGGCTTACGGTGGAGGTGCTAAACTTAGTCCCAGTGGCATATTCACATTCTACTCCTACAGGTAACAGTGGGTTTTTCTTACCTCTTGGTGGCTGAGGGGACCACTGACTGCATTTGGATGTGTCTTATTCTTGACTTCATTGTAGCAATCTTTCAAGAAGTGGTGAAATAAAAGGGGTGAAATCAAATTATTCAGTGCTGATGGAGTTAAGATTGCCTAATAAACCCATCCTTGCTTTGTCTTGTGTCCTTGGGAAAGCTTAATTTATCTCTCCTGGTAACAGCCACTGCTGCACCTCTGCACTTCGGTGTTTACTGTCTCAGTATCAGATTTATGTAAAAACTGGCTTTCACTTGTTTATTTCTGGGTTAAGGAGGCCCTAAAAAAGGAAATGCAAGACTACTCTAAATTTGAGACCATTAAGTAGAATGGTGATGTTCCCTAAGGTTCTGAGTTCGAAAGTATGCAGCGTCCTTCAGCGACTGGCTGAAATCATCAGAGATTCAGCAGAAAGCATTGCTGGTGATGAGCTAGAACTGCTTGATCCTTCTTTTCTATTCCTCTTTTTTGCCAGTCCAGAACAGTTACCTCGTATTTGGCTTACCAAGGCACTTTCAGATGAAATTTGAACTGGAGGTATTGTAGTTGTAATCCTCCCTAGAAATGTCGTGTGGATGGAGTCCTGGCTTCAGTCGTTTTCCTAGCCCAAAGGCAGCCTGGCACGGTGCTTGGTTGGGATTCCTAACTGAGGTTTCAGCAGCCTGGCCTTTCTGTGAAGCTTCAACATGGTAGGACTTGTCCTGGCAGTAGTCCTGAACTTGCCAGCAGTAGTTAACCTGTGGCACCTGTTTTACAGAGAGTAAAAACAGGTGTGGCAAGAAAAGCAACTGAGAGAAGATAGGGGATATCATAAATATTCCTGGTGTGGGCAGTAATGGCAGTGCTGCTTTCTGAGCCCACTGTGAACAGTGCTGGCTTACCTGACCTGCTTTTATTACACCACTTCTCTCTACACTGTCTTGGAGCTACTTTTAGGCAGCTGAACTTCTGCACCTGTGTATCTAGAATTCCAAATCTGCTTCATTTGTAACACTGTTTTCTTATGGAAAAGAAACACAAAACCAAACCCCAAAACCTCTTTTTGTACTACAAAAAAAAAAGGAAGTTTATAATTTGTTTTTCCTTGTGTATGTTTTTGTGATGCGTAGTAAATTATAAATGAATTGAGAACAAAGGAATTTTAGTTTTTCATTTTGTAAGACTGAAGTAATTATTAATTTTTATGTTTTTTCTTCTAAGAGACCCAAATTTGTTATCCACTTTGAAAACATTTGAAAAAGCAGTTGAATGGGCCAAATCTGGAGAATTCACACAGCAAGATATTGATGAAGCTAAACTAGCAGTGTTTGCTGCTGTGGATGCACCAATAGCTCCTTCAGATAAAGGTACATTCTCATCATCCTCCCAGGGCTGTCAGTGTTTATTTAGTTTCTAGTTCATGTTTAAAGGGAAGAAAAGAGTTTGCTAAACTGTGTCAGATGATAAAATTTGTGTTTGGCAGATGAGACATGATGGCAGTTTCCATCAATCAGTTGGTTCCTGTAGGTCCCTTTCAGAAACACCTCATGCACCCAGGCTTTGCTGAAGTTTTGTGTTCATACTGCTCCTCTGCGTCAGATGGAGGTAGATTGAGGAAATTACTTTAGGTTTGGAAAGCATTAAATGCAGACAAATGAAAAGAATTACTGGTCCTCTAATTCAAAAAGAGATGAGGGATTATTTTCCTGACTCAGGCATATTGACTGTGAATGTCACTAGCCTTTTGTGCATATGTTCTCTGAAGAAGTTACAGCACAGAAGGCTGCTGGGGTGGAGGGTGTTATCTTCTTTGCAAATCTGCACACTCATGATGCCTGGGTAGTATCTTCACATCTTTTCAGTTTACTGACATGTAGCTTTGCTTTCCTCACTTCTTCCTCTCCCTCGTCCTCAGCTGAATTTCAGTCCAAAACTTGCCCAGATAAATAAGTTTCCTTCCTATACACAAAGGAATTACAAGGTTAAGATCAGCATCATTTTCAAAATCTGCTTGTATTAACACTAACTTTTTAAACAAGAACACTTCAAATTCAGCTTTTACCTGACAGAATCTGGTTTTGGTCTGGGCAGTTAAAAAGCAATTGGTGTGAGGTGCACATGAGTGCAGTGCCTGCATGCTGGGTGTTGGTGTCGGTGAGGGATGACGAACCTTCTTTGGCATTTGAACACAGATCTTAACAGAACACTGAATAGGAGAGCTCTGTTCCAGAGGGCTGGGAATTGGTGCAAGGAACACCTGTCCCTTCATGCTTTTGAGTCACTGGGCCCTGCATATGGATGTGAAAACCTTACCTGGCTGGGAAGTTAGCCCAGCCTTGGGCAGGAGTTGACCCAAGGCCTCCCAGCTACCTTTATTTCCCTGACAAGCAGCTTTCCTATTATTATTTCAGAGTTCTCTGGTTGTTCAAGGAGCCTTAATATTAATTTTAGTATTAAAATGCTGTAGGCAAGTATTTCAATGAAAGCATTAAAGCATTTGTATGCAGATTTCTGTGTGTAGTAAAAAAAGGTGATCAAACCTTCACATTGCACGTATATCACTACTGGAAATTAAAAAAAGTTCTAAAAATAGAAGGTTCATGAAACAGTTTGTTTAAAAAGTTTTAGAACCCATACTCTTCAGAATGAATTATGTCCAAGTTTCCTGGACCACCATTATGTTCAGATTTTTGACAAAATAAATCATTTGCCAGTATAATTTTTTTCCTAAATAGGAAACAGTTACTACCTCACCCCGGTTTTAACTTAAAATGCTTGATTCAGTTGGATATTCTGTCAGAACAGTGGTTTGATGGTTGTCTGTCTCTATTCCTTTCCAGCACATGTTCCTATCGTAGTTTGCTCTTACTCCTGCACGTCACTGGGACAGATTCCAGTGCACCAGTGCAGTATGTGGTTTTGTTTTCTTTTTCCTAGGAATGGGTCATTTCTTATATGGGATTTCAGATGAAATGAAGCAGTTGCACAGAGAACAACTTTTTGCTGTCAACAGTGATAACCTGGTTGATGTATCTAACAAGTAAGCCTGTGCTCAGTTGTCATATTTATCACTGGATTTCTTACCTTGGCCTTTCTTACTGCTTTCAGTATTTTCTTCTGTAACCTAGAAAAGGATATGTTAATTATATCCTGCTTATTGCATGTGTAGCAGTGACTCCTACACTCTGAATTTGTGGGAGATCAGGTATGATTTACTTTTGAAAGGTCCAGAAACTGTCTGGAGCATTGAGTGCACTCACTATATGAGCTGGTTCTACTCCACTTGTAGCATTCTGAATTCCACTGTAAATATAAGAATTCCTGTATGGCCAACTACAGGGTTAAGGAGAGACTGTTGTGGTAACTGGGCAAAACACAAGTTGGATGTAACAAAGGATGCTCTTCCTGAGATGGGAGTATTTTTAACCTGTATAGCAGAGCTATGGTTAGCTGAATGTAGCAGCTTCTCACTTGTTTATGGGTTTTTCTTTTTTTTTTTTCCCAAGGTACCTTGCAGTTGGGAAGAGCACTCGTGGGCAAGCTGTACTTGGCCCAGAAAATGCAGATATCACCAAAGATCCCTCATGGGTCAAACGATGACTTTGCAGCTGACCATCCACAGAAAAGCCAATCTGTGTGACTACAGCATTAGGGGTTTTTTAGTAACTTTTAGCAGTGCTATGGTCCAGCTGAAATACTCACTGCTGTTTTTTAACAGTGTTCACCAAACCAGTTAGCAGCTCCCCTTCTCCAAATAACGATGTGAAAAATTTTCTAACCATACAGTATTTGAGAGCAAGAATTACATGCTCTGCATGGCAAAGACAGACCATAACCTTTTACCGAAGCCTCATTCTTCCAATCACACACGAATACTATATAAATGAAATATTTTTGTATATGTAAAACTCTAGTTTTAAATGGTGTTTTGTTTGAAATCATGTCTGCTGTTGGATATATAAAGAACTGTCTCTCATATTGACAGATTTCATTCTGTGGTGTGGTAATTCCAGCTGCCTTTGCATAAGCCACCTCCAGCCTGAGCAGTCTGTTGACAGTACATCCCACCAAGCTGAGAGTGCAGTGCAGTGGGCGAATCCTTATTCTGTATAAAAGTTCAGTTTAGCTTGACAGTTTGGGCAACATCCAGTCAGATTTTGGTATGCCGTGACTTAATATTTACCTTGTTGTCACAGTCCAGTTAACATCAACTGGCATGAGAAAACAGTTTTGGCTGTTTGTCAGCCTCATTACCCTTTGTCATCAGTATGGGAGGGGGGTGTTAATAATCTTAAAGCTCTGAGAAAAAGGAAACATGAAGCAAGGGCCAGGTTACACCCCTCTGAATCTCAGGTTGCTAAAGCTGCTCCTCCCCATTCCCAAATCCAAGAACTAGTTTTATCATTCCTGTACAAGGAGAAAGGATTCCAACTCCTAGCCTACTCCTGAAGCAGCAGTGAAAAACACAATGAAAAGCCCTGCTGTGATTACTTCCTGCAGGGTTAGGGAAGGAAAAGGGGTGTTTCTTTTTTCCTTCACTGGTTTGTATAGAGAATCCTTTAAATGCTATTTTCCCAGTTGTTTAAAAGCAAGTGAACACACATGTGATGTTTGCAACAGTATTTTATTTCACTTCAGAAACATTAAGCACATCCTGTAACTCAACACAAAACCTAGCCATCTACACTTATTTTTGGGGTGTAAGTACTCTGAAACAAAGTGCAGTAGATGAGTAACTTACGGAGTGCATAGAACGGTGTTGCACTTGCTTGTTAAAGGGCAGTATCAGTTACTGGTGTTTTCCATTAGATGCAAGGGTTTGTTTCAAACATAACACACAAACAGGACAAAATCTGTGTGACAGCTGAACGTCTTGTTTCACATAAAGTGCTGGAACAATAATTTAAATGTTACAAAACAAAGCTGTAACGATTCTAAAGCATTGTTACTCACAATGTGCATCTATGACAACAATCTAAATGTGGTGTGGTTAGATGGCTCCGGTCTCAGCCTCCTTTGGGAGCATGGCCACGTGTTCCAGCTGGCCTGAGTCCGACACATCGTAGCTGGTCTTGTACTTGGCCAGGATCTTCATCAGCGGTCGCAGCTTCAGCCACCACTGCTCCTTGGGAATCCTGTGTCTGGGGGGGAAAATAGGGAGCTGAAATTCATGTGGGATCAGGCACTGACCTTCATGAGACGATGTAAATGCTCACCCAAAATGAGGAGAATCAAGGACACACAATGCCAAAGGAATGAACAGATCTTACTGGAAGAGGTTAGGCATAACAGCAAATTTGGGACAAAAATGCTGCCCCACTGAACTGAAACAGAAGTAATTCTAGACCTCAGGGCAAAGGCAATCACATGAAAGTTATTTAACAGGACAGCAAAGTCCCAGACTTTACCATGAGACTCTGAAGTGTAAGGGGGATGAAGTAAAAGCACAAAGGGAAGAGAGAAGTGAACAATCCAAGTGGAGCTGGGAGAATGCAGGCCCAAGGCAAAAGCAAAGGTGTTGGGCAGTGTTTGAAGTGGTACAAGGTGAGGTGTTTACCACCAGGCAGTGCATACGTACACAAAGTCTGTTTCACTCTTGAGCTCAGCCACAGGTTGGAAAACAAGGTTGCGCCTCCGCATTCCCAGCAAACAGACTGAATCATCGGTATTGGCAAATACTTTTCCTAAAAAGAATGAAGTCATTCAGCATCTTCCTTATATGTACAAAGGCAAACAGCATTTTTTTGTAATTAAACTGAATCAAAAACTTAGAGTAGCTTAATTTCAGCTACTGATTATTTAATAGAATGATAAAACATCAAATTAGTGCTTTAATAGGGTTAGATCTTCACTTTTTAGCTTAACTTTGGTGATTAGCAATGAAATTGCCGTGCAATTAAGCAACAAAAGGATTGAATTTTAGCATCCAGTTTTAACATAGATTTTAGGAAACAGTGCTTTACAGAAATTCCCAAAGAAGGCATATTACCTTGTTCTGTCTCCCATGAGGGCAGCATGAAATAAAAAAGAACAGATGTAACTATACAAGCATCAATTCCTGCATGCATGAAAACCTGCAGTCACACTGGCTATTTTGTTTAAGAAGATGGTAAAACAGCTGTCAGAATTATTGACCTCACTCAAGTGGAAATGCTAGAACAGCAGGAAGCACAGCAAGGCACTACTGAATAATAAAGACACCAAGAGGGGAAGAAAAATGTTGACTAACAAACATTCGTATGTTTGCAAAGTGGAGTAGTCTTACATACTGATAGACAATCAGAGACAGTAACAAGAGACTGCACCAAACATTTCTGCACCTTTCCGGTAGGTTTCTTTCAGTTTTTTGGAGATCCACTGCATAGCTTTTGCTGAAATTTTTGTCCCAAAATTTCTATCAAATGGCGAAGGTGCTCCACCCTGTGTGAAAGTTGAATTCTGGGTTAGTTTATCAGACCAGGATTAGTGTCTGTTCATCACTTATCTCTGCTAAGGGCCTGCTCTACCTCTTACTTCTACTTCCCTCACTTAAAAAACAAACCAACCAAAAGCCCCACCCAATAAATCAATCTAAGGTGTTTAAAATTTGTGTTCAACACCTGTAGAATTCTCACAGAAGCAATACTACTTCTCACTTATAAGAATGGAGGGGACTGTGCACTTCCCTCCACCTCAGCCTTGGTGATGAGTGTAGCCTAATCAGGAACTCCTTTTGCCCACTAACAAGCTGCTTAGTGAGATAAAGAAACGCAGATAACACACGCCAAAGGAGTAGCTGCCTTCTGTCTCTTCCACAAAAACATCCCTTTGCACAGATTTTCTTAATGAAATCTCTGCTCTTCCACTGTTCAAGAGGCAGATACATTATGGATGGGCAGGTAAGTGTATTATGAAGAAGGTATTACAATTAATTACAAGACAAAAAGTGGAGTATTTACTTATATAGACAGGAGAGGAATAAAAATGAAAATCATAAAGAATCTAGTGCATTTTTTCCCTAGATTTTTCAAAAGGGTTTGCAATAAAATCAAATGCTAAAAAAACCATCTGAGTTGCCTACAAACAAAAATGCACTCTTTTTTTCCTTAATCTTGAGTCAGACTTGTTTGACATACTTGAACTGTGTATGTACTTTGTGCATACGAAGGTAGTCTTGTCTGTAACTTTAGGGTTCTATTTACCTGCTGCATATGACCCAATACATTTTTTCGACAGTCAAACACTCCTTTTCCTTCTTCAGAATACAGCTGATAAATGAAATCAGTTGTGTAGTTCTCATTGCAGTTCTCATTTCTGTAACAATTAAGGCCAGATAGTTAGCAAATTTACTGTAATGCACTGGATCTCTTCACAGCTACTGAATGACAAGTGTTCTCCCCTTTCTTGATAGCAGTAATCCTGGCTTGGACATTTTCATCTCATCACATATACTCACTTCCATGTAACAAGCTCATGATTTTTAGGATTTCTATAGCAAAGGTCATAGTGTATGTAACACACTACTTTTAGTAAGAAACAATCTAGAATAAAAGACAAAACACGATGAGAAAATAGACTGAAAATAGGATAAAGTATTAGAGCAAATATGTTTACACAGAAGTAAGTTTTGGACTTGAACTTCCAGACAGGTCCCACAACTGCCTTCTGGAGCAGCAGCTTTACTAAAAATCTCAAGTTAAAGGAATAAACAAGGAATATAGACTTGGAGTGTCATCCCAAGTGGCCAAGCAGCCTACCTGGCTGGGAATGCTCAGTATCACTGATGCCATCTATTACATCTGCTTTTACCTACCTCAGCACTAGACCACGCTGGATACTGGTTTTCATTTTTTCAGTCAAATGTTCCACATTCGCCTAGAAACAACAGAAGTATTTTTAAAGGTCCATGCAGAACTCTAAAACAACCTTAATGAGCCTACATTTCCTGAGAACTTCTGTCAAATATTCCACGAAAAGCATTATGTGCAAATTCAAATTACTGAGATTTTTGGAGATTCAGGATAGCATACTGTGCATGGCTATTCATCTTGGGTTAAAACTAACAACTTTCTCCACATCAGAAGTAACAGATTTTATTAACTCAAAGGTAGTTTTTATATACTATACTGCTACAGCATCAAGCTTGATATACATAAAAATACAGAAATTGCCACTGAAGTTCACAGCCTGCCCTTACTTCCAGTCCTGCCAACAGCCCAGTGGGGATAAGTTCTGATTCACTTCACATCTCTCTGCTTTTCAGGAAATAAATTTCTATCCTTTTAGCTTTGTATTTGTCCATGACTGCAGCTAGCACTGACTGCCTCAGAAGGGTAAAATCCTCACAGTAGACAAGTATCCATTATCAGTGTATGTACTACACCATAATCCATAATCCTTAAAGCCTGAGGGCTTTATTTGGTAACACCTCCAGACATGCTCTGAATAGCTGTGGTAATAGAGTCAGTATTTAATAAACCTGACATGCTGGTCAGTTCCTGTCCTGAACAGCCTTCTAACACAATTCTCCCATAATGAAAAAATACTCTTCTCTTGTTTTTGGCTTTATTTTTAAACTACCCAGGTCTATTCATTTAATTTGAATTTCAATTTCAGTCAGAAGACTAAAAATGAAACAATCCATCTAGTAGTGCTTAATGGCCAATACAATTATTTTTGTCATTTTACTGAACTTGGGTGTCAACAGTAACTGTGTCTCCATTCCTTTATACAATGTTACAGCACAGGAACTGGCATGGCAAGTGCAGCTTTCAGGCCCAACCTAAGCTGAGCCATCTACTTCAAGTGAACACATCATGACATATCACATCACAACAACTGTAGGATCTACTTAAAAATTAGCAAAAGGTGGTGAATACCTGGAGCTCTCTGATATCAAACTGCTCCTCGAAGATGTAAGCAGCATCAGCCCCTGCTGCCAGGGCGCCCATGTTGGCCAGGTAGCCGCAGTAGCCGCCCATGGTCTCGATGATGAACACGCGGCGCTTGGTGCCGCTGGCCGACTGCTTGATGCGGTCACACGTCTGCTCAGAGACACGAGAGCCTCAGTATGCACTAAAACCACTGCTTTTTTACATGTCTGTGTGCCCTGCAACTTTGTGTCGCTTACGGGTAACAAAACAAATTAAAGCATTTATAAAAAATAAATCTTTTAAGGAATTCCAAAATGGTATAATCCACGTAACTGTAATAATTACCAAATCAAGTATTTCTTATAAATAATATACTGAACACCAGAGTAAAAATAAAATGTTTATATACTAGCAACTCTTAAAATCTACTTGCTTCCTGCAAATACTGAAACAACTATTCATTTTGGTTTGTTTGGCATTAAACAGTTAAGTATTTGTGTTTTCTAACACAGATACAAATAGATATAATGCAGCTTTTTAATGAAATGTGGTATGAATAAACTTCTCCTCTTTAACTCCATTAATTACTTAAGTTTACTTAGTATTGATATTAAAATTCACTATATTCCCATCTATACTAAGTTTCTTAAGTCCTTAGCATGTATTGCCCAATTACTTTCCAGTAATGATTTCCACATAAATATAATTAATTCTTTCAAGCACTACTGGTGCATGTTTTAAAATGTTTTTGGTTTTTTATTAACAGGTACATACTTACTATAAGAAGACTGCAATCTCCACTTGCATTTACTCTGACCAGCATAAGGAATGTTCTCTACAATGAGATCTGTTGCTTACATCAAGCCAATTAACAGCAATATTTATTAGAGCTGCCTAAGAGATGTGGCAAATAACAAAGACAGAGGCAATCTCCAGTGTGGCAAGACCCAGGAATCTTAGTAAAACATTGTAACTCAGGAAAATACAGAAACTTAGAAACTAGCTTACTATCCACCTCTAGGTTTTAATAATACTCAAAAATCTATTTGACAAACTCACCTCCTGGAATGAATTTTTCTACCATTCAAAGTTTCGGAAATCAAGTAAGAGAAATAGATCCTATTTTCTTGTCTTAGAAACAAATAAATAAATAGGATATACCACGTTTTGTGACAGGAAGAATTCTGTTAAACTGATGTACTGTCCCAACTACCAGTTTAGTAAAAATGGAAGTGAAAGTATTGGGGAAGCTTGTCATCTTGCAACCTGAATTATGGTAACATTAAAAAATCTCCATGCCTTACTGATTTTCTGAATGAGTAACTGTAGGTGGTGTAATATTTGAGGTATTTCTGTTTCAGTTTCTTAAAACCAGAACCTTCATTCAGCTAACTGAAAATACTACTTCAGGTTGAAATTTAGATTGTGAGCAATATAGTCCTTAAAACCATGCCTAACAGATCACAGACAAATAATTAACTGACACATGAGAAAACTTAATATAAAAACTCTAGAACTTCTAGCATAATACAGTTTAATGCATTTAAAGACTAAGACCAGTGTATGCATGTATTTAGGTCAAGACAGCAAAAAACACATGTAATTTAACTTACACATATTTTATGTACTTGCCTATATGCACATTATGTGCTTACACACAGAAGTGCAGCATTCACGTGAATTTATTCCAAATATGGATATTCTGTTCTCTTAAGCAGAAAAGCATCTCCATAACAAGCTACATCACAAAAGTCTATGTTGACTTTCTATCAGTTTTTCAAAAATGACACTTTTACATGTCTTGGGTTTTACAGCACTTCACTTTCTCTTTCCAAACATTGTTTCAAGAAAATTTTTCCAGAATACTACAGCACTGAAACAATTTTAACTCATTTTTTAAAAGCTGCCTGCAACTGGATAGGTACTATGTGTTTAACTTATGTTGTAAAAAAATCTTGTCTTCAGACAATAAATAAATACACACATGCAGATTTCCACCATTTTTAGAGACTTAAAAATATTTGTAAACCCCAAGATTTCTAAAAAGGTTTTCCATCTGCTGGCAGTAGAATGAAATTTTCTGCCTTTTCAGAGTCTCCAAGTACTAGGCAAGGAGGTAAATTAGTCATTTCTTATGGGACTAATCACTTGAAATATATTTAGAAGGGTTTCTATCCTTGACTGTACAAGAGATGGAGTAAAAGCTTTCTACTATTCTTGCTTTCTCAGAATGACTGTGACAGAAATACCCAGATGTGAAATTGGCACAGATGGACTTTAATGAATCATTAATTCATACACTGCACTACAGGCTGGAAAAGCCAAACCTCAAACACCTGGTGCAGGTTTCAGACATCTTAAACAAGGCATGTGGACTCCTCCTGGAATTGCATTACTAGCTGAGCTTTCATATGAACTGATCCAGCTTAATGAAAAACCCTAATATTCAAAACTTCACCAGATCAAGTGTTCTACTATTAGCATTAACTAAACATCCTAACAACAATAAATAAAATTATAATATAAATATATTATATTTATATATAAAATATAAATAACAACAATAAAATTCAAAAGATGCAACCATTTTTTTTTTTACTGAGAGCACTACTGAAATCTATACAAACTGTAATTAAATTAGTACCAAAAATAATTAAGAGGAAGCAGCACTATATGCGATCATTTGTTGCCCCACTACGTTTTCATTTATCACTTTTAAAGGTGCATCAGCCACAATTAGCAGACTCACCTACTTCTATAAATGTCAAGCCAAGGGGGAAACAGCTAAAGGAGTGGTAAAGTACCCATGTCCTGCCTATGAACATGGGGCTACATGCTGTGCTCACACACCTTAGGACATATCACCCCAGGGATGCTACACTGCAGCTGCCAAAGGCCAGTCCACCCTGTTTTCTGACACAGCTCTTCCAGTTATCTACTGGAGCTTTCTCACTCTGTATGTAAGTAACACTACATAAAGCAGGAAAACAAACCTGCCTTTCCCACCCCCCTGGATCTGTAGGCTTGACTTTCTTGGCCAATCACTTCATAATTCGTTATATGGCTTGCTAATGATGGGTTTGATGAAAGAGCTGATAAGATTTACTCATCTGTTTGCTCATTTTCCTTTGTTGTGTCTTAAGCAGAGTAAACAGGACTGAAAGAGCTCATAGAACAGTTGTACTCAAGGGAAAAACGATGGCAGACTAAAACTAGAACACTGATTGTTCTGACTCTGCACTGTTTAGTTGAACATCGGTGACAGAATTAACTGCTTATACTATCCATGCATTTATAAGCACTTAATATATGTTAAACCTAATGGAGTCTATGGGATTGTTCATGTGTTTAGTGTTAATCTAAATGCTCTACTGCACTGAGCTCAGTCAATAGTTCATCCAATAAATGGGGCATTTATTTATGAAACATGCGCTTTCTTCTTTTACCTAAATAATACGTAAAATAAAAATGAAATCAAAGAAAGCAAAGTATTTTATTCTCAGTAAAAGCAAATACCCTAAGCACTAATGCAGCAGTCTTGAAGAACAAAACAGAGTACCCAAAAGTTAAGCATGCAACAAAATACTTTTCTAAGGTTAATCTTTAATCAGTCTTGGAAAACTTCTAAACTATTAAACCATTAAATAAATACAGTAACTGTATTATTTAAGAAAACTAGACATTTCAAGGTCATTAGGTATCCTTCTCTTATGCATTTTATCATCTTAACTTTTAAAAGGTGCGCAGTCTTACCTCCACAATAGCATTCAAGGCAGTGTCAGCACCAATGCTATAGTCTGTGCCTGGCACATTGTTGCTAATAGTAGCAGGCAACACACATATAGGAACTTTAAACTCCTCAAAGCTGGAACGAGCCTCGTAGAGCTGCAGACAACTTTCAAAGGCCTGAAGCAGTGGTACAAGTGTGAGTGAAACATTCCTTGTCTTTGGACTGCTCTGCTAATGACTCCTGGCATGTGATGGTAAATGTGGCTGTCCATTGGCCCAAGTAAACACAATTGGTGAGATTATTTGGGGGTGGAAATATCCTGTACATACCACAACAGTGCACTGGGGTTGCATTGGCACAATGCTCTTGAAGAAATGCAGAGGATTAGTACGAGTTAGTACAGACTGAAGGTGAAGTGTGCAAAGCAGAGGTCTGAATCAGCTGGGCAGGAAAGGATAGCAAGAAGCTAGACTGGAAATCATTCCACAAGAAGGGACTTAAAGAACAAAGTCTAATTCATGCTAAGGAGCTTAGAAAGTTAACTAGTAAAACCCTTGCAACTTGAAGAAAATGCTTAAAGAAAGATGCTTTTTAAAAAAACTATGTTATCCTAGAAAGTGAGACACACATCTATTTCCACCAAGTGAAAGGAAAAAAAGGTTCACCCATGCCTTCAGAGTTTCTATCAATGTCACACATCTACCTCTGTGCACACAGACTGAATGCAGGCTCAGAAAAATCCAGCAATATGTGCACATGGATGAGTTAAGAAAATCAGCCACATATAGTTCAAGGTTCTTTGAAAAGCAGTTGTAGGTCCTTAGAAAGATTCCAAACTCTACAAAATATGTAATCATATCAAAAGGATTAGGTGTTACTAGTAGCTGTCAAAACAAAGGCTAAGATTTTGCAGCTGTTTTAAGTAAACATTCGTTACATTATTCCAATTATTTCTTATCTAAACTAATCAGCATCTCTCATGATGTGTGGCAGTTTTTCCAACTGTCTATGTAATGGCTCTCCACCAGAAAGCCTGATTACACAGTTCACTATTTTTTCATCTCTTTCTCCCAGAAAGGACTGATGTTCACAGAAGTCTCATTTTCTTGATTTCTCAAATCGGTACAGGGAAGCAAACTATTGAAGATCAAAATTAAATACCTAAAGAGGTATCTCCAGGCATATCTGCACAGTGACTGATTTAAGCAACAACTTAGAAGAAAATTATGAGAAAACCCCCTACCTGTGAGAGTACTCGCTGGGCCTTTGTGCTAGACAGAGCAGATCCTATTCAGTGAGAAGATGGGATATTCATATCCGTAGGTGTATAAATGCAAACTGACTTTCTAAAAATCTCTCTCTTCTCACAGGTTTTGTAAATGCAACAGCTCAGTGCTATACCTTCAGTTTGAGGCTGAAACACAGCCTAAAAGATTGCACTTTCAGACCCAAAGAGCTGTGAATCAGTACAGCCAGGAACAACAAATGGGGGGGGCGTTATTTGGGATTTGTTTTTTGAGTGGATCAGGCTTCACTTAGGAAATTTCAGTAACTGCCCGGCCCAACTCAGTTCAGTCAGGCTGCTTTGAACATTTATTTTTACTAAAAGAATAAAGACACACAAAGTAACAGTGATTTGGTAAAACCACATGGTTTCCTGGAGATCCGCAGAACATGAGTTTCTCTAAAAAGTTTTCTATTAAGACTTCTGGAAAACCAAGTCAAAGGGAGATTCAGAGCAATAACTAATGTAACTGGTTAGTCTGCATTTATGCTATGTTAAGATGCAGTTAAGATATGTTTTACTTGCATTAAATATTGCCATTTTATTTGATGCAAGTGATTTCAGCCAACATATCCAATGACTGTACCTTCACCAAGCACGAGCATTAGATGATTACATGCAACGTCTTTGCATCACTGTGGCAAAATATGAAAATGCTTTTAATATATGGTCACTTAATTATAAAGGGTAAATAAGTGATCAATGGTTTTAATAACTGCTATGCTATTATTTTTTTTTAAAGAATTACTACAGTAAGGTCACAGAGGGATACTGCACTATGTTAATAAAATGGTTTAATAATTTCCTACCCTTTTACTGAATTTGTGTTACAAAAAAGGTTATTGCCATAACCAACATAACCAAGGATGCTTTATAAAAATTCATGCAGTCAAGCAAAGACTACTGTTTGTTGACTTTGCGTTGATCTAAATACAAATGGCCACTGAAGGTGATGGAGTTACTGCCCTTACTCTATACCAGCTGATACTAGGACTGAAGGAGATGAAAAATTAACAGCTAAAAATTAGCTAGTGGCCAGGGCTAATTTTCAGCTTCCTAGTTCAGAGTAATGCAGAGCCACATATGTTACTGGGAAGGTACAGGAGTCTGTGTTTTCCATGGGAAATGTGTGCAGGCTGCCTTAAGGCAATGTGACTGTAGCTTTCTTTGCTCCTCAGGGATGTTTGCTTTTTTTTCTCCCCACAAAACCAAATCATCAGTCTGTATCCCCTTTTCCTTTGGTGAAAGGAAAGGTAAGCTTGCCAAAGAAAACACGATAGCAAGTTTTAGCCTCTCTCTTTTTCAGGTTCCATTTTTCTAATCTAGCTGATACCTTTTCCTTTCATTTCCTCATTTAATTCTACATCTCCTAAACCAAATGAATTTTCTTCCATAATTTTTGTGGCTTATTCCTCTTTCCATCAAATTTCCTCTAGCCTATTAATAGTTTTTCTTTCCAAATTAAATGTTCATTCTTCCACTCTTCTTACGTTCTGCTGCTGAAAGAGTAACTTTTAATTTATTCTGCCTAATTACAGACGAGGATTCCACTTTTCAGTTCCACCTGCAAGATGTATTGTTAATGTCTCTTTAATCGCTATAAAGTAATCCAATTTGCATTTAAGAAGAGATTTCTACCCTTCATGGTTCTGTTAAAAAAAAAAAACCAACAAAACCTAAACCTAACACTTCCTGGTTTGTCACATTCCTGAGGTCTGATATCCAAAATAACATCCTATTAATTTCACTGAATTAGCAACATACTTGAGAATATAGGTATTTTTATTATGGTAGTTATTTTAGTGATGCTTCATTTCATAGCAAATACTAAGTTCATGTTCTCACCCTGCAATTCTGAAAGATTTACTTTGTATGCCTACATATATAAGCCTTAAGCATATCCTCTTCAGGTAGGAACATCCAGCTTTTCCCCTAGGTATTTTATATTTATGTTGTCATTAGCAGTTTTTCTAATACTCTGAAAACTGAAGTGAAAAATACAGTTCATTATAAATACAGATCGGTATTCAAAAGATAAATCGAATTTGAAGCCCATGTTTTAAAACAAAAATGGAAAAATTGAACATTTCAAAAGGGTCCCATAATCTATTATAGAATCTAAATTAGTTGCTGAGAAATGTATCCACTATGTATGCCTTTGTGAAGAGCACACTCTTAACTCATCTCTCATTCAGAAGTTATGTATCTGTTAAGTCTGTTTTTTAATTGTTATTTTAAAATGCAGAATTTTAACACATTTTATCAGCAGATGTTTCAGGGTACTATTTACATGGCTTGACAAGTTAAAACAACTGACAAGTGTCTAATGATGCCAAACAATAACAAGCCCTCATTACCAGCACAACTGTACTTACCTTACTAGAGGCAGGCAAGATCACACAAGTAAGAGCACAGAAAAACCCAATGTGATGACACTTTGGTGTTCAGAAGAGGTTCTACTGCTCTGAGAGCACTGTAAACTATGATGCATTTATTGACCTAACAGTGGTAAGAGGAATAAAAAACTATATATAAACTAGATAAAAAGGATATTCATGTCCACCTCCTGCTTTTGTTAGCACAGTCAATTGTATGATGTGTATTGAGCCTATCTGGTCTCCTTTAACAGATGCTACTGAACCTGATCTGAGCATGACACAAGAATGAAAGGATGTATTTTACCCTGGCAGTTTTGGTGAATCATGTTCAAACAATCAGAGCAGAAAACTGAAAAGACACCAAGCAGAAATGTCTCCCAAAAGCAAAAGTCTGCTCCTTCCCAAAAAAAAAAAAAATCCCTCAAATTTAATTTTCCACTCAACTGAATCTAAATCTTACAAAGACATTACTTTTCATATTTATTCCAGAGAAAAATCTAGGCAAAATAAAATGCAAAACAACAAGAAGACAGCCATTAGCAAAAAAAAAAAAAAGCTTTCGAAAAGTTTTCAACTACCACACTGAAAATATGGAAATAAGAACATTTTACCTAATGAAGGCAAATGATACTTAGAAACCTAAACATAAAGCAAACCATAGCAACAAGGAGAGACTGACTGACTATGATATAACTCCTTTGCATGAAATAACCTATAAAAAGAAGTCAGTTAGGTTAACAAAGCTTACGAAGGTAAGAGGAAAAGGAAAGAAGATTTTATGCACAATCATTTTACTCACCTTAGCTTGTGATCAGGCATTTTGGAGGGATATTTTTATTTACCAGAACTGGAAACAACATCAATATTTATAACCCAAGTTGTCTATAAAGAATACATTCAATGAATTTTAGTTAGCTTACAGTCTTATTCAAGGCAATACTTCAGGAAACTGATATTGCCTAACTGAAGGGTTTCTTTTGATGAAGATAAAATTTTAAAATTTATGTCGGAATGGTAAAAAATAAAAGAAGAAGAAAATTATGGCATTTAAAACTGGTATCATTTGAAGAATCCTTGAAATGAAAAAGCTATCATAATTAAAATTTTCAAAACATTTAAGTGATAAGGGAACTGTCATTTAATTTTCAAAAGCAACTTGAAACTCTTTCTGTCCAACTGACTACACTTTCTGTTCAACTGAGATTAGAATTAGAGGACTGAGAAATGGCTGGGGTTGGAAGGGACCTCTGGAGATCATCTAGTCCAACCCTCTGCTAAGGCAGGATCACCTGAGCAAGTGATGCAGGAACAATCCAGGTGGGTTTGGATTATCTCCAAAGGAGACTCCACAACCTCCCTGGGCAGCCTTCTCCAGTGCTCTATCACACTCAAAAGAGAAGTTTTTTCCTCGTAAGAGATTAAACATTCAATTTTTACTTTATGTTGTATTACTGGATTTGATTTTTAAAAAAATACTTTTTAACATGTCTCAGCTCCTTTTATTAAATCTGCTCTTAGCAGAATAAATGTAATTCCTATTATTAGAGAAATACGGATTTTACATACTCTGAGAAGAGTAAAGGTGTTACATAACTAAGGATCTCCTTCTCAACAGACCAACTTTCCTTCAGTGTTCATTGCAGCTGGGTGTACTGTGACTCTCCGTATAATGAGTACGGATTTTTTCCCCCTCTACAGTGCAAATGATCATCAAGTCTCAGCTTTAGCTTCCTTATACAACAGATATATGCCATCTTATCTTGCACTTTAAAAATTTAGAGGTTGTTGTAGTTTCAGTAGAATTTAATGCAGGAATTTGGGATCCCAGACTTTCCCTTTTTTACACTGGTGTCATGAATACGGCTATATCAAGGAACTGTAATTCCCAAGATTACATTTCCAAAGTTCTGGTCTACAAAAATATCCAGTTGTAGCCAATTGATGAAGTTTTAAACAACTGTTAGTATGTGCACACACCAGAGCAGACTTACATCAGTTATAGTGTTCAGAGCAGTATCTGCACCAATGCTGAAATCTGAACCCGGTACATTATTGGATACAGTTGCAGGAACCATAACCATTGGAACACAGAATTCGTCATATTTCTCCCGGGCAGCTGACAATTCCAGAAGTCCAAGGTAAGCCTGTTGGGCACAGGCATTGGGTGAAGAATTAGGATGAATAAAGTAAGGGCACATTTGGGAGTGACAAAATGGGAAGGGCCACAGGGGGAGCCATTTCTACCACAGCACACTTCAGCAAGTCACAGCACTAAAGAACCACTAAAATCTAACACAGACAAAAAAGAAAGCATTAGAAACAGGCATACATTTGAAAACAATACATAGAACATATGATCTCTTGAAAACGAACAACTTAGACACAACAAAGTGGTTTTCAACAAAACAAACTACTTTCCCAATCTTCAGGTACTATTACTCTTGATTTAAAAATCTTAATATTCCTGAATTAGGGTGACAGCTACCAGCTTGGACAAAAGCAATGAGCACATTCTTCTCTGCAAAGAGCAGGCAAAATATTTTCCTGAATCAAAATTTCAAAAATTAATTAGTTTTGTAAAACAAAGCAAACATGAAATACAGAAAAAAACCCCCACTTTTCTAGATCTGTTAGATTTTGAAATGCACTATGCGAGAAGAGTGGCTTAAATAAGGAATCATAGTGCAATTTCTACTAAGAGTCAACAACTTCTGCAAGTATGTTCTAAGAATTGATACAGTATAGACTGAAACTTGCACTACAGAAGTTATTAATTTATTTTAACACAAGGAACTATAATACTATCTCATCTCATTTATCCATTTATCCACATCTGTTTAGCAGTTCTAGTCACTGTCCTGAATGTCAGCTTTCCAGAAAACCACTGATGGACAACACTTATGATTTTAAACACTATTTGTGTGATGTATCAAATACAGCCAAATGCACCTTACATGAAGACTGGGTAAAAATCAAAACAGACTATTAATTTTGTTAGGAATTCTACTCTACTTAGACATAATTAGAATTTCAGTGTACCTCAAATCCACCAATAACCATAAGGGCGTTAATGTTGTTAGTGCGCATCTGGTCAGCAATCTTCTCCAAGTATTTTGCAGGAAGAGTACTAAAAATCATTAAACCAAAAGAAAAATAAAAACAATTTACAGACTCTGAAGCAGTAAGAACTAATTACTAAGCTGAAACCATAAACTGAGAAGGCAATGCGATGTTTTTTGTTTTACATATTTATCCATACAAGTAACTCTTCCACCAGACAACCAATAAGGAATCATGACAAGTGTAAAGAAACTGCAGTTCTGCAATCCTTTAAAGTGTAAGGGCCTCAGGAAATTCTTAAGTTGAAGTCCCAACTCCCACTCCTCAGAGCTGGTTCAGTACTATAAAGACACCCAAGTTGGAACACAGGGATTTGAACAAAAAACAAACTAAAAAAACCCCAATATATGAAATTTGAGGACTTAAAAACATTCTGTGAAGCAAAAAGAGCATGGAATCATACAGTGGTTATACAGAACACTACAATTCATCATATCAATTGACGAAAATATTGATGTTACCGTTTTGTACCAAGAATTGATCCTCCTTGACCAGTCCAGCCTCCAACATCTCCCCAGCTAATTTCCTTTATCTTTGAATAAAAGTAAAAAAGAAGATTTTGTTAAGAGGTTATCCAATTACCTCGTCTGAGTTGCAGCAAACACCATGTACTACTTCATGAAAAGCTGTTGGAAAATTCTGGACACAGACATCACTAAAACTGAAGGCAGTAAAGAAAGAAAACAGCATCAAGAGCTTAATTTCATTTCTCTTGAATTACTACCAATCCCTTTCCATTCCATTTGTTCTTTCTTCTTCCACACCAAGATGAACCCTGCCTCTGTGTTTCATATCTCCATCTTACTTTCACATCCTCTCCTACTGAATGTGAAGTACAAAAATCTAAACTGAGGTCTTTGATGTAACTTTTGGGATCTGTGGTTCCAGCCAGGCATAGAAATCATTAGTCTTGCATTCAGTTTCTCTTCAGTACACCAGCTGATGCTTAACATTTCAAAAGAGGGGAATAGAAGAATGGGGGTGGGGCACACACCACTTGGTAAGGCACACATGTGATACTGACCTTCCCTCTAGCGAACCCTTCAAAACCATCAATGACTGCAAATATTTTGTGACCTTCCGTTATGCCAACTCTCACTGCAGCCCTCACTGCGGCGTTCATTCCAGCTGCAGGGGCACCAACATTTAAAACTGCCACATTGAAATTACTCTGCAAGATAAAAATAATATTTAGTAAGGACTTTAATTTCTACACCATGGTTAATCTGTACATCATAAGCAGTTGCTAAATACTGGAATGCAGGAAAGGAGACTTCAAAGCCTCTAAATATGTTGAAAATTTAAAGTTAACAAGAAAGTGCAGACACATTTCCCCACTTACAGAATATCAAAGAAACAAACAATTAAAAAAAATGTTTATTTTTAAATAAGACTTTATCATATTTCCATTTGCTTTGCAAGTTAAGTTGTTCAGGTTTTTATATTCTAGCCCAGGTTTAAGAAACAGAAAACTGAATCACAGATGGTTTGGGTTGAAGGACCATAAAGATCATCTTGTTCCAACCCCCTGACATGGCCAGGGACACCTTCCACTAGTCCAGGCTGCTCAGAGCTCCACCCAACCTGGCCAGTGTTATTTAACCAGCTTCACGTTACTAAAGCAGTATTTTTTTTTTTTTTGCAAACACACCAACAATAGCAAAAAAAAAAAGTAGGAACTGATTGTAGCATCACAGAGTTTGTGTACTATCAGTACAATGCCGAGTGAAACAGACAAGTTTTAAAATTAAGTTACTGGCCAGTTGTTTCAAGCAGCTGACAATACAGTAGCAAAAAGGAGCACTCAGCATCTGTCCCAACACCACACATTTTCAGATTATGGCATTTTTTAAAATATTTCTTAATGACTCAAAAAAACTGCTTATATAGAGTGTCTCCCCAGGTTTAATGAGTATCCAGGTAAGCAGCTAATCTACTCAGACTGAAAAGTCTAAAAAATCAAAAAATACATTTGGAATTTAAACTACAGGTAATGTATGAGAAAAGACACTATTTAAAACATAACATAAAATAATAAATATTTTAGTACATAAAGCAAAAGTGCAACTGGGTGCAAAATGCTACAAAGCACCTCTGATTAAATTTTAACCGTAAAGCATGAAATGCCTATTTGTATATGACGCACTCCTTGAAACTGAAATCTTATTTTCAGATAAATCACAGGCTACTCTCTGTGACTAAGAAACTGTCAGGTAGTATAAATCAATATAGTTTCACTGACATCAATAGTAATTGATTTACAACAGATATAATAAATAACCAAAAAACAAAGAAGGCACTGCTGTTCAACTATTTTGTTTAATTTTTACAGCTTTTTAATACTAAGAGCAAAATGTAAGTAAAGAATTTAAAATTTACATGCCTGAACTTTCTGGAAAAGTTTAACCACTTTGTATTAATTTAGCAGAGACAATTTAAATGACAGCAAAGTAGCAAGAAAACTCAACAGCCTGGTTTTATACACTAAAATCCATCATGGTTTAAGTCAGCAAGATGACCCTAAATTGTTTACAACTATTGATATGACTCAATTGTAACAATCTGGTCCTGCAGAAAAGGTAGAAGTTATTTAGGTTTATTCTGGAAGATGAGAACACAAAACAAACAAACAAAAAAAAATAGAACAGTTGTTACATAATGCTCATGGAATCTCATGATACATACAAACAAAACAAGCAAACAAAAACAAACAAACAAAAAAAGCCAAACTAACAACAACCCAAAAAAAGACCGCCAAAAAAAGAGGCACAAACCAGAGTATATTTAGTTTCCTTTTTTGGCTCTGGTACAATTGAAGGACTGTAGAAAAATGCAATGGAATCACAAACTGCAAAATAAGAAGTGTGCAGAAGCACTGCTGAAGCAGAGCATTCAGCTGGCTCTCCTGATCTGATCAGCTTAGCTCTTTCCTCAGTTCCTGTGACATGCACATTTCGTCTACTTTTTAATTCCCATTCAACCTCTTTTACTGAGGGTACACAGACTTTGTTAGTACGGTCAAATCCGAGCAGTTAGCAATTACACGAGTCCTACATTTCCTTCTAATGTCATTTATCACAGAAGGTATGAAAAAAGTATTAAAAAAAAAAAAAAAAAACCAACAAAACTTAAGTCCAGTGCTAACAGTCCTGGATTTGCACTGCTGTATAAAAAAATCCCACCACCCAAACACCTGATCTGCCAAAGAAATGTTAAATATCCACCTAAATATCCTGAATTCCTTTATCTCTTGAAGGTCAATCTTAGGTCCTTACTGTATTGTCAATGCAATTTTGTTCCTTAATAATAGTGAGAAGCTATCAGTAATCATGACTCAAATATTTATTGGGGAAAAAGATTTCTAAAAAATGTAACAGCAACATCATTATGCAAATAAATTAAAAAATGGTCACAAACCATTAATTAAAAGAGGAATAAACAGGTGAGATGACATAGTCATCAACTATCAAAAAACATGATCAAACAGAACTACAGAGTGAACTTTTCATAAAAAACAAAAAAATCCTGTCTAAAATTACACAAAATGTCACAAAATTTAGTGTCTGCTTCCTATATAAAACCAAAATTCCTCTTGTACAAATCTTAGGAACTACAAAGAAACTGTATGTCCATTACTGTATTATGTACAGTGACTTATTATTTCAGGTAAAGGTGATGCATCTGTCCTCAATATTACTTCCCATGAATTCCCAGATTTGCCCTTACTCTTGAGTTTTACCCTTCAAAAGGAAGGGTTAGAATTCTTTTAATATAGTCTTCCTTTATCTTAAGATTTTCAGAGTCTTAATCATGATCTTAAACATCACCCTTCCTTCTCACCATGGTAAGGAACAGAAGGCAAAACAGTTAACTATTAGAACCAGACACTATAACAATTGGAACCAGATGTACATCCAAGACAGAAAGATATTGTCTACACAGGAATTTTCTAGTTACAATGATATTTCACTTTAAAAAATGATACTTCACTTTAAAAAATGTAACTTATTATTTCAACAAACTAGTGTGCTTCAAGCATCTTTATAATATTTAATTTATAAAGTGTCCTATAATACAGATTTGAAGAAATTTATTAATGTATACCAAAAGCAGACACACTGCACACTCAACAAACTCCCTTACCTTTGGAAGCTCGGCATCTGGCTTTTTGTGCGACAGTAATTTGTATGTGTTAAGGTTGTTTTCAAAGCTCCTAAACAAATGAGTAAGATAAGCAAATAAAATAGTAAAATTTTAGTCTCATAGTTATTTTAAAGGAACATTTGCATTTTTCAGAAACTTTAAAAAACTGGTATGAAACATTAACACCACTGTTATTACAAATGCAAAACAGGGCAAAAAGTGGAAATGAGAGAACAAGGAAAGGTATTCAATTCTTTAAGATGAAGTCATAAAATATAAAACAAGTATGTAGCTAACAAATTAGTTTTCTAGATGGGGAGAAAGCATTTTATTATCAAATGACTTGAAACAGAAACCACTTTCCTGACCGGACTGAAAAATACCTCCTTTAACATTACTGCTGGAAAACTACCAACTACTTACAAACAAGCTCACAGGACTGGCCTCAAAATCATGAATAAACAAACTTACAGTTGCTACCAGTCAGGTCATACAGCACAGAAGCTCTTTGCTTTGTGACCAGTTAGCCTAGGAACAGTCACTAGTCTGACACAGCAGTGAATTACAGTTTGCTTTGTTTTGCATGTTTTTGTGCAGATAAGAACTTCAATTACTCTATTTAGGCAACTCTTCTGCCTCCTCTCATTCTCAAACCCATAAAACCATACAGTTAGTAAAATATTTAAAATAAAACATCACGTGCCAACGTAAGAGCGAAACAACTCAGCTTTTCTACAGCAAATACACTGCTACGAGCTATTGGCCATACCTTCCACGAAGCCTCACAGCCTCAAGGAATCTTCCCTCGTCCATGGCTTTCTGGACTTCTTGAGTCTTGAAAAAACAAGTTGATTACTCAATATGTTTAAAAAACACAGGAAGTTGATTATTTAATATATTCCACATATTAATATATTTCCACAGTAGAAAAAGAAATACTGACAATTCCTCAATTTATGAGCTACCTCCTCTCATAGCATAAATTACAGGGTACAGGAGAAGAAGAAAATAGAAACAAGTACCTAAAGCCTTCATGGGACAAAGAAATCAATGTATCTATCATTCATTTTCTTTTACAGTTTAAACTGAGCAGTTTTAGTGCAGAAACCTGACTTGTGAATGACATGGAAATGGATGCAAGCATCTGAAGAATTTGTTTTAACAATAAGAACAGAGTATCTGAGAAGAAATTTTAGAACAAATTAAAAAGATATGTATTTTTTATTCCTTGATAGTTTGCAAATAAATAGTATCACACAGAGAACATACATGAACCTCATTATTCATTCCCAAATATGGGTAAGTGCTGTACACATTCCATCAATGTCCTAATGAGAACAGGCAATTATTTTACATAGTGGTCTGTTGTAGTATATAAATAACATAAACTGCTTTTTTGCCAGAACCTCACCATCTGCACACACTCCATCAGAGGCAGACGGACAGCCTGGTTTCCAGACAGGGACACAACACAGGCAGGGGTATCTGGAGTAGCTTCTAAAAGGGCAAGCACAGCTTCCACACCCATACGACTCGCCTGGAAGTAGAGAATGTTTGAGTGTTCAAGCAAGCACTTAAAAAGCACAAGGCTTCCAATCACAGAAATGGTCCTGATTTCTCAGTAAATCAAGCTGACACAAATCACTCCTTGCTAAGTTGAAAATGTTGTGGGCTGTTTATACTTGTAAGTATGGACAATGAAGCTTCGCATTTCAATCCTAATGTAGAATCCTTTTCAAAAAGTACTTCACTACTCTGAATTCAAGCTATTCACGCAGTTAATGTGAGATAACAGTTTGATTTGTCAAGTTCATCAGGTGGAGAACCACCCCACCCCCAAAGAAATAATCAAAATGCAGTTCCACTATGTAGTGCCACGAGCAATTATTTTGGGAATACTCACAAGAATTCTGTCAAAAGCTGAAGGGGTTCCACCTCTTTGCACATGACCCAGGATAGTTACTCGGGTGTCAAAACCAAGCCGCTGAACCACAAGCTGCATAGAATTTCAAAATACGGTAGGTATCATTATAATTATTTTGTATACACTTTAGCATCATGTACACTTAACACCACTTGGTGCTAAATGTTACTTCATAAAACTGCAATTCTGAATAAAGTCAAAGGGTTCTCTAAAACTGACAGCTATGGAAAACAGAACATCACAGCCAGAGGACAGATAAACCCCAGATAAAGCCAAAGCTCCTTTGTACCAATGACTATTTTTCAATTTGTTTTCTTAATGATCCCTTCAAAAAAAAAGAAAAAAAAGGAGAAAAATTCAGCTTATAAATTTTCTTAATCTTAGACACCAATGAAATTTTTAGCAAAGCAACCATTTCCACATGACTTTATCCAAAGCACACAGTATTACTTCACTGTGAGACAGACCAATACCAAAAATTTTACAAGCCATACAAAGTAAAATAGGATTATAAATACTGATTTGAGTTGATTTCAAATTATCAGTTAAGGCACCCATGAAGCAGATGGTTTTGAACTGTTGTGTTGCATTACAAGGAGAAAAGGTTCTAATTAATTGTGACAGAAAACACTGACCTTTAATTTGACTATGGGATTTCAGATAATAAAGCATAAGCATAAAATACAACTGTGTGATAAGCCACCTTACAGGAACAGATTTACTCTACAGAAATGTAATTGTTAACAACAAGCCCCATCTTATGAACAGAAATCGTGCATCATAGGGATGTTGACACTTACATCCTTAACCTTCTCTGATGTTATAGGTTTGTTGTGACAATCAATAGCTCCTTCAGCTACAATAATAATATTCAGCCTTTTCTTTCGTGCACGATTCTATAATAAAAATAAAAGCATATTCGTGTAGTTAAAAAAAAAAAACCAAAAGAAATTTACAGCATAATTTTATAATCAGTTGCTCTACATTAAGCTGCTAGGATTTGAGGAAACATTTCTTGCATTTTATCATTCATATGTGAAGTGTTCTCACACCTTTTGTTTACATACATGTCTTTTCATTGATGAAGTAACATGTCTTACACCAAATTACTGAGGAAATGTGCACATATTGCTTATATAGGTATAATTTTATACAATTCCCAGGGTGGGTCATACAATTCTTCAAAACAATCACAGAGTGCAGGAAAAGAAATGTACAAGATCAAACAGAACTTCATGCGACATTAAAACCAAAGACTTGCTGAAAGTCCTGATCATATTTTTTAATCACTGCTTTCAAATAAACATTTGCAAAAACATTGGGAAATCTCAAACATATTAACAGATTACCTCTGAAAGCTTAACACACATTGAATCCTCCCAGCCTTCTTCTGGTGGGTATTCAGGAATAAACACCCAATCTGCACCACAGGCTAAGGCACTAACCAGAGCTAGATACCTAATAAACAGAACAAATGATTATATGATTATATGTTTATTGTTCAGATTTCTTTCATAATTATACAAGACACAAAATGCTGAAGACAATACATACCCACAGTGTCGCCCCATAACCTCCAGAACAAATGTCCTCTGATGGCTGTAAAAATAAGAAAACAAATTAACTGAACCTAATTTCAGGAAACAGCTTGTGTTTACCACGCTTACTGAACTCGTAATTCATTAGCAAAACAGAAAAACATTAGGAAAACAAAATTATTGTCACATTAAACAATGTATTTAAAATTAAGTATCTTACAGTGCATAATTCATTTTCCCTGCTTTCTTCCAAAACATGTATGGGCAGCTATGAGAGAAGATGTGAACCTTTACTAGAAATGTAAATGATGGAGATCCATAGTTAAGAACTGTAATGATGTATCTGTATTTAAGAAAATCACTTAATTGCTTTATTTTCACAGAAATAAAGCTTATATAAAACAGATGCTATTTTGTACTCATGTATTACAACTGTAATGATATATCTGTATTTAGAAAATCATTTAATTGCTTAATTTTTACTGAAATAAAGCTTATATAAAACAGATGCTATTTTATACTCATGTATTCATGGTGTGTCTGGATCTTCTCTAACAGACTATGTCTGTGAAAGACTAAAAACATTAAAAACCAAGTCTGCCCCTAAGGCTGATGCAGTCTGTACAATCACATACTTGAAGTGCTGCCATGACAGGAATGATGAAAAAGCAGTTACAAAGAAAAAAAGAAACCAAGACACTTGAAAGAGGCAGCCAAAAAGAACTTTTATTTCCACTCTAGAAATATCCCACTTACCTAACCTTTATTTAAAATGAGCTTAAACAAATGCACAGACATCTGTTTATTTGTTATCAGTCTCTATAATATGCTCAAATTTACCTCTGAGCAGTGGTCATGATGGCATCCACAACTTCAATTATTCTGTGCAGAGCTGAGTCAGTACCTATGGTCATATCAGTGCCACAGAAGTCATTGTCTATGGATCCAACCATTCCCACAATGTTAAGATAAGCATATTTCTTAACAGCCTCCGCATCAATCTTTCCTGTAAAGAAGTATTCAGAGAAAGAACTGTAAGACTATTAAAAAAGAATTAGACATATTGCTTGGGTGCTCTACTTTTATAAAGTAAACATATCCAAACATTAAATTATGTTTAGATATTTTAGGTAACAAGGTTAGTCAAAACTACAAACAAAAGCCAATCAAACATCCAAACACAAGAATCCTGCACAGAACTCCTTACAGTAAGGAAGGAAATAAGAGCTTTTCAGTCCATCTCAAAGTGTCAAATAATTGTCAGGTTTTGTAACCAACCTTAAAATTGATGGTTTCAACTTAAAACAGTATTATTCTAATTGCAGTCTCAGTGTAATGTGCAATGAAGAAGAAAAAGGATGCAAACTGGATGTGATTATGGGCATATGTGAACAATTAAAACCCAGCATCCAACTTTGGAAGACTTCTCTTTTCCAGCACTGAAAGGCTCTGATTTCATGATTAATAAGCAAACAGAACAGAAAAGCTCCTATTCTAAGTTACAGTGGTGTCTCCCAAGACATCAATGAAAATGCTGCATCATCCAAGGATCTAAAGGATCTCAAGGATGAAACACCTCAGCTGCTTAAGCACTTAAAACTACCTTAGTATCTGTGCATTTGCATTATGCCAGATTTTTAATATGAGATTCAAGAACTATGTATCAGTGTGTTTAATGTCTACATTACAGAAAGACAGTAGAAACCATAATGAAAAATATAACTAATGTCCATGAAGATAAATATAACATTGTGAAGAAGAATCAAAATGTTTTCTATGAATGTATACCATGCATTACAAACCTTTTCTAGAGTTCCGAATGTGACTTAATACATGAGTAAAGGCTATCTGGTTGACATATTTTACTTAGATTTCTAAAAAGCCACTGACAAAGTCTTTTGCCAAAGGATTTTGAGGAAACTAAGCAGTCACTGTATAAGTCAGAAGGCTTTTCACAGAATAAATAACGTGAAACAGAGGGTAAAAAATACGAGACAGAGGGCAGTGGTAAATGCAAATTCTTGTATCTTAGAAAGGTAACCAATGGAGTTCTACAGGGATCTGCGCTGTTCAAAACACTCAGCAATAACCTAGAAAAGGGAATGAGCAGCAAAGTGCCAAAGTTTACTGATCAAAGTGAATTATTTGGGATCTAAACGTATGGAGTGTCTGAGAAGAAATGAAGACCAGCAAGACACAGTGAGCAGTAAAGTATCAGATGAAATTCATTGCAGATAAATGTAAAGTAAGACACATGAAAAAAATGTACCCTAACATCACAAACAAATAACACTATTTCCAGCATAATATAATAATGCTGTTTTCATTAATAAATCAGCTTCAATGCTCAACAGCAGTAAAAAAAAAAATCAAAATATTAGAAAATATTAGGAAAAGAATAGAGAACAAAACAAAGATCATTATACTACTGTGTAGATCCATGGTTTGCCCTCATCTTGAATACTGGGTGCAGTTGTGGTCCTCCCCACCTCAAAACAGGGTAGAACTGGAAAAGGTTCAGAGAAGGGCAACAAAGATGATCAAAGATTTAGAACTTACATATAAGGAACAACTAAGCAAACTAGGACTCTTCCATCTAGAAAAAGAGATGATGAAGGGAAAATAAGACAGCTGTAAAATCTCAAGCAGAATGCAGAGAGGAAGCAGGACTGATCATTCACTGTTTATTCTAACACAAAAACTATGGGCATCAAATGATCTAGAAGCCAGCAGGACCAAAATAAACAGAGGATTCTTCACAATCTTTATTATTCACTAAAGCTGCAGAACTCCTTGCTGCACAATGTTTTCAGCAAAACTCTGTAT
The DNA here is from genome assembly GCA_026261815.1 of Monarcha castaneiventris obscurior. Classification (NCBI taxonomy): domain Eukaryota; kingdom Metazoa; phylum Chordata; class Aves; order Passeriformes; family Monarchidae; genus Monarcha; species Monarcha castaneiventris. Next base: position 8,853,708 of record JAMPIT010000230.1, on the reverse strand, counting down.
GCTTTCAAGTAGACTGTACACATTCATGGAAGAGAAATTCATTAAAGACTGCTAACAGCATCTGGTTCAGGAAGTCCTGAAGACAGAAACGGATGGAAGCTATCAGAGTATTTATGTATTATGAGTAACACATAACATCAACACAGCATTACTTTACTCTTTTACTCTTCCCTATACATTCTCCTGGATTCTATTGAAGACAACTACTGGGCTGGCTGTACTTCTATCAACAGCCACTTAATGTTCTGATCTTAAACAAATAGTGACATACAGGCAGGAAAGCATCATAATTTAATAACATACGAATGTGTAACTTGTTGTAGGAAAAGAATTACCACCTCAGTTTGGATATGAGGGCACAGGGCTTTTCAAGCAAAAGGTAAGAAGTTCAGAGCCTGAAAATGATTCATAGTAGAGGAAAAAGGCCTCACAGACTGTTGCACAGTAACTTACTTGGCCTTTTTTGCACCTTTATGATATGCATGAGAGGATGTACAGAAACCAAAAGCTATTACTTTACGAAGAATCACGCGATTTCCTAGAATGAATGCATTTGATTTTTAAACTTTAGAGATACCCTCTGGATACAGTTTGCATACCTACAGTGAGGGTTGCTAACCCCCCTGCAGACTGGAGTGGAAGCCCAGCGGGCCCGAAGGGACGCTCACCTTTCTGTGCCAGCTCTTCCAGCAGCCCGCTCCACTCCTCGCGGAAGAGGTTGGCGCCGGTCAGGCTGCCGTCGCCGCCGATCACGCAGAGGTTGGTGATCCCTCTCTGCACCAGGTTGAAGGCGGCCTGCAGGCGGCCCTCGCGCGTGCGGAAGGGTTTGCAGCGCGCGCTGCCGATCACCGTGCCTCCCTGAGAAAGGGACAACAGCACGTTAGTTAATAATCCGGTGCATTACTGTGCATTCCTAAAATGGATTAGTGATGAATTCTGTGGCATAGCCTCCATCTTTTAATTTTACACTGACTAATGATAAACAAAAAATTATCAAACCTGTGGGAATTTATGTTCAAGAGCAGACACACACACAAGGGAAAAACAAAAAAACCACTCAAAAATGACTGATAAAGAGCTACTCTGGAAGGAAAATGTTAAATTACATAGGATTAATTTTAGCAGCATTACAATAAATAGGTTAATTGTTACTTATATGTAATGGCAAGAGTAAAAGTGATATACTAAGTAGTTAAGCATTTAGATGAATTTGCATCAGTGTGGTTTTTTTCCCCCTAAAACCACTAAATACATAAACACAAAGAGAAAAAAATGTATCCCTGAAATTCAAAACTAGCATTCATTGTCATTCCACAGAATTATGGAAATAACTGCCTTTAATTACTTATAGATCAGACTAATGCTACATTTTCTGTTTTACTGACTATCTGTTGCATTTATTAATACAAATTAAAAAGCTTCATTCAGAAATGGTGGTGGTGATTTTAAAAAATAACTGAATTTCCTGGTCACTGAAAATTGCTGGGTGTCTTGCTGGACACACATTATTTACACATCTTCTGTGTTTATGTTGTTCTGTCACTCAAGAAGTTTAATTTTTGCCTTATTTATTGTCACAGTAAAAAGTAGTATCAATTAAGACTGAAAAAACTATTTTTTTTCCTGGAAAAAACTCTGGAGATGACTACATCACTTTTGCACAAACATTCCCTTTACTTTAACTTGTAGTAAATATGTCACATCCACCTAAACTTCAACTTCAAATCTGCAGAGGCTGTACTGACACAATTTACCCTATCAATAGATGTTTCAGCTCTCAAGCCAGTTTGCCATCTGTGTTGCATAGCTGCTAGTGGAGAGAAAAAAGAAAGTGGAATACAAGTTCAACTGTCTTCAGAAAAAAAGGCAGATGTGTACACACAGAGATACTCTAAAAAAAAAAACCATTCGGGACTAAAACATGTATCTAAAACTAGGTATTTTCCTACTTAGAAAAAGCATAGCTGTAAGTGGAAAAGAACTATGTACTTGAAACAAAGTACTACTTGTTCTGAATAAACAGAAATATACAATGGGCTGAAAAACCTTTCTCATCAAAACAACTAAACGCTTCTGTAAGATACATGGTTCACTGCTGGTCTGTTGAACTACCAGCAACAAAGCTCAGAAAGATGTTTTTCTTATACGATGTTGCCCATGGTACATACGCGTGTAGGATGCCCACATCCTGCTCCTGCCTATGTTCTTGTGTAGCTTGGTCAAGAGAACTCAATATTCTTGCAATCGTTAGGATGCATCTGGATGATGCTCTCAGTCATACTGTTTAGTTTTAGGACTCAATGATCCTTACGTGTCCCTGTCAACTTGATATATTCTATGATTCTATTTACAGATTCTGCAAGATAGACACGGGGGGGAAAAAAAGAAAAACAACCAAACACAGGGGACAAAATACTTCACAGTACTCCAGGCACTGGTTTAAAAAAAAAAAAAAATTATCTCCTAACTACTTTATGTTCCTTAACTTTACAAAAAGCTCCAAAGAAACCCACGCTTCACCTGGAGGTAGTTTTCAGAAAGCTTGGCAAGCAGTAAGGCCTCTTCGCCAAACATAGCACCTGCTCTGGAAGAGGTAACAATATTACCATGCTGAGCAAAAGCTGAGAAGATCCAAATGGCCACAGTGCAGAATGTTGTAATAAAAATGTACCAAGTCACTGGCAGTATCTGAGCTCTGCAGAACTGCACTGTAATTACATCTGTTACTATAATTCCAAATCCACTTACACAGAAAGCCAACAGGGTTTCGTAAGAAAATATTTGCCTTACAAAACACAGCTGTTTCATGTTTTGGCCCTATAATGTCTTTTTTATTAAATATAGACTTGTCAATATGGCTTTAGGAGGCTAATGACATGTGATGTTGCAAATCTAGAACAAAGGTTTTCAAGATTATTTCTGGGCACCGAATTCAAGACCACACCAAGACCTTTAGCAAGTGTCAGCCATCCACACTGTAGAAATCAGGCTCTGCTGGAAGTGGTATATGCTGGTCACTAAGTCATCACACAGTCCAAATACATAATTACAGTGGTTGCCTGGATCTAGTAATTTGGTTCTTCTGTTTGAAGAAGGAGGGTTTGGGTCCCATTCTCACCCCTTAGCACTTACCACTTGCAGGATACTTGAAACACTTTCCCATGAAACTTCTACAATATTATCACCTCCATCAACCATTCCCTGGTAACCCTGAAAAAGGGAAAGTATTTCTTAAGTCTGGTTTTAAAAACTGCATCAAATTTCCACTACAGTAATACTCACCTTGTGCACTTTAATTAAAAACACTGCATTAAAAAATATTCAATTTAAATGAAACAACATTCAAGCACGTATCACTGCTTCTTTTAAGGGAAGAAAAAGCAAAACAAATCCTCTTCCTAAAGGATCAGTTCCAAAAACAACTTCAAGATAAGGTAATACTTTACACAGATTACACAGCTATTAAACTAGAATAGTGACGTGCTTCTCCTTTATTAAGAATAAATATTCAATTTAAAAACACCCAAAACTACAAAGAATTTTGAAATGCATTATAAAATATGTTCCATAAAAACATAACCTCAGCCAGGTGCCATGAACTTAGGAAATCTATCTTTGTAACACATTGTACTTTTTTCTCCCCAATGCTGGTAATAAGCAAAACAAGACCAAGAGCAATAACTGAAATTTTTTCATAAAAGAAGAAGAAATCAGGTGACACAAGCATTTTTCTTTTTTTTTTTTGAGGCAGTCACACAATAAATAAAGAGATTTAATAGGAAAAAATACAATTTTTAGTGATGCATTTAAAAAATCCTTAATACCTTAACTCAAATGGTCTTCTAAAACCACTGCATTCTGTAGTGAAGAACTACATTTATCTTAAAGAAGAAAAACTATCCAGCAAGCAGCTAAAGGGTTTTATTATGCCTGGCTTTATTACCTCTCTACAAAAACACTAGCAGAATGGCAATTACAGATTCTTTTCCATTAGGGGATATTGTGAACATTGATTAGAACAAAACAAAACAGAACAAAAAAGGAAAGGAAAGGCAAGAAAAGAAAAGAAAATGCTGAGTCAAGTCCTGAGTCTGGAAAATTCTGACAGAGAAACCAGAACAAAATACCCATGACTATGTTAATATCTCCATTTTTAGATTATGTGTACGTATTGCTAAGGAACAATTAGTTAACATTTTTTCTCTGTGCAGCTTTTGCAAGACTATATATTAGTTTTGGGGTTTTCAATAATAAGTCAGGAATTGGAAAAAGAAGGGAGTTCAGAAAACAGCAAAACTGACATTACAAACTGGAGAAATTTAATTTGGCATGATTCAGAGTATATGCAGAATTTACTCAGTAAGCAGTAACTTGGAAACATACTAAGCGTAAAGTGGCTTTTTATGGCAAACTTTGAGTCCTCATCAACATGAGAAACTAAGACTGTAAAGACAACCTAGACACAGTAAAAGTACAAGTTACTCAATTAGGCTTTTTACAATTCCAGTACAGATTTTGTACTGGAATTTTGTACAGTCAATATTTTGTACAGTCTCCAGCTAACTTTGACATGTGTCTAATGTATACACATAAAATGGTGTGGGTTCAAAGTGACCTTAAAGATCATCAACTTCCAATTCCCCAGCCATCAACAGGGACATCTCCCATTAGACCAAGCTGCTCAATGCCCCATCTAACCTGGCCTGAACACTGCCAGGGTTGGGGCATCCACATCTTCTCTGGGAAACCTGTTCCAGTGACTCACCACTCTCACAGTAAACAATTTCCTCCATGTATCTAACCTACATTTCCACTCTTTCAGTTTGACCCCATTATTCCTCATCCTATCACTACAGTTTCTGGTGAACTCTCCCCAGTTCCCTTATGGGCCTCTACATATAGGACATACTCTTTGTATGCTGATGTACACACACAAAGATTTGAAGAGGTAAGCCATTACTTACACAATTTCTTCAAAATCAGAGAAAGGTGGAAAAGGAATAATGCTTAATCTAGCTATTAACTTAAAAAAAAATCTCCCCTAGATAAAGTGCAAAGATCTTCAGAAAGAAACATTACAGCCTGATGATGGCTAATAAATTACTAAGTTCACTCATCACAGCTTTGCTGGTTTGCTTTCTTTTAAAGCATGGAATTCTATGTTCCTTTTATCATTCAGTAATGGAGTAAAAGCCTTTCCTATCAGTATTTCTACTGACAACTACAATAACTCAAGAGATACACTAGTAATAAATCCTGAAAGTGTAGTGTCATGTTGCATCTTAATTCAGTTTGTAACACTGACTATAGTAAGCGGCACTGCAAGCTGACAAAAATACATACAATATTACATATAAGAAATATATACGTAAATAAGACTAATGGATTAAAATTCCCAATTTGCAGGTTAACAAATCTAAAACACAGAAAAAAGCAAAGAGAGAAAATAGTAGTTTAAGTTGTCTGCAAGACTTGAAAAACCTCATAGCTAGGCTAAGGATGAGCTATGACCAGTTCGTGCACCATGCTTCTTTGAAGTAGAAAGAATTTGTGCATTTTGGTCAGGAGTCCATATCTGTGCCAAGTGAGAACTGGGGATGTATTAATAATTCTTCCCACTACAAGGTAGGAGAGGGAACTTTTGGAATCATAATCTGTTTGAACTGTTAAATAAGCTTTTCATAATTCAGTTGTTTGCCAGGTATCTGTAAGCTACATCTGAATAAGGTAGATAGAACTGCCACATTGTTTTCCATACCATGAAGAGATAAAAGATACAGAATTAAAACAGCTTTCCAAAAGAGCTACTGGGGAAAAAAAAATTAATTACTAATTACAATTGACGTATTAATAATGATCATGATTTAATTGTTTTAGTTATGTAAACACTGATGAGGACTGGACAATGTATGTTTGAAGGTTCACTACTGTTCCAGTTGTATGGTTACAGAAAATCACTGGCAGATGGGACTACAGACCTTAATATGAGGGTGGGAATCTGTCAATTTACCTTAAAAAAGTAAATTCTTACTTAGATCCTAAAAAAATAGGAGCTTGGGTACTGAGATACTAAAACTATGGGGCAAGAATGGAAAAAATGAACTGTCAAAAACACAGCAAGCATAGTTTGTGAAGATCAACTCCATTTTATGTTTAGTCCTTCATGTACCCAAAATCTAAATATTCCAAGAACAAGAAGAAATCTCTGTGGGTCCAATTTTCACAGGGTACATTCACAGACACTGCAACTCCAGGAAAGAGTGGCAGGAGCAAACGTGGCTTCCAGTCTGAACTCTGAAGGCAAAAGCTTTCAAAAAAGAACAAGCCATCTTCTGACGTGTTACATGCAAGACACTTGGGGCTTTAACAGTTATGTGAATTTACTTACTGAGAATTCTTAGCCATTGCTGAGCAACATAAAGTACTATTGTCACTGAGTGCACAAACCACCACAGAAAAGACATGAAGTTTTCCTCACAGAAATCCATGACTGCCGTACCACTGCACTCCCAATGCTGGCCTCTTGAGAAAAAGACTCTTAACCAAGATGAAGAATCTAAAAGCTCCATAGCTTAGTAGCAAGAGCACGCATCCAGCGGGAACTATGTGCTTCAATCCTGGAAAAAGGGCAGGTTATTTGTATAAATATTTAAGACCTCAAATTTCTAAAATGAGTTGCCATAAATGAGAGGCATCACTTTTTCTTCCCATTCTCAATTTACAAGGAGAAGCAAGACAAAACAAAAATCAGCCTGACTTTAATAGCTTCTGATTAGTGAAAAAAAAATTCAACTAGCCCCCTAAAGTAGCCTCGTACTCTACACGTACTTTCAGCTCCAAGATTTTCATACCATGAGTGAAATTAACCCACAGTTATTCAAATTTTGATTCAGACCGGAGCAGATTTGAGGAATAATGTGATGATAGTCAAGAAGGCTAACTACAGACTAAAATAAAATACTATAAAATATGAAACTGTGAAACTAGGGCAACTGTATAGATTTGCAATTAATAGCTAAATTTTGAAACGTGCTAATTTCAATGAATTAAGATACACAAGGGGTTTTTTATTTTATAGCTATAAATTCATGGGCTTTATATGAACTATAAAAAAGATATATAAAAAATGATAGCTTTTATATAAATTATCTTCCAGTTTTCACTTTCACATGAGCTTACTTTTTTTCTCCTTTTGGGACTTGAAGTCAAAATAGCCCATGAATTCCAGTATGTAACTGTTTCTTTCTTTGGGCTTTCATAAAACCAACTTAAAAAAGGCTAGAAAATGGCTTAGATCTAATTCATTAATAATTTTTATTTATTTATCTTAGTAATCTCTCATAAGAAAATGAAGAAAAAAGGAGTTAGGAAAACAGAGTTACTTTTTTACTTAGAATACAGAACTGGCCACGGCTGTAGAAGACAGATGGTTTTGCAGTACAAAAAAAGTTCCTGTGACAGACATAGCTAATAGGAGAAATAGAGCTTATGATGAGTACAGCAAAGTCAGCTTGAAAAGGCTGAGAACTTCAACTCAGTTTTTGGATCCAAATAAGAAAACTTTTTTCTTCTTTTGGATATTGTCACTTCAGGTTTTTCCTTCACTTTTTCAGAGCAGCTTCAATACAGGTATCACTTTACCCTGACCTATGTGTTAAAATGTCTGCTCAAAAGGTAGGCTGAAGATACCCTATTCTCTTTGCTGAACACACTCAAGTCTGCATTCAATAAACCGTAAGTCTGAAGAAATACCTTATTAAAAGCATTAAATAACCTAAAGTACACCAAAAAATATCCCCTCTTTAGACATCATGCAAAGGCTTATAACACAGAACATTAGTGACAAGTTTCGCAAGAAGATTTTTACCTTCACGTGTCACCTTCGTCTGTTTCCTATTTCATAAGGGTAAAATTAAATGGCCATTTCATTTCAATGTTTGCAACCCTGTTTCTCTGAAATACTTGTAGGCATTGTGAAAGAAAACTGACTTCATATTTCAATTACAAGTCAGAGGAGAACAAAGCTTAGCATTCGGTACTTTATGAAACAGAACTGAATGGACTAATCTAGAAGCAAATAATCTTTGTCAGAGCCCATACTTACAGTGGAATGTGCATTTCCTCCCAGACCCTATTGTTACACTGAAGACAGAAGGACAATATCTAAGGGAAACTCAAAATTCCCAACATTGACTTGTTTTTTACAATCACTTTCCATTCAGAAATATCTGTGACTTCACACTGGCCAACTCTGCCAGTTAACGTGGGAACATGGTAACTTAAACAGTGCTATTTTGCAAAGTTCAGAAAAAACAAATAATCAAATTTCTCTTAAAATTTATCACTCTGTGATAACAAATATTTTTAAAAGGTGACAAAAGATGGCAATTCTTGACTTAAAGCTAATTAAAACATACATTAAAATCCAAGTTCTGGCCCTAAAGATGGCAAAAACCCCCTCCTTACTTCCAGTGAAGTATCTGACCCATTTCAGCAAGCCTGCAAAACAGCTGAACACTGAAGGAATTCCAGAGATTGGCCATGTAATTAGCACACACTAAGTATTCGGAGCAACTTGCTGTAGCACTGTAGTAGGAAAGAATTTTGGAGCACAGTCCTCTGCTTATTTGCATTTCAATGTACTTTGAATCTCATTAGTAAATGAGCTACAGAAAAAAAAAAAAGGATAAACAGCGACTTTTTAAAGATAAATTGTGTATTTGCCATGCACAAAACTAAAACAAAAGTATTTTCTGGGCACTTCTATGAATTCTAGCACTCCATATTTTTATATTAAAGTTACACTTTACCGAGCACCTACCAAGCTTTCCCCAATATAGATCTTTTATTATGACTTGTAATAATCTCAAACTACTAACGAGCTGTACAGGAATTCCAGTGTGAACAGAATCAATATGTTTACTTTATTGTTTATTCTGAAAATCATATAAAAACTGGAAGCGTCCTTTATAAGGAAGTCTAACTCCAACAGTCTTGCAGGAAGACAAAACACATGGAACATCACCTTGGCATTGACATTAAACTTGTTCCATGTTTTTCTTATCACGTAATTGTTACAGAAATGTACAATCTTTCTGCACATACAGTTACAAGCTTCAACCACAAAATCCTGATGTCTGGACAGACCAGTGACGGTCAGGTTTTTGATGTGGCTTTTTTTCATTTATTAGTTGTTTCTTCAGTTACAACTTTCTGCCTAAAAGCCAGGCAAGATGGCACCAGTGCCACAGTACTCTTGATCAAAACAAAGCTGTGGTATCTGTGAAATGAGGGTGACGACACATCCTTACCACAATCTAGGAAAATAAGTTGGGGGAAGTCAAAGGATTAAGCATCAGTAGTTTAACCAGGTATAGGAAAACATTTATGAAGTACAATAAATGGGGCCAAACATCCAACAAGTGCACAGATATGTAGCTCACTGCAGAGTGACAACCACCTCCGGTTTTCTCTACTTTCAAGTCTTTGGTGACACATGAGAAATTCCATATATTTAAAAAATTACATTTAAATCACATAAGTTTTAGAATACACCTTGTGAAAATTAAATTTCCATAAAAATAAGAAGTACTAAATAAAACACACAATGAAAAGGAATGGCAACTAAACATTTTTTAATATATACTATTTACTCTCCATGGTGTTTCCACAAAAACTCAAGTTCAGTCAGAAGACAAAATACAGAATGAATGAAACAAAAACTAACCTCATAAATAAAATAGACTTTGGCATTTACATAGATTCCCATGCGTACTACTGCGCGCACAGCAGCATTCATACCTGGGAAGAAAAAGCAAAATTACATTGTTATAGTCATCCACTATTTTTTGTATACTAAAAATATTAATTGTCTTGAAAATAAAGGGAACATTAATTCATTCCTAAAGAAAGACAATGACCAGCATCCATTAAAACAAAAATTTGCTTAATGACAGTGCAAGCAGCCCATGAGCATGAAGGGTTCAGAACTATTCTTTGTTACAATAATTATGTGAATGCCAGTGTGTGTGTTAATCAGAGATTAATTTGCTGCTGACTGCAAAATAGCATTGTAAAAGTTACAGCTACTGAACAAGAAAGTAAATTAATTTTGCAATAATGGTTACTTTTCAGTCTGAAATGCAAAACAGTCAACAAGTTAAAATTTAGGTTCTTCAAATGAGAAATTGTATTTGAACAGTTTTTATGGGATTTCAAAAATAACACAGGTGTATATAGAGTATTTTGTGGGGAGCAGAGCCAAAGCTGACCTGGACAGATGCTCATTTAAAAAGACAGAAGTAGCAGTAAATTAACATAAAAAATGCTACATGAACTCATTTGACCGAAAAGAATCTGACCACCACTTTGGTCCCAAACATGCAAGCTCCAACTGGAATTCCCTGCTCACAGACATCTGACAAATCATACTCCTGTAAAATCTTCCATTTAAGTCCCATGGTCAAACACTTAACCTCCTGAGCAACAGTGCAAGTTCCACTGGTCCCTCTACACAGGTCAAACCATATAACCCGTCCCTTCGGATACCGTATTACGCTACCCATTACTCAGGAACTTTCCAAAACTAATCAACTAATTGTTTCCATACCACTAAAACAGACATAAGAGATTATGGAAAGCATGAAGAGAGAAATACCTAGGCTACACTGATAGTCTTGGCACATCAGTAGAAAAGGGATGCAATAAGGATGACAATCCAAAGTACTGGGCAACAATTCTCCTAATCTGATGCATTTAATATCAAAATAGCCAAGCACTAGGTAAGCTCTGCTGCTCGACACAGGTGTTAAGTGTTCACCTCTCTGCAGATGTAAAAAGTCGGTAACTAAAATATATAAACAGCACAGCAAGCCACAAAGATCTAATCATGCAGTATCTACCATTAATGGAAAAAATACTGAGCTGTAAAAGTCAACCTGTCTAAAGGATGAAGCTGAGATTTTCTCAAAGATTCATTACTTATGAACACACCAGGAAGTCCCTGAAGTTGCTCAATGTTAAACAAAAACATTAAGTTTTCCAAAATCAGAAAGTTGCTTTTGCTGTTTGGGTAGAAGTCACTTAAGATAAAAATCACAAACAACAGTGTTTTCACATAAATTCTGTTTTAGGAAATTGTAGCAAGAATTCTTCCAGCCAGCATCAGCCTTGTGGCATAGCTGGAAAAAGTTCTCAAATGCCAAGACAGCTGAAAGCACAGCTTTAGACAAAGAACTGGATGATGTCAAAGAAAAACAGAGAATCTCATCTCACAGCCTGTACTGAAAAGTTAGCATGCTAAATCTCAGATTAAACAGAGTGAAGTTACCTCCTCAGTGAAACAGTTTTCATAACAAAATTAACACTCCTGAGAGACAAAGACCTTTAAATTTACCAAACTGACAGCTCATCACAGCACTGCCATTTTCCACAAACAGGAAGACTTAGCACAAGGTACTCCTTTCACCAAAGCCCACAGCCTGCTTCTATTAAAGCACATGTTGTGTGGGAGGCTTTTTTGTTGTTGTTGCTAGGTAGGGAGGTTTTTTGGCAGTTCTGTTTTGGCTTTTGGTTTTGGGTTTTGGTTTTTTTTTGGATGGGGGTTGCCGTTGTTTGGTTTGGCTGGTTTCTGAAAAGTTGATATATACATGTATATAAATTCTTAATACAGCCACATACATTCTTAATAAATACCATGTTTCTTGCATGAAAAATAAGTAAAATTCACAATTTGCCTGCTCCATGAAAGAGCAAAAGCCAAGGAAAAAAGTCCCATAGATTACAGACAGAAAGCATCTTCCCAGTACCACCACTGCAGCTTTTTAAGTTTATGTAACATACATTTTTTTGTTATTTCATGTTGTGTATTTTATCTCCTTACACAGAAAAAAGACTTCGTTGTCTACTGGCAGGCTACTGGCTTACATTTCAGAAGGGCTAAGGACTAAGGCATGTTAGAATTTTATACTTACAAAATACAGTTAACACACTGCAGCTTTAGATTTCTACAGTTTGGCTGTCTAAATTGCAGTAATTCAAGAAAAAAAAAATACATAAAATTTCATTAAGCCCCTGTAGGACTATCTAATAAAATTTCATTATTTGTGGAGTCTTACAACAGCATTTGTGAATTACCATAATATCTATGAAATGTTATTACTCATGCATATTACTTCAAAAGAGATTTATCGGGTTAACCACGCATTTAGTCCTGAATAATAAATGCAGTTTGATAAAACATATAGGATTAGAATAGCAGCTTCAAAAGAAAGCCACAAGCAAAACCAGTATTTTTTATTTTTTTTACTAATATAAAAATTATTTAAGATCTTCCTGAATTACTACTTGCTTTTGCATCAAAGCCTTGGAAAGAGGGAAAGATTTATTTTGCTCTTTTGGACTCAGCAAAGATAATGTGAAATGCAACTACTTACACAGCTTTACATAACATTTGAATTAATTTAAAAGTTGATAATTTATCAACTTGTTGATGTTGTCTATTCAACTGTCCTTAAAAGGAGCAGTTGGTTTTCTTAACAGGGTTACAAACAGTACTGCAGAAACCTTTAAATTATTTCAGAGGCACTCCCTGCCTCCAAAAGAGTAAACTCTCTCTTGAGCCTGGTCTACACTTCTATGTACCACTACAACAGAGAAGGTTCTACAAGAGTTTGTGTTTAAGCCAAGTTTGCCTTGCTTTAGTTAGCTAGTCATGCCTTTAAATAAATAACTGTAATATAAACCATTCAGATGCAAAATCAAAACGATGCATCTTGGACAACCATCAAGAAACATTAAAGTACCACCAATTTTAAAGACAAACATTGGCTTTAACGCAGGCTTAATGACTTAGCACATATGTTTCAGTGCCACCCTGAACAGAGATTCAGATTTAAAAGACTATATAGCAAAAATCACTAAGGAAAATGTCTACTGAACATTACCAAACAGGAAGATTTTACTCAAATATGTAAAGGGTTATGTCAGTAAGAGCATATAATCGTCAAAAGAGAAGCAGTCAAATGAAAGAACTGAGCAAATCATTAAAAAAACAACTTGGGCTTGTTCCATTTACTTTTAATTTTGTACAGATTTTATTGCATATAATCACAATAATTATTCTGGATATCTGAAGAAAATATTACACAATTTTCCTGAATACTAACAGTGTATTAGGTCAGAACATTCTACTGCACAAATATATACAATAGCATAACATCTAGGTGAAAAACCTACCTCCTTCTTAAAAGTTAAAATAATCTTAGAGACCAGTTTCAATCAGTGAATCAAATAATTATAGAAGCAGCTTCTCAAAAAAATATGAAATGTATTAAAATAGTTACACTCACCCATTAATAACTACATCACTTAATTTTACATACAAATAGTACTTATTATGTTTATAGACACATAGATGTGTATTTCATATACATGTCTATTTGCATGCACTACTCTTAGCTGGGAAAGGGGCCTTTTGGGGGGGCTAGAATTCAAAAATTCCTTGTGACTATGTTCAAATTACGTGTTAACAAATAAACTCAAGTTTGGATGACATAGGAAGAGTGTGGGTTGTTTTAGTTCTCTGTCTTTAAAAAAAATGATTACCTATTTTACTGCATTAGTTCAGAAGCTTATGGTGGAAAAAGAAATTCTGCCACCAGGACAAGATCAATACATTTGCACTACTATATTTAATACATCTTACGATGTTCCTCAGCCTATTCCTTCCAAAACTCTGGAATCCAAAAGTCTTCTTTAGGGTTCTTAAGATGTTTTTAAACCCCGTATTTGCTGAAGGAGTTGAGCTTTTTCATTTGTTCAGTGCCAATATTTCTTCTTCCAATCTATGTTGCCAGGACAAGAGTCATGTATCTACAGTACTAAACAAGCCTTGCAACTCTGGGAAGCCTGGAATGCTTCAAACGTAGAGACATGCAGCTCCTTACTTCAGCAGGATGGGCTACGATATTCCAGACCGTTCCATCCATCCCTTACTTATGCTCTCCTCCACAACACCGAATCTTTGAGTTTACCTCAAAAACAACATGGTGCTATTCAAAGACAATGATCTTGAGTCAGTCAGCTGGGCACGACTCCGTAGCCACAAACGCATCCTGCCCCAAGAGTGCACAATCACCTCCTGTCAGCGGCTTTCCGATGACTCTTCCTGCTGCAGAGCCATACCTGCCACGGTCCCAGAATAGGCTGTTTGGAGGCTGTGTGAACGTCAGTGACCTACGGTGGCCAAAACTGTCCCTGGCAGCCACTGGCAACCCACAGAAAACTCAACCAGTGTACTTCATGACCTGAAGCAGACCATGGCCAGAGAATCCCACAAAGTGAGAAGCGTGACCTATTAAATCCCATTTATTAAACCACCTTCCTGAGCTGCAACCAGTACAATTTAGAAATAGTCCAGCAACTGAACCAACCCATAAATATTGAGAATTGACAGTCAGAATTTCTTTTGCCTCTCAAGGTTCTTGTGACTACGGTGGAAAGTACATTTTTAGTTCCCAATTTAACAGCTGGCTAGCTAAAGTGATAGACTGTCAAATTTAGCACTTATACATATGAAGTGTACTAAATACAGATCTTTTTTCCTGTGAAACAGATCACTCACAAATTATTTAACTCCACCAAACAAAATAATGGTGAATAAACCATAACAGAGCCAGTATGACACATACACATTCTACAGTCTTTAAAATTCTACAGGTAGAAATAAAAAGAAAACTTTTAAGGAAGTAGCACCAATGTGGGGAAGTAACTGAAAACTTAACACGCCCTATAAATAGAAAGCCTTGTGTAATTTACATAATACTACTTTTAAATTATTAAAAAGTATAGTAACAGCAAAGACAGCCATTTCACTTTAAAATAATTTCATGTGTTTTTTTTCTATGCTCAGATTCACAGTCCAATCTAAATACTGGCACCTATCAAGATTTTGTGTTTAACAGGTGTTTTTTCTACTCAATTGTTTGTGAGTTTAGTTTGGATTACAGATACTCTGAAGACTTTTAGTGTCTAACAAATCTAAAACAAAATGAAACATAAGACTGGAACTCTTTTCCTAATGCTACAATTTTTTTGCCTACTTCTGAGTCAGTAACTTTGCCTCACCTACACTTTGCTTGAACAGATTATTTTCAAATATTTCCTTCTACGTGTACTTCAGGACTTCACTTCTTTCACACATTTGCACTCTGTCCTACAGAGGGCAAATGACCTTGACAGGGCATGACTCATTCTGTCCCTTGTTTAACTCCTAACCTTCAAACTGACTCGAGGTTGCGTATTTTATGCCTCTCTGCTGTTACCAAGATAGTAAGGGGTTATGGTCACACACTGTGTTGTGTGATTCAGGTGAAATGATCAAGTTCTAAAACGCTGGGGGGTTTATTTCCCTGTTCTTCTAAGTTAGGACAACAATGCTGCCAATGAAACAGCTTGGAAGGCATCCAGTTTACTTTTTTGGTCTTTGAGATAACCCCACTCCTTAGACAGCAACTTTCACAGGCTGTTACTTTGGAATCCTCCATGCTTCTGTGGCAATCTGCCAGATGTAAAGCCTAGATGTTACCCGTGGATTCTTCAAGTCCTTTAATGCCTTAATTCACATCGTGGCAAGTGCAGATTAATACTTTATAAAAGGAGATGCATCTGCTGTTGCATTATATAATCTCCAGCCACGCGGAAGCAAGTTGCAGGGCTCAGCCTCTTGCTGAACACGCTATGGCTGCTTCAGGCAGTGCCCTGCCACACTTTTAAATTAAAATGGCGATTTGGCCACTAGACCATTGAGACAGAGATGCTATGATTCCCAGTTCCTCCTAGAATCATTTAGCAGTGGAATTGATGTCACTGACGGCAAACTGTGGATAAAACTTTAACAAAGTGTGGCCCCACCGAGGGGCAAAAGACAAGCCATTTAAAGCATCGGTATTTTTTTTTCCTCCAGAACTGCAACATTCTCCTCCTCGATGGTAACAAATCCCTTTCATCCCGATTAGAGTTTCGGATAATCCTAGGTAAACCCGGGGGCTCCCCGTTATTCCTGCGGGCAGGGGGAGGGAGGATGCTTCTCCCAGCCCAGATGACGCAAAGAGGCGGAATCTGCAGCGACTCGCAGCGGATCACGTACACACCGGCGGAGGGAGGGCGGGAGGGAGCGCGGAGACACCGCTCCATGCAAGCCACCACCGCATGGACGCGCCGGGAAGCCGGGGCAAGAGGAGAGGGGAGGCTGCCCGGCCGCGGGCTGGTCCCGGCACC
Source organism: Monarcha castaneiventris obscurior (assembly GCA_026261815.1). Classification (NCBI taxonomy): domain Eukaryota; kingdom Metazoa; phylum Chordata; class Aves; order Passeriformes; family Monarchidae; genus Monarcha; species Monarcha castaneiventris. Next base: position 8,837,430 of record JAMPIT010000230.1, on the reverse strand, counting down.
TCCCCGGGCAAAATCTGGGGAGAGACTGGTCCCTGAACTACCGAGAACGCGCAGAAAGGAAGGAGAGGCTCCCACCCCCCATTCTCTTCACACACGCGAATGAGTGCCGCTGCTTCTTTAAGTGAAAGTACTCTCGAGACACTCCCGAGAAAAAAAAATAGAATAACCGTAAATTAAGGGAAGCTGCTAACAGCAAGTATCACTGAACAACTCTCCTGGTATAAGCAGAGCAAGAGTCCTCTCGAACTGCACGGCACATTCCGCGTTTGAAATCTTAATTAACTGAAACTTCAAACTATTTACCATAGAATCACAGAATATGCCGAGTTGGAAAGGATCCATCATGATTTTCTGATAGGAAAGGGGAAACTCAAGTGTAGGAAAAAATGGATGCTTGACTAGGCTTACTGTGATCAAGCCTCTTTTCTTTCCCTTCCCTGGTAATGTCTGTAGGTCTTTTGTTCACCCTGTCCTGTAGTAGGTACGACTTCCTCTACACTGAAGAGATTTAAGAAGGTGAGACACGTTTCTAACATACTCCTACGGGGGGAGAGTAAACCACCATCTGAGCGTTCTAAACCACGGGTGAGAACATAAACGTGCTCCTGGTGCCAAAACGAAGTGAAAAGCAGATGAGGCGAGGGCTGGCAGAGCCCCAGCAGCGCAGCCAAGCCTCCCACCCGCCGTGCAGGGCGGCACGACCTCCTCCTCCCCTGCTCGCATCAGCCATCCCTCCTCACCCTCCTCTCCCCACCATCTCTCCAGGGAACGAGACATCTTGGTAGTAAAAGTTACTGCAGCGTTTCTACCCTCTCCCTTGCCCAGCCTGAGTCAGAGGAAACGTGGCGAGGAAGGGAAGGAGGAAGGTGTGAGGGGGATGTTTGAACCTCAGGCGCCCAGGCCGTGCAAAAATCATTTATCTTTTAAATGCGCTTAGTAGGAAAGCTGGGTCGAAGGCCAGCACGGAAAGAGGAAGCCGAGCACCACTGCAATCCCCAGAGCCCTCTCTCCACTCCCTCCATGTGCCGCACCGTGGCTTCCCGACACCAGCCCTGGGGCAGCCCACGCTGCTCCCCCGGCCTCCCGCATGGGCGCCCTGCCAGCCGGGGAGGCCCTTCCTTCCTGCCCCTCACACCGCCCTCGAGGGGCTCCTCGTCCTCTCCTGCTGCTTCCCCGCTCCCCACCGTGCCCGCATTCTCCTTCTCCTCGTCTTCCCCGTGCTCCCGGAGTGAACGGCGTGAGCCGCTACCTTGGGCATCTCCGCCGCTGGTCAGCACCCCGATGGCCTTCCCGGCGCCCGAGAGATTCTCGAAGAACTTGGGCTGGTGATCCATGGCGCTGCAGGAGCCGCACCGGCGGGCGAGGCGGAGCGCGGTCGCTGAGGGAGTCCCTGGCCGCGGGGGTCTGCCCCGGCTCCGCTGGACCGAGCGTTCGGCCTCTGCCCGAGCAGCCCGCTGTAGGTGTGTGGTTACCGACAAGTAAATCTCTGCAGAAAACCTGAGGGGAGGGGGCGACTGTGTGGAAAAGCCCGGGAAAAGAAAAACCGAGTGAAAAGAGCAGCAGCGCCGATGCTCCTCTCACCCCACCACCCCCCGCTCTGCTCTGCCCCGCCGCCGCGCCCTCCCCGCGCGCCGCTGACAGCGCGGCGCGGCCCCGCCCCCGCCCCCGCCCGCCCCGCGGGAGCGGCGCTGACGGGCGGGCGGCGCGGCCAATGAGCGGCCGAGGGGCACCGCGAGCGCGGCGGGCGGGGCGGGGGCGCGCGCGGGGCGCGGGCAGGTGGGAGGGGGCGGCGGCGGCGGCGCGGCCCCAGCGGGGCGGGAGTCCCGGCACCGCCTCCCCGCCTTCCCTCCCCTTCCCCCTTCCCCCTTCCCCCTTCCCCCTTCCCTTCCCTTGGCGCCTGAGGTGGGGGCGATGCGGGAACATGGCTGGCGCCTTGGCACGGCGGCGGCGCGGGGGCGGGAGTTGTGTCGGCTAGAGCTGGCTCATCCTCCCCGCACTAGCGGCTGAGGAACGCCGCGTGTCCCCGCCGCGCCTGCGGCTCCCCTGGGTGGCTCCTTCAGCGGGGGCTCTCCGGCGGCTTCCCGGCGCCCGCACGGCTCTGCCGGAGCCTCGAGGGGGGAATCCGCCTCCAGCGTGCCGGTTCCTCGCAGCCCGGTGCCTCCGGGGCGGCTCGGCCTCGCTGGCCTGCCCGGCTGCTGCTCGGAAGGCTCCGGCAGGGAGCGGAGGGCACGGCTCCCGCTGGGAATGCAGAACACACGGACAGTGGCTCCTGCCGGCGGCTGGCAGGGTCCGTGTCACCGGGGCGGGCAGGGAAACCCAGAGGCCCCGAGCTCTGTTCTTGCCTCTCATCCTTCCTCAGGTGTGTGTTCCTGCTGAGGCGTCTCAGCACCGCAGTGGGTGTTCAGGCGGCGGTAGGAAGTTGCTTCTGTGAGTATTAATGGCTTAGAGACAGAGTTTGAGTCAAAGAGAGCAACGGAGGCAAAGCGATGGGGAGGTATTGCTGTAGGTAGCAATCGCAGCCTTTTTGCCTTCTTTTTGTTCTCCTGTTACGCACTGATGCTTTTGCTTGGGGAGTGGTTAGTACTAAGTGCTGCTACTTAAGTGCGCTCTTAAACTCCTTGTATTGTAACACCACGCTGGCAGATAATTCTGTTGAGCATAGCCGTGTGTGTAGTCACAGAAACAGTTAAAACGCCAGGTTTTGGTAATTTAAGCAAATAAAGCTGTATTACCCTGTATACAGTTGTTTGTGGTACTTTCCATAAGTATAAGTATTCGCAGAATCAGACCAACTTGCACAAGGTAATAATAAAGCAAGTCAGGGAGAGAGTCAGGAGCAGCATCAAAATGCTGACTCGAGTTTTACATTTTAATTGCTGTATTAATTACTAGTTTTATTCAACATCTTCATCACATCACAGGCAACTCACATCGTAAAAATACACGTGCTCATCCTGTCAGCTTTCACACAGACACATATGGAAGTACAGTCATTTGAGTAGTCAAAATTACTCATAGGTAAATGTTTGAAGGCATACCTGAAAATGGGTATTTATACCTAGCATGGGGGCAGTTCACATTTGCAAATCTACACTGAGACTGAGTGCAATTTGACAACAGAAAAGATCCATTGACAAGTAGATTGCATACCATGAACATTAATGACTCTGCAGGGAATTTACTATATTATTTCTGGAATCTGAAGAGAGCTCTGAGTCACAGATTATAATGACGATGAACTTCTGTTACAGAAGTATATAAACATCCATAAAGTCAAACTGTGTTCAAAGGGTTCTGGTTTGAGTTGAAGTCACATTAGTTTCTTGGAGAATAACTCTGCAAATGTTAAATTAAGGTCTGTGAGTGATTTGGGGCTTGATTCAAAACCTGTAAAATCAGGAAGATCTTTTATGTATAGAAATTATTATGACTACTTTAAGATCATGGACCAGTGACCATTGTCATCTCAGGAACACTTTGAGGAAGACAACAACTTGTTATGGTTATGTTTGGTTTGGTGCAGCCATTTTTAAAAATTTGCTATTACCTGTAGCTAAAGCATTCACACTTTGTCTGGAAGTAGACTTGTCGCTCTTGCTCCGAAATACAACCTCAACACTAAGGAGCTGCTATTTTCCGAAAGTATTTTTTTCTTCAATTGCTCTATGGTACACCATAAACTTAAAAGTGATGTATTTTTTCACCCTTGTGGAACTAGGAATCTGCCAATGATTTCACTGTTTTCATCATTTATTATAGCTACTCCATGTTCTTCAGCAGAGCTGTTGGGGAAAAATTTTGTTTTGGCTGTGTCAGGTTTTTAGAAGTGGGAGGAGAGGAAAGGATGTGGAACTGTGTGTTTCTGAGGCTGTCTTGATATGCTTAAATATCTTCAGATACAATTGCCTACAGTCATAACAGGAATGAGTGACTGCCTGGCTTAAGTGTTGAAGATTGTTGGGGAAAACAGTTTTAGCCTTGTGGGATATAGTTAATGCAGCTAGGTACACAAGTATAAATCATACTGACACTAAGAGAATAGGCTCTTTTGAGATATGCAAACTGATAAACAGAAACTGTGTACCTGAATGAAGCCTCAGCAGGTCATTTGCACACTACATTAGGTGCTATAATTGTCCTGTTACTGTAATACTAAATGAAACCAGTTTACATGGAATAGGGAGAGGACAAGTGGTTTGACTGTTCTCTGATACTGACCATTGCAGGTGCTCTGGTGCATGCTTTTCTCATTGCTTGTTTGTTCCCTGTGCCATATAGGTCAAGCCTATCTGCCCATCTTTGAATCCTATCACTACCTAAAACATCCTGATTGACCCTTTAACGTACTTTGGATTGCTACCCACCTCCCCTTACTGCACCAGCATCATTACAGGTCCTGCTTTAAACTGTGCAACAGTTCACATCCTGGGTGTAATACCAAGATGCATCCAGTACTACATTTAGCAGAGCATTTTCCGTTGAAATCAGGTTCAGCTGGGAAGAGCAAGTTATGCCCAAAGAGAATGAGATTACTGCATGAATACCAGAACTGAATGAATGGGTTTCCAGCCAACTGAGACAGTTTCCTACAGGTAGACCTTTCCTGGGTGTGGATTCTCTGGCATCTATGATACATGAGCCCACACTTCCAAATTTGTCTGAGGTGCTTGGAGCAGCTGTCTCTTCTGCTCAGCTGTTGTTTTTTTCATGAGACTTCCAAATCATAAAGAAAAGTAAGTTCTGTATATTGAACTTTTTAAATATTTTTGAAAACCAGGAAAAGAACAGAAGATGAGATGGAAGGATTTACAGAAATTCTGGCATTTTAAAATTATGCAGGCTAGTCATGGAATGCACAGATAAGCATGAAAAGAAGGTGCTAATAAGTCATTGAGCTATCATTTCTGAGCAGATGGTGACGGTGATTTCTTCAAGAGAACTGACTGCTTTCTTTCAAAATACTCCCCTACTTCCCGTACTACAATATTTCCTGGTCCTACATGTCAACTATAAAGGATTTTTTATTTTTTTCTGTGAAGAATGGTAAAACATCACCATATTCATCATGAAGGAAAATCATGTATTGAACATGAGCTACAACCTTTGTTTGAACGTCAAGTGGCTGTTGCTTTGAATTTGATGTAACTGACTTTTCAGTTGATAGATTAGGTACAAATTGAAGGCATTGAGTAAATTCCCACTGAAATAAAACTACAGGAACTTTTAATGGTACTGGAATCTGGCCTTCTATAAATGAAAAGCACAAATTTAATTGCTATGTTTACTTAATTATAACTGTTCTTAATTAAAATAAAAAAGACAGTGATTGAATAGTATTTTTGTGAAAGTTATTTCCTCCAATGTGTTTTTATCTTGGAATCTAAATGTAAAACATGATAATTCAATAGCAAATTAATTCCTAGCCAAAACATTTTGAATGGGAATGTTGTTACATAGCTTTAAAACCAAGAAGTATTGTTCAGCTTATAGTAGTTTTGAAGCCTCCAGGGTTTTATGGAAAATGTTCTATAAGTGGTTATATGGAAAATATGTCAGTGTGGTCTTTAGGCTTGAGAGTTATTTCTTCTCTGATCAATTCATGTATGATTTCTTAAATGACACATACTAAAACTTAATTTGTGCTCAATGGTTCATTATGTGTTACTGTTTTTCCTTCCTCCTGCTGCCAGCTCCTAAATTTACTGCTTAGTGCTACCATCAAACATGCTATGTATTTCTAGGTTATCTAACTTTCAAACTTTGCTTCTCAAAAAAAGGCCCAACCGAGTTCTAAACCCCTAAAACACATCTTTCTGTCGTTTGATCTGGCCTGGAGTCCACTTCTTAATTGAAAAGTGTTTTCTTCATTTTTTTTTGGGTAAGAAAATTCACAACTGAGCTAAATACCACCCAAAATTATTGCAGAACAAAGAGGATTTATGTTACTGTGAAAGATATGTTGTATAAGATACACTCTTTTTGGAAAAACTGAGCCATGCTAGTCATACATGTATCATAATTGCTCAGAGGTTTAAAAAATCCTCAGAAACAGGAAAAAACCTAAAAACCTAAAAACCTGCCTAATGCTTCAATAAAAGGGAACATTATGCTATTAGACAATTAGTGAATCATACAATTGACTAAGCTATTTCACCAGGTTTGGGGGAGAAAAATACATAACCTTTTCTTACCTAGAAAACTTCTGCAGTGAGCCATCATTGGTGCCACCAGGTAATTTGCAAACTTGCCATATTATGAGCCCCAAAAGGTGTATGTCTCATTGGAAAATGGGTAGGGCTATGTATAGATGTTCATAGTCTGCATTAAAAGGATATAAACTACTCATGTATTCTCAGAACGTGGTAGCTCTGCAGCTTTCTCCTTGGTAGCGCAAAAGAATTTGAGATACCAAGGAGAATTCTTACTATTTATGGGCTAATTCTCAAATTATGTTTGTTTACTTTAATGCTCAGTGTAAAAATATGAACAATAACCTTAGAACATTTTCTGAAATGCAGAACCTTCTTTTAGATGAATGGCCTAACTAATTGATTATAGGTGGTATTATCCTTTGTACAGTACTTCTGAATTAGTGAATCCTTGGAACAGCTTCAGCAGGAGTGTTGGGAGTGTCCTCATCCAGAAGAGTGTCCTCCTGATTTGATGGGGCAGATTGCAGAAGAAGGCTTCAATATACTTGGGCAAAACTTACCTCACTGATCATCACTTTCTAGTCATGTTCTGTAATTGTTAGGCTATATATATATGTGTATGTATTTATATAAAAGTTGTGCATTGTGGAATTTTACATGGTGGTCACTTCTGTTGGAGAGTGGGTGATATTAAGGAGTTTTCTGAAGATTTGTTATACCGTATTCCTTGACAGAGTTTGGTTAGTGTTTAGCCACTTGTTTCCGAAAGGGCACGAATGCAGAACACATTGACTAAGTGCTTATGTGGATTGGGGCCAAATGAATAATTTGGCCTGAAGCTTTTCTGTTTCTTTCCTTAGCAGAATTGATGGATATAACTGCTAGGGGAAAATTCTGAAAGAACTAGGAGAGATAAAGATTTTTATTTGTGCAACTTAGGGCTCATCAAGGAGACAGTAGTCCCTTTCCTTTTTTTATGACCTTAGGGATCATTTCTGTGTGTAAAAGAAAAACAACCAGAAAAACACACAAATGTTTTTCTACTTAAAATTATGTACTCTTAACTATATTTCAAAAAATGGTACCATTAGTAATGATCTGATCTAATTAATTCAATTGGTTAGTGTAACTTCATTCCTAAATGTAAGCTCTGATGTTTTACAAACGTCACAATGGTTGTTCCCTTCCACAAAGAATAGGATTTTACAGAGTTAACATGGCAGTATAGTTAAAGTAATATAAATGTAGTTACGTGGTTACTGATAATGATGAATTAAGAATGCAGTCCTCCCAAATATTTGTTTGTGCAGCAGTTCCCCCAAATATTCAACAGTTATTGTGATACTGGAGAATTTTAGTTTATTTAAAATTAAATGGATTGTGGTTTATAATTTGCAATCTTTATGTTTTGTAATACATGAGAGTTGAATAGGTGAACTTGTTCTCTGTTGCAGTCTAAATACTCAACTTCCTACTTACTGAATGGTTTTGCCGAAGTTTAAGAATTTGTAATGCTTTTATTTGTACTGTTAAGCAATGGATTTGATATTTATTTCTCGTTGGATTATTTTACCTTTGAGGATAGATTTCACTCTTTGCAATAGAGATTGTGCATGTTTTCTTTGCAGTTTTGTGCCTTGCTTGAAAATGGAAGCTCCAGCAATGCTTAAAATAACTTATGTGGTTGTGGAGACCTCAGGCAGCCATTAGTGACAGACTGCTCAGATGGACAGAATGATACATGACGGCAGATTTTATTGTATGTGCTGTCACCCCAGTCCTTCAAAGGCTCTTGTTCAGTGTGGTGTCTTTGGATTGAAAGAGGATTCAAAATTTCCTAAGCTTAATGGAGACATTGATTTGGGGGCAGTGAGGTGGAGGAAGAGCATAACTGCTCTAAATGGAATGTGTTCCAGAGTGTACAGAACATCTTTTTTCTCTTCCACAAACTGTCTGGGAAGTACAGTGCCACAGAGTTGTGTTTGTAGGACTGAGGAGACTAGAAAAGCAATTTTGGTACCAGAGCAGATAGTGGGATCACCATGACTTGTGTGTTAGCAGCCAGTAGATTCTGAGAGGGATTATGTATATTTAGAGAATGAAATCAAGTAAGGTATTCCATCCAAATAATTAACATTTCAAGAACAGTTTTTACCTTTGATTGTTTTTGTAGGTTTATTCTGTTACAGTGTCATGATAATGTGTAACAGCAAAGGTTGTTTCTTCTAGAGGACATATTTATTTTTACTTACACTGTTCACTGGTCAGTAAATACCTCATTTCCTAGCATTTGCTGCGATTTTACTCATCCCCACTCCAGCCTTCCTTTCCTTCCTTTTATGTATTTTTCTTATAATCTATTTTCCTTTTCTCCTTGCTTTTACTACTCTCAACTTCCTTCCCACCTCCTTCCTCCTTTCTTCTTAAACTGGAGATAATGTCAGGATATTTTCCACTCCTGTTGCTAGTTTTAGTATAGTCGTGAACGGGTACAATTTTCATACTCTTGCTTGTAAATATTTTATGACATTGATTCAGTATCATAACGGATGATGAAAAATATGTAATGTTTCACTTAGAGAATTAAAAAAATAGCCTTTAATAACTGGCAGAGCCATTTTCATTTGCGAGAAGCTAGTCTGGATGCCTTATGCAATGTGATGTGTTTTCTTCCTCTGAGGGGAAGTAATAACATCTCATTTCTCCTTGTCTGTGAAATTTAATTAGTTAGCAAAGATGTATTTAATATGGAATTCTTTGGAAAATGTGTTCATATGCATTCTTTGCACAGAGCAATGCTAGAAAAAGTCTAATCTTGCATTCTGTAGCATAACACCCACCCTCCCCACCAAAAAAAAGTCAAGCAAAAAAAAAACCCAACCCAAATATATTGCTTATGTCAGAACTTACAGTTTAGACATACTTTGACATCCATAGCTGTGAATTTAAGTAATATATTTAAACTATGGAACAGAGCTGAGAAAAAAGCCCAAAACAGATTGGTTTTGCTTTTATTTATAGAATTAATAATATTGTATATACTTCTGTGGAGTGTAGAACTTAAGAAGTTAAAAGTTTGAGGCAGTGCTATGAACATATTAAGGATCTGGCTTCTTCCTTTTTTCTTTTTCTTTTTTCTTTACTTGCATTATAGTTCCTCGAATCCCCTTATAATTATGAAGAAAAAATTATTTACTTGATTGTTTTTGCAAGTGACCAAAGTCCTTTTAAAATATGTCTGAGTAATACCATTAGGATCATTATGTGAAAATAAACGGCATATTGTGAGTAAATTGAATGGTGATTGTTTGGATCAGGGCATAGCTGGAGCATGTTTAATGTTTACAGTCAGTTATCTTAGGCTGATCATTTCCCTTCCAGGAAGGCAGTGTTTCTCTGGCACTGAATGTCTCCATTTGCTGCTGAGGCCAAATGCCTCACACAGCATTTTGTCTGTAGAATCTCGGTGTTGTAGGGAGGTTGGCACAGGTCTCCCATTGCTTTCACAAGTGTTACAGTGTAGTTCTCTTCAACTTCTTTCATCCAGGGAATCAGAAGGTCCATGTGACTTACCTTCTCCCCTGTGTCCCATTGGAGGATGTACTTTCGACTATGGTACAGCATCTTCTGTGGAAGGGACGAATGTCTGTTTAAGGCTGAAAACATCGGATGGGGCCTACACACGTGGTTACACTGCCAAGGGAATTGCAGCTGGTCTGAAAATGATTTTGTTTTAAGAAAGAACCAGTGTAGTTTTAGGAACTTGGGCTGCTGTGAGGAAATTCTTACTATGCAGCTGTCAGGGTGAACAGCATGAATCACTGCAGGAATGTGATTAATGAGCAAAGAGGAAGCACTTCATAGCTGGCAGACTCAGACCCAGGGGGTACCTCGTTGTCCAGGGAAAAGAATCGTTAGAAGCATGAAGAGGCCGAAATTACTGAAATTACAGGCATTTGATTTGCAGGTGTTAGGGCCACAGTGTCCCTGAAAGGCATGAACCCTGACAAGAGGCCACAGTCCATGCTGCTGTAGATGATGTCATTAAAGGCTGGGATTTTGCTACAGAGTTAGGCCAGTACTGAAAATGGAAGTGAATATAAGTTGTGGAGTAGGTCTGGCAGTATGCAGCCGAGTCTGAAGCAGCAATCCCTTCCATGGCACCCTCAAGTAATGTCAGTCAGCAAACACTTGGACAAAGAGCAAGAACCATCCTTAAGAGGAAAGGTGTAGTGGGGGTGTTGGAAGGAGAGGCTGCTGAGCACGGGTACAGCACAAGGATCACACTAGGAGGGCAAATGGGAGGAGATTTGTACTCTGTTCCTTTATCATGGAGCTAATTCAGTTTTACAACCTTTCCAGCCTTGTAATGTGTTCGCATTGTCAGGTTTGCAGCACAGTTTCCGTGCTGCTATGGGTTAGGCCTTCAATTTAAACCTCATTTGCATGAGATAGCAATCTTGTCATAAGTTTCCAAATTAAATAACTTCGCCACCTAGATATTGTACTTAAAAATAAAGATTGCATCTATTTTTCTCTTTTAGGACATGGGAGTTTAATAAGAAAATTTATTTGACCAGAAATAAAGAATTCAGGTGTAAGAGTACCACATGACAATTAGTATTTTCATTATTTTCTCTGTAATGTTTAATATTCACTAGCAATTTTAGCTGTATTATCTATATTTCTCAAAAGGCAGAAGTGATCCACAAAACAAAAAGATGGACAGTGGTTAAATAGCAGGAGCAGAATGTTCATTCTCATCAACAGGAGCAATAGTTCATTCTAGCCAACAACATTAACAGCTCTGTGACAGAAGAGAGGAAAGTCACAGATCACAGAATGGGTAAGGGTGGGAGGTTATCTGGTCCAACCTCTCTGCTCAGGCAGGGTCATCCTAGAAAATGTTGCACAGCATTTTTCATCTAGATGGTTTTTGATGTCTTACCTATGCAGGTTTAGCAGTAGAGACATTTGGGAGCCCTGTGTCCAATGAACTTTGAAGGCTTAGTCTAGAAAGAATTGTGAATCTACTGAGCTAGACGAAGGCCAGATATCATCTTCCATTCTAGACCTTCCAGAGGGGAAATCTGGGGTTCCAGGTAAACTCACTATTTCTGGTGAGACTGTCTTATGAACTCAGATGATAGAATTATTTTCAGGACTCTATGCTGCAAGGGAAGCCTTACTTGGAAAACAATTCAGTATCTCAGCTAGACTTTGCCAGGTTTTTCTGACGTGCAGTTGTGGCACATTCAGGGAAAATGCAAGTGAAGCAGGAAGAAAGATGGGGTGAGAATATAAAAACATGGAAAGGAAAGAGCTTTAGCTATAAATTATGACGTTTTTATTGCTGGACTGCTTTCCATTTGTCAGAAGGAGTGTTATCTGAGAACAGTTTCCATTAGAAAAAAACATTTTGTTATTCCAAGCTAGCTAGAGACAATGGGACTATTAACTTGTACTGAAGTTGAATGGTTTCAAGAAGTGAAAATTAGTAATGTTGTAGTATCACAGTGGATGAAGTAGTAAAAATTGGGAAAAACAACATGTTTGTTAGAAAATCCTTAACATATTTTTCTCTAAGTATTTTAGAATAATCTAAAGCAAATTAGATTTAGGATGATTACAGCAATACGGTTGTCACATGAAGAGTGTGTTGTTAACCAAGTCCAATAAAACAATATAAAATGATCCCTTCATCAAAGCACCATAAATTATTAGTATTTTGATATGCAGAGTGGACTCTGATTCATACAAGCTTAAGCTAAATGGAAGCTTTCTGTTATGATCAGGGAAGAAGGAGAGTTCTCTGGAGTATAATTCAGAGCAGCTATTTTTTTCTTATTAGCCACAGACAGCTTCCCCAGCCTGTGACAGGCCTTGCTGTAGCAAGGTTTTTTTCCCTTGTATGTCTGAGTGAAGATCACATAAAAGGGCAATGTGGGGTTGCTTTTTTCTGATGTTGTGGTTAGCTCAGATTAAACTGAAAGCTCATTAAGGTCTAGAAACTGGTTTATGGGACCCATTTCTTGTTGTTGGCAGCTGTGAGTTCACATTACGAAGCTGATACACAGCTGTTGTTACCTAAACAGCTCAGTTACCATAGCTGAGTAAAATCACCCATAAGCAGAATTTTGCCATTCGTGACTTTGCCTCGTGCTGTTCTTCCATGTCTCTCTTAAGATGCCTCTGTGCAAATGGAGTGGATTAAAACTTCAGACTTTAAATGACTAGTGTATATTTGGTTTGTCATATGCTAATAACGTAAATATGTCTATTTTCACTTGTTCTTGGTATTTTTGGCATTCCTGTATGCCACCAGGTTATTTTCTCCTGAGTAATAGCTGGGTCAAGGACAGGTACAAGCTCTTACCGTATTGGGTACACTAAAATATTCACTGAATCTGAGCAACAAACCAAACTGTGTTGTGTGCTTCGTTAAATTAGTTAGTTCAGACTATAAGAAGGGTACCACTAGACTTTTAATGTGATGTTGGTGATCTGATACAGACTAGAAAAGAGTTTCAAATCAAATTACATTGCATGATATCGGGAAAAGCCTATGGAAACAAGAATGCAGGTGTGAAAACATTCAAAGTCATCAAGGATCTGCACGTGTGTTGGAAAGAGTGACCACTCATCTTTTTCACAGGCTGGAATTAGAGACTCATTAATCTGGTCTCAGTAAAAATGGTATTTAATATAATGCAGTATTGTCAGTCAATTCCCAGAATTGTACCTTAAAATATGCTCTTTACTTAAAAAATTGTGCTTGCTATATCTGAGGATATACACACTTCTTGTAATTATCAAGGCTGCTACTGAGGAATGAGGTTTTACACAGGTGCTTTTAAGGTGAAATTTTGAGTATGAACACTCAACTAGTAAAAGAAACTATGCTTAAACTTTGATATTAGAAATTCCTCTTGATGGATGAAGTCATATTTGCTAGACATAAATAGTTGTGATAGAAAACAGTACTTTTAAATTTGTGCATGCTAGTGACTTCAAATGGAAGAAAAAAAAAATCTAGTCTATTCCAATGATGTTGCTTCATAGCATATATAGCCTGCTTGCTTTATTTATATTCTGAAATACTTTCTTGTTGAAATACTTTGTAAACATATGCTAAGTAAGATAACATATATTTAATCCTATATCTACAGCTTTCCAAGAAAAAAGTGTAGGCTGTTTAACATGATAATTCTTTCATATTTTTATTTCTCTTCCTTTTAAAAACCTTTTTCCTCCAGCCTTTCCTTTTTTCTCTCAGTACACAATTAGTGTTTTATAAGATGCTAAATAGCTTCTGTCCTTTTTCTTTTTCCCAAATCATAAAAATCTTTAGCAATTCTAATGCTGGTTTTCAGGGAAAATAAAAATGGAATAAGCCACTCATGAATAGTGAGTTATGCGTTGGTATTTTTTGACTCATGTTAAATTTTTGTTGCATAAAACCAAGATTGCTGTTACTCTGCTCTTCACAGCTTGAGTGAAGTACTGATATGATCTGTAGCCTGTGTTTTGATCATGCTATGGCCAAGTGTTTTAACGTTAGCTCAGGTATTTTTGGACTACCCTGTGCTGTAGTTTTCCTCAGAGTGGTCCCTAATGGAGGCCTTTATACCTGCTAGTCCAAACTTTTTGTCCCTGTCTGGCATACGGAGTGGATTGTGGCCATGGCTTGTGATTGATGTCCCCAGACAAAAGATAACAGATGTCTTAGTCTCATATATTGCTTTAACTTGCCTGCAAATCTGTGAATACACAGAGAAATGTGTTTCTGTGAAAAGAGCACAGGTTGGTTTATTCATTGAAGAGCAAAGAAAGTTAGAAATTGCCAACTTTTCCAGCAGGAACTGAAGTGTCTGTCCTTGGCTTCTATTTGAAATGCATAATATCACTGCTAGATGCCTAAAGATTTCCTAATACTAATCAATCTTCCTCTATGGCAGGAGTCTGGGATAGATACTACAAAAATGATGCATTCATCAAATGATTCATTAGCTGAAACTTGAAAGCCCAGTGCATCTCTTCACTCCTTTATTTTTCCAAAGTTGTTTTTGTCTGCTTATATTTTCTGCATTGAATATTTTAAAGACTTTTTGTACTTTCCAATCTGATTAAAATAGGTTATGACCACTGTTTAAATATTTAGACATATGCTTTAGCATAATTTTCCTACCCCAACTCAGTTTACAAATGTCTAAATGTTAAGGAATAAATACATGTATATTTTAAATTGAACTATAATCAAGGGAGCACATTGGAAAGGTGATGGTAAGACATTATTATTAATATTAATATTACTATTATTATTATATTAATAATTTCTTAAGTATTTAGTGCTATCAGTATATATTATATGCTTACACTGGCACTGTACCATTTATGATGGAAAGGCCGGATCATATCCAAACAACACTAATATGTACCAATATCTGCCTTAGGTTGTGAATGCAAAACACTCCCTCAGTTCAAAGATGTGGAAATTCTGTTCATTATTTTAATTTATTATTTGGCTTAGTGGGATTTATTCATTGAAGAATTTTGATTCTTGTACTGATTTCTTTGTGATTTCAGGGGGTTATTTTTTCAGCTGGAGCAGTGTCTGCACTCTCTCTGCACACTGATCAGGTCTCAGCTGAGTTAACACTTTCCAATTCAGATGATGCATGAACAAGGCAGTATAATGAATATGTCATGAAACAACACAACTGTGTGTGTTTGTTGTTAAACATGGTGACATAGTGATGATCTAAAAGAGTTAATGCTGATTAACTGGTTACTCTTACATTGCCTTGTAGAACACAAAAGTTTGGGGTTTTGGGCTTTTTTTCTGAAGCCATTTTTTGAAAGGAGAGATGAAGGGATCTTGTGAATTTGGGAAAGTCATACTGAAGTGAAGTGCTAGGCTGCTTGTAAAGACTCCAACCAGATTTGAAGAAAAAAACCGAACAACAAAACCAATGTCCAAGAATAGTAAGAAAATGACACACATAGGGTATTACAAATATTTTTACTCTTTTCATCTTTGTGCAATCTAAGTGTAAATATTAGAGTCTTCTGCAGTCTCCTGATTTGTTTTAACTTTGTTTCTTTGAAGAGACAGCTTGAAAACCAGTGCCTAGAAATCAGGAACAACGAGAATAAGGCATATCTCATTGCTAAAAGATGTTATGAAACACTGTTCATTCACTGTACCCCTCCTTTCTCTCCTTCAAAACTGTCAGTCTCATAGATGTTATCTTCTTTTACAGACTTTCAAATAATCAGTGAGCTGTTTGGAAAAATGTGCCAGTATGCAGTGCTGCCAGTGCCTATTACCTATTATGTGACCACTTTAAGGTGTTTTTCTGTTTAGGAGTCTGTACAATAGAATGTAGAGACATTTTGTTTGTTTTGTTGTGTTTGGGTTTTTCTAAAATATCTATACATATATAAAATTTACATCTGGATGATCAAACTGCAACCTCAGAATTCCTGAATGGCTGTGGAAGCCTGGCAGCATGGCGTTGTGGAAAGAGGCAGATCTTCTCATGCATGGATGGTTAGGGAGCCTTGTGACTGCAGTGGTAAAAGTGCAGGAGTGCAAATGTGTGCTGTGAGATGTGCACTGGAAAAGCATTGGGCTGTCAGAGGTTTGTAATCCTTGGTTGATGAATGTACTGTGGAATCAAATAGTGTAACTGATATGTTTGCTTTTTAACTTGAAAACAGTTTTGGAGGGCCTTATCTATGATACCTATTTTATGAAAAATGTCCCCTTTGTTTTTTTGAAACAAATAATTACAAGTGTATTTACATAGGGTTTTTTTGCATCTTTTTTATTAAGGCTTAAGTTTTCATAGTAGTTTAGAAAAATATCTTGACAAAAATAAGTTAATCTATGTATAGTCTTAAATGCTAACAGTGTGTTTGCTTCTTCCTTTAATTTTTACATCTTGACGTGATAGTAGATCCTTTAAGTATGTGATGGGAAATGACTTTGCTAATGTGTTGCTCTTCTCTTGAAAGAGTAGTTTTCAATTCTTTGGAGTATCTCTCTGGACTGTGCATGGATCTCTTGCCAAATGCAGTGGTCATTTGACTGTGAAAAAAAGGTTATTAAGAAGTGCGTATTAACGGGTTTGTAAAAAATTATATCCAATATTATGGCAAGCAAAATGTGAGTTTAGAACAAGCATGTAATTATTTAAAAGAAATTCAAGAAAAAATGTGTACTAATTTTAGGAAGTCAACTAAAGTACAAATATTCCTTGGTGTATATGATGACCTTTTTGTTTCCACCAACAGACACATGGCTAATCCTGACCCATGTGATGTAAAGTTTTTCGAAAAAGGCAGAGAGTGCCATGGGTTTTGGTGCTGAATTAAATGGTTTTTAATAGCCAATGATGATACACTGGCCTTGAAATGGGTGTGGACCAAAAGATTTTCAGTGGACGAAAATCCATAGTGCATGGAAGTGGGGCATAATTTCACAGTTATGTACAGCTTTGATCAGCAGTGGGACTTGTATAAGAAGCTGCTTTTTATCTTTAGAATTCCTTAAATTGAGCTGGAAAGAAACAGCCAACTTACCTTGGTCACAAATTCATCCATTTTTTTGAAGCAGTCTTTCACTATAGACTCATGGCTAATATTACGTTTGGGCTTCACCTGTTATTTTAATGGAAAAGAAAAGAAATTGTAATTTCGAACAATGGCAAGTAAATAAAAGTTCCAACAGTGCCCTCTGATGGACATGGTCACCGACTGAGAGCGCTGTAACTCTGCTGCCATATGCAAGCCTGCTGACGGGTTAATGCTAAAGGTAGTGCAGCACACACTGTGTCTGCAGAGAGGTCAGGAAATGAATATATCAGTGTTCAATCCAAGGCAGGGGTCTGTGGATCTTTTTTGGTTTTTTGTGACAATTCTGGTCTTGTCAGTGTATGCTATCTGAAGGAAGCATGTTCCAGAGTAACTGGTGGTCATTGACAGTCGGTGTTACACATGTACAGATGTAATTATGTTTGATCAGTAAAAGAAAACAATTTTGATGTGTACATCTATTTACACATATGTATTAAGCAGTAGTTGTTCTCCATTGCTGTACACACTTAGTCCTGGGGCCTGGCCTGGTCAGGAGCAGCAGTGTGGGTTTGAAGGTCAGTGCTTCTGTGCTCCTGCTCAGGCCAGTGTCCAGTCATGGAAAGCTCTCTCCCCTGTAGAGCTGTGCAGTGGGTTCCCTCCCCTGCAGCACAGACAGGTAGGGTAGGGTGTGCATTTGTACCCTTAGGTTTGCTCTCCTGCAGGTTTGTTGGCAAATCTGGTGCCTGGCACAGGCATTAGTTGCAAGGGAAGCTACAGTAAATCTGAGGCTTTGTCCTCTGTAAATAGTTCTTAAGCTGACCCCAACTAACTATTTGTGCATATGCTTAAGTAGTTTACTCAGCTGAAGTAGGCTGAATGCAGACCTAAGATTTTTTGCCTACAACTTGCATGTCATTCTTTGTTAACTTGTCTTGACAGAAGTCATAAGTACTTAAAGAAAAACATATGAAATTGATGTTTAGTTAAAATAGTAAGTACTTCTGTTTAGAACTAGTGCAGTCTTTAAGGAGAAGAAAATTAAATACTGCTTTTTTGCATCACATCATTAAATAAGCCTATAAATATAACATGTGAATTTAAAATTGCCTGCATCATACAGGTCAGTAAAAGTGCTGAAAGATGCCTGTCATTACTTTCAGACATATGATTTAGGTATCATTAATTGAAAAATGTAATCTTTTAAGTTTTCTATTGCATTTTCAACATACATATTATCAGTTTTATTCACCATGAATATCTGCCTTGAATATCATGCAATATAAATAATAAATAAATTGTACTTACACAAGTCTTGAGCTGAGCATGAGCCTCATACATTCCTCTGAGAAAAGTGTTCTTATTTTGAAAAGGAGTGTCCACTCTTTTGAAAAACTCAGCAATTTCATGCACAATGTGAACAATGGCTGCATTGTCATATTTAACCTGTGATGACAAAAAAAAAGTATAGAAAAATTCATTTTCTAAAGTTTGCACTTAAACGTCAGGTAATTTTTCAACTACCTGAGTCTGGTTATTACAAATTGTTAAACAATTTTCACCACTTTCCTGTGCTTTTCTAAATTTTTTAGTACAAAAGTTTTAGCTAGTAATATGAATTGCAAAGTTGGTATTTATTTGAAAATCGGGAATTGCGTGTTCAACTTCCAGCTGCAATTCATAAGTTCCTTCAATTCAAGTTGCTTTCATAAGAAAGACCCCTATTTTGTAACATAAATCTATCTTGCATTTTTGGGCTGCGTTTATATGCTTAGATATTTGCAATGTATAAGCAATAGTCAGTAAAAGGCCAAGAGGCAAAAGCAGATCCTTTGAATTCAGACCCAAGACATCAGGCTGTGTAGGGCTTTCCTCCCAGGCACAGCCCATATCTGATGAAGGGCAGCTCCCTCTGCCTCGGAGAAGGTGAAGTACAGGAGAGGCTGATATTGCCATCCATCCCTTTTGTTCCCTGGGTGCATTTTAGAAGATCTATTGAAGAGATGAGCAGGAAACAGGCAGAATGAATCGCTCGGGTGCAATACCACTTTCTCAACAGGTACCTTATTTTGTGGCATTGCAGATTGGGACTGAAAGTGAGCTGTGCACATGAAGGGATGTTTGTACTGAGAAACATAAAATTACCCCTGCACTGCCTTTGTGGGGTCTGCTTCTGGCTGAAACTGAGGTCAGCATGCTGTTCTGGTGGCTTCCAGGCTACCAGACTGATTCCAACTAATTTTTCCCCTTTAAACAGCAGGACTAACAAGAAAGCATCCAGTCCTTTTCTTGCCAAAGTTGCATCGTGACTTATATAATTGGAAAAGGAAGAAAATGGTGGTTTCTGTAAATAGCCTCTCCAGGAAATAATTTAAAAGTCAACAGTCAGAGTTATCATTTAAGCCTGTAATATAATGTGGCAAAATTCTAGTGTAAAAGTCTTGTGACAAGATGCATGGGCTGTGTGAGATAGAGCTGCTGCAATGAGGTAATGTCAAGTGCATGTATTTTACTACTTACTGCTTTCAGCATCTGCTCAGGGAAACACAAATCTTCATTGCTCACTTCCTCACACTCCAAAGAAAAGCCTCTTTTGTTCTTAAAGAAAACATAAGCGTAGAAGCTATCAGCATGTGCAAAACCAGGTTTACGATGTAAAGAATTCATAGAAGTCCCTTCTCAGTTGGTTTCTTAACAATGAAGTAAAAGTGTAAAAAGTGTAAAAGTGATGACATTGATAGAGGACACTATATCTCATGAGTTTGAAGAAGATTTATTTTCTTCCCAAGCCTATCTGAAATGGGAAGAATAGCTGCTTGTTTCACCTTTTCTCAAATTTTCCATGGATGTCAGTATGTACAGAGTTGAGTAAAGGGCAGGCCACAAAAGAAGACGAATTGAGAAAGGAAACTTTTCATGTAGCTGATTTCAAAAATACCTTCAGAGAGTATTTGTACCAAAAACTTGGTATCTGTGGATGTCTTTTTCTTTCAGTGGGATTATGTCACGGTAAAGTACATTCTGGTGTTACAGTTTCAGCTGATGCCGATTAGAAGGACTCCCAGATAACTCTGTACTCTTCTTGGGAAGGCGCGCAAATGTCATGTATTCAACAGGATGAGCGTGAACGAAAACATCTAAATTTAAGATTTCTGGTTTTGTAGAGAAGGAACATCTGACTTATAACTTTTTAATTATGTGAAAAAATAAATTTGTAATCTGGCAGTTACACATTTGAGAATCCCTTACGCCTAAACTGAAGAAAGACGGAAAACAACATCTATAGATTATGGCAGTGTTTTACACTTTGACTTACCAGTTCCTCAAGCTCCTGTAAAAGCTCACTCCAGGGCACACTTTGAAGGCACTGGTGGCTGTTGCGTTGGGGGCTCCCAAGGGATGTAGCAGTAAGGCAGGCAGTTAAGAGGAAGAAGCAGCTCCCCAGGAAATACATTGTTTAGTTCTGGAACTAGGAGAAGACAGGAGGCTTAACAAAATCAGGAGGGTTTTACAGGTTTGCTAAGTCACACAACTGTAGGTGATTGTCAGCTCCTGCTTGTTCACTATGCTCTGTATTTACAGGTGTGCTGTGATAGGCCTAATGAGTTCAGATCTTACGGTGGAACATTTGAAAGTTAAATACATTTTTCCAATGAATAAAGAGAAAAAAATCGTCTGAGTAAACCTCTTTTTTAATACTATTTGTATAATATGTAAAGGGTTGCATGTATGTTTTTTTTTTAATCCATTTCTGTTTTTCTGAAATACCTTTTTTTTTTTATATTTCTGTATGGAGAAACACATACAGTACCTAGAAAACTGGCATTATTTGTTGTAGTAAGTTTGACTAAATATAAACTATTTCCTACTAAAAAATGAACTAAAAATGAGGAGTTTTTCCGGTTTTCCAGCAATTTGCTGTAACTCATAGTAACCTGTAACTTTGCTACCTGTTACACCTAACATGATTTAGAGCAGTTGTGTCTAAATATAAGGTTGTATTTTAATCAGACTTTTTTTCATAAACATTGTGCATTACAGTAGTAAAGTAAAACGGAAAAAATGAAATGAGCAGATTAATCTCATCTAAAAAAAATCAGCAAAAAAATCAGAGAATCCTACCTTGTGGGTAATACTCAGCTCCTGGTTGTGTACTTCTGTAGGGCTCCTGGGGTACCATTGTGTCAGCTCTCTGAGCCCCTTTTAAATAGCCTTCTCCCACTTCCAGAAATCTCTGACCACCTACTCGCAGTAGATGATGCAGAGTGAAACTGTCTTCTTTCAGTATTCCATCCTTTCAGGTGTGTTGATTTCCAGGCATTAGAGAGGCTGTATGTGGGCGGCATACATTTTGAAGGTTTTATTTAAACAGGAAAAATTCCTAAGATCTGTAGAACAAAATGTTAAATTTTGTCTTACTTGATTTTACAACAGCTTTATTGTTAACAGTTTGTAAATATTCATATGCAGGTGATAAAATACAGAGCACACTGTTCTTCTGTAGAATTAGTATTGTCTTCTGTATTTACAATATGAATGTAGAATTTCATATAAGTTGCTCCATGTGGTTTATACTTGTATAAGTAATATTGAACGGTTAAAAAGCAATATTAAATGGTAAAAAAATTTGACTGTGTTCCTTCTGTGCGGACTTCTAACTTCATAGTTCTCTAACTATTGTATTTACTTTTGACTGTAATAATACAAACTCACATGCACACACATAAGTTTGTGTCACGTGTATATGTATATAGACATGTTAATTCCAGAAGTTGCACCAAGTACTACGAAGTAATCTGCAGAAGTTTTTATTTGGCTGTAGGTTGGAGGTACTGAAGAGAATCAACTTCCAAGAGAGCTAATCCCTAAAAAATCAGAAAATGTAGCAATAGTAGCAATAGTCATAATAAGAATAATAATAGCAACAGTAAAATTTCATTACATTTTCTTCCTGACGATTTTAAATCTCATTAACACTCAAAGCAGGTCTAGCATCCAACTGTATTGTTCTTGTTATTTCATACCTGTCTGAGCCCCCTCATCTCACTGCATAGAGTCTCTGTGTGGTAGTTTGGCCAATTGTTTAGCCCTGCATCACTTGCAGACAGAAAGGGGATTGCACCATGTTTTTAAAGCTCTTTCTGGATGGATTTGCTTGTCATTTTAAAAGTCCTTAGATATTTAACATCCAGCTTCTGAAAATCACATTAATATCATATTTGTAACTTAGATCTGTAATATTTTATCCCTTTACAGACTCTTAATAATTTTATTGTAATAATGCTATTGGATGTTAAGTCTCTGTGTGCCATTCATAAATCATCAGGAACTGTAATATACCTAACAGCTGGAATTAAGGGCAACTTCTGCCATTTGTCTGAGGGTAAGTAGCTGGATGGGTGTAATAGAACAGGCCTCATTTTATCTTGTCTAGAAGATGTCTCATTAACTTATTTTCAGCAGTATTTTCTGGATACAGGTCTTGAATATTTACCATAAGAATACCTGCAGCCACTAGGGAAGGGCAAAATTGAGGATTCTGCTGTCTTAGCATAGTGGCATGTCAGAACTGAATAAAGGGCAGTGGTAATAGGGCAAAGTGGACATCAGTGCTGGAGGCTGGAACATTTCCCAACTTGATTGCCTGTTTCAATTTGATCACATCTTTCAGTGTAAGCCCCCTGACTACCTAACTTGATGCTGCAGATGTGGACCTAAATCCTAGGGATTCATTTATGTTCAGGATTGTGGTGTAGTATCTTGTGACAAAATCGTAACTATTCTTTCTAGAAATTTATTGTGCCTCCAATATAATTTGATTCAGCCACTTGGGTGAATATATTCAGGGAAGGAGTGTGGTGGGGCTGCAGCTAAAACATATCAGCTTTCAAAAGGTTTTTCTTTATGTTTTGTGTGCTGGTAAAGGTTGTTTCTCAGAAGACTGATTAAAGAACCATATTGTGAGCCTCCAGTTCACCTCTGTGAGTGTCTGTAATAATCTGTTAATGTAGGAATTCACATATGTTCTCTCAAAGAAAAAAACCCGCAAAAAATGAAGAGAGGAAACTACATTTTTCTAGCTGAGTAAATAACCTTATTAGAACCTAAAAATCTTCCAGTACCTGATTTTTTAAAAAATTTACTTCCTTTTAAAATTAGACTATCTTAACAACATAAATACTACTTGTGTGTTGTAAAAGCAATAGACTTTTCTTGGTCTGAAAGATGACTGACAAATGTCTGTGTTTGAAAATTTGCCACTTCATTTTTTCCACCCGACTTGGCTTTCAACATTGGGCTTCACATTTCAGGATAATAGAATTTCCTTATGCGCACTGGAACTCCATTAGTGGCTGGGGCTGGCACCTGAAATGCTTTAGCTTTTTTACTCTAATATTTTCTTCCTGTATTGTAGTATTCCTTTTATAAAGTTCTCAGCACTGATGTGGTAAAACTTTTGCTCTGCTGTGTTTCTCATTTAAGTATTTGCAAACAAACAGAAAGACTTGTAAAATAATTAAATAATTAAATTTATTGATCATAATAGTCTTTATTGTATTTTGGCCCCTTTCTGCTGGTCTAACAGAGGAAACAATAGCTCATTTTCTCAAAACGAGGTAATGGAATAGTGTCAGTGTCACTATGAAGCTACAGAAATTCCTTGTGCTGGAAGATCCCATTCTGTTTGGAATTAATGTGTGTGGGAGGGGTGTTCCTGCTCGGCCCCACCCCTTCTTTGTTTTTTAGCTTTTTTTGAAAAGGCACGCCTTGCTGAGTGAAACATGACTGCAGAAAGTGAAAGTGACATCTAAAAGAAAGTAATTTCCTGCTCTTCAGGAAAAGGAACTCAAGCTTGGAAATTAAACATCTAACCTAACCACTAGGAATTTCAAAGTAAAGACCTGTAGCTGAAATGATAGCATCATAGCTCTCAAAAAAAATTTGCTTTCACTAGTTCAGGAAGATGGATGGTGAGGAAATGATTAACCTTTGTTGGGCCTCATATGGATATAGGTTCTAAATCACATTCAAGGCACCAAAATGGAACTTGAAAGACCTAGACATTCAGACTTTCTATTTTGGTGACCTTCATGCAATCACTTTTTCTTTATTACTTTATCTCTAGAAGAGTGTCCATAGAAAAATTTAGGATTGTATCAAATTGGGAGAATTTTACAGAAGGCTTTCTGTCTGCAGAAAGCAACCTGAATATTGTTAGCAAGTAAAACAGAAAAGCCTGAGTGAAAGCTTGTGTTAGTAGCAGAGCCAGGAAGAGCAAAATTTCTGGAGACTCAATAATGTGAGACTCTTTCCTATAATAATCATATCTTTCCTATCATATGAACCTGTAATCATTCCTACCATTCCTAGTGCAGAAAACTGCAGCATGATCTAAACCATGTTTGAGTTTTCATTTTTGGTTTTCAGAAGGCAGTTGTCTTACAAATTCATCATAGCTTAGAATGACAAATCCTAAAACTAAAATATTTACCAGGAAGGGAAAAGAATATTAGTATTTTGTCACTGCTATGGGTACCTGAGCTTCATGGACAAGAAATTTAGGTTGCTTAAAAAAAACCCCCAACTGTATTAAATTGTCTCAATTTTTAACTTCAGTGAAGTTTTATAACATTTGTGACTATTAGGACATGTGACATACGAGAGTCCAAAGGCTAAATGTAGAAGACCAACAGTGATTTAATAACCTGACATTATGATTATGGAGTTTTAGGAATATTTTATTTGACTGTTAGTATTGTATTGTTTCAGCACACTACATTTTAGAAAAAAAGGCAAATGTGATTAAATTTGGATTGCATACCAATGTTTAATTTGCTTTGAAAGGAAGGTATTGTTTGAGTACTGAAGCTCTGAGTATGTGGCATCACTGGGTGGCAGGGGTAGGTTGTAGAGAGTGACAGTCATGACAACACATCACTCCAGAGATCTTGTGCCTTTGTATTTGCAAGAAGCTGAAGGAATTTCTCTGCATCTCAAGAAATTGTGCAGAGACTGATGGCTTCCTGATTTCACTAGGGCCAGGCCTTCCAGGGTACTTAGCATAGCTGTTTTGAGAGACACTCTACTACTGCAGAGGGACCATTTTAAACGTACCAATATTTAATTGTCATTCTGAAAGTTTACAACCTCTTGGACTCTGGAAAAATTTTCTAATTTGAGTAGTGATAAGTTATATTTGGCATTAACATACAGCCTTTATAAATTGATGAAAAGTATAATGAAATCCAATGTGTGCCAGAGCTGGAAGCTGGATTTGGTGATTTTAGAAGTTCCTGCACATTTTTTTCCACATTTTTGTGAGCTAGAGTAAACAGTCTTCAGAAGGTTTTCACTCAGCCAGATTGAATTGTGATTCGAAAGCCAGAAAATTACAGTAAAAAGGAGCTGCCTCATTTTCAAATGCTCTCATAACCACATCACTGCCTAATTAAAATAACTGTACAAATGATCAGATTGTTTAAGCATTGTGGTGGGGCCTGAACTCATTTGAAAATGGTTAATCCTTCCCACTTTTGGTATCATTTCCTTCCATAGCATTTAATATTCCCTGCTTTCTATTCCTGAGGTTTATGCATCTGTTTTAGAATTTTCATTCATTTCTTTCTGTGTTCAATTTTTCATGCAACGACTGCGCTCTATTTGTCAGATATACCTGAGCTTATGTTTGGAAGAACTTTGTTGTTTATATAATCTCTTTCACCAATATTGTAATATGAAGCTTTATAGATGTCATTTTTTTGGCATCCAGACCAAGGCACTTTCAAAAGGCCTGGCTTCCTGGAAGTGTTGATCATCCAGTCCCTGGAAATCATACTTTTAATAATTACAACATAAAAAATCAACAATTTTCAAAATCATAGCCATGCACCTTTTAAGTTTTCGTTAACCTTTTAAAGGTTATCTTTTGTTAAAATTTTCTCTAAACTTACCCTATTTCTGTGTGCATGAATGTAGGCCTTGCTAGCATTTAATTTTTATTAATTAGTTCAATTCTTTCAGAAATAATACAAAAATGTTTCTGGAAAATCTGTTAGTTAGCCATATAGTGTAGCTGTTCCCTAAAGTGTGACAGTTTATCATTCAAAATTTAAAATTAAAAACCTGATCAATTCACTGTTTAATTCCCACCAAATTCTATAGGATTTCTCACTTATTTAATGGTCAATGCAATTTTAAAAAATGTACTCCTTTGTTAAAGGCGTAAATGACTGACATTTATGGAAAGCTGCACAAAAACCTGTGCTGACATACAGGAGTGTAAAAATCATGGAAACCTGCTAAATTCTCATCAGAAAACCTTATGCTGTGTGACTGGCAGATGAAATTCCTGTTTTGGGAAAGAATTATTGAAAGACTAGAAAGACCAATAAAATAATGGAAACAGAAGTAAAAAAAGAAGGAAACCTAGTCATAGCAAAACTCTAACAATTTTCAAATCTCTACAAGCTTCTAAATCCTCATCATATTCTTTATTTTACGTATTTCCTAATGTGAAGTCTCGACTCCTGAGCTAGGCACAAAGGTTCCAGAAACCATAATTGGAAAAGTCAGCTGCTATAAAACAGATCTGGAACACCACATACACTGAGAGACTAAGCTAAAAAGGGAATTTGTTCATTGTTCCTTGCCATGGGTAGTGTCTGCTGCTTAGTGACCAGATGATCTGAAGAGATTCCCTTCCAATCTCAAACATTCTGTGAGTCTGTGATTGAATACAAGGGCAATATTTTTTGGAAAAAAAAAAATTATTTTGCTTTACAGTGTAGGATAAAAAACAGCCAGAAACGTAGGTGACGTCCCTCAGTTTAGGCTAAGGTATAACCTGGAGATTTAAGGAAGGCTGTACCAACTAGGGATGAACATAGTAGCCATCCAGCTTAATTTTTTAGTTAAATGTTGAGCCTGCCCAAACTGCTTGCTAAGTCAGTACAGGCGATGTGAGAGCTGCACAGCCTTCCAGTGCCATTTGTGTTTCATTTGTTACAAAGGGGAACAGGCATTGCTGTTCTTCCCCAGATATGTGTGAAAACCAAAGTTCATTGACTCCTCTCAAGAGCTGATTAATTTTGTCTTCCCACCAAAGCAGAGTTGTATCATTTTGTCTTCTCAAAATGCTAGACTGCCTCCCTTGAGAGTTTCAGACACTGGATCTGTGCCATGCTTAAACATGAAATAAATGTTGGTCAGGCTCAGTAGCTTACTGGGGAGGAACATTACATGGTCCGAATAAATGAATTTAAAAAGCTGAAGTTCTGATAAATCCAGGCATCTCTAAGGCTTCCAGAACTGAAGTTTTCAACATAAGTGTATGATGTAGGAATCCAATATTAATTCAATCATTTTTGGAATTGTTCCAAAATAATCCTTTTTATAGAGCAGACATTACTGCCTAATATTATAGCTACTTCTTTTTTCCCTTCCAAATATATACAATGTGCACTGTAATTGCTGGTCAGTATGCATTAACCTATAACTTGAAAAAAACTCCATTATTCACCAGATTCCACCAACCACCTGCAAGAAAATGTCATTTAAGAACTTCTGACATTTAAAAAGTCAATGAAATTAGAAATACACAGGGCACTTTCAGCCTTTCAACAGGTGTTGAAACAGGTTGTTTATTACTAATTACTGCATGGAATAGCCTCAGGATTAAAAAAGAAGGGGGGACAACAATGAAGAATGGATAATACAATCTGAAATGAAAAGTGGTTTTTTCCACTGACAAGTTAATGTCCTTGGTTCTGAAGTGCTACTCCAGAAATGAGGATTCTTAAATCTATAAAAACATAACAGATGACTGTGGAAACATCTGAGGTGGTTTCTGCTGCAGTGACTTTGGCTTCAATTTTCCACTCTTATCTGTAGATGTGAAACAGTAGCTGAGTGGGTGGTAAAAAACAGATGCTCCTATCACTGTAATTGGAAGTCTCCAGAGACTAAGCACCTTCGTTTTGTTTTTTTGGAAAATTTCGGATTACTCATTTCTTTAAAAATCCATAGCAAGTCACCCATATTTATGTAAAGCCCAGCGAATAAACCTGCAAACTGATGTAGGAGACCTGAGGTTGAAACTCTCCTCTGCTTAATAAAAGGCAAGCTCATAATCCAGGTGATGCCAGCTTCATTTGTAATAAAATATTTTAGGCTTATGGCACTTGTGCAGGTATGCTTAAATTGAGGAGTGATGTACCCAAGACAGATAAAATTGTATAATAAAACAGATTTTTCACACTGTGCTAAGCAGACCAAGGTAGCTTTGGAATTGTTGATATAGGGTTTTGGACTACCTCCACCCACTGATTGCATGAAAAGACTAAATTAAATTAATGAGAATTTTCATAAACATTAATGTTTTTAATAATTTTCAGATGGCAAAATTATAGAAAATAATTTTTAAATTGCTACGTGTAGAAAGCACTCTGTAGTTTACTTTAGGAAAGCTTAACTTCAGTGGAAAACAAAGGGGAAGAGGAGGTAACACGTGGAGAGAATGAAGCCAGTTTATTTTCAGTTCCCAGAAGTGGACATTTAGAAGATCTGTGCAAGCCACTCAGTCTTTTAGATTTCTCATTAATAAGAAGCTCTGTCCTGACTTGCAGTAACAATTTCAGTCCTGAGTCTTATTTTCTCTTTTTTTAATTAGGGTGCTTATAGGAAAATGCATCATCATTGCATAGGCATTTTATAAAATCTGGTCTTAGAAAGCTATGTCTGGATATTCATGCAACCTAGAAACTGGAAAGTATGAAACTTGTATTTCTGAATAGAAATATATAACAAATGTGCTTTCAATGAGTTTATATTTTTAGCACAAATTTGTTCATGTTTTTTAGAAGAGGTATTTGAATTATTAATTCATTTAATTATTAAGTATTTTTAAAGCTTTGTGACTGTCATGCTAGCAACAGATACAATTTTCCCAAAATCCTAGAATATTTTACAGCATAAAGTTACAGATTTACCCATCTCATAATGCAAGATAAAATGTGATATTTTTATTTTCTTTCTTGCTGTTATCAGAACTCAGGAACATATTTTAAATGGTGAACATATAACTGCAAGATATTCTAAACAAATATGTATATATATGGATATTGAGCCATACATAAAAATGTTAGTTGCAATGTTTTGCAAGATTTGCTGTATTATATAGAAAAAATAAATAATTTGCCAGATCTGAAAATGGCAGTTGCTGAAATTTTTTAAACCAAATTTTTACAGTGACTGGGTCTTTTTTTTTTTAACTGCAGAGGTAAATGAGATCTTAAAAATGGTTAAGTCATATATTGTTGATAAAAGAAAACCAGTAAATGAGCTTGAAAGGTTGCCATTTTTTAAACACTTATTTCTGGGTGGAAAAACTTATTTCTGTATAATAAGTATTTAGTCATCTTTTCCGTCTTTGAAAGCAGTGTCAGTAGTGTGACATGGGTAGTTATATACAATCTTCCCATATGTACATTTTATAGAAAAAAGTCTCATTTCTTATGGTTTAGATTGTTCCAGTTGTCTAATGGACTTAATTTTTCACTGTGAAAAATCAGAATGTTCAATTCCTAGCTTTCACTTTTCTTGGTCAGAGTAGCACTGAATGGTTTCACTTTACTCTGACTAGCAGCTGGAAAATACTCTCCACCCTTCCCATAAATTAGACACCTCGCTTTGCAATAATTTGCAGAATCTTTTTAATGGCCAACTCAGTTTTTGTTTTGTTTTATAGTTGCATTAGATGAAATGGACAATTGTTTGTACAGTGCATTCCTGCCAGTTCCAGGTTGAGTTGATTTTTTCTTTTTTTTGATTCACAGAATTTCATTAATGGGTTTCCTGGCAATAAGTGGAACATCTCTGATGATGATGATGTAACAGTGAGACTTGGGGAATTTCACACTCCTCCACACTTCATGACTCTACATCAAGAGAAAGTCTGACACATTTACTTTCCTTTCTTCCTAGTCTACCCCTGACCATTTCACAGAATCAACTAGGCTGGAAAAGAATCAGCTAGGCTGGAAGAGAATCAACTAGGCTGGAAAAGACCTCTGAGGTCATCAGGTCCAGCCTATGACCCAACACCACCATGTCAACCAGACCATGGCACTGACTGCCATGTCCAGTCTTTCCAGGGATGGTGACTCCATTACCTCCCTGAGCAGCCCATTCCATCGTCTAGTCACCTTTTCTGTGAAGAAATTACTTCTAATGTCTAAAATGCCTGCTAATGGCCAGCCTCCTTGCCGCGTGCTTAGTTCAGTAGGTAGCACTGGGCTTTGTAGCCTGGGAAAAAGCCTTGTAACCCTTAGGCCAGCTGCCTAATTTTGTCTGTGAGGGATTCAAGACCCCAGAGAATATATTTTGAATAGTGTCAAGGAGTGACTTTACAAAGTACTCATAACTTCTACTGATCATCCCAAACGTAGTTTCAAGGCTGCCTTCCAAAATGCCATCTTTCATGTAGGACTGATGTGTTTGTCACTTGTGGATCTTGGGGGATCTGGAAAGTTGGAATGGATGGCTATTCTTCATCTTCATGGTATATAACTGAGTTGAAAATGTAAGTCATTTAGGTTTTACTTCACTGTAACGCACAGAATTTTGTACAGTCATCTCACCGGCCTGTGTAGTTTGACAGAAAAACTCTTGCAATGTCTAGTACCATTGCTGCCTATACTTGCCACTGGATACTAAAACAAGCAAAAAGTATGTTTTTTAATTATGTCATGCCACATTAAAATGATAATGTTGCCTGGCAAAACTTGGTACGTCTTTATTAAGTGGAGTTATTTTGTTTTATTGTACAAATTTGATATAGTGAAGGTAAAAGGAACACCACAATCTGAACAAACCTTGAAAAAATGAAGCAAACAACAAAAAATGTAATAAATATTTAAATTAAACATACAACAAAATCATATGGAAATAGATTATTAAGTCCATTACCAGTGAGTTACACCTCCATCTGTTCCCAGTGATCTGTCAGTGAGATTTCCAGTAGATAATTTTTTTTGATTTAATCATTTTACTTATCTTTGACTTTCATCTGAATTGTATAGCTGGAGACTGTGACTTTTGAAACCGTTTCAAGTCTGGTAGACCTGATTGACTGGTTCTCCCTCAAGTGAGCTTAATCACCAGTCAGATAGTTCATTAAATTATTATCATGCCTACAAGACAAGATCTCACTGAAGTACATGGGGAGCTAGAGAAGATCATAGACTTCTGTGTTGTCTGTCATAGGAGGGTTACTTTTAGAATTCACTGTAAAGCAGGACATGGGACAACTAAGAATTGTTGAGAGGAAAAAAATAAAAAGTGCTCCTTTCCCAATGGCCCTCAGGGAAGCAACTGTCTTTTAAACCTCACATTATTAACATGAAATTCATTGGGACTTGCCAAATGTCAGTAGAAGGCCGCTATGAAGCTTTTAATATTTACTGATCAAACTTTATGTCATCATTCTTCTTTTAAGTAAATAAAACAAGTCAATAAATGAAGACAAATTCTAAATCACAAAATCGATTGAGAGCTTCAGTGATACCTCATTCTGAAAACTGGAAGATAAGCTGTAACCTAACGGTGGCATAAATGAGTAGTCTTTAACATGAATGAGTTGTTAATGACTGGATTTCTAGAATGAGATTAATCTTTGTTAAACATATCAGTCTAAATTTCAGTCATGGACTATGTCATCATTAGAAAATGATGCAAACAGTAGGAATGAATCTGTAGAACCCAAGCAGTTGATTCTGAGGAGTGGAGTTCTACATTATCCAGGTTTTGTAGTGGTTATTCCTGATTAACTGTAGTCTCAGTAGAAGTATTCAGTTGTGATCCTGGAATGCACCTTCTGGTTGCAGATGAAAGCAGTGCCCTCACTCACAATCTGCACACCCCTGACCCAAAACACCAATATGCCCTTACTCTGAGTTAGTCATCTGGAGTTTTTTAACAATCAGTGAAGGTAAATAGGCAACTCCAGAATGTGATTTATTGGCACTTAGACACTCTCTTAGGATAATTGTCTAGAAATGTCTAGCTGTTTATCAATATAAAACTATAATGAGTAGCTCAGGCTTAGATGTCTAACAACTAAAATTGTAGCTTTGGGCTAGGATCCAACCTCACTAATGTATAAATTATATCAGTCTGCTTAAAGTATCTTATGTAGTTGCTCAAAAAAAAATCTCCTTAACACTTAAATCTGTTATTCTCAAATTGATCAGCACCATTTTCTTTCATCTATCTCAGCTGGCAAGTCTTTGAGGTTTTTAGCCAAAGCCATCTCCTAATAGATCTATTCAAAAGCTTAAGTGCTTAAAGAAATCATTATTGAGGGATTCTGTAATATATTTATAATTTCCAATATATAAACTAAAGAGTGTAGTTTTGTGATTTTTATTGGCCTGTGGATTTGAATACGTAAAATGAATTTTGTATACAAGAAAATATATTTTTATAGAATTATTTCTACTTCATTTTCTTAATCCTCATTCTTCTCATGTAAAGTTAAGTTTGTTTTTCTCCAGAATTTCTGGTTTAAATTCATGATTGTTTTGGGTGTTAAATAACTAACACACTAATTGTGTAGGGTATTTTTTTTTTTATGAGAAATTTCCTGGAGGAAAAACAGTAAAGGTTGAATTTATTTTGTGTAATACTTGCTATCTACAAGATAGCAGTTATATAAGTGGTTATATAATTACATGTTTTCTGTAATGGTAGGCAATGAAGAGAGAGGGACTTAGGGCACGTCACTTCATTCTAGAATAGAAGGGGAAAATTTACCTATTGAGGAATCTGTCTTCTTAATAGAACAGATGAGAAAAGACCTCTGGAGGTTGTCTGGTCCAGCTCCCCGCTCAAAGTGGGGCCAGACTTAGGGCAGGTTTCACAGGGATATGTCCAGCTGAGATTTGAATATCTCCAGTATGAAGAGACACAGTCACTGTGGACATCATTTTGATTGCCCTCATTGTGAATGTTTTTTCCATAGTCAGAGTTTCCTTTATCACCATATATATCCATATATAAATGGATTGCCATATATGTTGCCATATATAATGCTGTATCCTTTACCAGTTGTTGCATCCCTTGCCCCTCCAAGAGGAGTCTGTGTCTCTCCTCCCTACACCCTCTCTTTAAGCAGCTGTAGACTTCCCTTTATATTTCATTCTTTCAGGCTTACAAGCCACTTCTCTCAGCCTCTACTCATCTTGTGCTCCAGCCCTCTGACCTTCTTGGTGACCCTTTTGCTGAACTTGCTCCAGTATGACAACATCCTTTATTGTGCTGGACACAGAACTTCAGGGGAGTTCTCACAAGTGCTGAATAGGAGAGAAAAATTATTTCATTGGCCCTGCTTGCCAACCCTTGCTAATAGACACCAGGGTGTTTTCCACTGGAAGAGTGCAGTGTTGAGTCATTTTCATGCCCCCCAAGACCACAGGTATGTTTTGCACAGCTCCTTACTTGCTGGTAGCACTCAGCATGTGCAGTTGAGTGGGATTATTCCATTCCAGGTACAAGGACTTTCCATTTGCCTTTGTTGAGCTTGATATCTGTTCATACCTTTAGTCCATTGGAATTCCTCTGATTGGAATTCTGCCGCCTTCCAGTGTACTGACTCCTTTCTTCCACTTCGATGTTCTCTACAAACCTGCTGGGAGTATATTCACTTCCATTGTTCAAGTCATTAAAAATGATGTTGGAAGCACTGGCCCCAGCAAAACTGATGCTTGACTGCCACCAGAGCTGGGCTGAGGAAGCAGGCAATGTGCCAGATCAGTGTCTGGTTGTGTGTGTCTTTTCCAAACTAAATGAATCTATGATTCTGTAATCCCATGACTCCTGAGGAACAGTGTTGGGAATTCAGTGTCAGTTGCCCTCTATGCTGTTGATTGCAGCCCATTCCCTGCCCAGACAATTTCCCACTCATCTTACAGCCCATGTATTGAAACTATATTTCACCAGTTTGATTAAAGGCTGTGGTGGAAAACCATGTCAAAAGCCTTGCTAAGATATTAAAATTAGTTGAATGAGTGACAAAAACATGGAAAAAGAGATTTTAGTCGAAGGTCTGTAAATCTACAGCCCAACAGTGTAACCAGAGAGAGCTACAAAATATAAGATCAAACATTTTAACTTTGAATGCAACTTGCCAGTCTGAAACTATCACATGGTCATTGTGCTTTTTGCCATTTGAGTGCTCCAGATAAATGGGAATACAACTTCAAAGGCTCAGCAAAACATTCCTGGTGATTCATCTTCATACTTGTTTCATCTTGCAGCTCCCAATATTTACTCTGAGTGTTATACCCTTTTGTATAACAGCTGTTTTCCATTCTCTGAATATGGAAAATGTGGAATGTGCATTCCAGGCGAGTGCACAGTAATTTCAGTCAGGAAATATTTTTCTTTTGTATTTGGAGCTAATGAATTAGGGTTTGAATCTCACCATGCTGGGGTATTCTTATATTTAATTAAAAACATGATAATGTCCCATGTGTTTCAATAAATATCATCAGATTAACTAGGATTACAGGACTGAATTTACAAAAATAAATTAAAGCTTTAGTATTTACAAGACCTATTCTGTACTTCAAGTGAATACATTTTCCATGGAACTTGTGCTCTTGTTTCTCTTAGGCTGTGTTCAGACAACTCACACTAATTATTTGTTATTACTTCATGTTGGGACAAGAAGTGAATCTGTGTTGGGATGAGGCAACACCATTTCCCTTCCTTTTTCTGTACTCTTGTTCCTATTTGAAGAAAATGCATTCACAGAAGCCAGAATGGTATTAGAGGCCAGCTGAGGACCCAGCCTGCCTCAAAACTGCATTTGTTTGCTGTGTTGATGCAGTAACAATAAGCAAGCCTCATGTGAGGGGATGGTTTATTAGGGCAGAGAGTCTCTTGCTCTTGACATTTTTAACCCTAGAAGGGCAAGATCTGAACACTTTCTTTCTCTTTCTCGGAAGATATGGGTAGATGCCCTGTCCTACATAGCTGTAAATTACATATGTATGCACTAACATACAAGAATGATCAAATACATTCTTTTCCTAAAACAGTATTTAAAACTTATTTTTCTCTGTCTTTTAGGAGTTGATTTGTGTATTTTGGTTGCTTAATTGTTGGGTTTTTTTAAAATAAATAAAGAGTATCTATTAATAGGTTTAATAAAGAATACATTCTGACTACTAAATTGGAGCAGATATGAAACAGTCTTTCTGAACACAGCAAAACTCATACAAATGTGGGAAAAGATTCACAGTAAACCTCAGCAGGTACACTGATAATAGTCCAGATGAGAACTGCCAAGCAAACAGCCAACACAGTTTCTGCAGGATGTTCCTTTTGGCATTTTCATAAAATGCTTCAGGAAATAAGGTGTCTTATTCTGTTAACTAGTCCTACACTGCACACCCTGAGTGTAATATGTACTGACCTAAAGACTTCTTCAAGCTATTCTTTTGCTACAAAGAATCCAAATTAAATACAAATCTTTTCTCTAGCTGCCCTAGACTGAAAAGGACAAAAGGAATAGGGGACATTTTCTTGCTGAATTGGAACCAGGCAAAATGTTTATATTAAACAACAGACGTTTTCTCAAGGACTTAATCATCCTATTCCCCACATGAACCATGGCATATTAACCCCATGATAAGGCATTTAAGTCCAGATCTTAAGTGAGGGTTTTTCATTTGCATCTACCAGGTTTTCTGTTCATCTCTTCTTTCCACTTTGTCTCTCTTGCAAAAAATTTTGCTAACTGAAATGAATAAAACATTCAACATCCAACAGGAAATGAGACCTTGTAAGATATTTCATCATGTTTGTTGCAGCACAAAGAAAACCAGAAATTGTTTCTAAAAGAGAACACATTATCCCTGAAATGACACGATAAAATGAGGGAAATTAAACTCAGGCTGTCGTACAAAGGGAACACCTCAGCCTAGTATGTTGAAACATGCAGATGAAATCTGGTGTTCCTATTGCAGGGAAAGGTCACTGGGAATACACGACCTGCCCTAGATCAGGGAGGTTTTGTGGAGGAGTGCTTCAGGAACTGTTACTCTCTGGAAGAACTCGGAAATACACAGAACAGAATTCTTCTTGGTTCTTTGTTTCAAGTGCATAGTTTTTCATTTTCCTGTTCCATGTGTGCTTCCAGGTACTGTCAGTGCCAGCAGTGGACGCACTGCAGGGAGGCATTCGGTTCTGTGCTGCATTTGTGTCTCTCAGACATCACACAGCATTACCATTAACTGAAACAAGACACCTCCACCCTCAGGCCTCTGGAGTCCTTAGTTTGGCTAATTCCTTGAAACATTGTTTATAAATAATCTTATGTACTTGACCACTTTTATTTATTCTTTCTGTTATGTTTCCTCGCCTCCCATTATGACACAATTCCCAGCAAAATGGCTCTGATAGCATTATGGGCTATTTTATAGCATTCTGGACTATTACCTGTTTCTATTTTCAAGCCTGTGAGTACCACTATGCCAGGAGAATCCTTTTCAAATTTACTTAGAAAATAACTTTGGTGCAGATTGCCTTTAGCCATTGTTACAGCCAGAACAGGAGCTTCAGACAAAGTTCATTAGAGAAGCTCTCCTATTGAGTCACAGAGTGCAGAAAGGACCTCCTTGCTTTCTCAACTCCTCAAACAGGAGTCTAGGTCCAGCTGAATCCAGTCTTAGCCACAGACTAAATCAAAAGTTTAGATCTAAAGTATCATATAGGTGTAACTGAGCCTTTATTCTCCTTAATCCCACAGGATTAAGGATGGCAAACCAAATATCTTTATATCAATGAAATAAATTTTTGATTTAAATTGAGGGTGATAATGATTAGACTAGAAGATCTTAAACAGCATTATTTACTACACAGTATAACTAGCTAAAACTAACTATAATGTACTAGTTATTGAAGCAATATTGAAGCAGTGATGATAAATCTATGAAAATAATTGTTAAATTGAGATTGATGTCACTCACCCATACCAATGACTGTGGGTAAATCTCTGTCACTCGGGCTTAAGGGGTAGCCTTGGGGGACATCCTAGCTCAGGGAACTAAATTCCACACACACTCCAAGAAAGGGTATGTTAGAAGACCCTGCCATGAAAAAGTGGGACTGGGCTTTCACAAGACAAAGTGATTTATTTATCCGTCATGTATCACTGGGCCAGCTGTGTCAGCTCAGGGTCTTTTAAGTAAGTTATTGGTGCTATCACAAGTTGGTTCCTCTATCAAGAACTTTGTCTGCCACACCCTGATAGGTGCCAGTGTCTGTCAGGAAACCTTGTTCATCTCAGAATGTCTAACTTTGGGACTAATGAGCTAGGTTAGGCTCAGCATTCTTCAACACCAACTCTCTGACCCGCCTTCTCCACCCATCACCGATAACTTTTGCAAATAGGGTATTTTTGGAGCTGTTTTACCACTGTGTAGGCAGACCAGCTTGCTACACCCATGTGATCTTACTTTGCTTATTTTATATTTCTTTTATTCTCAAAACTGCATTTTCGTAAACGTTGTAGTGCTGAAATTTCCACCTGGGATTAAGATGTTGAATAGTTTGAAAGGAGACTTGGGAACCTGCCTGTTTTTCTGTATAGGCTTTTATAACATTCTGAAGAACTAAATGATAAATCTCTTGACTGGTGTATCTTCTGCTCAATTATTGCAGATTTCTTGAAAATGGTACCTTAGGAGTGTTACAACTTGTACAACTTTTCCTGCAGTGGAAATCTAGGTGCCTCTGCAACAGCTTAGATGTACATGACTCTGGCTGATACATTTTCCTCAGAAATGTCTGTGACACAGTTTATTTTCTGGCCTATCAGTGCACA
Source organism: Monarcha castaneiventris obscurior (assembly GCA_026261815.1). Lineage (NCBI taxonomy): Eukaryota > Metazoa > Chordata > Aves > Passeriformes > Monarchidae > Monarcha > Monarcha castaneiventris. Next base: position 8,799,813 of record JAMPIT010000230.1, on the reverse strand, counting down.
GTTTAAGAACTATTATAACTGAACTATCAGGACTGCTAATTTCTGTTCCATGTCCTTCAAAACTAGTTTGAACTATGCAGTGTGAGCTTTTGTGTGCATTGTATCTCAGGACTGGAATAACATAAAATCCCAGCAGAGGGACCCCTCATACCTTTTAATGCACATGTTGTGTTTGTAAGATTCTTTTGTTCCTGTATGAGTATTTCGTTCTCACACAAATTTTTGGCTTTTTCAATCTGCATGAAAATTAAGCTTTAACAAACTAGATTTCAAAATAGCATGTACCTTGTAAAAAAAGTGCTTAGGATTTTTCCTTGTCCTACGAAAAAATTGTAAGTAACAGGAAACAAGGGTGTAGTACTACAGAAATATAATTTATAGAAGAAAAAGAAATCTTAAATATTAATTCAACAGTCTATAAATAAAATCTAAAAACTACTTCTTTATCTACCCACTGGTTAGACCAGTCTTATTTTGCATGTTTTCATGTTTGAAATCTTGAACCTACATTTTAACGGTCAATTTTAAAAGAAGTCCCTAAAAATTTATGCTCGTCACACCTCTCCCAGCTGTGATAGACTCAGTGTTTGGTTTTAGCACTGCAGATGAGTCAAGTTGTCTAGGTAACAGTCTGCTGCCTTTACTGAGCTTATTTTCAGTATTTTCTTATATGATTCAAATCTTTTTAAATCAGATCAATATGGAGCCTGTGGAGACATAAAGATATTACCATAAACCTGAAGCATATAACATTTTTCTATTGATTTATGTGTAATTTTAGTAATATTCTACAAGCTGCTTTTTTATACTGTATTTTGATTACATTGGTTCTTATATTCAGAGCAGGAAAAGACTAATATGAGGCCTATGGGATGTTCAGACATTTTGTGACTGTTTTTTGTAGTTTCACCAGTACCGTTAAATCCTAAATGTACTTGATCCATCACTAGAATTCTTCCAGTCATGTTATCAGACGCTCAGTCCTTGGGTCTGTTGGGATGTTGACCTTGTATTTGGTAGGTGGTCCTGAAGTTCAGCAGCAGAGCATGTGCCCCTGCACACACAATCATGCACTTGCACACACACAGAGCAGAGAGCATGAGAGCCTGCTCGCAAAGAAAATAGGTAGAAATAGAATTTAATGGGGGTGTCAAGTACAGGACAACAAACCTGCCACCTGCTCACCTTAACTTGCCCTCTTTTAGTCTGTCGCCTTCAATTTTCCGTGCCTGTTCTTCCCCAATCCACCTTGATCCCCGCCACTGTCTTTGTCCTTTTCCTTAAGTATCCCATAGTAAGGCCTTCACATTCCTACAGTCACCTCAAAATGCCCCATAATAATTCTCATGAAGTGCCACAAGCCTCTTCAAATATTCTGTAAGGTCTTTGGTCTTTCCTCTGAGCCCCCAGTCATGTTGTTTGCTTTCACATCAGTTACAAAGTGCTGGCTGACCCTCCCACAGGCTGCACAGGTGGGTCCTGAATGGCACATCAGGCAGTGGGAATTCTGACCCTTGCTGTTGTCTCAGTTATCTGCTGCTGGTCACAGTTTGTGTCCTGTTTTCAATTGATAACCTTTTCTGTTCCTTCACTGTGTCTCCTGCACTGAATAGTCATTGACTAAACACCTTCCTGAACCAGCTGTCCTTGCAGCCCAGATAACCTTGCCCTGTTAATGCCAACCATACATGCACTGCAGAAGAAACTCCCTCACTAAATTCTTCCTCTGTGTCATGGATGCTCAGAGTCTCAAAGAAATCATAAAAATTCTACAGTCCATCAGGTCCTATGAAATGAAATGAAGAAACTATGCATCAAGGAGTAGTTGGCTGATTTAAGCATTAGCATTAGCTGCTGCTTTTCTCTTGGTGAGATGGTTTCTCTGTCCATCACAGTGGTTTTGCATGTTCTTTTGCATTCTGTGCCACAAAAGGAAAAAAAACCAAACTTCTAGCCTTAGTCTAAGGCACAACAACAGAGGAAAATGAGTGAACTAGGAAATGTTAATGCATTAAATAGAGAATTATCTTAGGAAATACAGCAGGAAGAGGATTGAAGAGGCCATCTGTTCCATCCCGCTGCCCCAGCTCAGGCCTGACTACATTTAAGCTATTCATTCATAGTCGCCTGGCTAACTGGTAATTAAAAAGCTCAAATTACAAAGCTTTTCTAAAACCTCCTCATCTAATCTGTTCCAATCTCAACTATTCTTTTTGTATAAAGGTTTCTCTTATGTTCTGAAGTAAATCTCCCTTAATTCAGTTTTAAATAAATTAGAATAACCCACCAGTCTCTTAGTCTGTTGCTGAATTAGTGCTGCTATTTAGATTGTTGATGTGAAAGTATCCACACTGATGCTGTGAAAGGAAGGCTTAGCTCTTGTAGATTTTGACAAAAGACTTTTGTAGCAGAGTTGTATCACAACCAAAGGGAAAAAAAAAAAAAAAGAAGATAGAAGAGAGTGGATTCTACTCTGTTGCAATTGGATCTCAATTCTAAGCCTGGCATCCAAAGAAAGAGAGTTTATGTAATCATTGTACTTGTTTGTCTGTCTGCTAAATTCAAAATTTTGCAATGCAAAAAACCAAGCACACCTTTTGAGTAAAGCCAAGAATTTATTGTTGATACAATTTAAATCTCAACAGGATGATCAAAGGAATTACTATATCTAATTAATGTGGGAAACAAAAAGGTCCATTTTTTCTCACAAAAGCAAGCAGGGAGCAGGGTGTTGCATAAAGGTTCATTGCCCCCACATTCTGTGCTGGAAGAAATGGTGTTGATGATGGGGTTTCTTCCCCTTTGTCAGACAAGTATCATGTTGATGGTTTCTTCTTTACTATAAGCTGTTTTTATGTTTTCTGACACTGATTGATGCCTTGTTAATGTCTGAAACATCATACTGCATCCAAATTTTATATGTAAACTGTTTTCCAAATATTAGATGCTTTTCCTTTGCTTTTTTTTGTGACCCTTAAAACCAGTTTTGTCCAGCTCCATGTGTCCATATCTTAACTAACTACTACAGAATTACCTGCATCCCTGACATCTCCTGTGACCTCTTTCTTACCACCACCATGCCTGCTCTGCTCTGTATTGCCTCCTGTGTTTGCACTGTCATACTGTCCCTGTGCTGCTCTTACCTCTACAGCATCATGCTGAAAAGGGAAATATTTCCCTCTACAGAGGAGTTATCTTTTACTCTGTCTGTAGAAAAGCTGTGGTTTACCATTGAAAGATAGGCAAAAAAATAAAAATAATTAGGTGTAGCAACACTTCCATGTAGAAAAATTGCTCTTACATCTAAACAAGCTGGAAGAAAAGTCCAGGCAGGCCAAGTTCAAACCAAAGTTTGAGTTGGCTGACAGTTCAACTGACTGACAAAGACTGAGCCTCAGTCCCAGGACCTTGAAAAGCCAGCTTAAGCCTATAGCCTGCTACAGGCAGGCAGTGATGTATTTCAGGGTCTGCTGGGCTATAGGGACCTTCCCTTACTACCTGTGGACTTTCAACTTGAAGGTTAGAAATCCAGAAACGTGACAAGAGAGATCCAATAGTATCCTGTGAGAAAATGGTCATATGGAAGGTACAAAAGTCTGTGTCCTCCTTAGCCTGCCAGGGGACCCCCAGCCCCCAGGTGCTTGCCAGGCTCTCTCTGTGTGCACAGCTCTGAACCAGCACAGGCACCAGTGGGAGGCAGAAAGAAGATGGTGCTTTGTGGAGGTGGCAGTACAGCTCAGCAGAGCTGGATTTAGGCTGCCTGAAATTCTGAAACAAAAAGTGGTCATAGAAAATCAGACATTTATCAACAGAACACTGGGCTGTGGTGGCTCTCTTTGCAGGTTTGGGTTGTGTGAGACTGAGACTCAGATAACCTCCTGCCTGAGACACCAACAATAGCTTTAAAAGCAAGTTTTTACAGAGAATGTCTTTCACTGTTCTTTGTTATTTGCCTCTGGACCAGTTGCATCAGCCATCCCAAATACAATTTAAGGTACTGATTACTGCAGTGTCTGATTGCTTCATCATCATCAACATACCTTTTTCTTTGTACATAATTCCTGTGATGGAGAGAAATGCTGTTGTTCTGATTGTAAGGATGGATATCATAATTATGGCTCCTCAAAGATACTGCAGGGGTGTAACTAGCAGCCATTCTTAAGCAAATAGGTTTCCAGGGACTTATGACATGTTCAAAGTCATGTGGAAACAGCACAGATTCTACATCCCATGTTGAGACCTGAACCTCTTCTACTGAACACACACACAGAGTTCTGTTTTTATGTTCTTTTTATTTTCAGAGGAGCCATAGTTCTTGGACTTTTTCCTGTCCTTGACTTCATGGGCACTGGTAGGGGAAGGAAATTTCACAGCTCCATACAAAGGAAAATAAAAGTAATGTCTGTTGACAATTTTGTGTTGCAGACCTCATGAGACTTGGTTTCATATATTCCTAATTTTTTACAAGAATATGAAAAAAAAAAACTCATGTAGCTAAGAAAGCTGTATGAATGACACTAGAAGCTGGAACCTCCACTGAGCCTTCCTCTGGAAGTAGAAAACTGCTAATGAGTTGTTCCATGAGCATGATCTTTTGCAGATTTTTGCACTTTCTTTTTCAAAATTTCCCAGCTGTTCCATGACACTTATCACTGTCTTGCACTGCTCTGTGGCACTGCCAGGTTCTGCCATATCTGTAGTTGCCCACATAGCTACTGTGCAGCCACTGCCTGGGCAGACATGCTGTGCTTAGCTCTGGTTGCACTTGTGGACTGTTTGAAGACATATTCTGGGCTCGCGATCCCATGTGTGTTGTGCTTGGTTGTCTTTCCTTCTACAGGGATATTCAATGTTTCTCTCTTCTCAAGCCACGGGTATTTTTTTGCAAAGCTTACAAGTTCTTCATATCTCTTGGGCCTCTTCTCCCTTACTAGCTGAAATTAGCTTGAAGTGATTATCAGAGGGCTGCCATATGGACAGATGGACTGCCACATGGTAAGGTCGCATAAGCCTGAAGCAATATTTTCTGAAGCAAGGAAGAAATAAGAGATGCTTAAAAACCCCAACCAAACAAAACTCCCTCCAAAAAAGAACATCCATAAGAATAGAGCAGCAGTTTTTCTATAGCTCTTCCTCTAGCACACCTTGCACTGTGCTCTAGAGAGAAAGATAACGTTTGTAAAGATAACTGGAACTAGTCGTGCAAAAAATTCTGTTCTGAATCCTCTTAAGCCTGCAGTAGTATTTCTAAAACTCAGTTGAATCATTTGGAAGCAAAATATTTCCTAAAGTTGTAAACTCTCTTTTCCCTGTACTCTCTCCATCTCTCACAGCATCATACTCAGCTGCTAAAACTTAAGTACTTGATCTGGGACTTGAAATTTCTTTCCCCCTATATCAATTTTTACCATTTTTCAGTGCAATGGTGTTTGTGTTTTATGAAGCTCTGAAACTTTTCTCTTTCAGCAAGTATGGGAAAATACTGACTTCATAAAATTCCCAGACTAGTACACAAAGAAACAGGAAAGGCCAATAAGACAGAAATGTGTTACCTAAAGGCAAGTCTACATTTCAAAGACATTTTCTCTCTCTTCCTCACACACACACACACACACACACACACACACACACACACATACTTTCATCACAAACTTGATATCTCTAGACTATGAGTATGAAGGAGCGCTATGATCTAAAGAATCTCAGTATACTGCCAGAAAACTCCTGAGAGGATAAATAATCATTATCTTAAAAGAGATCATAGTATATATCGCTACAGAGTGGATTGTTGTATTCAAGTACACAAGTATTTTGCCAAAGCAAATTTTGCAACTGAAAATAATAATTTTACACATTTGAAATTTTCTGCTAGAGAAGAAATTACTCATTTCCAGATTAATTTTATTTTCTAAAAGGAAAATGTTAATGTAGTAATTTGTTTGACTTTGTTGATCTGATTCAGAATATTTTTCGTCCTGTTTAACGGGGACAATGCATTTAATTATGAGTGAGTTTGAGAAAAGGATAATAAAATACATGAATCAGTTAGATTGCTCTAATTGGCCTGTGAGCTGCTGTCTACTGTGCCTCCAGACTGGCTCCACTGGCAAGGCTTTCTGGAGAATGAGGGCTGAAATGATGCACACAGATAGCACTCTCAGCTGCACGATGATCAATAAAGAATGTAAGTAAGCATGGGAAAAAGTTGGACAAGGAACTTTCAACTAAAATTCAGAAAAAACAAAACGCCAATATGGAGCAAGTAGTTTTTTTGTGTAACTGTCTCAAAATTCCAGGTTGATCGAATTACCAAAACAAGGCACTTTTTTTGAAATATTTGTAATAAAACAGATTTTCCTTTGGAGATATGCAATCAGGAGAAGTAATAATTAGTCCACTGCTTTGGCTGACATGGCTGTTAAATAATCTGACTACTTAACTGTGCTATGTAAAGTTGTCTGTGATATTAGTTGTATCTACAACTGCACCCTAAATGATCTCCACGAACTTAGAATCAGAGGAGGTGTCACCCCTGTGGCTGGCATCACTAAAATAAAATAGAAGGGAAAAAAAAAAGAAGAAGCAAAGAAGCAAAAGATTAAAAAAACAAAGAGAAGAGATGAATAGCAGTTAAATTTTCATATAATAGCTGAAATATGAGAAGGGGTAAATGTTACATTGGAATTTGGTGTGTGAAGAATTTAATCTGTGAAACTGATCCTGTGTATTCACCTGGAGCCTCAGTCTGAGATATTAAGTAAAATGAGTGTGTAATCGCCACTGAAATTAACGTAGCTCAGTTCATATCCCGGCGTTTTACAGATTCCATGTGATGTTGTGGACACTAGAGGGAAGCACATCACTGAGCTACAGCAGTCTATAGCGCCGAAGAGAAAACAGAACAGCCCTGTAATCATGGACTCTTTCATTTAATGGCAGCATTAAATTTTTTCAGGGAGGAAACACAATTAGTGGACTAAAGGAATGACTGTAGGTTACGAGGGTTATTCTTCTTGTAATGGGTATCAGTGTACTTTAAAACTTTAGTTACTGTTATGGATCATGGACAACTGAGCAATTTATAAATTAACCTAATCACAGGTAGTGCTTATATGTCACGGTTTCATCTTTTCTTCTTTTCTCCTGCAGCTGATGTTTCCTAATTTAGCATGTTCATCCTTTAGTACAAGTAAAAGGAAAAAATCTTTAGGGTCTGATTCACTACCTTCTGTAGTTTTTATTTCTGGCTTGACATGGTAAAGGAAAGTCTTGTCTAAAGAAGCTTTTTTTACTTTGTGCCAGAGTTAATGACTATAACGTATTGGATCTCATGCACAATTCATGAGAGCTGATTTAGCATTAATGCAGGTGCACAGAATGGCTGGAGCTGTTCACCTGCTCTCCCTGATGGAGGCAAAATGCTGCCACGATTTCTAACAAGGAGAAAGTGGAGGAATGAATCAGGAAGATAAAATGTATAATATATAATGTATATATACATGTGGCTTAAAATGCATTGTAAATGATTTGCACATAGCTGGTGAAATACCCTTCTCTGGTGTCAGGGTAATCATCTCGTCAATGCTAAGATACAAGGCTCAATTGCCATCCTGTTGGCAGCCCTCTGAAGAAAATTAGGACTTGATCCTTCTGCCAGCAGAATCATTGGCAGGCAATCATATGCACAATATGCTGCTCTAAATGCAATCAGAGAAATGTGCATTTGACTTAACTAGGTAAAACTCTTCAGCTGATAATCACTTGCTGACTTATAACCACCTGATAACTTGTCACTTCTCTAACTGATGTTCTTATAATATATAGAAAGAAATTCTAGTAAAGTAAGAATTTTTTTTTATCCCCACGCTTATTCATTGAGAATGGATTTTGTTCTGTTGGTTCCAGTAGCCTTCACAGCCGCTATCAAAATTGGTTTTCTCTTAAACTGATCTTATTATAGAGTCATTGCATTTATGGGACTGAAATTATTTTCTTCCAAAATCGATATTGACATGCATTTACCATTCCTAAATGCAGCAAGCCTGTATAAAGAGCTCAGTCACTATGTCCTGTTTAGCTTCTCATTTCAGTTTTTTAGCTTTTGCCCTGCTAACAAAATACCTAAGCACTTGGAGTCGATATGGCTTGTTTTGACTAGAATTATAACTTTTAGCTGTTAATATTAAGTAGAACTCCAATAAGTAAAGAAGGCTCAGAGGAGATCTTACCAATGTATATAAATACCTCGAGAGAGTGTCAAGAAGATGAAGCCAGGCCCAGTGTCAGGACCAGAGGCACCAACAGAAGCTCAGGAGGTTCTCTCTGAACATGAGGAAACTTTCTCACTGAGTGTGACAGTGCTGGCTCAGGGTGCCTAGGGAGGATGTGGCATCTCCATCCTTGGAGCTATTCAAAAGCCCTCTGGGCATGGTCCTGACCATCCTGCTCTGGCTGACCCTCTGGTGAGTAGCAGGGTTGGATCTCGTGAAAGACCCTTACCAACCTCATATGTACTGTGGTCCTGAGATTCTGTCAAATGTATGAGCTGTCATAAATTATCACACTGGAATCACAAATAATCACAAATAGTGTGTTACTTAAAGGCAATTCAGAATTTCAAAAATAATTATTAGTTATTCCTTCTCAAATTTCACATAAAAGTGGTTTGCACAATATTAAAATTTTCAGAAATGTGATACTCTGTTTGGGATAAATTTTGAAACTTACTATAGATTAGTAGGGTTTTTTCTCCAGACTCAAATTTTTATGACTTGATCTCCCAGACTACCACATAGTCATTCCCAGTTTTCCTGGCAGATAAAATTTAGAAGCTAATTCACCTATTAGTGGATGCACAGTTCTATGCCCCTGGCTTCATAGAAATTTGCATTTGATGCTATTGGTTACTCAAAATGAGCAAGTTGATCAAAAGATTCACATACCACCCATAAGCCACATTTAGAAACTATTTCAAAGTTGTGAGGTGATTATTTTTAATCTCTCTGGAGTATGGGGAGATATACCTTTGCCAACTAAGACTTTGTATGGTGCAGTAAATGATGCTACAGTTCTCTAGAGGTCTGCAGAACCTTCCAGTGAGCACAGATTCATACAGAGAATTCAGCCAAGTCTGTTGTACATTTGCTGACAGCTGGAGAGGGCAGAAAGAGATGGAAGTTTCTCACAAAAGAAGACACTACTTATTGGGATGTCTGTTGGATGCAGAGTGTGGTAAAACATAGTTAGAGCAACATCTAGAGATGTTTAATACAGAAGGCAGCACATACACACCAGTGATCTGTTGTGGCAGATCTGCCTTAATCTTCATGATCCACATAAGTACCACACATATTAATAAAAGTACTACTGTGACTATGACTTCCATAATCTCTGCATCATTTTCCTGGGCCAAAAATAAAAGGTATGAAAGGACAAGAAGACATCACCAATTTGTGTTCTGAGCAAGTCCAGAAGTCTTTATTTAAGATTATGGCTTCATTTCCTTTCCTATCAATTTAGCTTCTAATTTCATCACACTGATGAAAGGTCGTCTTAGGTCTTTTGTCATTTAGCTTCCTTTTGTACAATAAGAACTTGTTCAACTAAGCACAAGCAGCTGTGTTACTGTTTGCTGTGGCCAGCATGACAGCCTGAAGGTAAGTCCTGGGCAGCCTGGCCTGTTGTGAAAGGCTGAGAGAGAATTTACAGTGGCTTCTACAGCCAGGAGAGTAAAGGACTATGAAATGTCAGGCTTTGGTTTATGCACCAGACATTATAGGAGACTGTTTCTCCCCTAGTGGATACTTACCTTTATCCAGGGAACAGTGTTGTATTTCCCGACTTATTGTTTGTCTTTTTATGGATGTCCCATACATAAACTGAGCTTTGAGTCTGAGGTTAAAAACTGAGATTGAAATGAATAACTATTGTCTATTTGTGCTATGTGTGATAATCAAATCAAGGGAATTAACAGAGCAGCATTTCAATCCATAAAGACTGAAATTTCAAAGCCTAGATAACAGAAATTTCAAAGCCTAGATAACAGAGTGATATTACTGGAGTTACATTAGGGATCGCCCAAACAAGGATCCTGAGACTGCATTGCAAGGCAGCTCTAAACTTGTATCATGCTGAGGAAAATTCTATGGATAGCCTAAAATAACTATTCAAAAGTAACTGTCTATTTTAGTGTTGACTGAATAGATCTCTGGGTTTCAGTAAATTTATCTGATTAGATCTCTCTTGATTGTAATGAAATCTTAGCTTGCTTGTAAACATCTAAATTTAAATGTCTAAATCTGTGAGCTGTACCACTCAGGATGACTATATTGTAATAAAAAGACACTCAAGATAGCTTTAAACCATATGGCTTGGATAAGTCCAATCTAATTTCACAGCAACATAGATTTTAGCTCAGAATAATATCCTGGCATGAAGGGTGACTACAGTATAGGCTATTTTGGAGACCTGCAGTAATTTACTTTGGGTAATAAAAATTTTAGCATTAACTTAAATGGAATGTTATTTGGTAACCATGCTGTTTGACAAGCCGTGCTCTGCAACCTTAATGCAAAACGTATTTATTCCTTGTGCATTAGACCTAGGGATATAGAATGAATTCACCTGGCAAAATCCTAGACACTTGGTGAAAGAATGACATACTGTAATGACATTATGATAAACTTTATTTCATTCTATAATATTGCTTAATTTGCTTGCATGGACATTGAACTTGGATAAGGTCATGCAGTGGCACATAGCTGATTACTGTGGCTGGCTTCTGTTAAATAATAATTCACTTGCATTCAAATAGTCAAAGTTATACTTGCCTTGAATGTGCAGCACAGTTGCTGCCCCAACATATATTCTGTCCCCTTTCTGAATACTTTTCTGATTCACTTTTCTTTATCATCTTCCCTAGTAATAAGTAAGAAGAGGCTCCAGGGAGACCTTATTGCAGCCTTTCTGTGCTTAAAGGGGCTTATAAGAAAGATGGAGAGAGACATTTACCAGGGTCTGTAATGACAAGACAAGGGGGAATGGTTTAAAACTGACAGAGGGCAGGTTTAAATTAGATATTAGGAAGAAATTCTTTACTGTGAGGGTGGGGAGGCACTGGAACAAGTTGCCCAGAGAAATTGTGGATGTCCCATCCCTGGAATTGTTCAGGGCCAGGTTAGTTGGGGTTTGAGCAACCTGATCTAGTGAAAGGTGTCTCTGTCTGTAATCTAAGATTCTACAAATATGTTTATATTTGCATTCTAAATCATTCATAATATAAATTGTTTTACTGCTGCAAAACTGCAGGCATTTTGGAAAATTTACTAAATATCCCTTTCATGTTTTCTCTGTAACACAACTCCTTTCTCTTTTATTCAGGGATTTTTCTTTGGAGATTAATTTGGCCTTTCATTAGACTTGCATAAGTAAAAATCTTCTTGTAAGGTGTCACAGAAATTAAAAAGTAACCAATTTACAGACATGGTCCTTCAGTGATCCTCAGTCAATCCTTGTGTATTTTGTATTTGTAGCAACCAATTTCAGGTAACTCTTCTAAATGTAATAATAGTATTTTCATATTTTGTTTACTCTCTTGGAAATGAATTAAAAATAAGCACTTCTGAATCTCTTTTAAGATACAATCTTAGAGGCGGCTTTTTTTTTTTTTTCGGTCTAGGTCATCGTTTAGATTAACTTGGAATTGTCTTAATTTTACTTTCAGTAGGTTCTTATCTGTTCTATTACTGGTGATAGGATCACACTATGCTCCCAGACTTCACTGGAGGGACCAGAGGACGTCACTGCTGGTGGACAGCTATGCAAAATCCCTGCAGAATTCTGACACTGGGCAAACACGAGAGGTTGGGAGGAGCTTTGTTGAGGTCCAAAAAGATTACATCTATGGGTTTTCTTAGCTCAGTTAGGTGAGTTACCCTGACACAGAAGGAAATCAGGTTCGACAAGCAGGACTTTCCTCTCATGAAGCCATGTGCTGACTGTGACCAATGACTGCATTATTCTCCAGGTGTTTTTCAGTACTTCCCAAAATAATAATTTCCATGATTTTACCAGACACTGGAGTGAGACTGACAGGCCTGTAGTTTCCAAGGTCCTCCTCCTTGCCCTCCTTGAAAATCAGGACAATGTTAGCCACTTCCAGTCAGCTCGGACCTCTCTGCCATCCCAAGAGTACTCAAAAATAATCGACAGAGGTTTTGCAATGCTGTCAGCCACGTCTTTGAGGATTCTTAGATGAATTCCATCAGAGATTTGTAGGGATCCAGCTGGAGCAGGGTAAACTGGGAGTTGATCATTCTTGCAGTAATGGCCCCTCAGCTCAGGGCACCCCCTTTGGTTCATCATCCGTGTTGAAAACAAAGGCAACAAATGTGCTAAACACCTCTGCCTTGTCTATGTCCCTGTTTTGAGGTGACCATCCTCATCCTGTAAGTCTAAAGTAACTGTGTTTCATTCGACGGTTTTTTGTTGGTTTGGTTTTTTTTTTTTTTGGCTGTTTTTTTTTTTAATACATTTAGCAATCCACTCCACAATGCACTTTTCCAAGTGTAAGTTTAGGCAGGGTTTTTATATTATTCCTTTGGCTGTTATCCTCAGGTAACCTTCCCATGAAATTTATATTCACTGTCACCTCCCAAGTACAGCTGGGGATATACTATGAGGCATTCAATTTTTCTTTTATAACACTGTGAAGAAAAATTTGGTGGTTTTTAAAGCCCATGGCCTATTAAAATTAGCTGGTAAGGAAAATTTTCTAACCTCAGATGATGCCAACAGTTAAAAAATTCATTTTTAACTCCTTGTATGGTATTATACAAAGAGGCACATTTGATACTGAGGTTCTGTCCTGTTACATCCTGTATGACATTATTGGTTAAAGACCTTACAAATATATAAATATATATATAAATATTTGTAAAGGCAAGTGTATATGCATAACACACAGAAAGGGTGTCAGAGCACAAATACAAAAAGATGAAAATTGAAAGTCACCGTGAGTAAATACAGATGCCTGAAAGATACTACCTAATAGATGTCATCAATAGAGTAATGGCATCTGAAATAGCATTCTTGAGCCATACAGCAGGTTAGCAGGAAAACCAAGAGCAGATTCTAGGAACAGGAGTCACCTCATCTTCCTTAGACACATGTAACGGCTATTTCTGAAACTCCCTTCATATTCATTGTAGAGAAACAGACCTTTTAGGATTCAATCCATCAGATGTATTTAAAATGTCTATTTTAGAGTTAGAGAAATTCTGTCTTGGACTTTGTAATCTATAGTGACTAGATTTTTACTGATTATTTGTGGAGACTGGGGTGACTCAGATAAAGAACAGGCTTCTGCATTTAATCAGATGAATTCCACCCTAAATCTTTTGAGTGAAGGAACTAAAGCTTTTCTCTCTGAACCATGAAATCATTCTGAATAAGAAGATAAAACAAATCTAAGTAACTGTTGTGCATTCCAGAATAAGTTCAAATAAACCTTTTCCTCTTCACTTAGTTAAGCCAAATATGCCTGCTTTTCAATTCTGGAGATACCTGACTGAACTGACTGTATTCTACCACCCTGTTATCCCAGACAAGGCACAAGAGTGGACCACCACATGGCTATATTATTTACAATCTCACATTGTCTTATTTGCATATAAACTACCCCAATAAACCATTGTCTAGTGAACTAGGTCCAAAAATGTCAGACATATGCATAGTTTCAGTTACTGACTTCTTATAAAAATCCCTTCAACCAGAACAGAGTTCCAAGGATTCTAACTTGCAATTTGTATTCCTGTAATATTTAATAACTCTTTATATAATCCATCTAGGTCAGGTTAAATGAATGCCTTGTTGCTACTTAGATGATTATGGGTTGCAATTCATTTAACGTGCCCAACGATTCATGTTTAATTTATTGACTTTAATGTGGTATGTGAGTGACCTGTGCATGTGTAGTACTTTAAATGCATGCACACTGGCATACACAGCTCTCTGCAGTATTTTGCTTAAGTAATCAGCTAATCAGTGTGTTAGAGTTTGAGATATTGTGTGACTCTTTATGCCACTGTTTAATTTAATGCTACCTGCAGTAATGAGCCTGTCTAGGTTGACTGGCTAGCTCTGAGAAACTCCATGGCTTTTATGCCAGCAATAATGGTTCAAGATGTGTCCAGTTCTATGATTTGTTACTTGGCCATCTGGCATGACTTGTCTTTGCATCTCATTCTATTTTTGTGTTGGGAAACTAATTAATGAGTGCTCTTTGTTTACAACTGGAGCTATGAATCTTCCTTCAATACCTGACAAGTCAGATGACATTTACAAGTAATGCCCTTTATAGACATGATCTTTCTGTATGAGAAGCGTACACCTGTGTGATTTGCTGAGGGTTTAGTAGTAGTTTTTTTAACATGAGGGAAATGGAGAGTGCTTCAGGGAAATTTGGGCTTTCTTAAAGTCGAGATGTTTGGCAGACCTGTATTTTTATGTTACCTGTTAGCCTACTCTGTGTTCTCTTCCTGCTAAAGGCTGGTGCTTTCAGTTCTCATCATGATGCCAAATCCATAGCAAAAATGAAATTATTGCAGAAAGGTGCTGTTGTCCTGATGAAATCCACAGTAGCAACAATGTTTTTTACCTTAAACACATTCCTTGTATCTCTAAACTTCAGTACTTAAGCTGGTGGTTGATATTTGCTATATCAAATGAGGGGAAATTCACACAGCAGTCTAATTACCCAGTTCCAAATTTTTTTCTTCCCTCTGTCTGAGGCATGTGAAAATTCTGCTTTTTGCATTTGCCATATCCTGCGATTTTTTGTTACATGCATTTTCCTGGGTTTTAAGTCATCCTCATAGCAGCATAACCATGAAAGAGGACATCACTGTAATGGACTTTGTTTCTGACTTCTTTTGAAATATCTCAGAAAAAAAGAGTCCAGAAAGTCCAGAAACTTCTTATCTGCCACATTTTGTATCTTCCATGTACTAAATATTTGGGTTCTAAATGGTGAAATATAGTTCCATTTTCTTGTCAGTTTGCAGGTAAACATCACTGTGCACTGTGGTGTCAACTGAGATGTGCTAGTTTTAATTTCCTGTTAACAAATAGACCCAAATCCCCAAGGAGCAATGATAATTCCATACTCAGATTTGCACAGCTTAATTATACTACATTATGCCCTGTAGTGGGTCAAAAAATACTAAAGTAGGTGCTGACTGACTGTCAGCACATCAGAAACTTTGCAATATAGGCCAGAGATATGCCCAGCAGAGGCATCTAGCAGAGACATCCAAGATCAGGGTTTCATTTTTTAAAAACATGAAAATTAATGCAAATACCTTTATTGGCCCCATAAATGTTTAGAGCTTATCCTAGAGCTATCCTATATTAGAGCTGAGCTATGCTATATTAGAGCTAAGCTATCAAGTTTGCAAGAGAAAAAATTGCTGGCTGAGCAAACTTCTGCACTGAGTGGTAGTTTATTTCCAGGATCCTTGGAACTGTCGTCTAGCTGAGGTAAAATGTCATAGTTCCACCACTGGAGTTATGAGTTATGTCAACTGATGTGAAAACCTTGACTTGTATTTATTTCTATTGATATCTGTTGTTTTAGAAACATTTCAAAAGCTTTACACATTCATCTAAAATCAAACTGAAGCTGCATAAGCTCCTAAACAGCCACCTACACATAATCCAAGTTTGAAATGATTCCCTGGTCTTTAGCTGCAATGAATTTCAGAGAAAAAGTGGGTTGCCTTGTAGAAAAACTGTATGAGGTTAAAAAAAAAGAAAAAAAAAATTGCCGTGGCCCTAAACATATGATGTATTTAAAAGATGAGAGGATTGCAGACAAATTTAGGGTACTTCAATGATATTAAAAGTCTTTTCCAACCTAAATGTTTCCATGATTCTGTGATTCTCTTTTCTTCCTGCAAGACTGAGAAATATGCTAGTTCTGTAGTGAATGTCACAATGCCTTGTACCCCACATCCAGATGGCTCCCTGACAATCATGCAGGGGCTACAGTCCAGCACCTTTCCAGTAACTAATGTACAGAATTGCTACCTGACCATCTGTATAGCATCACTTGCTGTTCTGTAGATTTCCTGTACTGTCTAAGACAAGTTCCTTAATTAATTGATATTCCATTTCACTTTTATAAAGTGAAGACAATAATTGTAATGGTATTGGGAAATAAATACATTACGGATTTTGTATGCCTCAGCTCCTATGGTAATAGAAGCAATATAATTTCCATAGAGGATCAATTTTTGCTTTATTTTGCTATATGATTTACAGCAAATCCATGACTGAACCTGATATTTAGAAATATCTTTGAAGCATATAGTACCAGTTTTCTGCCAGCTCTTGTAAGAATCCTGGGTTAGTTACATTCTGCCTGCATTGCAGTTAATGGAGAGTTTATTGTCTTAAATGCTTCTTCTCTGGCAAAAAGACTTCCAGTCTGAGTTTCCTAGCAGCAGCCTGCTGATTTCAGAAATGATGTATTTCTATTGGTGGAGGACATGCTCCTCTAATTGCCTTTTTTGATATTGTCAAGATATATATTACATGTAGTTGTTAAATTGCTCAGCAACTTTTGGTAATATATATCCTGTGAGATGTCACTTTCATTTCATGCTACACAGCTTTTCTTTCTTCCTTTAACTCTGTACAATAGCTTAGTTCCCTGCTCGCCTCTATGTGCTGAGGTTGTGTGATCAGAACAGTAGATGCAATCAAACTCACAATTAGACTGTGATTCACATTATGTAAAAGATTCATCATGCCAATTGATGTGAAATGACGTGCAGTCTCCAGGCAGTGATTGCACATGGCTTTAATCTCTCCACACGGTAAAACCTGCACCTATTGCGGTTCAGCAAAGCTTATTTGTAATCATTTTTGGACTAATGCCTTTCCATGATTTCATTATGAAGAGTATAACAATGAGGCCTTTTTCTGCTACTTCTTTTAAATGCCAGGGCGTGCTGATTACTCAGTTAGCATCCTGCTTGCAGAGGACTTTTTGGGTAGAAATGCTATGAGAATAGTGGGTTTTACCATTTATGGATTAGGTGTTTTACTGAAGACAAATGACAATTTTTTATTCTTTATCCTAATATCCCTCTTTCCCTTCTTCTCCCACTGGGTCAATCACCTGGGTTTTTTCTAGGAGCTCAATCCAAAAATGGCCATTTTAGTAATTTCTAAAATAAACAAGGATCTTAGATGACTCTTCTAAACATCCATTTTCAGCATAAGTTACTCCTAACCGTAGTCTACATCTTTATGTAGTTTATTGTAGCTATGGAAAGCTAGACTCCTTGTATGGATGTCTGAAAAAGATGGCAAGTGTCATGCCAGACCTCTGACCTGAGCAGTGAGTGACCAGGGGTATGTATATGTCAAAAGTGAGGTGTGGAGGAAAGATGTAACTCCTCATGATGGTTACTGATTGGAAACTGCAGGGACTGCATGGGCAGGGGTTTTCCAGCCTTGAATTATAAGTAGAAGTGGATTTGTCTCTAATGCCTGTGGATGACAAGGAATACATAGATGCTAATATGCATGACTAAACTCTCTTTCAAAGAACTGAGTGTGACTGAGTGGCACTCATTTTTCATTTGTGAATAACTTATCTAGATGAAAAATCATTTTAGACATGCATATCAAAATAAAAAATCAGAAATATGTAAATTGTTATGTCTTTGCTCAATAATTGAACACACTCATTTCCAGAACTGTAAAAAAATTAGTCTTTGGCTATTTTGGAATTCACTCTGTGTCCTATTTCATTCAGTGGGAAATGCAGACGATTAAGGATCAGACAGAAGCTGTAGTCATTGACTTCTGATGGAATACTTTGAACCTATTTGTGTTCAGAGCTCTTTTAATTAACTACTTTTTCTACAGGATGAAAGAGAACTGGAACCAAAACCCACTGAAAGCAGGAGATCAGATAAAGCTTAAACAAAAAAATATTTTATTCTGTAGCTGGAAATCCCATTTTGCTGTTCACACACTGGCTGTAGCACAAAAGCTGTGTTCCCCAAGCAGAGTTATGGCCCCATGAAAGATATTCTGGAGTCTTCCAGAAGTTCAATAGGGACTTTGCTGTTGTTACTAACACTGCTGAAAACTGTGTTCAGCTGTGGTAAAATAGTGCAGCTGAATTTTTCATGAGAGAAAGTTGTAGATTTTTTTTTTCCAAATGCAAATCACGTGTTTGTATAGATCAAATATATTGCACCAAATTAAGACCTCTGTCTGATGAAGATATGGATTGCATTCCACATTCTTGTGATTTGATTCCAGTTTGTGCACTACTAGAAATGCCTCTCAAGCCTTGGCTGTCCAAAGATGTCTTTATATGTAGCCACTCTGAAATTCTCCATTCATACAGTGTATGTGTTCTAAGCTAATTAGATCAATGCAGAAAGGTCAAATCTTCCAATTTAAGGAAAATTGTTGACTCAGTTTTTAAAGCCCATACCTAAAACAGGTGATCTCTATATTTTTACATTTTGTTTTATAGTCACAGAATTAATCACAGAATGGTTTGGGTTGGAAGAGATCTTAATGATCATCAGCTTCCAACCCTCCTGCCATGGACAGGAAGGGCACCAACAAGACTGGGCTGCCCAGGGCTCCATCCAACCTGGTTTTGAGCACTTCCAGAGATGGAAGTGTTCTTAGTAAAGACAGTAGACTTGGTGTTGCCTGAATTTTGACCCCTACTGATGCAGAGTGGGGAGGGGGGATTTATTGAGCATGCAGAAAATCTGCTCATCTGCCCTGGAGAGTTTTCTGATCCAATTCAGAAAAACACGTAGGCACATGCTCAACTTAAGTATTAGGTATGAGTATCAAAGTCTATGAAACTGATCTGGTAACAAACACTGATGCGTTTTATTTATTTGGATAAGGAGCACAAAGAAGATGAGCAGAAAGATAAAAGGAATGATTTTGGAGAGCTACACTAGTATCTGGAGAGTGATCCTCAGAAACAATCCCCAGTATTTCCCTTCTGCGGAATCCCTGCTTTGGCCTCGTTGATGCTGCACAGTTCCACATAAAATATCTGTATTATGTCTCCTGCTGTGAGCCAAAGGCAGCATAGCTTCAAAAGCTGAGTGCTGTTCCTAGGCTTATATGTTTCCTTTTCCAATTCTGGTCTTCATTAAGGGAGGGAATAGGATAACTGCTGACATAGATAGACTTAGGAGACACCTCCCAATCTATGTAACATATGTGGATATTTCACTGGTAACATTTAAATGGCCAAAACCTATCGCAAAAGCCGTGTACAAGAAAACATTCAGCTGATCTTTTGTTTTTGAGAAATGTAATTTTCCTTCCTTTAATTTTCCTTTAGCCTAAATAGGCTTTATGTTCATTATAATAGAAACATGTGTCGATGGTAACAGTGTTGAGGGCCATGTGCCAAGCCTCCTCTGCTGCTCTTAATCGAACACTGGAACTCTGGATATGCTCAGGTGTTTCCAGCTAAGACTGCAGATGTTGATTTTGCTCTTCTCACCAAGCAATAAGCATGTTCAATTATACTTATCACTAACTAGAATCTTTATACATGTATAATTTATTTTTTAAAACAAGCCTACAGGTGGAATTTGAGATTAGAGAGTAATTTCTCAGATGTGAACATGTAACATCAATTATTACATTCCCATCTCTGTCTACCTGTAATTTGCCCTTTCTTCTCTCTGTTGATTCATAGTGTTTCACCCTCACTTTTCAAGGGTCTGTTTCTAGATACATACCATTACCAAGAGATGAACTTTTCTTAACATCCCTCCAGGAAGGATTTAGAGGGACACTTCTAGAAATTTAATCTTACCTTCAGAAATGCTGTAATTCCCTGTGGTTCTATATAGCAGAATAATGTCTTCAGAGATGTGGTATAATGCCATAGGATACTTCCCCAAGCTTTTCCCATAACCCTAGCAGGTCTCATGCTGGTGAATTCAGTGCAGCACTTCAAAGAGCATCATCTGCTGTCGTGGGAATCCCTGGGGAGTCATTTGTAGTTGACTCCAAACAGCACCTTAGAAACCAAGTGGGCCTTAGGTAGTGAGACTTGCTGAACATAGAGCATGATCGCAAGCAGCAGGAGTTTAAGGATTTGTGCTGTGGCCCTGTGTGCACCAGGAGGCCCCACTCCTCACAGTCTAGCTGACGAGGTACTTCTTTAAGGTCTTGTCACGTGCTTGGGTCAGGCTGTTGTGAAATGAGCTTTGTGAGAAAGATCTGTGAGGAGTCTCACCTGGGACCTTCACCCATGCAGCATCTGCCCTTGGCTCAGAAGCTGTGTTTCAGCTCAGGCCTGGTCTTTGCCTGGGTTATGTCTGTGCCTGATTGCTGATCCTGACCTTACTTTGCTAACTTGCCTTGTCTTGGCTGTAGACCTTCCTCATCCCTTAGGACTTGTCTGGAGATCACTGGACTGGCTGAGGATGCTGATTATCCTCATACCTGCTGCTCTTCTTTGGGTGTTGTGAATATTTTATAATTTTAGATAATCTAGATCTTTTACCCTTTCCCATGCAGAACTCTTCCTTGTTTTGCCTTGACCCATTTAAATGACTTGGAGGTTTAGGTGCACACTATAAAATACATAAACCATTAACATATCAATGGTTTACAAATTTTGTGTGCTCACACTAGCTCATTCTCCTTTCATCCCTTGTGGATAGTAGGCCTTTCCACCTTGAAAACTCTTTCCACCTTGAAATTTACCACAATGGCATGAAAGAAATACCGTGTAGTAGCCGCTGCCCACAATTCCCCTTTTTTGTTCTACTTTTGAACTGGACAAAATAGTATTTGCAGGTATTTAATTGGGTCAGAAGATGCTGATTCACCACAATATGCTTGTGATTAACCATCAATTTTGCTGATTTTCTTCACTATCAGCTTTTAAAAGAGAGCATTTGCTTCTGAGTTCACATATTATTATTAATGGAAACAGAGCCACAAAAAGTACTACAATATGACAGCAGGTGAAGCACAAATTGAAAATAAAAAGCAGTAGAAGAAGGAAAAATGAAAGACATTAAGGAAAATGAATTTAAAAATGAAGGACATTCTAATTGCAATTCTAATTGCTTGCTTGAGGCAACTTTAGTAGCGTTGCAAACTCATGGCATGAGTCCTGTTAGTATAAAATAGCTTCATAGAAATGCATTTCCTAACAGCTGCACCCCGCTGAGATGAAGTAATACCTATATAAGTGATGAGATTCATGTAAAAAGTTCTGTATTCTGAATTTTAAGGTTGAAATACTTAGATTTTTCAGATTTTTTTTTTTTTTGCCAGTGTAAAAATATTTCTCCCAAATTAGTCTACTCCTTCCAGCAGTGAGATGAAATTCTGTAAACAGAAAATAGCGGATTTTTTTTAAAAGAATGTTGAATCTATATGTGGAAAGAAAAAACAATGTAAACAAACAAACACTTACTAAACACTTACTTCAAGAAAGACAAAAACTAAGGTTATATAGGAAAATATTTGGTTTTTTATGTTTGCTTCCAGCTAGAATGAGAGAAATTGTTATACAATCTTATTATGGTTTTAATAACATGAAATGAAGCGAGAGGATATTAGTTATGTTTTGTAAAAGAGCTAATATTATGCATTGCCCATACATCTTTTTCTAAAATAAAGTAGGTCATACACATATTTCCCTTGTGCTAGTGCAACTCCTGAGTGTGATGTGTGAATGAATGCTAGAGAGAGGTATTTGGAAAGAAAGGTTCCCTTTGATTTGTGAGCAGGACATCACGAATTTGTCTGTGCTTTACACAATTCTGAACAGTGTCTGAGCAATGAAATACACTGCAGCATTTGAAAACAGCATGTGACAATCTGATTGCTGGAGCTGCAAACTGGGTGTTCTGCAGACCACCAAGGTTTAGAAAAAAACCCAAACAAACAAATGAAATCCAAATATTTTTGATAACGAACGATACAAAATCTCAAACATTGGTTGTGTACTGCTCTCACTTGCATCATTTTTTGATTATCCTATACTGATCTGCATTTCATTTGCTTCTCCTGTGCTTCAAATTTAGCCATTTTACAGTCTTTATATTTAATTTTTTGAATTTCTAATGTTGGTTTTAAATTGGATCATATGCTTTACTTGACCAAATTTTGAAGCTAAATCCAGAGCGATGCTTGTTTGAGGTCCATATTCAGCTGCTCACTTTGGGCTTATATTTGGATATAACTGGGTGTTTTTAACCAATGGCAATTTCTGCTGTATGTACACAAACTGCCCATCTGAGCTGTGCATGAATAACCAATCAACTGTGCAGAAAGCTCAGAGCAGAGTGTAGACACCTTCTCTGAATCCAATCTGTGAAAAGAGTGAGAGGGATTTCCTTTCTTAAAAATAAATGATATTTTCCCTCAAAATACTATTATATGTCTTCTTATGTGTATAGCTAGACTTAGCCTTTAGTGGATAGAGATATTTTGAAGCTTGCTTTAAGGGCTGTGGTAAAAGACCTTTAGAGAATTTTGTTTCTGTCTTTCAGCTCCACTGTCTGTCCTCACACACCTGCTGCAGGTTATGTCTCTGTAAGGGCTGGAGAAGGAGGGTGTCTGTGCCCTCAGGACCTTCCCCCTTTGGCATTATGCATGGAGCATTGGTCAAGGTGGGACTGAACAAAGGCGTCTGACTTTGTGCTGGAGCTGCTGCAGCTCAGACTCATTTTTTCCTTCTGACACTCTACAATTAGGGCAGTTTCCTCCAGGATAGCTTTGGAACAGTCACAGGCAGTGCTTTCTTAAACTGTTGCAACAAGAGTCACTAGAGTTCATCTTCCATGGTATTAAATATTAATTATATACATATACACACAGAGATATTTACACAGAGTTAATTCATCCCATGTGTAATGCTGTATGTTTAAAAGACCAAGAAGCAGTGTTGGTTTTCTGGTAAATCAACATCTTCGCCTTTAGAAAGATATTTAGTGTATTTTAATAGAATCAAACATTGTTTGATTAAACACTTTTTAAGAAATTCATTTAGATATCAATTTCCATGAAAGAATTTACACTTTGATGTCAAAACAATTTTTGTATATATATATATATATGTGTGTGTGTGTATATATATATATATATATATATATATATATATAAAAATATACGAAACTCCCATGAATAATTCAGGCAGATAGCTCAAAAAAATGTGTCCACCTTTGGCTAAATGTTGTGTATAACAATATTTATTACTCTGTGTGTGCCTGCCGTGGGTATGGATGCTTTTAAGGGAAAAAAGTCTGAATTTTGATGATAAAAGCAGCATCTAGATAGAATATTACTATGACCCACTGGTGCCTTTACCTGTTTTATTCTTTCTTCAAAACAATTATTTTCTGAACAATTGAGTTCATTTAATTATATTAGTAAAATATTTTCATTATACTATCCATACTGCATAGTTTAGAAAGGAATAGTGTGTCTTCAATGTAATGAAAAATAAGTAAATGCTTTATAAACAAGAGAAGGGAAAGAGATTTTCTTCTTTTTTTCTGGTTTAATAAGAATCGTACCAAATAATTTTAAATATTATAGTAGCAGATTTGTTATTTAATTGCTGTCTTCTACATAGTACAGACATTACTGTACTGCTTCCTCACCACTTTTGTCTATTTGAAGAGCTGAGCTAGAATAATTTGTATTTTTTTAAAAAAAGTTTCATTGTGAAACTTTATATACTTTATATATATACTGCATAACATCAAAACTTGACTGAACACTTGCTTTTCATTAATGAGTAGTTTATTTTTTTCCCATGATTTTATATTTTTATTTGAAAATTTTTTATATATATTTTTAAAATTCTTTGGGTAAATGAGAGGCTGATAAAACTGCTGACAGATAAACAGAAGGAAGGCAAGACTACCACTGGGTCTTGACAGTGCTGAAGGACTGAAGAAGGAAGGACAACAAAAAACAAGGGATTAGAGTTTAATCTAATCTCCCTAAAAGGATGGTCACAGTCCTCTGTCAGTCACAGGCCTGATAAAAGTAAAGAGGTTTTGGTGCTGATAGTTGATTTTTTGGAAGCTCAAGGAACCGGTTACCATGACTGTTAGTGTTTTAAAATGTTTGTTTTCCTTCAAAACATTTATTTTTTCCAGAACAGTTCATTTAATGAACTACTCCGTGTTCAAATACCAGATTGTAGAAAGCTTTGCTTTACTTGCAACACGGGTTGGTTCATAGGGCTCAGACTCTGACACCACTTTCCAGTTGTTCATGATAGAAAGACATGGTCAGGACAGCTAAGATAAAGATTCTAAACTAAGTAGTTGTTCAGACAGAGTAAGTGCTTTTGCAAAATATTAATTTTAGGATTTTTTCTTAGCCTGGCCTGTCTCTCATTTCTTTTCATTTCCCTTGTTGACAGAGCTTTGTCACCTAGGAGCATGGAATACATTAAATTGTTGGCTAATGTTCAACCAAGAAATTGAAGCTTATACTAGATGTGAAGAGAGCCACCTATGAAGCCCACCTAATTTTTACTAAAGACAGCATAACCTAATCTCAAATTAAAATAATTTAAAACTAGTAACCCTGATCCTAGTAATGCTGGACATCTCTTGAGCAAAACAACTTTTATTGTGTTTTCTTTTTGGCTGCGTACTCAACAAGGTTTAACACAAAGAAGGTACCTCTGGTGAAATCCCTCTGACAAATTTGATCATAATCTCACATCTTTCAAGTGGCAATTTAGCCCCAGGGTCTATGAAATACAAGATGTTGTAGTTTCCCCCTCTAGCAGAAAGTAACAGTGGTCTTAACAGTTCCAATGGTTTAGTGGTCTTATTATAGTTCCTGGTGGTGTGCCACCTTAGTGTATTTTTGGGTATTCCTCCACTATGTGCTACCTAAAAATACACATTTTGCACCCAATGGCTGAATAATCAGGAAACAAAACGTGAAAAGAGATTTGCTTAGGCTTTGTTTGCAATAAGGGAAAGAAGATAGTGGGGTTGCAGCACTTTGACACTCTTCCCAAGAAGTCATTTTTATCTAGTTCTTAGTTTTTACAAACTATTGTGATCTGATAAATTCCACAGAAAAGGGATTTTTTTTCTCTTTCCCACTCCCCCCTCTTCACTAGACAGATACATCAACAAACAGTAGGAGGGCTGACTCATCTCCACTGATAATAGCATGCAGGATAATTTTGCCATGTGACTCACTTTCTTCTTTGACTCTAAAAGACATTTGAAAAAAGAGTGGCATTAATTTAAATAGATTTCCCATAAACAGGATTTACTAAAAAAATTAAAATCCTTGCTTTTATCTCATCTTTAAAAAGTAGAGGAAAGAAAAAGCCTGCTATGATATTCTAGCATTTTATAATGTTATTGAAGAATGAAAATATTCTCTTAGCAAGTAAATGGAACATATTTAGGGAAATGTATTTGCACAGAAGAATTTTTACCTCTGTGCACATCATGGCTTTCTCAGTCTGTCACAGAAAAATAATGCTTTTTTTTACCTCCTGCACTTTTATAGCTAGACCCTCATCCAACCTTGACCAGGGTCATGGCACAGAATGAATTGATAAGACATACTTCATTTAGGATTAAATAACAGGACTGACAGAGCCTAGAGGGGCTTGCCATCCTGATGAAGAGTTTATCAGCACTCGTAGGGAAGAAAAACAATATGACTTGGATTAGTTTATATGTAGTAGATTATAAACTACTACAAAACCAGCACACCTGTGAAAGCCTGATTCTCATCTTCTACTACTGATTTTGAACAACCCCAATGTTTTGAGAACTTTTTATCATCCTATTTTGTACCTCTTATTTCAATGAGGTTTCACTGTTGGCCATAAGTAAGAATTTCTTCCCTTTTCCTTTTTCACTGACAGTGACAGTGCCTTAGTTTATTTTCCAAGACTTCTTTTGGTTTCCATGTATGTTTTTGTTAACACAGAGATAATTGTGTGCTACAATTTAGCCTAAATTTTCAAATGTGGATAAGAAAAAGAAGGGATCCATGTTGGAGGTCAACATCACTTCCAAATTCTAGAAAACTATGTTTTGAAAATACATCTTTTTAAAAGAATTTTTCATTGCATGTCCTTGCTGTGGCAAATGGCATTCTATGTTTCATTATGTGACAGAGGTGACTTGTGCAAGCATGCAGTCTAAAAGTCTTGAATAAGAATTTTCTCAGCTCTTAGGAGATAAAATGTCACTTGTTAGTTGGATAGCTAAATCTGATCCTTTTCTTCAGGTAGAGAATTAATAATCTCTTGTTTTTTGAGCTATAAAAGTTGAAGTCTAATGCACCTATTTGTCCAAAATAGTTTTAATTGGCATTTATGGTAGGGATTTGAGGATGGCAGCTATAGCAGCATACCAACACCAAGAGTCAGGGGCATACACCATAACGATATATATTAATTTTGATTTTTATGCACTGCACACTAAAGGAAGTTTTTAAGGGATGTATTATAAAATGTGGCACTTATTTTAGAATCATCACACCTGTTAATCAATTTCATAAAACTCATTTCTCTTCTGTAAATGCCTATGAACAGTTTTCTTTTAACAAGCAGTCTTAAAACTACTTGTGCCCTTATAAATTATTTAGATTGCAATTTCAATACATGGCAATGAAACTGTTCTCTAGCAATCTGTGAAATTAAGAGTGTCTTTTTCCTGGTGGACTTTTCAGGATGTAAATCCTGTTGAGCTTATTAGGAATACTTCCTTTATTCTTACTCAGGGTAGAACTGCAACATAAAAGAATGTACTATTAGAGAAGGAATTACCTGTTTAACTTGTTTGTCATATAAATTCATTTCAATGATTCTCATGAATTTATGATAAAAATTCTAGCTTTGCTGCAGATGTCTTTTGAGACTTTGAACAAATCATTCAAACTGCCTACTTTATTCCCGTGTCTGTAAAATGGAGAAAGTGTTTCCTTTGTCCCAAATTTATAACATCTTGTTTATCAGTGTTTCACATTCTTCAAACCCATGATGTGTTTCTACAGGTCTGTCTTGGGGTGACTCTATGATGTGTATCCCCTATCACGGCTCTATGCCAAAAAATTAATTTTGCGCCTTTAAACTGAGCTTGAGAGGGGAGGAAAAAAAAAACCAAACAGACTTTTCAAAGCAGTTCCCAAGGACACAGGGATAGAGACTCCTCTGCGTTCTCCAGCTGCAGGGCACGGGGGGGAGCACCCTGCCTGTTTCTTCAGCCAGCTCTTCAGGTTTTTTTCCTTCCCTTTTTCTCTGGCATGGTTTCCGGGACGTTGTTGGTTTTTATTTCCTTTTTTTTTTTTTTTCTGAACTGTTTCAACAACATCAGAACACATCAGGAGACTTTTCCTTCAGGCCTGGAGGTAGGCCTATGGCCTCATCGACCCAGCTCCAATGAGGAGAGAGACCTCTACAGAAGGACTCTGAAATCTTCCCAGGTTTCTCTCCACCACAAGAGATTTTATTATTTAGCATTATTATTCTTCTCCCATATGTTTGTTAAATAAATAGATTTTATCTTTCACTTTCCTTCGAGGAAAATTTCTTTTTTTCCTGAACCTGGTTGCGGAAGGGTGATTGTAACCTGTTTTTCTCTCAGACAATATATTGCTAGATTTTGGCCAAACCAGCACAAGGTCCTAGACCAATGAAGGTTTGTTGGTAACTGTGGCTTCGACACACATTCATAATTGAAATATATGAGAGAAGCAACAGGCCTGTTCTGTAGCCTAGATGGCATTTCAATAGAGTAACTCCTTTTCTTACATGCCTATCATGTAACTGAAAATGATGAGCCTTTCCAAATACTTATAGCTTTCAGTAGTTTAGCTCTGCTAAGGTCTTTGCAAGTCCTTCCACAGACAATATACCTCCTTCATTTAATTTTCCAGACATGTACATTCTATGGTGATGAACTCATAACCAAGATTAAATGACTTGAGCTTGACTGAATAAAGTCACAGTTCTACCCTCTCTGGGAACTCCAGAGTTCCCAGGATTTCTGTATGCTCAGTTTTCATTAATTCTAATATATCAGCTCCTGTTAATGCAGTTTTGCTGACCACTTCCAAAAGGACTTGATCACTCACCTATTTCTTTATTTTCTGTCACAGTATTTTTCATGGAACTGTGCTTGATAACATAACGTAAATCTTTAGTGCCTTTTTCTTTTTCTGCTGACCTACAAATGGATTAGGTGAGCATGTAGAATGTATATCATGATTGATCTTTCCTCTCATAGACCTTGCAGTGTAATTTTTACAATATAAACATGGAGGTGAATGTATGCTGATGGGTAATTCTCTGTTAGGGTGAATTTAGCAATGTGTTTTGTCTGATCTCACAGCTCGCTCCTTTGCTAGAGCCTGACACCTGCCCCCTCCTCTGCTCAGGCACAGGCTTCCCCTTCTTCCTTTGCACCATTCCTGGTTCTTGTCAGGTTCCAGGAGGAGCTGAGTCTGCTCACTAAGCCAGCAGAAAACCAACACATGGAAACCTAAAAATAAGAATTTTGGGGTATCTGCTTACTGAGAAAGCAGGGAAGTTTTTGTACTAAAGAGTGGTGAGCTATTAAACCACCTCAAGAGCATAATGAATACCTTTAGAAAATCCTGACATATATTTTCTTCATTATTTTTCAGGCAAGAATAGGAGGGACATCCTGGCCCACAGTGTTGAGTTATGACTGCAACACTAAAAGTGTTGTCTCACCCTAAAGGCTTACAATTGCTGGTATAAAACTAATTCTTTCAATTAAAGTGATTGCCCACTATCAAGCTGGAATATGTAAATGTAAGTAAAATACGTGGGTTTTTTACATTCTCTCAGTATCTTTTGGGTAAAGAGATTTACATTTATCAATGTAATACCTTTAACAGTTCTTTTTGAACAGATATGAGCTCAAATAAAAGGAAATTATTTCCTTCACTCTAACAATATGTTTAAAAATATATTTAAAGTTTCTGTTGCACGTAAGAGTGTAGTGATATTTAATTATCTGTTTGTGCTGTTTTCCAAGAGAAAAAAAAAAATTAGGCAACAGCTTGAATGCTTTAATGCTTTATAGAAAAGGGCCTACCCACCTCAGTCAAATAAAAGGAATTAAATAAAAAAAAAATCAAAAGTAATTGAATAAAAGTAATAAAAGTCAGAGAGCACTGACTCTCTAGAAAAAGTCTTTTCTAGACACTGAAATGGAGTTTTAGTCAGAGTTCAAAAATATTCACTCTTCTAATCTTGCTGTGTAAAATACCTTTCAGTGACCTGCCAATTAGTAATGAAAGCTGAAGTGGTTTATGAGTCAGTGAGAAGAAAAAAAGAAAAGAGGGCAAGTTTGCTCTGATATTTTAAATCTTAAAAGGAGTACTAATTGTTAAAGCTAATTATCTGGTGATTTCAGTTTGCATTTTACTAAAAATTGCTTGACATTCTGCAATTTTGACCCATGTTTCTGAGGCATGTTAGTGATTCATCTGAACAAACAAATGGGATGAATACTGATAGGTAATATAATACACAGAATGTTAAAAATACCGTGTTTTTTCTAATTCTTATGAAACAAAAATAAAGATAGGTGTAGTATAAAATGAAAAGAGTAAAATTCTATGTTTGTGAAGGTTTCCCCCCGATTAAATGGTACAACTCATATTGTGTTTTGTTTGTTTTCTTGAGGAAGCCAAAGCTAAATAAGATATTATTCTATTGATTAAGATTTTTGTGTGTGTGTGTATAAAACTCCTAGTCTTTTAAAGAATAACTTTATTTATCTATTTGATTTATAATAAGTTACAAAAGGCCAAATATATATTTTCTTTCTTTATAGTTAGGCAAATAGATGTTATGGAGGAGTTGTAATGCTTCCTATTTCCATCAGAGGGTACTATAAACATGCCTAAAACTTACTTTTTTTGTCTTCACCTGCAAAGAAGTGGATGTTTCTTTCTGTGGGGAATTTCCAGATGATTTTCAATGCTAATAAATTCCGTGTAGCATTACATATATTGCCTTGCTGAAAACAAGAGTGGTTTATGTAATCTCATTAAAAACATTTGAAAACAAGTTTAGCTAACGTTCTACTTTCCTTGTAAACATTCATTGGATAGTCCCTTTTAAAGAGGAATCTTGTTCCAAAACTTCTGTATATAAAATGTCAACGTGGAAAAAGGTTAAACATTCCTCATGTGACAAATATCTTACACATCTTGGCAGTCAAAATATACTTTCTTTCTCAGTGGATACAGAAAGCTATGAGACAGAGCTTGAGAACCTGGAGCAGTGTGCTTGATGTGTCCTGTGCAAACAGGTTTTACAGCAAAGCAGCAGTGCCTGGCTGCTCTCGAGGCTGCCACTCTCTGGGACATGAGCCACTGGCCCCTGGCTGCTCCCCCTGTGCCAGCACCATGCTCATCCATGGAGCAGGGGCTCTGGTGGCTTCCCAGGGTTTTTGGGGTCAATCACCTGTGTTGTTCAGCTTTGTTCTTATTTTCACATTATTTTCACAATTCCTGTGACTCCTTGAGACCACGTGCTTCTCCATGTGGACAGTGGCTGTTTGTACACCAAAGGCATTATGAATGTGCAAGAAGGACATATTTAATATTTCTGTCTTTCTTTGATGACAAACTTGGTTCTGTATACACAAAGGAGCAGGGGTGCCACAAATAGTCACAAGTAAGAAGTAAGGGGAAGTGAGCAGTTTGTGAGCAGTGCGTGGGCAGAAGTGTGTTGGCAGGGTGTGTCCCAGCCCAGCCCGGAGCAGGGCAGGGTGTGGGGGCAGCCCCAGACACTGGACATCTCCTTTGGGAGAGGGCCAGGCCAGCCCCAGCTGGGACATTGTCCTGCAGGCGGGCTGAGCTTGGCAGGGTCAGATTCCAGGCAGGGCAGGGCTGTGGGGAGATGGAGACCAGCAGCAGGGAGTGATCCCTGGGTGGCTGGGATGGGTCTTGGGCCGTGGCAGGATGGGGGAGGCCCTTGAGGAAGTGCATTTGAGATGGTCAGTGCAGACACAAGCTCAGACCTTCTGTCATCTCCAGCCATCATGGTCTTCTCCTTGGGCAGCACTGTCCACTCTGGTGGGGTTCTGTTGGCAGCTTGCAGACAGGCTGGTGTTCAGTAGTAAATTAAATACAATTTTTAAGCCCAAGATTAGAACAAATAACTACATGAGTATTCACACGGTAAGGTTTCAAATTGGTTTTTTAGAGCTGTCAATAAGAATATGTTTACTCTTCATCAGAAGAACCTGTGTGTAGTAGTCTGTTTATGTTGTTATAATTTTGTGGCAAAACAGGTACTATTTGTTGTTCCACAGGTCTTATTTGTTGTTCCATGATGAACACAAAATGAGCATAAATTCTGGGTTTATGTGATCTGGCAAGGTGAACAGAAACAGACTTCTGCCCACGCTTGGCTGAAATAAAATCTCCACTCGGATGTGATTCTGCATCAAAAAGACCCCCAGGATTAAAAAAACATTGTCTGTCCATCAAACCTTTGGACTGCAATGTAAATATTCTGATAACATAGTGCTCTCCTAATAGAACCATAGAATCATTGGTTCATAAAAGATACTGAGTTGGAAAGGGTCCATCAGAATCATTGAGTCCAACTCCTGGCCCTGTGCAGGACACCCCAAGAACCACATCACTGCAGTGAGACCATTTATAGGGTAAGATGTTATTTGGCTTATAGACAGTGAAATTGGCACATAGAAATCAAACTCTATTTGGATGGTTCACGATAAATGAAAATCTTCTTGGATAGGTTATGGAAAATAAATTTTATCAGACAAGAAATATATCAGCAGGAAGTAGTGCTTCAGTCTTATTCTTGTTTGTTTAGAATCATACATTCAGTTCTTGTTTGTATTTAGTTTAGATACACTGCATGTAGTTTATGTACAACCACCCAAACAAGATTCTGATACCTGCTTTAAGCAAAGCTAAAGGCTTTACATCTCTACAGGTGATAAAGGGAAAATTTATTTTAGAACCCATTTTCCTGCGTATACACCCACCATGAATTTGGGAAAGGGGCTCTGAAGTAAGACTAGCCCCATATCCCCTCCATACCTCCCATTTCCTGTCCACCTGAGTACTGAAATAGAGGAGAGCCTGCTTCCACACACCAATTTTGCACCTCTTTCTCAACAAAGTATCCCTCCCCCATTTTCTGAAACTCTGCACACATATTTCTTCTAAGCCAGCTGTCTTCTTGCATTATTTGTTGTCACTCATTTGGGGTTTTTAATTGTTACTATTTTTAATTTTCCTTGGCTATTCAAAATTTTGTTTTGCCTAGGTTTTTTTAAGTTTTGGTTTGGTTCTTGTTGACTATAGAGTTTTTTTTCTGACTTGTAGCTCAAACCTCTCCAAAATGGCCAGAGCTCATTTTATTTCATATCAGACTTTAGGATTATTAAGAGAAATAGTAATGTCTGAAGTGTATCTTTATTCACATAACAAGTGTTTTCTATCATCTTTCGATAGAATGGATTGCCTGTTTCCCTCCAGGAAGCGAACCTTGGTGATGGGCTTTCCCTTTGATATCGTAATACTCAAGTGGATATATCCCATCCAAAAAGTAGCAAAGTGTTTGTTTTCATCCAGTGGTACGAATCACACCAGAGTGATTTTGCAAAAAACACAGCATTACAGAATGGGTGAGGTTGGCAGGGTCTTCAGGAGTTTGTCTAGTCCAGTGTCCCAGCCTGAGGCAAGGTCAGCTGGAGCGGGTTGCTCAGGGCCTTGTCTGGATAGGTTTTGAATATCTCCAAGGCTGAAGACTCCAGAAAATCTCTGAGAATCCAGATTCAGAACTCGATCACTCTAGGATTAAAAAAGGTTTTTTCCTTGTGTTTAAATGTAATTTCCTACTTTTCAGGAAATACATCTAGAGGTAGAAATCTTAAGGAGTAGATGAAAAAAACTAGACTGGTTTACTAACTGGAAAAACAGCACTACCCCTTTCCATTGCTACTTTGTTCCTATATGCTTCTCTCATAATTTTGTGAAGAAACATTAAAGCCAGTGTTTTAATTGATATGCAGTATCAATTTGCATTAAATTAAGAAATGAGTCACTCAGTGGTAGCTGGAATTATATAGCTTGCTAATAAAGAATTTTACATTACCTTTTTTTTTGTAACAGTTTATTTTTTAATTCCTTTAGGTTGAATTTTTAAGATGATGCACAGGCAGGACTAAGAAATGCTCTAAGTTCAAAGTGATCTGTATAATACTTTAGCCCTTTTTGATATGTTTCCCTCTCTGGACTTGACCATAGTACTTCAAACAACGTGGGAAAGAAATTTCTGCTGACTCATTGACTGCTTCCATATATTTTATGAATTATGAAATTATTAAAATATTAATTTAAATCTCAAAAGCTAACATCTTTCTATAGCTAGAATATGTTAAATTCTAAACTAGGGTTGCATCACAGGTTAAAAACCCCAAAAGGCAGGCAATATATATAAAAAAAGTCACTTTCAATATGTTGTCTATATGTGTATCAAACTATATATATATAAATAAAATTATATGTGTGTGTATATATGCAATTTTGTAAATGTAAATATATGCAATGTATGCATTTTTTCAAATGTTGGTAGAACAATTTACTTTAATGAAAGCATTTTTGGGAGTGACTAAATGTAAATAAAATCAGAATCTGGTTCATTTGATAAAAAAGCCGGAAACAAGGTCTCGCTATATTTGCTTAGTTTAGATTTTTAAACTGTGGAGAGAAAGAAAAAAAGAGGTATAAAGTCTGCCAAAATCTTGATATGTGAGCATTAGAGGCGTTGGCACTGAATGTCTTTTTAACCTTCATATCTGAGGGCACTGAACTTAGTAGAGTATTGAATTCTCTTTGCTGCACATTCAGGATATGTAAATAACAAAACTCCTATTGTACTCAGTGGTGCAGGATTAGTGCCTCTATTTTTTACTAGGGCAGAGGCTTTTTCCTTACTGTTATTGTATCATCATATAAATATAGCAGTGTTATTGAAAGCCTGAAGCTTCATGCCACTGCTTTGCTCATCTTCTTAAATTCAGTACCACATGGCAGATTTCTGTGGAGCCTTATCTCTCAAGCCAAAAAGAAAAGCATGATCACAATAGTCAGCTTGGCTTTTCTTCTCATCTCTGTATGCACTTCAGTGCAGGAGAAGTTCAGACACCACGGAGCTTCAAATGGTTTCTTTCAAAGGCATTAAGAAAGGGAAACAAATATTGAGCTCTTACAAAGAAGTTTTCAACCAGTGCATGTTTATTAGGCTTACTTTATTCTACCCAGGATATTCAAAGACATCTGATTAAACTGTCCCAAATAAAAAAGACAAAGCTTGCTTCAATCTGTGCAGCACAGATAAATAATTTTGTGGGAGATTTCTATCATCTCTCAGACTCTGTACTGGAGACTTGTTGAGATGTTTCAAACAGAGTTTGCACATTGCCACATACAGTCCTGTTCAGAATATGCTAAAATGTTGTATCTGGCTAATTGGAGATAGAAAAGATTGTTTCTAATCACTGCATGACATTCTTTGCAAAAAAGATATGCAGATGTATTCCTTGCTTCACATGCATTTCCAGTGATAGTACTAGAAAAAGTAACAAGAATAAGAGTGGGCCAATACAGCAGCAGAGATTGCTGTATAGCACAGCACACAATGACCTTCTTGTGACCCTTGTTTGAGTATCCCACTTTAATCTTCACATTCTCTAATGTTTCAGCTGTGTGATAACTTACTTTTATTTACAGATAGCCAATATTTTTGGAAGGAACTATTGAAAGGCAAAAATAAGTATTGAATAGCGTTGTATTCATTAAGGTGTAGGCAGAGAAGAACTCAGGTCCTTATCTGTAAGTTTTCTTGAGATCAACACAACACATCTCCTTTACCTTCATGGTTTTTTTCATTTTTTCAGTAAATAAATAAATATCTTTCATACAAGAAAAGTTGATTCTTATTGAGTTAGGGAATTTAACTAGTCCTTTTTGTCTCCATGGGGCAGTATGAAAATCACCAGGCCAAATCGCTTTTTGTTTCTTCATTTGCTTACTTTCTTTTAAACTGCTGACTAGTGAACAGTGTGATATTCCAACCAAACAGTGCTGTTACTATCAATGTCTGCTCCTCCTTTTCCTCTATTGATCAAGTTGATATTTATTCAAATTCATCTACAAGATAGATAATTTAGCTTTAGCTTTATGCCAAGCAGTATTGCCACCTTAGTCACACACCATGCTCTCTTGTTTGGAGATCACGAGTTGGAGGAAGTTACAAGAGGAGACTGCAACACTTCTTCTACAAGAATAAAAGAAAACTTACTGTAATCTTCTTTGAAATACAAAATTATTCTTTTGATAATATGTTTTTCATATTGAAATGACATATGTGTTGGAACCTTTCCTACTGAGTTTGGGAAACATCCACTTACCTTAATGAGAGGGATACTTTGTGTATACACAAATATCAATCAGCACCCCGCCGGAATTTTCAACTAGGAGTTTTTTCCAGCAAAACTCACTTACTAATAAGTACATAAAAGAAAGTAAATTATTTAATTTCTTTCCATGAGTCCTCTTTTATGTGTTTTCCCATTCTAAGCATTGTCCTTTCTTCCTGCTGTTTACACCAACGACTGCTGACACAAGTAATGGCTACTTACCTGTTTCATCCTCATTAATCACATCATTTGGCAAGCTCTCCTTTGAGTGTCTCTGCATGAATATCAATAACATCATGCCTCTCACAAAGCGCTTGTGACCAGCAGCACAGCCTGTGCAAAATTAACTTCATTTATGATATTTCCATTTCATTCTTTTCGTTAATAGACCAAAACAGTTTCTAAAAATGTTACCACCCACTGCTGTCTGCACTGAAGGAGTGGAAAAGTGAATCTCAGTGAAGATTATTTCGAAGATGCTGTCTTTACTGGAAAATAATTACTCTAAAATGTAGTAAGCAGATCCCAAATCCACAGCCTAGTTTATCTCTTTCCCAGTGAGCATTTCCTCTGGCTGCCACTCCTCCCCTCTGCCAGCAGTCAGTACCTCACGAGCAAGCCCAGCACCATTTGTGGCTGGTTCCAGCTCACCCAGGCAGTCGTTATCAGGCTGTGTTAGTCCTTGTATACATGCAAATGCCTCTTTAACTGGAGGTGCTCACATTTTTCTAACCCTTTCATTCTGTCTCTAGGAGACAGACAATAAAATTAATTAAAGTAGGTTTTATTGCACATTTGGGTAAGTGATGGGTCTTTGCAGCTCTGGATCAGCAGTCTCTGATTTCATATTTGCATGAGGCTAATAAAGAAAACAAGACAATTGATATAATACCCTCTGCAGACAACTTTCTGTAACTGATGGCACAACCTTCATGGCCACAGAGCTGCAGTGCATTAACTTACCACTGCAAGGAGACTTGCCTCTTTTGTGATGGTTCTGGGAGACTTAACGTGAAACTGCTTTGTACACATCTCTATAAGTAATGGCCAATAAAAAATGGGATGATTCCACTTGGAATTGGCTTTTAATCAGAATTCTTCTCTGGGCTTTCATTTGGGAAAAGGTGCAAGAATCTTCTTTCTGTCTTTCTGCATTCATTAATAATTGATTTGTATTTCCTTTTATTTTCAAAAGTAAAAACCTTGGCAGCTCCAGAGTGCAAAGTGAGCGTTCCCTGGGGTGGCAAGAGGGGAATGTGCCACTGATCTTTTCTTGCAGAAGCAATCTGGCTGATTTTAAAGTCTGGTTTAGAAATGTCCCTTAGACAACCCTAAAAATCATTCACTTTGGAGGAATAACATTTGAAAAATATAATTATTAATTAACATGCTTAGGTAGTGTACCATTTGTACAGCATTTGGGGATCTTAACAACACTCAGTAAAGCTGTATCATTTACAGTTACTAGTGCTTTGCAAAAAGGATAAGGTATTCGTGGAGGGAAGGATGCTTTAAATGAATAGTTAAAACTGTCTGGAAGGCAATTGTGTAATTTTAATTCTCTTAGAGAAATTAAAGTTGTTTCATTAACAAGAGTGAGAATGTCTGTAAGAGTCTATTACAGTTTTTGTGATTATTAAATTATGATAATACATGTGGTCTTATGGGAAGCCAGAATACAGTGATACAGTATCCCAGCATTCAAGGTATGAAGTTCAAAGATGCTGAGTGCCATAAATGATGGAAATAATCTATAAAACAGTCTGCTTATATTGGTAAACCTTTTTCAGCATTGTTGCTTATTTTCATGCAAAAGTTTTAGCTTTCCATTACAAGAAGTCAAAGATGAAACTGATTTCCTTCTTCCTTTCAACTTCTTTCCTTCTTCCTAGTCAGCTGGCAATTGAAGAGGGTTTTGTCACACTGCAGCTTTATTGCAGGAGGCTCATGGAGAAACAGTGGAGCTCTCAAGAATGAGGGTGCCTTCTCTCTGACTCCATACTCCCTACTCACATCTCTTCCCCCAGATTCCATATGATAAAGTTGCAGGCTTGCAGATGGGTGCACAAAAGGTCCATCTTGAGGCACTCCTTTTCATTTGCTTCACTCTCAGGCTTTTTACCTTCTTCAGCAGTCACGTTGATACAGATATAAATGGATCCATGCAAGGAGGGAACTGCTTTTATCTTTTAATGGGCCTGTTTCCTGGTGGGATAAGTGAATTCCGAGGCAAGCTATTCAAATGTGAGAAATGTACCTTGGACCATTCCTAAATGTGGGCCTTTCCCCTTACTATTCTTGTAGATACATAGTCACTTATGAGGTAAAGTATAGATGGTATCACAAACAGCTTATAAGTCTCCTATGCCAAATAAGGCTCCAACTTGTACAACACAATTTGTAATTCAGGTTGTAAAACTGTTCAGTTCTTTTCGTTGAATGTTTGAGCAGCAGTTTGTGACAAGCTTCTACATGAATGCCCAGAAAAAACCTTGTGTGTGAGATGCTCATTTACCCTCATGTGAGACATTGTTGTCTCTCTCAAATCCAAAAGCCTTTTCCTGGCTGTGGTTTGAAACACTTGCAGTGCTGCAGAGAGAGAAATTGAGTGTCGGCATCCCCTGGGTGTAGTGGCCAGTGAGAGGGGTCCAGCTGAACAGGGGACAGGCAGAGCATCAGAGTGCACACTTGTGTAAAGATGGATTATGCTGCATACTGCAAAATCTTCTTATTAAAGTCAAATCAGTTTGGCATTTGGGGCTCTTTTTAGCTCCCAGCAAAGTCGGTTGGAGTCTGCAGCAGACTCCAATGAGAAAAGGATAAAGCATTAAATAACATGCTGCACAGCTTTTGTGTTAGTTGAAAGGGATCCAGGCAGACTTTTGCCAGAGTAATTGTGGATGTGGTACTTTTCCAGAAGAGTTTGGAGGGGCTCAAGCTTGGCCAAAGGAGTACAAATCAGTTGAAACCTAAAATTGTGCTACATTTTCCAAAACGTAAATGACAGACAACAAAAAAGCATGAGAAACATTGAAGCTATAATCCAAGTTAACATCTGAGCAGAGTACAAAAGAAAGATGCAGCTGGTTAAATGAACTTTTTTTCTAAAGAAACTTCAGTTGTAATTTTTTTCATATTGAATTTTAAAAATAGTCTCCACTTTACCCTCTAAGTGAACTGGAAAAGAACAAATGACAATAGCATAGCAATTTGGGGGCCAATTTTCCTTAAATACATGTTCTATTCGATATTGAACCCT
Organism: Monarcha castaneiventris obscurior; assembly: GCA_026261815.1. NCBI lineage: Eukaryota > Metazoa > Chordata > Aves > Passeriformes > Monarchidae > Monarcha > Monarcha castaneiventris. The sequence continues at coordinate 8,761,020 of JAMPIT010000230.1, read as the reverse complement.
TTTGATATTTAGAAGTTTCAGGACTCAGTTCTCTGAAAGAAGCTGCATAAATTGTGGAATTCTGACAATGCCGTTTGGCCTAATAGCTACTTGATCATGGTTCCTTGGTGGATCCCACTGTTCTGGCTGATTGGAAAGCTCTCATTGCATACAATAATGCTGAAATGCCAGTCAAACTGCCTTGGGTAGGGTTTCATGTGCTTTGTCATTAAGCCCTATTGTCAGGGTCTTTGTCATCTGGCTGTAAAATCATTCTTAACTGAGGGAACATGCACAAACCTGGAAGCACATCCACTTGGCTATTTTTGCATATTTTTCAGAGCACTTATTCTATTTTCCTGCTTTTTCTTTATTTTTTAGTCTTTTTCATTTTAACAAGAAGGTAAATGAAAAACATTCTCCCCAAAATCTAATACTCAAAGTTCAGATAAGTTGGGCTTTTTCAGGCACCTTACTTTTTTTCCTGACACTGCTTTCAGAGTAACCCTCACCAAAGGGTCTTTTTATTCTTTCCTCCCGAAGAAATGTCTTAAGAAGACTTAGAGGCTTCTGTCATGTTCAGGACCATAGTCTGCCAGACCTTTCAGAACGAGTTTATAGTTGATATGCCTGTGGCATTTCTTTGATGTTGGTTGCAAACTAGATAGACCCACTTGTTCTGCACTGACTTCCTCTTGATAGTGCCATATTGCAACTGTTATTCCATTGAAATAAGTTGTCATTGCTGGTATAGGAATCTAAGAGAAAAGTGACTGTAGTAGATTCTTCTAGAAATAATTGAAATTTAACAGAGAAATTCAAGTAGGTTTACCTGTAGTTTTTCTTGCATATTTAAAGTTTTTTCTTTTTTTTTGTAAGCACTGGGGATCTTATACTGTTTATGTCTGGCACATTATCTAATTCCATTTAATATTGGACCTTCTCTTTGCAGAGCAGAGGAAAACATTTTCTTATAAAGTGTTTTCTGTATATAAGCAAACACAGGCAGAGCTCAATAAATAAATAAATATAGATGAACCACTCTTCCTTCCTCCCTTTATGTGTTTCATTTCACTTTTTCTCTATTCCTTTCTTTATCTACCTGATCCATCTTCAAAGTTGTGCTCCACTTGCTAATTTCAGAATATTGTTAAAACTCAGTATTAAAGAACAGTTTCTATCCTTTCACATTGATCTTGTAATTGAATTAAATATTAAGGTTCCATTTAGAAATACTACAAAGGTGTTTTAATAAAAATGTATTAGAACCCAACAATTCAGCATTTTGGTTAAAATAATATTTATTCTGACTCTAGAAATAGCCTTGTGATCCTTCATTATCTGTCATATAAAGATGAATTAATTATTAACACATTATCTTACAATGTATTGATCAAGTTAGTTTTAAATGTGCTGAAATTTTGCTAAAAATTATAAAGAAAAATTGTTTTGTTGGCAAATGAAAGAGTTTTTAATTTATCTCAACATTGCCAGCAGCAGAGTTACACAGACAAGGGGTCAGAGACCCTCTCCTGTTATATTCAAAGTCTATTTCTGTTGACAACTCCAGGACACATTATTTTTTCTAGAGACCAAAATACACCTCTGCCTTGGGCCAGTGTCCTGCTTTCAGCGAGGATAGAGTTCTTTCTAGTAAATGGCACAGTGTTTTGGATTCAGCACAAGGATAATGTTGATAACACAGTGATGGTTTAGTTGTTGCTAAGAAAGGCTTACTCTAAATCAAGAACTTTTCAGTTTCCCATGCTCTGACAGTGAGGAGGTGCACAAAAATCCTGGAGGAAGCACAGCCAGAACAGCTGACCTGAACTGGCCACAAGGATATTCCATACCTCAAAACACCAAGCTCAGTATATGAACTGGGGAGAGCTGGCAGTGAGCCATCAAGCACTTCTCAGGACAGGCTGTGCATCGGTCAGCAGGTGGGGAGGAATTGAGTTGTGCAGTCCTTGTTTTTTTAATTGCGGTTTATTTTTTTTAATTGCAATTATTATTATTACCACCATCACTATTAGTATTATTATATCTTAGTATAATTAGTATGATTATATTCTATTTGATTTCAATTGTTAAACTGTTCGTATCTCAACCCATGAGGGTTTTTTTTCCTTGCCTGATTCTCCTCCCCGTCCCATGGAGGATCATGTGAGCCAGCAGCTGTGTGCTCCTTAGTTGCTGCCTGGAATTAGAATTAAACCATGGAAGGTTTAATGGAGGACACATGGAAGGACTTAATTGTCAGGTACTTGTGGATGCTAGGACTCATGGCCCAGAGTGGGTGATGAGGATGTGGACTCCCTGACACAGCCCCACCTTCCCCAAAGGTGGTGAGTGCCTTGTCTCTGTTACAGTGTGAGTGCAACAGCACAGGAAAAGTAAATGTAGTAAATTCAGTGTCAGCTTGCAGTCACTTCACTTTCACTTGCATTTCTTACCTGCCACTCAGCTTTTCCTTCCCTCATCTTGGTGCAGCTCTACACAGCAGCAGAAAACTCCTCCCGACTGCCTTTGCAACCCCACTGTAGTTCCATAATGCCATGGGGGTTGGTCCTGCAGCCAGCCTGAAGATGTCTGTGCCCACGAGGCAGTGTGGTCAGCAGCCTCCAGGGATCACCAGCTGGAAACCAGGCATGTTACAGACCGGAGACTTTCCTGGGAGAAGGTAGAGCAATGCGTGCCGTACCTGCTGGTAATTTGCCTGGCTTCAGCCAAAGGCATCAATTGTTAGATACATTAATATTAGGAAGCAGACTGTCTCCATTCTTTTTCAAAGAGCCAATAATCAGCTGTGAAATCATTTAGCTGACTTAACTAAGATTATTTGACAAGGAGAACAGTTGTATTAATACAAACAAGCATGTCTGTTTAATTGCCTTCCTCCTTCAAACAAGCCTGTTTGTTATGATCAAATGGAATGATCCTAAAACATTTTTATTGCTACCTTAGAACTCCCAGAGGAAAGACGTCAGATGAAGAAGTAGAAATATCTTAAATCAACTCAGTATTAGCAAGAAAGAAGCTTTTTCACAGACTGTTTCTATTAGTGGGTTTTTTTCCTTCCAAGTACTCTCTATAGCCTTTGTTTTTGTGGTTTTTTTTAAGTTGTCTGTCTCTCCTCCTTCACACTTTCCTCAATTAGACATTTGTCTTTTCAAATTATCACCTCCTTTCAGGATTTGCTTTACAAGAAATTTCTTTCTTATCCTTCTCCTTCCCTTTTTCCGATTGTTTCCCAGCCTGCTTAGCTTATTTTTGAAAATAAATAAATAAATAGATAAATAAAATAATCTTCTCCTGTCACAGGAATACTAATAGAAGGGAGTCAAAGATATGTGTTATATTATCAGACTCATAAAATGGCACTTGATAAAGTGTCACATAAAAGACTTACTAGAAAGTAAGGATTTATGAATTACATGGAAAAAGAAGTGATATAAAAACGCAGTAGAGAAGAGAGACTGGGGAGATATGATTTGTCATTGTGACTGACAGTCCAAAAGTAGTGTTCCTGATGCTGGTAGTGAGTAGTGATATCCTCTGAGGCTCTCTTTTAAGCCTGGTTGTCTGCTATATTCAGTGCAGTTTATTGATGGAAATGTGAGGTGGAGCAGCCTTATAATAGACCTTGGGAATATTCCAAAGTGAGAGAGGAGTCTGCTGAATGATAAAATCTTGTTTCATGTGACACTGTTGAAACAACCAAGCCACCAAGTTGTTGACTTCATCTTCTTCATGGGTTCTTACACAAGTGCTTTGTGGCAACAATATGTAGAGTTCAAGGCAGTTAATTACTGAAGTGCTGCTAATGAAGCCTAGTCAAGTAATTCCCAGGGGCCAGTTGTAAACCAAGGTAAAAGCAATGACCAACAATGAGAGCCAAAATCCACCACAGATTAAAGAGAACTGAAAGTACATAAAACTTCCTGTGTCTGAAAAATAAAAAAATTAATTTATTCTTTTTTCCTAAAGTAATTCTCACTTACATTCTTAGGTCTTTATTTCTACAAAATTAAATTGCTATCTTCTTGGGAGTGAAACAGAGAATTTCTGCCTTTTTCTCTACTTCGTGCGTCTATGGATTCTGTATTGCAATATGTCTATGTTATACACTAACTAATTACTTAGATTTGAACTGGAGCCTTGTTTTCACTATTGCCACATATTATAATATTAAAATGCCTAAATTGTGAACACAAAAGTTTGAGGAAGTAATGGCATTAAATTAGGAAAGGAAAATTTGCTCTCTATAAAGTCAAGAAGACCTTCAGTCTATTCCAGACTAGGTCTAAAATCTTGTGATGAAACCAAAATTGTGTTTTGCAGTGGCAAAGGAAGAGGCCTTGGATGCATCTGTAATACAGAGAAATTATGTTTTAATTTTAAAATCTTTGTGCTTTCCAGTAAAATTCATGTACAATCTCATATAAAAATCACAAGGGAGTAAAAAGTGCTTTTTCCAAACATGGACCATGCATGTGTTAAAGTCAATATCAATCTGATGTCCATGGCCTTGGATATTAATATGCTTGGCAGACAAGCTCTCTGCAGTTTAGTTAGTGTCTCTCAGCAAGTGCCTGGGTAGTTTAAATTCCAGTCCATAATCACTGGAGAATTAAACATTTCTGCAAAAGTTCCCAAATTTTCATGTAGTCTATAATTATTTAAAAATTATTCTAAATGAAAAATGTGTCATGGTTTAGGAATGGTGTTCCCCAATTTAGCATTCCCAATTAAACACTCCAAAACCAGGCGCTCACTCCCTCCTTCCCCTGTGGCAGGCTGGAGAGGAGAATTGGAGCCATGAAAGGCAAAGGTCACAGGCTGAGATAAGAACAATTTACTGGGAACAGCAATGAGATAAGAAAGAAACAATAACAGCAGCAATATAGATAACATTGTTGAGTGTACAAGAGAGGCAAATGGCTCACACCCACCACTTGGAACACAACGTTACCCCTGACTGCTCCCTTCCCACTGCCTGCCTGGAAGGGACCCCTTGTTCCAGCCATGCTTATGGCATGAGGTACTGTGGAATAACCTCTGGGTCTTGGTCATGCCCCTCCTGGATACTGCAAAAATTGACCCTGTCCTGTCCAGAAGCAGGAAATCCTGAAAAAAACCCCAGAGAAGGTGAAGAAAATAAATAATAACCCACTCCTCGTCCAGATAGTTTCACATTTGTCCCTTTAATTCCCTTCTCACTTTATGGAAAAGAATGTTCTGTAATCTGTCCTTTCTACACTGAGGTAAAAGTAGCGACAGTTTCACTTGAATAGTGGTACTGTACAATTTGGATATCCGTCCTTGAAATAGTTGTCAAACATTCCCAGGAGGACAAATGCTTTACTAAGCTTTGGGGCTAAGTGGTTCATAGAAAGGTCCTCAAGTCTCCATTCAGCTCTGTTCTTGTCCTCTACATCTATTTTCAGAAAAAAATCCCTTACATGAATACAGGGGTTGTTGAATAATGTACGTCTCTTACAAATTTTCATTTTCTGCATGCTGTTCTTCCATTTTCTCCTCAAATTTCTAGGAAAAATGTCCCCCACAGTGAAGTCCAGATTTATGCAGGCTTACAAGGATCTCCTAAGAGTCCCTAGATAAAATTTAGGAAATGCACGAAAGGTGAGAGTACCCATTTTTTGCTCCTAATTAATAAAGGAAGGGGATGGATTTTTTTGTTTACTTTTTTTTATTATTTCCTAATTATTTTTATTATCATTTTTCCAACTGTAAATTTTCTATGGATATTAAGAGCAGCCCAAAGTTAATCATATTGAAATCTTGCTATTGCTTTTTAAAGGGCCTATGATTCAACTAGAAAGAAGCAGAGATTAAATAAAAAAAAATTGCTAGTTTTTTATTCTTTGCCCCTACAAAATATATGCACATGAATGTGTTGACTGTTGCTTATGCAGCAATACAAAAAATTTCAACCCTCCATAACTTCCCCTGGACCATAGAATATTTATACCAAAAAACCCCCAGACTGGCCATTTTAAATATATGAGCAAATATGGAAGTTCTGCAATTCAGTAAGATCAACAGGCAGAAAAAAGTCACAGGCAAAAAAAGAGCAGTGATGTTGACAAAGAAATATTGTGAACATTTAATGGCAGTTCCAGTAGCTGCACAGTGTATTGTAGTTAAATAGTTTTGTCAGCTGCTTTTCTTGCAACCATTGGCCATGCCATAGTTCTGTATAAACCTCTGCAGGAGATAGAACCAGCTTTAATGAAATTTGAGTACCTGACATGTTAGGCAATGCATTATACTGGAAGAAATGCTCCTTGATATTTTTCCAAAGGACTCTCTCTCAACTGTAATCACTTTCTCCGTACATGAATGATGTCACTAAAGACTTCTAAGAAAATAATTATTTTGACACTAAGTGTAAAACAAATAGTTTAAGAACATCTGAGGCTCTTTAGAAATTATTTCCTTTCTCATGTATTGATAAAGCAACAGCATGTGGCAGAAGTTGATTCTATCAGGCCTGCTAGTTGCTGGGCCAGTGAGCCAGATCTCATGCAATGGGAAACTCTTGCTCATTTTGGTGCTCTAACAACTTTGAACTCTATTATGGAAAAAGTACTTTAGAAGACAAATTTAAAGCAAATTTACTCATAGATTTTTTTTTTTTAAGAATCTCTTAAACCCACAGATTTTAGTTGATGAGTATGAGTTCAAGTGGTTTAAACACCTAAGTGTCAGATGCAGAAGTTATTTCAGCCCAAAGGAAAATCATCACAATCTGTGCTTTAGTACCCTAAAATTTAATAATCTCAACACCCAAAAATTCAGCACTGGCAAGGTGACTCTGAGCTTCTGAGATACCCATCCCTTCAGAGACACAGGAAAGGGATAAGTACAGTTGAAAACAAGCTGGAAAACCTAGATGGTGAGCAAAGGTTTCTTAAAGTTATCCATGGGAAGTGTGTGTCAAGGTTCAGCCTGCCTTTAAAGCAGAGATACTTGGTTCAAGACTGCATATTTGGTACTTCTTTTCATTCCTATCACTCCTAATCCATGCCAGGAATCCTGCCAAGTTTGAACCCATTTTGTTTTACAAAAAAAAGGGAAAAAGTTTGCTGGAGAAGTTTTTGCTGCCTGTCTTTTGCTTAATAGCTTTTGTACTTGCCTGGGCTATTTTAGACCTCAGCTCAATTTCTTTTTCATACTGAGATGGATCAGACTTCTGTTTACCACTTTATAAGAGAATATCCTCACTACCAGATCATAAAGTAGGTGCAGAGAAGAAAGAAAAAGGTGCAAAGGGACCAATACAGTCAAACCCTCTTATTAAGATTGATCACCAAGGGCCAAAGGCAAACAAAAAAGCAAGAAGGACAAGTCTCTGCAGTTCAATGCTCATGCTGAGGAGCAGGAACTCTCATTAAACCAAGGAAAAGGAAAATTCTGATTATTTGAAAAACATGTTATTTTATTTGGAATTTATTGTTGCTCTCCTTTAATAAAAAGAAAAAAATTGACTGCCTACTTATCTACATCTAACCTCTTTATTTTTTTAAACCTGTTTGCCTTCCAAACTACTTAAGAAATATTCCACTTCATCTGAACCAAGAATTTATCTTAATTCTTCTGCATCCTGTATTCTTCTGTATCCTTGACTACAGAACATGAAGATATTATTTTCTTTTCTGCATGAGGAAGGTTGCTGCTCTTTCCCAACTCCATATTCTCAGATCTGTTTATGACCGTCATAAAGTCTGCATTACAAGCAGAAGAAGTTCTTTATTGTGTTTGAGTTTTCATTTTTGTCTTAAATTGGATGGCTTTAGTGGAGTTGCACCAAGTTTCAGCATCTGAAAATCTGGTTCAGCGTTTCAGTTTGGAATTGGGAATATGGAGTGACAGCAGTTTTGCGGAGAACTTGTCTCACCTTGTCAGGCCTTGCATTGCAAATGCAAGTGTTTCAGATGCTTAGTTTACAGTAAAATGACTCAATTTTGGCTGTGTTTATATCTTATTCACTGTCACTTTCCAGCTTTACACTGTGTCTGGTATGAAAAAAGTAAATTTCACAGTTTCATGTAAGGTCGTGAATAGAAACCACATTTTCACATTTACAAAATTAGATATTGATAGTGGTTATATATATCAATAGTGGAATACCAACACCACCACCATCAACCAGCAATCTTGAACAGAGAATCTTCTAATAACCCTTTGCAGTCATCTTTGCAGTACTTCAGTGCAATTGGTGCCAATCCACATCTGTCTGTGGAATGCAGATCTCACTAAAAATAAGCTTTTGGAAAGATCCAAGCTTGGTTGATAGGATACTGTCAGGCTTCCACATGGCTTAGGATATTGTGCTGTGCAAAGAAACCTGGACAGTACTAAATCAACATAGGCTGTTTGTAAATCACAGGGATTAATCAGCCACAAAATAGGGAGTTATTATGACAATGTGGTTTTGCCATTTGCAGATTAATTGTTATTTGACCATTTTTTTTGACCATATTTGACCATATTTGACCATTTATTTGACCATATTTTTTGTCATTAAGCATATATTTTTTTAAACTCTGACATGTAAAAAACTATAAGGTTCTCATCAGAAGCAACTGTAACTGACACAAAAGTAGGTTAAATGGCAAACAACAGAGATGTCATTGATATTCACTTGTTAGAGAGCATAAACAAATAATATGAATTTCATTATATGCAAATATAATGTTGTATTAAAGCAGTAAATGGAGTTCATAATCCCTGAATGGATTACTCCTTCCTGGAAATCAGTGACTCAACGAAAGGACTTGGGAATTGTGGGTTTTAGCCAGTCTAATATAAATTCCTGGTCTGAAACAGTGGTAGAGATGTGGTCCTTTGAAAAGGAACCCAGAGCAGAAACAGAGAACTGTCTTTGTGGTCTGATGTTGCACAGAAGAGCCTTGAGAATGGCCAGTGGAACACAAGAAACACAAGACACCCCTTATGGCAAGTTCCTGAAGCTGCCCTCTTCATTCAGTAAATGATACAGGGTAACAAAAGCACAGTTTGTAAGTACTTTGAACTAGAGCAAGAAAGAAACTGCAAAGTGTGCAACAGATTAATTAGCTATTGGTGGCAGCAACTCATCGTGGATTGTGGAAGAACCTCACTGAGGACTTTGAAATAAAATCTGAATATTTGTCTAAAGCATTTGCTCTGATTCAACAGAATCACAGAACTGAAAGGAGGAATTAAATAATAAAAGTCCAATGACCTGTGTCAAGCTCAGACTTTAATCACTGTAGTCCATTTTGGCTATAAAATTTCTGTGATGCTGGTTTGCATAGTAATACCACAATTAATATTCATTTATCCACAAAATGAGCTAGGCAGATTTATATTTTATTTTCTCTCTCTTTTATAGATGATGAGCAGAAAAAAAATAATTGTCAGGGACATACAATCCAGTTTAGACCTGTCTAATGCCATAAGTATTCCAGCACCATAATTTTTTTGCGTAAAGGGAAGACGCCTGTAAAAGTGTGTGTCCTCTCACTGCCAATACATAACAGAGTCTATAGCTGTGAGTGTTACTATCATACATGACTGTCTACCTCCTACATGAACACCAAGATTTCTAGGCAATTTTCAGTTAAATGGGTGACTGAGAATAAAAGGAATAAAAGGTAGCAGCAAATGTCTAGATCCTCTTTGCAAACACACATGTGGAGATGAGTTTTCACTGTGTCATTTTCAGACAAAAAAGTATGCATTAAAAATAAAAAAAGCATGTAATTTTCATAGCCAAAATTACACAATTTCAGCCTAAGTAAGCCAATATAAAAGGCATAGCCTGTATTTATTATATAGCTCCTATGGACGTTCACTGTTTTTTCTGATAAGGCCACTTATAGGAAATATCTCAGTTCACTTATACTCATCTTCATGAACATTTTCTATCTTTTTTTTGCCCTAAACTAAGAAAGAATAATTTAAAGCATTTAGGCCATGACAATAGATATTTTTCATAGGCTTCTCTCTGGCTAGGATAGCATAAGTTCTCCTTTTAGCATTCCCTCTAGGTTTATAAGATACATCAAAAAGGACCATGCATTGGGTTAGATTCTTTCTGTGGTTAAACATTTCTTTCTTCAGGGGATGAGTCAAGGAGGGCAAAAGGTGATGATTCAACAGCTTTTTACACACACATTCCAGTTTCGGGGCATCCTGAGGCTGTTTCAGTTCCTTTCACAACTCAGAACTTTATATCTGACAAGAGGTCCTTCAAACTGCAGTCAGATGCATCCAGAAACCTTAAAAGGTCTCATTCAACTAGGCTATTGAAATCTAGGACTGGATAAAAGAACACACAGTTTGCAAAAAGGCAGAAAATTCTGCAAAGGGAAAAAGGATATTATGGAACTGAGCTTATGCTAGTACTTTACTTAACAAAGGCACGCTGCTTTGAACAGCCATGGTCAATTCCTTTAGGCTGACAGTCATCCAGTCCTAATTTAGCATTTTTTCTCTATTTGGAGCACAGGTCTTCCACAACTGCTGCAGTTGTTGTGCTTGAACTGGTCAGCCCAAAAGGTAGTTCCACAACTTTAGTTCCACAACTTTAGTTCCACAACTTTATCAGGTTACAGTCACGATTTCACTGCCTACTGCCCATTTCAGGCTTGCAGCCATTAGAGGGCAGACCATAACAAATTGTTGATGAATGCATTTAGTCTCACCAGTGTTATTTTTCCAATTAGAAATTTTAAGAGACAATTTCAGCTCTGCTCTGAAGTGAATAAGTCACAGCACCAATGCAAAGACTGGTGAGGCAATTATTTTAGCATTTTTTTGCTAGTCTCATCTAATTCTGATGGTAGAGATTACATCTCCAGGATCTCTAAGTCTTGGTGGAACCCTATTTCTTAAAAAGTATAAAATTTTCACTCACATTGTGCTACTGTTATAACAACTGAACTCTGTTGCATCAGGGGCCTCTTTGGAAGTATGTACTTTTTGGTCGGGATAGAGTAAATTTTATTCACTGTACTGGTTTGGGTCTGTGTTCTGGATTTGTGGGGAAAACCGTGCTGATAACACAGGGGTGTTTAACAGGGCTTACATAGAGTCAAGTCCTTCTCTGCTTCCCACCCCACACCACTCCCAGGAGGCTGGGGGTGCACAAGAGGCTGAGAGGGGACACAGCCAGGACAGCTGACCCCACCTGACCAAAGGATATCCCACCCCATATTGCATCCTACTCAGCAATGACAGCTGGGAGGAGAAGAGGGAAGGCCAGGATGTTTGGAATGATGGCATTTGTCACCATTATGTGTGATGGAGCCCTGTTTTCCTGGCTGAGCACCTGCCTGCCCATGGGAAGTGAGGCATGAATCCCTTGGTTTGCCTTGCTTGTGTGCACAGCTTTTGCTTTACCTGTTAAACCATCTTTACCCCCAAGTTTTCTCACTTCTATCCCTCTGATTCTCTCCCCCATCTCATGTCCTCGAGTAAAGGTCTGGGTAGTGCTGGCCAGAGTTAAACTACGATGAAGGGTTAATGTGCATTCAGATCATCAGTCATTTCTCTCTCTTTTCATCAGGGAAAATGGCTGGGTGAGACACTGAAGGAGTTATGAACATGATTCATTAGTGAATGTAGGAAACAGAAATTAAAGAGGCAAGGGGAGGATAAATAATAATGAATTGCAAGTGAACAGCAGCACAATTTTCTTACCTACTGGTGTAATGCACATCAACAAATGTGCACACTGGCCCCCTTATAGACACGTTTGCTCTACTAAAATTCAGCAGCCCACTCTCCTGTCTCCAAATTCCTTGGTCTAAAAGCCCTGGAATTATACTAGAACATTTTTAAGAATAACATGAAACTTCATAATAAATATAGATGTGGCTTATGACTATATATTCTCAGTAACTGAGTGATTCTAAATCTTAATTTTCACCCAGATGAAAATAAAACAAAACTAGTGAAAATTATTCTTATATATATACACCATCTAAGGAGAGAAGTAAAAAAGGGACAATTTGATTTTCAGAAAAGTATTAATCTCTGAGAACTTGAGGTTTTTAGAGTTAAGGCCCATAGAGGAGCCCTTTGAGTCCTCTGAGACTACCTTTGAGGTAATCCTGCAATAATTATCCATAAGGCTGGTTTGAAGGTTGATATTAATAAACTTTTGAAAAAGCTAGACAGTAGGGAATGAGTACAGTAAAGAAATTACAGCACACAGAGCTACCCAGATTCGCAAGTTAACTAACCAAATGAAAACTATTTGTGATTTTTATTTTTATATTTGGTCTGCCAAAAGTCAGTAGAATTATAATGGCTGAGGAAGGGACTTAAAGAGATTAACCTGTCACCCTTTTTCTGCCCACTGGAAACAGTAGCTGCAGATAAGAGTAATTAATCTTCAACTGGACTTCTGAAAGTCACTATGATGAAAACTACGTCTTCACAGCTGCAGAAAGCCAAGTCTGTTTCTACCAGATTGCCTCACTGCAGTTTTTGGGACTAGTGAAGTTAAGGTAATGTGTAACAGCTGAGACAACAGGTCTTGGCTTGCTAAGTAAACACCTGGGCACCACCAGTACCCCTGGCATCTTTTAGTTAACTTGAAGCTATGAATCATGTTAGCTGGACTGAAATGACCTAAAGGAAGCCTGTACCACTATCAAGGTTCTAAAGGAGCTTTACTTTTTCCATTAAACCCTGAAATTTCAAAATTTTCTTCCCTCTGAAATTTCTAACCCTCTAAAGGGTGCTGGTAACAAAATTATTTCTATTTATTTTCACATTATAGAAACAGATATTCTATCATCTAACAATCCTTTCATTGTTGTTACTGTATTTTCTTAGCAAATTCTTCATTGACAAGAAATCGTGCAATATTTAGCCTAATATTCCCACAAAGCTTTCCTTCCCCTCATACATGAACTTAAATCATCTTCCTGAAGAGCACAGAAGAATTAGAGAGAATACCAAGACTCCCAAGACTCCCAGAGTCTGGGGGTCATTTCTGCCCCTCTTTGTTCTGTCAATCCTTCCTATGTTAGCCAGACTAAATCCAAAACCCAAAGTCTTACTCATACACAGAAGTTTGCAAATGGCGTGGCTCTGCTCACTTCCCGTCTGGAAAGCCTAAAATATGCTCCATTTGAGCAGTATTTTCTTTTCTGAATTTCCTAAAGTATTGTGATTCACCCTTCCTTCCTTCCTTCCTTCCTTCCTTCCTTCCTTCCTTCCTTCCTTCCTTCCTTCCTTCCTTCCTTCCTTCCTTCCTTCCTTCCTTCCTTCCTTCCTTCCTTCCTTCCTTCCGTAGTTTAATTAGGGGATTATCCTACTGTCGTTTACCCTTCAGCATCTTTAGAAACTTCCTTTCTTTTTAGTAAGCAAAGTGCTAAGAGAGGTCACGGAGGGTTTCCTCACTCATACTGAATCTTATTTATTCCCTTTGAAATACATTTCTTAATTCTTTTCTGCTGTAGGCAAGTCCTTTATTTCAAGCATAATTCTTTGCATGAAAACAGATCAGCAGTTTCCTCTAAAGTGAAAAACTTGGTATAGCAATGGGTGAAAGATGCTCCTCGTTTCCCAAGCACCATCTCTGCTACTGCAACAACTTTTTGTTTCCAGTTAACCCCACAGAGGCAGACAGCTGGCAGTGGTTTTGCTGGGGGATGGAGAAATAGCTGTTTACTTTTCAAAGCGGATAATGCTTAACTTTAAAACATGCACTTTTATCCTGTAGTATTTAATCTTCTGTCAAGAGACTTTCTTTTTTTTTCTGAATATTTTTAACTTGTTTTTCAGTAGCTCCAAGAATTTTTATTCCATCCTGAAATCTAAGAACAGGCTTAACTGGCCCTCAGAAAACACCCCACGTGTAACATTGTAAGGGTTACAATGCCTCTGCTCTCTCCCATTAGCTCAGGGCCATCACCAAGGAGCACAGGAGCACTCCCTCTAAAGAAATTTGCAGGCCATGAAGGGAAACCATAAGAAAAAACTTGAAACAAGTTAAGGGCAGACCTGCATGGAAAGTGGGAGCAAGACTTATCACCATGTTTGCCTCTGTTATCCTTACCCAGGGAACAACACCAGGAAGAGCCTGACATAAATCTCCGAGCCAGCATGCCAAAAGAGACAATTAGTCAAGTCTTGTCTAGAACTCCTCTCCCTTGATGTGATGGGTGAGAGAATTGGAAGAATGAGAGTGAGAAAAGTCGTGGGTAGAGATAAAAACAGTTCAGCAGATAAAGCAAAAGCCATGTAAAGAAGCAATGCAAACCAAGGAATTCATTCACACTTCCCATGGACAGACAGATGTTCAGCCATCCCCAGGACAGCAGGGCTCCATCACACATAATGGTGACAGGGGAAGACAAACCCATCCCTCTGAATGTTCCCCCCTTCTTTCTTCTTCCCTTGGCTGTTACTGCTGAGCACAGTGTCATGTGGTGTGGGACATCCCTTGGGTCAGCTGGGGTCAGCTGTCCAAGCCATGTCCCCTCCCAGCCTCTTGTGCCCCTCAGTGTTCTCGCTGGTGGGGTGGGCTGGGAGGCAGAAAAGGCCTTGACTCTGTGTCAGCCCTGCTCAGCAGTAACTAAAACATCCCTGTATTACCAGCACTCTTCCTCACAAATCCAGAGCATAGCCCCAAACCAGCTACTGTGAAGAAAATTAACTCTATCCCAGCCAAAAACAGCACAGCAGACTGTGCTAGAAGGTGCAGATCTTGTTGGATGGCTGCTGCAATACCTCTGACAGGGAAACCTTTCCCTCTGAATGAGCTAACAAGCTTTTTGCAGTCAAAAATCATTCTTGCATATACCTGCTCACTTTCTGAGCTTGTCTTCAAGAGTCAACACTGCCTTGCTCTCCAGTCATTTTTTTTTTTGCCTGTTTATGCCAGTTTGTGCCAACCGTTTAAAGGGAATCATCTATTTCATTTTTCCAGGAATTCTTTGTTAAACACATTTGTGTACATCACTATTTTTTTTATCCTTGCAACAATCATTTCTCCATGCTTTAGGTCTTATTATTGTTGTTTATCTAGAACAATCAAATTCTTAGCTTTCATTCTTCAGCTTGCAGGAATAAAAACAAGTGTCAAGGGTTGTATTGTGTTTCCTGTTTTAATTTCCATTTTTATCTAGATTTCTTTGGCCAGAAATTATATTTTTAGTATTTTTTTTACTTTTTCTTTTCTAATATAGGGAATGCATTAAACTTTCCTTTAGTTTCACTTTGGCTCAGGATCAATATTTCAACTACATTCATAACTTTGATATATGGCATTTGGCTGGCAGAGAGTATGAGAAGCAATATATTATTTTCCTCTAAAGAAGAATGGGAATCTGATCTGGAGATTACGCACTAAGCGGTGGTGAGGATTTATTTCAATTCCCCTAAGAACCTGTTAGTATATAATTTGTTGTGTAGGATTTATTACCCTCCCAAGAGCTTTCACTCAATGTGTAGGAACACTTCCCTGGAGTACCCAAGGTGTGGATGGGTTTTCTTGTTAATATGATACAGAATTGCCCCAGTACTTCTTGGGACATTTTCAGTCTTGGCTTTGCTTGTCTCCATTAGCTGTTCCAAAGTAAGATCAATATGCTGTATCCCTTTGCTTTGATTACACTACCATATACAGATTTATCTTTATTAAAAATGCAGCCAAAGTCATCAGTAGTACCTCTCATGGTCACAAATCTTTAAACGTGGCTTCTTCAAAGGATAAAGTCCCAGTAGCAAATTCTTAAGACCTGTCGTATTTTCAAAACCTTTATTATTCCCATATCCCTAGCCACTGTATAGTTCATTGTTAGCATTCTGTGTGGATATTAAAATCTTCCTATCTGTATGGTGTAATTACTGTAGCTATAAAAGTAATTATTTAAAAAGCACTTTGAATTTCTAACCCAACATATATCTAATACTGAACCTTAGGGTAACTTTAGCTGTGCATATACTCAAGACATTCATAATGACATCCATTTTCTATTGAAATCTACATGAAAACTCCCAATGAATTTGGTGAATATCAAATCAAGGAGATTTTTTTCTTTTTTTAATGATGCTGAAGGAGTTTATTCTACATGGTCGTATCATTGGCTTAAACCCTTCATTAGACAGCTTATTCCCTCTTCTGCAAACAGAGCACATGAAACATCAAGTTCTCTACACTTTGAAAGAGAACTTGAGATTAAAGAGAAGTTATAGGAGATGAAGTTAGGAAAAAAGTAGGTCATGAGTGTTGTAGGTATACAGCATCTGTAGCCGATGGGTAAATCATAGTTGGATGGTTACAAGGGAAGGTTTCTTCCATCTATTATTATTATTGAAATTATTTAAAACCCAATACTTTATTATCAAGTTCAGTGTCTCAGTTCTGTTAGAATAGAAGAGCTACATCAGAGCTACAAAACCTGAATATATCCTGCTTTATATTTTTATATATATATATATATATATATATATATATATATATATATGTATAAGATGAATTAAAACTTTGGGCATGGAATAATTGAAACACATGTTACAAGGAACTTCCAGATATCACCTATATCACCTAGTGCAGCCTGGCCTTTCAGGTAGGACTGTTGCCAACACCAGACTGGTCAGCTGCAGGTTTGTCTTAGCAAGCTGGGAGAGCTTCCAAGGACAGAAATTTCAAAACTCCCTAGAAAGCCTCTTCCAGTGATACTGTACCCTGATAATGATTCCTTTCTCCTCGTTTTCAAACCAATCCTCTGAAATCATAGTATGTGGCAATTTTTAGACTTGTTATAGGACTGAAATTAATATTTATATAATTAATTATATATAAAAATAAATTGTATGTAATAATAAATAATTAATATTTAAATATATAATTTTTTTGAAATTATTAGGAACTCCTTAATAGCCAAAGTGAAGACTATTCATGTAGAAAGCATGAGCAAAGGTATCCAGGGATGAATGACCACCTTGACAATGCATCCTTCTACAGTCACCTTCCTGTTGTCCATGCTCAAGTTTTAATGCTGTGCCTTGAAGTTATTCCTAGTTTGATTTTTTTTGAAAGCAAAATCTCATTTTTCCTGCTTCAGTTGTTTCCTACAAGTATTTTTATGATGAGCAATGGCTTCATGTGAGTGACAGAGTTGATTGAAACAACAAACATAAGAAATCTCAAGTGCCAAAATAATTAACCTATCTGCAGCGTCAACTGGTCCATTCTTCAGCAAAGAGTAAGAACCAGACAAGTTTGGTTTTGACTGGTAATGCCAGAATCAACAAATCCCATGGCAGAGAATAGTTTTGGGAAGGGAATTTTGTCGTTACAAAAAATTCAAGCAGAGATGCAAACAAGAGGTCAAAAATTAGCATGGCATGGTTGGAGCTGATCTTGGTGGCTTGAGCAGAGCAGAAAGCTGATATAGAAAGGTCTCTGAAGGAAAGCACTCCTATGGCTTGCAAAGACTCTTCATACAAGGATACTCATATTGCTCAAATGTGTCAGGGCAAAAGGAAAGGCTGCTTAATTTTTCCACAAAAATATTTACCTCAGTGTAATTGCAATGGCAACTGTTAATGAAATAAAGCTATTCATCCCTGCCATCATAGCCCAGATTAAATGGCCCTAAAATCACTGAAACAGCATTTCTGTGATTAGGTTGATGGGTATTTACAGTCCTTAATGAAACATTATATAGTCATTTGTGCAAAGCATGAGCATATTGTGTACTGAAATTGTCACACAGCCAAGTTAAAATTATCCGGAATACAGACAGGATCTCAGCAGCATGCCATGCTATGAAAAAAAACAAAACCCCAACCTAAAAGGAACCAACCAAAACCCAAAGTCCTGCAAAAAAGTAATAATTTTAAATTTTTTGTTATTTTTTCATCTATAAATTTGTATAAAATGTTTTAAAGCTCACTTAAGGGCAGCCTTACAGAATTTTGTTGTTATTATTCTGTTACTTTTTATGTAAAATATTACCCTGAAAAGAAAGGAAAAACCACCCTGATTTTCTATATTCAGAGGCAGCAGAACTGACTAATCATGTCAGTTTACCCCTGGGACTCCTGGTTTTCCTTTTTCCCATCGAGTGCCCTTTTCATTTTCTAGTTGCTGTGAGGTTATTACAAGTTTTATAATTTCTTTCGGACATGACTTAGGCCACTTTTTCTCTACTATATGAAGTGCTCCTACTTTTTTTTTGTATGCATTGTTGTAACTTTTTCTATACAGTGACTGAGCTATGGCCTGTGGGTGTCAAACCCCTCCGATCTGGGGAGGATGGAGAGTTGTCTGTTCCATTTTTTATTTTATTTTAATTTAACAGCAGAATGTTGAGATTGTTCATTACTTTCCCCGTAGCCTTGATTTTCTAATTTCTCTTCAGCTGCAGTGCAGTAACTCTGCTTTCCTTAGTTCTGCCCTGATCCTGCCATTGACTGAATTCAAAATTAGGACTAAGATTCAGGTAAAGAAACCTAAACATTAAGTGTCAAACTTTAAACCACTTGCCTAAGCTTTTATAGTCAAAGGAGAGACTTCCATCAATGAAGCCTGAGTAATGTGCCAGCTCACCCTGGCAATCAGTACCTGATTGATTTATTCAGAGGAATCCCTCCTGGTCAAAGTCCGATATATGTTTTCATGTGTCCAAAATAAGGAGCTTGGACATTGCCACTTGACTCCTGATTTTATCTTTTGAGCTCAAGCTATGGGGACTTGTATATTCAGTGCATGAAGGTCCTTTTTCTGTGTTTGGTAACAGCTAAGATGAAATCATTCTGCCTACAGCTGAACAGAGAAGAGCCAGCTGGCAGCCAATATCTCTCCTTTTGATTTCTGTACAAATTGCCCAACATAGCCAGGCCACTACTGTTTAGGCTTTCAAATCCTAATTCAGATCCTAGCATTCTGAGGTCTTTTCTATGTATGGATGGTGGCTGTTTTGTCACTGCCTTACCTCCCTGAAATAAAATGCTTTCCCTCAAAGCTTTTTATGTATTACAGATGATAAACATTTGCCTAAAAAGATTCTGGCCATGTCTCCATCTGATTATTCTTCCCAGATATTCTAAGAATTAGAGATATCATAGTCTGTAAAGTGAGAATAGGAATTACCAGGAAAAACCTTCTGAAATCTTTTGGACAGTTCCAACCTAGCCCAATATGTGTGTTGCTGTATAATGAAATGCCATATTCCTAAATTCAAAGAAGTCTGTCAGCAAATTTTTAAATCCATATGAACTAATTGAAAATATATAACCGTAAAATTCTAAAATACGTCCTTAGCTTCTGTAAATCTTTTTTTTTGATATTGAGTTCAGCCGTCTACTCTTATGGCTGCTGAGGTCTAGCTGGGAGGTAAGACCAAAGCAGTGATCTAAGGTTACAGCTTGTTTATTGTCAGGGCACTTTACAGCCCAGACAGCTTGCTTATGAGTTGCAGAGTTTGCAATAAGCTAATTCCCAGATTGACTACAGGTTAACAAAGGCAACACTGCTTCAAGAAAAGCACAATAGTCAGCACCTTGTCCCTGAAGTTATTTTACAAGTACCTAAAAAACCCCACAAAAACAACCTATGTGTGATGAGCTGCCTATCTGAGATTTCATAAAAAATCCTAAATAAAAGCTTTGCCAAACCCTTAGATTTGTTAGCATATCAGTGCAAATTAAACCCACCGCTCCTCTAGACTGAGTGCTTCAGTGCAGTACTTTAAGACTTGAACTGCTTGTTTAATGGGCTGTGAGATCTTTCCCATTTTCTATTCATAGAAAAAATAAAAAGTCTCGGTGTTTAAATTTTTTAAAAAAGCAGCAACTCTAATTCTAGTTAAATCTCTGTCTATGTTGAAAGTTAGGAAATTGTCGGCACAATAATCTGCCTTTAAGGATATGCAGAGGTGAGACACACCGGTATTTCAATAGAAGGTATGCCCAGGAATAAAGGGGCTTCCTCTCATTAGGAAAAAAAAAGCCTTGGCATCATTGCATGCCTTGCGGGTTTAATAAAAGGCAAACAGAGTTTCTGGGAGCCGAAGTGTAGCGTCCATACAAGCCAGGATAACATATTTCCTGTTGATTTTGAAGAAAAGCTGCAGGAGAGGGGAAAGTGAAAATCAAGGAGAAAGTTCACAAGGAGCCATCAAGACTACCAAGCAAAGCCACAATGGGGATTTTGAACCCAGTGTTTCAGAATGTATGCCATAAAGATGGCAGAAAGAAATACCTTGTTAAGCTTCTCCAAGCAGTTCTTTTGCTGTTGGCCATTGTGCCAGAGAGGACTCAAGGTGTCTCAGTAGCCCTCAATGTTTGTCCTGCCCATGGATAAATTTCTGTACTAGTACAAGGCAATACGGAGCACATGCCCAGATTAAATCCATGAGTGGTTTATTATAGTTTTCAGTTTTATACTCTCCTAACATATTTCATGGTTGCTGAAGTTTTTTTTTTTTTTTCCCTCTTCCCTGAAATAGCCTCAGCTTCCTTCATGAACCCAACCTGGTTCCAAAAACATATAGTCATCACTTCACCCTTTGTCACTTTTCTCAACATGGCTTCTATACAGCTTGATTGACATCATGGCCATATTCCCATGATCCCAGTCTGCCTTCTCCTGTCATACTGTCTCAGCTGTGGGCATTTTTACTTGGGCAGGTGTTCTGCACATATAGTGAAAGACGAAGTTTCTAGGTAGGCCAAACATTGGCTTATCATGTTCTGATGGGACAAGCATATGGGTTTAAAGACTGCTTTTGGTCCTACCAGTAAACAGCCATGTGGGAAATTGGTCTCTTCAACCCTGGATCATACAGCAGAGCACAGCATAGCTCCCTGTCGTAGTTCCAGGAAACTGGTAACATGTGTGGTTAAATGATTTTTTAGCACTGCATGCATCATGTGCATTTTGTTCTCTGATCAAATACTTGATCAGAAAGAGAATTCTTTTCCCCATTTCTTCAAAAATTATTAAGGAAAACCGTTCTTGAAAATGTAGTATTTAATTTTTTTATCCAAAAAATAGATCCTTTCTCTTATTAAAGCCTGAACTAGTTCCCCTGTTCTCTGGAGAATACAAAAAACTCCAGAGATGCTAGAGTAGAAGCTGAGTCAGTGATTCTGATCAAGTACCAACAGTATACTGGGTGTTTTTTTTCAATAATTCTTATTAAAACTTGTTTTAAGATGTGATTTTTTGGGGGGTAGGGGGATTAATGATGCAGGAGATGAGAATTCCAGGTAGACCTTAACCTGTCACACTGGGAATCAAATTCCAGGTGTAATTTACAGAGACTGAAGGTCTTAGCCTGAAGTATTCAGTGGTCCACAGGGTTGCTGTCCAACACCAGGATCCCCTGTGGCTCAGAGCACATTCTGCATTCCTGTGGAGTCATCGGATCTGTCAAGTGGCATCAGAGACCTTTGTTACATGATAATGGATGAAGGGGAGTCTGCAGGGCCTGGCTTGGTGACAGCATGTGGAATAGCAATGATTCACTCTGCTCAGGTCACCAGGGGGATAATTTTAATAGGGCCATTCTTGCAATCAAAGTCCGGGCTCATTTAAAAACCTATGCTTTGAGACATTTATGTAATGGATGTAATTCACATTTACAGTAATGGTGTCTCTTCCAGAGCTTCATGGAAATGTTTTTTCCTGTCCTGCCTGGTAACTGTTTGCCACCCTGTGCAGAACTGACACACCAGTGGCATACCTGGAATGTTGGTTTCCATCAGGGAAATCTTCTGGCCAGTGGTAAGGGCACAGCAGGGCCAGCATCAGCAGGAACGTCTCTCTGCAGGCAGTGGAGGAATGTGAAGAAAGCATCAATACGCAGGGGTGGGAACAACTCTTCCTGGAAAGGTATTTTAAATGAGTTTAAACCCTTCTTGTGACATTTTCTGAGGAAAGAAAAAGAAAAAGTAAATGCACTTTAAATAAAAATTTACTCTGGTGCCACGATACATGTAAATGAACCAAATCCTCTCTACATCTGACATATTTGCATATTGTGTATCAATAGGCTTTGAACTAGCATTGAGGTAAACTGAATAGATTGACAAGCTTTCCATTACTTTAAAATATTAAATCGGTGTTGACCTGGTGAGTTCAGAAATGTGACACAGTGACAAATATCCCATGTCATTTAGAACCTATTTACTGGGGAGTTGTTGGATGCTCTCTTTCTCCCTTCTTTAGCTTTTCATTCAGTAAAACCCTAAGTTTTGAAGCAGATAAGGACTTCAAATACTCTATGAATGTTAGCAACATAAACCACAGTGAAAAGAAACCCTCTTAGAGGTAATTACATAACATCACAGATGGCAGAATGGATCTGTAAAGAAGTAATTTGCTCTGAGGCACTTATCAATTTCGTAATACAGTGCACAAGTGTTCATTCCTTATTCAAACTGAAAGAACACTCCTGACTTATTGTGTAACCATGTTCTTCCAATGTCCTGTATAATGACATGGTTTTGTTTCACATTATGGACTTCTCCATTACTTGCCTTTCCCATTATCCACATGTTGTCTGCCAATGGCAGAGGCAGAGCCAACACTAAGACTGAAGACCACATTTATCTCCCAGTTCACAGGTTTTTGTTTCTTGATGGTATTCTTTTCCTTAATTTTAATTTTTTTAAAATTTAACATACAATATTATTTACCACAGAGTTAAGCAGCCAGGGTTTCAGACTGAGAAAAAATGGAAGAAGAAAGAGCGTTAAATTCCTTTTTCTACCCTGGGAGAGAAGAGCAATTTAAAGTGCTCTTACACCATCATAATGTTAATTTCCCCCCCAGTGCTTTCTGGCATCTGGCTCTATTCCCCCATGCAAAGGAGCTTTACAGAGTAATTTGTCTCATTAGAATTTTTGTTCCTGAAATGTGAAAGGAAAATAAATCTACATATTATCTGGCTAAATATATTGCTGTATATCAATATAACAACAGACAGATATAAATTTATTTCATAGAGGCACGTATATCTAAAAAGTATTCATTACAAAATTTAATCAGAAAGTAAGAAATTTGATCTGCAGTTATCTGTTAGACCTCAATTCAGCCTTCTTGTGTATAACTGTTATGATTTAGTCCTGCAGGAAGCTGGAGAAATGGTAACAGGATTTCTTGAACAAAGTGATGCTTTTTGGATTGGAGGATGAAGGACATCTTATAGATTGTATATTACTGCCTTTTTCACCTGGTCAAATAAAGTCCACTGGTGAATGAGGTTCTTAAATGAAGAGCAGAACTGTTGAAACTGCCTTAGGTAGAAATTGAATCCAAAAAGACCCCAACAAAAAAAGCCAAGATTTTCTGTATTTTTTCTTTTGTACAGCAATAGCAGAAAACTGCTGAAAAATACTAAATAATTCACTACGCCAGGAAAAGGTGTAATCCTGCGTGCTCTCAAGCTGTACTGGATCCACATGATCTGCCATGATCTGTCAGTATGTGAAGTGTTGCAGGTACTGCCCAACGTGACTGCAGAATCTGCAAGAGATGCCAAACAACAGCCACCAGTTTTCTATGTGCTTCAATATGAAACATTAATGGCTTGCTGAGAAGGACTGTCTTGTTTATGATGATTTTTTTATACATAGTCTCTAACATTTTAGAAGTTCCCCCTTGATATCAAACCCTCTGCGCTTAAATTATAGTTATTCTATGAATAACAGCATTCTGAAACAGCATTTAGAGAAAGTGTCTGTGTGTGCACTCTTTGTGAAAGGCAACTTCCTTTGTACCTCCTTGCACCCATCAGGTACCAGTCACAAAAAAAAAAAAATGAAAACCAAAAAAAACAGTTAAAGAAATTATGAGAAACAGGAAAGGAAAAAGGCAGTATCCCCTTTCTAGTTTTCAAACAGAGAATTTTTTAAATATTTCTGACCAATTTGATTAGAGAAAAAGTAGTTCTAAATTATGTTACCTGTTATTTTTGTAATTCTTGAAATTGCCTTACATCAGAAAGAGTATTAAAGTTCCCTAGATGTGTTTGATATAATCAGAGCAGAGTTATTTAAAGGTCTCAGTGGAGCCTACCTAGATAGAATTATATTTTGCAATCCCTGAAGAACAAAAGTCCGTCAAGTACTTACAAAGCTAGACATGAAGGACTATACTTCAGCTAGGGCAAGTGTAAGCTAAAAATGGCTAAACGTAGGCATTTGGGAAATGTGTCAATCCTGACTGCTCAAAAATAGAAATAATTATGTAAATCTTGGCTCCAAACCAGAAAATGAGCAAGTTAGAAAGGTTGTTAAGTGTGGTCACATACTTCAGTAAATTAATTCAATCTCCTGTCAGAGATTAGAGATCCCTTATGAAGGTGCTAAAAAGATAAATTGCTGAGTGGCAATTTGGGTCAGACCAACTTAGCTCATTCAGAGCTGGGAAAGTGTGGGGTAGAACTCTCTGTTCTAAATGTCTAAGCACCCAGGCAGGCAATTACAGCCTCTGAAGAGCATCAAGAGCAGCGAGGCGTGGTTACTTCCCAGACCTGCTCACAGGGAACAGAATGCTCACCCTTAAAGTAGCTTGGGTTGCACATGAAAAAAGACTGAGTAAATTGGAAAAGGGAAATGGAAGGACTATGATACAGATGTCAATTTTTTTTTGTAACAGTTTAAATTTATTTAATGGTTTATGGACAAAGGCTTACTTGTGGGACTTCCAGTTGTTCCCACCACAGAAAATTAGAAAATGAGCAGGAAATAAAAAACCACAATCTCTTTCTGCATTGCATGATTTGATGAATATTGCTTCTTAGGAGCAACTGCTGATTCCACCATTGATATCCAACACCCACTCACCAAGGAAAGGTTGAGTGGAGAAAACATCTGTGGCATTTTATACACATGGCTTATAAACTGCATTACACCTCTCAAGTGTCTGAAATAAAAGCCTTAGTTATGTTCTTCAGAAGGGAACTTTCAATGGAATCACTCCAGTTTCTGAGTGGCTAATGGAGTACTGTGTCCAGTTTTGCATCAAAAGACATTTTCATCTGTTGCTATGGTGGCCAAACATGGAAGAGGTTTTTACCCTGAGGGACTGTAAATCTCCTTCCGTGGAAACAATCAAGACTTGACTGGGACATGAGCAACCTGGTTGGATTTGGCTTTGAGGAGGGGGTTAGATTAGATGACATCAAGAGGTCCTTTCTAATCAAAATTATCTCTGCTTCTGTGGCATGCTAGAAATATATTATTTTTAGAACTAAAATTGTGACATGTATCCTGTGGATCACCTGTGTGATCTCAGGTTCTGCTGGCCATGCTGGCTACCAGGAGGAGCTACGGATATGTGCCAGGCAGTGACTGTCTCTACAGCTGACAGTTTTTACATCCCAAAAAGTGGGCTTAAGTGCTCATCACAGTTATGCAAAACAGATGAAGATACACTCCCCTCAAAAACTCCTATAAAATAAATTAGAAGTTAGGATTTTGAATCTGAAAGAGTAGGACAACAGCAGCTTATACCTTACCTACCTGGGCTATGGCAACTGCCAATCTAGAAGGGCATATGCCTGAGCACTGGTATATGATTGCCTATACTGCTAATTCACCTAGAGGGTATACACTTTTATCACAGAAGCAAGCTCCAGTGTTCAGGTTCTGGCAAAACCCCCATATTTAACAAAGTTTGCCAAGCAGCTGCAAAGAGGTACTTCTCAGATGCAATAGGATGCATTTTGGAAGCAGAGCCCTTAATCACAAGCTTGTCTTTCTATTACTTCCAGACAAATAGCATTAATTCTCACAGGTCTAATAAGTCGTTATTATCTAGCTGGTAAGGACATATCACTCAGAGCTGCCTCAGCAAGAAGACATGAAGTAGCAAACTGCCTCTCTGCCATTAAGTGGAGTTGGTAGCAAATGCCTGCTGTTCTAAAGTGCAAGAAAAACACAAAATAAAGTAATTCCTCATGGAAGCAGTATAAAAATATTTCATAGAACCAGCTGGTAAAATGATAAACAGATTAAGCTTAACAGAAATGGATGTAAGATGGATGTAATTTTTTAAAATGTCAGAGGTTTAATGAAAGCATAAGACATAAAGATGACTATGCAAGGTTTCCATAATAAAATATAATTAAATGATTCAAGTATTCTTATAAATTAATCTGTGAAAAATTAGTTTTTTGTGAATACTTTCTTTCTGTAGTACAAAAGTGGTATTTTCACATTGACAAGTATGGAAATAGTTAATAATAATAAATAAAAATTATGAGACTTTTTTTATTTACAAGAAGAAGCAATTCATGATCATTGGTCTATTACTGTAAAAATGTAAAAAGCCCTTTGGAGTCTAGAGAAAAAATACAGCATCATCACATCACTCAAATGTACCCCTTCCCCAAACCTGGAAATTCTCTCACATATTCTTTCCTTTTACCCTTTTTTTTCATATCGTCTTTGCTCTTATTTTGCTTGCCTCTCACAGGTTACATCTATCAGGCTTTTTAAGTACCAGCCCTAGACAAACTAAATTGGCCCTCCTGTTGATATAGATTAAAGGTAGAGCAGTATGAATTGCTTTGCCTTAATCCTACTATATGCAGAACCAGCTCAGAGCAGAGCAGTTTATGGTTTCAGACTGATCAGAAAACATAACCTGAAAATTGTTCCTGCATTGCTAAGCATCCTAGGACTCCTTTTTGGGAACCATGAGGAAATAAAAGCTGTGTTCATTAAAACTTTATTTTGTTAAAAATCATTAGCACCATGAAGTATTCACTGATTTATTAATATGCTAGTGCTACACTGGAAAGCAAAGCAGCTGGAGTGCATTTGAAGAACCTGAAGCTATGATTTTTTTTTTTTTCTGACAAAAAAGGGGGTGCTCAGGAACAGTGAACAAGGCTATTTTGGGATCAGGCAGGATGGAGGAGAGGCAAAATGGCTGCATAATATTGCTTGTTCAAAATTTAGAGTTTTTCTGTAATTTTTGTTCATCTTCCTTTTCAGTTCCTTTCAGTTCCTTCAGCTTCCTTTTTTAGTTTAATGGCTTCTTGTCTGCTGGTGTTGTTTTGTGGACAGACATTCAGAGGTAGTGCTTTGTGAGGAGGTATTGAAAGAAAGATTCTGGACCACAGGTCAAGAAATTTGGAGAGCTGGAGGTGTAAGGAAAGACAGCATAGATAAGAAACAAAGGATGTGAAGGAAATTGAAGGTAGGGTGAGTGGGTGGAGGAAATCAAAGTAACAGGAAAGAATCAGGGATGAAACTGGTAGGGGCTTGAAAAATAAAACAAAACGACAGGCACATGGGAAAGGCGAAATAGTAGTGGTTTTGAAGAACATTTGGTCATGAAAAGCATTAAGGCATCTGGGTGCTAAATTGGGGCATGTGGAGGGTTATCTATCCCATCATGAAAATCAGTAGGATGAGATGAGAGAATGCATCTACTGTTGCTCCTTTTGCCTGGAGCCACATTTCCCACTCACTGCATATTTTTTCTTAATGGTATGGCTCCAGTGAAGTGAGATGAATGATTTCAGAGGAGCTTGTTCTGCATAATGCACAATAGGAACTTCCTCTGGGGAGACCAGGCAATCTCTGTGCCTGGATGGTGAGAGGAGATGCATTCTTTATATGATGTCTGCTATTTCTTTGCATGGGATTTGTCCCATGAGTTTGAGCCAGCTGTCCAGAGAGTAAAAAAGCCAGGGTTATGAAAAAGACATTCCTGTCTGTGCTCTGTACAAGACTGATATGGCGTGGGATAGGGCTTGTCTGAGGGAAAGCCTTAGTGGCCTTATCTGCCTCCTCTCATTTTTCTGTCATTTGCTGTAATTCCTAAGAATTCAGCTGTTTGTAAATATATTTATTCAAGCTGATTTCAATACTGTTATCTTTAGCGTAATGAGAGAACCTGAAGAGAATGGATGCTGTGAATTGTATGCCATGGGGGAGCGCCTTAAGTTTCAGCAAAGAATGGGTGAATGTCAACATCAAGTCTCACACAGAGAGTGTACTT
This sequence comes from Monarcha castaneiventris obscurior, assembly GCA_026261815.1. Lineage (NCBI taxonomy): Eukaryota > Metazoa > Chordata > Aves > Passeriformes > Monarchidae > Monarcha > Monarcha castaneiventris. The sequence continues at coordinate 8,733,038 of JAMPIT010000230.1, read as the reverse complement.
ACATGTAGCTTGAGGCCTGACACCTGCTCTGGTGATTCAACAAGCTTACTCCCTAGCAAAATTTTTTGTATTTTTATACTTTTCTGATTTGTTCTTCTTCTCTTTTCCCTTAAGTACAAGAAATTCATAGAAAAGTTTTTATTTGGTTGGTTGGTTGGTTGGTTGGTTGGTTTTTAATCCAAGATAATGTCTACTAGAAGTCCAGAAGCAGCTGCATTAGAGAGTTCAGCAGTTTCAAAACCTAGCCACAGTTGTACTGGAAGGCTTGCCTTAAGTCCTTTTACAACTCTATTCAATTTCTTAATTCCATATACTTAGGAATGTGTTTCATAAGTTAATTAGGTAAATAATAGCACATTAAGAAAAGTTAATTTTTCTTTCATTGTCATGTCTTTGTTTTCTCTTTCTAAAGTAAAATTGGAGTAGTTTCTGTCTATCCTTATACAGAAATTTCTTCATGTCACTTATCATTTTCTTTTTTCAGGTCTGGGTAATTTTAATGGTCATGGACTAGTTTCAAGATAGGATGACTTCAGCTGAGCATGGAATTCCAAGTGAGAGTTCATAATTTGTTTCTCTACTAGGAAAATAATAGATTTCTTATGATTTTGTATCCTGTTCTCCTTATTTCTCCCCTCTAAGTTAAGTTCATCTGTAATTCTAAGTTCAGCTGTAATTCAGCAATAATGTCTTCAAATTATTTTATCTAGTGAGCATTGCTGTGCATTTCTCAACAGAACTTTTATCTGCCATTATGTTACCCATTCACCTGCCTATGTAGGATTCCTTTAAGCATCTCAGTCTTTTCCAGCTTTTAGTGAAATTAAATATTTTATGTTGAGTATCTATTTTCTGATCTTCCTTAGGCCTTTAATTAATAGCTAACCTATAAATAATAACAAATAACACAGTTGTTAATGTTTCAGCTCTTGCTTTCCAGACAGATGGAATTTTTCCCACTCTTTTTAATCTTTATAAGAATTTTTAGAATTAATGGAATAAAGTAGGTAAAGCAAACATTTCTCTGTGTGTGTTTATAGGCTTACATTTGAGTCTCCTTGCTCGAAGTGACTCAAAACTGGACATGAACAACCTGCTTAAGCTGGCCCTTAGTGGAGCAGGAGGCCAGGCTAGGTGACCTCCAGAGGTCCCTGGTGACATGAACTATTTTACAGAATAGAACCATACTCATTTAGTTTGGAAAAGACCCTTAAGATCATTGAGTCCAAATGCAAACCACTCTGTGAATTTCATTGTTTGCCCAAAGTCACTTTTCAACACAAATTTCATACTTATTTTAGCTAGAAGGAGAAAGTTTGGTAAAAAGTAGAGGTTGAAATCAAAATATTTCAATTAACTACAAAGTCATTATTAGATTTTCTGTTAATGTTATTTTATCACAGACTAAGTTTTACACTTTGGCTTGTCTCGAACCTTTTACAAAATCTCAGGACCTACATAAAATCTACATTATTTTCTACACAATTCTCCTTTTTCACTCCAAATTACAACTAAAATAGCTCTTGATAGCTTGTGACTTTCACCGAAATTCTTTTCCCTCTTTGCCTGCAGCTTCTTTCCCAGATCGTTTAAATCTGACAGGGACAACCAGCCTCAGTCCTACAGGGGAATTTTGCAAGCGTCTGCTGCTGGCTGAATTATTTAAAGAAATGGAAACCGTTGAAAAATTAAAAATAATTTTATATGCAGCTGTCTTTCTAATATTTTATTCTAATATTTTACTTTCATATATATATTCATCCATCAGATTGACTTAAACTATTATTTTAAACATACTACAGGGTAATTCTAAGATTTTCTCAGAGAAAAACAACTTCGAGGGTCAACCCTGCAAAATAACCCCACACAGCCATTCATTCACCACCCCCCCCAGTGGGATGGGGGACAACTTTCACCTTTGTGTAGAACAACTCTGTAGGGGAAACTGGTCCCTGGGCTCATGAGGTGATTGACTCTGTGGTGTGCAGAACTAGGACAGTTCTGAGAAGGACTCTGTGCCTGGCTGGAATCATGTTGGAAGATTGTCCTGGTGTGAGGATGGTGGTACATGACCCCGTCATCAGCCAAAAGCAGGGCAAGCTGAGGTGCTCTCCAACAGCCAGGACCTGGAGTGAAGCAGGAGTGACAGACAACACCTGCTGTGCAGACAGAAGAGACAGGGAACATTCATGCAATCTTAACAAAAACAACTCAGGGCACATGTTATCCATAATTAATGTCCTTTTTTACTGCACCGAGGGATTCTGCTGCTGAGGTGGTGCTGGATGCTTCTGGGTGCTGCTGAGTCTTGAACATAAAATGTGGCACAACTATGACATACCAGTATGGATTAATGAAACCTGTCCAAAGCACTGTCTGCTGCCTTTTGCCCTGTTATTTAGGATCAACATTATTATGATTGATTGTAATAATTTCACTTGAAGAGTGGAATCAAATTTTGTGTAAAGGTGTCGCAATATATCCCACAGCAATAGACTTGGAGCTAGGGAAACAAATAGAAGGCTTCCTTCTACTGCCATCCAAGCAGGAAAGAAAAGAAATTTTTAATCATCTTATATAGAAAGAAGAAGAAGAAATTAAACAATGAAAACCAGTTCACAAATGCCATATTGAAATCAATGGACTGGAGTTCAAAAGTCACTTACCTGGACTTAGTGGCTTCAAACTTCTTTCAAATCACTGATTTCTCAGAGCAGATGTAGTTAGGGAACCACTACCCAAAAAGACCACCTATTTCATAGTGATATAGTGCTGCAGAGGCAGTCACTAGGCTATTTGAGCTGAGGGCAATCTCTGAGAGAGAACAGAGTGTTTTGTGCTGGGGGTCTTCAGCAATCCTGAGGAAAGCAAGCTGCAACCCCAGCTCACAATCAGGTCAGGAGAGCAGGCAGAACTAGGTAGTGGCAGTGGGAACTGGTTGTGAAGCAGCTTTGGTTATTAATAAGATTACAGCTGTACTACTTGTTTTGGTACAAAGGGAAAGATGGGCCTATTGCGGTATTATCCAAACACTGGAAAAAAGACTCAAATATATTTTGTACACACAGCAAAAAAAGACCAAAAGTGAAGTATTTTCCTTCACTAGCACAACTTAACAGGGATTCCCATGCAGAAGAACAGGTTCTTGACAGACCAAATCAGCCCCAAGATACTTTCTATGTTGTAACCTTTTATTTCCACCTCTCTGGTGACTGATCTGTTATGTGTCAAACTGAATGCCATTTGCCTGGACATAGAACATTGTAAGCAATTATTTGGTAATAAAACCCTCCCAACTTAATTTTATGAAAAATGGCAAGACAGAGCCGTGACAAAAACTGAACAATTTCATGCACTGTAGTTATGGCTGCCTGTAAATTCTTGCTGTGGGTATCCTTTCCGGAGCTTTGCACAATCCCTTCCCTCCCTGTGTTTTAGGGAGTTAACCTTGCATTCCTTAAGAGAGAAAAAAAAAGAAAAGGAAAATCCCACCCCTAATTAAAGAGTGAGAGAATTTTATAAATAGACATAGTTACAATTATGTTCACTGAGATGTTCACTGAGCCTCTGCAATAACAGTAATTGTCTCACCTTAAACTGCACATGCAGTTACCACTAATGTACATGTTCCAAAAGCTCTGCAGAGTGGGAGAGGGATTAGCCTAATTGGTGATAAGAGAAATTGTAGAAGACTCCTTAGTTTGCATGTAAGTCTCAGAAGTATTAATGAACTGGTTGTTTAAAATTAGGTGGAATGTGGATCTTCATACAGGCTAAACTACTTTTGGGAATTCAGTGGTTCATAATTGAGGCCGAAAGTCCCTATTTTACACATTATTACCATAATAATTCTCCTACGTATAAGAAACCAAAATTGAATTCCTCAGCAGTATTCTATACTGGACAAAGGTTGTGTTCCCCATATTTAATATGTCAATAGCAGGAATTTCTTTGAAATGCTGATAGTGACAGGACACGAAAACACAGCTAATAAATACATTGGGTCCTATTTCCAATTCTATTAATAAAATGTTATAAAAATCATAAACTGGGACTGTGACCTATTGACTTACACATGGAGATGTGCTGTGCCTGGATGTGATTCTTGCTCTGCTTTTACAGCTTTATGCACCTTTGTGCATCTGACACTGTTGCTCAGGGAACCCCGACTGGAGAAAGGTATGGAGGAATAGATGGTGGATTCAATCAGTGTGATTCAACCCCAAATTAAGCAGAGACCAAATAAATGATAATGAAATGTACAATCTAGGAATAAAACCTTTGCAAACAAATTTCACAGGAAAAGGGATAAAACTGAAAGAGGTTAGAATTAGACTAGATATAAGGAAGACTTCTTTTTCCAATGAGAGAGGTGAAACAGTGACCCAGATGGCCCAGAAAGGTGGTAAGTGCCCCATCCCTGAAAACGTGGAGCTCTGAGCAACCTGATCTAGCTGACTGCAGATGTTGAACTAGGTGATCTCTAAGGAGCTCTTCCAACCCAAACTATTCCGGGATTCCATGAAAATCTCTTTAGAAGATATTTGAGATAACACAAGTCCCCAATAGCTCAGTTAATTCTACTTCGCAAAAGTGACTGAGAACTAAAATTTGTTGCTAGTTTAAGTAACTATATGTTTTATATGAGAACATAATATATGCTCAAAGCCTAACTTGGTATATTCATAAAATCGCCAAACCTCTATTTTTTTTTTTTCCAGTAATACTCCCTAGGTTTCTCCTGGAAGGAAAGCAAAAAATCACAGGTCTTGATGTTGCTCAACTTTCTCCATCCAAAGATGTATAATTAAACTAAATAGCTCTGTATTTTACTAACAGATCCTGACCTGGTAGAAGCACTCAGAGCACATTTCACAGATTAGTCATGTGGAAAACATAAAATTGTGGCTATCTGTAATCTCCACTGTGGTGGGGTGTGATATGAAAGTCCAGGACTTGATTTCTTTTTTAACATGTTGGGGAAGGACTTCAAATCATAGTCTCTCAGGCTATCACTATATTACAAAATAAAAAGGCTCCGGAAGCAATCATTGCTTCCAAGAGACAAGACCAAATAGCCTGGAGTGACTATACTGCTAAAGGGATAATTGTCCCTAGACCAGACTGGACTTATCCATGCTGTGTGTCCCTTGGCTTTGCTCACCCCCAGCCTTGTAGATAGGTCCAAGATGTTTAATATTGGTTTTGCACATTTTCAGTTCAAAGCATCTGAAAGAACGGGAGGGTGTGTTTCAACATTCCAGAATGGTGTTTCCATAACACAGTGCTGAAGGAGTTGTACACGCCGGGATACGGCAGGATGAGGCTGTCGGTGTTTGAGGATGTCACACTGTTAGCATAGCACTGGGAAACTGTGTAAAACAGAGAAAGCCAAACTGGGTATGTATTTAGTCAGATTTTTGCCTGAAGACAGGCTCTGGGCAAGGGTGAAGGGTGTGCATTTCAGCTCTGGGGGTTCTTACTTGGATAAATGATTAATTGTTTAGGAGGTAATCCCCTGGAAAATAATGATTGCAGAAATTCTTCAGAGGGCAATTTTGTGTCTGCTTGGTCCTTTGTCCTCGGTTGTTCTTTTCAAAAGTTACAATCTCTGTCCAGACACTAATAAGGAAGTCAGCTGCCAAAGTTCAAGGGAATGATAGTGAATAACAAAACAGCAATGAGTAAATTTCCCCTCTGGAAGGGGAAATAAAAATTGCAATGTTTTTAAAATATATGCTTTTTTATTTTGGATAGTTTAATTTTTAAAGGAATTTTACAAAACACCTGTTTGTCAAGGTTCTTTGGTCACCTCTGTCAGGGAGGTGGTCTGACAGCACTCAGCCCCTTTAGAAAAGAGTTCAGGATTTGCCTCTCCAGCTACCTCAGGTTCCCATAATGGTCCTGACAGAGAACCAAACAAATTCTGCAATTCTTAACTTCTTGCTGTGTCATACAGCTGCTGAATAAGGCAGGCTATTCATAAAGGAAATTGCAGACCCCGGACAAACTCCCAGTGCAATCCCTTTCATTTAAACAAAATTGAAAAATATCACTAATGAGGTGCCAAATTAAGGCAGCAAGTGCTCATATACATTCCAGGCAGCTGATTATCTCTCATCAAGGTGCCTAAGTAATACAGTCCTCATAATGAACTAATGGATTTGCAGGTCCAGTTAACACAAAAGTTCAACCTCAGACAAGTTAAACTTAATCAAGTACAAAAAGGATTAAATTAGTACATTTAAATTCAACTGACAGAGGCATTAGAGCTGTGCTGCATTCCCTTATTTTCTGCTTTGGTGTTAAGTGTTGGGAAGAGAATGGCAGTTGAAGTATCCCACTCTTTGGGGACTTCATGCTTCAGTTCTTTACCACCCATGCATATGGAGTTGCTAATGACAGAGCAGCTACCCATCAGGGAATGCAATTCCACATAGACATTTTCACCAAAATGGATTATTTCAGCCTCGTTGGTCACAGATTCTGTAGTTTTCCAGTGATTCATCTTACTATTAATAATGTCAGAGAATTTTAGGCCCTTGAATTAAATAATGATAAATAGGAGCCACTGAGCGAGCTCAGCAGAGGCAGTGCTGTTTATTTCAGTGTGAAGCTCTGTCAGGCCTGATAAATCGGATCCCTGAAATAGTTTATAAAGTACTGAATTGATGTGGCGGTTGGTGAGGGAGAGAATTAATGTTACGAAATAGGCCTGCAACCTAGATTTGATGAAAGCTGAGGAAAGCCTTTTATATAAATTCTGTGTCTGTGTAGGAAATGGTTGCAGTGAGAGGTGAAAGAGCTGCACAGGGAAATAATGTGCTTCTGTAATCTCGGTGGGTACAGGTCAGGGAAGAAGGCACTCTGCGGATGCCGGCAGTGCCGGAGCTCTGCGGCGCTACACGAGAGCTGTGCCAAGAGGAGGGGTGGTCACAGGCTGCTCATTTATAACACCAAACACTGAGGACACATGCACAAAAGGAAAATGAAAGGCTTTTCAAAGATGCAGAAGAGGCTTTTGAGTTCCACATGGCGTCTGTGCCAGGCTGCTGGGAAGGAAGGGATCCTTGATGTTGCCCTCAGCAGTGCAGTTGCTATTGCTAATCTCTGGGTGAATTAATGGTTTCCTCTTCAGATCACTTCATAAAAATCCACTGGAAAATGCATGTTAAAATCATCTTCCATGCAGTTCATAATTCTAGGTGGGTGCTTTCCAATTGCAGCAGATAGGATTGCTGGGAATGGCAGCCAGTAACAGAGCTGGCTGATCTGTGTGTGCTGGGAGACAGCTTTCAGGAAAAACGTGCTACCCATAGAAATGGGAACTTTTCAAAGCTGCTTACTGATGGAATTGGACACATAATTGCCGTTAAAATTAGTGAGACCTGATAAAACCTTGCAAGTGTTCAGTAATGCAGGTACAATATTTCTGGACCATCACACCAAGCTGAGGGGGAATGATGACAACAATGTTTATCCATCTGTTCCAGTTGTGGCAACACACCAGCAATGAACCCCTTACTTACTTTTACTTACTGCTAGGGATTTATATTTTTATATATGTTGTTCCATAGGAAGTTCCTTTCTGAGATCCTGATGCACGGTGAATCACAGAATCATACAATATGCTGAACTGGAAGGGACCCATCAGGATCACTGAGTCCAACTCCTGGCCCTGTGCAAGACACCCCAAGAATGACACCATGTGCCTGAAAATCTGTGCCTCAAAGTCTGCCATGAACTCTGTCAGGCTGGTGCTGTGACCACTTCGTATTTGCTCATGAGCACACCCTAAAGGGACAAAAGGAGGAAGGGCTTTTTTTGATGTCACTCCCTTTCCTGACATGTTACAATACTAAGGACCAAAGCAATGATCATTTATGTGGGTCATAGACCTCAAACTATATGTTAGCCACAGGATGAGGCTGTCAGACTAGAAATAATAGTTTTAAAAATTCTGTATCTACTTCTTCCTACAAGATAGTAAAGGGAGAGAAATATGACAGGTATTTATCACCCCCAAAGGAGGGTTCTAGGTCTCATTGCTATTTCTTTCTGGTTTTTCTTTTCCATTAAATGGGTCATTCTTCATACAGGTATTCACCATGCACATTTTACAGAGCTACAGCATGGTAAAGACCTGAAAACAAGAGCCATAGCTACTCTTATACAGCTCAGTCAGCAGAAAATCTGATCAATTTAACAGGGGAATCAGTGGGTTAAGATCTAAAGGATAATATTTTCATGCAGTTGAAATGTATAATATCAGAACACTATAAATGGTTAGATAATATTCAGCATTTAGACTGAGTTTTGGGAAGAGCTTTGGTGTTCCCTTTTTTTCCATCAGGTTTATCTCATCTCTACTAACAACCATGAAATTACGCTGTAAATTGCATAAGTGCATGCAGTATCAAAACAATGAGAACACCATCATGATAGAAAAATAAATATACCTTTCCCTTAAATGTATTATTTACCAGTGATGTGCCTGGAAATGATTTGGTACCTGCTTTCTGACTGTCTAGTCTTTGGTCCTTCCTTGATCTCTGAAAGGCACAGGTCTGATTACAAGTGCCTTATACAAGGAGGAAAAATGTAATGGGCTCAATTAAACAGTATTCTGATTATCTTAATGCGGAAAATTTAATCTCTTAATCCTCAATATCACAAGATTAGGGGGAGATGGTAAAATATAGAGTAAAAACAAGGGAAGACTTTAAGAAAGTTCTCCTTAGTACTGATACAAAAATATGTATTTAAAAATGAGACAATAATAAAATTTTTTCCAGCTTAATCTTCTTTGTTCCCTTCAAATTCTGTTTGAAATAAGAATTTTTGAATATGAAATAGCTTGAAGGAGCCTAAAGAAATGTCCTGAAAACAGTGAAAAGACTCCCAGACACTCAACTCACTTTATTTTCTATATTTGCAATACAGATACCAGCACCTGAGCTAATTGCTCTGATCTGCCTTTACAGTCAGCAGAGAGAAACAACCACTTTTACTGCCCTGTGTTAGCATGAGAAGGATTTATTCTTTTAAGCACATCTCTAATCTCTTCCTTGATCCCACCCCAATATATAGCAGTGATCTCCAGAGACTGAAAAGTGGTGTTTGCTCATGGATGGGAGTGCCAGATATAGTCCCACCATAGTCCTTAGTTCCCTGTCCTATTTTAAATAAAAAGTGTTTTACTCCATTCCCCCAAAATGTTTTTCAGTAAGTTACTTATAGAAAAGTCCAGCTCTGAGTAATTAATATCTTGTGGTGTTTGGCTTTTTTTATTCATTTGCTTTTAATCTGTTTTAGTCTTAGAGTTGCATAACTATCCTATATACTATATAATATTACTATCTTATTTCCCTGCTTCCACCTCATTGAAATTGTAATAAATCTTTGGAGCATATCTTTCACAGCATAGCTTGGGTCTGCCTAGGGTCTAGTCTTAGGAAAGATGTGTCATGAGATGCAGCTCCTTTAGAGAGAGAGGTGGCAGTGGGAGCTAAGCAAATTGTAAAATCAGCTGGGAAGTGATTCAGAATAACAACAGCTGAAGCTCTTCTCAAGGAAAAGAGATACAGGTAGCAGAGAATTTTTTTTGAGAGACTGAGATAGCTGGAGGAGAAATTAGGATGAAAACATGTATAAAAACATTTCAGAGAGAAATATCTTTTATGGAATCTGCTTGGAAAGTATCCGGAAGCGAAAGAGGATGTGAATTTCTTGATTTTTAGACTGACAAGTCCATCATACAGTGAATGATATCCTAACAAAGGGCTCTAAGCCAGGCTCCAGATGTAACAGACAAGTCTTTCTGTAGGGGGAGAGCTTAGTGACACTCTCCCATTCAAGGATGTTTAATAGTTTTTGTAGTAATTACAATGAACATTAGCAATGAATGTGGGTAGCTCTGTGACTGCTGATGAAGTATCAGCTTCAAAACTGCTTGTGATGCATTAGAACTGGTAAATAAATTAAAGGAAAGTTTAAAAATTGAAGGCCTTTCTTGTAATTTTTAAATTAATATTATATGTAAACTGATAAAATTAAACTATCTGAAGTTCATCCAATGTGAATTTTAAATACAGTTTCTGTGCTCTGTATTTTTTTGCTGGATAGCTAAACCTGATAGCTGAGTTTCTGGACACTGAAAATCCAATACAGGTCTGTCCATCAGGATGAGGACCTAAATTTCTATTTTAAGCAAAGCAACATTTGTATCGGTAAAGTTGGTATTTTTGGGGCCCAGCCTTCAATTTGTATAGTTATGCATCATACCAACCTTGAACTGTAGCTCTATGATATAAAGCAGTATGAAGCAGAACATACAGTCTTCAAAGTCGTTTTCTCATTCCCATCTTTTCCTCACAAGATTGCTCATCTGAACCTGAGAGGGTTAAGGCCCAGGAATTTTCAAGCTATAAAATATACTCTGTGGAAGACACAATGAGAGTGTCTGTGACTACTGGAAATCACTATTCTGTGTTCCCTAAAACTGTCTTTCACAGCCTTTCTTCATTGGAAATTGCAGATATCTTGAGATTGCATTATGACCTCCCTTCAGAGAGCAAAAGTATTAGAACTGCTAGAACTGAACTAGATGTACTTGATTATATCATGTATATCCAACAGCTTAACCTGCTCCATGCCATAGCCTAACATCAGGACAGAAGTTCACTGAAAGTTGCTCTCTCTCAGTGCAAATGAAATGAAAGGCTGGAACCCTTTTTAACCTATTTAATCAAATATGTATTCATATTATCCCCAGCCTAATCTCCCAGTGTCCTCAATGAATCCTGATACCATAGGAAAATCTCCAGCATGTGTCTCTTAAAGTGAGTATATTCCATTCTGTCTGCTTGAATCCCAAAAGAATTTAGGTTTTATAATGCTTGTTATAAACATTTGTAATATCCTGCCAAGGAATAGAACTAACATCTCTGAAACAGGTGTCAAGTCCTAACAACTGAAGCATTGATGTAGAGGTGGGTGAAATGAAGGTAATCAGTGGGAAATAAAGTGGAGAAGGATTTTAGCAGTGTCTGTGGCACTGTTTTCCTGTAGTATAGGTTACCTCTCATTGTGATTCACAGCCCTGAAGAGTCAGGCTAGGCTTGCAGCTCCGTGGACAAGCCAACATTCTCCCACAGACCAGTCTGGGAAGAACTGGACAATAAGTGTGAGATGTTTCTGCCCATTTTTATATGCAGCTATTCAGGTTCTGTGTGTCTTGACTGGAGATGAAACATTAATTTCATTACTGAGCTCAAATATCTCAGACTTCATGCCATACTGTAGGGCTTTTTAGGCTTTCAAAGTTTCTCCTTTGAAAACTGTTGTTTGCTCAGGCCAGTCAAGTATTAGCTAGTTGTCTGAGCTGTGGCAAGTGAGTATAACACTGCAGTGCAGCACTCACCTGTAAGAGGTACAGCAGGACTCTAGACATCTGTTGGAAATAACCTAAACATTTTATGGGAAAACTACCTGTTGGAGCACTATCTCTGCCCCTATTTCTTCAAACTCAACAGCAGTGCTTCCTTCTCACTCAGGGTGGTTGCTGCAGCATTGATTTCACCTGTAAAAAATAAAATGAGGTCCTTCAATAGTTTAATATTGCTGGTCGAGGATATAATCCCCTTCATCTCCTTCTTTTTTGGATATAAAGACTTGAATCATAGTTTCCCTGTAACAGGATGTGTCTTTGCCTGTGTTGTTGTAGATATGAAAGCATGGTGAAAGATGGAAAAACACCGTATTTCAAAAATATATTTCCTGTCCTCCAGGTATTTGGCTTGATATTGGTGAAAGGTTTGCTAGCTGGGATAGGAATTTACATGCAGATGGGTTTGTCCACATAAATTGAAATAAGTTTAGTTCCCTAGAGGGTTAAGCAGATTCAGGGTAGTTATTACAAAGATAGACTTAAACAAAATCTTTTGAAGATTAATACATATATATATATTTGCTTTTGAATCAGTACATAAAAATGCTTGCAGTTCCTGCTTTTCCTATCATTGATCTGTCCCCCTGGATTACTTCAATTTTAATACTCTTATTCAACCAAGTTTAATAATTTCCCATAATTGACTTCAAGGTAACAGTTTCTACATAAAGATTATATCAAGTACAGCTTTTCAAATTTGGCTGTAGCTTCCCATATACTGTGATTAAGAATGTCCTGATTTAGTCTATTGTCATGGAAACACTGAAAATACAAAGAAATTTGTGGGACTCCAAAATATTTACATCAGTTTTACAAAACAGCAGTAGAACATGAAGCAAGAGGCATAAAGAAAATTCAGCAGTGTTTTCTTAAATATTTTTTTAGCTAATTTTATGGAGAGAACAGTTAAAAATCCCAGTAAAGCCTGCAATTTAATCATAGTAATAATCAAGTTACCTGGGGGAATAATCTGAAATTAGAATGTACGGTTTGCTATCAGTATCCACAGCAGTAAATGCTATCATATTAACCTTTTCACTTTAGCACTGGAATCATAAATCTAATTAAGAGCTTTTAACAAAATAAATATTTCTCTTTGAAAGCAGATTTTTTAAAATAGGGAGACTCTTAACTGTTCTCTTCTTAGCTGTCCAGAGACTATTCTCAGAACTTTCAAAGCATCAACCTTTTCCTATGACCAGACAAACACCAAAACTGCAATTTATTAACAGGTTAACCAAATCTAGCATGCAAAAAAACTCCTAGCTGTTGTTTGTGTCCATCAGTGGATGGCATTCAGGTCAATTTCATCTTTCTTTCTTTCCCAATGCTGCTTTAGCTCCCCCTGAAGAGAGAAATAGCATGTACATGTGATGGCAAGGATGTAGGTTATACTGGATGCAGTAAGACAATTCCCACATATTAATATCCTGATCTTCATGAGTTTCATCATTAGAGACTTGGAGACACATTTGCTTCTCTCCTGCTGGCTCATCTTGCTCTTGTCACAGAATCACAGAATTCACAGAATCATAGAGTAAGCTGAGTTGGAGGGGACCCACCAGGATCATTGAGTCCAACTCACAGCCCTGCACAGGACACCCAAAGAGTCACATCCTGTGCCTGAGAGTATTGTTCAAACACTTCTTGGACTCTGTCAGGCTGCACCTGTGACCACTTCCCTCAGGAGACCAACCACCCTCTGGGTGAAGAACCTTTCTTTAATATCCAGCCTAAACCTTTCCTGACACAGCTTCAGGTCATTCCCTCAGATCCTGTCACAGGTCACTGCAAAGAAGAGATCAGTGTCATGCACCTTCACTCCAGCTCTGAATTACAGCTGGAAGGCAAGGTCCCAGCGTTCAAAGGGCAGTTTGGGACAGTCTGAGAACGAGCCAGAAATGTGGCTTTTTCCTACAATGAAACTTCCTGGAAGGAAAGTTTCCCAGGAAACTTTCCCTGTATCTGTGCCTGACCATGACACACTGAGCATCTTCTATCTGCTCAACATGTGGATATCTTGCTGGTGCTTTAGGTAACATCTTGTAGATTTTCTTTTGAAAGAAATTGGAGTTAATTTACTTATTAGTGAAGGGACTTAGATAACTTGTTAATGAACTGCACTGGACTTTCGCCTTTAAAATACCTTCCAGGTTTTTTTTTCTCAGTAAAAACCTGTAGAAAAATGTAATGAGTTAAATTGTATAGAAACCTCAGTAATTATCAAAAAATCATACATTTGTCTCTATATTGCTCTCCTTTTTTTTCTATAAATATTACCCTTGAGAGCTAACATCTGTGAGGACTTTCCTGGATTTTTTCAGATGTAATGCTGAATTTTTTCTACAGATATTTCTGATCAAGCGGAGTATTGGCACACTTGGCATTCCAAGGTAAAGACATTTGAATGATAATAGATGTCACACTGAAGTTTTTTGTTCCCTGGTTATGTAAGGTGTATAATTTTAGAATCTGAACTGTATTGCTAAGTAGTTCTCCATCCCAAACATGATTCTCTAAATGCTCCTTAATAGTCTCATAATTTTTTAGCTTCAACAAAATTGTTTGACAGATTATTTAAAGGGATAAAAACAGAGGGGATTCCGAAATATCAACCTGTTACCTCGGACATGGCTGTATAGTCTGAGAAACATATTGCTAACTTGAAGGCATGCATGGAGAAGCAGAATTTTCAGTATAAATGGTGGCTTACAATTCTTATCTTTAGGCAGACACTGCTGATGTCCATCAACAGTGTCTTTCATCAATATAATTCAAGCCATAATGTTACCAGGTAAGGAACTAATCTAAATGTCTTTCATTTCCATCTGAAACTTACATTTACTTACATTCTGGTGTTATATATATATATATATATACACCTATATATCTATATATATATCTATATGTATATCTATATATATATCTATCTCAAAAGAAACAAAGAGGTAAATTAAATAAAAGAATTAGTGAGCAGGAGGTAAATTAAGCTATGAAATGTTAGGAAGTCTTATAACAGCTGTCCAATCCCACTTCAGCCCATTTAGTACATCATGAGACAATCAAGCTGTAATTTTTGATTTTTTTTCAGAGAATGCTTGCTTGGCACATCCCACTGGATGTATTCATGCTCTTCACTGTGTTTTTTCCTCTTTGGTTGATGGGGTAACCCTATCATAATGCCAGACTTTCTTTATCATATGCTGTTTATCCACAGTTAGTATAGCATCCACACTTTTCCCATAGAAAATTTTGAAATATCTGAGAGATTCACAAGTACTTATTAATTTATTTTCACAACAGCACATTTAAAATAGGGAGAAATATTAAAATTTTTTAGAAGTGAAGAATTGAAATACCCTGATAAGAAGGTCAAAATTACATGCTCAATTTTGACACAATCTATACGCTTTAAACATTTTACCAGGTCTTACAATTTTCCTACTAATTAAACTGTAAATGATAAACCCTTATTCCAATCAGTTGCCAAAAATCTCAGGCCAGACACCAAGTGACCACTCATTAAAATACTCTGGTCATGCTTCGTTTCATGAATTTAGTTAACCCATGAAAGCTAAGAACCCTCCTTTCTTTTTCCATAATCCTCAGACCTTGCTTGCCTTCCAGCTTCTGTAACACTAATGTGGAAGGTCTTCATTAGATGGGTCCATGTAAGTTAGCTCTTTGAGAAAGTTCCTCTGTACTGAATGGGGCCAGAGTTGTGGAAATGTACCCTTTGATCACACACCTATGACTGCCAAATCCATTCACAGTGCCTGCTATTTTGGCCTGGTAGTCTACTTTAAAAACATCAGTTCAAGGCAAATATGGACAACATCTAGAAGGCAGAATGTTTGAGCAAATGAATGAAATTTGGTATCATTCTCTACATCACTGAAAATGGCTTGTATCAGTGGGGCAAAGTGAATTGCGCATGCTGGTGGCAATGATCCATTGTGAGGGCAATAAGGAGTGTTACAAATCTCACCTCTAATTAACAGAACTAAGGGACATTATTTCAGTGGTGATGGGAATGATTGTGACTCCTCAAAGTGGAACTGAAGCAAATCAATCTGAGCCCATTGGATCCAATCCAATTAAAAAAGGGATAATCTGTTTTATGAGAGAGAAACATGGCCTATGAAGAAGACATTATGGTAACTAAAAGAAAGGGAAGAATAATGATTAATTCAGCTTTCATTTTGCATAGTTGCTCTGATAGTTTTCTCAGTGTATTTAATAGTTCATATTTACATACAATCAAAAGTGAGGAATCTTATCAGTAACATTACTTGTATAAACAGTGTTAATCTAAAGAAAAAGTCCAGAGAATAAATACTTACTTTTTACCTCAAAGTCTTGTAGATTGGACTGCCTTTCACATTCCAACTATTCACTAGGTAATCCAGAGGCTATCCTAATTAGTTAAATTGGGAATAGATGAGCTATTTAATTCATAAAAATCCAAAGTAGATATTTATCACTTCTTGATTTTTTATCATTTGATATAATGTTGCTCTAAACCAGCTTTGCCTTGAAAGCTGGAAACACTGTGATGTTTTAGAGGTAAGTACAAGTACACAGAAAACTGCAAAGTGACTACAAGCTAATACCAGCTGTAATTAGTAACATATCCCATTATTATTGAATCTGTTCCGTAATCTCATGAAACATATGATCTTGGAGTATCTGCAGCAGGAGAAAAGGATCATTAAATCTTATGTAACCAGGTCTTCCAGCTCAGATCTGTCTCAAGAGACTTTGAGTAGTTCTGCTACAGAGTTTTGGAACCAAGAAATGTCAAAAAGATTATTCAAAGTAAAACAGCGAATTGCTTGAGTATGCAGATTTCCAGAGAGCAGGCTTTTTGCTCTTGGCACTGACAGTTCTAGTACAGACTGGAGAGTGAATGTCATAAACTAATGTTCCTCAGCAGAAAACTTGAAAATGGACCAAGATTCACTCTCTTTGAAGCCCATCTGGTATGAATAAGCCAGCAATAGGGATTCACCTTACACCTCCACTTGATCAGATCCTCTGGACGACCACTGTAGTCAGGAGACAACAATAAACCCCTTAAAGCACAGGCCAGCTGATCCTAAAAAGAACAGACAAAAGGAATCAGTGTCTCTTCCTCCTTGCTGTTTATAAAGGAAGAAGTGGGTGACTTACTGCAGACACCTGAAATGAGGTGAGATGAAACCCCTGCCCCACCACATAGGGCAGGATACTTGATTTGCAGGTTTTGTGGTGCACATTTTCAATGAGTCTGCATATCTTTACTAACATTTTTCTCCATACTTTTGTCTTTTGTATAGCATAGGTGATAATAGTTCTTCATCTTCAGAGTGAAAGGTAAGGCTTAACTGTGTGCTATCTAAATATCATGATTCACTGGACAATATCCTAGATGAATGGATGGAAAGAGAAAGACACAGACACATATATGAGATTAATTTTTGTTAAATTCTTTGGGCTCTTTTGATGTATTAAGGCTATGTGTCTTCAATATATTACTGTTTTAGTATTTTACTTGAAATGGTTTATTCAACTGTAGTTTAGAGGATTTTAAGAATAGCCCAGATTCCTGCCAGATAAATCTCACCTGTTTTGCAGCTAAAAAAGAAGTGAACTAGATTTATGACTGTAAATGCCTTTTTTTCTTTTAAGGAGTAAATTGATAGACACTCTGTATACCATGAGACTCCCTGTAGATATGGTGGCCACCTAATGACTAGACCATATCAAGCCCACTTTGCTAAAGAGCTGCTAAATTAAAAGGCTGCTCTTTGAAGCAAAAGCTACAAACAGAATTTCAAACACCTAATAAGATACTGAAAATTACCTCTAGCTTTCAAATGTCGCATACTGTAAAAATACAAATTAGACTGTAAAATTCAGCCTAGCCATAATTAACACTATGATGTGTTCAAATAATCAAACATTATCCTCAGAGGAGCCTACAGAAGGAGATTATTATGAGCGGTAGTTCACTAATCATTATATGACAACTAGTTTTATGTCATTGATCTAGACTGCCTTGTCTATTTTGTCAGTGTCACTCAGCATCTTTTAAAAAAGGTGATATTTTCCCCCACACAGAGACAGCTCGTCCTACAGCTCCAATTGATGTCAACCTTTGCTCACAGTTATCATCTGCACACAGCCAGGCTTCATTTTAAATCAGAGAAGCAGGGATAAATAAAACTGGATAGCTTTCAATTCTAATCACATCCTGTTTTACCTCGCATCAGCCAAAAAGTTATCATGAAATGATGGGCATTTTTAATGTGCAAGTTAAAAAGTAAGTTTAAGATTTTCAAATTTTCTAAAAAATAGTATCTTAGAGCTCTTATCTGTTTTGAAGAAAGGGTTCTTCTTTTCTAGGAGGATGAAAAACTCTGAAGGATTTTATTATTTTTAATAATAGAAAGGAATTATTTCATGAAGAGAAAAAATCAGATGTATTTTGCAAAAATGGAAAATGCGACAGTCACTATATTTCGTATTATTAGATAGTCAGCACAGATTCACAAATTTTGCAAAGCATAGTAATTGAATTTCACAGTTCCACTCCTCATCTTCACACTTGCAAAATTTTCTCCAATCCATAAAGCATGACACAGATGTAAACTCAAAGGAGCTGAAGGGTTCAACCTTCTTGTATATTCCTCTTTATTATTGAGTATCTATGTTAGAAAAAAGTGAAGCTTCTGCAATTTAACCTTTTCTTTAATGTGTTTCTCCATTGCATATCTCCAAGCACAGGAGTATGAAAGAGAATAAAAATTCTTACCTACCCTCTGTGCGTGGTTTAGCCTAATCCTTGGAAATAAAAATAAAAATCCATGAATAAGAGCTGGGGCTAGCCAAGTGTGTAATATGCTGCACTAACAACACTCACTAGAGAGTAAATCACCTATGACTTAGCTTCCAGAACACACAGACTATTAAGGAAAAAATTTACACCATGTGATATCCTTATGCAATATAATGCGGTGATAGTCAACTCCAACCTTAGCTTGGAACTCAAACAGAACTGCTCCAGAATTATTTATAGGGTTAGGCAGAGTTGCACTTGACTTGTTGAAAGTATTTCTGCTGATTTTACTAGAGTCAAAGGAGAGCATGCAGACATCACTGGAGAGGATGTTCTTAAAAACTGTAAGTTTAGCTACACTTCTCTGAGAACTTCAAACAGATTGTGTCTGGTTAGAAAAAAAATACTCTAAGCTTCAACTCTTAAAAAAAAAAGGTAGCATGTGTCTATATCAAGATTATGTAGGACTTTGTGTACCCACCTCTACTTTGAATCTCTGTTCAATGTTGGCAACATTGTTCAGTCTCTGTAATTCAGTTCTGTGTCTATAAAGGAGATGTAATTAATTTTTCTTTCTACTGTCTTCTAATTTCTTTTCTTTACTTCAGGAAATGGGCTGTCTTTTCCATATTACATTGAAAGTGTAGCCACAAAAACCAAACAGTAGAAATATCATCAGTAAATAAGATCCGGGGTGTGTTATTTTGATGACCTTGCTAATGATCAAGTATTTGAGATGGAACAGTTGTAACTTCAATATTTACAGGATAGGCTATTTACTGCCATTTTTCAATTCTTTTATGGCCATTTTGAAGTACATTTAATGTAACTTCATTACGACAAGCTGGGGTGCAATAACTAAGTGTTTTCCTAACTGGGAATTAAAAATACTGGGGACTAAAACTGTGAAGCTCCCCTAGAGTATTTCAAAATAATGTACCACATGACAGAAATGTAATTCTCTACAAAGACTTTTGCTCCTGTTTCTGCATCTATCCTTCCTTTGAACAGTTTGGCTCATTTCTTAAGGAGAAAATTAGTTTTAAGGGCAAGAGAAAAACTACATTGGCCAAGCCCCTGAAGGAATAAACAATGCCCCCCTGAACAACTAAAATCCTCCTGGGCTGTAAAAAGGGCGATATGCTTTTGGTGTCTTTGGCAAGGTGCACACTGGTGAGGAGAAGGATTTTGGCACGGAAGGGCTGGAGCAGACAGAAAGCTGGCTCTGGCAGCCGTTTTTGCTGTGCCCTCAGTCCCCGCTGCCGTGGTGCGAGTGTCTGGCGGGTGCTCCGGGCTCAGGGATGGCGCAGCCGCGGCTGCGCTGCTGCCGAGGGAGCAGGAGCTTGGCCAGTGCCAGCTGGGAAGGTTGAGCTGCACCTTCTGGGCAGGAAAAAACGAGAAATCTGTTAAGTAGCAGAGAGAAAGTGGCACTTTAAAAAGTGCTGTTAAAAAAAAAAAAAAAAAAAAAAGACATTTGATTCTTTTTTAGGAATATTTTTATCAGGAGCTTTTTGAGACCTGGACAACTTCTGGAAATTGGTGGAAAGCATCCCATCATGAAGAATGGAAAAAAAGACAAAACACAGGATACTGTATTTTTCTTTTTCCTAACTGAAATAAAAATACCTGGTAGTGAGGATTTCTGTTCACTGAATATTTCATACTAACATTTGGTGCAGCACTTGTACAGCAGCACAGTTAAATTCCAGAAGTTGAGTTTCGCAATCTGCCATCAGAGCTTCATTCAGGAAAGAACAAATACCCTGTCCCTTAGTTATTTTCATGTTTTTCTTTATATTTTCATTGATATGCAATGATAATTATTTTCCTTGTTGCAAGTTCTGTTCAATGATAATTTCTTCTTTTGGTTTGTAAAAAAAGTTATACTTTTGTGTGAAGTATGACACTTGATTGTGAAACAGTTTTTCCATTTTAACTTCATTTCTATCTTTCTTTTTGGGCTATTTCAGAAATAAAGGTATTTTTGAACCTCTTACATTTTAACATTTGTTATAAAATGAGCCTAGTTGGCACCTTGCTTTCTTTAGAAGGCCTTTGCTCTTGAAAGAATTAATATACCTTTTTATTAGCTTAAATTTTTGAACTTCCACATGCATATTGTAGATATCACATTTGAATTAAAGGTTTATAGAATGATTATTCATTTTGAAGTTTATAAGATGACATATTACAGCTGGTGAATGCAGAAGCAGCATAATCCATTTTGAATTCTTTTTCTCTCAGGATTCTTATTTTTTCCCTTTTAAAAGCAATTAGCTAAATTGCCATAAGCGTTGTTGGGTCAGTTTACGGTCATGGAGCTATTCAGTCCCTGCACTGTATCTGTGCAGGTACTGAATATTTTCTTGCCAGGCATTGCCTCCCCAGTTTAGCCATTCATTCAAGTCTACTTTAATTTTCCCTCAGCAAACAGCAAATTGATATCAGTTGACAGTGACATTTTCCACTGGTACTCTATAGCTGTAACATTCCACAGCACACTTGTGTGGAAACCTTACCTTTATGTGTGACCATTACCAGTTATCTGATTGATTATCCTCAGAGTGAATATTGGCCAGTTAGTGATTTCCACTGCAAAATGTTGTAACTGTTCACTGACAGAAGTTGGTATCTCCTGAATTTTCCCTGATGTTTTTCTCAGTGGCTCAATCTTACTGCCATACTGTAAATCCAGAAAGATTTTCTGAGAAAAAGAACGTGACTGAGAGATTTGGACATTTTAAGTAATGGTCTTACCACAAAGTTCTGAGCATCTACTACTAATCTTTAATATTTTTCCTAGAATACATCCTCATGATAAGGAAAAAAGAGTTATACCATATTTGGAACAGGAAATATGCATAGAAAAATTACCCTAAATCAGACATAAGTTCTACTTTACCTAGATTTCCATTAAGAATAATGGGGTGGAGTGAGTTTGCCCTGGCTGGGTGCCAGGCACCCACCAAAGCCTCTCTATTACTAGACAGGGGAGAGAAAATATAATGAAGATTTCATGAGCTGAGATAAGGACCAGGAGACATCACTCATCAACTACTGTCACAGGCAAAACAGGCTAGAATTAGAGATATTAATTGAATTTATTTCTAACAAAATTAGAGCAAGGTAATGAAAAGTAAAATAACACCTTGAAACCACTTCCCCTCCACCCCTCATTTTCAGTTCTAACTCTTCCCCCAGTTTCTCAGGGAGATGGGGAGTGGGGGCTATGGTCATCACATGCTGTTTCTGCTGCTGCTCAAGGAGAGGAGTCCTTCCCCTGCTCCAACATGGGTCCCCCACAGGGTCACAAGTCCTACCAGGAAACTGCTCCAGCGTGGGCTCCTCTCTCCATGGGTCTGCAGGTCCCTGCAGGATCTTGCTCCAGCACAGGTCTCTCAGTGGTTCACAGCCTCCTCTCAGGCATCCACGCACTCGGGTGCTGGTCTCCTCCATGGGATGCAGGTACATCTCTGCTTCCTCGTGGACCTCCATGGGCTGCAGGGGCACAGCTCCCTCACCACAGACTGCTGGGGAACTTCAGCTCTGGCATCTGGAGCAGCTCCTGCCCCTCATTCTCCACTGACCTGGGTGTCTGCAGAGTTGTTGCTCTCACTTATTCTCACCGTGCTTTTCTCTCGACACAATTCTGCAACTTTTTTTCCTTCTAAAATTTGTTATCATAGAGGTGATTGGCCCAGCCTTGGCCAGCTGCCTTGGAGCTGGCTGGGATTGACTCTGTCAGAAGTTTCTCAAAGACTCCACCCCTGTAGCCCTCCTGCTACCAAAACCTGGCCATACAAACCCAAAAGACAGGGCCATAAACATCTGGCAGAAAGTGCCTGTATTCAGGCATGTGTACCTACATTTATATGTCTGCATGTTATCTGGGGCAGCAAAAAGCCACAGTCCAACCCACCTGCACAGCCTGTCTTAGCCAACATCCTGAAAAATGGAATCAGCCGCTGCTGGTATGACCACAGAGGAGACTGGATTGTGTGGAATGCCTTTCTTAAGCCAGCTGTTACCATTGCCAGTGCTCCAGAGAAAAGGCAATACCTGAGCAGACTCCCAGGTTTTTGTCTTAGTTTCATCATTTACTTTGGCTGTTTCCATTCCTGCACATATTGTAGTTCTTGGGAAGCTAAGGTCAATCTTTCACCATTTCTGAGATGGCTTGAATTAGCAGGACTCTAGTAAGAGCACAGACTCTATTAATCACGTATAATAATTGCATTTTGCAGAAAATTCCAGGCTTGTACCTGGAAATTTTTTCTGAATCTGTGAAAAAGGCAGTGCAAGCTGAAGTGCTGCATTTACAGCCAGGCGACCTCTTTACTTGGCATCAGCTCTAAATCAGCTGATTTTTAACTAGCTGATTCTCAAGATCTTCTTCTCTTTATCATATTGGAGACCAAATCTCCCTCGTGCCATCCCTCTCCACTGAGAAAAGTTGTATTTGTTCTGAGTCTGGAGTGGATTAAAATAAAAACTTTCTGAAGTTTTCAAGTCACTGTTAAGGCTGTTCCAAACATTAAATGAATTATGAAAAGAGTTTCCATGTATATTTTTTGACCCATATCTTAAGCCAAAACTGGTGGGCTGGAAGAAAGGAAAAAAAAAAACCCTTTAGAAAGAGTGGCAGAAAACTTGTCTGTACTTGGAGACCAAGTTAATAATTTACTCGGAAGCAAAACTTGAGATGAGCTCTTTTGGATGCTTCCAATGCTTCGTAAAATCATTATATTGTATTGTCTGCTATAATTTTTATTGCATGGTTGTGGCTTACTCGAATTTCTAATATGTACTCTGCTAAACCTCTTCATCATGCCTATCCCAGCCCAGCTTCCAAAGCAATATAGTAGAGCCTGAGAGCTCATAAGCTTCTCATATATCCCTTAAATCTGCAATATCCAAAAGCTAGTAATTTTCCTTGCTGTGCATACACTGAAAATCTTATTTTTCTTTGTGTTCAAACACAAGTTCTGTGCTACATGCAGGGGCTTTTTGTAAAAGGATGAAGAAAATTGGCTAGATTTTCTACTGGTTTAAACTCAGTGCAGCTCATTTGAAACTAGGATGATACAGATTTATCTCAGTTGAGAGTATGGCCTTATATAATGTAATATTCTAGAAAATATCTCTGAGCAAAGTAGCAATGAAGTAATATCATTGAGCATGAAGAAATAGCAATGAAGAAATATCAGGGGACTTTTATTTTAAAGCAAAATTCAATGTATACATCAATATTTAGTAAAAGGTACATGATTCTAGTACATGTGCTATATTTTTATATGCTGTACTAATCTGTAATCCCTAGCCATTACAAACTTCAAATAATTAGTGTCCTTAAAGCATTTTCAAGATCCTTGAGTGACTGGTGCTGCATTGGTACACCTAATTGTTTCGTCTTGTTTTTTTTTAAAATATTTTTTCCTTCAGGGGTTTGGAAATTCCCTTTGATCGTTTGCAAGGTAAGCTGTGCAGCTTATGGCAAGGCTACATGAACAATTGTAATGCAGAAGTGGGAGTCTGGATTGGCAGGCACACAAAGAAGCACTTGGCCTCTAAAAATGTAATGAAATGGGCAGCAACTTTTTGAAAAATTTTGAAATAAACTTTCAGAAATTTTCTTTTTCTTTGACAATGCTCATCCTTTTCCTACACTTAAGTTTTGAAGCAAATCATAGCTTTGTGGACAGACATTTGAAAACAGTTTTCTTTTGTCTTTTTAATTCCATGTCTTTCTTCAGAGTTACTAAACTCACAATAAAGACAGTTTCAAATTTCCAAAGAAAGGTAGAGGTTACATTTTCATAGTTTAATTTATTTATTAATATTATAAGTATATTGCTATGCTGCTTTTGAAGGTGAGATTTGCGAGGCA
Organism: Monarcha castaneiventris obscurior; assembly: GCA_026261815.1. NCBI lineage: Eukaryota > Metazoa > Chordata > Aves > Passeriformes > Monarchidae > Monarcha > Monarcha castaneiventris. The sequence continues at coordinate 8,708,882 of JAMPIT010000230.1, read as the reverse complement.
AGGTATGAATAGATGAAGGGCATAACATCCAGATTTACCTATAAGAATTTTTCAAAGTGCCAGCAAGTAAGGTTGAAATGAAACCCAAGTAGAATATAGAAAAGATATTCAGCCAGTGAATATTTTAACTACATCACAGTTTTTCCGTGAAAAGGATTTTTTAGTGAGCTTTTAGACATTAAGAATGTGAATGGAATTCATGAGCATATCTTTTTTCTTTTTTTTTCTTTTTCTTTTAAATAAGGAGATTTAATCTTTGAAATAAAGGACTTTGCAGATTGATTTAGACAAATATCCATCAGGAAGAGCTTGGACAGAGCTGATTTGGGGTCGAATCACAGGTGTGGATTAGCCTGCCTTGTGAGGTCTATTCCAGCTGTGTTTTCTGTTGTATTTCTTGGGCTGATGAAGACTGGTAAAAACCCTCAAATTTCTATACTGAATTAAGTGATGGTAGGACTGAGAGTAAATAATTGCCTCAAGTTCTGGATTCCTAGTTCCTACATTCCTGCAATTTAAAGACTACTTTTGGGTTATCAGAAGTATTAAATTTTTGGATTTTACTTTTTTTGTAGAATTATAATAGAACTAGAAGTATGATTCTAAGTTCTGAATAAGTTCCGTAGTAGCACTCAGTTGTTCTGTTTCTCGTTAGCAGATAGAAAATTGCACCTGTAAATGTAAAAATTTACTGATGTATCTGTCTTCTGCTGGGCTCATAAACCATTGGTAAATGCTAAGCAATTTACTGAGCCATTGCATTGCATTTTCAAAATGTGTGGTCTACAGCTAAAGAGGAAAGTGTCAGCGTTCACATTTGAGCAACTTCCAACTACAGATTAAATACCTCACTGTTTTTTAACCTTTTTTTTCTTCCCACACAACTACCTCTTTGAAAGCACAAGCATCATTTAATGTCTGTGTTTTAGTAATAATGGGTTTTGTGAAAACCAAAAATTGTCAAGGTAAAGAGTATGACCTCCTCCATTCTCTCTTTAGTCCTGTGTTGCAGCACTGTACCTCATTTGTTACCTTACTGCACTTCACTGCAAAAGCTAATTACAGTTAAAATTAAACTCTATAGAGTGTGTCCTGCCACCTTTTAGCTGCTAGACACAAAGAGGCTGATTCCTGTGTATTCACCTCTTGTTTAGAAGATTCATGTTTATCTAATGTGAAGTCAATATTATTGTCCTGAAAAGAGTTAGAGTATTGCTAACAATCCATCAGGGAGTGCTTCTTTATAGCACTGACGCTATGCTCTAGTGGCTCAGAAACCATTTAACAGTGCTAAGATTCTGATCTACCTTGGTGCATTAACATTCAAACCATCATTTATCTCTTCTTAAATGCTTAACAATAAAATAGTTCATCATGTTTAACAGTCAGGTATTTTGTAAGTGGAAGGAAGGAGGGAATGAAATACCAATGGATGGAAGCAATATAAAAATACATAGAAACATGAACCAAACTCTCTAGGTCTCCCTTTATGCATTTCACACCACTATATAATGTATAACATAGGAATCAGGAGGTATGGGTGGGTCTGTATCACTTTAAGTATATAAATTTTTCAATGGATGAACAGGAAGTACTATGTCACCTTTATATTGGATGGACAGAATTAGACCTCCAGAACACAACTTATTTTAGGATGAGTTGAAAACTTCTTTAATTGATCTTTTATCCATTCTCCCTAAGAGGAACATAGGCTGAGTAGCTGTGATTCCAGAATTGAAACTCTGAGGTATCTAAGTTAGGGCAGGTGAATTGAAATGTGGATGTCTGCTGCTTGCTCTGGTTTTGTGAGCATGGGAAAATCACCAAATTTTCTTTCTGTAATGTATAATCTGGTTTGCCATTAGAATATCTTTGTAATATTCTGTCAATGACATTGATATTCTCCTCCTTAAACCATTTATGATACCCCTATATATGTAGTTACATATATATATTTGAAAAAAAAAGTAGGGAGGGAAACAGTAACACATTGTGTACTGGAAGAAAAATTTTATATTAATACTGATAGGGTTGTATGCAGAAGAAGAAATACAGAAATATTTTCTGCGTTTTGTTGCACATAATAGAGCAAAGTGGGGCTGAAAGTTTAAGATCTGTTTCAAAGGATGAGTCTATGCTGCAGTTTCACAGAGTGCAGGAGGTACCTGTGCTGGGCCCAGGAGCTGGTTCATCCCACAGCACAGCACAGGGTCATTCTGGCCTGATGGGGGGCCATGTCATGACCCACCCTTTCCATAACTTCTGTCACCTGCTGTGGCCACCAGTCCTTTGAAGAAACATTTGAAACACAGAGATATTCTTCTAGTGGTGACTAGCACATTTCTGCCTCTTTATACAAGTTCAGTTTTTCCACAGCCATAGATGTTGTCCATTTGTGAGGGCAGCCTGTATAAAAAAAACTTATTGCAAGTGAAAAATGGAGATGTTTTAAAATGACCTCTGTGCAAATGTCTTATTAGTCCTGTGATACCATTTTGTTACTATATTTTTTGGGTGCAGGGGGGTCAGAGGAGGGTAATTGGTTAGTTAGTTTTTAAACACCTTTTTTTTCCTTGCTGTCCCAGTTCTGGTACGAGAAACACAAGAAGCAATGAGGAAATAAGGCTTCTGCTGTGATCTCATTCTCCCATTGTACCTCCTTCAAGATCATTAGAATTGCTCCCTCTTTACTGGAACTGGTTTGTGTGAGATTAGAGTTAGGCTTCACTGCTTTGTTTTAGACTGTCATTTTTTTTAGCGATTTTAACTTTACACTGTTTATTTTTGCTGCCTCCCCATTTGTTTGTTCATCTTTCAACCTACTGTTTAAAGGATTTTACTAGAGAAGGACGAGAAAAAATTACAATGGTCACACAAGCTGCTAATGTTCTGCTGTGGAACAAAAAGCAAGATTATTTTGGTAGCAAAGTAAGTGTTACGGATAGAGAGATATTTTGTGTTTTTGCTGTTAGCAATGTATTAGTTTTTCTTTCAGTAGATAATACTGTTGCATTTATTCTTTGATTTTAACAATGTCACATTCACACGACAAGGTCATTTAACCTGTGTTTGGTAGGCAAACACATAAAGCTGCAAGATAGCATGTAATGCAAACTATTTTCAAATTGGGTCCGGGAATTAGAATGACAGAGTGAGTGAACTCCAGATTTGAAGAGCAAACATTTAATGTGGCATGTTCAGCATTGGCCAACTTGATTAGATTAAATGCCATATTTTCATGCAAGGTGTAAATATTGAACTACAGCTCTACGCTGTAGATCAAAGCTGTTTGCTTGGCTGAGGTGATTAAATAAGGGTTAATAAATATAACCTCTGTTAAATCTTCTATTACCAAATTTATCTCTCAGCTTCACCTACCGTAGAATTAATAACTAAAGCTGGTAATTGTGAGCCAGAACATTTAGGCACAATATCTCTTGAGCAGAGTGTTTGATATTTGCTCAGAGCAAGAGTTGTAATTGACTGACAGTCACACCAAATGAACTGGTTCTCATTTGCTCATCTGGACAGGGAAAGGGGCAAGGGTGATCTGACCATCTTGTTCTTGGTGTGCCAAAATGTGATATGGCAATTACCAGTTGTGTGCATCTTCTGCTGTGATGCATTGTGTAAAAAGGTTCAGGGCTTTGGCAGATACTCTGGTGTCTTTGACCAAGTAGTAATTGCAGAAGGAGATTCCCATCTTTTCCAGAGCAGAAAACCCAATGAGAATTAGGGTGAGAGGAAGAGGGGAAAAGCAAAATATCTTTCTGTGCCCCCATGGGAGTATGCATGGGGCAAGGCACAATCCCACCTAGGACTAATAGACTGGGATTTTTTTCTGTGATCATGGAGCAAGTTTCAGTTGACAAATATGGTTTAAATTATGCTGTGTGTCCCACCAGATGATGGGTTTACCTCTTACTTGAAACCACTTGACCTTAATTGGAAAAGCTGACTACATCTTGCTAAGGAAGTTCTGTTTTGAGGATGTTCTCATTCTTGAATTTTGACAATTTAAGTTGTCTCATTTAGAAGACAATACACACCAGTAGGCAGGGAGTGACAAAGCTGAAAAACTCATGTTCCGTGCCCCTGGCAACTTTTCTACTCTGTGCCCAGCTATCTTATTGTGGTGAGATTGACCCTCTTTGTCTTCAATACACAAGATGACATTTCTGGAATTTCTGTTTACCTATCAGCAGGCTTAAAAGAGATCTTTCTGTCTCTATTTTAGAGTTTGAAAAACTAATCATACTCTACCAATCTTGACAGAATTTATCATAAGACAAATAATGACATTAGAATGATGGATGAACTTTATCAGGGAAGATGATAAGCAAGTGCACACTAGTGCTGGCTGAGATAGGCAAAGATGGAGCATATACTGCATGGCAGCTCAGCCCCAGATTACAGGCTAAAAGAAAGATGAATTATACAGTGCTAACCAGCATGCCCAGAATTTTACAAAGTTTTTCTCAGAATTTGCATTTCACTGCTTTGAATGGTGTCTGGCACTAATAAATTTTCTGAAAAATCATATGCAAGCTATTTTTCATCCTTGAGAAGGGGAAAAATAAAACAATCCAAGAAGATTTGTTTTATCCAAAAATCTTAAAAAACCCTTTCTTAAAGAAATTCCTAAACCAGAAAAAACCCCACAGAATATCAGACTCCTTCTGCACATGGTAGATCTGTCTTTACTTGGTAATGATATTAGAACTATTATAATGACTAGTAAGTATTATGGTCTCAGATATAAAGTATTGTATGGGAAAAGAAGTGTAACTGTGAGAAAAGTGAGTTGTGTTATTACTACAAGCTTGTATTACATCCTGCTGCTGTTTTTGATGATTTTGAGGACAGTGTTAGGGATAGGTCGCTTTGCTCTCTCAGGTTGAGTTTAGGTTATAAACTCTACACTCCATGAGTAGAAAATAATTTATCGGGTTTTAGATAGGGAAAATATACTCTATGTCTTTCTCCTTTCTTCATGAAACCCTATTTTGGAATACTCTCTGTGCACGTGCTGTGTGATTCAGCTATGACAAGCCTGGGAGGGAGAAAGGGAGAGATGAGGCACAATGATTTAATGGCTCTGCAGGAACTCAGCAGCTTGTTAAGGCAGTGATGTGTAGCATGGGCAAGAAAAGGCAGCCGGGCACAGCGCAAAGCATGCACTGCAAAGCCAGAATTTTGATTGCAAAGATCTGGCATTCAAGATGTGACATTATTCCCAGAAAGACAAGCAATTACAACGTGAAAGGCCTGCAACAAAAGCTTGATTTGCTGCAGCCAGGACAGCCTGTTTGAATTTTGACAAATGAACTGAGGTCCATGGGCCTGAGCCTGCATGAGGAAAAGAACGGTGACACTGCAGGGATTCCTGGGACTGTGGTTCTGGAGCTGCAGGACTGCAAGAGGGCAGGAAGGAGCAAGTGGAAGGAACTAAGGGAACTAAGATAAGGAAATGGATTCAAAGGGGTGCACACAGCAACCAAGCCATGTGGCAGAATTGCTTGGGTGACAGACTGCCACCTCTGTAGTGGCAAACAAGGTGCAAGTTTAGTATTAACAGTACTTCTGACTCACCATAACTAAATCAAAAAATGTGACAAAAAGATCAGGAGTTGGAAAGATTTATATTAATATAGAAAGTGAGAGAATGGCCAAAAGAATACCCAACATAACTACAGTTCTTTAGGTTTTAGGAAGTTTTTCATAAGAATTTTTATCCTAAAAGATCAACTCACAGAATGGCACAGTATTTCTCTATGCATAAGAAGGAAATATCAAAGAAATAAGAAGAGGTAATATATTTTCTTATGATTCTTTTAAAAAAAGGAGGATAGTGATTATATTTACAAAAGGGCTTTTTTCAATGCACATAAATTCAAAGGACAGGATGGAAGTTTTAGCAATAGGGTCTGTGTTACTTTAATGGAATGCAAATGACTATTTTTAACATATGCACCTAATAATTCAGAGGGTGTTGTCTTCGATGAGGCTTTCAGGGCAATTTCACAGGTGGAATTGTTTCTGTCACATAAGAGAACTTCATCTGCACTTCATTCACTGAAAAATATAAAGATGAAAAGCTATCCTTCAATCAAAGAAGGGAAGATAAAAGATTTAGATAATGGAAGTAAAGCCTGTGTGTTGCCAGAGAGACTCGACTCTTTATGAAAAAAGATTGGAGTTAATTCCTCCAGGCACACAGTTCATATTTCTGTCAAGACAGCCAGACATACTGTGTGCATGAGTAAATGAAAATACAACTGGGTGTGTTACAGACACACACATACTGTGTGCATGAGTAAATGAAAATACAACTGGGTGTGTTACAGACACACACACGGCCACAGACAGACAAACACAAGTACTTGTGATAAACAGACCATAAAAATATCTGGTGTTACAATGTGATAGTTTTAGCATATTTTTGCTAAATTCTGAGAGCAGTTCAAAGCTATGATAGAGGATTATAACAGAGTGTTATCATAGAGGATTGGGGGCACTGGTGGATGAGAGGCTTGACATGAGCTGGCAATGGACACTGGCAGTCTGAAAGCCAAACATGCCCTGGGCTGCATCACAAGCAGCGTGGCCAGCAGGTGAGGGAGGGGATTCTCCCCTCTACTTGCTCTGGTGGGACCTCACCTGGTGTCCAGCTCTGGGGTTCTCAGCACAGGGAGGACTGCTGGACTGAGGCCAGAGGAGATCGTGAAGATCATTAGAGGAGTAGAACCCCTCTCCTATGAGGGAAGGGTGAGAGAATTTGGATTTTTTAGCCTGGAGAAGGGAAGGCTTAGGGGTGACCTTATTACAGCCTTTCAGTACCTGGAGGGAGCCCACAAAAAGGTTGGGAAAGAACTTTTTGCAGGGGTAGGTAGAGACAGGACAATGGAGAATGGCCTTAAACTGAAAGACAGTAGGGTTAGATTAGATATAAAGAAGAAATTCTTTACTGTTTATGTTTGAGATGGCCACCTAAAGCAGAGACTAGACAAGAATAAGGGAATAAAGGTAGGCATTTATTTGAAGGGCCTTCAAAGGTACACCCTGGGCAGTCAAAAGCCTACATCCAAGATGCACCCTGCGTTATGAATTCTTCACACTTTTATAAATAAGTTTGGTTTATTTGCATATCAGGGTCAATTCTCCAATTGCAACCACAGTTAATGATATAACTAGCCCAAGTTTGCCCTCCTCTTCAGAAGCCTTAGTTTACGTATTTTGGGGCCTGGGACAATCTAGGTGTCCTTGGAGAGCAAACCTAGAGTGGCTTGTTATGTCTAACTAGCATGACAGTATAGTAGCTGAAGAAACTTCAGAGGTACACACTAGGCAGTACAGGATTTGAAAAATATGTAAGTTAAAACCTAAGGCATCACTGTGAGGGTGGTGAGACACTGGAAGTGTTCCAGGCCAGGCTGGGTGGGGTTTGAGCAACCTGGTCTAGTGGAAGTTGTCCCTGCCTAAGCAGAGGGGTTGAAACCAGATGATCTTTCAGGTCCCTTCCAACCAAAACCCTTCTGTGATTCTATGACTGACTCTATGACTGATTCTGTGGCTGATTCTGTGACTAATTATCTATGATAATTAACACTACTTGCCTAAGAGTTCTTTCTTTTTCTTGCAACAAGATATGTTCTGTATTCACTGCCTAAATTAAAAGTCAATATTATGATATTGTGTTCATGGAGAAATTTAACACAAGATAAGAGGATCTGTGAAAATACAAGTTTCCTGAAGCCATGTACCCTCTGTTTCCAAGAGATCATGCAGATAAAGTTCATCAGGATTGAATCATTTGCGAATGATTCAATCATTTGACTTTTTGACACTGCTAACACTGCTAGTAGAGGACTCTACCCTAGAGTCTCCAGTTTTAGGTACCCTGAAGGATGCCACTGCCCTAGTTTTTTTGCATTTTTACCTGGTACCAAGAAGAGTCTCCCTCCCCTTTAGGTATGTTTGCATCATTTTAAAAGTAGGAAATAAAAACACATTTAATCTAGCAAAGCAAAGGGTTGAGGTTTTCTTTCATGGATATAATTTTTAAGCCTATATCTGACAAGGAGACCTTGTCACTAATGCAGGGTTGCTTCTGAAGTATCCTTCAGAGCTGGAACTGTGGAGCCAATTCAGCTCCTGGTCCATCTGCTGTGAAGATGAGATATTCATGAACAGGTTTCTAGCTCATGGCTAGGGATACCAGAAGTTTTCTGCATCTTTCCATCCACACCAGAACCTTTTGTCTTTATATTTTTTATTTACAGGGACATACATTACTGTGTCTTTGATTAGAACAGCATATTTGTGAGACTGCAGATGAAAGATTTAGGGGGGATTGTGTATGTTTTTTTTTAAAAGTAAAAAGTCTTTGATGTGTGGATTCTTCTTTTGAAGTTTCCTTGCTGTCTGTGCAGCAAACTGAGCTACAGAGTAACCTCACTCCTCTGCCTTCCAAGAGGGTGTGATGTCCTCCACCACATTTTCTCATAGCTTAATTCTGCCTTAGAATTATAATAAGTAGCAACTCTACAGTATTGACTCAACCACTTGTTATTTAGTCTATGCAGAAGGCAGGTCTGGAATATAAGAAAGTAAATGACAAATCTGACATTTAGAATGCTTTTTCCAAATCTGATCACTTGTTCACCCTTTGCCAGCTTGGGGTCTTCTGACTGTCACAGGCCAGCTGAAGAGATAAGCAAATCCTTCACTTCTAATTAAAATAAAAAAAAAGACACTGATAACAGGTATAACAGATAGTATCATATTTTATTATTGAATTAGAAGCAGCACAATTTGAATCAATTCCATATTGTTACTCCCTTCATGCTGTATATGACATTTAGCTTCAAGAGAAAGAAAATGAATTGATAAAAAAAAATCAATGTTGCATATTTAATGGACTAAAATTTTGCTAAGTGATGATTTTTTAGGTTTATTATAAAAATGCCATATAATAATATAAATGTTCATAGGGAATTGTTAATAAGCAGTGAATTCTCAGAGACTTGTTTTTTCACCTTTTTCAAATTTAATCCATGATTTAGGAGGAAACATGAAAACAGTTTGCATAAACAAGTATATAACAACTATATAACAAAATGCAAGCAAATAAGAAAAAAACTCATGCTGATGTACCCATGGTACAGGGAGACTTGGTATTGGGAAGAGCAACTTAGAAAAGAATTGTAAATCATTCATTCTGCCTAAATGCTGGGGATTGGAGATGGTGGTCTCTTGAGGTTGCTTTCAGCTTTGTATATCTTTGATTCTACAGAAATGCATTATTAAACAGAAAAAGATCCCAGATCAACACTGCGGCTGCAAAGAACCAAAATGTTCTTCAAATAATAGGGAAATATCTTACTACAATATAATGTTATTATATTACAGTAGTGTTTCAATATAAAGAAAGTTAACAGTATATTGATAATTTTGAGGGGATTTCAAGAAGCAGCATGAAAATGATCACAGCATTGTAAGACGTGCTCTAAAAAATGAAGAGCAGTCAAGATGTGCATGTCCAAAGCTTATACATTCATGGGCTTGGTGAAAGTGACATTTCACAGCAGCCCCTTTTCCCACCTCTTGATACCAAACCCCACTGAGATCTTGAAAAACATGTTTGTGTAACTCCTCAATGAACCAGACCAGAGCACTGGCCTAACAAGTGCATATTCCTTTTTCCAGGAAGAGCAGAATCCAGAACAAGCAGATGAGGAATGAAGGGACCCCGCACAATTGGTACTGTTTCCAAAAGTTCAGCCTCACCTCTAAGACAGTGAAAATGATGTTTGATTTTCTGTTTGAGGAAGACTCACACATTTAAGAAAAAGAAACAGTGTGGACCTGAGTTTAATGTCAGGGAAAAAGGGCAGCCTGAATTCCACTTTGAGAGACAGGACATATATTGTCATGCTGACATACAGAATTACGGAGTCATAGACTATTCTGAGTTGGAAGGGACCCACAAGGATCATCAAGTCCCACTCTTAAGTGAATGACCCGGACAGGGATCACAACCCTGCTGCTGTTGGCACCGTGCTGTAACCAACTGAGCTGATCTCAGGGTAGTGTCATAACAGAGAGTGTCATCCTGATGACACTGCAGTGGGAAGAGCTGTCGACTCCCTGGAGGGCAGAGAGGCCTGGCAGAGAGACCTTGGCAAATGAGAGATGGACAATCACCAGCCATGGGCAAGTGCTGGATTCTGCACCTGGCACAGAGCAACCCTGGCAGTGCGTATGAACCAGGGAACGAGAGGCTGGAAAGCAGCACCACAGAAAGGGACCTGGGGGTCCTGGTCAATGGAAAGTTGAACATGAGCCAGCAGTGCCCTGGCAGCCAGGAGGGCCAAGTGTGTCCTGGGGGCTTCAGGCACAGCATCACCATCCAGGCAAGGGAGGGGATTGTCCTGCTCTGCTCTGCACTGGGGCCACCTCACCTGGAGTCTGGGGGGAAGTTTGTGCACTACATTACAAAAAAGATGCTAAATTATTAGATAATTATTATAATTATTATTATTATCCAAAGGAGGGCAACAAAGATGGTGAAGTGCCTTGAGGGGAAGCTGTATGAGGAGTGGCTGAGGTCACTTGGTCTGTTCAGCCTGAACAAGCAGAGACTGAGGGGGGACGTCATTGTAGTTTTCAACATCCTCAGAGGGGGAGTGGCGGGGCAGGTACTGATCTCTTTGTTCCTGTGATCACTGACAGGACTTAAGAAAATGGCATGAAGAAATCAGGGGAGATTTAGGTTGGATATCAGGAAAAGGTTCTTCACCCAGAGGGTGGTTGGGCAGTGGAACGGGCTCCCTATGGAAAGGGTCACAATGCCAAGACTGGCAGAGTTCAAAAAGCATTTGGAAAATACTCTCAGGCACATGGTGAAATTACTGGGATGTCCTGCACAGGGCCAGGAGTTGGACTCAATGATCCTGATGGGTCCCTTCCAAGTCAGAATATTCTATTATTCTATGAGTTTATGACTACACACCAGGAATTTCTTAGATTAGAAGAAACAGGTTTGAAAAACAAAGAAAGGGGATGGGGGAATGCTGCTGCTATTGGGAGCACAATTTTGCATATGGTCCAACACATTGCCTGTCATGCAGGCTGATATTAACTACATCACACACTACATGTCCCTCACAGGGGCCAGCAGAGGGGCAGTGCTGATCTCTCTGGCGACCAGCAATAAGGCTCGAGGGAATTAAAGGAAGCTGCATCAGATTGTACGCTAGGAAGAGGTTTTTCACTGTAACACTGCAGTGGCTGGTCACTGGAACAAGGTTCCTCAGGGAAGTGGTTACAGGCACAGGCCTGTTAGAGTTCAAGGAATGTCTGGATGGTGCTCAGTGATACAGCTTAGTGTTGGACACTAATGCGAGAGCAGGGAATTGCACTGGATGATCCTTATGGGCTCCTTTCAATGTGAGATTTTCTGTGATTCTACAGTTCTGTTTTCAAAGATATAAATATTTGAATGAAAATGGGAGGTAGAAGGCTCGGGAAGTATCCAGAACAGCAGAACAACTTTTTAAGGTACAAAAGGTTGAAAGCAGCTGCAAATACCTCCTTTATGAATATTTTTCAAAGAGAATTTGCTGCAGAATTCTATTATCCATTTTTGTACCTAAACCCTTTCCTCACCAAGTATTACATACAAGAAAACAGAAAGTGTGGAAACTGGTTAATAAGCAGAGTGTGGGCCTGCAGATGCTGTATGAGGACTCTGTAGAGGACTCTCTAGAGAACAGCATTTTATTCTATCATCCTGGGCTTATGACATTGCACAAAGAAGAAGCAAACTTGGCTTGTTACTGGAGCTGTTGAGCTTTGTTGTCTTCTCAGCCAGCACTAACTGCTGCTCAGTTGAGTTGCATCCTTCCCATTTCTTAGGTTAAGAACAGGGATGAATTACGTAAATCTTATAAATTAACACATTTTAGCACAGTGGAGGGAAAATGGAAGAGGAAAGGAAACAACAGTCTCGTATTCCTTGTGGCATAATTTTGTATATTAATTCCCTCTCTGTCTCTGTCCCCACTTCTTTAAAACACATGGTGAGGGCCATCATCAAGCATGAAAAAACACTGAAATGGTGTATTTGGTACAACACTCTAGCACAGTGCTGTGCAGTAACTCGGATTTTCTAAATTGCAACATTATGAATTGCATTCTGCAGCTTATCACAGATTGATTAATTTGTTATTTTATCAGGATTCTCTTCTATAATATATAAAATCTTAGAAGCATTACCTGTAATTGCTATTTGAGATTTTTCGATTGACACCATACTCTTAGCTGAGTCAATTACCTATGTGGACTAAAACTTCAGTAGGTGTAGATGCAATTCCATTGGCTTCACTGGAGTTGAGACAGTGACAACTAGATGAAGATCAGTCTCAAAAATCAATAAAATTTCAAATAATTATTTTTATGAGCTCTGTAGTGCAACTCATCCACAGTTTTTTTTTCCAAAGAAGTTCTTCTACTGATGCAAATTTCTCATATATATTATATGTATGTTCCTGTATGTCTCTGTGGATAAGGTGATGAAGTATTTGCCAAAAGGTAAGCCAGTAAAGACAGGTTTTTAAGGCTGAATATGTGCAGTTCTGTATAACAAACACATCAATAAAAATATTTTAGTCATTGAAACTGTGTGGATATTCATAAAAGTAAAGGTATATATTCACTCAGTGATAGTGTATTTTTTCTCAAGTTTTGGACAAGTCTTATTCACCTTTATCTAATTTATTATTCACCCTAGTCCAGTGCAGCCACTGGTGACATCATAAAACACAGGATTATGAAAGCATTAACAGGATGGTCTGGGAAAAAATGACAACAGAATAAATCTGCTGTTTTTCAGAGGCATTGCAGGGCCAGTACAGACTGTAGTCTTGTAGCCCAGTCAATACAGTGGTGCCATTGCTTATAGCAGGAATGCAAGTAAGGCCAGAGAAAGGAGGAGATATTGGAAGGTTTGTGCACACCTCGCTTTAACTATAGTTATAGAGTTTTGAACTATGAACATTCTTATCATTGTTAATGGATTAAGTTATTTAGTTAGCTAGATTAGACTAATAATAAATTATTGGCTTTGCATACCAAATTTGTTCCTGTTGGCTATAGCAAGATTTTGAGTACAAAAAATATAAAATTAGGCAACCCAACCTCTACCTTAGATGCAAGAAATTGAGAGCACAATGCACCAAGTAGGTAGTGTCTGGGTTTTTTAAGTTTCTTTCCTGACAATTGTTACGTTTAACCTTCATTTGGTTTGCACTGGAATATATGCAGAATTAGTGCAATAGTTCCAGATGTGTTAAGGAAGAGAGAACAATTGCCAAGTCATAAAAATAACATGCATTACATGGAATAAATATTTTGCACACATTATAAAGAGAGGAAACCCAGAGTCTTAAATTACTTCTTCACTTATCTCAGGCTAACATTTGTATAAATCTTTTATGACTCTAGCAGCTGCAAACATTCACCAAACACTGTAGTTACCTTGCTCAGTGACTATGTAATTATTGATGGTGAATACCAAAAGATGCTGTTAAACATATGTTTAGCACTTTGTTCTTCAACTATTCTGCAGCTTTCTTGTACCTGAAAGGCTGATCTCCAGTGCCACTGAAATGCCACCCATCAGTGCTCTTTTCCCTCAGTGTTTTTACCTTTCCACCTCTACTTTTCCTTTTGCAACCTTGAGGCACTAATTGTTTCTCTCTCAATAAAGGCATTTTTGTCTGTGCCTTTTCTCCTCTTGTGAGGATCCAGCTCACATGCTTTCTCAAAACCCTGGCAACAGTATTGTTGGTTTCCTCCAGTCTCCTGTATTCCTCTGAACCAGGGAGCACAGGTAGTTCAGCCCCTGGGCTTAGGGTTAGTGGACACTGCCCTTCAATCCATTCATGCTGAACTCCAAGATGTGGGTTCAAATATCCATTTTGCTTTGTTAGACTTGAGACTATGTCTTCTTGTCTCTTCTGTGAGATATAAATATTGATGAAGCAGCATGTATAGAAATAACGTCTCCTCCTTTGGCTTTTGAAGCTCCACAGTTGTGAAACCTGGCTGCAGGCAGCACCTCTCTTCAAAATTCAGAAGATTTTTACCTGTGGGATGTGACTTTTTGGACATTTCCTGCTTTTGAGCTCATCCCACTCTTTGGTTGACTCACTGAGAGCCACCTCAGGGGCTGGCACAAGCATGCTGTGGGCAGAGCAGTGACACCAACCTGCCTTGGCATCCCCACAGGCAGCAACACACGACAGCACTGAGCACAGCAACCCACCATCCTCCCCTTGACAGTCTAACCCTGAATTAAGTACATAATTAACTAAATGAGCATGGTAGTAATCATCTGGGTATGGAGCAGTCTCACTTTCAGCATGCAAATAAAGAAAATATATATGCATGTGTTTTGACACATGAATTTTATGGCATTTGTGCCTACAGCCTTAATGATTTTGGTACAGTGTTAACTGTGCTATATCACAGAGATAATAGAGAAATATCTCAGGAAATAGCAGGAGGTTTCCAATTCAAACTAAATTAAAATTATAAGCCTGCCATGATCTTTGTGGAGCTCTGGTTGCTTTATTAAGTACCCACTTAAACTTACACCAGACTAATAATGTATTTGCTCAGCTTGAGAGTCTCCACAATGAGGAAAAAATGTATTACAAAAATCTTTGTTTTAATTTACTCTAATAATTTTCAGAAACTGCTGGAATCTCACAGGTATGATCCTGAATAAATTGCTGTGGCTGCCACTGCTAATAATGCAATGGAAATGCTTTTAAATATAGATTTAATTTAGGGTCTCAGTTGGCCACTATGCAATTTTAATTCTTTGGCTTAAAAAGAAGGACTAAATTCCATACTGTGACTGAGAAGAGATGTGTGAGCAGCTTATTCTGCGTTCATTAGGACTCATCCATGGGAAGTAATAAAACTCTGTCTCTGGACTGACGGAGATGGGAAGGTCTGCCATAGCCTGATATGTTGGGCAATGAAAACAAATCTCCTTCCAGAGCTTCTAGCTCTGTGCTATATATTTTGGAAGAAACTATATTTGTCTTTCTTGACAAGCCAAAATGCTTTTGGGTAAGACTTCAGTGAAAATGTGAAAATAGTTGTGTAAAATCTCTGAAAATTCCAAGAAGAATGATATAATTACTAGGCTTGGGGAAAATAGTTCAGTCTTTTCATCACAATTTTCTCTAAGTTTGGTCATACAGGATAAATGTAGAATAACTTCAGTACAAATAATACGAAATTGAAAATAAAAAATTGAAAGTTTTAAAAATATTTTTGATTTATTTGATTTGTATTCCTTTTGGATTTCTTAATTCACAATATTTTTAGAGTTTCGAAACTTTTATCCTGGCTTGGGTTTGTAGATTATTTTAGAATTTCACAACTTTTCTACATGATTTCTCTTTTATCTGTTGCTCCTGTGGTCTGTGAATTTATATCCTTTTTCATTAGATTCTGTTATCTATTTAATATGAGTTTAGTGGATGGTCATCTGATTTCTGTTCCATTAAAAGTCTTTCTTCATTAGGACTTTCTTTCAGAGAGGGGTTTATTACACTCAGATATATAAACTGAATGATATCAAACTGAATGATTCTTGATAAGGCACCTGGAGGAGAAAAAATAAGTGGGAAGTAAGGCAAGGAGAAAATTAAATTCAATGACAAAGAGTACAAAGTAAAGAATTTAGGGATAATAGAAATTACTGCTGTAAGATGGTAGGTTATTTTTTGGAAACAATATAGAAAGAGAAAATGAGTTCATCAGTAGATCTTTGTACAGAGATACAGGCATATTAAAGTTATAGTTCAAGGCACCAAAGAGACCTCAAATTGATGTTGGGTCTCACCACCACTGCTGGCACTCAGGAAGGATAAGTGCTAACCTAAGAGTTTGAGGAACAACTATGAGGATGACCAGAATAGAGATGACACTGAAATACCTTTTCAAATTTAGCAAAATGAAAAATATACAGGGGTTAGAACTTGATATTAGTTGGTTCATCAAAGAAGTAGCAGAAAGAGCTCTTTGAGTTAAAAGACATTAGAACAGATGTACCTGAACTGTCTATGAATAAATTTAACTTCTAAAACTTTTCTCATCATCAAGACACTAATGGCGTGGAATAATGTCTCTGTTATGGCCTGGGCTGGAGTTCAGTGTGAAGAGCAGCACTGTGTAATTTTGTCACTTGAAAATGAAGTTTGATCCAGGGTGTTTTTATGTCTCTTTCTAGTCTCAATCCTTTTGTCCCAACATAGCATGCTTCGGTCTGTTATTTTATTGCAGTGACAACACATATATACTCTCTACTTGCAGTGACCACATATGTATGTGTGTGTTTCATCTTGAAGTAGCATCACATATTCATAAATGTCTTCATCTTCTCAATTCTTGGCAGCTGCAGTGAAAAGTATCATCAGTTTTCTTTTTTTTGGCCAGGAGACCAGGAATGAAGGAAACTCTGCTTCTCTCTGTCCGTAGTGTTTAGTGAAGTCTACAGAATATCCCCTCTTCCTGCTGACTGTGCAGATCACTGTGCAGCAACAGAGGATTTCCCAGCTCTTTTCCCCAGAAATGCAAGGAGCCACCACTCAGCCCCCTCTAGCCTTCTTATTGTGTGTTGCTTGTCTACAAGTTTTTTGTGAGAAAGAGAAAATGAGGGTGTAAAGCAGCATGGTTCATTTTTCCTAAGAGTACCAGACATGAAATGGTGAAATGCAGGCTTGTGTCCCCAGCTTGATTTTTCTAAAAAAAAAAAAAAGTTGATTTTTTGTAACTTTGAAACACTTAATGATATATTTTTTTCATAGAAGACTTATTTTGGCACATTTGGTGAGGTGAATTTCAGAGAAAGTTTATTTTTGAATCTCATCATTCAGGGAAAAGAAAAGAAAACAAAGAAGGATGTTATAATATTCTAAAGATTAAAGTACTACTTGGAACATGTGTATGTTCTAGCTAATCTTTTTAAAAACTCATAATTTTTAAAGCCAAACTAATGATTTTTAACTTCGATGCTCTATGCAACTTGCTTTCTGTTGTGCTAAGTAAGCAGGCTCCACTGGTCCATGAAGGAAACAAATGAGAATAGAAATGTACGAGCTTGTTTTAAAATGCAGCCCATGTAAGGGAAGAGTTCCTTCCTGCATTTACCATTAGAGAAACAAACAACTCAAGATAGAAGAACATCTGGAGGCTGTCTCCAGTAATCAGGTATTCAGTGGCAGCTGACAAGATAACTCTCACTGAGAAGCAAATGAAAACCATGTCAGGCACATATACTTGGCAATTAATATCACAGGATTAGATTGCAAGAACTACTGATTTTGCTTCCTTTACTTCACGGCAGTAGTATCCAAAAGTGAATAATGCACACCTCTAGAGCATTGTGTCAAGATAATTACAAGCTGATTATTCGTTTGGTTCGGCCACATGAAGAGTTGTTAAATACTACTGAGAAGGTAGCATTTCCTACTGACACTCCAGTGTTTTATTTCTTAATATAATGAACTTCTACAAGTTCAGACTGTGTTTAACTAAACAGTTTTGCATTTTTCACCTGTAACTGGCTTTGAGAAGAATTCTTACTTCCATACTGACAAATGCGTTAAAAGGAGTTAAACCCTTGGTAAAATTGCGTGTTACTCATACTTTGATACTTTATGACAGGAAACACCATGAAACCTGTAGTCTAAAACAACCCTGTTAATTTGATAGTTATGTATTGAAAATCACCACATCATAAAATAATTTAGATTGGAATGGAACTCAGGTGGTTTCCACCTCACCCAGCATTCAAAGGAGGTTGGTCTTTAATTTTTTTGCTCAGAGAAAATTTTCAGGACTGGAGTATGCACAGGCTGTTCCACAGCCTAACCATCTTCACATAGGATGGTTTTTCTCCTTCATTTCCACATAGTTTCATTTGTAAAACCTTGGATTCCTTAGATGAATACCAGTGCATATAATCACAAAATGTTTAAGGTTGAAATGCTCTGAAAGTATTTCTGTGTCCTTCAATAAAGTAAAATATATTGACCTGAATCAAAAAACACAAAAAAACCCCACATAAAAACAACCCATAAAACAACAACACATAAAAATATTTCTATGGTTAGTGGAAATGGTTTTTTTTAAATCTGTAGCTGAATTTGAATGCAATATTGTCTTCAAATTTGGACACTTTAGACAAATTCTATACATTTCTGTAGCAGAATCAACTGCTTTTGACCCAACTCCTTTGGACTGAGCATTTAGGAAAAATACCAGAAAGATCCTTCATGACAAAAACTTCATGTCTTCAGACCCACTCACTGGGTTTGAAAATTTAAGTGGCTGGAAAATATAGTGTGTCAGTATGTTAGTCTACTGGAGTCTCATTTTACCCAATCTGCTTTCTTTTTTTATGCTAAAACATGCATTTTTAAGCATTTTTAGATTTTTAACCACTTTTCTGTGATATGAGTTTGCCTTTTAAGCTGAAGTAGTACAGAAACAAAGCGCTACCTTCAAATGAAACCAAGAAAATAATCCTTCACCCTAAAATGAGCTTAATTTTAAGAAATATAATAATTTATTGATTGTTCCGTTTTTGAGGAGATATAATCAATGGATGTCATTTTGCAGAAAGGGTACAAGACTTTTTTTGTATACAATGTATTTAGTTGCAATCCATTGAAAACCATCTCAGGAAGACAGTATTTCAAGTATTGTGCAGCATATAATCATTATTTTAAAAGGGATTCATCATACTGCTTGGATGAAAAATTCACACCAAACAGACAGTATTTAATGAGTAAATCAATAATGCTCATTTCAGGAAAAAATTAGGTATGGAATATAGCTAGGGAAGATAATAAAGCAAGATCAAATACTAAACCTCAGAACTGATGACCCATTAGGGATAATACAATTTACTTCAGTATCAAGCTGAAGTATATTAGGAAACTTACATGATAAAATTTGCTGTGTAAATGCAAATTCAATCTAATTTCTCATATGATTAAAACTCAGAGAGAAAGGGATTTTACTATAGTATTAAATAACAGTACATCAGTGAGTTACACTGGATAAGAATAAGCATAAAAGGTATAAGCTCATTATTAATAAACTGCTATATAAATATATCCTATTGGTCAGGGAGAAATATACAGGTCTGTTCTCAAACACAGTTCTGCTGTTCAAAGATATGCTTGGTTTGATTTTGCTTAGAAATGCACTTTGTTGCAGACGCCAGCTTTTTTGGATGTTTATCTGTTTTTTCCTCATCAGTGTTGCAGTAAATAACCCTTAGAGAATGTAATTTGGGAAAGTGGAAAATGGAAGTTTCATTTCACAGGGGATTCTCCCCAGACAGCCTAAACATCTAAAACCCTGCCATCTCCATGAACACAAAAAACCCCAAAAGTAGAGCAAGAGCAGTGAAACTTCCCGGGTCCTTCAATTAAATCCCATTAAAATCACTGGGTAACAGGGGCAATTTGATATGGAAAAAGCTGTTTTAGTCTTCCAGTCATAAAGAAGACTTGTCCTCACAGAAAAACTATCCAAAACACAACTTGACCACGCAGGGCATGATAGACAGGACTGGTAGTTATACTTCCATATTAACACCTCCTGTGCCTTATGTGTGATTTCTTAAATAAGGAAAATCTCATTTTAATTTTTACACATATCTGCTGCTCCTTTGTGCTATCACTTGAGGGTCAGCTGACAGGTACAGGTAGAAAGATCTCTGTGTACTGAAAAAAAGCCCCAGTCTGTACATGATTAGGGAAGAATTTGAATCTCTTCTGAATCCCTAGAGATACATACAGCTTGAGAAATACAAGAATATACTGATATGTCTTATAGGGAACATGACAAATGCTGCCAGCATAATTCTTAAAAACAAATGTTATGTAAATCACACTCTGTGTTTTGCAGCATTACCAGCTGCTGCTGAAGCACAAGGGTTCAACTGCTATATACCTATAACCGTGTTCTCTGAGCATAGTAAATATTCATGAGGATCCCAGTTTTAGCCCATCTGCATTTTGCTCACCACTGCATTAACATGTAGGTGTCCCAGCTAAAGTCATTGATCCACTTCTAATTTTTCGATTTCCATTACTATTCTTAAGATGTTGCCCACAAAGGTAAGACACATGCAGGGGCGTTATCCTTCTGCATACATAAATATTCAGATGTTTGACCCTTCATGGGTACCCCCAAATTTGTCTGTCATCACTGTGTGGTCGGGGACAAGTCAGACAACAGCTGTTGAAGACTGCTTTGGACTCCATTTTCAGAGGTGTGGGCTAACCTTAAAATGAAAAAGGGGAGAGGAATACTATCACACTGGGAAATTAGGTGTAAGAAAGGTGTTTTGTTCAATAAAATCCCCTTGGGTTGGAAGGAAAGCCTGTGTGGTCCTAGATTCCTATCTTATTGTTGGAATTCAAATGCTGGCTGAGGTTGTAAGTTTTCAAGGACTTACATCCTTGTCAGTAGCATTACTTTCTTTTAGGGAAGGCAAAATTATGTTACTCAGAGAATTGCGATTATCTGTGGTGGAGCTGGTACCTCAACACAAGCCACAGTGTGGGAGGATGAAGAAAGAGTGGGTGCCTCAAAGTATTAGTTCATTTTCAATTAAAACAGTAGCCTTCTAATGTTAGACAAGTATAGTAGTTTTGTTTTCTGTTGTCCTTTCTTTCTGTCTATTATTAAATAAAAAACATGTAAGAGGATCAAAGGAAAGATTGCAAAATTCCAAGTGTAATTGAATGAGTTGGTGGGGATCAAAATATAGAGGCTAAACTCATTTACTCTTCTGTACGTATCACAGCTGTATGCAACATTTATAAACAAATGTAATAGCAAATATTTTTCTCTTGTATCTCAGATATACAATTTATTTATATTCTCCCATCATCAGTTGTTTCTCCAAGTTAATCTGGTTATTGCAGTTTTGTGTAAAGTATTGCATTTTCTATTTTGGCACTCCTCAAATGATCTTTCTGATATCATTTACAGTGAAATATTAATTTGAAGAACCTTGGAATAAATTATGCTCTTTTTTAGCAGAATGTGATACTATGCAGATAATTTTGATATGAAAAAGAAGCAATACAAGTATGGGGTTTGAGTGACAATCCAAAATTCACACAATAACTAGCAAGTTTTCTTTATAAGTAACAGTACAAGTTGTCCTGGTAATTTTTCTAGGTATTAATTATTTTAATAATTGCTCACCTGCAGAAGTCATTAAGTGATGGACAACCCATAGTTATGTTGTACAACCATGACAGGGGATCCTGAAAGGATTAATTACAGCATGCTATACAAGCAATGGAATCTTGATCTTGAATATTTCAGAAAAATGAGATCATGTTTATAGTTGGCTCTTTTCTTTTTTGTTTGTATTCTTCTAATGTGTAAGTTTATTCTCTGCAAAATACAAAGAAAAACCGCCTTTTAGTAAAATAGACTTTTAAACCTTTTAAACTGTAAGTTCCCTTTACTCTAACTGGTGTTATAATCATTTTCTGTGTCTATGCATGCCCTGCTAATGCTCTCAAAGCTGCATCTCATGCCATCATTTCAGATGTCAACTGTCCCCCATGCTTGAGCTCAGCTCTGTCTTTTGTTGCAACTGCAGCAGATCCTTCCTTATGGCTCCAGGGATTGAAGAGGTCCTGTGACAGCTCTATCTGAAGGCAGCCAAGCCATGAATGTGGGTGAAAAGCAGAATAGATTATGCATGCTAGGAATATGGGGTCTGGAATATTTATGACCTCCATCTTGGAGAATTTTATGGTGTTCGAACAGAAGAGGCTCCAGTTAGAAACAAAAAGCTTTTTTTGCTCATAAATTGCACAAATCTGTTCAGAACATTTTCAGTTCACAATGTTCATGCTCTTTTTATGATATTTTAAAAGATCTGACTGTTGATATTATACTGATAATGTGAAACTAAGGGCTGGACTCTCCAGCTTAACTTCTCATAGCTCCTGTAAATATCAGTGACACTCTGTGACACAGAAAAATGAAGGGTAGGAGGTTTTCACCACTGTTTAGTGAATGATTTGGAGAAGTATTTTTCTCAAAGCCAGAGTCCAGATCAGATGTCTCTAAGAGCCTCTCCTAATGAAAATGTGTCCTTGTTCATCATACATGGTAAGAGGAGTCTCATTGTTTACACATGGTAAGGGGTAGAAGGTCAAACTGCTCAAGAACTTTTTCACTTTCATCTTTATTCTTCTTGGTGTAACTTTTCTTCACTGGTTAAAAATAGTATCAGTCCAATGAGAGGTGTATTTGGGGTTTGTATATCTAAATTGATTTTCCGTTTTAACATCCTTTTTTTAAAGACTGATATTGCCTTATAAACAAGTGGAACATGAGAATTGTACCAGTCATTCATGATTATCAATGATTTATATGTCTGCATGTGGATAAATATAAATGCGTACTTAAAATTTAGCTTTTCTTGAATTCATTACAAAGCAAAAGACTTGAAAATTCAATTCAAATAAAGCACTTACTAAGTGCTTTAGAATATTATTTTTACTTCTTAAGAGTGTTTCAACAGCTCATTACATCTTTTGTTTTTAAATTAACATCTTTCAGAGGCCTACTATGCTTAACTCAGAATTTATGAAGTTCTCATTAAAGGACAAGACTCTGCATAGTCATTTGAAAGTCATCATTTGAAATAAATATCACTTACAATTTGGCAGAAAAATATGCTTACCATTTAGTTGTTTAAAAGCTGTTAAAATTGATCTGCTCCTGAGAAAGGTTTTCATCTCTCTCAACTAATATTTTAGTCAAAACAATTCCATCATTAAAAATTTCTGGAATATTTTCACAATAAAATGCAAACTTTTTATTCATAATAAAATCAGACCTTGAATCAAATAATTCACTGGGTTTTTTTCTCTCTCCTCTCTCAGGCTCAGTTTAAAGGCACAGAAAGGCACAAAATTAATTTCTGGGCAATAGAGCAGTGATAGGGGATACACATCATAAAGTCACCCCAAGGTAATGATGAAAGAAATGGCAAAGTGACCATTCTGAAATACCTTTGCATTCCCCTTATGCTGTCCTTAACCTGGAAACTGGAATATTAGTTTAGGAAGGTCAATATTTTTATTAATTTTGTGCCTTGCATTTAGCTCAATACTAGGCCTAAAATGATGCACCATTTTAGCCTTGCAGTGTTAGGAAAATATGCCAAGGCTCATAATCTGCATTTTTATTTACACAGATAAAATCTTAATGGCATAATCAGCATTCAGCTGTCTGTTAGGAGCAGGAGATTTCATGCACCTCTTCTCATCCTTTAAGTGAGACCCCAACCAATGAACTAGTGAGATCAGTAATAAGAAGGAGTCAGAAATGTTAGCTGAATGTTCCTCAAAGTCACATACACACAGAGACCACAATCTTTAATAAATAAAAGTCTTAATGAGGGCTTGGGAAGTACAGCCTTCTGCTTTTTATGTCTTCACTTGGCTTCATAAGTTGTTGTTACATCATGGCAGCTCAATGCTTCAAATAAAGTATTGTCATTTTGTACTGCAATTACGGCAAAATAATAAAATAAAGCCACCATACTGATTATTACTTAAACTGACATACCCAGCTGATAAAGCATAAACTGTGTCATAGTCCACCACATTTCCACAGCATGATTTCTCCAAATCGGGAAATAAAGAAATAGTTAGAATGGAACACTGTGCTGTTTCTTTCATCCTTTTGTCTGTTCTAGATAAAGTGATCCTTTAATTTTCTATTGTTCAGAAACCAGAATTTCTAATAAATATGAAGAGAGTTTTCCTCTTTCTATTCCACTCAGATTTTTAACCTTCAATCACATAAGTAGAGTCACGCAAATATTGAATAAAGATTAATTTTCTGATAAAACTATATATTTTTACCAAAATTCTGAAACAATTTGTTATTCTTTGTGTAAAAACTTTGAGAACTAATGAGCTCATTTACTATTGTTCATATTCTATCAGAGTCCTATTGTAATCGGGCATTAAATAATATGCTATTAAAATAATATTTTTTACAGATTCTTATGCCCACTATAGAAAAGCTTCCTTTAATGGATAATGTCTTCCTATTAATGCTAAATGAAGTTAAATAATCTGATTTTCCTGTTTTCTGATTGTTTCCAGAAATTAATTTTAACCTGTGTCATAAGTAAATGGAATATTTATAGTTTCTTGCTGGGATTATGTCTCCCCAGGATGAATATGTGTGAGAATGTGGGAGGAGAAGATGAAAAGATTAATATAAAGACTTTCTAATAATCTAAAAATGAATGAGCTCACACACTCTTCATTTACTTCCATTCTGTACCTGTGCAAAGATGATTCAAAGCTACAAATGTGGGCATGTGGTTTAAAACAACGTTGAGTAATGTGAAGTGGCAGAGGGGGGAGCTGTGTAACAGAGCAAGGTCAGGGCCTTGGGATGGTGTGAAAAGGAGCTGTGGATGATGGTGAAGCAGAGGCTTAGGTCAGTGGTTGGGTTCTTTTTCAAGTAGGGGAAGATCTGAAATGAAAGCAGGGATAAAAAACATACTGATAAAATCCACTCTCATTTCTAAGTTCTGTCACTTCCCCTGTTATTATTTCAGGTAATTATTAAAAAAGAAGCCCTGACAATTATCTGTCCTTCAGTTTCTCCAACTGTAAAATGGGGCAAATATCTGCTTCCATTCTTAATTCACCCGTGTTGGCAGAGGAAGCTGCTGCCAACAGTCCATTGTGATGATCTCAAACACAAGGTGACATGAGATTTAATTCTGCATGTCATTTTTTTTCAACAATACAATACACTTTTAAGAACAGCCCTTTATTCTTTGTCTCTTGCACACTGTAAATTTAATGTCTCACATTTTGCCTGGTGGTACAGAGGTGAGAGACCCTTCTGAAATCTGAATTTCTGAGTAACATTGACAGTCTTTATCCTGATCCTTGATGAGAACAAATTAATTTTGTAGTCATTTTCTCCTCCCAAAAATTCACACAGTCTAGCTTGGTTATTAGATCAGATACAGAAGTATACCTAATTATCGTATCACAGCTTGGGTGTATCACAACTGTGTAGAATCATGTACTTCTAAGTACAGTTAGAGCAGAAGGAGAAATTATTGATCAGCGTATGCACTATTGTAAAGAACAAATCATTATTGGGTAGGAAAAGGTCACCACACTGTCCTGAGGCAAACATACAGAATTCTTTATTTTTTCATTTATTTAAATCTCACAGGGTTTTTTGCTTTAATGAAAAACAGGATTCTTCAATAAATTACGGCCGGATCTCACAGACAGAACTGTCTGATTCCAGCTTCTGATTACCTGTGCGCCAGTACTTGTACCGATGCACGATTATCAATTTAGAATTTAACCATATACTGATTTCTCTTCTCTTTAGGGACTCTTTGGTAGTGTGATAATGTTACTGTTTTAAAAGGAAAACACTATTAATAAACGTGTAAGGTCCCAGAACCCATTTTCCTGGTACTGAGGACAGTCTAGTAAGACCTTAAGAAACTTCAGCTTAGAGGAACATTCAGCCACGGCTTATGGGTGCATAGGGCTCTGGCAGGTGCAAATGTTGGGGACACAGGAAGAAGAAGATAAGAAAGGATGGTGCCAGAACTAGACAAAACTGTAAAGCAGTAAAAGCCCCAATCCTGGCCATTACACTGAAAGTACACACACATATATAAGCGGACCTAATTTCAAAACTGTCATGTTGCCTTTTTCACAGCCACACAAGGATGACCCAGTTGCATCACCAAGAAATGCTCTGAGCCATATTTTTACCCCTTCAGGCTACCAGAATTGGAGAAAGCCCTTTTCTGCCTTTGTCTGTCCATGGCCTACTTGGAATGTCACAGTTCATGTGTCCCCCAAGTGTCCTCTGTGCTGCTCACCATGTCTATGAGGACTTGTCAAGCACTGAGTCCCTCCAGGTGCCCCACAGCAAGGCAGGTCAGGGTGAGCCCACTCACTGCTTTCCTTGGATTTTCTATATATGTAAAAGCAGAACACCTTTAACTTCCCAATTTAACCCTGATTAAAGCTTAATGATAAAGATATAAAATATTTTATTAAGTGAGCCTTAAGGCCAGGCTTTGAACTGAAACAGGAGAAATGAAGAGCTTCAAACACACAAGGTTTGTGATTTGAATGTACGCCTGACAGTTTCTCTGTAGCTTCCCTTACAGACTAATTCCCCAAATTCCTGGGTGTTGTAACTAAGGGTGTGAGTTTGCAGCAGCTCTTTGCTTGAGAGATGTATCCACTCTGGACTGCCTCTCCATAATGTGGCAATTTACAGGTGGGAAGATTTAAATGTGTCCGTCATGTTCCCATGTCCATCTCCTGGGGGTGGATTAGGGAAGTTAAACTGCAGGTGTATCCAGGCATCACAGCTGATTTTAAACCTTTTCCTAACCTAAACCTATCCCATAAACCAGTTTCTGCATCCTTCATCTCCGTGGCACAGGCTGCCTGTTACACTGCAGTAGGTGATTGTCTCCCAGCAGCTTTGGGATGCAGAACAGGGGTGCCTAAAAGCTGTTTCAATTATGTACATAAGCCTAATTAAATAGAAAATATTTTTTTTTTTTACTTTCCTGTTAAAGCCAATGTAATAGTTTTATTTATTTAGCAGAGAGACTTTTCCTTCAAACATCAACATTCAACATTTGATTGTAATATATTTGTTTTAGTAGCTGAACAACTGCATTTGCTTTAACCCAAATAACTGACCCTGTACTTTTCAGAGATGAGCTAAGATTGCTGGAGCTCTGAGGCTTTCAAGGTTCACTAGGATAACAGCATCCATAAAATGACATTTACAGACTAGATAAGCATAATTCTTTCATAAGCAGTCACTAAGAAAGTGATGTTTAAATACCAGTTTGTTAAAGAGGGCAACTACAATTCTAAAATTCAGGGATTTAAAAAAAAAATACAAAATTCATTTATAATCCAACTCAATTAGCAAATAAAATTTGATTTTTCAAATTTATGTAAAAAGTAACTTGCACTTTGATTGCCATGGACATCGAATTCTAAAAAACAACAAAGGCCATAGGCATCTCAGTGAATTCATAATCATGGATACCTGTGTATCACAGATCCATAATAGGTTTGTATTTTTTTTCCTTAACAGTGATGTGAAGTTCAAAATTCCCATTTCATCGTAGCATGTGCATCAGTGTTGGTCTTCTATAGTGAATTAATGATGGAAAAAACCTTGTCTACCTGTCAGTGATACAGATTCACTATATTTGGTGCAATTTGCCTGTAACAAACATCATAAGGAACTATGATAGGCCCTTATTGTTGGTCAGGGGTGTTACCACTGGTGTTCCATACTCTACTGCAAGGGTATATAAATATCATACAAACATTTGCAAGCAAATGTCCTTTCTCTAGTGAACTTTCCGTTTTTATCCTTGTTTCCTTTGCTTTCTCCTTTTATTCACACATTACTCTGTGCCCTCACTTCTTGTCCACTCTAACCAAGTGTTTCTCTGTATGGACCATTCTGCCTGGTGTAGTCCTTTCCTGATTCTTCCTCTCCCTCACACATATTTCCTACATTCCTTAATCTTCATTGTTCTTCTCTTCAGTCCTAGCCCTCAAACTTTCTAGCTTTTTAACTTGTCTTTTTAATGTAGGACATAAATGAGGAAAAGTCAAGTGAGGACAATTATCACAATTGTCTGTATATACTGAGCTGATTATCAGAAGGCTGTATCTAGTTCCTATATACACATGGAAAAGATAGGAATGAGAAGAGGGAAAACCAAACCATTAGAAGGTTCTCTATTTCTACCCTATCATAGAGAGAATTTATCTTCAGGTTTAAATGGTTCTTTTTTACAGCAGAAGTTCAACAGATGGAAATAGAAATCTGGAGCCAGAGTATCAGAGGTGAGGGTAGTTAGGTGCTCAGGAAACTCACTTTTTGTAATCTCTTGCTAATATATCAGCTTGATATAAATGAGATTTCTCTTACACTGGTGATCACTCAAAGATGAAATAGTGAGAGGCAAACTCTGTCAGAGGGATTTTGTAAGGAGACTTTATAATATGATGGAGTGTCCTTTAATAACCAAGTGACTACTCGAATTCCCTTTTCATGTCATGTTTAGTGACTTGCAACAGAAATAACAAAGCCCTTTGTTATTGTAATTAAAACATTAAATATGTAGTTTAAAAAAGTACTCATTTACAATCAAAGAAACAGGGGCCAAATTTTTCCACAAGTTACAAAATAATTTTGGAATGCTGCAATGGGGAAAAGGACTTCACCTTTGAGTAACAGACAGTGAGATCTGCACTAACTGATCGAATTTTTCCTGACCTTAAAATAAGGGAAATAAGTTACATTTGTTCTTAGCCCTTTATGAGGCAATTTAAAAAAAACATAATTTGAGAAAAATCCTCAAACATATAAAACTAGAATTAAGATATTGACATCTTAAAAGTTAAATCTACACATAGTGTAAGTACAAAACAATGAATCAAGCCTGCCAGACCCCCATTAAAAGTCGGTTTTCTTTAACTGATGGGTCATTGAGAATGTAGGCTCTACATTAGTGAGTTTGAGCACATCTGTGTTAATCCACAGCGACCGAAAATGTGCTTAAGTACCTTCTATTAGCCCAATCAACAAATTCCTTAAGCAAACACTTCATTTTGAGCATGGCTATAGCGCTTATTGATTTTATTGGGACTTAGGCATATAAATGATATTTAGAATGTGTTTAATTAACTTGTGAATGTTCGTATCTTTTTATCCTTTTCTTTGCTAAAGTCAACAAGTGTTGCCTCTAATTTTGTCTGCTTGTTTTAATTTCAAATATTGATAAGTGTTTCTAGTCTAGCAAAACATCATGGTACATGAAAATCTTAAAGACTTAGGATCCTTATTTGAGTTTTAATTATTTGAAAATGCATTTCTAGAAGGTTTCTTGCATTTTTTTTAATTTAAAAGAGATCATAGAAATAAAAAAAACCCAACAGTTTTAGTCAAAAGTGATTTGTTTTACCAGAGATTTTTCTAGAGATATTCACAAGATTAATTTACTTTTCAAAACAGACAAATACAAAGTTACATATTACAAAGAAATGGAAACTTGTCATCATTAAGTAAGAAATAGGATGATGACAGAATTTTCTCACACAAGCTTTCTGTGGCAAAGAATTCTATCAACTTGATGATGATCACAGGGCTGGAGCACCTCTCCTATGAAGATAGGCTCAGAAAATTGGGGAGTTTCAACCTGGAGGAAGGAAGACTCCAGAGTGGCTTTCCAGTACTTAAAGAGGACTACAGGAAAGATGGAGAGGGACTTCTTAAAGGGACATGTAGTGATAGGACAAGGAGGAATGGCCTTAAGTTGAAAGCAGGTAGGTTTAGAATAGATCTTATAAAGAAATTCTTTACTGAGAGGGTGGTGAGACACTGGCACAGGTTTCCCAGAGAATCTGTGGCTGCCCCATCCCAGGAAGTGTTCCAGGCCAGGTTGGATGGGGCTCTTAACAACCTGATCTAGTGAAAGGTGTTCCTGGCTGTGGCAGGAGGGCTGGAACTAGTGATATTTAAGGTCTCTCCTGACCCAAACCTTTCTATGGTTTAATGATGCATCAATAATTTATCCTCTTCTTACAACTGGCTCTTGAGAACATTCCAATCTGGGTGACACAGCAACAGTGTCACCTCCCCGTGCTACGGAGGGCACCATCAGCTCTTTGGTCACAAAGACAATCTGCATGACCGGCCCCTGTGAGTAGATTGCTAATCAGTTTAGCTGTTTAACATTGTAGCTAAATCAATACCTTTCAGCTACAATCAGAATCCACAGTCATGTATTTAATAAAAAAAAAGTTATTTACTACTAGTTTGCTTTACTTTTTCAGTCTTTTGTTAAAAATATTAACCCTTTATTGCTTTTATTCTTGTTGAACAACATCTTTACCCCAGTTTAGTCCTCAAGTCTATAGGTTTACATACACAAGTTAAAATGTTAGTTAAATGTGTTTAGCTCCATTGAAGACAGAAGGGTTATTTCAAAGGATGTGTGCTCCAACTCCTGGGCTATGGTAGATATTGTCCTTCAAGGAGTTCTTCTGCAAAGAGGTCAGATGAATTCCTAGAGCCTGGTGAAAACATTTATGAAACAACTTTTAAAAACTCTCTAAGAGGTTGAGAAATCTTGTACTAATGTATCCTGCCTGCTGGGAAGGGGATAAAAGTTATGCAGTGTGTTAATTTGTTATGTAGAGGAGAAATGACACTGTGAAAATTGGAAGTCTTTTTACATCAAGTGAAATGTGGGCTTTGTTCAAAGATACATTACAGCTACCCGCTGAGTACAGGGAGATATCTTACTGCATGAATTTTTGGCGCAATATGTTGATTTCTGAGTATCTTGCCACAAACTACTAATTAATATAAAATGAAAGACTCTCTGAATCCGTAATAGACTAAAAAAAGCCCACTAAAATTACTGCTGAATGGCATTTCAAAGATGATAATTTATTTTTGCCCTGAACAAGACACTTAAAACATTTTCAAGGACATCACGTCTTTAGCCTTTAAAATATCAACTAATTATCAAATCAATGATCATTTGGGGGAAAGTAATGAAGTATGGAAAATAACCACTTGAAATTATATAAGTCATTACCGCAAAGTATTTAAAACTGGTAAGTCATTAGCAAAGAGATTTAATATGTAGGTATTAAATGCCTTAAAATTTGATAAAAAAAGGCAAATTGCATTTTAATTGTCATAATTTCCTATAAAATCAGCAACTTGCCCTTTAAGCTCTTTATACTTATCAAATTCTTGTTTATTTTTCTAAGGAAATATTAATTAATTTATTCAAATTATTTTCAGCTTTTTAAAAAAGTTCACACCACTTCATGTTAACGTCAACTATAGGGAGGTATTTGAAATAGCAGTGAGCAGAATGACTCAAAGTTCAAGAGTGGAAATATTTAATTATATGCTTAACTTTAAACTCATGAGCAATCAGTCCTTTGGAGTTCAGTGACTGAATAAGTATCTCCAGGACTGGGGACTTGTTTATTGTATTTTAATACTTTTATTTGTTTAATAAACTATCGATTTACTGTATCAATGGCTTCAAACCTTGCTACACATTTCAAAACAACTTTCCTCTTGTTTCTTTTTGCAAATAATTTTTCCATGTTTTCTCACAAATGCACAGATGTGGAGATAGGGAATGAGGGGGAGAAGGCAGAGGCAAAACAATTTCTAGGACTTTACTCTGTTATGGTCTTTCTTCTTTTTTTTTTGACCTCCAAGGAGTTTGTCACCAATAGAGTCTCTAGGTAATGTGATCAGTGCTAACACCACAGGGATTTGTTTGAAGTCCAGTCTATTTGCTGTGCTTCCAGAAGTGTAAAAACTGAGCTAAGCACTTGCCAAAGACAAGTAGAGAGTCTGTGCTCTGTGTCACTTTATCAGCAGAAAACAATAATAATTATATTTTACAGTCTCCCAGTTTCTACTTCCTGTGCTGTGGAGAAACTCTTCCCTTTTTTTGTGAATTACAGGAAGCTAGAATTCTTCTCATGGGACATGACACTCACTGACACAGGCAGCTCTCAGGGCCTTATGAAAGAGCTGCTTCATCCAAGATCTCATCATGATTTGAGTAGAAAAGTTTTTCTCAAACCCCAACTGAGTTCTGTACAACACTGAATATACCCTCCATATTTTGTATGTATAGGTATATGATAGATAAATTATACACCTTCTTATAAGAGAGTTTTAATTGCATACTGTACATAATCCAAAATTTCACTAACTTTGATAGAAATGTAGAGAGTGTAGGTGATAAAGAAAAATCTAAGTTAACTTTTTAGGCAAGAGAAGCAAGTAGGGTACTAGTAAAATTAGCTATCATATTACAATAAAATTTCCTTTCTATCTCAGAATGAAATGGGGAAACAAAGTTTTTCCCTAAACCTCCCTGCCTGATCCAAACCTACTGGTGCTCCTTTAATCTGATCTTTACTGGTTCCCAAACATAATGTTACTTCCCTAGTCAACCTTAAATTACTTCTAACTTTAATTTCCCTGAGTAAAGTCCTTCAGTAGTGGCCAGGTAGATGCATTTTGAGTGGATGGAAACCATCCATCAAAGTTATCATTCTATTCTATTCTATTCTATTCTATTCTATTCTATTCTATTCTATTCTATTCTATTCTATTCTATTCTATTCTATTCTATTCTATTCTTCTACTGTAAAATACAGCAGCTGGTGATTTCATCCAGTGTGCTCTTTGGCTTTGTGGCTGGACAATTTCCTGATAAGTAAATTTTTAGGCACCATGAAGATCATCTTACCTGCTCAACTTTCTAGCTGTACTACTAAAACCTGTAGGACTGTAAAATAGCTTACCAGGGCTTTATCCCTCTCAGCCACTCCTGCAGCATCCTCATTTTGTCAAAACTCTCAGGTCTAGATTTTTTTTCTGATAAAAGAAAATTTTGCCTTCTACACTGTGGTGGGGTTTGCAGCCAAGATGTAAGCAAATAGTCATTTGGTTTCATTGCCTAACCTTGAGCAGAGATTTGTGGCTCTCCCACACTGATGTTGAATGCCTTCAACAGTTCTCATTATACTACTGCAGAACCAGTGGCATGGTGGGAGCCTGACATTCCTTCACATCCAGCCTGGGCTTTTGAAAAACACTTGCTGATGAGACACCTTGTAGACAACCCCTACAGAGCAGTGTTTTCCTCACATAATTTTTCTCCCACCCTGATATGAACTATTGATATGTCCCTGAGCTTCTTGCACACTGCTCCAAAGATGATGACAGTGCCAACTGTCCTCTTTGACACCAGAAACAGATCAGTTATGTCACATGTAAATTAAAATATATTTGAAAAGCAAAACTGAACTATGCTATAAACTACTGCAGCTACAATTACCTCTGCTTGCTTCTATCACACTAGAACTAGATCCTAAAATGTGTGTTAGACTTGGAAAAAAAAATTCCATTTCATGTCTTGCCTTAAAAGCCAGCTGTTAAGTGGCTGTTTAAGACAGTGGTGATTTAGAGTTGGTTAAAAGATAATCCTCTGAGCAGGAAAACAAGCAGTGGCCTTCTGGAGATCCCAAGGGATTTTAGAGTAGGTGCTGCAGGGTTCAAAGCACTTTCATTACTCTCTTCATGCTTAATCAATGAAGCACATACTGTGACTTACCTGTAGTTCTGAACACGCATGGCACAACCCTCGAGGAAGCAGGACTATAATGCTCTAGGTTGTTCCTGTTCCCTGCACCCAAAGACTGATCTACTGAGTCAGAGAAAACCATCTGGTATTATTTAGCAAATTTCCTCCTAAAGAAACATGTGCTTCAGCAGATTTCTTTACTTCACTACTCTGGGAAGATTAGAGCAAGCACAACTGTTTAGAGGACAAACACTCTGATATCATCGTGGAGTGCTTTTCAGTTATGAAAATTATATGTTCTAATAAAAGGTTTTGAGAGATAGTTTCTCATCTCTTTGGGGATGGGTTTTGGTTGGGTTTTTTGTTGTGGTTTTTTTTCCCCCTGCATTTTAAGATTAATAAAGAACCAACTCTTAAAAAAAAAAAAAAAGAGAACAGTTATTTTAGGGAAAAGAGCCTCAATCAGACTGCAGTAATTCAGAAATAGGTCTCTAAAAGTCAATTCTGTTGCGCAGACTTAATATAAGTCAAGGATAATTGTAATACAGTATTATTACTATTGTTTTGCCAATTAGAAAAAAAGTCATGTAGAATAGGAAAAATGTGATGAATAAATAGCTTTTCAAAATGGCTATACCTGGAGCTATAGATGCTTGAATGCCTACATGCTGCTGATGTCTCATTATTTAGCAAAATGAAAACTGATTAGAAAATCAGGAACTAGACTTTATTGGCTTTCTAATGTGTAGATGTAATTTGTGCTTTATATCGTTCTATAAAATGGATCACTGATATTAAATTTAAGTCATATTGTAAATATAATTGGACAACTGTAAATTAAATGCGCTACTAATGCTGCAAAATATATTTGATTCACTTTGTATTTAAGGCAGAACTTTTCTTATGGCAGCACCTTTTGACATGAGATCCCTGGTTAAAAAGTTTTGACTTCTTCAAGATGTCTTCCTGACAAAATTGCATTCTGCTTTCTGCTCTCAGACTCATTATTCCTGGTGGTGGTTTTTGAGTATGTGACAAGGACCAAAGAGCACTTGCTGATTTCTAGATTCTAGATTCTGTCCCAGAAGAAATTTCATTTTGATTCATAAAATAAATGACTCTGATACAAAGGTTACTGCTGGAGAATTATTATGTATCTCCACCATGTCTAATTTACCTTGCTCCTCTTGTGTTATACTAGAACTCTCTAGTATAAATTAAAGTCAAACCTTCTCCTATATCTTGAACTGAACTACTGTGTACCTCTCGGAACAGATGCCTCTGAGCTGGAAAATTGTGACCAACAATAAAATTTGGATTTTATCTAAAAGTATGGTAGCCTTACCAGCCTTAACTAAGTGGTCAAATAGCCTCATAAACTTACACATGCTCAGTATCCAATGTCTTCCCTTCTTTTTGCCCTTTACAGATAATTGATTCTGCATGAACAAATCAGTGTGACAAGATGAGCTCTACTTTCTACAGACACAAAAGTCTGAGGCTATATATTGCTAGCCATAGGTTGCATATCAAAATCATAATTCCCTCAAAAAGGGGATACAGTCTTTTAAAATACACCAATTCTAGTCATGGGCACTGGAAAAAAGCTAATAAATAAGTTTTCATGGTGACAATGCAAAGCTTCACTTGGTGCTCTGTCATGAATTGTGCATAAAAGATCCCTTCATCAACAAGGTTCATTTCTGTTTTTATTGAAAAGGTATAACTAAAAGAAAAACTAAACAATTTCTAAGACTCAAATCCCACATGCTTTACATACTCATCAGAGAAATGAACAGGACTGATAGAAACTGCAGAATACATAGAAAATGTCATCCACAAAAAAACCAATAGTACAAACGTAAATTATATTTCCTCCATCTTGCATTGAAGTAGACTATGGATCTGTAATGTGAGACTGGGAAAAAAATAAAAACAGCCTGGGGAAATTTTTCTCTTAACTGAGAATTTGTATACCCTTCCTGAATTTTCACTGTGTTTCTTAACAGGCTGAATAAGAAATAATCCCTACTGAGCACCACTTTTAGCTTCAAGCAAAGCAAAACAAAACAAGCCTGTATAAAAAGTGTAAATTCTAAGAGCTTCCTACAAAGAACAATGTTCAAGCAGCAAACGATTTTTCTCTGCAGACTCATATCTGAGCTTCGCCTTTCAAGCTGGGCACACTGACAAGCAACTAAAGGAATTTCAGTTACCAGTAACCCATTGCAATTGCAACACATTAATGAGGATGTGGTGTCATTCCCCTAGCCCTGCTGTGAGTTCAATGTCTCAAACACAGTGCACGATGGTATTTCTTTTCCATTTGGCTTTATAGTATCCAATGGAATATCAGCATCTGTGGAATTTCTGATTTGGTCTCTAAGTGTTATTAA
Organism: Monarcha castaneiventris obscurior; assembly: GCA_026261815.1. Taxonomy (NCBI): domain Eukaryota; kingdom Metazoa; phylum Chordata; class Aves; order Passeriformes; family Monarchidae; genus Monarcha; species Monarcha castaneiventris. The sequence continues at coordinate 8,673,161 of JAMPIT010000230.1, read as the reverse complement.
TGAACAAATGATAACTATTTTGCCTTTGTCTTATTAACTATGTTAAAGGGCAGAAATATGAATTCTGATAAAATTAATCAACATTTAGTGCAACAACTTGAAGTGGAATTGCATACTCACAGTTATTTTTGTGTATTTATATAATATATTTCTTTAAATGACCATCAGCATTCCTGCAGCAATGTTACCTCTGAAAATGCTTCCATGGTGAATGCAGTCAAAGCATCCTACAAGAAATACTTACTTTTATATGATATAGAAACCAAAGTAAGTGGTGAAAAAATAGTCAATTGGTACTGCATTCTGGGGATTATAGTAATGACTTAGAAGTTTTCAATGTGCAGTTAAATTAAAGAAGAGACTTACATGAAAATACGCTAGGCTCAAAATTTTGTTTATGGTCAAAGTGGAAGCACACCTAAGTCTAAATTACAGAACTTATTGATTATAACTTTTATCTTAAGTGTAAGTAATATTTTTATTATAACTTATATCTTAAGAGTATCTCGATCTAATTGTAACAGAAAAGGAAAGAATAATAATGTAGTTAACATTTTAAAACGTACACTTTTTATGTTCTGTCCTTTTCCTGGTGGCTTTGGTCATCCTTCCCTTGCTCTTTTGGCCCCCGAGGCCAGTGCACTCATCAGCAGTGGAGGTTTTCACATCAGCAGCAACTGCCAGGATGAGCCTCGTGAGCCCTGTCAGGCTCCCTGAGGGTCTCTGCCAGTACAGGGCAGCAGTTCCTCTCCCTCACAGGGAGATCTCCAGTCAATCCCTGGGTCTTCCTATCCACAAAAATGCAGAAAGATCAGTGTGACTGGCCCCCACATGTTTCAGGGAGATACTCCTGTGTCTCAGCCCAGATCCCACACCATATTCATACTGAGAAGAATGCAGCCAGCTTGGGAATTTTAGTTTTAGAGTTTCTTTTTATTTTATTCCCCATGATCCACAGTATCATACTTAAAAACATATCAAATCAGGAATATGTGCCAGGCTCTCCAAGCTCATTAGAGAAGTCAAAGAAGTGATAGATGTGTCTAAAGAGATTGAGATAGAATGGCTAAGTTAATCAATGTACTTTGAGCTGTCGTGTTTATAATTTATTTAAAAGAAAATCCTCATAATTATTATATCTTTACCTGTAAAAAAGTAACTTCAGTGTTCTGTGCATTAATAGCTTCATATTTAAATCTGCAAAATTCCTTGGAAAGGTCCCGTGTCAGACATATATTGTTGACTCTGACTATATTAAAGCTACAAGAAAAAATCTTTTACCATTAATTATTTGAGCTCCAGCTACAGAAACAGAAAGTTCATAGTTGAAAAAAATAATAATTATTTGTCCTTTTTCTGCTAGATCGTTCATATTTTGCTTAGGGCTGTGTTGTGTGGTTTTAAGCATGCTGAAATCAGCAAAAGTAAAAAATTCTAATAATGTTACATGCACGATGCTAGAAATTTGCTCCCTCTAACCTGCAGACTTTGAAAATTAATGATCTGTATTAAAAATATGTGGCAGCATTTCAATAACTTAAAATAACATGATAGTACAATAAGAATTGACTTTCTCAAGCAAACTTTTTCTTTCTCAGAGTTAGAGATTAACTAAACGTGATGTGCTCCCTATATGTAAAGGAGCATTAAAGTAATTTTGTAAAGGATTTTAATTCTATAATTTATTGCAGCACATCTTAGTAAAATTTGTAGTTTTCTACTTAGGTTATATTAATATAAAGAGTTAAAAGTAGCATAATTCCACTGCTGTCAGCAGATTTGAACCTGGGAAGAATGGAATCCATGAATTTTAACTATCATTTTTTCTGCATAAAGTTATTTTGGGAAAATATGTAAATTTTTTTTCTAATAAATAGGCCTGTTGGCTTAAAATCTTTATGTAGTTTTGTTAAACTATCAAAATATCCTTTCCTGTGTCTTGCTTGTTTAACTTGCTTGACTAGAAATGTGATACCGAACTTATCCTCTATTTGTGGATCTTATTTCCATTCTTATCCATACATCATGACAATGGGCCATCCACAAGTTGAGACAATGGAACATCCATCTAATGTGAGTCCTAATCCTCAGTAATGATCTATTATTACCTGTCCTTTTGTAAGCAGTGAATTTGACATCCCAGTCTGGAAAGGGCTTTTTTTTTCCCTGTGTAACCTCAGGCATAGAAGTGCAACTACCATAACCAACTTTGAGACCAACAAGAAACTGAAGGGAGTGAGTGTCTTTCTCTAGCTATGACTGGATGCGGTTTACACACTTATAGATGTATTCACATTTTATTTTCCATATTAACCTTGAACTTCTCCTACAGTACAATTAAGGAGTAAAAAAGAAGATCGAAACAACTTATTATAAATGTCCTATGAGTATATTCAGACTAATAGAACAATAGTAATAGCTCTCAGCAGTAGAAAAGTGAATAAGGTGGTTAAATTCATGTTTTGGAAAGCATAATCAATTGAAAACACAATAGCCTTAATGATATTGACGTTAAAATACAGCTGATTTATGACTTCTTTGTGCTACATCATTGTTCATTATGACTGTATGAAGGCTGGTCTACATTTCCCTCATTGGATGTAGTCTGTGTCCATGGGTGTGAGTGTGTGTATCCACCCACGCCTACCATGACACAGTTTCACAGAATAACACAAATATATTTCCTTTCAGAATAGTTTGAACTAAATGGTGGCCACCTGAAACAGAAATGCTGTTCTCTAAAGCATCTGGTTTCATGTAGAGCTATGTCTGGACTGCTTCATTTCCCAATAGACTGTGTTCCATCTAGACTATATTTGCTGTGATTTCCGCCACTGTGACCTGCAAAGATCAATCTTGTGTGTGCATTATGGGCAGTACCTTGCTGTAGTGACCATCAAATGCGGGCTTGTGACCCTGTGGGCAGTGCCAACTCACACACTGGGGTGAATTATTTGGGCTTTTATTCTAGGTTGTGCAAAGTAGGGAGCTGAGAGATAACCCGTGAAAGGCTGGCTCCCTAATTATCAAAATTTTACACTATTAAAAAACAAAGGCATTAGCATTCATTGGTTACAAATTATGTATTTTCTTTATTAATTAGTACCTTATTTGTTAGTTATGTCTCTCAAGTCTTGTGCTGATTAGTCCACATGCACATTTCTTCCTTCCTTTGAGTCTGGGGCCCATTTTCAGTGGGTGGTCCATGAGTTGGTGGTCATGATGTCCCACTGCTGGAATTACCTTCCCCCCAGTTACTGCTCAGTTCTGCTGATATCACTCCCGGTGGCTATTGTCCAAACAACCCATTTAATTTGGGATTGTCTTCCCTTTTCCGTAAAATAAAAGGTTAGCTGAGCCTACAATGTTTACAATGCCATTGCTTAATCATTATGGTGTGGCTACTGACTAGCAACAAAAAATTTTTGCAAAGTCTTAAGGGGCTCGATATCAGGAATACTTTTGGTTTTTTCTCTTAACCTAATCTAAGGATCTTATCAGAGGATTCCTGCAGAAGAAATCATCTTTTGCAGAACATAAACACGTAAATACATTTTAGAAGCATCTTACAGATATCTTGAGTATTCTAGTGAACAACAGCAGGGAAGAGTGAAAATCACAGTATATTAGTCAAAATATTATGCAAACCATTAGGAATACCAAAAAAATAATATGGGATAGAATTATGAGGGAAGTGTTTTTTTGCAATTTTATATACAGTGAAAATTTTCTCAACTATTAAAATTTAACATATCATGTACCTTCTTCTTCTAACTAGATACTTCAGGCTAAATATAACAGAGTACAAAGTTAAGAAGAAAATTTGGTATTATAAAACTACAAATTGCCTCACAGGAGGCTAAAATTATTTCAGATTGCTTTTCTTGTGTGTTCCACTTAGAGGCATATTATACATAATATGAAACATGACCAGTGGTTTGATATACTTGTTAAGAATGTCACATAGCCATTTTGGGAAACTGCTGTTACCCTGGAGACCAAAAGCAGAATTTATCTGGACAATTTCAACCTCAGAAGTTTATGAATCAGAAGTTTTGAGCATCCTCTACTCAAAAATAGAGTAGGATGGGTACAAAAAGTTGAAAAAACAAGAATTGGATTGAAAATCTCAATTTAAAGTCCAGGCTAATCAGCCAGGGAAGAATTTGTCTTATAGCTATGGTTGTCTGAGCTAACCATCACCTAGACTCACTTTATAGACAAAACAGAAAATCTGTCACTTCAGAGCACTGTTTTGCTAGACCTGTTTTGATGTTTTCTTTAGGACAAGTTGTGTCCTAGATTTCACATGTTGGACTTCTGACATTTAATGCACAAGAATTTAGGTCTCTCAATAAGTGAGCAAAAGGTTCAGGCTCTCATTACTGTCACTGGACACCCAGCCAATTCAGTCAGTGGGGTCCGTGGTGTCTAATGAGCCTTTCTGACTGAGGCAGACAATTATACCTGGTCTACTGACCAGCACTCTGGGTACTGTTCACTGAATTGCATACCCAGCACACATGCAGACACCTACATGTCAGCACCTAAAGGGAGTGGTTCTTGGTATGTAGAATGTCACTAAATTAATAGCAGTAAGTGTGTAAGTAATCTACTGGAAGTAGTTCATATGTACAAGCTGCACTGCAGATACTGAATCAAATGTTGCATCACTGGTAAATTTTATGCAATTCTCTGTAGTATGGTTTGCCAATAAAGTCAACATCCCCATGCTGGATATATGTCTAGTACCATCTCATCTTCATAAGCTCTCTGTATATTTGGATGATAACTCTCTGCATTCTGAACAATGTTTCATTATCCGTCCTTCTGTGGTGTCTGTTCAAAATGAACCAGTAAACAAAAATTACCTTAAGATAGAGCTTCATGTAATTTTGAGAAAAAGATGCAAGCATACACAGCTCTTCAGTTCCTGCAATGCCAAGAAGATTTTTCTTCTCCCTGAATTGTGAATTAATAGGTTATGCTTTGTGTACAGGCCATTGACTTTTCATGCAATTCCTTCTATATCTCATTTTTTTTTACAGTGTATCTTAATGGAAGCTGAAGATGCTGTAAGAAGACTTGAAAATAAAATCTTCTTTATGTAAGTAAAGTTGTTCAGGTTTTCAGACAGCTTATGTACAAATTGTCTACAAATAGTCAAAGGGTCTATTTTGTTGCCAAAATCAGTCACTGGGCAAATAAATTTCAAATTAGGGTAGAATCATCCCATTGTCATTCTAAGGTCATTTAAAGAAAAAAGTACAAATGGCAACTTGAAAAAATGCATTAAATTAGGCATACATTTTTTTTTTCTTTATGAAATCACAGCTGCATAGTGGCCTTCAAGAAAGGAACTAATGTTGTTGGGTTTTGAATAAGGTTAAATACCTGTACTGGATCTATCTGAGAGTTAATTTTTCTCATAGCAGCTCTATGGTTCTATGCTTTGGACTTGTGACCAAAACTGTGTTGATACCTCACAGATTTTTAGTTAGTGCTGAGCAGTGCTTAAACAGCCCCAAGGTCTGTCCTGGTGTTTGTGCTGCCATCCCATGAGTAGGCTGGGGGTGCACCAGAAGTTGGGAAGGGATACTGCCAGGACAGCTGACCCCAGCTGACCAAAGGAATGACCCCTACCACATGACCAAGTTCAGGAATAAAAGCTGTTTTATCTATGATAACAATAGCTGTCATTTTTTAAGTTTGTCTTTTCAACTAATTCCAAACTATTCAGCAGGATTTCGTTTCGCATATGGATGCAATTTCACCAGTTTGCATATGGTGCACATGGTCAATTTGAGCTGCATTTGAGCTGAACAAAATTTATGGCTGTTAAGATTGCTTAAAAGAGTAATTTCCTGTATGTTTTACAGTTTGCAAAAGAGTGCGCAGTTATAATATTTGATGCCCTGACTGATAGTGTAAATTCATTATACCAAGTGCTTTGTAGTCATACAGTAAAGGTTAATTTCTCCAAGGAATTTATAAACCAATACACCAGGATACTTATTTAATAGACAGAAAAACTGAATATAGAGTTTCTAATGGAAATTGGCCATTCTTTAATTGATTATTAAGGGTTTCCAACTTGGGTGTTTCCTCAAGATCATAAGACTAAGTCTGTGTACTAAATTCCACTCTCCTGAAAGAGTGATCAAGATCTTAATTGGGCCATCACAGCTCCTTAGTGAGTCTGAATGGGAGATGAAGATAATAATCTCTACATATATTCCTCTTGGTCAAGGATAGCACTGTTACCATGACAGCTCATGCCACTATATTCACCTGCAAGTGTAAGAGAAGGAAGAAGGTAATGGGTTTTTCAGGTTATCAATTTATTTTCTTCTGTTCTTCTCTATCACTATCTTGGTAACATCTGTTATATTTACATTGGTTAGTCCTTCAATGTTGTTTCCATATAAAATGTAATTATCTTCTACATTTATCTGGTTTTAACTAAAAGTCAATTTTCCTTCTATGTCTGAAAGATTTAGAAGCATTTATTCTCTTACAAATCAAAATTCCTTCTTTTATTTGTATGCCTTCAGAAAATGCCAAGTACAAAGCTATATAAAGGGAAGTTATACTAAGTGAAATTATCAGCAGAAACTTTATAAACTCAGATCAAACTCAACAAAAAACCAAAAAAACCAAAGCAGCCACTTTATTTTATAAACTAATAAGTATTGAGTTCTTACAACAAAATAGAGAGTTTTTCAGAAGTCTTCACATTCAATTAAAAAGGGAAAGGGATTGCAACTAATAATATTAAAGCATTCATGAAAATCTGTCTTTCATGGTACTTGTAAAAATCTGGTCTTGCTTACTTAAGATTTGAGGATCCTTCACGATCCCATCAAAGATAAAATTGTGTTGCTAAAAAGAATGAAAAAAATCCATGTAATTTCCTAGCTGCTTGCAATCAAGGGGAATTGGGATCTGTAATATGAATACCCCAGACAATGCTTTACCGAAGATAATTGTTAATTATCACCTGTTTATAATTTTAGCAACAGTGTGCTCTGACTAAAGGTGTTGCCTTTTAGAGAGTGCTCATACTTCCTTCTGAAATTAAAAATAAATGGCATAAACCCTGATATTAGGGCAGGACTCTCTTTTCTTGAAAACAGGCAGTGAAACTGGTTTCTTTAGGTTTCCATGTATGGGGGAAAATCAACATATCCCAAAAATAACAGAAATCTGAATTTTTTTACTACCTCCCAGGGAGTGGTGATATGTATTCCATTTCTAGTTGAAGCTCTTGGGTCTTTAATAAATATTATCCACTTAGGGTCTTCACTGTACTGCTGTGCCAGATTTTTTACTGATCAGAATCTCCTCTGTATAAGATTTCAATATTTTGTAAAGCATACATATATAGTAAAGCTGTTTTTGAAGGTCAAAATCTAGCTTTACAAAATCTTCCTGTAAAGGTGGGAATCCATATTAGCAAACTATTTTAAACACTGGTGAACCAAGACATGAAATTTATTTTGTTGGTTTGGTTTGAAATAAAAGCTTGCTGAAGTGTAATTTGGTCTTTAAAACTGCTTATTCTTTTCCTCTTTCATTCCCTCCATATATAAGAAGAAAATTTATTCTAGAGATCTGGGCTCTGATCTTGCAACAATAATATTAAACAGCTTTTCCATTGCCGTGTAATAGCACTGGATAAAGCACATAAAAGGCAACTTGGTCCTGAGTGAAAAAGAAGGGTTATGAGCCTTCAATCATAGACCAGACTGCTATTAGTTTAAAAGGATATTTATGGATAAGACATTGAACAGGAAGACTGTCTTTTTCTTTATATATTTAAGCACAAGTGTGATTTTCTTTAAGAGATACATTGATGTAGAATAAAATGAAAAAAATAAATTAATGTGGCTATTTTTAAATACAATACACCTAGAGATTCAGCATAAATCTAAGGAAAGGCTTTAGGCTACCCTCAGATTCATATCCAATGCTGCAAAAGCCTGAAAGGGGGTGTTCAGTAAATGTTCGTACTAAGCTAAAAGTGGAATGCATTAAAGAAGAGAGTTGCAATGCAGGTTAAATGAAAGATCCCAGGAACTGTGGACTTCTACTGTTATTTGCACAGATAGTTTTTGAAATCAATACCTTTGCTCAGCCAGAGTTATGGTAAAAAGAAGAGTCCTCAAAATAAGGCCATCCATGTAGGGATGATGTAAATACAGTCTGTCAATATGATGGGGTTTTTTATTCAGCGATATTCCTTCACTGTGGATTCTTTTTTTAATATATGAGTAGCTTTGTGAACTGTGCACCAAAATGTTGGCATGTATATTAACATTTACTGGGTAGTGGATGGAAACCACCAGTAGGAAGAACCCATGGCTTGATATATATATATATTTTTGAAAATGTAAAATATAACTTAAAATAACAAGAAAGAACTGACTAGATCAGAGCAATTCACCTGATATATAATTCACCATGATGCCATGTTTAAAGTGTTTGAGGCTCTTTAACAATTTGTGAGAAAAATACTACTTATGTTAGTGAATGGTATGGATAATATACATATATCCAGAGATCAAATGGAGGTTACTAAAATATACTGATGAAGAATTCAGCAACTTGTGTAGTGATCTTACCTTTATCTTGTTTATTAGATTTTATTTCAGCAGATTCCTTCTTTCATTATTCTTTCTGTGTTTTCAGTTTATCTTGCCATAAACACCATTTAACGGTATAAAATATCCTGTTCATTTTCAGCTAAAATTTTCCTTAGTTAATTTTTTCCATTTGTTTTGGGAAGAGGGAGATGGGAAAGGAGAACAGGAAGGAGGCTTCCACGTTTAATTATTTGCTTATTTAGCCAATTAATTTTTTAGGGATTAAGATGTTTTGAAGAATTTGAGGCTCACAGAGTGATTTAACCTCCTCCAGCAGCAGGTATTTTGCCTTTATTTGAAAGAGCATGTTTGGGAGTCTGTAGCATTGTGTTGAAGCACACAAAGTATTTTTGTTCTACCATTACAGAATTGCACTAGAATAACAAGACCCCTTCACAAAGGCCCTTTTATGTGTTCTTTTGAAATTTCATACAGTATTATGTTACTAATGCAGGCTGTAAGGTTTTCTTTAAAAGTGTCAGAGAAATGAATGTAAAAACTCCTTTGTGCCAGTGGAAATAAACATTATGCTGAATAAAAACTTCGGATATTTCATCTTCCTTTGCTGTGCAAAAAAAATAGGCAAGCCTGGTGTTTGCTGAATTTTTGTACTGTATGTGTTATTTGCAGAAGGACATAAAAAGCTAAGGAAAAACATCATAGACTGTAAAGTATGATGTTTGAAACAGAACATGACAAAGTATGTAGGCTTGTACACATTTCGGAACAGCCTTATGAATTATGAGTTATAGAAATGGCCTAGTTGCTAATACAAAATTATGACTAATTCAATAATTTTTAACCTGGTAGCTAATAGGCATCTATGTAATACAACTGAAAATTTGATTAGAAAGAAAATATATACCTTATATTGTTGCAATATAGGTAAAACCTTATAAAATGAAGGCCTTGTTGCCTTTGTAAAATCATGGCTCAGGCCATGATTCTACTTTGGCTAAGTAGAAAAGGACTGTGGGAAAGAGACACAGCTGAATTAGTGGTAGAAAAACATGCTGCATGACTGTAAAGTGCTCCCATTGTGGTGTGTGGTGGTTGGTTGAATTATGTTTGTTATGCTTTAAAATGATGTAAACTGATAACCAGCTAACTGCTTAAAAAGGCTGGGTTTTTGCAATAAAGGGCTCTCCTTTGTACCTGCCTGGGGACTCTGTGTAGCTTCCTATCGCAGCTATACATATATATGTATTTTATAAAACCCTCTCAGTTACACAAGTAAAACCTGGAATACTTTTTCTCTACAATGACATGAAACAGAATCCAAACTGCAGCATGATGTTGTTAATACTTGCCATGCTGCAAGAGAGAGTTTTTTTCTATAGCATTTTGACAGCTGCTTTTTTCAGTACTGTATAGTTGTCTCTGAAGTCATAGAATCATAGACAGGTTTGGTATAGAAGACACATTCAAGTCCCTACCCCCTGTCATGGGCAGGGACACCTTCCACTGGACCAGGCTGCTCCAAGTCCCATTCAGCCTGACCTTGAACACCTCCAGGGATGGGTCACCCACCACTTCTCTGGGCAAGGTTTCAGCACCTCACCACCCTCACAGAAAATAATTTCTTTCTAATACCTAATCTAAACCTGCCCTTTTTCAGTTTAAAGCCATGACACCTTTACCTATCACTACATGCCCTTGTCAAAGGTCCTTCTTCAGCTTTCCTGTAGGCTCCCTTTAAGTTCTGGGAGGCACTATAAAGTCTCCCAGAGGCTTCTCTTCTCCAGGCTGAAAAGCCCCAACTCTTCCCTCCTGTTCTCTCCTGGGAGAGTTGCTCCCATCCTCTGATCACCTTCATGGCCTCCTCCGGACTCACTTCAGCAGGTCTATCTCCATCTTATGTTGGGGGTGCCAGAGCTGGATGCAGCTCTCCAGGTGGGGTCTCACAAAAACAGAATCCAGAGACAGAACCATATCACTCAGCCTTCTGCTCATGTTGCTTTTGACTCAACCCAGGACTCAACTGGTTTTCTGGGCTGCAACTGCACGCTGCTGGATCATTGCATGTTGAGCTTCTTGTTGACCAAGACCCTGAAATCCTTTCCAAGGCTGCTCTGAGTCTATTATCTGCCCAGCCTGTATTTGTGCTTGGGGTAGGAGCAGGACCTGGTACTTGGCCATTTTGAACTTCACGAGGTTCACACGCACCCACCTCTCCAGCCTGCCCAGGTCCCTTTGGATGGCATCCCCTCCCTCCAGTGTGTGAAAAAGCTGCTCCAGAAAGCTTGGTGTCATTGGCAAACTTTCTGAGGGTGCCCTCGACCCCACTGTCTGTGTCACTGACAAAGATGTTAAACAGTGCTGGTCCCAATATTGACCCCTGAGGAACGTCACTTGCCACCGCTCTCCACCAGTGACATCACTGATCTCCAGGAGCACAATGGACATCAGCAAATGAAAGGAACACCACTGTGGTGACATGTTCCAATAAAATCTTCATTATGACCTATTGCAACCAACTCACCCACACAATGATATATTTATGATTGCCTATGTTTCTATCAGAGGTGTACATGATTATATGGAGAATATTAGCTCATCACAGATCACAATTGGCTATTCCAGTATTTTGTGATTCATAAGTTTTTTCAAAAGGCTTTTTGTTTCAGCTGTTACGGAGACAACATTAAAGGTATATATCCAAAGCAATTAAATCATACATTAAAAAAAATTTGCTACTCATTAAAACATTTCATAGGGAATCAATGTTTTCCCTCTTATTATCAACAAGAAAAATAGGTGATTTTATAGATAGACTTTTAAAAACATTCTTTGAATTAGAGCATGCATTATTGCATTTTCTATGCTACAGTATAAATTATAACTGATGTTACTCCATTAAGTGACAATTCTCCTTGACATTAAACCACAGTTTATTATGCAGAAAGGCTTCTGGATTTTTAAGTATTGGCATTTTTTTATTATGCAAGGACTAATTCTTGGTTAAAGACTTATTAACTTTTAGTAGTCTTTACTGTTTATCTTATTTTGTGTCACGATGTCACACACTACAAGGTAAAAATTTAGCTGCGTGACAAAACCTAGCTCATCTTCATATCAATACTGATTTCAACCAGATCCTGATATGCACTCATCATTTTGATTGTCTTAATCCAAATCCAGAACTTTTATTCAAAACATGTATGTGACAGTTTCACCCCAGAAAAAGTATTCCTAAATGCTAAAAGTAAAATAAACTTATATAGTAATAAATTTGTAATACAAAGCAGCTTGAAGTTTCTGATTGTAAAAGTTCTTGAAAATTTAATTAATCTTATTTAAATTGTCTTCAGCCCTATCGATCCAAATAATTTTTTTTCAATTAGAGGGGTTCATCATAAAAATATATTACAAACTTCCTTCTGCATGATTTCTGCTTGTTCTTTTTGAAGTGCATTTTATTAATTTTATTATTTGAAAATAATACCAACAATAACAGAGTTATTTATCTCTGAAACACAGATCATGGAATCACATGGGTAAAGAAATCTGGATATGTGTTTGCAGTTATTATTACATTGCTGATGCTGCCCATGAATGAAAATAGCTTTTCAGTAGGTGTATATGGTGGATTGCTCATCAAAGCAAATAGATTTAATTGACTCCAATGTCCATGACTCATTAAGAGCAAATTTGGTTTTAAAAGGGGACAGCACATGAGTTTTAAAAAAGGTGTATTTTCCTTATATTCAAATCTCTTTTACATAAGGTTTAACAGATTTTTTTTTCCAACATCATGCCTTCACTTTTTTCATTTGATTGATCCTTCAATGAAAGATCTAGGGGTAAACACTAAACCTTATTTTTTGCATGAGCCTCCAGATTTACTTAACTGTGTGGGATTGTTCCCTTTCTCATTCCACGTATATACAGATAACTCTCCTCTACTACAGCCTCACTTTTCTTTCTCACACTTACCTGTATACCTTTACCCTGCAATTTATTTCTCAATCTTGTGCATGTTAAAACAAAAGATTATCCTGTTTCCCAGTAAGGAACACAAAACATTGACCTCACTTAAGCCAGGTATTTCAAATCAGAAAGATCTTACATAGATGGACTTTTGCAAAGTTGGGGAAGGTTGCTAAGTAGGCATAAAAGGAAGTTAGCTTTTGTAAAATTTCTCATTAACTGAGGATTTTATAGAATTGATGAAGTAATAGCCTTCAGTCTAGGAATCTTTAATCAGCTTTTTCTAGGAGAAAAGGGATGGGTCGACAATTTTGGAAGAAATCGAAACATTCATTCTCTGTGAAAATTATTTTTTAAAATTTCACTAAGAAATATAACAGAAGGTTGCTCAAAATGGAGATAGGATAGGGTTCTAACTAGCAATTAGTTGTTACAGCTTTTATTTGAAAGCACATTCATTTTAAATACAGGGTGCTTTATAACAAACAAAGTTCTTTTCTGTATTGGTTTCATTTTCTTTCTACATAGAAAGCTATGACCTTGGATCATATTTAATAAATTTTTCACTTGGAGCTTCCAAAGACACCATCAATTTTGCATAATTTTTCTCACCAGCTGCACTTTTGTTCACACAGTTTACCACATATGCATGGGCAGTTACATTCTTTATTCTAAACAGGACAGTTTGTCCTTTAAAATTTTGATGTTTATTTTGACAAGAGCAAAGTAACAAGCAATGCCCATTAAAAAAAAAAAAAAAATCTCTTACAAGAGCAAATTCAGAAACATTGCTGGTCCCTATATTCACATTTACAAGAAAACTCGACTCACTGGTTTGGGGAGCACTCTCCCAAACTGATAGTTAAAACGCTGTTGGTAAGGAGAATGATTTTAGGTTCTATTGTTGAGGAGCACTTAAAATAATTCTACCTGCTATTGAGTTTTTAAATATCTGTTTTCAAACTTAAAATTAGAATCTCTTTTAGCCAGGAATACTTTTGACAGTGAATCACATTTCAGATTCACTAAAAAAACCCAAGAAGCAACATTCACCTTTTTTCTTGAAGTATAGTTTTTCTTGGTGCATTTGTAAACACTTTGGTCCCTACTCACAGAAATATGCAGGCAGTATCATGGGAAGTAGAAGTCATTTCTCACATTCACTTCTTTCAGCTCTGTGGCACCAGGAATAAAACTCTCATTTCCTGAGGTGTAAGACAACCACCATCTCCTGGATTTCACTTTCTGTCTTCAGAAAGGAATTTTTTCCCTAGAGTCTAAGTCAGCCACAGGGGAAAAAAAAGTGACTTATGATAAAATGCACCTCTCCTTGCTGAAGTTTAGCCATTTAATAGTTCATCTCATCCCAAGGCAGATGTCTCAGAGAGACACCTATCTGCCTCCTCCGACCTCTCATCAAATCTTAATGGGTGACTTGAATTAGATGTCATTTCACTGACAGGTAAATGAGAGACAAATCCTAACCTCTAACTCATAAAACACTGCAGGGCCTGTCCTTGTTGAGACCTCATGGTGAAATACAGTTCCCTCTCATAATATTTAGGCTATTGCAAAACAGTTAGTGATGCAGAAAAAGATTCGTACATACAAGAACAGTAACAGGAAAATCAGTCTATCAGTTAGGAAGACACTCAGTTTGTCAAAGTGAAGCTTATAACACAATGATAACCCAGAGATGCTGGTAGATTTGCAGAGCTTAATCCCACTGAGTACTTAGATACCTAAAGTCAAAATAGACAAGTCTCAAGTGCACAGTTTAAGGGTCATAAAATCATAAAGGTTGGAAAAGATATCCAAGGTCATCAATTCCAAACTTTGACCAAATACCACCATGATGACTAAACCACATAATGAAGTGCCACATCTGCTTGTTTTTTGAACACTTCCAGGGACGGTGACTCTACCACTTCCCTGGAAAACCTGTTCCAGTGATTAAACACTCTTTCAGTGAAGAAATTTTTCCTAATAGCCAACCTGAACTTCTTTTGGCCAAAATTGAGGTTATTTCCCGTTGTCCTATTCTTATTCCTGTTGCCTGGGAGTAGAGGCACTCATCTCCAACAACCTCCTTTCAGGTAGCTGCAGAGAGTGAAAAGGTCTCCCTTGAGCCTCCCGTTCTCCAGAATAAACAACCCCAGTGCCCTTTACCACTCCTTATGTTCCAGACCCTTCACCAGCTCCATTCTCTGGACACGCTCCAGCACCTCAATGTCCTTGTTGTAATGAGGGACTCAAAACCGAACATAGGATTTGAAGTGAGGCCTCACCAGTGCTGAATATAGGTGGACAATCACTGCTCTGGTTCTGTTGGCCACACTATTCTCAGCTGTCTGGTGTTTTAGCTATGATTACTATTACTTTATACTGAATGAAGGCTCTACCACTATGAAAGAGAAAGAAATACACTCTCTCTTCCTCTGGTAGACCTTTTGTGTAGAATCCCACCCTTCTGGCTTGATTTTGCAGTGACTACTGTAGGCAGAGTCATTCCAATGGCAGGAACTCACTAAGCCAAGCAGTGAGGTACACAGTCTGGACTGAGGAGATTCTTAACAAAGCCTTTGGGTACCTACAAAGACAGATTCTACCTCATTTGAGGTGAGTGCATATAACAGATGCACACTGAAACATAAGAGCCATGTAGCAATTTAAATAAAATCATGCTGCTGTTGTATGTGCTATGCCTTCCTATTTTTCTCTATTTGATTATACTTAAGGTACAGAAATTAATTCTGGACTATACATATGCAGAGTCTGAGACCTTTAGCTGGCTTTTAGAGAACAAGCATTTATAACATTGCATTGATCATCATGGTGTGAGGTTTGCTTTTCGGGGTCTGGATGAAGGTATTCTGACTAAAACAAGGAAGTATATAATGTAGAAGAAAATGTTTTCTGCACATTGAAGAGTAATGGAATTTTATGATTAGGAGAATTAGAACACACCTATTGCAATGGTTATTGTTATTTTGCATCACCTTTGTAAACGAAGCTTAGGACACGATGGGTAAAAACCCAATTTTTAACCATCTTTCAGAGTGCAGCCCAGTAGAGTTGTACCCAAGAAAACAACTGATGGGGAAAAAAGTAGGTTCTGTAATTCAGTTTTATGAAGGTAACATGAAACTGGAAGTGGTGTCATAGACCATAATGATATAAATTGCAAGGTGAATCAAGCCTTGAAGGAATTGACATGATAAACAAAACAGCTGTAGGAAATACAGAGAAATTTAAGCAGGTTGACAAGTATGGCCATTTAAATATGAATAAGGCATGCATTTCTAAATTAAGCTGGCTGCTTACCTGACTATTTTTAGGTAGTCTCATTTAGTCTTTTCTATCTACATGCGAAATAATAATAAAATCTTTGAAGCCTGTTTTGGAAGTGATCAGATAAACAGCTACCTTATACATACAATGTAGTCTAAAAAAATATATATATACATGTGAGTGAATATAAATAAAAATATATATATATATATACACACACACATACATACATACATACATACATATAGAGAGAGAGAGAGAGACATACACACAGGTATATTTTACCCTTTTCTTGTAACTTGTCAATTATTGCCACCTATTACAGTCTCTTTTCTGAGTTAGCTTCAGCTAATCAGATGCTGATTGGGGATGCTAGAATACACTTGCTGATGATTATGTGTTATTTTAACAGGAGAATGACAATAATTTCCTGTAATGCCACTTGTTAAGGTAATTATGCTCTAATTGCCTTATCAAGGTGTCATAGAGGAGAGAGGAAACTCTGAGATTTCACAGCTGCTGTCATGCTTTGATAAAGTGTTATCTTGAAAATATATTATCAGTCATCAAGCTAAATTTCTACCAGTTGTTTTAAATCAGAAAAATCTGTCTTGGGTGGGGCAGATGACCTCTGCATTTGATGTTTCTCAGCCTGATAATTAGGGAGGATGGATTATCTTCGTTTTAAGGCATAAACCTAACAACAGATTTGCATAGATAAGAGTATGAAAATGCAGCTTCATGAAGGTGTCTGTAGTTTTCAAAGGTGAGAAGCTGCTTGCTGTGAAAATATAGACTTCATCTGTAATCTTGGTTTTAGAGTACAGCTACAGTTACTTGGATTTTGTCTCTGATGTAGAGAGAGAATGTGACACGTCTAAAGAAGAAATTATTATTAGGACCTATTATAAGTCTCATAAACATGTTTTTTTTATTATTTGTTAAAGAATTTGACAGCCTTAATAAAAGCACTAACTTCAGATTTACTGAAGTCCACTTTCCCAGACCTGTTTAACAGGAGGAAAAGGCTTGAGCTCTGTTCCTTTGGGTCAGAAATACAAAATACCTGGTAAGAATTCATAATTATCAAGTGCCTGGCATCAGGGCAAAATCCAGGTGAAAAGTACCATTTGCAAAGCCTAGTTTTGCAATGATGTCCAAAGTGATTTTCATTTTTCACATTCTACTTAGTCATGCAACCATGAACTGGGAAATCTAAGTAATACCTATAGAATACATCCACTGTGCAACTGATCCTGCACTGCCAACAATTACTCAGGACAATTTAACTCAGAAAGAAGTAGCCACTACCTCAACTTGTGATGACTAATTGCCACTTAAATGATTACTAGTAACGATAAGGTCAAAAGCAACAGAGGATTAGGCTCATACAACCAAAATCATTATTTAGACTTGCACCTGATGTCAGCAAGGATTGTTGTGCACCTTACCAGATCTAGCCCAAATGCATGCTAGAGAAAGACAAATGAATGTGCATATATTTTTGTGCATTTGCATCTGTTTCATACCTTCAGGCAGCTGATGCAATATAGCATGGCAGTGATTACATAAGCAATCCACAGATAGATAAACTGGCTTGATTAATGTCAGATCTTCCTCTGAAGCACTTCCCCAGAAACTAAATTTGGAGGGGGAAGCATTTTTCTATTCTTTCCGACATGTCTTTCCTTCTCTCTGAACTATTTAGAGATATGCTGCTAACTGTGTAATTTTCTGTGTGAAAGCCACATGCAGAATATGAGCTTCAATGCCTTGGATAATACAGTGCAAAATCTGGTAAAAGTAGCATCACTGACAGTTTTGAAACAAATTTGCCAATCCATTTGTCAGATGGGTGAGAAGAAAGAGTTACATTTCTAGCAGTGCTGCTGGGACATTTTAACTGATCCATCCATGGAAACTCACGCTTCACCAAATTTACAAGGGTACGTTCTCAAACTGATGACATTCCTCTATCTGCTTGTAACAGGTTAACTTCTCAACATTAAATGTAATTACTACCAAAACCTCAGAGAATGTCTAAGAATAAGAAAGTGACCATGGAGTTATAGCATTTGTGACTCTACTAATAGGAAAGAACGAAAGCAGAAAAGGGAAAGAACAGAATTCAGTATATACAGGGATTAGTAGAAAGGATCTTTGGGGAAGATGGTCTGAGGAACAAAAGGTGAATTTGTATCTCTAATATGTGCTACTAAAGGCAGAAACCCAATCCATATATTCTAAGACATTCTGAGGCATAAAAGAAAAAGGAAAGTTAATGATTTTACCAAAATTTTTAAGTATATGAAAGAAAGAAAGAAGATATTTTGCAAAAACTAGAACAAAAGGTTCATAACAAATACAAGGAAAACAAAGAAACCAAAAAAACCCCAAATGAAACCCATCAGGTAAATGAAAATGAACAATATGAAAATGAACAATATGAAAAATGGGTTATAGATAAGAAAAACAGAAGCAGCAAAAATGAAAGTTTGTATAAACATATAAAAAGAGAAATGAGAGTTCCATGATGTGACTGGGATGGAAAGCAAATTTGGCCTTTCACAGATAAGGCAGAAATAATTCCAGCTTTCTATCTTTTAATTTTTACAAACCAGCAAATAAGTGAAATTAGGGCCTGAAACAGCATATTCCTAAGAAAAAAAATATGAGAGGCAGGAACTGTTTTGTTTAGTTTGATTTTATTCACTGTCAGACCCAGAAGGCCTCAAAAAACCTAAGCTATTCAACAACCACTGAGCTATTTCCTTGAGAACACATAAAGAATGAGGGATGTCCAGGTGGCCTTCAGAATGAGAAATAAAATAAAAGAGGGCTTGGGGTTTCAGAACTTTCTAGCACATGACAAACCAATATACCTTTTTAAACTTCCAAGAATACCAGAACAACATGGATTTTTAAGCTTAGCTACAGTCAAACTTAAACTGATTTCCTGTTTAAGTGAAAAAAGCAGATGAGGTATATCAGCAATTCTTTGATACTGTCCTGTATTGTATCCTTAAGTCCAAAATACAAATATATTACATTCATGTGCAACTGATTAACAAACCTAACCAAATGTTTATTAGCAACTAGAATAATATTTCAAGAGATGTCAGGTGGATTTGGGATGAACCATGTTCTATCAACTGTTTTCATTAATGACTTAGCTAATAGAATAAGATTGTATCTAAATACAGTCAGATTGTTCCAGGAGATAGACAATTAAAGGACTGTGCTAATTTTGGCTGGTATAGAGTTAATTTTCTTCACAGTGGCTGGTACGGTGATATATTTTAGATTTATGCTGAACTTAGGTTGATAACATAGAAATGTTTTTGTTATTGCTGAGCAGAACTCACACAGAGGCAAGGCCTTTTCTGCTTTTCCTATGGCTGTGCTGGCGAGGAGGCTGGGGGTGCCTGGGAGGGTGGGAGGAGACAGAGTTGGGACAGGTGACCCCAACTGACCAAAGGGATATTCCAGACCATATGGAATGTGCTCAGTATATAAACTAGGGGGAAGAAGGAGGAATGGGGGAGGTTTGGGGTGATGGGGTTTGTCTTCTCAAGTCACCGTTATGTGCGGTGGGGCTCTGCTCTCCTGGAGATGGCTGAACACCTGCCTGCCGTGGGAAGCACTGAATGAATTCCTTGTTTTGCTTTGGTTGCATATGCAGCTCTTTCTTTTGCTATTAAACTGTGTTTATGTCAACACACGAGTTTTCTCACTTTTAGGCTTCTGATACTTTCCACAATCCCACTGGTGGGGGAGTGAGTTAGAGGCTGTCTTGGTGCTTGGTTGCTGACTGTGGTCAAAACACAAGGACTCATGCTGAAAATAGGTAATTCTGTTTTAATAGAAGGGATTTTTCTTTTCACAATAAACATGGACAAAAATGAACAGGTTGCTCAGCAAGGTTGTGGAATCTCCATCCTTGGATTTATTCACAACTTGACTTGATCCTGTGTAGTGGGTTGATCCTAAATGGATAGACAGCCTTTTGGACCAATCACGCTTCTCTCAATTTTACATACTTAAACCCCGTGGAAAGGCGGGATTTTTGGGGTTTTTCTGTTCCAGCTGTGGGACGGGAGGGGACGGAGGCAGGGGCCTTGGAGCCCTGAGCCCCGCTGGGCCCCACCGGGCCAGGCTGGGCACCCCTGCCCCCCCATTTCCCAACGCCACAGCACAGACCCTGGGTCACTGGGAGGGGGAACTATGAGGCCGTCCAACACGGTTTCCTGCGGCCAGTGGATCCCCAGTGGGAGCTGGCGGAGCCTCCAGCTTGCAGCCAGCACTCTTCGTGCTGAACCAAAGGAAACAGCCGTGCAGCCAGCAGTGGAGGGGGAGCAGGGTTCTCTGCACCATTGAACAGTAACACCCTTCAACGTGGTGACTTCAGAGCCAGAGAGAAAGTGAGGTCATGTGAGACGGAGCTAAAATTGCTCCAGGAGCGAAAAGGGCGGTGCCGCGTTTCTCACGCGCAGCTTAAAAATCTTCTTGCATTGCTGTGGTATGAAACTGTAATATCACACGCTGTTTGTCTCTTTAATCCATTTGAAGTACATGGGGGGATGAACAATTTACGCATGGCTTGTAAAGGTTGTGAAGAATGCCCATGCCAGGACATATATGAAAGCAGTGGGAGGCTTTTAAAACCTAGTGGTGAGAAAAGCCTTCGTGTTCAGGCCAAAATGACCCATCCTTAAAAGAGTAATAACCCCATGTGATGGCCCAAGTTTTACAGTTGAAGGAACTGTGAAAGGGCTCACGGAAGAGATGTTTTACACCCCAGCAGATTGTTTACTTCTAAGCAAACCTGCAGACAGTGGCAGTTTGAAAAAACCACGTAGAGCAGAAGACAACCTTTTTTTTTTCCTTTTCAAGAACTGCAACACTGATTGAAACAGGGGAGAAAGGTGGGGGAGGAAAAGCGTTCTAAATGTTTGTTCTGATTGTTGTTTTCTTTCTTTCTTTTAGGTCTGTTAATAAACTTCTTTATATTCTTTAAGTTTGGTGACTACTTTGCTTCCTCCTAATTCTTATCTCACAGAAAGGAAATCAGGGGGTAATGTATAATTTGACCTAAAACTACTACACCCTGATAAACCCCGAATAACTTTGAAAATGCTCTTTCTGGAGAAAGAGATGGGAGCAGAAGTATTTTCCAACATAAATTATCCTTTAATTCCACAACTACGTCAAAGTTATTGTTGAAAATTGAAAGAAAACATGGAAAGCTTGGAAGAAAACACAAACTGGATAAATTGGCAAAACTATCCATAATCACTAGAAAAATAAATCAAAACTCAGAGAGGGTGAGAATAGAAAATAACTTGCAAAGAATCTGAAAGTTAGCTTCTGAAACTTGGACTTTAAAAAAAAAAAAAAGCCACCCCATCAGCCAAGGGCAAGGTTTTGGCTTATTATATAAGTACCTGTCCTTTTAAAAAAGGAAGTCAAGTTCTGTTCTGGGCTATTCTGTTTGCCAGACAAAAAAGGTAGATGTAGAAAATTAACTAATGGTTCCATGCTATCCGGAACTTCTTAGGCTTCATGTTGAGCATTCTGTCTGGTCTTATAAATGTTATTTTAAGAAGATTAACGCCAAATCAGCAGTAGCTCACAAAATATGAGTGACAATACTGAGGCGGTTAAACACATTTTGTGAAAAAGGTTAAAGGAATTTTTGAAGTCTTTTAACAAAAAGTGGGGAGGATTTTGGTGTAGTCCCAGTACACAAAAAGCTCTTTACAGAGGATACTGAGGTGCAATGTATCTACTGTGTCATTGGATAATAAAGCTAGAATTAATGAACACAGTGTGCACTTAAGACATTTTTAGGTAAAATTCTGTCAAATATGAATTCTAGTTATAAAATGACCAAAGCACTGGAACAGATTATTGAGGAGTGTCATGGAACATCAATAGCAAATTTCTAAATAGAAGTTAGATAATCTTCTGCCAGTGATAGTCTGAGAACATGTGAACCTGCTTTAGCAGGGAAGGTTAAATCAGATAATCTCTCGACATTTATCCTATATTTGCAATGCTGATGACAAATAGTTACCAATTATTTTTCGTGTGATCACAAAAGCTGCAGGAGGAACTGCCATTCACATAACACTCTTTCCTGTTTATCACCATGAAAACTTCATCCATCTGCAGTCATCTGTGGTTCAGTGACAAAACCACTGTCTCTCTCTTCAAATGATACTCAAACATAACCAAGATTAGGAGACCCCAGATGAGGTTACTCACAGGTCTTCCTCCCACACTTGTTTCCCAAAAGTCTCACCGGAGGTTGCACCATAACAGAGTAGGCTGTGCCCCTAGGAGGGGCAGGAGAGGCTTCATCTCACTGTGCCCCTCTTTTCAGTAGTTTTTATATTGGTCATCAAATGACTTTTCTCTAAGCCTTAAAAATTACATGGAAGAGGGAGGACACGAGACCTTAGACAGTAATGCAAGAGTAAGAATTTATAAACTGATAAGCAACAACCAATTGAAGGCTGGAAATTGGAACTCATGAGAAGATGGAAAATGGTAGACACAGAGTAGAGTCAGGGGAAGCACAGTGAGGAAGAGCTGCTGGAAGCAGGATGTGGTCAGAGCCCAGCAGTTTTCTGTCAGGACAGATGGGTGCTGCCATGTCCAGCCAGACTGGCCTTGACAGCAACTCTCCTCCTGCCTCAAATGCCTCATCAGTTAAACAAATGTTTAAAGGCTAGATCAGGAAGGAATGACAAACTATGGAACTGCTGTGCAATTTGGGGTTTTTTCCTCTTTTTACACAATTTTAATTTGCTGAAGTCATTAGTTAGCAGTCACTGATTTAGTAAAGAGGCTCTCCAGAGTATGCTTGTATGTCTAATTTACGGCATGTGTTTTAGTGAAAAATTTAAGGATGAAATGAGTTATTAATTGACACACACTCTGACATTTAGATCAATAGAAATGCATTTCCAAGGAAGCACATTCCTTTAATGCCCAATGATGGCATTATGGACAGAGATACTGCATTGCTATGTTTCTGTTAAATGACATAAGCCATCATTTTAAATCATGATGTTGATTTATTTTGCTTTCTTGCTTTTTGAATATTTGATGACCCTGGTATATGTCAAAAAAGAAATTTTATGAGATGGCTTTTTTATATTCACTTTGCATTTGCTTGGATGCTTTGAAGCTTCACAAATATATTTCAAGTGTCAAAGGCTTTAAGATACAGGATAGTGGTCCTGCTGGTTTTAAAATACACAGCTAGATATTTTGCGACCAGAGGATAGAAGACCACTGGAATACTCAGGTTCCAAAAATCAGAATATCCTTACAAAAATATGCCTTGGAGATACATACTGGTTTTTACTAGAGCAAAACTAAAAATACACAGCATCCCAATGAGGACAACTAACAAATACTGACAAGGCTTGGCCTTGTCTGAAGAAAAAACATGTAGTGATTCATTTCTGCAGGAAACCCTTCTCTGTGTTTTAACAGTATGTGAACACTAATAAGATTGAACATCCCCTGCTTGTGTGGAGAGCTGCTCAGTAAAAAAAGAAGTTTTGATTTTCCTTTCTTGCAAAAATGCAAGAATGGTTTAAAATCTAAAATACAGTTTTAAAAAGTCAGTCTTTTCCTGAATATTGCATAGTTTTGAAAGGGGCAGAAGAAGAATGTCAAGAAGAAACATTTGTAATTTTGGATTTGCTAGTAGAAGAAATACCGTTTTTTCTCATAGTCAAATTTTTATCTAACTTGCCTAAGGATGGAGTGACCCACCATCATTTATTTTCTTTCCAGACTATTAAAAAGTACAATAGATACAAAATCATGATTGCAAGCTATGCACATCTGTTAAATTAACTAAACAAAACACAAACTGAGCAGGGTTGAAAGTGTCTATAACATCAGTGAGCCTGAGGCTCAATGAGTCTGTGTGAACAAAACTGCAGTGTTGATCTCCCAGAGTTATAATGTCTTTTACTTCACCCTTGATCTGAATAAAGGCACTTAATTACTCATGGGGGGCTTTTTTGGTTCCAAATAAAATTCTATTTTGCTACTATTCTTTATCTTTGTTCTAAACCCATATTTAAAATTAATTTATAAAACCATAAACCCTCTAGCTAATCTTAAAAGATTGGAAATTATTCAAGAGATTGAAATGGACACTGCTTGAAAAAAAAGTCTTTATTGTTTGTAATAAACAAGATTTGCAACAATAACTGTTTATTTTTAAGGTGGAATTTTGGAGCTCTCCTTGAGACCTTTTAGAGATCCAGGACACACATGGGGCTGGCTGTGATATGGCTTGAATTCATACAAAGATTTTCTTCAGATATTTTATACATTATGAATCTTTTGATCAACTGGGAAAACAAGAAAAAGATGTTTGTTTGAAGTCACAGTTGCCCAAGACAGCTAATTAGAATGGGAATACATAGATGTGAGTGGAAGTGGGTATTTGCTATTTTCTTCCATCATGTAGATGAGAGCTGAGCTGAAGAGATTTAAAAATATTTGTAGTAGTAGAAGTAACCTGAAATGCAGCTATGTTAGAAGCAGAATGCTAATAGAGTGGAAACATAGCTGGGATGATTCCCGGGTACTGAGGTAAGCTGGAAGTGTTCACATCCAGCCTACTATTCCGACTGAGCCTGCCACAGCATGGAATTACTTACTGTTCGTTTGCTTAATTAGTTCCAGTGTAAGTTCTACATTGTACTTCCCCTTGTTTATTTAAAATGATTCATTCTTATTTTAAAGGTTTATGGACAGGGGTATTATGCAAAAGATGTGCTCCAGTATTTCAAGTGGTAAAACCAGACTATTGACGAGGAGAATTAGAAGAAGAAAGATTGGATGTGAATAAAACTCAGTTGTCTGAAAAACAGTGTGAAAAAATGTAATCTTGACCTTGTTCAGTTGTGTTTCATTGCTATTGTATCAAAAACCTTAAATTTGCTTGAAGTTATAGTACTATGAAAAGTGAGCTGAACAAAAATTTGGCCAAAGAAAGATGAAGTGTAAAAACTGAGGTTAGCTTGACATGTCTCATTTTACTTGTACTGCTGAAAAAAATAACAGCCTTGTAAGGTTTTGCTTTTTCATGTGCCTTTCATGTTAAGTCCACAACAATGGAGGTATCGTAAATGTTTCACAATCCTGTCCTTGAATATTAACATTTACATAGGAAAATGGGAAAATTCCCATTCTCCGTGCTTCAGCTTCTGTGATGGAACAAGGTTATGATGAGCAACTTCAGAGATTAAATCCTGAAAAAAAGATTATTTCTTTGAATTACTATTACACCTACTAATACCAATCCAGACCCCTGAGTGATAGATGCTAAAAAGACACTCCTTGCCTTCAGAAACTTAAAATATGGATTTTGACCAGATACAAAAGGACGAAGTAAATCAAAGAGAAAATTGAAAAGCAAGTATCGGAGAAGCAAGTAAATCACCTTACAAGGGATATGTGTCACTTTTTACAATTCACTTAACCATATCCATATTAAAGGAGTTCTTTTCACAAACGTTTTTTATTAAGGAAAGGATAACATACATTTCACGGTAAAAATTTCTTCACAAATTCTACTTGTCCATGGAGTACTAATCATATTGTTGTTGGTGGTTTTTGTTGATCCCTAATTATATTTTTGATGCTATTGTTGTTATAATTGTTATTGTTAACATTAATATCAATATCATCTATTTTATAGCCCCCTTTGTGTTTGGCCATGTGTTGGCATCTAAGCAGTACCTGAAACACTTGGTGTTCAAAGTATTCTTAGCTTTTTGCTGGCTCAAGATGAGAAGCTGATCCAGCTCAGTAATGGGATAGTAAATACCAACTTCTATCTCTCTCTGGCTTTCAGATATTCAGCTCTCTGTGAGCTAAAACTCTGTGCTGCTTTTAAATAAATTGTTTTTCCAAAATAATTTGTGGCTTTCTGAAGTTAAGCAAAATCTTTTCTAAGATTTATTCTGTTGAAGTAAAAATGTAAAGAAACCTGAAGTTCTTTCTAAACCATGTAGTCAGTCTCACTTTTGAGGAAGAATAAACAACATTAAAAACTCTCTTAGCATGTTGGCAGTTTATTCATAAGAAAAAAATAATAAATCTACTTCCACCCACAAAGTAAAACAAGCAAATGTAACGCAGTTTCCAATGCTTGCTACTAGAGACCTGTGTCTCAGTGTTCCATCTTGTTAATGTATATGGGTATTTTAATTGTTCAGAAGAAATGAAGGGGAACTAGTTACCAGAAGAGATGTCTCTTTCATTGCTCCTCTAATTTTTCAGAAGCTTTATATATGATTACAGATTGTTGATGCAGTGATTACTGTGAAACAAAAGAAGCTTGATTGCTGTACTATTATACATTGAATGAGGGGGAAATAATTTGCCATGATTGAATTTACTAATAAATATTTAATGGATTATTCTGTCCTGACATATTTAAACAATACACTGTGCAGGGGGTGGTAAGTATTAAGCAGAGCAATTTCAAACTTTATGCTATTTTTTTTATTTAATTGGACATCAGTCTCATATAATAAATTCTTTACTTGGAATAAACATGCCTCCTTGTACTCCAGCTCATACATTATGATTCATGGATTTTCAGTCTCAGTGTTTATTTTATTTTAGCATCATGTGAGCTGTAAGTTAGTCTCTGCATTTATAGAAAGCTAAACACAAATAAATTAACTTAATTTTAAATTTAACTGGTTTCTTTTTTATCTTGTTAATATTATATCTCTGAAAGAAATATTTTCATATAAAAGAAGTGGAAAAATAAACATATAGTACTAAAGATTTAGTTTATAATAGTTCCTCACCATATGTTTTTCTCTCTGACTTCACATTAAATGTCAGAAAAGTTAAGTGTTATGTTATGGCATTTTTGATTTAGATTATTAACTTTCAGAACAGTAAGCAGGCCCAAGTTTTGGTGCTTTTTGTAATGCATAGGAAGATGTGGTCTTTCATCTGGCAGTCCAAGACTGGCCTAAATTAAAAATAATCTTCCTAGAGCAGGAATGGATGAAGTCTATTGGCATGTATGGTCTCCTGCTCCTACCAGGCTTCTGTATGAAGGATAACGTGGCGTTCCCTTCACCTATTCGTGCTCAAAGGTCCTCTCTATATTCAGACAAGGGGCCAAGCACTGCCTTTCCATGAAGAAACTGGTGAAATTCTCTCTATTTGCAGTGATTCAATAAATTAAGAGGGGGAGATTCTGATTTGTTTTCTGTGGCAGTTTACATGGCTCCAAGTCTGTTTCCCCAGCAACAGGCTGAGAAAGTACCTGTACATCTCTAATTGCCTTCAGGCCCTTAGGTAAAAAAGAGTGAAAGATCCATTGTGCTGTAAAAAGCAGAAAACCAGTTTGGGTCTGCAATCCAGTAATGAAGGGTCTGCCTCAGAAGTGTGTTTTTGATGCCTTGGGCTGCAAGGGAATTGAAGCTGTGGTGAAAGCTTGATTATTTCTTCATGTCGACATCATGGTCATCAAAAGTTCATTGGGCATAGACTTTTGAGGGATTGTCTGTCTCAGAAATAATACTATTTTTAAAATATTTTGCTTGTGATTCTGAAATTTCTAGCAAACAGTAACTAATTCAAACTCTTCCATTTACTCTGGGTTAACTTGAGAGGTGGTAATCTTTCCCACATGAGCATTCATTTCTGAATAAATGTTGCCGCCACTGTTGGAGGGACACCCAGAAGCTGAAATAATCACCTCAAAGGTGAAAGTGTCTCTGCATTTCCTCCTTTCTCTGGAAAGTGAGAAAAGAAGAATCAAGATCCATTTTTCTTATTCTCCCTGTATGAAAAGCTAAAGTCATGTCTTCTGCCACAGACTTTCTTATCCAAAACTCTGTCAGTTTATGTGCAGTGAGTCAGAAGAAGTTTATTGATTCCCATAATTTAAAATCTTAATCCCATCAAAATCAAATCCTTACATGTATACATGATTTCGACTCATAATATTTTAATGTAAATTGAGTAAACTGAAAGCTAAGAGGTAAAAGGAAACACTTGTGTTTCATTTTACTTGGAAATTTTTAATATTTAAGACTGATGTATTTTCTATTTTCAGCATTGCTAACATTTCCCAAATTAGTAAATTCTTCGTAAACAATCTTCTTAAAACTAGGAAAAAAAAAAAATGTAGCTTACTTTTGGAAAAGATGTCACCATGCAGATCTACTTTCCCTTTTCATTCTGCTTAAGGTGATTTTCTGTAGAATTGTTTTTACAAGATCTTATGCTAAAATAGGTAGAACATGGAATATATTTTCTGCATTTCCTGACCTTTATGCCTCACAGAGATTGCAGTCTGCTTGATATTTAAAATAATGTCTTGACACCAACTACATCATTATTTCCAATGAGGTAAGTCAGTAGCATCAGCACTGTTTATTTTATTTCTGTCCTTTCAGCAGCAGAGTTCAGCTGGTTACCAGTGACCTGTGCTGTTCTGTATTCATGCCAGCTGAATATCTACAACCCAAATCCCTCTTGTTAGCTTGTCTTTACATTCCAGTGTTTAAAATTAGCACCTAAACACAATTCTGTGAGGTTTTATGGGAAGCAGCTTCAGATAAATAAACATCTTGTGCTGTGCATGCTGGGCACAGGCTGGATGAAGCAATTATCTTGGGAAGTCGTCTTTGTTGTTTATTCAAAACAGAGTTCTTCACACTTCGTTGTTAATCTACTGTTAGAGTCTAACAAAGTCTGTGTAAAGTAGTGGTATCTTGCTCATAAATATCTTATTACTTATGTAACAAAAGATTCCTGCTTAACAATTTAATCAGCCTGTTCTCACTGTTCTTGTATATGTGCTCCTTAGCAAGAGCACATGCTACTACAGTAGCAAGTCAGATTTTATTAGACAATGGAACCTTGAAAGGAGAAAAACTCTTAGAAATAAAGAGGGTAAATTCACAATGACAGCAATGTAGATCAACATATATGATATCTGACATTCATGGGAAAGATCCATGGGAAGGAAGAGTTTTGAAAAGGCCATAAGTCATTTCCATGAATTTAAAATATTCTCTTCTATAACCTGCTAAAAATGCAAACTTTTATTCTACTCTCTTATAAGTTATGTTGTGTTTTTTTAAGTTAAGGTGACACTGCAGAAACTCAAAAAATAATATAATATTATTAAAACCCAATACATTATATACCAAATATTGTTAAGAATTTAGAAAGATAGCTTAATTGCACTAAATGTGAATTCATTTCAATGTCATGTTTTAAAGATATTTATATAGTCAAATTTTGACACAAATCTTCAAAACTATGAAATAAATAAGGCAATTTATAGAACGAATGATTTTGAAGCCTTTGTAGTTTCTCTAAGTATCACTTCAAGCTAAGAGTCAAACTAACAAATTTTTTCCCTAAATTAATTCTAAAATGCTTTATAGAAGAGTCATCTCCAAAATTTTTTAGATTTCAAGCTAATTTTTACTTCTTTGTTTGTTTTTAATATTCAGGGTTCTACATTGCCAACATCAGAGTGTTTCCTGTTGCACAGTGCTAAAATTACTAATGGGATTAGTTTTCCCAATCTTAGTGTTGAGATTCAAGTTCGTAAGTTACTTTTAATCTGTTAGTTTAGTAACTGGCACAATATGGAACTTATTTTAGTTACACAGAGATGATAGGCAATGAAAGATTGTCTCACAACTCAGCAAGATTTCTTTGCTAAGCTTAGAGAATTAGCTGTCCTGGTTTGCTCATCCTAATGTTCTCTGTGTGATCCAGAGAAATAACATCTGCAGTTTAGATGGTTTTAAAATGTTAAGAGAACAATACACTGAACTTCTTATTATTTACAGGTTTAAATAACACTACTCTTTACCAATGCAGCTCTCTGTTTATTCTATTGTTAGTCATATTGGTTAAGGGCTTAAATCAATCAACCAAACCTGGGAATTCAGAACTATTTTAAAAGCTTTGACATGTCCTGCCTCCAGCTGATGTTCCAGGAGGGCACAGTAGAACCTGTCATATCTGGCATTCCCACATGAGCATTCTGTATTGTCTAAGGAATCACACTTTATAATTAACTATAATGAGAGCTGACATATACATCACACATGGGAATCCATATGTAGATGGCACCATATAAGTGTGCTGAATCCTATCTTCGATAATACTTTTCAAATATGGAAATGGAAAATGCTGAAATCAATTTGTTTTCCACGTCCTCACTCAAGAAGGCAAGAAGTATTGCTGGTACTCAAACTGCAGCAAGCCAAATTCAAATTTAGACAAGAAGAAATACTGCCTGATGAAATGGATATTTAATGACTGGAATAGATTGTATTAAAAGTTTAAGGAGTCTGCCTCCTTGGAAACCTTTACGAACAGGTGAGACAAACATTTCTCAGGAATGACAGATATGAAGGTAATCTAGCCTTTACATCAGATTTAGATGAGATGATTCCTTCAAAAGACATGGGCTAGATGTCACAGATACTGATTCAAATATAAATGTATGTCTCACAATAATTTTGCCCCCTCTTTCTACTAATTTACCTGTCCCTGGTGACCTAAAATGAGTTTCTTCTGCCTCCACATTTGAGATGTATGTTCTATACTACATCTCTGTTCCTGTTTCATTAGTTAACCTGCCATGACTCTCAAATGTAGCTGTCTGAAAGTTAATTGTCTACAGTATGCAGTCATCAGTAATCAGTCAACAGTGCTATTATTTTAGCTGTGTCTCAAAAACATTGTTTAAACAAGCTTTGAAAAGATAAAGCCTTAAAATGGCTAGGAAGTGTCTACTCCATGTAGCACTACTCCAAATGCAGCTATCTTTTATGGCAAATCTGTATGCAAAGGTTGTTTAAAAACATGGTTTAGAATTAACTTGTAAGGGTGACATGGGTAGCTTTTCATTATCTAATTGAAAATAATATCTAAAATAGTTCTATCATTCTCAATTTTGATGGGTTAAAAACTAGTCTTTTCATTTAGAAACTGTAAAATAATGACTGTGCCGATGGATACACATTCTGTGTTAACTCTGCTGTCCCTGACCAACAGCAAACAGCTGGAAGCAGAGTTGGCTGGTGGAAGTGCATGATAAGGCAACATGCACTGCCCTGAGAGGAGCTCAGGGAGAAAAGATCTACATAATCTGCAGCCTCTCTCATAAACTCTGCCTTGTCACCAGATCAAATGCCAAGAAAGATGGGGAAGTAACCTGGTCTGTGGAGCTTTGTCAGGTGTTTCCAAGGCAAATGTGACACTCGAGTGATCTCTGAGCAATGCTCAAAAGTTTCTGAAAACAAACCCAAACACATTTAGTTCCTGTATTCTTTAAAATACATAAACGAGGTCTTGTTACATCTGACCTTCTGCAAAAATATTTACTAGAATTGAATTAAATTTTCTGATGTGAAAGAATTTTAAAAATTTCCAAATCCAAGAGATTGTTATACACTTTGATTCAGTCTAGCTGTTAAAAACATGTTATATCAAACTCTTCTGTAGTTTTCAGACAACAGATTTTTCCACATTGATATTTTAAGATTAACACAGTGGAAATTAGGGTATAATTTAAAATACATTTATGTGTAGGGTAATGAAGACTAGACAATATCAGTAATAATCCATGTCCATTTTGCAAGAGAGAAAGGGCTTATGGTCTTCATCAACTTCAGTCTAAACTATCTACAGCAAGTAGTGAAACTGTTGGCCAGTGTCACTGAACGCCATTTTTGATTGGCTTTGAAAAGTTATGGCAACTGGGGAGGGTTCCCAAAGACTGGAAAAAAATAAACATCCCGCCTGCATTCAACAAGGGCAATAAGGAAGACAGGAAAACTATGGGCTTGTCAGCCTACCATGATACTGGGGATGATGGTGGAATGAATAATTTTGAATACAATTCCGAAATGTATAAAGGGGAAGTGATGACTGGGAGTAGTCAGGGTAGTTTCACAAAGGGAAAATCACACCTCACCGTTGTTTGGACTTGATGATCTTATAGGTTTTTCCCAACTTAAAAGAATCTATGATTCTATGACAAACCTTAGAATTTTCTTCAATAAAAGACTGGCTTGGTGGGTAAAGGAAGAGCAGTGGATATTGTTTTTCTTGACTTTAGTAAGGCTTTCAACACTGTCACCAATAATGTCTTTATTGACAAACTTTAATGAAGTGCAGAGTTGGTAGATGAACAATGCAGCGGACTGAAAAATGTCTGAACAGCTGGGTCTAGAGGGTTGATCAGAGGTATGAAGTCCACCTGGATGCCAGGCACTAGTGGAATATTCCAAGGTCAATACTGGGGGCCAGCACTGGTTTACGTCTTCATTAATGACTTGGATGGTGAAGCTGAGTGCAGGTTTGCAGGCTATACCAAAGGGGATAAAATGGATGATAGACCAAGTGGCTGTGCTGCCATTCAGAGGGACATTGACAAGCTGTGGAAATGGGCTGACAGGACTCTCATTAAGCTCAGCAAAGGAAAATACAAAAGTCCTTCTTCACCTTGGGAAGAATAGTCCCATGCAGCAGGATAGGCTATGGGCTGACTGGTTGGAAAGCAACTTTACAGAAAACAATTTGAGATTCCTGTTGGACATTAAAAACATATGAAAAAGCTTCTTACTGTAAGTGTGGTCAAATCTTCAAATGGGTTACCCAGAAATGTTGTGAAGTCTCAAGCCTTGGAAACATTCAAAACCAGTAAGACACAGCCATAAACAAACTGCTTTAGGTGGTCCTGCTCTGAGCAGAGGCTTGGGCTGGATGACCTCTTGAAATACCCTCCAGCCACAACTATTCTGTGATTCTGTGAAATGGCACAAAGCAGTGATTTAGTGATACTTAAATAAGTGTTGTAAAGTAAGACACAGTGAAAAAGAACATGTAATAATCACCTTGACAGCTAATAATTTTGGTTTATACACCAACAGTCATATAATGCAGGGGTTTGGTTTTGTCTACTTTATTCAAAGAATTTGACAATAAAATAGAACTTTTGGAGTATTTTCTTTACTTTAAAGTATGTAACTGTAAAGCAGGATAGAGACTGAACAGTGAAGATTCTTGTTAACAAAGACAGAAAAAATATTTTAGTCTCTAACATTCCTTGGCACTGAACACAATGGTGATTCTCCTGTTCAGAGAAAGCTTTTTAAATATGATGCCTGATGCTGAACTTCTGACCTCTAAACTTCACAATTCAGGATAAGGTGTCCAAGTTCACTTCAGCAATGTTATCCTTTCCAGAGATTC
Source organism: Monarcha castaneiventris obscurior (assembly GCA_026261815.1). NCBI lineage: Eukaryota > Metazoa > Chordata > Aves > Passeriformes > Monarchidae > Monarcha > Monarcha castaneiventris. Next base: position 8,639,997 of record JAMPIT010000230.1, on the reverse strand, counting down.
TCTTGAGAATTGCCATGGTAACTCAGGAATAATTGTGTGAATGCAACTTTAGATGGATTCCTCACAGATGTTTCTAAGGGCACTGATGCGTAATGGGTACTAGTGATCTCACCAAAAGCAGAATCCATCACTGCTTGCACACACAAGCTGTCTGAGAATCCCAGCATCATCTGGGATATCACAAAAGTCAACCCTTCCTTGTTGGTAGGTTCATTCTGGATCTGCATTATGTGGCTTCATAAAATTAACTACATCTGGAAAAATCTCATTCAGTTGTCTTATTCCATACTGGGAGAATGAATATTAAATGACTACACACAATATACTGAATACTTCCACATGCAACATTAAGGGCATGAGAATGTCTTTTGCTTTCTGCGGTAAATGAGAGAATCACGAAGTCAGAAGATTTTATCCAAAGTTTAGAGCGGGGCACTGTAACGATAATCAAACAGGCAAGTCTGTTCTGTGACTTTCCTACATGGAAGTCCATTTATTTAATACTTTATGTCCGGGAAGGTCTGATCTGAAAAAATATACTCAGTCTGTTATGGATAGTAGAACTAAACTGTAAAAAAAGTGGATTTTGAAAGAAAATCTGTTATATTTTAATGAATATCAAATTGGGACAAATAGTGCTGGAATTTAGAACTTCGGGTAATAAAAGAGAACCACAGAATCATGGAAAGGTTTGGGTTGGGAAGGCCTTAAAGATTATCTTATTCCAATCCCCATGCCATGGGCAGAAACATGTTCAACTAGATCAGGTTGCTAAAAGCCCTAGCCTTGCACTAGCAGCTATGTGGAACCACAGCTTCCCTGTTGAACCTGTTCTAGTGTCACGAAAACTCTCCTAACATATATATATATATATTTCCAGCAAAAAATCACTGCATGACTAATAGCTAATTTTATTCATCTTTACAAAAAAAGGTACAGTAATCTGGAATTGCTGATTAACTAGGACCAGGGATTATGTGTTCAATAATCCTTACATAGGGGGCTTTTCTGTATTTCATCCATGTCCCATTGCAGTCCATGGCTGTCCCTCCTTCTGGTTTAGAAAGGGTTCTCACCTGTTTGAGTCCTTACTAATAGACTGTGTTTATTTTAATTTCTGTTAATCTTTCCTGTATTTCCAGTCATTCTTCTACTGTGCATTGATAAAATAGTTAACTTTTCCTTTTACTTTCACAATGCCAGAAAATTAATGTGCCTTACGTGTTGGAAAATATCTACAGATAATCCTTTCTAAATGAGACCAAGACTCTTTAACTGTTGTCATTTTTATGGTTTGGGTTTTTTTTTTTCATGTATAGGCCACTGTCTATGTTAAGGTTCATCAATCTGGATTGTTTTGATAGAACACTTTGTTATGGCATGTTTCATAATTTGCAATGCAATTGGTCTTTAATCAATAGACCTACCTTCATACAAGTATTTCTGAAGGAATATGTTCAGAAAAATTGAAGATTCAAAGTTAAGAAGGTACCTAATCTGTAAAGTATGGTCTTAGAACACTCATATCTGATGATACAGTTATCTGTTCCATTATTATTGCATTATTCATAATATTAAAGTAATATATTTTATTATATTACCATTTGTGAACACTTGTTGATTGAGTCGTTTTTTTATATCCAAGTGAGTACAAAAACATGAGCTTACATTAAAAAAATCTTTATATAAAATATGTAAAGATAAAAGTCTTCCAAGTATCCATTATTGTTTTAGGACAGTAGTAGTATACAAAGTGTATCTACTTGTAGCATTATATTCTGTCTGCCTTTCTGTACTTTGAGTTTTTCCACAAGAGTTACTTTAGTGCTCAGCTTCTTCAAGAAGAATAGGTTGCAATAGGCTACTCACATAGGCATAGTGCTGCAGGATGGCAGCCTTAGTCTGCTAATCTTTTCCTGATCCTTTATATCCTATTACTAGTATTTACAAAAAAAAAAAAGCCCATACAGACATGTAAGAAGTAGTACTTCTTTCTTTTTTTTAAAGCCACTTACACTTTACACTTTAAAAAATTGTAAATAGCTTTATTTCCTGTTAATGGAGTAATTTATATAGTACCTACTATCTACATTGACAGCACTTTTTATCCACTAGCAAATGTGAGGCATTTACTGAATCAATTACTTGAGTTATGAAGAGGAGCACAAAGCCTCATTGCCACTCCATTCTTCTCAATAACAAAGGAGAAAACACATTAAAAACTAGCATTGATGGGTTGTTGTGAGATTCAGTCAATGAGCACTCCCAGAGTTGAAATTAAAAGGCAGTTAGGAGAAAATTGTTTTTTCTGGTCATCAGTCACAATGTGAAAGGCCTTTTTCACAATGATTAATTAAAAGCTGAAAAAAGACTGAGCTTTAATAAAGTGTCTCGATGGCTTTTTGGTAGCATCATGAGTTAATGGACAGTGGCTTGCCTTGACTAAGTGTTATTGCTCTAGTCCATAATTTCATCTTGAAAATGGGCAAGGGAGTGAATCTTCCTCTTAGTAATTGAGTATTGATTTGAAAATAAATGGCACTGAAACTCCCACTGAACTGTCAGGATATATTCTGGACAGCACTGACAAGAAATGGCTTTTGGTTGCTGTGAAAGTTATGGATCAGCTTGATACTTAAATACATAGAGCTCCACTGCAATCTATCTTCTGATTTATCAAGATTCAGATAGTCAATACATGACATTGCAGAGGAAATAACATTTATGTGCCTGAAGCAAGAATAGGGAAACATTATCACCTTCTTTTTTAAATGTTTCCTTCAATTTGTGAAGCTATTTAAAAAAACAACAGAAAAACTTTGGTTGATGCCTTAAATAAATACTCTCACTTGCAGAAATTAAGCTTGAAACTATTTTAAATTTGCTTACAATTAAGGTCATTAATTTAGCATATGCGCATTGTCTTAAAATAACTTGGTGGTATTCAAGTGGAGGCAATATGGTCTGTGTAAGCTGGGAGGTTACAAAAGTCACCACCTTTAAGGTTTCAAGTACTGTACTCTGCTGGCTTTATTTAAATATAACCTGCACGGTAAGTCTTAAAACCTTCACTAATGATACAAAATAGACATTGGACATAAAACTAAAATACTATAATGAAAAATTACAGAGAGAAAACAGAATTCAGCCAGATATTTTAACCTAAAAAAAAAACAACCAGTTTTAAGGGTGTTGATGTGCCAAACTACCATAGAAATTAACAGGTGTTAAGCATTTTATATACTAGAGGCAGAGGGGTCTTTACTTTCTTCCGAAGTAGCTCTAGGTTTTGGATGGCAATATCTTTGCATTAGTTATGAGATCACCAAAGTATATTAAAGAGTTAGGTCCCAGGTTCCTCAAAAGAGAGTGAAAGGAGCTTCAGACACAGGTGCTGCATGGGGAATCACCTAAACACAGCCAGCAGGAAACAAGAAGCACAACCATGTCTTCACAGTTTTCACCCGGGAGAAAATTGTCTTTTTTCCCTTAAAAAAAGAAATTATAAGATGTCATTACTTTTGCAGCAAAGCTTGGTGTCACTTGCATCTACACGAAAGATTTGTATTAAAAAATTTTATGACTGCTATGCATGTCAGCTCTCATTTTCTAGGTCCTCATCTTTCTAAAAGTTCAAATGCCAGAGTCCTTCAGGACCTCTTGATCCCCACTCAATTTTTTGAGAAAAAACTTCATGGGGTGTTTGCGTGCTTGCACACATCCATGTTCATAAATGATGACCAGATAGCAGGGTCAGGAAAGACAGAAAGGCAAATACACCACAGCACATTGTTTATGAATCTTACTTGGGGTGATTAGAATGTCCAAACAAGCGAAATGAGTTTCCACTTTGGAACAAGGTTGAGCTCTGAGATTGCTTCATTTTTGCTGTGATGTTACAATGGTAGTTCCTGTATGGGGGAAGGAAGTTGCTCTCCCTTTTCTGGTTAATCCTCAGGGGTTACACAGGGAACAGTGAGTATGTGGCACTTCCAGAAATTTTGTCAGCCTGCTCTACTAATTGTGGTTGCTGTCACTACAATTAAAAGGGTGCCTGGAAAGACATTGTTTTCACAAGGACTTCACAGCTTTTCCTATTCAATAGTCGAACATCTTAAAGAGGTTTTGAAGTCAACTATTTCCATTCACCTGCACAAGAGAAAGAAAACAACCCTGTATTCATAACAAACCCTGCTTTCAAGGGCATACATTTGCAATTGATGTTTTCCAGTATTGTCTGTTCCCAGTGCAGCAGACAATCCAACAGGACACAGAAATCACTGCAAGGCTGGTTCCAGTTCCTGAGTAAAGAGCAAACAGAGAAACAGAAATTGCATTCAGTGCTACCTTACGAACAGATGGTACTTTCTTTCAGAGCTTCAGACTTTCCTTTTTTTTTTTTTTTTGTCCACCTAGTCTAGAAGATTCTAGAGTCTACAACAGGAATGACTTTTACTCTCACTGGAGGAATTGAAACCAATAGCTCTGGCTTCTCAAAAGTGTGTCACCCTCTAAACTGTCGTTTTGTTAGTAAAAAAGAAGAAAAGGAAATAGGAAAGTTCACACTAGAATCATCCCATTGCTGTTCTATCACTGTGAAGAGAGAATTTAAAATTCCTAGGGCTGGAAATCTACAAAATACATACAAAAAGGATCATTATTCTTTCACAGAACTAGAACTTGAAATGAAATTTTTCAAGCAATGGTGAAATTAAGTATGTGCAGAAGAAAAGGGAAATATATTTTTCAGTTAGCTGTCTTCAGAATGCAGAATATATCAAAAGGAGAAAATATTTTTTTGAAACAATGCTTTTTTTTCTTTTGCTGTTTTGGTTTTGTTACTTTGCTTTATTTCAGCTATGTGTTTTAGGGACTATTCCTCGTATATGAAGAAGCAGAAAAAGTGGACTTATTTAGGAGACACGACCACATGACTCCAGCTACAGATGATGTCAAGTTCAGCTTTACAGGGGAACGTATCTGTACTGCCACCACAAGCATCACAACAACTGCTGACTCAAGAACACTTAGATATGTTCTCTTGATGACAGTGGCCATAATGCCACTCTGAATATGATTCACTGAATATGATTTGAACTTGTCTTCATGCAAACTGCAGATTCCTTTTGCTAAAGATGGTATATTTTGGCAGAATAGCTGTCAATTTACCAGCTGGATGGTCAGATACATCCAACAGACTTCACTTGGTACCTGTGTGGGTGCATTGAATATCTGAATCCTTCTTTGACAGAGATGTCCATTTTACTTGAATGCAGAACAATTAAATTTTCTTCATCAAAATATAAATTTTATAAAATATAACTTATAAAACACTTGAACACATGAAGTGTTCAAGACCGGACTGAGTGAGGCTTTCAGCAAACTGATCTAATGAAGGTGTTTCCATTCTTGGGATGATTTTTAAAGTCTCTTTTGACCCAAGACATTCTATAAGTCTGTGTTTCTGTGACTTAACCAAAATACATTTAAAAAGTTTCATATATCTTACTTTTGTTAGAAACATAAGACACTATAGAACGTTAGTGTGTAATAGACTAGTGCTATATGAAAAACTATGGGAGTTTTACTTCTGGAATTGTTACATCATATTGTTTCACCCATCAGTTTCTGAGAAGCATGATATTTTGTAATGTTTATAATGCCTATAGCTGTCTCTTTGACAATGCATCACAAAATACTTTAAATGGGAACAAATTTAAAAAGAAAGTGCTGCAAGTGTTTTTTAAAATCATCTTCTTAATGAACAGCTGGCATATGTAATTTTGCAGTGCCTCAAAGTGACAGCTAACAGTTGTCAGTCTGTAAAAAAACCCCAAAACCCTAGAAAGAAAATGCAGTTGTTTTGTTCATTAATCACTGAGATTATCAGTTGAGGAAATATCTCATATTAGATGAAATGTCTTTATTTTTTCTTAATCCTTTTTCATACTTATAAAATTCGTATTTAAGCAATTGAATTCTCATGGTCTTAGACAGAATCTGACAGTTATAATTAAAAAAGAAGAAATTGTATGGTGAGTGAAGCAATGCTTTTGTAAATCTCCTCTTGCTTAAAACTATTTGTTTCAAGATATATATTTTCATGTAAAGACAAATTCCTTTTACTGTTGCTTTATGACTGTTTTTATGGAGCTAATTTTTCTGAAAGATTGAATATTGGCAGTAAAATATTCAGGATTTGTGACAGAAACACCCTGACTATATGAAATACACATTTTGTCAGTCATAAAACCCTCTCAATAAAACTTCAGCTAAATTTTTTAGCAACACAGTTCTTGGAGCCAGAGATGAATTAATGCATGCATTTTGTGAAGCAGAAATAGTATTACTGCTTCATCAATACCAATCATACTAGTAATAATTTTGAAATTTCCTTTAAGCTGAGTAATTTTTTTGTGTTTGTAGAGAAATATAAACCCAAGGGTCAGGTTGCTTCCACGAAGAAAGGAGGCTTGGGAAAAATACAAGGACATCCAAAATGTTCCTTCAAGAGTTTGCTTCTTGCTAATGCCAGAAAAGGAGAAAATAGAGCAGCCTGCAGCCTGATACAGCATGGGAGACACTGGAGTCTTTGGGGCACCATAGCCAGAAAAAACTTTAACCAGGTCTTGCACGTTCCCTAGCCTGACAAGATCTTCCTCTCTTCCAGATCTGCCCAGACACATGTGAATGGGACAGACAAATATTTTTCATGCCATTCACTTTTCACACTTAATTTTTGTCTCCTTGCTTTAATGTTCTTTTGCCCACACATTCTGTAGGCAGCAGCTTTTCAAAAAATTGCAGTGAATTCAGTCAACCTGAAACTCATCCCACCTCTGCTGTCTGGACAGCACCTGTGGCTTTGAGTGTCTGTGTTGAGAGGAAAAAATATTCAGGAGGGTTAGCTAAAGGATTTTATAATGTATACAAGTATATCACACATACTATAAATACACAGAAATCTCTGCTTTTTTGATCATTGATGATTTTTAACTAATGCAGGAGCCTCAAAGAACATTAATTTCATTAATTACACAATTATCTTGTGTATTGCCACAGGAAACAACACTGCTTCTGATATTAAAACTTACATGGAAACACACTGATTTTTTTAAAGCAGGACAAGGCCTGTAAGTGATATCTTTTATAGACCAAGCAATTTAATTGGAAAGAAAACAGACAATGTTTTGGACACAAAAGCCTCCTTCAAGTCTGAAATAGAAGCAGCAAACTTCAAGCAAAATACTTCTGAGTTTTAGAGCTTAAGAAAGAATTTTGGCAATATTTGCAAAAATGGGTAAAGTACTGATAAGGTTGAGAAGTGGATGCTGATGTGTAAATGTACTCAGCCAGGAAGTGAAACAGCAGAAAAAACAACCTGTGATGACCTGAAAATGATGGTACCTGAAGTAAGTACATTAAAGCATGACAACAACAGCAGTTTAAATGAAGGCAAGACCAAATAAATCTGGTTTTAACTCTTTACAGTTTCTTTCATTTCTCCATGCTTCTGCCTCCTTCCTAGCAACACCATGGTCATCAATGTGGAGTCAGGGTCAGTGAGCAAAGGTTTCTGATTTATCATGGGTCACTCTGTTGTGCTGAGCACTGGAGTTTCAGAAAGCCATGCAGGTACTTGTGCCCCACATCACTGTCTTGGATACCAAAATGGAGCTGAAACAGAAGGTCACTCAGCCAATTTGTAGGACCCAGGTGTAGTTACTCAGAATGGAGAAAACCAGCAGATGACAGTGTCACTAGAGCTGCCCTTTCTGATGCAGATGAAACAACCTTAAAACAATTGTGTGTTTCTATCTTCATGTCTTAATCTTTGTCATTCTAAGGATATTTTTCTGAGTGTATTTCAAGCTTAAAATGCTGTTGGGGACATTAAGCACAGTGACAAACATCTGCCTTAAAAAAACTCCAGAAACAACAAGTCAGTAACTTGATGTGCTGCATAGAGGTTATTGCATTAAGATGTCCCACCATGGAGAATTTTCCTGACTTTGGTATGCTTTTGCCTAGATTTGTAGTTGAGTTTCATAAACTACTTTTTTACAATATCTAGGTTTAAACAGACCAGTAGTGTCCTATGTGATCTTTCAAGGTCCCTTTCAACCTAACCTATTCTATGGCTCTACAGGGACAACCCTCACTGGGGCTCAGCAGTGTTGTGCACCCCAGGCTCAGTTCCTGACAGAAGTTATGCCTCCTGCATGGCTGAAATGGAGGGTAAGGGAAGGCGGGCTTGTAATACAGTCACAAAAAATCCCATTAAAGGAAGACAGGGTGGCTTAAAGGGGCTTAGAAAAAAGAGGGAGAGAGACTTTTTTACATGGCCACTGATGGAGGGTAGGTTTGGGTTAGGGAATAGGAAGAAATTATTTACTGTGATGGTGGTGAGGCACAGAAACACCTTTCCCAAAGAAGTTGGGGATGCCTCATCCCTGGAAGTGTTCAAGGCCACGTTGGATGGGGCTTTGAACAATCTGGGCTAATGGAAGGTGTCCTTGCCCATGGCAGGGGTGTTGGGACATGATCATTAAAGTTCCTTCCAACCAAACCCATTCTGCGATTCTATGACTTCTTGTGCCACTGGTGCACTGCAAGGCAGTAGCTTCTGCCCAAAGCCCTGCAACAGGAGGTGGTGGTACAGGAGCAGCTCTTGCCTCCCATCAGGAGTGGTGGTGCTCTCCTCATGGAGAGCTTTGTGGAAAGGAGGAGGCAATGCTCTGGCATCTGTAACTGGGTTGCAGGTAATTCACACCCTCCTCTGAGGAGCAAGCCTGCCTGGCCCAGCTCCAGACAGTGATTTGTGTTGTCTCAAATGAATTAAACAAACTGCCACTGATGCAATTGTCTGGCAACATTTTCCTGTGTCTCTGTGCCTTTGATTTCTCTTCTAAGTTCATCTGACTCACTTGATCATATGTTTACCTCCTCTATAATATAAATGAAGACACCGTCATTGCTCCAGCAGGCTCTGATTATCTCCTGAAATTAAAAATCTGCATGTTATTTTTAAATGAAATTAAAATGCTTAATAACTTAAGAGCATTAGGATGGATACTGTCTAGTTGCTTTGAAATAGATCTAATCACACAGAATGACATTAGTCTAGTCTTACAGTAGCACTGATTGCCGTTTTGCTACCATGGTAACTTGTAGGAAATACTAGAATAATATATTTTTTTTCCATTAAAAAAAATCACTTGGAAGAATTTTTTTGGAAAATTTTCCATAGGCAATTTACAAAGATAATATTTAAGACCAAAATAAAATTTTCTATATAATTTTATTTTTAAGCATAATTTTAATTAAACCCATATTCTACAGAGTGAAATTAAAATGGAGCTTAAACAGGTGTAAAACACTTCAGCGTGTTTTTGTTTTGGCACTCATTATTTTTACAGTCTGTTTGCTTCCGTGAAACATTAATTTCTTTGTTAATTTTTTCTGAAAAGCCAGTGAAGTCTAAAGTCTAAAGGAGAAAAATCAGCTCCCACAGTTAAGGTCAAGTTTGCTGGGTAGGGAAACAAGGGAACAACAGGATCCTGCAACTGGAACAGGCCAAACTTTGTCCAGAGAAGGACAGTATTTCACACCTATACATTAGTATCTTTGTTACAGTAGGGTTTTTCTGACATTCCTTTTAGAAGCCATTCTGTGCATAAACCCACTGGGTTTATATGAAAACATAAATATTATATTTTCAAATTATCACAGAAGAAACTTACATTTCAATGCTCATCCTGCCCAATAATTTTCTTCTATAGATTCTCTCACTGAGATGTGAAGAAAAGAACAAAAATCAAGAAAGTTCTACATTGAATTATGTCTATGTGTTTTTAATACACTGTCATAAACTTTCAAGCTTCATCTTACAAACACTTGATGAGACAAACACGCACATGTAAGGAAACTGTATATTGGTTAACTTGTCCTATAAAACCTCTCCTCTGGCAGAAGCACCTTAATTTCCATGTAGTGAAAACATCTCAAATTAACTAATCTGATTTCTAATCTCTTTCCTTTTATTCCCTTTTACTACCTTGAAGGATTCAAGGCAGCCACCTTTGTAGAGGTGCACAGAGGTGCCATAGCAGCACTCTGCATAGCACATTCCCACAGCCCTCTGATCATGCAGTTTCAACCTCTTCCTGATAAAACAAATAAATTTCACTTTAAGGCTTCCAGAGAACCTGATTTTGTTTGTTTGTTTGTGTGTTTATTTTTCTAATGGGAAATAATGTTTTTCACACAATATTGTTTTCTGGCAATAAAACAGCTTCCCCTCTCCTCCCCTCTTTTTCCCTCCATCCCCTCCCCTTCCCAGTCTTGCACTGAGACTTAGGAAACAAACTAGGATCAGAACCAAAGAAAATTATTTCTTGTTAGCCATGTTTAAAAACGTAAAGGTTCTCACTTTGACAGTGTCTGTCATCTCATCTAGTACTTCTTTCCTTGGTATATCTTGTTCCAGGCACATCATTTTTTACTTTGCTTTGTTCATGTAAATAGTACACCAATAAAAATAACACATACCAAGGACATGGCAGTTCTCAAAGCTGAACAGTCAATTCAGATAATGTGGATGAAAGAAGTAAGGATTTTAGAGCAGGGGTCATTTTATTGCCTCTGGCGTGGCACAAATCTGAACATAACGGCAGCCTGGGTCATGATGGATGACGGGAGGTGCATTTACTCTGTAGAAGTATTTACAATGGGAATAGCAATTATTGTGACAATAATGTTTACATGATTTAATGTTTCTGTAAACTACTGCAACTTGTCTCTTTCCTATGTAAAAACTTTCCAGATTTTATGTCTTGGAAAGTCTTTATTCCTAAAAAGATTCAGCAGTTTTAACTGATTAATTACTTATGTATTTAGTGCTTAGGAGATATTGCTGGCAGTCAAGTCCCCTAAATATTTTGTTGGGTGTAGAGGAAGCACTTCAATGACATAATAGACAAGGGTCTATCTCTGCACATGTAGCCTATCTTAAAAGAGATGATCAGGCCCCTTTTTCTCCCATTAGCAATTTTGTATTCACAGGGAAAAAGACAAGGACTTCTGGCAATGAGCTGTATTTATCCCCTAAATCAAGCAGTGCTTTTGCTGAGTGCTTAATGTTCAGATCCCGAATTGATCCCTCACAAGATGACCTGTGTGAGAAGTTTCTGAGTGCGTTTGCACAGCTTTGAATATAATGCTAGAAAGGCAAAAAAAAAAACCCCACCAGAGAAATAATTTTCTAGTATTTTTTAATGAAGTTGTATGGTTGACCAAAGAATTGAACCTACAGATTCAATTCAAATTCATGCATATGTGTTACCCCTTTCTGGAGGCAGAGACCTTGCTTGGTACAGCTGTCTTTCTAGATTGGTCCTGGTCCATGACCATTTCTAAGTGCATATTATTTCCTGTATGAGGCACAAACATATTCTGGAATTAGTAAGGATTTATGAGAAAGACAAATAATGAGACAAGTAATGATTCACTTGGTGTGTCTCAGCAGCAAACAATATAGATGACAATGAAAAGAAAATTTCCTTTAGTATATGTTAACTATCTTAGGTGAATACAGAACACACAAAAATAATTCTTTTTTATGTGATATTAAAATAACTGGTTAAGGCTTTGTGAAAATAGAACAAATGAACAATAGAACAATAATCATTCTTTAATGTTTGACATTGTCTGGACAATAACATAGATTTCCTATACAAATGACAAAGATAGCAACACTTTAAGCAAGCTTGGTTCAAATCCTTACTTTTATTCTGTTTGTGTGCATGTATAATTCACATTGACTGAAATCCAGTGGGAAAGCAAAGTGCATTTTTGACTGCTGAAAGTCACTTAGCCAGTCACCTCACCTGGGCCATAGCTTTTTGATCCCCCAAATTTCCACCCTCAAAATAAAAATGTTTGCTTACTATCCATTTTGGTTTTTCTTTAATTTTTTTTTCACTTTGGTTTTGCTCACAATACTATTGTATTTCAATTTAATTTAGATCACACTGTTCTCATTAAATTGAAGAAGTGTGCAAGTGATAAAACACAACATTTTTTGGACTATGACAAACCTTTCTGCAATTTTTTAGCAATTTCAGCTTCATTTTCCATTTTAACTTTTTCTTATGTTTTTATTAGAAGTCCAAATATATATGCCCATGCTTTCCAAAGGTCTTTAGAATGTGTCCCACTGACAACATATCTGTCAGAACATGCTTGGTAACACTCAGGAAAACCAGGGACTCTTCCAGTGACACTGCCAGGATCTCTGTAATACATCACAAAAGAGGTCCAAATAATGGGTAACAAAGCAAGCAGGACAAGGCAAGCAGGAAAACATGCACTGCATGTAAATCACAGAGCATGCTATGGCTCACCAGACTACTTGAAAGAAATGATGCAATGCCATTGTGATGCTATCAGTCTCTATTAATTTGCTTGATTTTACATTTCCTGCTCTGTGACCTGCAGGCAAGAGCTTTAAAAGACTTTTGTATACATGGAAGAATTCCTTCACTCTCTTATTGATATTTTCTAATCATCTCTTAGGTCTCTCTTCTTAGAAACACGTTTTGCCTGCTTGTTACCTTGGAGGCACATGAGAATGGCATAAGGAATCAGAGCAGATCGATTCCCTGAGCTGCAGGTTGTGTCTTTGTTTTGCTCTTTTTTCTTGTGTTTATACTTCTGGCATTCTACTCAAACAAAATCAATTGAACACTGACAAGAATTTGAAAGTAGAAGAGGAGATGAAAAAGTTTCACTATTCCTTCCTCAAAATTAGGTATTTTCTAATAGACAGGCTTTGGCTCTTCTCAAGCTGTAGAAAATAACGCTGAAAGGAGTGAAAATTTTTTGTTGGTATATTTCCAGGGAGACCCATCCCCTTGATTGATGAGATGCAAGCCAAGCAGGCAGCTTTGTAAACTCAAACATCACTCTGTCCTAAGTGTACTCTGCACCAAAGCTGATTGACAAAGTTCTCTGCTTGGAGGCCTCTGCTCCGCCTGCAGTGGACTGGACTCCAGACATCGTGCTACACAAAGTAGGAGATCAAAACTATCAGCAGGAGAAAAGCTGGAGGATTTTTCAGGGTTTAGAGATCACTTTTGTAACCACACAAAATCTTGAATTTCAATAAGGTCTGATATGCAAGAAACAATGTTTGTAGAAACATAATATTCTTCATTAGTATTTTTACATAGTGCTAAAACAGATTTATAGGATAACTGAAAGTCCACTACTTTTAAAGCTGATCTTTAAGGTACAGCACTCATCTAATGCAAAGCAATAGAAAATACCAATGTGACCTTCGCAACATATTAAACTTGCTAGCATACAGAGGTATGGTGTAATCTATGTCTTAAACTAAACACAGAGAGTACATTTTTTTTTCTGTCTCCTCCTGTTCCTTTTTTATTTTCCTTTAATAACCGGATAGTGCAATGACTACCACATATACTAATAAAAGTTGTTTTGCAGCACTTGACATTTTGGAAATGTTTATAACAGGTCTTACAAGGATTTAAATATTTCAAGATAACAGTAAAAACAAGTCTGCATTATCAGAGGTAAGCTGGTAGAATCTCTAAGGGTATTTCCACCTTGCAATGTTTCCAATAATAGATTAGTGTCTAAGAAGCAAAGGAATTTAGAGAGGTATTACTTGTTTAATTTGCTGCTGTGGGCATGTAACTAATGAATTAAAGTACATAGGGTTGTATCTACTTTGAGTATAATCTTGGTTTTGGGCAAAGACTCTCCTCTGCAAAAGCATTTTGTTAGCTTAGGATAATAGAGAAATAGATTTCCTCAGATATATAATCTTTTCTTGACCATAAAACTAAGACACTTCATTTCCATATTCACCAAGTTTCCAGTCTAAACATGTGTTAGGGAAAGACTATGAGTTGCAGAAGTTTGTTTTGAGACATAAAATTTGGTCTCTTTCAGGCCAAATGAGGTCCTGTACTAAGAGCATGACCTGATTAAGGCAAAAACTGCCTCTTAAGTAGTGACTGTTTACTGTGAGGTGGCTGGAAAACATGTTTATGTGAGCTGAACAAATTGTTTAGTTTTAGGCTAAAAATGAGAGTAATCTTTATATCAGGGCTAGAAATATGTCCAACACATTCACTTCATCTCACAAGTTTTTGTGGGGTGGGTACAGAGAAGGCAATCCAGCTTGAGCCTCCTTCTGGCCTTGGGAAAAACTTGAATGTATAATTTTCTTAACCCCTGTTCTGTTGCACTAGGTAGGAATTCCACATCTTGTTTGTCTAAATATGTCTAAAATGAAGAGCTGATAATTTATTTGCATTCTTATAAGGACAAATCCAAAGGTGTGACATTTTTTAAAACACTCAGTTGTGACCTTTCTTTCTGGTGATAGACCTCATAACTTTAGTAGGAGTGTGCATGGGCTTATGCTTTTCAAAAGAACAAATGTACAAGCAATAAAAAGTATGAAATATGTATGGTTACATTATGATTGCGGGACGACATGTTTTGATGGGTTTTATGTATTTTAGGTTGGGTGACTTGTTGTCAAATCACCTATGTATTTTTCTTATTGAAAGACTGGAATGGTTTTTAACCAGAAAACAAAAGCGTAATAGGGCAACTCTCTATGAAGATGTTGCAAAATAAGTCCTCAGCTATTCTAAATTTCTTGAAGCTTTCAGGGCTAACCCATATTTCCTCAAATGCCATACTTCAATCAGAAGAATGGGAAACCAGGCTTTGAATCAAAATTGACCAAATTCCATGATTTTGTTTTCAAATATGTTCTTATTTCTACTATACTTCTGGATGACCAGTTCTATGCTGTTTATTCACACATTCCATTTCAGTTTTACTCACCTCTGAAAAGTTTATCAGATTTGTTATCAATGTATGAACTGAATTTGTTGACATGGATTTTACAGCTTAGGTGGGGAGCTGAAAATGTTACTAATTGGTGAAGGGGAAAAAAAAGAGGTAAAACAATCACCAATCCATATCCTTCTTACATAAAAGTTCGCAGATGGAGCAAATGCAAGATTGCATTTCATTACTCTCTACATTTCATGCAGATCTTAGAGAAAACTTTGAAAAGAGAGTCTTACCTTCAGTTGCTGCTATTAATGAAACTGCTTGTTTCTGAGCTGCACAAACCCCAGTTAATGAGAAATTAAATGGAAATCACTGTACAGATTAAACAAAAATATAAATTTAGGAAGAAAATTCTCTGGTTTTCATGCTGCCTCATGCCACAATTTTCCTGGCTTCTTTGATGTTGAGCTGAATGTTTGTTTTACTAAAATAGATATGTTGCATTTTGAATTTTTTGTATTGCTACTTAAAACATACTGCCTTAAAGTAAAAAAAAAAGTGATGGTGGACTGGTTTGAGAGGGAGATATTTAAGAGTAGAGATGGAAAAGATGGTGTCTGTCTGCTTTTGTGGTAGGTCTCCTTTATTTATTATTGTATGCTTTTTTCTTTTGTTTGAAAATGAAAAATAGAACACCAGGAAATCACTATCTGTATCTAAACCAGTATCTACATCTGTACCTAAGCATGTGATGTGAGGCGTTCATTTCATTCTTGAACTGTGTTGAATTAATTGAAATTTCATTCTTGAAGCAGCACAGGCTAACAAGAGATGTCATAGAAAAGTCACCGGCTTCTACAGAGTGAGGCTATTATCCATGTCTTTTGCTCCTCAACATATTACAAATAAAACCATATCTTTTTTTTCCTTAACTGACAAGCTTGTTTTAGAACAGGTTATTCAAGAACAACTCAAAATTTTTAAAATCAAGATTTTTTTATATCCACTTAAAGAACAATCATTTTTCAATAACTAATTTACAAGAATGTTCCTTAGAAGTGGATGCAGAAGGAGAAATAATTTTCATTTACATGCTATTCACAATTATCTAGTTTGTATTTTCAGCTTCTACAGTGTATTTCCAGTTTCACCATTCAAGTAGAGCAATCAGAAATAGTAAGTGCTGTCTCTGAAAAAAAGTGTTAAAAAGACTGGAGATGGATCTTTTCAAATTCTCTCAAAATATTTGGATTCTTGTTGATTCTAAATAGGCCATGACAATTCAAATACTTTGTCAAATTATGGCTTTAATTTTCACCTATATTCAATATCATTGTCCACAGACAACCATGCTTAAACCCAGACTGTTATTCTTCCTCCAACTCTACTGTAACTGAGGTTAATGAAGAATTCTCAAAATTATTACTAAAAACTTCTGCAGTCACTTTTACAGTAGGCTTTTAATCAGTCTCTTTTTTTTTAAGACCAAAGAATGCCTTGAATAAGCTTTTATAACCAAAAAATATTTTTTTAATACTATCATCTCTTCTTAAATAAAAGAAATTGAATTCATTTTTTTTTTTAATTTGGTGGAAGTTGTAGGAAAAAATCTCAAAGTCCTATTCAGAACTGCTTTTTGATGAAATTAAATAGAAATAATTCATTTTATGTGTGCTAAACTTTATAGCAATTCCAGATGAGCTTAAGTGATGATGGAGGGAGTGAATAGGAAGGTGTCTTTTACTTTTCATGTGAAAATACAACCCAGTGGAGTAGCTGCAGTGAGATTTGTGACACAACACTGCCTGTGTGAGCCGTACCCCATCTGCACTTGCTTCCCATTTGCTGTATTAACAGGCACTATTCCCATTTTACTCCTTCTCACAGCTGTGGTACCAGCCAGCTAAAATGTGAGCTGCAAAATTTTGTCGTGCTTATAAATGCATCTTTCCACCCCTTCTCCACAGGCAGCAGTTGTCTTACTTTGGAAAAGAAAGGATAACAGCAAAATGTCTCAGGAGCTGGGACAGACAGCAGCTGTGGCAACAATTCAGTACATGATGTGAGAATTTTCAAATTTCAAGAACTACTTAAAAGTTTTACCCAGAGTAAGACTGAGCCCTAAATGAAATTGAAAACTATTTTTGGGCAGTTTCTACATTTTATATATTTGTTCAGAGATTCTGCCCTCGTGTGACTAACAAAATAATTTAATTATGAATTTCAGATCTTTACATATCAACATAGTAAATAGTTTATTATAGGCTTTATTTAGAAGTAAGTCTGAGCTTTATGTCTCATGTTTGAGTGAATTTGTGATTTTCCAAAAAGCCTTGTAAATATGACCAATTCATAAATGAATTTTCTGTTTCTATTAAAATCAGAAGATGCTTTTCCATTAATTTCAGGAGTAAAAGCAGGTTTTTTTAATCTCTATATCAGTTATCAACTGTATTTTAAATTTGAAATAAAGGAGTATTAGATCATTATTTACATGCTTCAGTTACAATAGTCACTGTACTGACCTTTCAATTAATTCTTGATTTCCATGGTAAAGGTTTGTTCACTTTTAATTATTACTGTTTTCTCATTTATAGTGATCAAATTACACCTTACATTTCCATTTCTCAAGGTAATTCACAACCTCTCCCCCTACAGTGTACTTTATCCATGAAATCTGATTAAAACAAACAATTGAATTTCGATTAATGCTTCCAGCATTTCGAAGGACCAGAGCAGTAGTGACAGACAGTACAATTTCGAGGCAGTACTAGATTACCTCAAATCTTTAAATAACAAATAGATTTTCTGAATTTCAAATCACATTATGTCTGTGTTGTGAAAAAAATTTTTCAGTTTGCTTACGAGCTGATTCATTTTGTGTCCGTGCAGGACACTGTTGTCACCAAAGATATCAGCAGTGTCTGTACTTTGCATGCAAGAAGGAAGAAATTATGCAAATTATCAAAATGCAGCACAGTCATTATGGCTTTTGTTTTCTGCATTTACAAAATGATTTATATAGATTATCCCAGGACTGTGAATGTGCTTTCTAACAATGCTGGTTCAGGCATAGAGAACAGTATTCCTATACCATGGTAAAATTCTTAAATATTTTGTTATGACTTTGTGACAAGCAGTTACAGAGGCAACCCCATAAAAAATATAGACCTGTAAAATATAGGTATGGCTGTAGTATGACCTATAAACATGTTAAAATTCACTCTAAGGAGGTGGTACTTTAAAAGTGAAAATGAAATTTTCAGTAGAATTATGAGAAAATTGATGTGGTACTAAAGGCACATAGACATGAAGTAATATTGACTCTCAGATCATATTGCTAATCCAGAATATTTTGACATGAACCACTTTTAGATTAGTCAAAGCTCTTACTCCTTCAGGGTAATAAGTACCAGTAGAAATGTTTTCATATTTACTACAGAGTGTTTTGGATTCAAAAGAAAAATAAGACATGATTACATTAGATTATGTACCAAACACAGTCAAGCTTAAGTCTTAGTTTAGATTAGACTAACAAGAGTGAAACAGCAAATGTGTCTCTTACCTGTGGTTACTGGTCTTGAGAACCTCGTATTTTCTGTTGACTCTTTCTTAGTCTCATCCCCTGCACTAAGCAGAACCACGGGTATTCTGCCATCACACTTTGCACCACAATGCACTGGAAGAGAAAAAACACATACCAGAAATTCTAGGAGACAAACACACTAACATTTTTATTATTTATCTTTTTTACTTCATTAGCATCTTTCTGTTCCTCAGATATTCAAATATGTTGTGAAAAATTTCATCTGGATGGTACTGAATTTTTACCCAGGCTTGCCTTGACCTGTAGGATGGCAGGTCCTCCTGATGGAATGATTAATAAAAGCTGGCCTTGGGGAAAAAAAAATTCCTTTTCTTGGAACAAATCTACAGATCTTGAAAAATGATTACAACCTGGTCATTCTGTAGATCCCAGGCAATTTTTTGCACTATTATAATCCCTAGCTTTGAACACTTTTGTTGGGTTTCCATTGCAAGATGGTGAGTGATAAAAAACAAGCATGATGGACAGCAAACTATATTTTTTTCGTTAATCCTCATATAAACTTCTAACAAATATCTTAATCTCAAACTATTGCAAAGGGAGATTATTTAAACAGCACTACAATGGTACCAATTCATGCGGAAAGGAGTGAAGTTCAGAAATTTTTTCTTCTTTAGTCTATACTCTTCACACATTTCTTCATCATTTCATCATTTAAAATGGAAAAAATATACATGTAATAAAACAAGAAACCAAGGACAAAAGGGAACTAAATCTATTTACAGCTGGGAGCTTTGACCAAAAATATACCTAGGTAAAAATGAGGACACACTACTTGTAGCACTAGGAAAAAAATATTTCTTTCTACACTTATGGGGAATTTCAAGGAACTTGAAAATCATTGACGTGCTTATTGGAAAAGAGAACTTGAGTGCCATTTCTCATTTTTTGGCAGCATGATTTGTTATGTTGTTTTCCACAGAATTTTCTTTGAATGAACACCAGATAAAGCAAGAATCCAGAACATACAAGAAGAGGCCAGAGGGACAATAAATATTGACAGACCTGGTATAGTTTAATTAGGAAAATTTGGTGACTTTAAGAATTTCTACTAAGCTTGATGTAAAGTGAGGAATATTAAGCATAATGAATGGCAGGAAGAAGTATCTGTCCTCTTCATCCTCTATGGTACTGCAACTTCTTGATAATTGAACATCACATTTCTTCCTTACTTAGACAGAAGCCTTCCTGGAGTTCACTATACTCATTGATACCCTTTAAAAAATTTCAGTTTTGAGCCACTACCTGTTATGAGGCAGTTTCAGCAAAGAAGACAGAAAGGAGTTAAAAACTGATGTCAGGCTACAGATCTCTGTGAAAACTTTGTTAGTTGTTCAAGGTGAAATGGCATAGCTGTTTTTATAAGAAGAAAAATTTCATTCAGCATCCCCTGACACTGCTGTGTTCTCTTCTCTACGTCAGCCTTGAGGTTCTGCGTATCGTCAGAGGGAACTTAAAACTCACTGCTCCTTATGCCAGCAGTAGTCCCTGTGCCTCTGTGGATAACAGGAGAGAGATGGTGAAACCCATTTAAACAGACCATAAACCCCAGAATGTTTGCTGTCATCTTTTGGTATACTTGTGCAAACTCATGTGCATGTGTACATACATATATTTATAGGTACACACATAGGTGTATGTGTGTGTGCATACATGTATACAAATACACACAAACACCCTGAAACAAATCAGACTGTGGACTGCAGAAAAATTGTGTGGTTTCTTAGTCTGCAGAAGGTGTAAAGTATCTCACAGCATGAATCATGAAGTGTGAACAAAGACTTTCCATGGAGTAGCTTAATATACTAAAAATCCAAACTCTTAACTCTGGACCCATTCGTGTAGCCATATGGGAGAGCTGTAAATTTAAAGAACTTGGTTTGTGCTATCACTTTATACAGCCATTTGAGTGCTCTGAAATATCTGGTAATTGTGAGTGAAATATATCACAATCCGGATGTCATCTCGTCTAAGCGGTGACATACTCTTGCATATTGTGTGATCTGGAGGTGTACAAGTGAGAAAATTGCAGAGCTTTTGGCAGGACTGCTTTGTAGTAGAGTAGGTTCAGGAATTTGAGAGTCATATTAAAAATGAAGTGTGGATTTCAGTCTGGTTTCTCACACCTCATATGCATTTTGAGCACTCTTTTTGAAATAGATCCACTTATGTTTACAGAATTGAATAATCATTGATGAATCTTGGCTTCCCTCCCATGGTTCTCCAGTGTGCCTTAGCTGTTGTCAGTTATATTAGCTGTCCAATTATTTTTCTGATTGCAGTTGGAAACTCCCATCCTTAGTTGAGAAACTCCTCCGGATTATGTTTTCAATGAAACTTGATCTGTGGAAAGTTTAAATTTCAGCAAATTGACATTTCTGTAGAAACCCACCCCCACAAACTTCATAAAAGAGTTCCTAAAAATTTTCAACTACAAAGTAAAGTTCAGGAAGAGACACACATTTACAGCCTGTCATAGAGGTTATGTAGGGAGTTCCTTTATTTAAAGATTATAACATTTAATTTTTGATTATATGTGTAATTTAGAATTCAAAATGAAATACCACAGTGATAAATAGCAATCTGAACAGAAATGGCAATAGGAGTGAATGACAGGAAGAGGTTAAATGGTAAGCTGACACTAATTTTCCACCACATCCTCTAAGTGTTATAAAAAGAAAATTCATCACCAAGATAAAATCACAACACAAAGGATCAGGCAGGTAATACAAAAGGTGAACTAAAATTCAGTGACCAAGTTCAGACACCTTCCCACTTCAGCAGGGATTTGATGCAAAATCCAACAAACATATCTTTAATTGTTAGTATTTAAAAGATTTTAGTCACTGACAAACTCCTGATCATTCACTGAGGACAAAATTCTTCACCAACTACACTTGTTATTTTTGTTAATCCAAATTGGGTTTCAAGGCTGCCACTGCATAAATTCTCAGTCCCAAGGGCTAGGAAAAGAGTCTAATTCTGTTTCCATTTAACCTTGCAAAAAAGTACATTTTGTGATACTGATCCAACATTTAGCAATCATTCTCCTTGTACTGAGCGTTCCTGCAGGCTGTCACATTGCAGGAAATAGCAGAAGAAACACAAACCAGCTCAGATAAAATTATTCAGGCTCGTTATTAATTGTCAGTTGTGTGACCTGGCTCACTTTGTGGCTCATGAAAGCTGTACTCCCTGTGGTTTATGCAGACTTTTATAGGGATAAGTCCTTGCTTTTATTCTGCCTTTACCTTCGCAAACATTAGGAAATTCTTCTGCTTGCTACATTTCTTCCTTTCATAGAAGCATAAATAATGTACTGATACAGGTAGGGTGGTGTTTTGTTAGGATTAGCGTTATAATCAGGTGGCAAAAATAATAGATGGTAAAAATAACTGATACTATAAGGTGATGTTAAATTTATTGCAATGAACAAATACATGTCTAGACAGGTGGAAGTTATACACTGAGCAGAAAGAATAGATGCAGAATTTTAGAGGTTCTCACCTTCTTTCCACAAAACTTTTCAGCTGAGCTTCACAAGAAGATATGGGAAAATATGATGATGCTTTTCCCAATTTTTTTTTTCCTTCATGCAAATATTTTTCTACAGAATAATCTAAAGTTTAATTAAGAATTTGCAGCCCAAGTATTTTATAATTCTATTCAATATGGTAGTTTATGGGGATTTTGTTTTCCTATAGTTTACTTTATGACATGTCATAGTACAATGCCAAGTTAATTGAAACTTAATTATTTAGCATGCATAGGTTTGAATTCCACGATGGCAAGAGGTTGATTTCTCTTATTTCAGCTTGTTCCTTCTGGCAATTGTCATGAAAAGATAATTCATTTAAACATTTGGATAAAGTTATTATTCAAAATTTGAAAAAAAAAAAATTGTCTGTGGAAAAAACATCTGCCATCTCTGGCCAGCCAAAACTTTATTCACCTCATATCAGCCACTACTCTGACAGCTCATTCTGTTGACAACTAAAACAATTTGTTTTTCTCATATGCAATCATTCCTTAGGACACAACATGGTTTGAAAAGGGTTACACAGGTTATGTAGTGTCTTTGACATGTCTAAATAAATCTAAATGTTTCAGGAGGGCCAAGCCAAATAGTACATACGTGCAAATACTGAAAATGCTTGACTTGGTATATTGAGGTTTCTAAAACACTGCACAAGTTTCCACACTGCCAGGGGATGACCCCCACATTGTCTTTATCCCCGATGGGTAAAATGTCATCAGTTGGGCCTTCCTTATAAATTGAGTTTTTCTCACACTTAGGAAAAACTGAAATTTGGAAGGGGAAAATGTCTGGGTCCCAAACATTCCTAAAATTAGGTAACTTCTCGGACATTTTTGGTAAAATAGAAAAACTCCTTTAAAAACTGTAGGTCAAATTAGCTGATAATAATAATAGAAAATTAAATTTCTAAATAAAAATAAGCATTTTTAGTTCAAAATGAGTGTGCTCCCAGTAATAAAGTTCATTATGGTCATCTTTAAAACATAGCACATACATGTATTTCTTTAAAAAATACACTTAAAGCCATCTCGTCTCATAGCTTTCAAATGCTCTTTTCAGTGCTATTTTGCAATTAAAAAAGAGAAAAAGAAAATCTTTCCAAACAACACTAATTCATCTATCTTTCCTTACCTCACCCAACAGTTCTCTTGCTAGATACATTTTCACTGACTCATCCTTCCTTTTTAATTTTGATTTGAACTTGGGGACCTCAGAAGCTGTATTTGAATGCGGATAAACTTGAGTAATGATCCTTCCTCACTGTACCTGTCTTTACTAAGTAATTTAGCATTAATTAAATCTCATGAGCTGGGGTTTCTTTTGTGGGTTTTTTTGGATTTTTGATAGTATATATTCCATGTGATAGTGAAAACAAAGTTAGTTATGCATACACAAAAGTCTCTTTTGGGGCACAGTCCAGTGATCACAGTGCTGAAAATCTGATACACTTGGGTTAAAGCACTTTTAGTATATATATTACTTGAACTTCAGTTTTCTTCTTTCTGAAGGTCTAAAGCTCCATGACTGTGAGGGTGACATTCCTGGAAAAGTCTTTAATTTCCCTTGGCACCAGGCTTCGTTTGTTCAAAATATTCCATCCAGCGATGACTTCCTTTCACCATCAGGATTCTGATATCTTCTGACAGTGATGATGGTGGCAGAATAAATTCTGGGGGTCTCTCCTTGATTTATTGCTTCAGTATCATATTTTTCCTTTAACATTCATCGCTGTCCTTAGCAGAAAATCTTTGCATTCAGCTCTGTGTATTCTTCTTTATAGTCAAGCAAACGGCTTAAGATGAAATAAGAATGGGATCCTAGCTTCTCCCTGTCCTATAATAATTCAGAGTTTCAGTTTATCTTTAAATATGTGTTTTCATCTCTCTATATTTTTACTTCTAAGTTGAAACTAAAAATCTGTATCTGAAATTCACCTTTTCTTAAAGGATTCATGCATCTTTTGCCAAGTAAAAGACAAGAGATGTTAAAATAATTTTGTGTATGTCTTCATAAACCAGTTCTCTACAGGTCATGGGTACTTCTGAAGACACTGTTACCACAAAAAAGGCCTGGACAAGAACTTTGAGGTGAAAGAGAAGGAAGTAAAGGAAATACTGGAGGATGGGAGATATCAGGGCTGAAGTAAGGACATGCAAGGACTGACTTGGACAAATTGCAGTTCAGAGTGGGACTGCAAAAACATCTAACCATCACTTCTTGTCTTTCTCTTTTCCCAAGCAGCCTACAGCTACAGGTCCTCCAGGCTTTCAAAACTGGCCCTGCTGATGAAAAACAGCAACTATCATCAATCATGCTGATTCAAAGTCAAGTACAGTGAAGTAGGAGCCTTCCCAAAAATCTTATGGCTACTGCATCAAAAGCGACAATAAACATGTGTATGGACATGTGCAATTCATCACGTAAAATAGCTGGGGTACCTCTGGAATGGGTAGCTAAATAAAACAAGCATCCTCAATATATAAACTGAATGTACCCAAGTGGATGTATTTATTTTTAAAGGAAAATTATGACTATTCCCATTAGTATTTTTGAGACCATTTTGATAATACTTTATCTACTTTCTGATTCTAAGCCTTACAGTTAAAAATAATATCCTAGAGGTCACTGAGAATTTAGCAATTAAATGTTCAACCTTACTTCTCTTCACACTGAAAGTGAAAAATTTATCATGGTAGCACATTAAACCCAGCCATAGAACCTAATTTCCCTGAATGTCTAGAGAATTTCAATGACAGTTTCAAGAGAAGTAATGCATGTGGAAGTGGAAGTAGGGTATCAAAAGAATACTTAGTGTTATCAGTTATATCACATTTAATGCATTTATCTGAGGTTTAAATGTTTGCAATGGGAGAATTTTGACTGTATAGTCTACTTATTTATTTTTTACTTTACCTGATAGTTAAGAAGACTGATACACAACTATATCATATCAATTGCCTGTGGATTTTGTGAAAGATTATTCTAAATATAATAAAGGAATTTGAATAGAAATCCAGAACATCTAACCACAAGAAGGTTAAGCTCTACAGAATATGTTAAGTGGATGCCTCGTGCAGTCACAAAGTAGTTTTTTCCCTGTTTTTTGGCAGTACTCTCTAACACAAGGCTGAAACCAGTCTTTCAGACCCACTAGAGAAAATGCAGACTCTGAACATGAAGCAAAGCTAACAAATATATGAAAAACAGCAATGTTGTTTAAAATAAATATTTTGGGTCACAGCTTCTAGCAGACAGTTTTGTTCTGTTTTGTAGTCAGCTTATTACTCTTTTATTGGAGTGAAACACACTGGACTGAAATAAGAAATTACATGAAGTATGAAAAATACACCCAAAAAGGTAAAGATGAAAAACAGGGGAAAATTAACAAAGTGCAACATTAACCTGTGTAGCAGCCAGACATAAAGGAAAATAATCTACTCAGTATACATGTTCAAATAAGGTATATTTGTTTAAGATCCTTTTGCCATTTAAACATTTACTGTTTTTACTGGAAGTATTCCTAGGCAGAAATACTCTGCTTTGCTCTGTGGGAAACAGACCATTTTTTGGATATGATTTTCTAGTATAAGAAAGAGGAAACTGAAAATACAGGGAAAAATATGCACCCCTACATGTAAAATAAGCAGGAAGGGAAGGTTTGAATGTCATTCAGTACAAAATTATTTTATCACACCCTGGATGTGTAGGTCATATCATCCCAAACTCCTAAGAAAGAAAAAAAAATGGTTTTCCTTTTCCCTCTTCCTGTAAACTCTATTGTTGTAATCCTATTTCCATCAGATATTGAGCCTTTTTTGTTGTTGTTGCTTTTGTGTTCAGCCATTTTGTCAAAGCAGCTGGAGGAGACAAAGTGCCTGCTTACAGTCCTAGAAATAAATCTCTGAACCTCCTGCAAGGGTGAATTATGTGTATACTTGTAGGCTGGAGGGTGTCAGAGCTAGGAGTGAAAACAGGGACGTAGGGAGCCATACATATTCTCATGCGTTTTCATTATCTCCCTGTCTGCATGGGGCTCACTCTGCTGACATACATGTTGCCCTGATGTCTTTGGGTCATTAAAATGACAAGTCTGAAAAAAATCTGTTTCTGTCTTTATCTGACATATGCATTTCTCTAAGGTGGAGAATTCTCTTTCCTTGCAGGCAGAACCATGAGGCCAAGACATTCTAGCAAATGAGAACAAAACATGAACTTGGGCACATAAAGACGTTTTGAGTCTCATAGCATTGAAACAAAAGGCTGGCTCAGTAGGATGAACATATAATGCAGAGGTTTGATTATGGGGTTTTTTGTTTGTTTGTGGGTTTTTGGCTTTTTTTGTTTGTTTTTTTGTTCTTTTATCCTTAAAGAAACAAGATTATAACACATAAATTTGTCTGATTGCAAGAAATTTAATTCTTTCAGCTATTTTTTCATTCATAAAACTTGCATATGGAAAGTGTGCTAAAATCCTTATCTTAGATTTCTACAGCTCTCTCTCTTTTTAAATAACCATTGTAGGAGTGATTTTTTTTTTGTTCATACATGTATTTCTGCTGTCAGGATGGTTACCCCTTTGTTTCTCTTTGTGGCCTCAGTTCCCTGTCCATGTACAGTGCACATTAATTTTCATCCAGACTTATCAGGAGTTCTCTGGAAAAGTCAAACATGGACTGGAAAGCACAAAACACCTGACTGAGGGCAAGCACCAAGTTGTTTCTTTGGAGCTGCCCAAAAATATCCTCTAACATGTCTTGTGTCCTCCCAAACAAATATGATGTGCTCGGGAGTGGCCTGTGTTCTTGAGCTGAGAGAAATATTTTGCACACCATGGGGTTTTCTGCTGGGATACAGAGCAGCTGTGACTTGTCACCACAAAGAAAATTACATTCTTTTAAAGCTTGTTTTAAATTTGAATTATTTAAAATAATGTCTTAAAATTAACATTTTAAAGTTTCAGGATTAAAAATTACTGAAAAATATCTTTTCAAGAAAATTTCTTTTGGAGGAACTAGTGAAGAGGCTTTTTCTCACCTCAAGGTTTGCCACCTTCATAGCCCAGCACCTGGGCTCCCTGGACTCGTGAACCCTTTATGGCTCAACTTCCTACACACTTTTTTTTTCACTTTTCTCCTAAAAACAATATAACAAAGAAATATATGATATCTATTTCTTACAAAGTAATGATTTAATAGGTAAATAAATGTTCAGGGAACTATACTGTGCTGTATATATCTACTGAAATAAATTTTCTTATACATATCACTGGGAAACACACATGAGTTTCAGTACTCCAGGCCTCTTGACAAAATTGAGGCAAAATTAACCATCTGAATTACTTTGTATCTAATCCCATATATCAAAACACTGCTGGAACAAACATGGGTAAATCTTATGCCATTGTGCAACAGAATATCTTTACTCCATGTAAATAAACTTTTAATACAAATTGATAATTTGATACCATAAATCTTTATACATATGTAATACAGAGGTAAAACATTGAGTGTGGCAAGTTTTGAAATGCTAACGGGGCTGAGATTACCACCTCCATGAAGGAGCTAAGTTATCATACTTCACATTTACTTAATGCCACATCCTACACTAACTTCATAAGAAGAGGTGAAAAAATAGAGAAGCACTTCATAGATATGACCTATTTGATAGAGAAATATTAAATTTAGAATGTGTATATACATATGTATATAAAGTAAAATATTATTGTTGTGTCTCCTGTTCAGATACATGGAAATGCTCCTCACTTCTCAAGTAGGAACTTAGCCACCAGTACCTGGTCAATCTCACCACCCTTCCTCCCCCTGTTGCTGAAAGGGTGGTTTCTATGATTTGCTTTGACAGCCATTGGATAATTCCCATAAATACAGTGTCTAGCACAACAACAGGAGGAATGGACTTTCCTTGGTAAGAAGACACCTTGCAGATAAGATACTTCAAAGAGAATATTAATATTAATAGTCAGTTTCACAGACAAATGAATTCAGCCTAAGAGGTACAAAGGAGCACAAATACAGCATGGGAATGGCTCTTCATTGGCACCTTATCTTTGGCTTCATAAGCAGGAAGCAGCTGGGGCAAACATCAGCCCATGTCCCAGTAGTCATAACCCTGCCAGTAATGTTTATCATCAGTTCTGCCTCCAGGAAGGAATCTGATCAATAAAACATATTTTTAAACTGTCTGCTTAACACAGTATGAACAATGCCATTTAGCACTTACATATCAGTTTATGCTTGTGCTGCTGCACACACATTGATAATTAATCAACTAAAACAAAAGAAGAAAAGCCTTGTTTTCTCTCTGTATAACTGGTGCATTAACAGCAGAGGCTTTTTTAACAATTCAGTTTAATAAACTGAAAATCTCTCCATTAATGCAGCTTGACTTGTACCCTTGCCTTTTATATGTGTGTGTGTGCTTGTAATAGTATTCGGTCCACACAGTGTTCTGAACACTAATTTAACAGCAATGTCACTTAGAAAGCTATGATCCTTGTCTCAGAGCACTCAGGGATGTGTACAATTACATCTCAGTGACTAAATGTCACAGACACAATGAAAACAGTGAGGCAAAGGAATTATTCATAAGAATACCCTGATTGAAGCAGAACAGGTTTCCTGTAATGGAAGAGCTTATAGCAATGAAATAATGTTTTAAAATTGAAAGAATTCTTCCTACCTGCAGGAAAAGGTCTTCAACAGTGTGAAAAAGAAGAGAGGAAAGAAAAGACATCTCTAACAGGAGGAAGCCAGTGCCATTGCTTTGGAGAAACAGCAAGGTTGAAAGTCAGCCTAAACTCTGACAGTCTCCCATGAATCTGCAGGCGACAGTGCCAGGGTACAATTAACTGTCACTAACATAGTCCTAAGCATGGCCAAGGCCTGTGCTGTAAAACTCCTTGGAGACCAGCTAGATGCTGTAGAAGTAAGCATTTAAATAGAATATCCAGGTTCCCTTAATTTAAGGTGTGATCCCTCAGGCCTCTTTTCCTGGAGTAAATCTTAGTGAGAGTCTTACTGAATCTTTGTCGTCAGCCCTTACCTGGATGCCAAGAATTGATTGTACAAGTACTTCAACAGAAGACAATAGTTGTTCAGGTAATGTGGTGCTAACACATGCAAATAAGGAAGAAGAATGGCCCAATAAGTAATTAGAAAATTCTTTTTTCTTTGTTATTACTTTTCATGCTTAACAAACTTTTTTGAATGACATATTTAATTTTTGCCTCATATGAATTCCTTGGTGGAATTTGTGTTGAACAGAAGATAAAACTTCATTCTCAATGAACTTATCAAATTCTGGTTTCAATTGCTAATGGAAATTGTTAAATGCTTTAAATACCCACACCAATACATATGTTCCTTCTCTTGCCCTGGGAATAACTATTTTCTTGTTTCTCAGAACAGTGAGTATGTGTGTCCAACCATTTTACTGTTCCCCAAAGTGAGAGCACAGAAAATTTTAGGCCAGTCTGACCAAAATTGGTGATGACTTGTCATGAATCATGAGAAGCTCATGATTCTCAGAGAAAACTAATAGTCCTACATCTCTATTCTTTAGTGTAGGCCAGCTGCCCCAGGGCAGGCCAAGTACTCCAGGAAATCTCATCCTATATATTTTGAAGGAGCATGACTAAAGAAAACAAGATTGACATTTTAAGTGCTGAAACAGGAAAACAAATATTGGTTAATATATGTTTCAAGAAATGAAAGCTCAAATTAAGTCAGGACAGTAAGATAAATAGATGGCTGGAAGGTGGACTTTAAATGGAGAACAGCAAAATGAATATTTCAATATTAAATTGTCTTGCATCGATATATCAATAAACATTTCCAATTCAAAACTGAAATGGCAGGCTTCTGTGGATTGCCTATTACCAACATACAATAGAGAGCAGGAAATAAGCAGAAAGTGTCTGTGAAAACTAAGATTGAGGCATTAAGTGACACAGTGTGTTTCGTCACTCAATATTTTTGACACCATTATTGAGTGTATTGCCATTGTTCCTACAAGAACCATGGACCAGTACACCACTGTGTCAATTGTCATTCAGTTTTACTGTAGGAAACATCTGAAAAGTTGACTAGTTGTAGTGATTGCAGAAAGTGCTTCTTTGCTGTGTTGTTCCAGTACACATCTGCCCCCGTGGACTCTGTATGAACTTAAAAAGATATTTCAAACATTCATGGCAACAGTTCATGCAAAGGATCATGGAATCAAAGAATAGTTTTGTCTGAAAAGAGGCACATGGGGATTTTATTAAAGGTCTAAGATTTTACCCAGCATTACTCTTTCATTACCAGTGAAAATACTTACTGCTTCAAATACTCCTAATCATAATCATTATCCTTTAATTCTGTGTAGTGCAGTAAGTTCCCAAAAATACTGGCTTTGGCACTGTCTTAATACATGCAAAAGACGAATAGAAACTGGGGACAAAAATCTGAGTATAAAATCAAGATAATCCTTACAGCTCCTCATGATTATAAACAGTTTTTAAAACATCTTATTGGTGTCAATGCAGTTTAAGATATTTACAAAGTAACATTTTTGTAAAGCTATTTGTTTTGAATAAATCTCCCAGCAATAGAAGATGGAAAGGAGTAAAAAGGAATGGTGAGGGAATTTCTATTTTCATTGGCCAGCAAATTAGTTCTGAAAAGTCAGGTTACAGGAAGGAATGAAGATCCATTTAACGTATAATTAAATATCCCTTTTAACAAATCAAACAGATATAATACCAACAAAAGAAAGCAGGAATTGTTTAGTACAAAATATGCTGAATGAAATAGAGATTCCTTTGATGTGAAGAAATGAAACAGATTTCTGAAATCGCATTATCTTAGTCTGAAAAGAAAAGGCCTCGTCCTCAGCACACTGAAATGTAAGAAATTTCAAGAGAGGATAACAACAAAGACTAGAATAAAACCAAAGTATAGTCTATCTAAGGATATAGCTGTGAAGGATTATAACATAAAGAGACAGACCAGAGCTGCAGACTGTAATACATCTGAGAAGAATTGGAGCTTCTGGTTTTCTCTTTGCTGGGGATTAAAGCTCATGAAAGTAATACAAATAAAAATGCAATAATAAAAAATACAAGGATGAGGCAGGAAGACACGTTGCAAAATTAGTAAAGGATGGTTCAGAACTGCAATTTTAAAAAATATTTGGTTTATTTGGATTTAAATTATATTTCTAGCCAATGCAAAATTTTATACCTACACATGGACACTAACGTATGTGTATGTATGTAATTACAAAAGGTAAATGCAGACTTTTGCAATAGTACATGTGGGAAATACACTTTTTGTCAGGGTACAAAATTGCTAGATAATCCTTGCATAGCTTCTGGGACAGCTGTATTCTTCTGATCCTGCAGTGGTTATGAAATTAACTGTGGGATGTGCTGTGAGGTGTGTTTGCTTTGCCAGACATTTGAGATGAATAAGATTTGTTATTCTGTTGTTTTTTACTTCATCTGGCTGTGGTCTTTTATGAGTTCCAAAAATGGCTTCAAGAATCACCTTTCCCAGAAGCCAACAGAAAATCCTCAGGCTGAATCTTGTTTCCTATCTCCTACAGAAGATGTCTTCTGGAAGTATATCTACAATGGACCTATGAGTTTGGCTTTTTTTTTTTTTTTTTTTTTTTTTTTTTTTTTTTTTTTTTTTTTTTTTTTTTTTTTTTTTTTTTTTTTTTTTTTTTTTTTTTTTTTTTTTTTTTTTTTTTTTTTTTTTTTTTTTTTTTTTTTTTTTTTTTTTTTTTTTTTTTTTTTTTTTTTTTTTTTTTTTTTTTTTTTTTTTTTTTTTTTTTCTTTCTTTCTTTCTTTCTTTCTTTCTTTCTTTCTTTCTTTCTTTCTTTCTCTTTCTCTCTTTCTTTCTTTCTCTTTCTCTTTCTCTTTCTCTCTTTCTCTCTTTCTCTCTTTCTTTCTCTCTTTCTCTCTTTCTCTCTTTCTCTCTTTTCTTTTTCTGTGAAATAATCACAGTTTAGTGGCTTCCTAAGCACATTGCAAAAGGCAAAATAATTAACCACTGTGAAAATTCATATGGCAGGATGGCAGGTAGTTATTCCTAAAGAAAACTAAACTCAGAATAATATATTGAAGGAGAGCAATAATTTGCTGAACAAGTCTTAAAATTAAGATGATTGGTCAATTATTTTTCAAAGACCATCTGCATAATAGAACCTTCCAGTCTTGAAATTCTATGTCAGCGTGCTACCTTTTTCAGACAGAGCAAATTAACATTTCCAGGGCAAGGAATGAATAAAAAGAAACTTTCTGGTCTTAAAAAAAAAACCTAACAGTTCTTTTAAAATGATTTTTAAAGGTTTTTAAAGTTTTAACTCGAATACTATTTGAATGTCTTAATAGTGATTCTTTGTCCAAATATCACTCCCTAAGAGCTTCACAGAAAATGTGGATTTGATCTTGTCACAAGTTCAAAATGTACTCTGTGTATTCTGGTCCATCTTCACTGCTTAAAACTGAAGTAAGCCACTTTCATTCAGACTTAAATGTATTACATTCAGAATATAATAGAAACAAAATATAATTCAACCTAAATTAAAATTCTTTTAAAGCCTGTGAGCAATATGACTGCATCATCTGGTTGCAAAGACGTTGCCATTTTTCTTCACTCATTGCAGGAGGTTACATAATAATCAAATTTACTGTAAATGTTCACTTCATTATCTGAAGCATAATGAACTTCTTGTCATTCTTTATGAAGGCTTTTGCAGTTCCTAGATTTTTTTAAAATCATATTGCTTTGAGTCGTCTCATAATTTAATTTATAATAAAAACCTCAGAGCACAGTTGTCTCATAGACTTTAACCAAACTGCCTAAAACAAGCAAGTTCCCAACCATGCTCCTTATTGATTTTCTCCTTTCAGATATTAGAAAATCAGCTTAGCCTTGTTAAGGTGCAGCATTTCCAGTAGCTATGAACTCACTTTTTTATTCCTGGCTTTCCAGAAACCACATGCTAATATTTGGCACAGCACTAAATTTCATGAATCACAACACTGTCTTTGGAATATGTGTGGAAGGAGATCTTCCTTAACAGGAATAGACACGCCCTTTAGGCACAAGATTCCTTGTGAATTGTTAAAGGAGATTATTTCTGATTACTCCTAAGTTCTCTCAAAAATTCCTGAGCCTAAGACATCCTTTTTGTGTTCTTAGCTCCTGGAAAAATTATCATGTATTTCAAATGTGCTTTTTTACACTTTTAGGATTGCGGGATTGGAATCTAATTACACGTTGCAGTGAAGAGGAGAGAACTTATGCATGAGTGCAGAGGGGGAAATAAGCAGGAACCCAAGACATGCCAAGAAATTTGAATACTATGATTGCAGATTAAGGTGCTTCTTTAAAAATTAATTTAAAAAAACAAAAAACTAAAAAAAAAAAAGAAACCACCCCAACCAACAATTGTTTCTGCTTAGGAGCTTCTAGTTTCAATGGTGCTCGGTTTCAATGACCACATCCCACTCTGTATCTCTTGCTGTCTGTATGTGCATCCATCTATCTATCTATCTATCTATCTCTCTCTCTCTCTCTCTCTCACAGAATTCAACAAGGATACCACATGGAGATGAGTTGCCTAGATATTTGCATCATGAGAGGTTCAATTTTACATTGAAAACTTAAACAGAAGTGTTTTAAAATGTTATCTTTTTTTTTCTTTTCTCAAAAATTTTTAAGCAATGACTTGCATTCATTTAATTATATACAACTGATGATATTTCAATACTTCATGGCTATTACCCTGTTTATAACAGCTCTTAATGGATTTTAATCCAGATATTAGGACTTTCATTGAAATTCACAATCTTTTCCAATTTTTAACATTTCAATTAATAAAGAAAAATAATTTCCTACTATTAATTCTTAAATTAAACCACTTTGAAAGCAAAGAGCTTCAGTAAAACTAAAGACAGGATCATCAGCTTTATGGGCCAAGCTTATCTGAATTTTACAGTTTTTTCTTGTTAACTCGTAGCACTTTACAGGTTGGCAAATTTGACAAAGTATTGAGCTTAAACGTGTAACACCTAAGTTAATTTAAAAAATAATATAGGAGAAAGGGATATCACATGGAAAAAAATAGAACAGAAAAGTAGTAATGAGATTTTCAGGTTTTGGCCATCATAGATTCATGGAGAGATAAGAGTCTTTAAGAGATATGACAGTAGTAGGACTGTAATAACTATGGAATAAAATACAGTGGTGGTTATTTGGCGTTAATAGGATTCTACTTTTGTGAATCATGCTGGGAGATTTAGAATAGGCTACAAAGAGAGACAGAATGGCACAAATTGGATTTAGCTACTAGTTTCATATGAATTTATGGGAACAATAAAGCAGGTGGAGTCACACTTGACAGTTTTACGGGATTGAAACAAGGGAGTTCCAAGGCAAAAGCTATATAAAACATACAGTTGGAAGGACAAAGTTCACAAAACAACAACAGAAAAATGTGCACTTCCAAAAGGAAATTGCAGCATTTAATATTGCATTTTTCTTAAAGGCATTTACAGATTTTTTTTCTTACACCACAGGTCGGTAGTATTAACATTTTTTTGTAAATAAATTGCCCACTCAACTCTGTCAAGTTTTTGAACACTGCTTTATCACTCACTGCTGTTTGTTGATATTTTATAATACTGATAAAATGGGACATCATGCCTTTGGCATGTATTTAGTATTTTACTATAGTAAAATGGTAAAATAATTAGGAAATTTATTATGCAGAGTAAATAAAGAAGAAAAAAACCAAAGAAACCAGTAGCAATTTCTTTATCATAAACTTTTTTGTAAAGCAGACTAATAAATTTCATTGTGATTTATCACAAGGCATCCAACAGAACATCTAATGGACCACCTGAAAGAGTGGTAAGTAGGTGGCAACTAGCAGTGCTGACAATAAACAACGTGTGAAGAAGTCTAACATTTTACTCAAGATGACATTTTTCTAAACTTTAAAAGTAAACAACGAGTAATGAAATCTCTGGAAAATATTAGTACTAAATTCAGAATTTTCTGGAATAAATATTGAATACTAGAAATAAAGTAGAAGAGGTTAGAAATTATGGAAGATTATGTACTAAGCAGCCTTTGCCGTAGTTTTATGGCTTCTTCCCTTTACATTGTTGCACTCTTTGAAACCTCCAGCTATTACTGAATGGACTGAGCAGCAACGTAACAGCATCCATACAAAATACAGAATCCACATTTTTACCAACATTTCTTCATAAAAGTCTTTCTGACCAGCTTATGACACAGATGATGCAGGAAAGCTTATTTAAAAGAAGTAGAGAAGGGTAGAGGAGAAAACAGGTATAAAAAAGCTGTTGGTTGAAATATTAGGACACGAGCTTAAAGGAAAATGTACTGATTAATGTGTTTGGGATTACATCAGCACAGGGATCTTACACTTTATGTACATGAACAAAGAAAAGCAAATGTTTGATGGGGCATTCTAATACTCTGGTTCTAACTTTTAACTCAGTATAGCTAATAAATTTCCTTCTTTAACTGAGGCTAGAGGAAATGAATATATATGTGTCTGTGCATGTGAAAAGTGATATAAAAGAGATATCTTTTGGTATTGAATGGCTTGGGCATTTAATTATTATGAAATCCATTCACACCAGACAGGTCAAAGCATTTCTATAACTATTTTTCTCCTGTCTTATATTCATGTTGTTTATGGGAATGATTTGATACATTTTCAAGTCCTGACAGTAATATCAAATGTCCAATAAAAAGACCATTATACATCTAAAATGATGTGCTTTGAGTATTTTAAGGTGGGCAAAGTCTACTTCTTCCAAATTGTCTCATTACAACTGTCACAAAGCCTTCCCTAAACTTGATGCATTCAGACGATAGTGTTAATGATGAGAAGCATGAAATCTGGTAGCTTTGGACACCTTTTGACTTGACTGAAGATTGTTAAATAATTCATTCCTGGCTGTCCTCATTTGTTTCCTGCTTTTAAGTTACACATGGGATTTAATTGGGGTTTGTAGCTATTTCCTTCTTAATGACAAGTTACTCAGTACGAAGACTGTTCCAGGCTCTTACAGCTTTACCATAGGTATACACCTGGGTGATTAGCTGAAGAAATGCATGATTGACCCAAGATATTTGCATGAGTAGGTGGAAACCCATGAGGCACATTAAACAGCTCCATTAGCTAAAGCCATTTTAAAAATACATATCATGAGGAGGAATACAGTGTGTGCAAGGATTCAAATATAGTCAGGTGCTATCATGTGGGAGGAAGATTAGGGGTGTTAAGCAGTGTTTCTATGTTTGTAGATTAGATGAGAAGTAGACCTTAAAACCTGTAGCTGTTGGCAATACCTGAGACAAAGGAACCCCTGGAGGCTACACAAGGGCTGTGTATGCTGTGCTTGACAGACTTGCTATTTATTACTTTTAATTTCATGAGCACAGGATTGTCTTTGCATTTATTGTCTTTCCTGACAGTCAGCTGTGATACATTGGCTCTATACTTGAAGATATTCAGAAAAGCAGCATAGTCATTGCAACGCTGAGTACTGCAACATTTCTGATGTAGCAGCTCAACTCCTTGAGTAGGATAAAGAAAGTTTCCAATGTTCTGGTACATTGAATAGATAAACATGTATTAGACAGGGATTCATCAAAGGCAGAAAATATGCATCAAAGAGAAACATACCTGGAGGTCTGCTTCATTGAAGTTGAAAAGCTGAACGTAGCAGAAAACACTTTGATGAAAAATAGGCAAGCAATTGCAAAATACCTCTTTTCCCCCGAGGAAAATTGCCAGTTTCTTTTTCTTATTTTTTATCTTGGGAAGATGAAATAATGAATTTATTTTTGATAAAATATTCTGTAATCTATCCTTTGTATCTGGAAATCAGAATTATATTCACTATATTGATAAAAATTCTATTATATAATTATGAAGTAGGTGTATTTGTAAATGCCGTGATTCTTTGGGGCAGAAAATATTTGAACAACTAAATAAGAAGGAATTTTATAAGCCCATGACTAAAGCTATGATTTTCATTGACAATGAAGCAAGACTGAATCTGCTTTTTAGCATATATTTAATTGTTCCATGTGAAAATTGACTTCTCTGGCTGAAGTCTGAATTTTTTTTTCTCTAAACTAAATTGGCACAATATGGATAATGCCATTATGAACCTGTATGTTTAAACGCATGTATCTGCACATGTGTGCAAACTCA
The DNA here is from genome assembly GCA_026261815.1 of Monarcha castaneiventris obscurior. NCBI lineage: Eukaryota > Metazoa > Chordata > Aves > Passeriformes > Monarchidae > Monarcha > Monarcha castaneiventris. The sequence goes on along the minus strand of JAMPIT010000230.1, from coordinate 8,602,744 downwards.
GATCACACATTCCATGCACTTTCATTCCTGGTAAGTCATGTTGCTTGACAGGTGAGTGGGTCTATATCTAAGGCTGAAGAAATCTTTCTCCTTTTTAAGTGAGGGGCTGTGAAGCAGAGCTCAAAATTTTGTCTCCTTAGGAGGAACAGCTGTGGAAGGCAGAACAACCCTGGACTCAACAAGAAACCTCAGTGTCAAATGGGTTTAAGTGCACATAAATGAGAGTATAAGTAAAACATGAGTTTTGTGTTCAATGTCCTGTGCAACTTTGCACACTTCTTAGGTTTAACAACAAAAACTGACCGAAATAATTGTGATATACAGGAAATTTGCCCAATGCAAGGGAAGAGGGCAATGGAGGCATTTTTAAATCCAACTCCAGTCAGCCAATAGTCTAAGCAGAAAAATAGAGGTGTGTGGAATTTCTGAGAACAAAAAGATCCTTTTCCCACAGCTCTATTCATCATTCAAGAAGGGTGTTAATGAACTGATGAGGGCTCAGAGAAAATCTGTGACTAAAGGACTATATAATGTGCCTCTATTCTAAAAGGAGGAAGGATCTCTGGCTGTTTATCTTACCAAAGAGAAGGTTGAAGGGCATGTTTCCTATGCAGGAGAAGAAAATTTATAATGGAGGAAACTTCAATCTACTGTACACAGGCAAAATGAGACCCAGGACAAAGTCTGGCAAATGAACACAAGAATGTTAATACAGTTTTTAATGAACATAGTTACCCACATGAAAAACTTTGGGAGAATTTTGGTCAGCTCCATGCCAGCAACGATAGAAACAGGGTATTTTTCTCATGTGTGTACTTGACATGAGTGGGAAGTATTTTGGGAAAATGTGTGACATGACATGCAAAATGTCAGACTGGAATCAATGTGGTCTACCAAATTTTTAATCTATCACTATATATTATATGGCATCATGCTTGTTTTGTGATTGCTTTTAGAGAGACAAGATTTTCATTCGAGATTATCTGTGTTAATTTTTCTATACTGTGGATTTCATAGACTCAGGATCCTGAAATTTGTACATAGATTTGTTCCTAATAGATGGGTTACAGATAAAAGAAATAAAATATAGGTAGATGAATTTGAACGAAGGGTGGCTTTCCTACTATAGAGCCAACAGATAATGAAATAGACCAACAGAGCTTTTTTATTAGGTGAAATTTTTAAGTCCAAGCTCACAGAAGTCATAGGTACTAAAATTAACATGAACTTCTTTCAGAAGTAACAGAATAGAAACATACTGTGAACCAATCTTGTCAAGAATGAATTATTGAAAAGTTGTGTTCAAACCTTCAGTGAACCAGCAAAATAATTTTTGAAGTTTGTTGGAAAATAATCTTTTCTATTTAGGAACCATTTGACAATAACAAATTAATCTAGGGAGCCCCTTCTGGCAGTAATGCCTCACATTGTAGGCCATGTCCAGTTCCTAACTTGTCACTAACATGTACAGTTCCTAACACTGTTATCAGTATTTTTATCAAAGTATAATGCTGCAGCATGTGCCTTTAGCAAAATTGCAGCTGAGAATGAAATGTATAGAAATAAATCCTGTAGCTCTTCTATCTTCATTTCCCAGCCAAAGAACGTATCTTCATGATTTCCTGCTTAACTAAGTAATATGTAATTAGAAAATGTTGTCTGTGTCTTTTTTTTATTTTTGTCTTTTTAAAAAATTTATCTTTGTGCAACTCAGGAGTATATCGTGCATTCTCAAGTTCATTTTTAAATTAAATTTCACTAAGATATGAATGTGCGACTTTTGAATTCTCAGTCATCTGTTTCCCATCTTATTCATACTAAGATTTTAATGTGATCATATAAACTTTCAACTACAATATAGGAATTGTGCTTTCTAAACTTTATTGAAAGAATGAGCACCTAATGTGTGCATGACTGTGTGTGTCCTTGCAGGTGCACATACATGTGTGTATTTATGCACGTAAACACATGGTAAGATGCAGGTAATTTGGCATTTCGGCTCTACTCTGCCATACATAGTGGTAGATGCACTGTATATTAATATTTGTGAGAATGTGGTATGGTTTAGAGTCTGTAATGTCAGACCTGTTGCAGTCTGGTGTTGAAGTAGGTCTTGTTTTCTCCATGCTTCTTCCCACTCTGCCAGGCTCATTTAAGGGCCCCTGAGGAAATTTTCCCTGCTGAAAGCCAACAATCATGTTTTAATCTGTCACTAAAAAGAAGTATTTAAAATATCTTGAAGGAAGAAGGAGGAGTTGCCAGTAGGTCCTGTTCATTTTCCAGATGCTGTTGTCTTACACATTCTGTCACCCAGTCCTTCCTATGAGGCCATTGCTACTGGATAATAGCTACATGTACTGTAATCACTGTCTGTGATGGTGATTCCTGGTAGTCTTGTGTCACTGGCCTTTACAATGCAAAGTAAATATGGATTATATTTTTCCCCATGTTGGGATGAAAGATGGAAGCTCCTTGATAGAGTTTATTCTTGTCATAAATTGTCAACAAGGCAATTGTAGATGGACTTGATCTTTTCTGGACTAGAACAACACAAACCAACCTCCATCCTGGAAGCTGAGGTTGCCAGAAGATCTTACCTCAACTGGGGAATTTTCCACTCAGAAAGCAACACAGCAGTTTCTAATTTTTAATACTGAGACAGCAAGAATGACCACAATGAAAGAAATTGGTAATATCACTGTACTACTGATACCCTAAACTGTTATAATTATCCTTTCATGGGTCTGCTAGTTGGATTCTTTTTTTCTCAAACTTAATTATATCTGATCAAAATTATAGCAACATGCAGTGTTTTCTGTCTTTGTTCAGTTGTACTTAATGTTTCATAGCCTCATAGGGGGATACAATTTCAAGTTACTGCCAGGTCATACCTGAGCCAGTTGCTGAAGATGTGCTTGGTTATCCTTGGTATGTTTAGCTCATAAAATCATTTGGAGATCCTTTTTCCATAATATATCTGTAGATTAACTCACCATCTGGCCTATATTATTTTCTGTACAAATGCTTATAATACTCAATCTTATTATGTAGGTTGATATGCAAGTAAATATTTCAAGAAATTAAAGTGAATCCCAAAGCTCTGCAGTGGAAGTGAACAGAGTTGAAGTCAAACAACTTCTAATTTTTAGCTAACGTTTGTTGAAATATCTTTCACTGTTTGAGCAGCTCCACTCAACAGGAGCCAATGTCCTCATGTTGGCCGTAGCATGAACAACTGCACTAATCAGATCTTTCTTTGCTCTGCAATTCCTTTTTTTTGCTTTACCTAGCTGGGTTCTTCGTCAATACGGCTGATTGCTATGGTTACAGACTGCCTGCTGTATGTTAGGCCTGAACAGGCTGTAAAAGAAAATATTTTACTCCAGATAGGTAAATATTAGCCTTTTCTTATTGGAATATTATATACATTTATTTAAACCTTAGTTGAAGAGTATTTTAGCAACAGCCACTGCACTGAGCATTTAACAATTAATGACTTTTAAACAAACAACAAGACTTTGACAACGTGGAGTATCTATGTTTTTCTTTGCTCTCTATCATGACCTGTGAAGAATTGTGTACAGCCAGGTAAATATACAAGAATATGATATTTTGATAATTTTCCTTCAGGTTTATGTTACTGTTTCCTCTTATTTTGAAGGTGGGAATGTAGTTGATTGGAATGGTGGAGCTGATCGATATCCACGTGTGCAGCACGGACATTGTGGGGCAGGAGCTGGCAACAAGACTGAAAGAAAGCATCCAGACTTCACATTCCTTGCAAAATCAAGACTGTAGTGCTCCATGGTGTATCCTTGCCAAATATATTTATTGCTTTAAACAACCCTGCTTGTTGTTTCTATGTCCTTACATGCCTACACGTAAACTTTTCAGCAAGGGAATTTAGTTCATGTGCAAAGGCAGGGAGAAGAAGGTTAAAATGAAGAGTAGAAGGGTAGTTAAAATAAAATACTTCAGTCCTGTCAACTTCCCCAAGTCACTCATTATCAAGGGAGCACAGGAAACTGGTCCTCTTGTCCAGCCAAGCAACCTATTTTTATAGGTGCAAAATGATAGCTATAAGGATAGTTTGTAAAACACTTGAGACCTCTTTTATCAGGTCAACCCTGGCCAGAGGAATGAACAATAAAATCTGAAAAAATATTCACATTCATCCTCAAGTACACTGTGCTGGTTCATTTACAGACTGTCCTGATTGATGTACAGCTCAAATGACTTTCAAGTGATATTGTGTTTTAATCAATGTATTAATAGACACAGAACTTTTTCTCTTTCAAGCTCTATAACTGAATTTTTACATTGGAAAGCAGGCAAAATTTTTTAAGATTTAACTCAGATTCTGGAATAAGGAAGAATGCTTATAAATACTTGAATTCTTTTAATCAGATTTTGCAGCCATACTTTTAACTTTGGTGTCTTTGTGGGATTACATTATTTTGCCATTACCTGGGATAAATCATTTAAGGGAAGCTGTTAATTTGGGCATTAAAGTTCAATTTTTAAGCTTGTGTTTGGGTGGATGTGTATTTATTTTTTTTAAAGAATAGTGAAACTTAAGTTGAAAATATAGAGTAAGATAAATGGTAGTCAGAAATTTAGATCAGGTAAATCATCATGGTACTCTTAAACATATCTAGCACCTTTCAACTATTGTATGCTGATGTACGCCTCTAGACCTATATGTTTCGTAAAACAGATGTCATTAAACTCTTACAGCTTTACTAAATGTCATGTATTTGCACCTTATGTCCATATCTTCAGCATAAGATTTAAATAAACATCCATTTCTTTAATTCTGAAATTGCATCTCAGATTTTATTGGTTATAGCTATTGGTGCTTCCATTTAACTTAATTTGATCAAACAAATGAAATAGTGTGAAATCCACTAGGTTGAAAAACACTTGCTAATTTCATGGGCCCTTGCCAAAGGGTAAGTGAAAATCAAAAATTTATATGTACACAGGTTTTGCTCAGGTTAGTAAGGAATTCTTACCCTTCTTATATGAGATTAAACAACAAACATGCAGTATGCTTTTCTTTTTACAAGTGTATCTCTAGGGGGTCAACAAAATAAAAGGGAGAGGAGTGTGAGGACATTCCCAGAATACCTACTGCTATAAATCAGGGCTATATAACTAGTCTACTATATTCATTATATTACTTCAGGCCATACTTATTTATGTTGCATGACTTTTAAAGTAAAATCAGATGATTTCATCTGACTAGAATTTAACAGCTTTTATTAGATTAGTAGGAATTGCATATTTCATTTAAACTTTATGCAGTTACAAATGACACCACAGCTTAAGATTCCTGGGAATTTCACAGGAAGGATATCGCCTTCCTTACAAAAAAATAATAATTTTATTTTAATAACAAAAATTCAGAAGACTTCATCTTTAAACTCTCAGTACATCCCCCTGAACAGTACTGCATGGTATCACCACACAGCCACACTTTCATCAGCAGATGCAGAGGTCTTTTTGAAGCGTTTCTAAAACAGCTACCAGCCGCTGCAGCAGAAGTTCTTTTAAATTATTCTCAAAAGAGTGCTAGGAAAAAAACCTCACCAAAAAACAAAACACAGAAGTTGGAGCCAACAGCTAAATAATGGGTTTTAAATAGTACTGGGTGAGAGCCAGTATAGCAACTGTTTCTGGACAGAATTCATAGTCTGTTTTATTCTGTGCTGAATGCCATAAACTACCTTTCTAATCATGCTCAAATGTGCTGCAAGCTCATTCAAGAACTTAACATGCCTAAACAACAGTGTTATGGCACCTTGCAATTTAAATCTAGAGAAATGCTCGATCACATTCTCTACAATTCCTTCTCTCTAAAAGATGTACAAAAGTCTGAATGCACACAAATTTTGACAGAAAGGATGCACAATGCACAGACTTTTTTCTCTCCTGTCAAAAGGGATGCTGGATATATCAAACAGTGATAATAAAGGATTATAAGCCTTTGAATCCTGTGGCAAACCATCCTGTGGTGTGTTCTGTATGTCATAGTGTTTAGAAGCAGTGGGAAGCAGAGTGCTACAGCTGCTGTTGTAGATGCTGCATTCTCCTATAAGTAGACTATATTATATCCATGCCATCTTTCAGGGGTAGATAAGTGTCTATGACATCATTGAATAGGTTGACCAGAAACTCTGGAGTCCCCAGTCCAAAGCAGGGCTAGGTTAAATGGCTCAGGGATGTGTACAACGGAGTTAAGTCCTCTAGGTTGAAGAGATCAACTTATTTCAGTGTTTCATCATCTGCATGATGTGACTTTTTTATTGTATCTTATTGGGATTTCTCTTGCTGCAATTTTTGTTCATTATCTCTCTTCTTTTTGCTCCCTTTGTCCTCTTTTGTCCAAAAATACAGGCTCCATCTCTACAGTCAACTTGCTGGGAACAAAAAGCAGCAATTAATTTCTTTCCATTGCTCTTCTCTACTGAAAGTTTATCTGTAGTTTCTCTCTATGTATTACATAGGCACAAATGCATGCTCAGGGAAGGCCTGAGTAAAAGCCCTTTTGCTGTGCAGGCAGGGGAATATACAGTGTGAGTCTAGTTGCTTGTATCTCCTTCTGTCCTGATGGTAATGATCATACTAGCACACCATATCTTATGAGACAGCCCTCTTTTTAGTCACTTGAGTGAAAATAAGTTTTGTACCCACAAAGAGTTCAGGCCATCTGTAAAACAGGAGTGACAGGTTTCGCCTGGCTACATCCTGCATGTCTCAGAATGGACTCATTAAACTAGTTATTGATCAAATTAAACTTGGAATTGCTTTTAGCCTAAGCTCAGTCAAAAAGTGAATAAAAAAGGTGAAGTGTGGCCTTTCCGGGCTTCTTATGGGAAAAAAAAGGTGGTCTGGAGACGCTCAATTATGTTTATGAAAAGCATAGTTGGAAATCCAACTAAACTGTCTGCAGATGCAGGATGTGAACACATTGCTCAGGAGATGTATTTTCTCTAACAGTTTGTCTTCTGCACAAGATCCTGTTGGAAAATAGATGCCTTTTACCTACACTTAAGTGTCTAAAGCTAAGAAACCTGTATCCAGGCTTATTTACAAAGAGAATGATTCCTTTGGGCAGAAATTTTGCGTTGTGCAGGCAAGAACAACCAGTTGCTAAGTGAAGTCTTCAGAGGTTAAAACTGCCTGGGCAATACCATTTTTGCAACAACTACTGGAGTTTCTTAAAATATGTCAGTCCAAGCACAAAAAAACTTGGACATTATGATTTGCAAATGATTCATGGAAAAACTTCATATAGTAGCGAGAAGTAGTCAGAAAATGCATTTGAAAGGAGACGTTTTAAAATTATTTTATTGGAAGAAGGAGGAGGGGAGTGTGATGAAGCTATGCACAGTTATTTGTTGCAAAAATATCATATATTTTCTCCTGTATTTATTCTGATGCCAATTCAGTCTGAATAAAAGTAGCATTGCTGGCACTAATATATGGCAAGCTCTGAGTGTTTACATGATTGCCACATCAATTATTAATAATCTTTTAGGTAAAGAACAAAAGGCATTAGTTTTTTATCCAATTATATATTTTTCCTTTTCTGAATAGTTAAATGAATAGCTCTTTCAAAAGGATTTTTTTCCAGCAATGAACAATAAGGCCATGTCTTCTCCAAGATGTCATATTGATCCAGTTTGTTCTCTCTAATTGCATTGATTTAATGTTATTGAACTGAAAGCTCTTACTACCATTGTAATGCAGTCTTAAGGTGGATTCCTTTGAAATTGGTGCATCCACATGCCTCGGGTTGTTTTTTCAAATTCAGCTATCATTAAATCCTTTCTTGTAATATATCACATACAGCTTACCACAATTAACTATCGGACTAGGGAGGCTTCAACTGACATTAAAAAAATCACAAACTACAGTTGTCCTTTCCAAGTATCCATTAGCTTGGCAGCATAGTATTTACCATATAGAATACTCAAAATATAAAGAAGATTGTACCCTGCATGAAGTGTTGTAAGGCCACAGCAAGTATACTGAGCACATACACTCACACATAAAGAAACAGGTACTCTGCCAGTCTGATCCTCTTCCCACGCCCTGGGCATTAACCATGACACAGGTCGTCATATGGAAGATCATCAATTATGGAAGAGTTCTAGGGAAATCAGTTCAAATACTGATCTTTACATTCCAAATAGCTATACAGAATCAGATTACTGTCACCCTTCTGTCTGCTTTCTGGAATCAGAAAGGAAATACTTTTTCCTTGCAGACACGGGCACAAGTAGTGTCGTGAGACCATCAATCATTTTTGAAGGTCCAGTTTGTTGCCTGCTTCCATGCATTTTGGAGGCTTTCACTGGGCTGATGGCCAAGAGAAAGGAGGCATTTAACTTCACCCTAAGGACTTTAAAGTGTTAGTGATGTGTACTTTGGAAGAGTGGAAGTGGTGTTGGGATGTGGAAGTGGCGTTTCCATATGTCAAGACACATCATTATGTGCTCCAGATATCATCTGCTTCATTTCACCCAACATCTGTGAAACATATAGAGGAATCCTAGAGGATATGTCTGCTAAGTGGACATGAAGGACTTGGAAGATTAGAGCTGTCTAGAAAAATGCACTTCAAAATCTCCTACATGATCACTGCAGTGGAGTGCATTGTGTTTCTCAGGAAGTTCCAGGGGAGGGTAGGTCTGGGTAATAAATAGGTTGCAACTAAGAAAATTTTAAGTGAGAAGAACAGGCACTTTCTGGTAACAGTTCTTGATGGCTTGTCTTTCTGTGTGCCAAAACGAGTATTCTGAAGGAATACAAATTATGGGAAGTGTTCTTTCTACACAAAACCAGTAAAAAAGATAAAACTTGAGAGAAGGGTATCTATATCAGGATAACTTTTTACGTGTTCACAGATGCTGTAGTGATTTAACCCCAGGTGGCAGCTAAGTCACATAGAGCCACTCACTCACTCACTTATCCCTCTCCCCTGAAGGATGGGGGAGATGATTGGAAGAATAAAAGTGAGAGAACTCATAGGTTGAGATAAAGGCAGTTTAGTAGGGAAGGCAAAAGCTGCACACAAGCAAAACAAAATAAGGAATTCATTCACCACTTTCCATGGGCAGGCAGGTGTTCAGCCATCTCCAGGAGAGCAGGACCCCATCATGTCCATTTGTGACTTGGGAAGACAAATGCCATCACTCCCAATGACCCTTGTTTCCTTCTTCTACCCCAGCTTTACACACAGACCATGACACTGTATGGTGGGGGACATCCATCGTTGGTCAGGTGGGGTCAGCTGTCCCAGCCGTGTCACCTCCTAGACACTTGTGCACCCCCAGCCTCCTCGCTGGGGGATTGGGGTCAAGGTAGAAAAGGCCTTGGCTCTGGATGAGCCCTGCTCAGCAATAACAAAAACATCTCTATATCATCAACACTGCTTCCAGCCCAAATCCAGAACACAGCACCACACCACCCACTGCAAAGAAAATTAACTCCATCCTAGTCAAAACCAGCACAGATGTCTATGAGAAATATGCTTCCTTTCCATGTAATCAAATATTTTGGGAATGTTTCAGACATGATTGTACTGATAATTGCCATTCTTAGTATTTTGTAGGACTTCAGCCTGTTTGCATACAGTAAGTGTGAAATTCTGAAAACTAAAGACAGTACTTTCTCTCCTGCTTCAGCCCAGATTTTTCATTGTGGTGGAAGACACTAAGAATATGAATTTAAAAGCATGCCACATATAGCAAAAAGCATATTAAACAATCTACATGCCTTCACTGAAACTTAAAGGCCCCCACAGATGAGCTTTCGAGTACATTCATTCTCCTGGTAAACATGAACAAGTCTCCACAAAACTCTATAAATAGAAATATTATATTATAACATAGTAAAGATTTTATAAACTTAAGGAAATTATTCTTTCCTGTGTGTATGGAGGTTTCTGTTGGACATTAATTGCAATGGTAAATTGTAGCCAGAACTAGGGCTATTCTACCCCGAAAAATGTTCTCATTTTACTAACGTAGTCATCAATGGCACTGGTCCAGAGCTAACTCCTGTTTCTTTGCTCACATGTTGCATATATTTATGATGTGATTAGGAATTCTTTTGGATAGGCATTCTTTTGCTTGCTTGCTTGCTTTATAGTGTCAGCATAGCCCAGTCTTAACCTTGAGTCCTCAGGACACCACTTATCAACAATAACATTAGTTTCCTAGAAAAGTTTGTCTTTAATATCCATTTTGGCTACTGTTCATCTGCAGAAGGAAGAGGAGCTGGGAGTTAATATGAACATAACCAGTGCCACTCTGCAGAGATAGGCCAGGCTGGCTGTGCTGACTCAGGCTGCCTGTTTGGGAAGGAATAATGCCCCAAGGTACTCATCCATGTGCTGCAAATTGGGATTCCCTGTGCATGTTTTATATGATTACTCTGTGACTAGTCTTTGTGATCACTCCATGAACACTGTTTGGTCAAAGCAAATTCTGTGCCACTGCATGTGAAGGAGGCTTTGATGGCAGGTGAAAGCACTTGCTGAAACACAGACATGGAGAGGCCCCAATCTCAGCACAAGATCAGATATTTTACTATTCTAGCAGAGGATTTCAAACAAGCTGTAGAATTTCTCTCCTTTCCCTGCAGGTAATATACAAGTGACACAAGGCTCAATGCAGCATTAGTGTCTTTAAGTGTCAGATAAGCAAACGAACTTTAGCTAGTTAAATAAACACACTAAACAGCCATATTTTGCTTCAACAAAGTATATTGAACAACATTGCCCTTTAGGGGATATCTAAAGTAGAACTAAGCTACTAAAAATGTAAATTTATTCCTCAGCATATTGCTGTTCATACTGGGAATATTCAGATGTCTCTGAGGCATTTCTGGATAATTTTATCAGTTTATGGCCACAATACTTCAGGGCCAAATAATAATGTTAGTTCCTTAAAATGAAATCACAGGAAAGCAATTTTTTCCTATTTGACAGTTCTGGAGGTCCCAAAGTCCTCTTCTGCTTGTCATCTTAATTCAACTTATCTCAGCCTGTTCAAATTAATATATGGTGTCAGAATACAGGGAAATATGAACCAAAGTTAAGTAATTCATAGTGTCATTTATAATAGGTTATTATCATATTTTTGTATCATATGAATTCTATAAAATCTAGGACCAGCTTAACATATCTCTGTACAGCAAGGTGAGAGAAATTTTGAACTTAATGAGAATATTACAATTAACAGTAGAACCAAACCCAGAATTTGGTATTCTACAGTTGAAATTTATTCATTCATTTATTCATTCCCTCATACATTCATTCATTCAAAGTGTTCTCACAGATTTACATAGAAGCAGCTGTGCATGTCATAAAGGGGAAATGTAATAAGGGTGAAGGAACATGTAACATAGTTTAAACTCGATATTCTCCATAAAATGTGTTATTGTTTTCTTAAACTAATGTCTGATTTCTAGACCATTATGTCTTGATACCTGGTGTAACCTTAAAAATAAGACCACCAGGAAAGCCAGTTCCACTCATGTTCTGGATGTCAGGATGCAATTACTTACAGAGAAGTAAATGAAGTTTATGATTCCAAAGAATTTAAAATAGTATCTTTTATATAAGGTTAAAGCATCCAGAGAAAATAATTGTGTTCCTGTCAGACAAGAAGAGACAAAATGGGCCAGTAGTACCTTTTGCCACTCCCTATTCCCCACATACATTTAAAGAGAAGAGGGCACACTGGCTTAATGCAATTAGATTATTTTACCATGACAATCAAAAGTTTTATTTTCTTCGTATTTCTGGAGCCTGCTTTCTGCATTAATGGTTAATGTAATGTCAATAGTTATGAGATAGAATAGTAAAGCTCCTTTATAAGCTTGTAGGACACCTAAATTTTAGCACTGAAAAGAGTACAAAATAAACTTTTCAGTTTTTGTTTAGACAGTGTTATTTAATACAAAAAATGTATATTTAATACAATATTAATATTTAATAAAAATATTTAATACAAAAATGCATAGATAATTATCTGCAGCAGTTGTGTCCCAGACACTGTCAGAGATACGTGAAATTATGCCCACTGTATCTCATTTTTTATTTTGTACAAACTTTTTTCACCCTAAACTGAAAATCTGTAATAAAAATACTAAATAAGTATGATGGAGAATGAGTAGAAGATTCATTGCCTAAATCCATAGATGAAATTTGCAAGTAGTATAAAAGTAGTTATGAATTTAAGAAAATCTATGCATGCTAAAAATACTACCTACAGGTGGGGAAAAAAATCACAAAACCCCAAACAAAACAACAGCAACAGCAATTATATATTTAGGAGTATTCAGGCAGATTGATGGATTTATTACTTCATGTGAGATAAAAAATCTCTTTTTATTAAAAGTTACAAAAAGAAAGAATAATGTTCTCTTTTGGTATACAAATATATGTTCTGTAACAGATCCATTTTTCCAGTGACATAGACAGACATGCAAACAAAAATATTTCTGGTTACATTTCCTCCCAGATATGAGTTTCTTCAGAAAGTCTGCTTCTATCATTTATTATCACCTTATACAGAGAAACAAGGACAGACTATTTACAACCCTCTGTTGAAAAGTTTTCTTTCTTTGGTAAACTCTGTTAGTAGAACATTAAAAGTCACTTAAATTGTGCCAGTTGATAATGATGCTAAGGGTTGGGGATTTTTTTATCTAGGTGTTATTTTTTGTTTAAATTGTAAAACAACAGCAGCAAACCCAAGTCTTTATTACACCCCCAAACTATTGCAATCTAGACACAATTTAGCCTTTGATCTAGTTCTCAGCATGAATTTCACCATTCTTCTACTTTTTTTTTTTTAATACATACCTCATATCCATAATGATATTACCTGAATGTCTCTCGATAGACCATAATGGTGCAGTCAGGAAGTTGTCAGTGTAATACAGTTCTTTGTTCTGGGATCCACACTTCAAAGATTATGCTAACAAATTGGAATGCAGTAAAGAAATGACCTACGAGAATGCTCAAGGTCTGGAAAGTCTGCTATAAAATACAGAAACTCTGCATCTGTTTAATTTATCTAAGAGATTAAGAGCTGTCTTGATCCTATTCTCCAGGAAAAGTATTTTAGATAGTAGATTAATTTTTAATCTAGCAGAAAGGAGTGTACTAAAGGATCCAGAAGTTGAAAGCTGATATCAACACATTCAGTCTGGAAACAAGGTGAAAACATATAACAAAGAAATAATTGAAGTATGTGAAAAACTTACTTTGGGATGTTGTATATAATCCAACAGTTGGATTTTACATTTTTGACTTCTTTTCTTTTCAATGATGACATGCATTTAAGGGAATGCTCAAGTTTTATATTCAGCAAGTGATTTTTTTTTTTTCACTGACAGGAAGAAAATACATTTTCAAAGTCTCTATTTTTCCACCCAATACAATGTAGTAAACATGTTTACTACAATATGTTACGTATTGAACAACCTGATTTGTTCACATAATTCTCGCATTTCACCATAAGACACTGGTGATTCAAAATTTGGAGCTTATCCTAACCAACAAAATTTTGCTGTCTAAATATTTGTTTCCTAACTTGGAGTCTAGGGATTTTATTTCTGGTAACAAACCACAGTGCACAGATGTCCCTTCCCAAAGCAACCTGCAAATTTGGTATAATTCCTTTTATGTCCCCATGGGAATCTCTGCGCCTTCATTAATTTCCTGAACTTTCTGAAACACATGATGCAAACACACCCAAGTCCAGGACTGTTTTTCTCCAAGGCTGCCCACTGTCCTGGAATTATTAAATTTCTTCTTTGCTTCTCTGCTCTTGCTGTTCAGAAATTGGAGGAGTCTGCTTTGGCAGTGCTCTATAACCAGAAGTCATCATCTCAGGCTTGGATATTTTGTTTATAGTCAATTTAGTACAAACTGATCCCCCAAAACTTCTTAAGATTTGTTACAGATTTGTCTTAAGGGGTACAAAGTGATTGTAATATCAGGTGTTTCACAATCCTGAGGTTATTATGTGAAGTCTCACCTTGAATATTGTGTGCAGTTTTGGGCACCGCAGTGTACTAAAGACATTAAACTATGAGAGAGTTCCAAAGGAGGACCACTACTTGGTGAAAGGCCTTGAAGGGAAGCCATATGAGGAGCAGCTGAAGGCACTTGACCTGTTCAGCCTGGAGAAGAGGAGACTGAGGGGAAACCTCATTGTTGTCTACCACTTCCTCATGAGGGGAAGAGGAGGGGCAGGCACTGATTTCTTCTCTGTGACCTGTGACAGGACCCAAGAGAATGGCCTGAAGTTGTGTCAGGGGAGGTTTAGGTTGGTTATTAGAAAAAGGTTCTTCTCCCAAGGGGTGTTTGGGCACTGGAACAGCTCCCCAGGGCAGTGGTCACAGCTCCAGCCTGACAGAGCTCAAGAAGTCTTTGGACAATACTCGGGCACATGGTGTGACTCTCGGGGATGGTCCTGGGCAGGGCCAGGAGTTGGACTCAGTGATCCTTGGGAGTCCCTTCCACCTCAGCATAGTCTGTGATTCAGTGCAAACACTCATGAATTCAGTAAGACCAGTGCTTAGGTCGTAGGGCACACAACCTTTGAGGAGTGAGGCTGGGTGACTAAGGTCTCCTAGTAGAAACTGTGGAAGGAGGTGTGTAATTACACCCTATGGGAACTTGAAGTGAAATTAGAAAGGTGATAGTTCTCTTCTCAGTGGCGACAGTGGCCAAACAAGTGGCAGTGATCACATGCTGATGGTTGGGAGGTTCTTGATCTCCCTGGGAAGGTGGTTCCAAACTACAGCAGTTTATCCAAAGGTGTGGCAAAATCCCTATCCATCAAGATTTTCAAGATTTGATAAGTCAGTCACCAGTCTATTGCTCAGTGCTGTCAATAGATCTTCTTGGACACAAGGCAGGAGTAGGTGATTAGATGAACCCAGACATCCTTTTCATCCATTTTAGGTTGAACCTTCATCAGATTTTTCTGATTCTATGAACCTCCATTTTAAATTGTGTGAGTATGTCTCTGGAAAGTCCAAGGATTACATCACTTCATCAAAGACAGTATTGAACTTCTCCCTGATAATTCAGGCTTCATAACATTCACTCAAGAAGTGGGACCTCTGTTTCTTCTGCAAGAAATTGAATCTCTCTTTCTTGTACATGAAAAAATATCCACCACTAGCCCATGATGAATGTGCCTGTCATGTCTTGAAAGGGAGTAACTGGACAGGCAGGATTATAACTATAGTTTATATCCATAAATATATATATTCATATATAATAGAATATGCAAAACCTCTGGTTTGTATGTGTGGTTGTGGTACTAGAAATAACATAAATGCTTTTCTAGATCCCATATTCTGGCACATAAACAGTTTTTAATCCTAAAAGAATGCAGTAGTGGTAAGGGAAGTGACACCTACTACTTACTCTGTGGAAGCATGTGATTTTCACACATAGTGACTAAAACCATGCAAATTGGGTGGATTAGATTATTTCTTTCAGACTTTTAGTAACTGCTCTCATCAGTGTTTAAACAAAGAATTTGAGTCATTATGTTAGCCAGAACAAATTGCCTCTCCCTCCCTGTTTTACTTGACATCTTCACAAACTCACAGCCTCCAAGACAAAGCATTAGTGAAAACAATTCTGTGAAAATACATCTCTTATAACCTGTACTCAATAAGGAAAGAAGAAAGCCTCAAATCTATCTTGTCTTCTGAAAATTGTCTCCTCATTTTAAGTGAAACTGTCATTGTGAGATATGACTATTCTTGGGGCAAGCTAACTACCCACGAAGAAGCAGCATACAGAGAAACAAACACCTCTGGTGCTCTTATGGCCTAAGATATCTTAAAATGTATCCTGCATAGTGGAACAAAGTCTGGTGTGACAAGAAAAAGAGACATATGCATGCCAGACCTATATCCAGGCTATGCAACAGGCTGGTAGCTTTAGTGATATTCTCACAGCTGAGATATGTTGACCTGAACCTCAAAAAGAAGAGGGCGGTATAGAATCAGTTTCTCCTCGTGGCACAGGTATAAAATATGGAAAGCAACAGCATTTTCTCTAAGTCTGCTCCTTCTTCACTGTCTAATAAAAGAGATAGCCTCTGCAATTGCTTTTGTTGAGGAGCTCGAATCTCCAGATTTGTAATAGGTGTCTCTGAGCTCAATTCTGGGACAGAATCCTTAGAGGACTTTGCAAGAGAAATTTGTAATTTCTGTGTGCTTATTAACTCAATGCAATGATCACATTTTTCAGAGTTTTCAAGAGACAATTTTAGGTACAGAGAACAATCCTGAGCACTCTTAAAATTTTCATGTGTAAAGTGGGCACTGATGAGTTTGGATGGCTATCATTAACTTATATTTGAGCACTGGGGTCAGGCTGATACTATTAGATTTAGCAGCCCACATCTCACTTTAAGAATATAAATACTGCTGCCTATCTGGACCTTATACTTTAGGATTTTATAAGAGCTCAGCACCCCGGTGCTCCCATCTAGAGCCTTGAATATGCTGCTGGGTATTATCTGTTTCTGTGCTATGCTGCACACAGATAATCTGCTTGACCAGAAGTTGCACTGACTGACCCTCCTTGAGGATATATTAGTCCTTCAATACTTTTGTGCCACCCACCTCCTTATTCAGCATCTTTATAATTTGTCAGGTTCTCAAATTTGCTATGTACTATTGGGCTAGATATCCTTTTTTTTGGTCTTAGTTTTTGCTGGTTTTACTTACAGTCCACACTAGCCATGAAATTGGCACCAACACACATTAACATCACAGTGTTGGTTTTCCTTCTTGTGTGACTCATGCTGCTGGTCTGTGAACTGCTTAAAACCTATCTGTCTGTATACTGTTTACTATTATTAAAGTAAGACTACATTTAACTGCTGAACTGGAAGCACTGGACGACCTCTTTAAGACTTAATTTTTAATTAACTATTTTATCAAAGAGTTTCATACATAGTTTTGTGTCAGATATTGTACTGTAAAGTGACAAATACAAATATCTTTAAGAGTTAAATTATTATGCCACAATTGTACAGCAGGACAGTCAGTGAACTATTTTTAACTACGTCTCATTAGATAAGAAAAAAAATAGATGTTTAATAATAAAATCTTCCTCTTCACACAGTATTTCATTTCCAGTACAGATAGTTTAGATCCCAATCTAGGATATGCAAGTAGCTCCTATGCAGAATGAAAAAAAAAAGTATAAAAAATATTTTTGAGATTAACTGAAAACAATCAAATCTCTTCAATAAAACTATCCTTATTGTGGTTTCATGAGATAAGTTTTCTCTTGTGAAATCTGACAATAATAATAAACTGCAGCACTTTTAAAAGGTTTTTTAAAAACAATATCAAAAGAAAGTAGAGAAAATTGTGAATATATTCCTGTAATCATGTACACATGCTATGGCTAATGTGTGACAGGTAACTACATTCATTTTAACTAAAGATGAAAATCAAAGCTGCCTTGTCCTTGTATCATCTTTGCTAACAAACTAGACATGACAGATTTTCTTTCATTCAATGTTCAATCATTACATTGCTGCTTACCATTAAAGGCTGGATGATTATCTTAAAATTTGTTCATGCATTTAATAAAATAGAATTTACGCTCTGAATTTAGACAATTTTAACATAAAGAACGCAGTTGTACCATTCATCATGAAAACTGTGCCTTCTTTATAATGTGTTTTTCCCTGTTTTTATGAAATTCTGAATCTATGTGCAGAGTTGCAATTTATTAAATGTCATGGATGGGTCATCTGACCAGTAGTTTGAGCAAGAAATTCATATCCCATGATTCTGAAGGCTGAGAGGTTAATACATAACAGATGCTGCTTTGGAGGAAACCATTCCAGGCAATGCTTTTCAATCAATGACATGCTATTATGAGCAATAGAACCAATTTCTTTTAATCAATGAACCTTTATTACAGCATTTACTAAGAGAAGCTCTATGCAGTTCTTATAAACCTTTCGGCAATCTTCAAAAAATAATTCCTTTTGTTTTTGAAGCCTTTTTATGGTTTCTCTAGCTTTGGTCATTTTAAGGTAGTACTCTGGTTTTAGACTCTCCTGATTGAAAAGCAGCAAAAAAAACTTGGTAGCAAACATACATTTAATCCTGAGATGCCATAAGGGCAGTGAGTGAGTCCTGCTGGGCAGTGGGTTACACTGAGCACTGGCAGAACTCATCACAGGTAGCTCAGCCCACACTCTTCAGAATGGAAGATTTCATTCAGCATGAGGGCCACCAGCTCCCATCCTCAATGCAGGCCTCAGCACGAGCTGTGCTTGCCTGTGTGACACCAGCCTATTTCATACCTCAGTGTCATATTGCATGTTGAGTTAAATGATAAGCATAACTGAGCAAAGATTATCTATGGCAGCCTTGCAGTGGTCTGTGTGAGCTCCATCCACACAGGTAAGTGCACCCCATCAGGGCCCACGGACTTGTGCGTGTCCAGTTCGCATAAGCATTCACAGAACTCATCTTTTGCTAAAGATAAATTTTCATTGCTACATCCCTTGCCATAGTCTCTGGGACCTGAGATCCCTGAGAGATGATTTGACTTCTAAGGTAAATCAGCCCTTTCTGTATTCTGTGTAGTAAGTTACTCCATCTTGTTAAACAGTGGGCCCCACATTTTTCTCAGTCTCCCTTTTTTCACCTATGAAGGTAGAAGGTCTCCTTTTTGACATTGAAATCCCTGGCCATATGTAATTTCCCTTGTGCTTTAATTTTTCTAACATCATCACTGCATGCTCAGGTAATGTGCTTCTCCCATATCCCCTATCCTTACTTCCTCCCTTTGTATGATTTTTTTAAATCTCCGAGTTTGGTTACAAGCTCTGTTCATTTGCAAGGGCGTTTTGGCATTTTTGCCTAATTTCGAATTTGTTAGCGTGGACTACTATTGAAAATGGAGGAGGCGATCTTTACCTATCTTACAGCTTTCTTGCACAGGACTTTTCCAAACAGTCCTGTAAGAGGCCAAAGCCTGAGAACATGTTTTCAGTATGAGACCATATGCCGTGACTCAATTGATGCTCTTTCAAATTTATTTAAAATTCATTAACTTCTCTGTGTTTCAAATGTTATTGATGATTTTTGTGGCAAAACAGACCATTTAAAAGCCCCCAAAAGACTGTGCATATGTTTTTTTAGCAATTTGAAGATCCACAGAGATATGTTCAATAGAGTATATATATTTTTTTCTCTATTATAATATACTCATGTTATACCTATGTGTATGAATATATATGAGAAGTAAAGTATGAAAGACTGCTTTGGTAATAAAATTTGTGCATATAGTTTACTCTTAGTAATGCTGTTCTCTGAAAATATTGTGTCACTTTCTTGTAAGTATGTGGAATTAAGTATATTCCCTTTTTTAAGAATGATTTGTCCTAAAAATAGTAATGAAAAAATTAAGTGTTCTCCACAATTCTCCTCCATGCTTATTTCTATTCCATCTATTCTGGAGACAACAGGGAAAATTTCAAATGGGAGAGAAAGAGAAACAGAAGTCTTAGAACAGTCATATAAAATGTAAAAAAAAAAAATGCTTTGAGGCTTTTTGTTTTTAATCTCAGTATGTCCTATTTTTGTAGCAGCATTCACCTTACATATCATCAAGCACACGTAGAGAACTCACAAAGTAACTTTTAGCTGCACTGAGAATACGCACAGTCAACTTTCATAACCAGCTTTCTAAAACAATGCAGCAGTGCTCCTTTTATTGTGTGATTATCTAAATGAAAATACCACAGAAGCAAAGAGATGCAGCAAGAAGAGGAGTTGTCTCCATGGCATATGTCGTGTACAGACAAAAAGTAAGCTTTCTTTCCAGGAGGTCTGCAAAAACTACTGGACATCTTGCCAAATGCCTCCTATTGTAAAGAAAAGAAAAACAGTCTGTCTAACACATTAACAAGGCAGCCCAGGTGGACATTTGTGAAAGAAAATGGAGCAATGTGAGAGAAGCAAAATGACACTGTTACATAGCTCTCTGAGCTGGCAAGGAATTTACCCTAAGGCTGTCAGCAAGGCTTCCTTGTCCCATATTGAACAAAGCATGCTGTGCCAAGCCATGGCTATGAGTTTTCTCTTCACGTGGGACCAGAGGAACTGCGAGGTCACTGTGCTTCTCTGAAGGATACCCTCTGGGTCAAGTCCATGGGAGTAGTCATTGGAAATTTCATAGAGCTTGCTGGATTTCGTGTGAAAAAAACCTATAAAGATGAAGAATCTCCTCACTTTCACTTGAAAAAATGAAATAATAGAGAACTGTGTGCACAGGGTTGTATCTCATGAGCGTGTTTTGCTAAACAATCATCACAGGCTGTGCTGGCTTTCACTGTGGTCATGGGAAGCAGAAATTAAGTAGAGTTTTCTGTCCTCTTTGTGGACCCTTAATTAATGTATTTGCTTTAGAAGGCTACTTTAGGAGAGAAGATTAGAATGGTCATGGACTCGAATACTGGAACCAAATTCCACATATCTTTCAGCACTCACTGGTGCAGTTTTGGCCTACAACTTATGAAAAAGGTGGAAACTACATAAAATGCCTTACACGAGCGGGAGGTCTTTGCACCTTTTTGTGAGAGCTATTGCATGTGTAGACTTGATTCCATCACATGGTCAGAGGGACCTGGTTCCACAGTTTGGAAAGAGGGTGCCAATAACTACTTCCCAATTTAGAACAATTCAGTGACAGGAGCATCAGCATAAATATATATACACGGAAAGATGTAATTGTTGTGTGAAATGAATATTTAGAGAACAGACAGGTTCTTGTGGACTGTTTAAATGAATTCATGCAGAATCACTTTTTAGGAAATAAATCCATAACCAAACAAACAAAAAGAGACCTTAAAGACTTACCTATAGGCTTTTTCATATTCTTTTTTCCAATAATTTCTGAAACACAAACTCAGAGCAACTCAGGCTGCTGGTTTGCAATAGCTCTGCAACATCCTTTTGACTTAGTCAGGTGGAAGAAGTGACCCATTTCCTTATTAGTTTTCTTACCACTGGTTCCAATGTACAATATATGGTACATATAAGTAAGTAAATATTTCCAAATATTTGAAATTGTCTTACAATCCTTAATACCTATAATACTTTCTAAAAACCACTCCTATATAGTTTAGGTGGAGGAAATAGCTTGTCACTGTAAATAACAGAATAAAATCCAGTAAACCATTTTCTGGAGCTTTTTGTCAAAATTAGCATTGAGCTAGATCTTTGAATTTGTGAATTTCTGGTGCAGTATAAGCATATCATTGGGAATCTTTATTAGTAGGTACATGGAGCGGCATTTATTGTAATTCTTTTTTTAATCCCTTTGACAAGTCATAGTTTTTACAAAAAAAAATCCCACAAAAGATTTCTTGTGAAGTCCTTTAAATCAATTATAATAAAGACCAGTTTGAAATAAACTATTTTTGAAATTTATTTCTGGACAGGACAACAAACAAGTGGCAAAACTGAGATTTTTCGAAATCTCAGAGGTTTTTTTTTTCTAGATCAGTTCACTGTTAGGATTTTATTTTGTTGGGGGTTATTTTTGTTTTATTTTAAACCTGATTTGTACTTTCATAATGGTTTTCCACCAAAAATCTTGTGAGATGCATCAATCCTGATTACAGTGTTTAAAGAACTTCCTTTCTTACTGGTATAATAAGAGAGGTTATCAGCTTTACCTTTTGAACTCTCATCACCCAACATATCCTCTTTTCTCTCCCTGCTATTCTCTTCTTTAATGAAGGAACTTATCAAGGAAAAGTTTTTCTCCTTAAGGAGTTAAATTCAACACATTGCATATATAGTTAATGTTCCATTGTTATAAATATATGTGAATATAATAAAAATGCAGATGTTGTTAACATTTATAGTAGATTTACTTCACTTCACTTCACTTCACTAATTGTGAACACTTCAATGATATATTCAAGTAAAATACAAAAAAAATATATATAATTTTTCCTTTCCTGTTTACACCTTGAACTGGGAACAGATAAATGAATCTATTGCTCCAGTTTGTCCTATTTTATTTTCTTGTATAAACATTTTTCACATACATGTGTTTTTCAATAGCCAGGGTCAATATAGTTTTTTATAAAGAAGGATCACTTTATTTAGCATGAATGAAGTAGCCTTGCCCAGGGCTTAAAGTAGCTGTATGATTTTAAATTATAAATGAAATAACAATCTAAACATCTGCATGTGATACAGGAGTGTTATTTCTTATGCCAACAAAAAGCCATGCTGTCATGTTCACTGTTGTTTTCAATATTTCATTCTTAAGATGGTGGGACCTAGAGGTGAATACTGAATCGTCGTGAGATAGCTTATAAAATTCCTAATTGCTTTTGCCAAAACATGACTTCCTAGTTTTGAAGGATGTTGCTGTTACGAAGGCCTGTAGCTGATGAGACAGTGAAAGGGAGAGATCCAGCCCTTCTGTCACTTCTGCTGGTAGCAGTGAAATCAGCAAACCTTTTCATATGATAAAACAATTAGACTGCAGTAACTCATGGTCAAATGAAGTTATTACAGTGCAAACAGCGTTTGTGGCCAAATGCTTCATGAGGAAACACACTCCCAGTTATGTTTGATTCAGCTTCCAGAGGTTTTCTTATTTACCCTTTACAAATCCCTGAGGATTGTGAAGGACCCTGGGCATTTGGCAAGTGCACATCTGTCAACTCAGCAGTGCATGTTCAGACCACAGCAGCAGTTGCTCCTCTGTTCCCTTTGAAACAGTGTCATGGCAGATGAGACTCATGCATTCAAAGCTTCACACTGCTTTGGACTTGCTCGTTTTCAACCAGCACCAGTAACCCCTCAGAAGTTACATGATTGTAGAGGGAGACAGGATGGAATTGAGCTGCGGGCTATGGGATGTGCCTGCAGAATGCTATGGCAGCACAAGGAAGTTTGTCTCCACCTGAGCTTGGGAGGAGCTGCTGGAAGGGTGGGCAGTGTGTGATCACCTCCTACAGGGACATGGAGAAAGTGAACTGCTGATGTAGCAATGTGTGATAGGTCGCTTAGTGAAAAATGCCATACAAGGAAATACTGTGTCTTGAAGAAGGGCATAAACCCAGCTCATTTCTATGAATAAACATCTGATTCCATGCTGGTCTGTGTCCATGCCTTAGTCGTTACATCCCGTGATGTTTTATGGACACATACATGCTTGCCCCCAGCCCCACCCTGTAGAACTCAAGGCCTCCAGTTTCATTTGCTTAAATCTTACTGTTGCAGACAATACCAGCCACAAGAAATAGAAAGAAATATTCGGAATTCCATGAGGTAAACAAAAATTTAATTATAAAATATACCTTGTCACAGCCCTTCTAGTTCTTTCACCTCTGCTGAGATTATCATCTATGCTTATTTGGGCTTCCAGACATTGAAACAAAATAGAGACAAGCCACAGTACTACAGTCCAGTCTATTTCACCTCTGCTAGAATAGTGGCAGAGAAATGAAACCAGCAGGTCGAGGCGTCCTGTCGTTGTTATTGTCTACCAGAGTAAGAATAAAGAACAGTAGAAAATACCAGAATATTTTCTAGCTTTCTAGTTTACCACCCAGATCCATTATTTCTAGATCTCACAGGTTTTATGACCTAAGTGCATCTGTACAATACATTATGTCAGGATAAAATGGAAAGACTTTTAGTTTCTAACCATCTAAATAATCTTCTTCTTGTCCTGTTTTAAAAATTAAAAAAAAAGCAAGGACGTCATGATGTCACTTATCTTTGTTTTCACATTTAACCCATGGGGCTGGAGTGAGCAGCGTGTGCCTTGAGCCTGCCTGGCTGAGAGTCAGTCTGTGGCAAGAAACAGGCAGGGAGGTTTGAAGCCTGGTGGAGTGGTTCTCCATTCCCCTCCTTGGGAAGATCTCGGGGTGAGTGTCCTGTGCAATTCATGGCCTATGATCATCTCTCACATGTTATTCACCAGAACACGTTTTCCCTTCAGTTTTTCACTCAGTGACTGCTGATTAATGGCTGGAGGCAGGCTGCTGAATTGCATTATGCCAAATGCCCATGTCTGCATCTCTTGGATCTCAGCTGTGGGCCTGTCACTCATCTACCAAGCCATGATAACTTCTGGTCAGCAGAGTGTAGCTAAATAAAATTTTACATACAGTAAAGGGAAGGAGTAAATTTGGACATGTCAATGGAATTAAACCTCTTCCAGAAATCCATTGTCATTAGTGCCCAAAGGCTTCATTAAATCTCCATTTATCCTGGCATTTGTCATCTTTTCTGTCAAATGTAGCCTTCAAAGGATGCCTCCAAGTCATTGAGAGTGCTGTACTGCATGACTGCACGGTGCTCAATTTACTGCAGACACTGTAAGAACAACAAAACTCCTCATAATACATTTGCTCATCCAAGAAGCATCAGTTTCATTTAGCCAGAATCTCCACTTTTTTTCAGTTCATTTCTATGTAAAATTCAAGGTGCTGTCTCTGATTTGTTAAGCTCTGTGTGATTTGTTTCTTGGCCTTAACCAAGGCAGCTAATGTCAAGTTTGTCACATCACATTAACAGCCTTTCCAAGCTGCTGGACACCAGTCTGAGTCAGATTGAATCACTTAAAAAGGGAAATTCAGTTACAACACAGGCTAACAGCTGGGATTGCAAGTCTAGTCATGTACCTAGAAATGCAGCAATGTTCCTGAGAATCTGGGTACTGGAATTAATGTTTTCTGGGTTTTTCCTAGAATACATCAGACAGCCTTAAAGTAAACCTGTTTCCCAGTGCAGAATGTCTATTAGAAATAACCTGAATGAAAAATTCTTTTTTCCAAACAGCACATGCAGAATATAATATTATTTCATAATTTTATTGTCCTTAGAGGTATGGAATTTTTAGTAACTACAATATAAGAAATAAAAAAAATTGGATAGATTCTTGGTATTGCACTGCTGAGGGAACAACATGAAATACAAAATAATGCCTCTAACCTATGATTTTCCTGAATTTTTATTCGCTTAAGTTCCCCCACTGCTGATTTACTAAGAGTGACCATCAGCTCCCAGCAGAGCAGAGCACACAGTTAAAGACACCTGAACTGGTGCCCATTAACCATGAAGCAGTGAGCTGCAGCATCATCTGAGCACCTCAAGAGGAAGAAGCAGAAGCTGGTGAAAGACAGCCACACATTAGCTGTGTTCATATACAGATTAGAAGAAATGAAAAACACCATGAAGAAAAAAAAAACAACGAAAACCCAAACCAAAAGAAAGAATATTATGTTAAAAGTAGTTGTTAGATGCTGATAATAAAGAGGATCAGAAGTTTGGGGTTTTTTCTTACCTAGAACTAAATCATTATTATTTTTGTCACTCCAAAAACAGTCTATGAAAAAACCCAACTATATGGAGAATATATTGACTCTCTAAAGCCTTTTGAAATGATTCTCTATTGAGGATATGGCACTTGTAATAAAACAGAAGAAAGTGGCCTTTTCTGCAGCAGTAACTTAGAGTCAGAGTTTTATGAAAAAAAGAGCGGTAACTCAAACAATATGTACATCTTTGGTCAGAACCATAGTGAAATAGAAGAAAACATTAGCAACCATATTTATTGAGACACATTTTTCTCAGGCCAGAATTTTTAATATATATATTTTTTTTAATGAGCCTGTGATCATAATAGTTTATTTAAGGCCTTACTGATACAGAGTAGTACCTGGAAACTCAAATAGTCCCATGTATTTCAGGGTCACTTGCTTTCCCACTAAGATTCTAGTGACACAAAATAAGACTTCAGGAAGAAACAGTGAATCAGAAATTGTTAGTCGGCATCTAATTAAATTTCACTAATTAGTTCCTATTAAGCTAAATTGAAAGTTAAAAATATACTCAATTAGACTCCAGAAATAGAACTAGGAGTCCTGAAATTATCTTTATCATAATACTGTTTAAACTAGCTGCTGAACTGTGTATTAATTGAGAGAATTATGATGTGAAATACTGCACACTTCAGATCAGTGAATACAAAAAAATATTTTGTTTCATTTCAAAAACTGTCTCTTTTAGAATATAGTTCCCATGGAGAGTTTCAGCCCAAGGTTCAGGGTGCTTGTGTCCCATGTACGCTGCAGATTGAGATGCTCTTTGGCCACGTGTCACGACAGAGCTCTGCAACACCATCAGTCCTGCTTGGGAGAGGAATGACAGAGCTGGGAGGAAAATAGGCGTGAGGTGATCTGTGATATTTGTCAGGATGGGTTGGGTATGTAGCATAAGCTTATTTGGTGGCGTAAATTTACTGCAATTACTAGCTTTATAAATTGCTGGAAAATCATTACAGAGCAAGAAACCCAAGCCCTTTAGCGCTGGCTTTGACTCAGTGCAGTCAGAGCCAACAGACTTTGGCTGTTGATGTTAACATCAACAGGATCATCATAGGATCTTGGAATGACTTGGGTTGGAAGACACCTCCAAAATCCATCTAGTTCCAATCCACATGTCATGGGAGGACACGCCACCCACTAGATCAGTTTGCTCAGGGCCCCATTCTCACATGGCCTTTATCAAAAGCAAAATATCTAATAGTATCTTGCTAAGAACAAACAGAAAATAATTGTTCAGCCAAGGAGAGTATACCAGGCATTCTGAGAATAATATTACTAATGGCAAGTCAGTGAGGATTGTGGCAAAGTCAGTCCATCAGCTTAAAACAAGACAATTCTGCCACTGGTGTCAGTGGACTTGGGCTTGTGTAATGGATGGAGGGATCATGCACAAGCAGAAGCTTCATGTCACCTAAAGACTGCTTTGTTGACGCTGGGATTTTTGGTAGAAATTCTAAGATTCTTTTTTCATGCTTATGAGGTAGGCCTTTTGTAACATTATTTTTATGGCAATTGGAATAATGCTATCCATAATTATCATTGCCATTAGTATTACAGTTTCTATTATTTTTTGGTGGTTTTCCCAAATTAAATGAATATTTGCTGTTACAAAAGTTGACAGCTCCTCTTGACTTGCCAACAAGACTGCAGTAGTAAACTACAGAAAGGATGAATTGGATTTCTGTCTTTGTCTAGTGTAGGTGATCTAATCAGAATGAGAATTTCTATGAGTGTGGCAGGTATGCACTGAATTAAGAGCAGATCTAATGCCCCATGAGATATGTTTAATGTAGATAAAGTTGTGGGATGAGGCAACTGTGAGTTTAAGTTCATGTCTACATCTCAAAAGGACTCCCCAACACTTTGTACCATCGCAAGCTTTATAGGGAAAGTTGTATATTTATTCAGTTTGTCTAGGACTTTGTGCATTAGATGCTGACTTGTGCAAAAATAGAACTACTTTAATTGAAAAAGAAGTGAAATATTGTATGGGCTTGGCATGCAAGATTTTTGCAATCTGTTTCTGCTAAGCTATATAGGAACTTTACTGAAAGAATCCTCTTTCTGAGCAATGTTTCAGGGTAAAATTTCAGATTTTTTAAACTTTTTTATTTTCAAATATTTCTATTTGAATTTTTAAAAATGAAAGGGAAATGAAGGCCTGTCTATTTATGACAAATTTTAAAAAACCTTTTCTAGCAACTACCCTGTGAAGATTGAAACATTTTAAAAAGTATGTGCAGTTGAAAACTAGAAGGTTTGCAAGTTATTTCATATCATATTTGCTGGCTGTTTCTTTTGGAGATATTTTTCAACAAAACCAAAGTACGACAATAATAGTAAGAATAATGTATGTTAATGAAATGATTGCTGTGGATTACACACTTAGCCCTGTGAATAGCTGCTGAGCTGACCCAGATCACAACAGGATGAACGTGATGACTCTTCAAGGGACAAGGGGTAGCAGAGACTACAAGAGGAGGAAAAACACCTGGTCTGTGATGCCTGCAAGGGACATACTGCTGATATCCAATAGTTTAATAATAGCACAAGACTCAAGGGGCTGTTCCTCCCTGACTCAGCCTTAATTAGGAAGGCTAACTTTAAAATTGTTTCCTTGGCAAAACCTTTCCTGAATATAGATAGCTAAAACACCCTAGGTTTATGCATCCCAGCCTATTCATGTCTGGGGGAGGGAGGTAATAAAAAATACATTCTTTCCAAACCAGGGAAGTAGTTAAAATCTCATAATTTTCCATAACCTAGTAACTTTTAATTAGATGCACATTAAATACTTTGGTCATGTAGTTTAAAGAACTTTTTAAATTATTACTTTTTTTCTTTTGTCCATTGATATTTAACTGCTTAGTGTAAGTTTATAAAAAAATAAAATCCAAGCTGTCTTCACTGAAAAAAGCTGCTTTTTAGAACTTTGAGCTTATATTTTAATATTTTAAATATTTAAATATTTTATAAATTAGAAAAAAACCAAAATTACTCCTTTGAGACAAGCAAATCTCATTTGCTTTAATAATTACTTCCAGAGGGAAAATAGGTCAACATTTCTTTGATTTTCTTGTCAAGGATTCTTAAATTCAAAATTTATTGTGTAGAGAAGTAACAACGGGTGAATACTAAGCTATTAACCAAATAAAAACAACTATTTTTAAAACACATATCTAAACTGTCTGATGAAAGAAATTATTTCAAATTGCCAGAAAAGTAATTAAAATTTTTCCCCAGCTTCTTTTTTCTTTTTAGTGAAAAAAAATTAATTTGAAACCTTTTATTTAACAAATGAATGCAACTAAATTTTTCTTGTTTGAACATGGGGTGGTCTCAAACTCTTTTACAGACATTTATTGTGCATGCCTGCTTGATACAGTGCTAATGGTGAATAAGTTTATAAGACACCTGTTAGTTTTGATATAAATGAAAAACTAAGCAAGCAAAGTAAGAAAGCAGGGAAGAAATGACCATCATCTAAATAAAATCTGAATGCTGTGCACTTTATCACTGGAAACTTTGGATAAAAGTTTGACTATAAAAGCATGAGTGTTTTTGGAAAGGATGTTTAACAGCCAGATATCCAAGTTGTCAGATGAAACTCTGTTAAGAGAACAACTGCTATAGGAGTGCAAAAGCAGGGATTAAGGACATTTAAGTACTGTACTTAGGTTGTTAGAGATTACATTTTTCTAATTTAAGATACAGTATATGTTTCATTCTGAGTCATGGAAAGAGAAAAGTAGGGATATAGAGTTAATACAAATTGCTGGGAATAAAAAGTGGGCCGGAAAAATCCCTACTGCCTTTATCCTAATTTGCATCTGCACTTAAGAGGAAAAAGAGTGACTATAATAGCTTTAGAGGAATGCAAGTGAAATAAGATAAATTAATACTAGTTATGAAGCAAGATTAAAGAAGTTCAGCTTTTTTTTCCTTATTTAAGAAGAGACTTCACAGTGACATAGCTGAATTTTCTAAAAATATGAGGAGTGAAGATTACCAGAAACAGAGAACAAAACATTAAGAGAAAAATGAACATACAAAATTGGCAAGAGGGAGGGTATATACAGAGCTATTTCAGATAAATAGGGCTGCTCCTAGAGAATCTTTTACCAGAAGAGAGCAGCCATGCAAACTCAGGAGAAGAGAGACAGTCTTCTAAGCAAAAAGTTGGTGCAATTTTATATAAAGAAAACCAGAAACTAAAACTTAGGTTTGAAAAATAAGTCTGGACAAACTGTTAACAAGAGATGCTTTCAGCTAAAACTCAAACAACTTTTTCCAAAGCCTAAAAAACCAGAGAAGGGTTGTTTTTTTTCTCTCTTCACTCTTTTCCCAGGCACACATGTTGTTGCTTCTGTTTGATAGCATGTGATTTCAAAGTAGATTTGCTGCAGTTATCCTGAGCAAAAAGGTCAAGAAAACCTGTTGGTATTTACAGTAGTATACAGATAATAGCTGGAAGTAGATGCTCACTCATTTTGGAAGGATGGAGAGATAATGGGGAGTAGTAGGAGAGAAAATCAATAATTTATATTTTGTGTGTGATTTGAATTAAGAAGCATTGGTACCTCAAGAAATGCAATGAGTTTTCACATTCTGATGGCTTTTGTAAAAAATTATGGGTAACGGATATTACAGGTCTAAATACTTTAAATTTTGATTTATTCTTTAACAGTGTCTGCATAGCAAGAGCTAATAACGTATTCTTGAACAACCTTTCTACACTGGCACAGAGCTGCTTTCCTACTAGAAGTCTGCAGTTATTTTAAGGAGAATGTGCAGTTCTGTGGTGATCCCACATCTCAGGAATACCTGCGATTCTCACATCTCAAAAAATGAAACAGTAGATTGAAAATAGTAAAGTGAAGAGTGAAGAGGATGATCAAAGACAGGGAATCCTGTATTTTTATGGCAGGGAATATTAAACTGAGTCTGGAAAGTCTTAGTCTGGGGTGAGATGACTAGAAATATGACATGACTAGAGAAAAGTAATTAGAGCCATGAAGAGTCTATTTAGGAAATTATTTAGTCACTGTTTTCCCAACAGAGATGAAAAGGATGGAGATGATTTGTATAAAATTGTGAGGTAGCCATTAAAAGAAATTTCAGCATCACCCAATTTCACTGTGCAACATTTTGTCACAGTATATTCTTGATACTGTAGCTTAGATAGTTTCAGAAAGTAATTATGCAAATTCTTGAAAGAAAAATCCATGAAAGTCTTGTAAACAAAAATGTTAGGAATTCTTTCAGATGAATTTTTTTGAAAACTGGGGAAGCATACTGGAAGGAAAGCATTTCTCTGTATTTGACTATGTTTTATATCCCAAGCATCCAATCCTAGTAATCACAAAATGCAAGATACTTGACTAAGTGGACCCTTGCCGGATACAGGACAACTCTTTCTCAGCACAGTTATAAAGAAGCAAATAGTATCCATATAGCACTATGTAAGGCAAATATTTACCTTTTAGCTGAGTAGAGGGAAAAAATATTCAGAAACAGCAAAACTAATAGCTGTTTGCACATGCTGACATTTTAATAAATTTGGCTTTCAATTACATTACAAAAGCAAATGACATTTTAGGTTTCCATTTCATTAGCTTGATAAATCTAATCTATTTCAAAATTCTGATTAATTTCAAACACTTTCTGACATGGTACAAGAACAAGTATACTGATGCTGGTTACATAACAATTTATACCACAGATCCCTTTGGAACCCCTTTGAGTATCTCTTTCCTTACTATTTTTGTGGGATTTTTGAGGTCTTCATTATTTGTCATTCCTGGATTGACTGTTTCATATTTCACTGAAGTTACTTTTTCTGATAGCTTGCTTTGATCACTTTTGGTACCAGAGCTAAGAACCATATTACTACCTACACATTTCGTATTATGGATAATCCTGCCACAAATCTTCTCTTGATCCTTGCAGTTATCTGCTGCTAGCTCTGTGGAAGCAATTTTCATTTCCAGAATTTCAAGGTTATATACAGCAACAGAGCAGGTAAGACAGGCATGTTACTTTTTCTGCTTCAACACTTTTTTTTTTGCTTGTTTTTAATTGATTCTGAATCTATTTGTTGTTTTATTAATTACACTCAGTTGTTTAAGCAGAAGATTGAGATGTCAATTACTCATACTGTATTTACAGAATCAAATATTTCCATGGCCTTTTTTTCTTTCTTTGTCCCACAAGGAAGATCATAACAGAAACCAAACCTTTCCTGACGGATATTTGTCTTATGTAAACATTTATGTAATACAGATTCTGGGCCCTTCCAAGATCCTGTCTGTGATGTTGAATGGTTCTGGTTGCAAGATGTTTTTCTTTGTAATTTCCAATGTAGATCTTCTTTGAAGTGATTTAAAATCCTTACCTCTTGCTTTAGTTTAAAAAGAACAAAGATAAAACTTCATTCCCATTTGTCCCCACTGGAAGTTTCCTCACTACTGAAGACCTGTCACATTTCTCCTGTGTGTCCAGTTCTCAAATAACAGAAACCTAGTTCTTACTAGCTTTCAGAAAAAATGTTTTCTAGTTCTTTGATCATTGTTTTTGTTCTCTTATGCATTGTGTTCTGATAGTTTTCATCATTTACTGTATCAGTTAAAGGGAGGAGAAAAGTCTTAAGATAGTAAAATATCTCAAATATTTAATTTTAATTTGCGTTTAAAGTTTTAGGTAATATATAAAGCTATATGGGTCTTTTAGTTGAAGACTTCACACAGATTTTTTTCCCTCTTTTTCCTCCCTTAGAGAAAAGTATATCTTAGAATATTTATGTGTACAATAGAAATAGTAAAAATAATACCTATGTTAAAGCACACCTTTGATTGAAAGGCAGATTTACAAAAGCCAGTGAGAACTCATCTGTGATTTAAAGAAATAGCTCTATTGTCATTTTGTATTTCCCCTAGCCTTCATCCATCTCCCACTTAAAATTAAAGCAAACAAAAAACCAAGCAAACAAACAAACCAACAAACCCAGGAACTGAACTTGCT
This sequence comes from Monarcha castaneiventris obscurior, assembly GCA_026261815.1. Taxonomy (NCBI): domain Eukaryota; kingdom Metazoa; phylum Chordata; class Aves; order Passeriformes; family Monarchidae; genus Monarcha; species Monarcha castaneiventris. The sequence goes on along the minus strand of JAMPIT010000230.1, from coordinate 8,570,273 downwards.
TCAGCACTTGCCTATGTATGCTATTAATCCATAGGATTATTCCATTTCACTCTAAGGTGAAACTGGTTGTTACGTCTATGGTTGTACAGCTGTTTTGTAGGTTGCTGAAATTACAGCTTCAATATTACATTTGCACAAATTATAAACCACAATAAAAACTTGTCAGAAGATATTTGTGAGAATATGTTATAACTATCGGGCAGTCATTTATAAATGATCTGAGATACCAAGAAGGGAACAAGTAACATCAATTTTGAAAAGATTAAAGAAACATGATTTTGAAAACAGGCTGTCATATGCCAGGATCAAAAATAAGGTAGTAGAATAAGCATGGATAATGTATGAGGGATCAGGCATTGTGAATGAGAGACAAGTGCTGAAATCAAGGAAATATCAGAGTGAAAATGAATGAGTGGCATGTGGGGACTTTGACTGGGAGATACAACTGATGAGGCAAAGCAAGAGGGATTCATCAATAGAGCAGAGCATAGAACAAGGAAGTTAAAAGAAAATCTTTGATACTGTCAAGAAGTATCCTAAATCACTCGGTCTTCCTTGCAAAGTCATCAAGGCAGCAGATGGCAGGGCCCTAATGAGACTGGAATACATCAATACCTGCTTTGAAATAAGACTTCTGGAATTACAGAGAACACAGAGGGAGATCCCAGTCTTGAGTAGGAGTGAAATACCCTCTATATAGAATGATATCCATACAAACCTACCATCAAGCTAGCCAATAAACAGTTATAAATTGTATATCCAGTAGTGTTTTACATAATCTAATGATACAAAATTAATATCTACTTGAATTGTCAGAATGACATGGTTCAGTCTCCATGGAGAATGCACTAGTGAATTTTCCTGTTTATAATGCACAGTAAATTTTTGTGGAACTGCCTAAATGATTAAATTGCAGATTATACCGATATGAAGATTTAAACAGAGTTGATGTGCTTCAGGATGCATATCTTGGGTTGCATATGTTGCATAATCAAGAGTGTAGGTAATTTAAGTACAGTTTTATCAGGAATTCAGTATTTTTCTATAAATCATTTCACAACTGGGGCCCAAGACCCTTAAATTCTCTTTTCCCCCTAATGTCTCCTGCCTCCTTTCCCTTTAGAGAAAGGTTTTCCTGTGTTGCAGAAATGCCTTCACTATTTCATTAGCTGTGAATGTTCTTTCTCCAGCTTTCCTCATCAAGTCAAAGTCATATTAACATTTCAATGACAAGGGGCAGAATACAAAGAAGTGGTATTAACAGCAACTTCATTTTAATTTCATTATAAGATTAAGGTTCCTTTTTCTTTCCATTCCCCCTTCTCCCTTTTCCTTATTTTTTTTCTATTCCCTTTCCCACACTGTCCATCACCACTGTTTTCCTCTGCCTTTCCTGCCTGTTATATGCTAACTGTTTTTTCACTTAAGGTATATTAGATATTTTATTTCAACTAATTTCTTATCTTTATTTATAGGGGACAAACAACTTTTTTTTTCCCTCAACGATTATATAATGACCTCAGAAAATAAGAGGTTGTTTTTATGAAGTTTGCAGAAGCTGTAGAAGCTTCCTAATGGGGAAAGCAGAAGGTTGTGGACAGTGGTGCAAATAATCAGCTCATACCCTTCTAACAGAAAAGGAAGAGCTAAATGAGTGTGAAACTGCACAATAATCAATCTCCTATGAGAGTAAGATTCTGCTGCATTTCATTAGAGATCATTTCAAGGGCAAGATGGAAATGACAAGACTCAGCAACTGTACATAAGGCAAGAGCAGGCTCTGACTATACAGCAAGTCTTACAAAGGCCATAATCCCACCCTCAACTACCTTGCATTCTTTTTCATCTACCCAACAACAAATGCAAAAAACTCCCACTGACGAGCAGTACATGGAATTGGAAACAGCATGACAGGCAGCAGTGAAATTTGAAATGTCAGTACAAGACTACACTGAAGTCTTGCTTTGAGACTGCCATGCTGCTACAGTGGCACACAGGAAAAACAGAACTGAAGGCTGAGTGGTTCCTCATTGCAGGTACAGCTTCCTGGTGGCAGGGGGCCAGCAGAGGGGTGCTGATCTCTTTCTGGTGATCAGCAAGAGGACACATGGAAACGGAATGAAGCTACATCAGGGGAAGCTCAGACTGGACATTAGGAGAAGATCCTTCACCCAGAAGGTGCTTGGTCACAGGCTCCCAAAAGGAGTGGCTGCAGCACCAAACCTGTCAGCACCCAATGAGAATCTAGAGAATACTCTTAGTGATCCTGTTTGATGTTGGGCAGTCCTGCGAGGAGCAGAGACTTGGACTCGATGATCCTTATGTGTCTCTTCCAACTTCAGGTATTCTGATTCTATGAGTCTGAAGAGTTGTCCACAAAAGCAGATCTGTTTAACAAAAACACTCCAACACTTTCATGCTGCTCTTCATTTATTACTTTTGCTTCTTAAGTGATTTGGGATAGTCTGTATTTCAGAATTTCAGAAACTTCACAAGTAAATCTGTTGCCTAGAAACACATCAGAGGTGAATTTTAGATCCAGCTACAGCAAGGGAATTCTGGAGAACTGCTTAGGTTGGGTATGAAACAGCTGAGACTCCTGTCCAAATGCAGAACTCTTTCAGCTCCTGCAAGATATATTCTAAAGAAAATATTTTAAGCCTTTCCAAAAAGTAACTTGTGAATTTGGAATGAACAATTAGATTTATTTGATTTTTGATTTAATTAAACTTTTTGCACCTAAACCAGATTAAGCCCTGTAAAAGGAAGATCAGCCAGACTTTAGTTCATAGTGCCATGTTCAAAATTTCTGCTCTCTTGCATTCTCACTTGGTTGCTCCCTCCATACTCTTTAGCATCTGACTTTCAAATAAACATTCACACAATCTTTTGAGGGGGCCATGCCTGCTTTCCATGCTTGAGTATATCTTTATTACAAACAGAGCCATCTCTGGAAACCGTGGCAGTGCAGCTTGAAAGGAATGAAGGACAAGTATGGCCTAAGAAAATTTGTGAGTAAATGGGATCAGTGGATGGATGACTCAGGGAGCTGTCCCTTGCAAAATTAAAACAAAAAAACCAACAAACAAATAATTGAGGCATAAAACCATAGGAAACTGTGAAATTAATTTCCAGGGTTAGAGATATAGGAATAGTTTTGTCATTTCTGTATGTTAGAGCAGATGGGTTCAGAGCAAGCTGGTGCACTCAGAAAGAAATATAGAATCAGAACCATTTAGGTTGGAAAAGACCCTTAAGATCATTTGTTCAGTCATAAACCTAACACTATACCAAATCCACCACCAAAGCATGTCCCTGAATGCCACATCTACATGTCCTTTAAGGAGATGCAGGGATTGGGACTCAGCCACCTGGGCATTGGTAGGGGCAGCAGAGCCCCTGTGCATCCCAGCAACCCCTGCACCCATATCCCCTAACCAGAGTCAAATATATTGCACTTGTAACCACAGGAATGGTGTATGGGAAATGGAGTGCTATGTGAAGAACAAGGCAAGGGGTTTTATACCCCAGTAACAGCATGCAGCTGCTGCTGATTGCAGAGTCTGTGCTGCAGCCCTGGGTTTGTGTTTGGGATGCATGGAGTCCCCCCTGGAAAGGGGTTTCTGTTTCAGATCGATTACCTTCTGAAGGATTCTATGCTGCACTTCAGAAGCCCTTTCCTTCCTTTTTCAATTGTTATCTATATTTATCTATATTTATATTTATGTATGTGTGTGTATATATCTATCTATTGATCTATATTAGGCTTTTATAATTTTTTCAACTTCTTAATAAAATATAAAAAAATCTACAAAAAACGCTGGATTTTTTTTTTAAATAGGAAAGTTTCCTGAGTATTTAGACGATGAAATAAAAGGATGAAATTCCCTCCCCAAATCTATGCCAATATTTCTTTTCTTGTTAATTTTTTTTATAAGTTTCTTTTTTGTCTTCAGGTCTGAAGATAATTCTCTTCTTACCTCCATTTATGTAAAGATCAATAATAAGCTGATAAAGCAGACATATGAAAGACATGCAGACTAATTATGAGCACTGGTGTATCATGTTTTGGATTTTAATTACCTGTTAGAAGTAGCCTAGATGAGATAATAATAATAATAATAATAGTAATAATATATCCTGTTGGATACAGTATTTTTGTCTTTGCTTTACTTACCATGCCCAGATTTTTTTTTTTTTTTTTTTTTTACAGTTTCGGATGCTTAATAGATTCATAGGTTCTGTTGATATTAGCATATAATAAGATTGTTGGAGCGGAAGAGACCAGGAAGTACAACTGAGTTGCTTTCAGGAAATGGTTGTTGCACCTTTTATTATTGATTCAAAAAGAGAATTCACTTCTGGCTCTCTGTATCAGTTTTAAGTACCTCATTGTCTGCTGCTAGAACAACTAGTCAAATTAGGAGGATAATTTACCCAGCACAATCCATATTGCCATTTCAAATCAAAATCAGTAATCATCCCCAGCTTGACTGTGGTTTTCTACAAGTGCTAGAAATGTAAGGGAAGAAAGAGGAATTTGACTCTTTAGCCTTGAATGAAGATACAATATACAAGACCTGTCAGAAAGCTGTGTGAAGAGAGCAAGGAGAACACTGTAATATCATGATACCAAACATACAGGAAAGACACATAATTTTGCTGTCAGCAGAATTTTGTTGTGTGTTAAAAGGCCTTGAGATCAAAGCAAAGGAAAGAAACAGCTTAACTACCTTAGTAACTAGCACAGAATCAGTGTGAATTGAAATCTCAAGCCTCAAAAGCACAAATAAAGCCGAGTCTGTATTACCAATTGTCCGGCTGAGATGGATTCACTGACTGTGCTGTGCTGAGAAATCAGAGATACCAAGGGCAGAAAAAACGACTGTACTGCAATTACCCCCATGCAGCTGGTCAAATGTCACACTGGAATGTGAATCGGAGATTAAATTTTTGTCACAGAGTGTCCAGATAACAGGCCCAGAAGAGCACCACAGCTTTGGACTTGATTCAGAGCAATCTGCAGGACTTGGCTCAAAGCTAAGATATTCTAATTCTATGATTCTAAAGATTTAACAACAATCTGTTTAAAAAAAATAAAAGCACTTTCCTGCTGCTATAGGGAATGAAAACCACACGGGCAAAGGACCACCCCAGAAATGCCACCACAATTGGCTCATATTACATATCCTTAGAGAAGCAAAAGAAATAACCTCAGGTAAGTTAGGCTTCACTAAGAGGAATGATGTAGAAATGCAGAAGACTAAAAGAGAGCTAAGGTAATTGTGGCCCTATGTTTAGTTTTTAACATTACTGACGATGCCATACTCGTGGCAGTACAGAACAGCTGTTGGGAAAGACTTGAGAATGAGATGGGAGAAGGAAGATGTCATTTAAAAAGGTGAAGTAGCATCTAAATGAGAAAAACAGATAGCAGTGATCAAGCAGTGATAGTAATGACAGAGCATATGATCCAAATGATCTTAAACTCTGGGAATTTGCATGCAAAACTATAATGAAATAAAAATTACATGAATAGGTGGCACACCTAATGGTATAAAAACTGGTACCTGATCCTTTTTCCTTCATTAGGAGTGAAGAACCCGCCCAGAAAGTAATTTGACTGAAGATGCATAAAGAAGATTAAAGACAGCTCTAAATAAGTGTTGTAGACTTGGATTAAAACAGAAAACAAAGATGAATACTTTAGTACAAATCAAGTGATTTGCTAAAGCTGCTTTTGAGATCTGCATTAATGTAAGAAAACTCTTAAAAAGCAACCCTTCAGAAGAATGGACATTTTAAGACATGACATGGAGGAAAATGAACTTCACAATTGGTTTTGTTATGTTTTTTTTAGCATTTTGTAATTGTGGAGTATATTTTTGTTCTTTTTGCACTTGTTATCATATCAAGTTCTTAAACTTTATATAGTTATAAGTAAACTAAATCCCATTAAATCTCTGGTCTTTGAGTATATTCTGCTCTGCAAAGGAAGAACGTAGGTGTTAATGAAATTTTCATTTTTGAAGCAATATTGAGAGACACAAAAATCAAGAGGTGCATGCACTAAGTCCTTCACTAATCAAAAATGAAAGACCAATTTGTCAAAGAAAACTATACTGATGTCAAATTTGCCCTTTTTTTGCTTAAGGTGTAGAATTTCCCCCACAGTTCAGAAACATATGGCTCGCTAAAGACATCTTTTTTTATTATTCTTTTGACCTTTCAGATCACTCACAGCCTTCTTGTAATTCATAGTTAAGTTACTGTTATGTTTTCCCAGAGGCTGTCATTTTCATCCTTTAAAAATTAAGATTCAGTGGCTGCACAGACATGTGTAGGTGAAATTTCTTCCAGCTCAGCTGCTGTTTTTTCTTGGTTCCCTCTCCTGCTAAGATTTCTGGCTCTGGGATCTGGCTGACCTCGCTGTCAGCTCAGCACTGTCTCTCCACAGCTGATATTGTGGGAGACATTCCACTGCTGTACACAGCACATGCCAAAGCCTCCAGGAGCAGAGGTCAGTGTACCTGGAGTCTGTGTAGCTGGATGTTTTACCCAAGCTACACTGTGTCTTTTCAAACACGCGGGAAGGTTGTTTTACCTCTGTACAACCTTGTATCCTATTGATGTTTGGCACTTCAGGGCAGCACACCTTTTTTTTTCCAGCAAAACAATGTAAATTGATGGGGTGGATGTCTTTGTATATTAAAATTGGACTGGAGTTACCCAACTGCATGAACAAGTGAATGTGTACTGTTATTTCAAGGAGTGCATACTCATCCAAAGATCAAGATAAATACGTTTCTGAACATATTTACTCCAAAAGAAGGTCAGTTTGCTTTAACCAGAAGGTTTCAAACATCTGTTTTACAAGTCAAACTGTTGGAGGAATGATGCTTAGACAGCTATATTATTCCCATTGGAATAATTTGCTCATTCTCAGACGTTGTTTTGCATATACTCTGCTCTTATTTTGTTTGTACACATTGTATGGTTAAACAGAATTATTCTCCATAGGATATTATTCAAAATATTTTGCAGTGTGAGGTTTTAAAGTGACCTAGTAAATTCTGCAGGTAGCATTTCCTTCTCCACAAAGAGGTCACAGAAAACCCACAGCAAGGCAAATGGCTCTCTAGCAAACCTGACACCACTTGTTATTTAACAAGTAAACTTAGATAAATAAATATTTTTTCTAAACCTACACAAGTCACACACACATGCTCACACACACAACCCAAAAGAAAGACCCAGAAACCAGATGAGGGGATGGTATTGTCTCTGCTTATACCCATGACTGTGAGGTTCATTTAGAACATAATAAGCAGAATAAACTGAAATAAAAATAGAAATTGAGGCCGTCTTTTTGGTAGATATCTTTCTCCCACATATTTTCTCGTAAAAATAATTCGATTTTAAGAGACTGTGTAATTGCAGTAAGAATTATTACGAATTTCACAGTAATCTCCACACTTTATGTTCACCATATACCAGTTCCTGAAGTGCAACATACTGCCTGGGTCCTACAACCTGGTTGGGTGCAGCAAATGGTAGCAAGCATTTGCTTTGTATTTGTAATATAGTGTCTGAACACAGCCAGTCATTGCTATGTGATACAACCTGTAATTATTTGAGTTCACTGGGGAATTTATATAAAATAAATGAACATGCTGTAAGCCATTTTTTGGAAAAATATAGAAATATTTCATGTGCTGGAATGATTTTCACATGTACACTATTAGAATTTTTTTACTGGTGAAAAATCATTGCCTTTTTCTTTTCTGAACAGAAGTAATTTGCCATAGTGATAGTATTTTTTTAAAATTTATTTTGTCTGTATGTCTTTGATAAGCACAGTTGAGGTTAGGACAATTTTGCATGGTGAGATCCAATGTAAAAGTCAATTTTAGCATACAAAATTCCCTGTTTCCTTTGCACAGAAAAAAGCAAGTAAAGCAGTTGTAGTACATGAATTAAAATTTGAAGGTTCCATCTTCCCCTTCCTTTTCCAGCTGGAAGAGGGAAATAGTTTTTTTCTTTTTTCATTTTTTCTCTTTTCTATTTTTTTCTTTTTTTTTTCTTAGGACAAAAATACTTTTGCTGAGAACTATCTCCACACAAAAGCTTACAGAGCCGAATATGATGTCTTGTCTTATCACTTCTGAACAGACTCTGGAGTTTGAAAAGACTTCTGAAATTTGCTTAACTTGCCGTTTCCTAATATAATGAGGAAATCAATGTGTCTTGCTTTTAGAAATGCTGGTGGCTTCAGAATAATTTGAGAGTCAGCAAGGATAAGCAAAAATGAAACTGCAAGTACTTGCTCATCACTGAAATATCTGAGATGATTTAGATAAAGATGTGCTAATTTACTATTGTCAGGGAGAATGTGTCATTCAGACGCACTCACTAGCCTAAGCGTTTTTTGAATAAGTTAATTCAGGCTTTGGGGGCTTCTGAGTGAAACCTCCAGGGATATCCATACCCACCACTCTGGAGTTGGGCAGGGCTGCAAAAGGGGACAGCAGCAGGGGTAACAGCTCTGGGGAATGAAATGCAGCAGTGGGAAGCATAAGCTCCCCAGTGAGCAAAGCCCAGACCTTCACTCCCCACAAACCAGCCTCCTCCTGGCAAGCCTTAACCCAGACCTGGTCACTGGATCCAAAATTGTTAGAGAATATATATATGAGAATATGCTTCCATGTTTAAAGAGCATCAACAAACGTATGGTAAATACAGCACAAAGAGGATTCTTGAAATAAGAAAATTATTTGTGAAATACAGTCCAAATGTATTCATCTTTAGCACTGTGTACGCACTGTAGCATTCCTTAGCATTGTTGCTGAGGGTGTCTGGGGGGGATTTTAGTTTGTGTGGGATGTCAAGAAGCTAAATTTCAGTTTGAAATTCAGGTAATTTTCCAGTCAACTGCTACTGTAGAGGATTATTTGAATGAGACCACACTAATTTTAATGAAGTCCAAAGTTTAAATTAGATACAGCAGTATGTAGGTTTAATGCAGAAGTTATTTAAAATTATATTTTACATAGAGCTATTCACATGATTGCATTTTGATCAAGTTCCTCAAGCAAAATTTTGTGAAAAAGGATGTTTCAGAATAACTGTTTTCTGAATGTAAATATTTTTACATTTTAAACATTTTATTTGGGTTTAGTGTCATTTTTCTCAATTTTAAAACAGAAACTTCAAGTGTTAAGAGAATAAAATGGAACATTAACATTTTTTTCCAAGTTTTTATTTTTTTTTCAAGAAAAATACTTTCTAAATTTGATTTGCCCCCAGATTAAAGACTGGAGTATAATTATATGTAATTTAAAGCATAAATATTCTGTGTGTTTATAAAAGCTGCACCTAACCTTTTCATTGTCTCTGCAACACTCTCCCATTTTGATATTCTCCCTTATTACAAGTGGTGAACATTTTTCTATGATAGGATTTGAGTAGATTCCTAATGTTATGGGAGAAATTCTATCCTGGCTATTAACGACTGTTAAAAAGGTCCATTTTTATCCATCTGAAGTCTTTCTCCTGATCTTAATTCCACCTGTACTGAAGTATCTTAACAAACCTTCCTGCTTTTTTTAATATGAGGGCTGTTCTTAAACCTACTTACTTTATACTTTCCCATGAAGCCTCAAAGGATTCCAGTCTGTATTTTCAGTGTCCTCTCATTCTCCACACCAATGTTTTAGATTATAAACTGAAAATAATTAAACGTCTAGTGCCTGTGGCTTCAAAAGACATAAATTTTACTGGTTTGAGTTGAAAATAGTTTGTAGCCATGTTACTGCAAAATCAAAAATGAGGTATAAAAATTTAGGAGAATATTTTTAAATACTTGGCAGTGTTAATGCAATACCAATGCTTCCAGCGTGGACAAAAGTCAGGTGGCCCTTTGGAATATTTTGTTACTGAAACAAACATAAAGGCAAATAACATCCTTGCCACTAGAGAGAGCTCTCACACAAAAATAATAGAACATTGCTTTGGGCTCCTTTTTTTCAGAGTTGAGGAAAAAAATGTAAGAGGGAAAAACTTGTACCATCTGGACTCGTGATGGGAAGATATGACCTGACAAAAAGAAGAGTCCAGAGGCTGGTTCCAGCTGGACATGGGGAGAGGGGAACATGTTGTCTTCATTCCTCACTGTGGCAGATTCTGCCTGGATCCCATGAAAGGGAACAAGAAATGTCTGAAAGCAAATAGGTTGGTTTTTCCACTTTTGGCAGAGAAAATTTGAGTTGATGGGACATATGGTAGTTGCTCCTGTCTTTTCTTTCTACATAGGCAAGGCCAAACAAAGCAAGAATGGTTGGGGGGTTTTTTTGCCATTTTCAGAAGGGGCCAAAGTCTGTTCCCAGAAGAAAACCATCAAGAACTATCAACTTTATTCAAAGATGTTCATGCTTCCAAAAGCATGGAGGAAAAGGTTGCAATAGCCTTTTTATCTTAGCAGCCGTGAATGAAAATCAGTGCTAAAGAATACCAGGAACAGAAATGGTGTCTGCTGTAGGGCAGGTTGTAACTGAAAATTTCAGGGTAAGATGATGAAAGAGTTCAAGTTAAAAGAAAGGACATTTTTGAGCCTCGTTTTGAGTAATTTAGTAGACCTATATTCAAGAATGACACAGACTTTTGAGGAAACTGACAGGAAATTTTGGATAGTGTTTCTTGTTATTTAGAGCAGTATTTAGATGTCAGGGAAAGTGTTCTGCATTTGATTAAGCTGCTAGAAGTGAACATTTCTAGCAAACATTTTCAGAATAAGGAAGAGAATATGTTTGGGGAAAGTATGGAAAACTTAGAGTCCCAAGTGCCCCTCCTTCTCCTTCACTTCCCCATTCTCCACATACAAAAGATGAATTTGAAATCTTTCAGGGCTTAAATTTCCTGATTTTGTGGCTAAGACTCTATTCTTCCCTCTAGAAAATGGAAATGCAATAAGTTCTATCATGTTATTCAGGTCTTATATTATTCATTACTTGAGAATTTATATTAATTTTGGCCCTTTTAAATTAAACATGTAATTTCAATAAGCTTCTGAAAGATGAGATACCTAATATTCCCAGGGGATCAAAGAGGACTCATGATGGTCTTCTGTCAAATCCTGAAATTTCTTTACAAAAGCAGACGTTCCAAGAGAGAGATGAAATATTTTTTTTTTGTCATAAAAGATGTAGTTAGTGGCATGAAAGACAAGCAAAGGAGTATTGTTATAATCATTTATCTGAGAAGTTTCTCAGTTTGGCATTTGTGTGAATCAAAACCCTTTTGAAATGACTTGGGAATTCAGTCTTCTGTGTGACCAGAGACAACTTTGTAATTGTGTGCAAGGCTGGGTTCCTAATTACTCTGAGATCTAAGGCAATTAAAATTATACAGTTTTCCCCTCCATCAACTTTCCTGTCTGAGAAAAACTGCCTTTGTTTTTACCTCAAATTCTCAATACTTCTTAAGATATAGCAGTAGCCTAAAATTAAATTTAGATTGAGAACACAGGAATTTTCCTATTCTCTCAGTATCCCTTTCCTGTCAGTTTACAGGACGGTATTTGCCTGCTTGCCATTTTCTTCCAGTCTCTTCTACCTCCCTTTTGCTTGGATTCTGCTTCCATATTCAGCATTATGTTACAAGAATATGAGTTTTGTGCAAATGAATAGTTAATGTTATAGGAAGAAAGCAGGGGGTAACTGGACAGGTAACATTAGATATTCCAGGGTGTTCCTAGTTGCCCCTGCTTCTGAGCAAATCATCCCCTCATCAGTTCAATTAAGGTATTAGGAGCTGAAATATTTATTTTTGAGATCTAACAACAGAATTGTTACCATTCTACTGAGAAATAACCTCTTACCTCAGGCTTCAGTAAAGTCATTCAAGGACAGACGTTCCTTTTCACAATCAATTTAATTCAAGTCATTAACCAAGAAGCCCAAAGAAGTTTATAGACCTTAAAAATACAAATAACAGAGTGTGCTATGTCTTTAATTAGTAACACTCCAGATTTGAAATGATGACCTAGAGGTATATAACTCCATAGCCCATTACCAATCCCCTGAGCCACTCCAATCTGGCAGAGACCTTGTCCCCTCCTTACACTTTTAAGTAAGGTTAAGGAAACCTAGAAGAAGGGGGTTTTTCTCCTTTCGTTTTTCTCTTTTTCTTATAATTTTCAACTGCCTTTCAAAATGGTTAAAAAAGCTCCATAGTTTGTGGCAAAATACAAAATGTTTGAAAATTTGCTAATATTTAAGAAAATGTGGCTACCAGTCCTGTTGTAAAAGTTTTTTCAGGAAATGTATTTGATTAATCTTCCTAAAAATGACATTTTCATATTGTCATTTTCTTCTTTTTCTTTTTTGTGAAACTAAATATAAAACAAATACTACTTTTTTAGTATGAGATTAGTCATCCCTTACTGTAGTGTTACCATAGTCAACACCATCTCTGATCTCAGAAAGCCTTGCTGATAGTTTTTTCTAAGCCATAACTAAGGGGGATATAAAACTACAAATTCAAATTTCCTATGGAGGAGATACCTATCACTGAAAAAAAAAAAAGCAAAACATTTCTTATGCATTTAAAAACATAAAATTTTGTAAATTTTAAGCGTTGCAACACACTTAAGAAATGGGTTCCTAGTGCATAGAAATCCTGGAAATTGACATTTACTTCTGTTTTGAAGATAACTGTCTCAGGATTTTGTGAAATAAATTATTCAAATATATAGTTTATAACTTACTTAATAAATTTTTTTTTCAGCTTTAAAGCTTTGAATATGTACTGCAATATATTGCATGACATGCTTTATATGTACTCTTTTCCATCCTTTTTCAGCAGAATTGTATTCAAAAATTTCTAAATCACTGTTCACATTGTGAGAACCAACAGACATTCAGTGCTGCCAGGCTGGTGTAATTTTTATTTAATTTAACCTTTTTTTTTTTTTTTTCTTTTGTTGTCTAACTACAACAGTAATAGCAGTGTCTTTCCTGAAGCCAAGAGGACTGTTAATGTCTGGGAGAATTTTCAAACACCACCTCAACCATTTAAGGCTCATAAGAGCATGGAAGAGGCTCATAACTCCAGAATGGATATGAAGGGCTTCAGAAAGGTAACTTTGTCTCCTCCTGCCCTTCAGAGAAAGAATTTCCTTCCTTGGGAGGATGCTTGGAGGTCAAATATTTGTGTTTTAGACACCTCAGTCTAAAGAGCACATAACAGGAGATAAGAGCAACACTAGTAATGAGATATAGTTAGCTCATGAACTGATACTGGTACTTCATGCCTAGAAATTTTTGCTTTTATCTTTTTTGTTCGTATGCTAGCTCAGAGCACTGTAATATTATTGCCGTCACTACTGCTGCTGAGTTCCTTGGGCTTAGTCCTTGAGATTATGATTTTTCAACATATTTACACATTAGTTATAGGTGTAGTTCTAAATGACTGAGTGTAAGAGGACAAGAGGATGGGGCCAGTCCTTGCAGTGGTACCCAATGACAGGATAAGGGACAATGGGCACAAACAGAAAGTCAGGATGTTCTGTCTGAATACAAGGAAAATCTGCTTTGCTGGAGCACTGGAGCAGGCTGCAGAGCCTCCTCGAGATATTCAAAACCCACCTGGACATGGACCTGTACAACTTGCTGTAAATGAACCTGGTTTAGCGGAGGAGTTTGACTAGATGATCTCCAGAGGTCTTTTCTGACTCCAACCATTTTGTGTTTCTCTGACAAACAACAGATGTTTCAGGTTTCTCCATGAATGCTTTCTCTAAACTCTATGGAGACAAACGCCCTTGGCCAGCTGAAGCAGCTGCCTGAAGGCAGAAGGCAATTCCAGCCCTTTAAACAGTGAAATGGAAATAAAAGAGGTTTCTCTTCTCTCCATCCTGCAGTCTGTTCTTCCTTCTGTAAATGCTTTTAGATTTTAGATCTAGACCTGACTATTTGTCTCATCTCTGATGGCTTTCTAGACAGGGTCCTTTGCTACATGTTTTTACGTTCTTTATGTTACAGTTTACTTATCCTGTGTAGAGAGGATTATGCCCTTTTTTCTATGCATGTGCATTGTCTCTATGGCACTGTCAAAGCCAGACAAAGGATGCTCATTTAACAGCAAAGTAAGATTCAGGGTACCTCAACACAATGACAAAAAAAGCCTGTCTGACTTATGCAAATCTATTTAATTACAGCTTTTTTCCTGTTTTGAAGTCTTTATGCCAGAAAGACACTGTCAGCAACCTCAAAACTGAATCATTTGCAAACATTTTAGGATCTCTTAAGATAAAATTGTTTGTCTGTTTCAGGATCTATTCTGACTGATAATTTCTGTCAAATGGATTTTGATATTATAGCTGAATGATTGCAAACCTGCAAGTAAAAGTGACATTATATTCCCTTTGAACATGAAATGAAAGGAAGTGTACCTTACCATCTCTAGATATCTTGTTTAATCAATGTCATTCTTATTTCACATTTTTATGGCCAACATACACAGTTGCTAAATTGGATACTACAGCCAGATGCCTGCTCAGGGCTGGGGAACAGGCAGGGAGAAGGAGCTGAGACCATCTCCCTGAAGAAATCTCTTGTGTTATATTGCCATATATGTATTTTGAAGACACTGAATATTCTCTGGAGACATGTAGAAAAATTGTCCGGTTCTCTTAAATTAAGTAACTAGATTAATCACGTTGCATGATATCAATGAAGTGATCAGAGGAAGAGATTGTGTGCACAAGAGCAATATAATTTTTTGCTAGGAATAACACCATATCATCAAAACTCTAGAAAACTTCATCCAGACAATAAGATTCTTACAAATATTCTGAAGTTCTGACAGAACCAAACTGTCAACTCATCCTCCAGCATCACCTCCACATCTTACATGTCTTAGCAAAAGGGACATTAATAGAGCACCATGACAAAAAGAGTTTGTGGACTAGAAATACTTCACTGGGCAAAAAAGCTGGCACAATGGAATGTTTATGCTATTCACATGTTCACCTACACCACCAGCTAATTTTACACAGGCATCAGGAGAATTCTGAGTTAACTGAGTAGCAAAAATTAGCTGAAACATGGGAAAAAGATTTGGGCATAAAAATAGTAATAAAACACCGATATTATCTTTATGTGAGATGGGAGAACTAATATATCCTGCCATGGACCATGACTTCATTTTGCAGTATATTTCACAAAGACAAAATTTAAAAAATAGCTCATTAAGTTTTTAACTTTTTAGGCAAAACATTATTCAGTGAGAAAGCAAATTACTGGAAGACAACAGGGAACCCCTGAGATAATATGCATTAACATGAATAGTCCTGACAGGAAATCATCCTATTGGTAACCTCTCCAATGGGTCCAGTTTAAAATTAAAATTTCTATTAAATAAGAATTTGTTGTTGAAGTAGATTTTCAGGTAATCCATGGTCAGACATACATTGAAATTTTAAGTAAAATAAATGCTTAAAATATCAGTTCTGGAGTGATTTTAAAAGCATTTTAAGGCAGTGTTTGCTTGTTCTATGCTTGTTTAACAATCCTGAAACAATACTATCTTTATTTTAACTGCTGATTATCCCTTTCTTCTAAATTAGCTTCAAATCCTTTGCTCATATTGAATCAAAGTGACTTCAAACAGAAGTCCACTTATTAAATAATTTATTAGGTCTTTCATTATGTATGCTTGTAAAGATCTTAATAGAGATATTAAGTAATGGAATTTTGCAAGTTCCTAAAATTTCATAAATCTCCATAAATTTTCTTTTTATGAGAAACCTGCTTTCATAGTGTCTGATTTTTTATTCATATGCAACAAAAATGTTAATATACTGTAATTAAGCTAATATGATTTATCTTTTCAGTCATTATATAAGTTAATTTTGTTCTAAAGAAATCCCGTTTTCAAATTCTCTCCAGCAATGTAGAATTAAAGTAATTATAGTTTGGCACAGGAAATTAGTCATAAAGGGCCATGATTTCTAAACTAAATGGAAGTTTTCACAGGCTGGATTAGCCATATACTTTACAAAAAGGGAGAAAATAAAGGAAATAATTTGCAGTGCAAATTACTCCTAACACAAGAACGCACCTTTTGGGAACAAATTCTTAAGATAAAAAGTAGCATATTAACAGGTCAAGAAGTTTGAATTTTTTAATCTATTTTACACTTGTCCTTGCTGAGATCATTAAGATCTCTGGGTTTTTTGGTTTTGTGGGTTTTTGTTTTTTTTTTTAATTTAGAAACTGTGATTATAACAGTGTAACTGTCATAGTTTCCTTCCCAAATCTCTGACTGATAGAAGAATACAGACAGCTTCAAAAGTGTGGATGTACCCACTGAAGCTCGTGGAAGTTCCTGCACATAAATTTACTAAGCCAATGACTATATGACAGATTTTATTGTGCTGCTAATGCAATATTTGCAGCCTCCATGACTCATACCATCATTCACTGAGATCTTTGAAGCTTCTGTGTTGAAGTAGAGAGATCTTATCAGCATAACACTGGGCCTGGTGTTGATAGAGTGGGTACTGATGAGAATGAAATAACTGCAGCAAAGGATGAGTCTGTGACAACAAAAATTACAAGGCTAACTCTATTAGCTTGATATTATGTGCAATGAAATGCACTCTCCTTTGCGTAGAAAAAGCAGGAAACAGGGCCCTAACTAGGAAAGTTAAAACACTGCTAGATGTCAGAGGATGAACATGACACAGTGAACCCACTGCCAGGGGGAAGAGAACAAAACGAATAGGGCTTGTTATTGTTTATCATATATTACAAGCTAATGCACTCAAGAACTTAATAAACTACAATCATTGTCATCTACACCTGCAAACCCCTCAGAAATATGCAAAATAAGTTATAGTTACAGAATACTCTTTAGGAGTGCTGGTTAGGACAGCTCTAAAGCAAAGCAAGGCTGTTGATGATATCCACTTTGACCAATACATAAAATAAAATACTAAGGGAGAAAAAGAAAGTAGACTCCTTTTCTCTTGAGAATTAGAAAAATAGAAACTGGAAGAAGTCAAGAGAAAAACAGAAATATCAGATAGATGATAGGTTTTGTTGTTCAACAAAATTGAATGTTTCATGGGAGTTAATCCATGATTTTTATAAGAAACTTAGCATAAGATGTCAGAGAGGTGCAATTTCTGTACATCTTCACACATGTATCTGTGCTTGAATAAAATACCTTAGTGCAGAATACAGACATCATCTTTTGTAAGATCACCAGTCCATGACATCAATTATGCAATGAGGTTTCCCCTTGAACTTTTTTCCCCTATTATATTTTCATTACTATGTTCAGTGTAGGAGTTAGGCTGGACAATTTTCTTGCTGCCATGATGGATGATTATGACATGTTATGAATGAGAGGTGATTAAATATAAACTATGTGTTGTCCATCAATGCAGTTATTATGGAGTCTTTGTTATTAATATATTTTTAATTTCTCAGTTCACGGATGAAAGGATCAGCCCACATTAATAGTGCTACATAAAGGGATAATTTAGTAAGATACCTGGTGCCCTAATCCTGATTCAGACAAAGTTCCCATTAAAATATCTGGAAATGGCAGTGTGACTAAACCCTTTAGTTTGGTCTTAGAGTCAGGGACAATCTTGTCCTATTCAACACAATAAGAAGTTTAATTCAGAATATTTATTCTTATTAAATTTTAACCTTCCATTTAAGGAATATGTTGAAAATATGGTATACAGATAATTTTCTTCTTGTTAAGAGAAGCATCATTTATTTGATTCTCCACATTTTTATCACATCCTTTAGCAATAAAAAGAACAAATGGGTGAAGAAAGCACCCTAACAATTACCAAACAGAAACTCGACTTGCTTCTCTGTCTGCTGGTCAGTTCATGCAATGAAATCCGTTGAAAATCACCATTAGAAAAATCCTCAGAGACAGACTTAAAACATTTTTTGGGTTGTTTGTTTGTTTTTGTGGGTTTTTTGAGGTGTTTTTGTTTTTGTTTTTGTTTTTTGTTGGTTTTTTGGTTGGGATTTATTTTTTTGTTTGTTTTTGAGGGTTTTTTTTGGTGAAATGATAAATTCTTTTCCTCCTTTTTTTGATTCTGTAGTTTAGATAAATTAAGGAGTCAGCTACACATTCCTGCTTTTTTCCATTACCAGTCTGATTTTTTTTTACCTTCTTGAGTAACCACAGTGAATTGTGTTGCATCGGATACAAGACAAAAAGTTTAGTAATAAAAATGAATAACAGAAAAGTTTTATTAATTTTGTTTTCAAAATTTATATTTTTTGATATTTTATGGTCTCTTTTATATTTTGCTCTTAATACACTTTGACTACAGAAATTTCAGAATGTGATAAAATGCTGAGGAGAGACAGGATTTAAGGAAAATATATAATAAAACAAATATTATGTGGTCAGAACATAGTCTTTCTTTCCCTGGTAGACAATTCAGTGCAGAGCCAAGACTTAAAAAGAAAGTGATTTTCTAGTTAGAGGAGAAAAGGAAGAGAAAGGACATGTGAAGGATATCTTCAGCTTCAGTGAGCTATGGGAGGGGAAGGAATAGTACAAGGATGAGAGGAAAAAATCCTTTTAAGTAAATGAATGTATATTGCAAGAGCTAATTTTATTCTGTGGCTAAAATTTGGTGACAATGTTATTCACACAGTGTTTCAGTCAGCCTATGGCACCTCAGTGAGCCTGCACGAGCCCACAGTGGGACAGAGAACAACCCTGGTGACCTTCCTTCTTATCAGCTATAACTCTGATCAGTGTCTTTCAATCCATGCCAATAACAGATGCAGTTCCTTCATTTTTCATCTTGAATTTAAGGGGGAAGTAAAAGTAGAAAAGTTTAACATTAGATATAGCTGAACCCAGAGATAGAGGAATGGCTGAGGTTTACATATTGAGATTAATTTTTTCTTCACATACTATTGAAGTAAATGTTAGAGAGAGAAAGCACTCTGTCATTAGCCTAGAGTGAGTAGGTTTTTGTCTGCCTAGGAATGGGTTATGCTGTCCATAATGCTCCTTGTCAGTTGCAAATTCATTCCTACCTTGTACATTGTCTTTCTCTATTTTTTGCATAATATGATTCGTTCTACTTTAAATGAAAAGTAAAATGCAGAAATAGATGATTATAAAAGAAAAATAACTTGATAGAACCATTTTATTTCTTTCAAAGAAAATGTTTTCAAGCTATTACTGTACTTGGAAGAAGACTAAAAGGAGCAGAAGGGAAGTTGGAGAAGCAGTCAGTGGGCATAGGTAAGAGATCTAGCACTCATAGAAGCTGACTACTGTCTTACCAATAATTTTGTTGAACTCAGAGTCAAATCACTAAAATAATGCAACACTTGAAGAAAAACAATGTGCAAGAATTTAAGCATATTACATATGCTATCTATTTACAAAGTTGCTTTATCATCACAATACACCAATAAAACAACTCCTCAGTGCAGATCATTTCAGCCAAATTAAATATAAAACATTAATGAAGTCACATGTGAGGGGCCAAACAGGGATGCTAAACAAATCTGGAAATCACAAATAGGCTCTACTAAGTCTCAATCAATTTTTGGTTAATGGTATATTAAGTAGGAGTAATTATTCAAGTTAGGGGTTTCTTTGTACAAATTACAGGTAATAAGCTTAATGTAGATGTGACATAGTTTCTTAATTCTAGCCATTAAGGAAAGTAGATTTAACTCCATTAAGTAACCTCACTTAAATATGACAATAGATAACCGTGGTCATTAAACAAATGACATCTGTCATCAACATTCATGTTACCACTATGCCACGCATGCTTCCAGAGTAAAGACTGTCAGTATTTGTTATAAAATGATTCAGGGGGTTGTAGCCTGGCTGTTTTAAGTAATGGTGGAGGAAGAAAAATTTATTCCACAAGATAAAAGTTATTGAACAAGGTCTGCACCAGTGATGTCCATGGGGAAGCCTCTACAGTTTATGTGTATATGGCAGAGCAGGATGAATTTTGATAATGTAGAACTGTGAAAGGGCATTTAACACATATATGCCTGCGTTAACCTCTGCTTTAGAAAAACTGTCAGCACAGAACTCCTCAAAAAGCCTTATAGAGATGAAACCCGTGCTGTTTAAACTCTTTGTTCTATTCTGAGTTCCTAGTCATCTTCAATAAGAGGATTCCAGTATATATTCCCAGTATGAAGTATTTGCTTCTTATACCTACAGCCAAGCACAGATCAAGCACTTACACATTTCTAAACAGCAGCTAATAACTTTTGGTGGAAATATGAGTCATGTCTAATAAGTTTGCAAACTGCAAGTCGCTCAGTTAGAGATATCCTCAGGGTATCTCCTGCTGTCTATACATTCAGATTTACAGAATAACCTTCTATTCTGTAGCTAAGTTATTAGCTCAGCAATGAAGAAGTGCTGAAGTTCTTAGTATAAGACTCATTCTCTACTATTTTTGTACACTCACTTCCACATGCCTGTACATTCTTTTTCCTGCTTCCTCAGTGCCTATTTCTTATCTGGTGGGAAAAATATAAGTCAGTGAGTTTCCCTATCAGGTTGATAGATCTGGCTAGGGTACAGTGAAAATGATGTTAAAGAACAGAGAAGATTAATTATGTTTTAAAGCCAGGATAAATAACATCACTCGAGACCTATTGTTTTGCAGTAGAGGATGGCATTTTCTAAACAAGGCTTAAGAGCAGAACTCATCCTGTCTGGTCTCCCTGTTGTCTTGTAGAGACCCCTTTTCCAGCACCTCTGTCTAACCCTGTTCTGGCACTGCAGCAGCTTTTCTCAGCATTTGTGAAGGAGATGGGACTTGGCAACCCTGTGTGTACAGGGCAAACCTGTTCTTGGGGAAAGCAGCTTGCTTGCTTGCCTGTTCTTGTGCAAGAATTAGACCAGACAGTTCTTTCTTCTTCTCTTGATATTTCAGCACTGGACTTAAGTTTTCTGATTTCTAGCTTTGTTCCCTTGAATTATTAAATAAAGGGAAAGCACGCACGCTGTTAGAAATACCACTGGGACATACCAGCTACGGCCTCCCCTTTTTGCATTTCCTTGTGCCCTTGCTCGGGAATTCTACAAATGATCTTCCTCTCTCCCCACGAAAGGCTGCACAGAGTGCAGCCTTTCTTCTACAGGCACAGCCAGTGAGAACAGCCAGCCTCAAAGTCATGAGTTAAATAAAGTATCAGCAGTTTTCACCAAAGGAGGAAGACGGGAATTGATACAGCCTTTGGGGTGCAGTAACTGCTGAACAGAACTCTGTGAAGAGACTGCTTTGCTTAAGATCTCTGGGCAATTCCTGCTGTTTCTGGTGAGCAAGTAGGTAATAATACATAATGCAGTAAGAAAGTACTGTATGTTCTTTAAACTCCCACGTAAATAATAAGTGAGAAACTGCTGAAATAAAACTGATATTGTTAAGAACAAACAAACAAACAAACAATATTGAAAAATATTACAGACTATTTAAAAATCAATTACATGAGATAAAAATGAAAGTCATGGAACAATTTATCTGTTAGAACAATTAAAGTGTTTTAAGAAAGAGAAAAATCATTATTTTTAATGTGATCAAAGCCCTGGTTTTTCTTTCTTACCAGTTAGGCAAAAGAGGTAAACATCATGGCAAATAGAAATGGAAACTTAACGAAGTGTTTTCAATTTCTGTTTCAAATACATGATGTGGATTAAGCAAAAGAAAGGAATGTTTTATTGATAAAAATCAATACAGGTATGAAAGTAAACATAAGTAAAACACATTCAAGTGGACAAGTCAAAATAATTATAGTTCTAGACTGCTGGAGAGGTTACTGCTAATTTCTGCAGACAGGAGCCTGTAGAACACAAGATATCACAAACAGCTTTTCAGATCTTGCTTTCTTCAAAGGTAAAATCAAATGTCAAAACTTCTGCTAATCTACCTCAGTCTGTGAAATCACATGTCATAAAATGAAGAGCTAATTATAGTGTTTTCTATTGAAAGTTTGACAGCTAACATAAAATAGAGTTAAATATCAAAAAGAAGGTCTTTATTTTACAGGTACAGATGAAAATTTAATGGGAGTTTGCATCCTAATTCACTGAATACAGATCTACTCTGGATAATGGAGCAGATGTCTTCAGCACACCTCTGTGTCAGTCAAATATGCCTGCAAAGCTCAGTGTGGTGTGTGCAGTCCATCAGCACTGCAGCCATATCAACAGGACATGGCAAAAAGAGTGCAGTACCATGTCAAGTGGCCCTGTTGATTAAAGCTCTGCTAGATCCCATAAGCAACATCTTGGTGGTTTCTGAAATGTACTTTCTTAGGTATTTTGCACATGTAATTAGTAACTCTATTTTAGATATAATTGGACTTCTCAAGAGATCCGGGGGATATCTGGATAAAAAACCCTCTTCCCATAATTTCCTAGGTGTCAAAACCATTATTATAGAAGGTTTGAAAGCAGAGGATGAAAACTTGCTCTTCCACTTGGTGTCTTTTCTCTCAGTGGCCTTCAAAGCTGTCAAAAACCTAAAGATAATGTGAGATTCGTCTGGGGCAGTGAGATCTTTCTGCCACCAACTGCATGTAGGGCAGTAACCACATATCACATAAAAAAATCCATAAACCCTTCAGGCTGGTATCTGAAAAAGCCCAGTATATAAATGGCTCTCCTACATGCTAATGGGCTATTAGGATGACCTCGACTGATTCATCTTTGGAGAAAAACACCAGGTGTATTTTAGGTAGTTAGATTTACATGGCATGTAGCCATTTTGAGCTGTCTTTATTCTGCATCTTTCCCAAGAATTTATCACTATGCTCAATGACCACATCCTTTAAACATTTTACACAGTCAGCTTTACAAGGTGAGCTACCTTTTCACACAATGAGTTTTTTAACTTCTGATGATAAATCTTATGGACAAGGTGAGGGAATGGTCAAAGTAACTAGTTTAAGTTAATTTACACATGAGAATTTTTAATAGGGGTACTGAATATGGGTTTTATAGGTAATAAACTTTACACAAAGGGAAATCAACCTCATTGTACATAAAGACATATGGATTTGAAGATTTTTTTTGCTGTTATTTATGCTGGTTTAGGTCAGATGCCATTTACTCTTGGCTTTCCTGGAGAATATATCAGTATAGGAATGAGAAGTATGAATCAAGACAGAAGAGGTTTTAAAACCACATAACACATGAAATCTGAGAAATCAGGAATAATATGAACAATGTGAGTAAAAGTGTACCTTAATTATAAGTAGAAAATTTCAGAAATATGTTTAAGGAGGTACATTGTAAATATTATTTTAACTGTTCTTGGATAAAAATATTATCTTCTATATTTTAAGAACTTTGTTGAAGAAAAGCAAATAAATGGGGTTTTTAAAGCCTATTGTATAGCTGTGACTCATGGAAAGTTGGAGAAAATCACTGTAAGATAAAATAAATGCCAGAATTATGAGATAAAGTATTTGGGGAGGTGACAAATCCATGTTTCATAGTTGGTACGAGAGAGCTGGAATGTTGGGTGAGCAGGAAAGATAGTCTTTTAAAAATTTATGGATCCAGGAAGTACTGGATGTGAAAAACAGAGCTAGAAGCTGCAAATAATTGTTGCCAGCTTGGATGACAGAAGGGGAAAAATTTGCAGTTACAATGGGAGAATAAGATCTAGAGGTAAAATGAACATATAAAGAAAAACTGCTTTTGGAAACAAATTGTTTGATGAATGGTATAAATATTTGATCTTTTGAGTCACATTAGAAAACTCCTTTCTAAAGAACAGAAAAAGTGCAATGGACTGACAGCTACAACTTAACTACTTTTTCCTCTCATTTGAGATTAAAATGAAAATCTGTCAGATGAACGATTTTTTTAATCTCTTCATAACAGAGACTGAAACCTTTCTAATCATAGTCTACTATAAAACAAAATCTATTTTAACAGACATTTCAGTGGAAAAGAGATTATTAAGCAAATGTCGGGTCAAATAAAATTATGTGGAATGTCATATGAATGTGGGAAAATGTTACTTTTTTTTTCATTCCACTTACATTCCCAGAAAATCATTTTTTTGCTGTTGTCTCAATCTTGAAGTTATTCTGAGGAACCCTTAGCTGGCTCAAAGATTCTGACCTGTATGTTCAGTGCTTTGATAGTAGCAGAATTTATTGCTGTAAAGGACAGAGTAGCAGAGCTTATGGGGGACACAGTGGTTTTAGGACACCAAAAAGAGCTGGGACATAGGGTTGTAAGGACAAAGGGGATTCAGGATAAGGGAATCGAGGAGCCTGGATGTGAAAGGAACAAGAGAAAATGAGGTCTGTGAGAAGAAGAGACTTGGGCATTATGTTCAGGCTTATGGGTTGTTGGGGTCTCTCCAAGCCCCAACAGATCTCAAACTCTGTTCTTCTTTCCAACTTCTGTATGCTTTTCACCCACTCTCTCTGGAATTCTCACTTCCCAGCTGCCCCATCACAGCAAATCCAGACTTTTCCCAGCAAAAGCCACACAGCTGCCAGTTTTGCACGTCTAAGGCAGAGAAACCATGAGTGTGGCCAAAGTGACTTTTGAAAATACTTAAGTTCTTCAGAATGTATCCCTAGGGGGATTTCTTTTGCATTGAAAGATTTAGGATTAGGGTTTAAAACGAATCAATTAATGATTCATTTAAATTATTTTAAATAATTTGTCCACTTCAGCAGGTTTTACCAATTATCAGGGAGAGTAATGGTCCCTTACAGTTAAAGGCGAGTGTTACTTTTGATTTTCTCACTAACCACATGGGTTTCCTTGATAATGACTGATTGCAGAAGGGAAGAACATGAGAATCCCTGCGCAAAATGCAGTTACGATTATCTCCTGCCCTACTTTGCACTGAAGTAATTAAATATTACCAAGACTGTGAAGCACTTCTAATATAGTTATAAAGACAAAATATTATTTTGTAATACCTTGAGTTGAAGTTTGCTAACTTTATTCACACATCTGAAAGTCATTTCAACTCACAAAGCAAACAGTCAATACTATCCCTGTGGCATTTTTACATTATTTACTTACACTGCAAGAATTTGAAAATGTAAACAGTCTGTGGTGTGAAATGCAGACATCTCATTCTGTCCTGTGCTGCTACACCTGATATGATGGCAGACCCAGACTGGCTTGACAGAAGTGCCACATCACAGGTCATGTGTGGAAATGGTAATGGGGACAAGCAAACACTGTGATAAATTCCAAATTCCAACTCATTTTAAAATACGTGTAGATTTGGTCTGGTTTTTACCTGAAACTACTAACAATGTAGTTTCAGGTATGTGGTATAAGTTAATAATAATAAGAATAATAGAAAGCTAAAAACAAATCTAATATTACAGTCTTTCTGGCTGATACAAGCAGATTTTTCTCACTATGCTCTTATAATTCTGTTCCTACTTCTCACGAGAACACAAAAATCAAGAAAGGCATAAAGTAAGAAGCCTATTTCATTGTTCCTGCTGTGTAAGCTGTGTAGGGTCTATCCAGCCTGAAAGGGACAAAAATCTGTTCTTTTTTTTTGCCCATATTTATTCCCTTTTATTTAAGATTCTGAAATGACTTCCCAAATCAACAGTGGATGAATTTTCTTCTTTTTCTTCCTTCTCTCTGTAGACATAAAATCTTTTAGCAAGAGATTTGTGGGTGACCTGTGAGTCACACCATTGGTTAAAGTGGGAAAATCTAAGTATTTTCACTGTTCACGTTATGTTTGAAAATGATAAAAAAACATCAAACGCAAACATGTAAATAACACATTTTTTTGTTTCTGGTTCTGTTGAAGTCTGAGATTGCCTCTGAACACTGAGCTCCCAATAAAGGAAAAGACTGGCCAGAAGAAAACTGGCATTTTTTTAACAGTGATTTCATTTTTGTATTTTCTACAGTGTACTGGGACATATTGAAACAGCACCATTGGTATTTGTACCTGGATGTTCTTAGACCTACAATTTTGCTGGGCCTAAACTCAGACTTGCCTTTACTTTATCCTAGATATTTGTGTTTAGATATTTGCTTTCTGTATCTGTTTGGTAAACAATGCCTTTTCAAAGGATCACTCAGCATCCGAGATCTTTCATTTGTGCATTTCATGGAACTACTCAATGATTCTGTAAGTCCAGCAAATGATAACAAAAGCCATTTGATGGTTCTAACTACAACAGTATTTATGGGTTTCCCATTTATAAAAAAAGGGTACCAAATTAGTTCCAAGGTGTAGTGGGGAAAAGTTCATTACAATATAGGTGAGATGCCGAAGCATTTTTTGACAAAAACTGCCTTGGTGATGAATCAAACAATAGTGTGTGTTAGTGTTGCTATTTTGGCTAGGTGTATTTTACATATAAATATTTCCCAAATTATTCACAGTAAGAAGTTGCTTTTTAAGGATGAAAATTATGAGTAGGATCTCTTCTTAAAGAGCACTAACAATGCCTGAGCAATCATTTCACATTCAGACTCAGTGATACAGGTGAAAGGAGGGGTTTATGTGATTAATTTCCAGTACTGAGATTAAGAAAAAAATTGTCAAATTCCAAACTCCTCCATAGATTTATAATGTGACATTGGACAAGTTACTTCACCTCTCTTCTTAATCTACAATAGAGGATCCAATTCTTTGCATTTTCATCATCCAAAAAATAAATCCTTTGAAAAAGGTGAGGAATAAGGACCAATTCCCCAATCTTACAGCTAAGTCAAATGTATATATTTAAGTCTTAAATATTTAACTCAGTCCTGATGACTCACAGTGGTAGAGGAACCAACACAACTAAATATCAGCTCTATAGATAGAATAAAATTATTTGGGGCAATATTTCAGTAGCTTTACTCCCTTTGCTTCACATGGTTCACTCTTCAGTCTTGTTCTATAAGGTCAGGAGAATGTGTGTATTTTAGTTTTTAAGGATGGGGAATAAATTACGAAGGCCTCTGCCAAAAAAAAAGATGAAGGCAGCACAATTAGATGAAAACACTGATCAAAAGCAAATCTTCCATCCCCCCTGAATAAATGTGCCTATAAAATCGCATAAATATGAAAACTTTCTTCCTAGCTGAATTAACTGGGCTTTTTGCACATATTGCTGATATCTAGAAATCTTAATTAAGAGTTGGAAATTATGGTATATAGTAGGTAGCATTTTCTTAGAGAAAAATAATAGGCTTACAGTCTCTGAGACAGAACTTAAATCTCTTTCCTCCCATATCTGCTGTGTCCCTTAGCTCCCTGAGAACCCTGACCGTGATGTGGGGAGCACAGTGTGTGTCCACCTTACAAGGAGATGATGAGAGTGCTGTTGTCACCCTTAAGTGACTACCAGCTGCTGCTATCAAATCAAAAATGGCTGGAAAAATTGAAAGGGACATAAGAAAGTAATCCCTTCAAATTGCCACAATATTTACTGGAAAGAGAGGCTTTCAGGGGAAATCAAGCATGTAATCCTGTAAGCCCTCTGCCCAGTCATAGCATGAGCACACAGGGGCACCTATCAAAATATGGTAATGATCACGGTTCTGCAGACCAGGAAACAAATGAAAATAATGAAAATTTTTAAAAAATAGGTAGATTCACTATTCGAGCCTTTTCCATGAGCCCAGAACAATTGTTGCTATTCATAATTAAAAGCACCTATCTCTATATTTTTTGGTTTTTATGTAAATTTGTTTAGAACTGAGATGTTAAAAAACTCCCACCCAACAAACACACATTTATAGAAATAGTCACAGCATTATCATGCTGCATAATATAAAAAACATCCATTTTATGGCTGCACAATTTCCTCCTCATAATGCTGTGTGCCAGCAGTAACAAATATGAAAGCAGATCGATTTAAAGTTCAAGTTAAGTTGCATGAGTTTCCCATGGTGAAGCAATTATTCCCTCAGAGGCTCTCATTTTCTTTATCACACCATGAATTCCCCAGAAAACGAATGTGCAGTTTCTACCATGTGGTTACTTTTATTGAAACAAAAAATCTCAGAAACAGTATTTAAGAAATAGACGTTTTTCTCTCTGTGGAGGCTTCCTAAATTTGAAGTTTGACCTCTCTACAATCAAAAGCATTTACTCATGGCAAAATCATGTTCCTATTAACCTAATCTAAGCCATCCTTTTCCCTTTAAACTCACAACTTATTTATTTCTCAATAATACAGGTTAAACTTTTCAGTAAAAACCTGGGGTGCATATAATAATACTACATATATTGGGGTGCACTGAAGTGGTTTCACCAATATTTTATGCATCTGAGAACTGGAAATAGACATCATTCCTGAACCTTTGCATTATACTCTGCCATATCCCTCTGAAATGCTTGGGAAACATTGATTTCAAACCTGCCAACATCAAAATCGAGTTTCTGCCTTGCAGCACTCAGCTCTTTGGACCTTCAGTCTCCAGCTGGAGCCTTCCTGTAACCACCACTGGGAGTATGTTCTCCACCTGTTTCTTCGTCTCTCTGCTGTGACCATTAGGGAGCAGTGCTCTGCTGATCTGCTCTGCCATTCCGCAGCAGGGTTACTCTGCAGAGAAAAAATCCTTACCTAGACCCATCAAATCCAGCTGCCATCCTTGTGCTATTCCACATAGGGTTTGATGAGAAGAAGAAGAAAAAAAAAAAGAGAAAGAGAAATAAGAAAAAGGAGAGAAAGAGAGGGAAAAAGAGAAATAAAAAAAAAAGAAGAGAAAAAAGCCCCAGCCAACTTTACAGAGATTATCCTGAGATAATAGGAATGGATCAGAGAATTTCACACTGAAAATGCACATTGCATAAAAATGATGATGGTTTTATTTCTAGTTTGGTAAATTATCCTTGAGCATGTTTAGTGTACAAGAAGAGTCACAATAAATCTTCTGGTTTTAAGAGACTAATATAGTACAATTATAAAACTGATTCCTTTAAGTTCACCATTCCTTTGTTTTTCTGCTAAATGTTATTTATTTCCTTATCTCTCTCTTTTTTCATTTAGTTGCAAAATGCCATAAAACTCATCTGATCAATTCATAAAAGCTAAATTAACACCTAAATTCTGTTTTCATTTTCACATTTATTAGACATGATATGAATACATGCTTTAGGGATTTGATTTGCATGAATTCCTTCTTTATATAAATTTCTATAGGTAGCTAAGCTGTTGTTTTTCCTTTTGGCCATATGCAAAAGTAAAAAATACCACTTTTGCATAGTGTTTCCTACTGGCTTGGACAAGACTTCTGAAGGCAATACATCGATATGAAACACTAGACTCAAGGGCTTAAGTGGAATTTGGGCATGTGAATACAAGTGCTGGATGCTTCATGGTAATCTTTCTCCCAGTCAGCTACACTAA
Organism: Monarcha castaneiventris obscurior; assembly: GCA_026261815.1. Taxonomy (NCBI): domain Eukaryota; kingdom Metazoa; phylum Chordata; class Aves; order Passeriformes; family Monarchidae; genus Monarcha; species Monarcha castaneiventris. The sequence continues at coordinate 8,540,877 of JAMPIT010000230.1, read as the reverse complement.
AAGACAAGAATGGCTGAGGGGTGGAAGAAGGAATTTACTGTCAAATAAAGATAATATTTTTAATCCACTTTTTTCATTAAAATTATGTGCATGCTTTCACGTACAAATATATATACACACATATGATTAAAATATGATTAATTTTCCAATTTTTGTATGCTATTTTTAGTTGTGGTTGCCCATAGATAGGAAAATCAAATGAAGTCCTGAATAAAGATGCAGAGGAAGAATGATCACACCTGACATACTTCTAGGAGAAGAGTCAGGATCAGAGAAAAGACTGAGATATTACTATGAGCTGTGGCACAGTGTGAGATTAAGAATGGAAGGAAAGAGCAGGAGAAATTGTGTGGAGTCAAGAGGGAGACAAGTACAATGAGGCAGAGCTGCAGAAGGCTGTGAAGAGAGAACAAGTTCAAACCCAACATGGCAAAACACAGGGTCAGGCCAAGAAAGATACTGTCACTCTAAAGTCCAATTATGTCCTCAGTATTATTTGAATTACTTCAGCAGAAATATTACAGATAGTATACCCACTTCATTACCACTTAAATAATTTATGAAAGTAGAGATTCTTATATGTCTGTCACTGAAATCAATATTTGCTGCTGAATAATTTCTGCTTTGTCCCTTCAACCATCTCTTCTTGGTTTCAGAATTAGGACTAATAACTGTATACAATTTTCCACAGTAGGAAAGATTAACATTTCCTTCTCTTCAGAAAGAAAACAATTTCTTTCCTTTCCACACTTCCCATGTAAAGGAAATTTTAAAAAATAATCCAGGAAAACAAATATTTCAGCTTGGTTGCATGGAAATGAAATGCAACATCTTGCTGCTCCCTGGGGCAATTCTCTGCAACACATTGAGCACCAACCCCTGAAGTTACAGGTGAATGATGGAGTCAGCTGCAGGCAGTGGGAGGGTTTGCCATATCTGATCTACAGGGCAGAAGTGGCCTGAAACTATGTTTCCTTGAAATCTGAACTCCCAGCCAAACTCTGCTCTGGTGAAAGTGAATCAAAATAATTCTATTTCCATCAAAATCAATCTATTTCCATGCAATACTTCAGTTTTGTCAAAGCATTGTTCTTCACAAAGAAGTACACTGCAAAATTCCTGACACGTTTTGTTCACAGGACTGAGCTCGATAAGAGCAGATATCTGTGTTTGCAGCTGGTTTTTGTAAGGGAACTCACATTTTGACAGTTTCCTGGTACTAACTAGAAAAAAAATCTTCAAGAATGTTATTTTTTCTTTTGTAGAATATTCATCTGCCTTGTTATACCAAAGGTGTAATGGTGGGCACCTAGGTCTGAATATGCACTAAATCATAATTTTATTGTAAATATAAATGATAAGAGACAAAAAGGGAAAAGAGCGTGTCATCTTGAGGTACAGCTGAAACTACGGCTTATCAGCAATTTGATAACTGGTCAGCCAGCAGTGCTCAGTAGTTCATGACTATTATCTACATGTTTTCCCATTTATTACATTCCAGCTGAGGGCAATTTTCAGCTGGGAACTATAGCAGCTGTCTCTGTGGAAAATAAAAGAATGTCACTTTAAATTTCTTTGCAGCATGACAGAAATGTCAGCTTTGTGCTGGAAATGTACAGTGATACACATTTCTTCTGACCTGAACACATTGCATGAATTCATGCTCATGAAAATATCATTTGTGCCTATTTTTTTTTTTTTTTTTTTTGCTTTTTAACCAATTTCCAAACAAACAAACAAACAAATCCTCCTCTATCTACATCACTGATTATAGTGTGAATTTAACACTGCCCTCTCATACAAAATTCTGAAAGCTTTAAAGATTTTGTATTTTTGGTGGTATTATTTGCCATTGACTAAATTTTGATAGAGAAGACAATAAAAAAAAAGGAGGGAGGAAGGAAGGAAGGAAGGGAAGGAAGGGAAGGAAGGGAAGGAAGGGAAGGAAGGGAAGGAAGGAAGGAAGGTCAGTCTGTTTTCTGTACTCTTCACAAGGTACATGAATGATTTTCTACTTTTGCGGTCTGTTTTCTCCTCAGTTTATATAATCACACAAGCTATTCCTGTTTATCTTATTTTTGGCCATTGACATGTTTCATCAAGCATAGAGTAATAAATTATTAGAGATACCTGATCTTTTAATAAGTATTTCTGGAACTCTTTGCTTATTCTTTCCACTATCATCAGCCACTATTCTGAGAGAAGGTAAGCTTGATAAAGGTTTAAAAAACTAGTCTTATAATAAAATATCCAGCTCTAAGCTGTTGGAAGGAAACAAAGGTCACATTTCATCAGGCTTTAATTTTCCATTCTCATTTACAGAGACTCATCTCTGTATTCTTCACAGAAGTATAAAGCCCTCCCTACCTCTGATAATCCTTTTATGCTTTCACATTAATATAACAGAGTACAGAGAATTAATTATTAAGTACTGCTTATACAGTGCTGTAAATATACACTATGTTACAGAACTTAAGATAAGCAATGGTTCCATTCCTAATGAGCTTGCTATAATTAAATTCATTGTTGAATCTCCATATAAAACGTAGCTAGGAGTCAAACCACATGGGAAGAACCATTAAGCCAGGTAGAGACACAGATGTGAATCTAACTTGTTCCTGAGCTATGAAAATTAATAGCAATTGTAGACTTTGGTTAACTATTGACTCATATAGACCACTGAGCTTTTCGGCTAAGTGTTGATAAAATGTGGAAGTTACAAGTTATACACACACAGGTGAGCTGAAAAACTGACCTGAGATGTCTGATGGTCCATAATGTCTGTAATGTGTGACATTATTTTGCTTTCAGATGAATATTCTGGTTATAAAAAGTACATAATGGTATTCTTAGCGTTGTAGGCACATTATTTCAAATCAAGATTCATTCTACCCTCAAACCTCAAATGACACAAATTCCTTTCCCTGCCCACACTACAAGTCACAGCTGTGGTGTAGTTGTGTGCAATATGTTTCTTTGTTTGAAAAGTGGAATCCTTCTAGGAATCAGTTTATAAATCAACTGTGCTTTTCTAGGACTGTTTATACTTACAGGGAAAAGGTGTAGGAGATCAAGTACAAAAGAAACAGCATAAAAATAAAGAAAAATCTGCAATGCTGACTCTTGGTCGTAGACTGATATTTAAGAATTTATGAGGTACAGTAGTGTGCAAATGTTAATAATGTTATTGTTTTCAATATTAAAAGAAGAAAAAAATCTGTCTCCTATTCCCAAATCCAAATGAACCTGTTCTCAAATACAATTTCACATGCTGCCTATTAGGTTGGCATCTCAATCTCACATATGAAAGGTTTTCATCACAGGCAGATGAACAACCTGCTAGGGAGAAATCCAGTCTCTTCTTTACATCATGCCCATGAGGTAGCTTGAGGTGAAAAGCTGCAATTGGGTGCTACCTTTAATTTCATGATATGAGCAGAGTTGATTTGTTTATAAAGAATAATTTACCTTCCTTTGGTGCTCCACTCACTTCACTTGGGGTAACAGACCTTCCTCCTTAAAATGTGTGCTCTTTGGGTTGTTTGGGGTTAAAGATGAAGGCACACAGCCCTTTGCACAGTAGAAGGAAGGAAATGGGGTCATTTGTGCAATCGATTTCTTCTCTTGCCCCAAGTGTATAGACCATCTTATGGGATGGTCTAGCATGGCAAACCAAGCACAGCCACACCTCACAGCTGCACTGCTGGCTGCCTCCATGGACAGCCTCTGGGTTGGGCAGATGAGGGCAGGAAAGGTAAGAATTTTTAATCACAAATCACAGCTGTCTTGATCTTGATAGAAATCATCACGCTAGAGACAAAAGACTTTATACACATACACTATCCACTTTTCTAGGCATTATGCATCAGCCCAAGTGCCGGGGGAAAAAATCCTAATTGTTGGTTTCAGCAATAAAGCTTGGCAACATACTGTTAAGCAGGGATTTTTGAAGGCTAACCTTGAAAATAAAGGAATATATTGTCCTACCCTTCATATTGCCCATATAATTTCCGCAGGAACCATGCAGCATTTTTATTTCTAGTGGATTATCTCTATTGGGAGAACTTCTAGATTCCTAGTGTTAAATACAAATTCATACATTTCTTGTTTATTCACAGCATATGTTTGTTGGCTATAGTACATGATGCACACTGTGTGTTGTTTCCATAAAATAGACGCTGCAAGGAAACCAAAAAGCATGAATTTATCTTTAATGTTAAAAATATCCAGAATAGCACAAAAATACTAGCAGAAGAATACTAGATGCAGAATCCAAAAATCTATAATTTTTCTCTAACAGTGCCAATTGAAAAACATTTATATAATGAAATGTGATATAAAGATGGACCCAGCTTTAAGAAATCTTCATTTTCAGTTATCTTAAGCACGTTTTAAACCACTGAACTTGACTTTTTAGAATTTCATATATTGACTATGCACCAATATTTAATTCTTTATTTACTTGAGAATTTACAATATAATAAACCTTAAATCCAATGCATTAATTTAAAATAACTAAGGTCTATCTGGCATATTTAGACTATTAGATTTTCACAGTCATTATGAGGAATGCTTTCTGAGAGCAGATACTTTTGTGTCGCTTTCCTCTGTTAGCATCAATGTTGTTATTACTTAAATTTCATTAGCATTCATGCGGATTTCCTTGAATTCTTATTTTTAATCTCTTTTGCATTCAGCACAGAACGCATTCTGCTACTCTAATAGTTATAATTTATCTGGATTGTCATGTCTTCTCACAGTGACAGACAAACTGGTGGGGTCAGTGACATTTTGATTGCTGTTAGACAGCAGAAGCATCATACAAACTGGATGGTTTTCCTTATTTAGGGATGGGCCAGTATAAACCAATGGTCACATTGTATCACTGCTAACCTCTTGAAAGACAAATGAGAGTGAAAAGTGCTTATGTTTTCATTTTTTTCATGAACTGATTGATCAGCTGGAGGAGTTGTAAGATTCCTAAGAAACAGTCCATCCAAATTCTCTTGATTCATCAAATCATGACAGGCCTTTTCAAATGAAAGCAGAGACAGTTTAGCTCTTTGGGTAAGAGACCTTCATGTGAACTTGACAGGGAGTATCATCACAGTTCCTTTCTGAAAGCTTAGATGAATTATAGGATCTGACACTTCACCAAAGCTTTCTTTATATACTTAGAGATCTTTTTTTCCTAGATTCCAGTTTTTCAGCCTGATTTGAAGAAATTTTCTGTGTGAAAGGGAGAGTGGAACAAAGTTTTTGTCTTCTTTTTTTTTTTTTTAAGTGTTTCTTAATGCTTTGTGAGCCATTTCAAGGGCTGTTACAACCAGAAGTCAGTTTTTTATCAGAGATATGTTTATTCCTGTGCTTTAGCTGACAGATTTATTTCCTATATGTATTGAGCATGTATTGGCCACTTCTAACTAAGGAAACTCCACTGTGGCTCCTGGACAAAGGAATGTGAGCACCACACCTCAGTCAGGAGTGGAAGGCTCCAAGCATGGGAGTCATGGGAAGGATGTAATGATTTGCTGTATCCCTAAATGAGTGGTACTGCTGTCCAGCTTCCATGAGATAAAATACTAAGACATGTTTCAAAATTAAAGGATGTTTTCAAATACAAATTATTTCCTTTTTTATTGTTCATTATATTTTTAAGGAACACATCCTGATAGCTTACAGGGGCTTGCTGTGCTACTCATATCCCTTTGGTTCAGTGCATCACAAGTTTAAGCATGAACAGCTGACTGTGCATCCATGCACATCCTCAGCACAGGGATCTCACAGGTTCCAAGGAGAGAAAGTGAAATTGAGAAGGGATTATTTTTTTATGCTCTGTGAATTTATGTGAATGGTTTTGTTCAAAAAAGAAATCCAATGCAATCTGAGTCATTAGTTGAGGAGTGTAGAGCCTAATACAGAATAGAATAATAGATTTATTTTATTTTATTCCACATTCTATTAAGAATTCTACTAATATTTTCAGCTGACTATAACAGATTTATTTTATTTCATTCCTCATTCTATTAAGAATTCTACTAATATTTTCAACCAACTAAGACAAAAAAAAGAAAAAAAAAGAAAACTTAATTGGTAAAAAGTATAACAGATTTCAAGCTCAAAAGCCCTCAGTATCTCAAATTCCAAAATTCTTTTTAGTGGAAATGAATATGAGCTCATGAGCAGCCCAAAACTCTGGAGTTACCCTTCTAAAGAGACAGTAAATGCATCTGTTAAAAAAAAAAAAAAAATTCTGCTGTGGGAAATGATTAAACTAGATGATATAATTCATTTTTCATCCTCATTAATAAGTATATTTTAATAACCTATTTATTATATGCAATATATAAACTTTCCTGAAGATAAATGAATTGTGCACTTTGCATATATATAGGTGTAAGTAAAAATGATACATTTTCCATTATATCAGCCAGGACCTGAATCTTTAAACTTTTGAAGAAACAAAATGAAATACAGACCTTTTCCAATGTTGCTTACCATATCATAATCTTGTGTAATTTATCCATACATAACATAACAATAAAATTGAACTTTGATTCTTGCAATCACATCATACTTGTTTATTTAAAGGTCAACCATTACTCTTAGAAGTAAACCCATTAAAATATTGTGACATAAGGATGTAAATTACAATGCATCTAAATGTGAAGTTATTACTTAAACATCCAATGACACCGAAGACGTGACTAAAAACTAAATAAGATTCATCACTCTTCAGCTGGAAAAATCAAGATCAGAGGGTGAGTACGGCTTTTTTGGAGCAGTCTGATAGAGTTTGGCCTGAAAATTTGAAAACTTCATGAGATTGTGCTTTAAAAAAAAATCTGATATTTTCTGATATTCTGTTTCCTTTCCAAGATATAGACAGTCATCTGAATGTGAGCTGGCTGCAGTCAGCCATCTCAGACTGATTTATATAGGAAAATTAAATGAAACAAGGTCAAAGCACCTCCGTGTGAAAAATAACAGCCAGAAAAATATATCTGTACTGTATCAATTTGTAATGTTATCTTATTTAATCCTGATTGCTAAGTGGATATATTCCTCATCCTCCTCATTAAAATAACCTCACTGGAAAAAATGAAAAGGATTACATTCAAAGAGCACGGATATAATTCATGCCTAAAAGCAAATGCAAAAGATAATCAACTGTCTTAGGAGAAAGTCAAGAAGGCTTCTGTCTGAGCTACAGCAGTGGGTCTGGAGACCAAGTTTTCAAGGGACCAAAAAGAAAGGGAAGCTCTGAGTGGAACAGATGCTGAGACAAGGTACTTAAATGAATGAGGGAATGCAATATCTGTCATCAAAGTGTGAACAAGTAGTGTGTGACCTATTTAGTCTAGTGAAACAAAGCCTGAGAGGGGATAATATTGCTGCCTATAAAACCTTCCAGAGAGGGGTTTAAGCTTTTGGGAGGAAGATCTTCAAGCAAAAGGATATGTAGAATCATGGTTGTGAATACATTTAGACTAAAAATGTAAGAACATTCAGGGAGTCAGAGCTCAAAAATGCTTACAATTTAGCATTGGACATAAAATATAAGAGGAAAGCCTTGCATTACTGTAAAAATGTTAAACAAAGTTACTTTGCTGTGGCAAGAAAAATCTGTCAAACTATCATTCTGAGATATTTGGTTTTGTTAGGGTTTTTTTTTTTTTGTTAGTTTTTTGTCTTTTTTTTTTAATAATTTAACGCCTTATTTTGTCCATTGAAAAAGGCAGTTACAATCAGCTGGCTAACATGCTTATCATCATTGACAAAAATGTACAGCTCCTGTCTGAAATGCAGATGGAACAGCATCAGAATATTTGGTTATTTTTCAAATGCCCAGATTTGATAAAATTGACCAGGGCTACTTAAATATGAAAATTTTCTCTGAGAACTTATATAGGTGTCTGAGCTTTGAAATCCAGCCAATCTGATTGTATTTAAAAGTAGAGGTGGTAGTGAGAAAGGGGACCTGGAAAGCCAAGGCCATGGGTTCGGCTGGCTTACTGTCAGCTCCTGGAAATAGGAAGTTTTACAGAAAACTACAAGCTGTTAATATCACGTAGACCAGTGGCAGATTTAATATTTGTAGCTGGTAGGGAGTCCAACAGAAAATTTTGTGGTAGATGTGCATGTTTGTGTGATTGTGTGTGCTGAGTGTGTGTGTACCTGTAAGGCAGAAAAGCTCTAAGGGGACAGTAGCAAAGGAAACAAGACAGTGCAGGTTTCTGTCAAGATAAAATCTCCAAGGCAAGGCTATTAATTTATTACTTTAAAAAAAAAAAATCACTATCTTTTAAAGGACCTTCTCAATATACTGTCTTCATTAACTTCTCCGGTTGCCATACATCCCTCTCTGTTGAGTTTGGGAGAAAGCCAGCAAAATGTCCAGGGAGGGTCACTGTGCAAGAACAAGGCAGCAAAGAATGCCATGGAGCATTTGTTGGTTTTACTGGTCAGCTCAGATAACCTGCCTTGTTTAATCTCTCTGTAACCAGAAGCATCCAGCTCAGCACCCTCCTAAAAAAATTACAGTACAGCAGAGTGCCCATCAGTTTAAGGTGTTCCATCCCATTCCAGAGGGGCACCTCGGAGCTAGCCTGGGAAATTCCCAGCAGGGCTAAAGCACAAGCACAGCCTGTGTGGAGCAGAGCTAGCTTCCAAGTGCACCTTCTGCACTAAGCACAAGAGAGAAGTAAGGCTCAGAGAGCTTTCACCAAGAGTTATACAGCTCTGGTGGGGATGGACACCACTAACCCGAAGGTAAGAATCAACCTTGATGGAGATTGTAACAGGAGATGATTAACTGCCAACATGTATTTGTCAGGAAAAAGTCACAGAAAGCCAATCTGATTTTCTTCTAAAATTAGCATAAAGAACAGGTAAGTAGACAAGTCATAAACATACATGTGATGCCAGCAAGATTTCAAACTGTCTTTGTTAAGACCACAAAGTTCAGATGAAGCTTATCTGATGAGTGCAAAACCATACTGTAAAGCTATTCTTGGAGGCTGTGTACAAATGTATGCTTTGGCATGTTGGTTGTATCACAAATGTTCATCTACAATTCAGTTGATGTAAGTTAGAGGAGTTTAATTGCTCAGATAATGTAACTGGTCGTTTCATATGGCACATTAAAATTACCTAGGAAAATTTAAATGCTCTATGTTGCAGTTTATCTTTGAATCATAGAATGACTGGGGTTGGAAGAGGCCTTAGAGATCACTCAGTTTCAAGTCCCCTGCTATAAACAGGGATACGTTTCACTAGACCATTTAATATGGAAATGTGAAAGTCTCTCCATAGGCAAGAAAATCATGTTCATATATATGGGATAGAGAACGAATAAACAGCTTACAAAAATCATTTGTGGCTTATATTGTGACCAGAAACTGAACTTAAGACAGTTGTGTCTGACTGTTGATCATATTGGCATGTTTGAGCAGAACACCTCAAGTAAAAGAAAATAAATAATCTTAGGGTGTACTCAGGGACTGAAGATCCTACACCAAAATACTGTTCTTAGTTTTGATCACTATATTTTACAAATTATGTGATCAGATGAGAGTAGATGAGATGAAAGTAATAAGGATGCTCAAGTTGTCTAAAAGAAATGGAATGCTACAAGGAAAATTTGAGAAAAACAGAGTTATTTAGGCTAAAGAAAATAAAATAAAGAAAATAGGTGATACTATATAAAATAATTATATAAATATAGAGAAAGAGAATTTCTTCATTTATACAGAGATGGAAAAACATATTACTTAATGTAGCAAAGGCTGAAGTTGAGGTTAAAAATTAAGAAAAATGTCCTATGAGTACTGAAATAGAACACTTTTAAAGTCTCCAAAATGGTAAGATTTTAATAATAATTTAAGCAGATATTTTTCTAAGAGTGAGAAAAATATATTTTCCCTTGGGACACGGATGTTGGTAAGGTGCTTTCCAGAGCTGTTTACTTATGCAATAAAAAAAAGATACTTTACAGTAAGGTTTGATATACCTTATCAAGTAGAGTCATGGTGTCAAAAATCTCAACCATTCTAAGATGGACTTTGGCACACCTATGAAAGACGTGGTCCGGCTCTTGACTCATGCTCAAAACTATACCCTGTTTTCCAAGCATGTAATCAAAACAGTTTCACAGAACTTCGTCTTGATACCTACTTTCAGTCAGCTTCATCCAATACCTACTGAAGACAATCAAAAAATTCATACTTCAATCAGGTTTTGTCAAGCTTCCTCTACTACCTTACGTCTCAAGCAGTTCATTTGAAGTGCATCAAGTGAAAGAGTACAGAACTCCGCACTCTAAATGTGAATGGTATCATTTGGCCTGAAGATCACTTCAGGTAATCATTTATATGATGAATGAATATGAAACAAGTGGAAGAGAGACTTGAAGCTAAAGGAGTGTAAAAGGATTTTGCAAGTGTAATGACCATATCCCAGTGACTTTCAAAGGAACTTCATTACTTTAAGTACCTTTGAGAACTTCATGACACACAAACAGTGTAAGAGTGGTGCTGTAAGACACAGGGTGTGTGCAGTTCATCCTCCTCTTTCTTTGGGATCTACAGATATACAGAGACTGGTTTAATTCCATTTCCAAAATTAGTACCAATTAGTTCAAAGTAATTTCCTTAATGCCAGTTCAGAAAGGATTCACATTGCCTAAGAATTTCCAAATTGTAGTGCTAAACCTCAAAGATCCCAAAGCTTCAACAAAGGGTTTTGGAGAATTCCAGAGAACTCTAACAAAATATTATGCTTTAAAAATTGTTCAGAATATTTTCTCATTTTTAAAATTAATTTTCAAGTGTATTTCCTAATCTGATTTTTTTCCTAAATAGATCTGATAAGTAACCACATTTTTTGTCTTAATTCTGATAATGAATAGATTTAAATTGCTAGTTTCTTGAATTTCTCCATTTACAGTTAACAAAAATTTCCAGCATGTTTGTGTTAACTTTAGATTTAAACTGGGATCTTCAGAATGCCATTCTCCCACATCATCTGTACAAGCAATTTCTTTGTAGTGTATTTAAACTCATTTTTTTTCAGGGAGCATCAAGCATAATTCTTGATTAGACCTTATTCATTTTGATGATATTTAATATCAACATAACATGGACCCTATGTGTTTTAGGGTGTTTTATTTCAGACTGCATGGGATCTAATGTCTTTAACTCAATGCCTTTAGCAACTGAAGCACATTTGATGTTCCACTGGACAACATCTCCCAGTCCTGCTTCATGCATGAAAAATCCATGTTGTGCGCTCCGATCATTCTGTGCTGTGAATAGATGTAAGGAGAATTAGAAATTCTGCTCAAAAGTGCATGCCTCATCTGAAATAAGCATTCATGGACAAACACCCTAGGAAAGAAAATTCCAAAGTGCTATTTTTTATTAAGTAAGAGAACAATATGTTTGCAAAAGTGTCCAAGGGAAATTAAAAATGAGATTTATGTTTTCATTTGTTCATATATGAAACACATAATTTAGAGTGAAGGGGGCTAACTGTGTTGCAGTATAGAATGAAGCCATTTTAAACTGAAAACAAGAATTAGTAATTGCTAAAGACATTTATAAGCTAATGTGTGAATTCTACATTGTATTATAGAAGAATGTAGTCAATGTTGTGATCAGTGGCTCAAAGACCAAGTGAAGACAAATCATCAGTCGTGAGTCCCAGGGGTCAAGAGGCACGGATACATTGGAGTGAGTTCAGCAAAGGGCCATGAGAGTGATTAGGTGATTCCAAAATGTTGACATATGAAGAGATGTTGAGCAAACTGTGGTTTCTCAGTTCAACAAGAAAGGGCTCAGGGGGGTTGGTGGATCTCATCAATGCGTGTAAAGACCTGCTTGGAGCAGGGGAAGAAAGATGGCACAGCCAGACTCCTATTGGTGCCCAGTAACTGTACAGGCAGGTATGGGCACAAATTAAAATATGGAAAATTATATTTTTAAATATTTTTTTTTTCATTCTGTGATTTGTGATTCACTAAATGTTTTACTTCCTTTTTATGTAATGGGAAAAATGTTTTCATGTATTTGCATCCTTGCAGAGCACAGTGTGCAGGAATTGTAAATTATACCAAAAGGTATAAGTTACTCAAACTCAAAACACTTAAAAGTGCATTTTCCAAGAAAACTATTTACAATATACTTCCCTAAGCTAAGACTGCAATGAGTTCTGTCTCTGTTTGTAAAAGCTGACTCTGTGATACTTTGAAGTTAAAAGCATGATTTTAAATCAGGGACCCTTCAGCTCTTTTCCCTAATTACCTGTTGCTTTTGAGTTTGCAGTGACTGTAATGTTTTTGAAAACTGTCTTCTACTTGCTGGAAGTAATCTAAATTTGATTCTTTACTTGCATTTGTGATGTTTAGTAGTTAGCACTGTAGTCTTCCAGTGGTCAGAGAAATCCTCTTTGTAACTACTGTTATTTTTATTTTTTATATATTTTTGTTAGCTTTCTTTTTTAGCAGCCTGTAACTTGCAGCGCTATGTGAACACATTTTATACTAGCACACATCTAAAGTGACTGAAAGATGTTTTCCTTTATATTTACTATATCCACAAGCTATCATTCTAAACATAACCTCTTGCTCCATGCACTTTTCCGTAGTATTTCTCAAATGTTGTCTGAACAGCCTGTCACAAAGGCCATCAGCAAAGACATCAACAAAAATTTAGAGCTTTTTAATGAAGCACTAGGGTACATTGTAATGGACTCTAAAAAGTCTAAATGATAACTATTGAATACTACATTTTTCTTTATATACTTCAGGTTTCTAATAAGTCAAGGACAGAAAGAACAGTTGTACATGTATTCACAATAGCTGTTAGAAAAGAGGCTTAGCTGTGACTAAAGTAAATTAATTAGAAGACACATCAGTGCACTTACAAATATCAGTCCATTAATGCCACTGAGAAAGAAAAGGCTTTCTGGCATAAAGCATTTAGAAGGACATTTTTGTTTTATATTGGTAGTGAAGAATTTGCTAAGATAGGGCAATAAGTTCCAACTAGAAACATTTTATAAGCAAACCTTTTTAAAATTTAGATATTTTCATTTCCAATCTTTTGTAGACTGATTTAAATATTACCTATTTAATTATGTTCTAGAATAATGACCTTGCTTATTGGTATATTAAAAACAATGCGATTCCAGGGAAAGTTTGCTTTTATTCCCCAGAGGAAAGCCTCTTTTCAATTACACCCATGTATCTATACAGCAATTTAAACAGATACAGAGAGCAGAGTTCTCTGCTAGATTTATTAAATAAGACCTCAATTCAGGGGAAAGAAAATGACAGTTTTTAAGGAGATTCTTTAATATAAGACTATTCCTAATACATGTTAATTTGGACAATGGATGATTCATGATATGATGCCTCAACTATTTTAACAAGATCCTTGATGTCTTATTTTTCATTTTCATGGCTGCTACTTTTTTTTTACTCCATGTAAAAATTTAACCTTTCAGAAAATATTACTGTACAGAGACTATAAAACTAAGAAAAAGTGGTAGGCTTGCTCCTGAAAAGGAAATCTCACCAAGATGTGCTCATTGCTGATTTGAGCTATAAAACTGATATCACGCTGAGGTTGCCTGCCTGGAACTTCCTCTATTCATTGCCTCCTGCTAGTTTTCCTAGAGGTAGAGGATTGCACAGGGCACTGGGAAGGTCACTGTGATTTCCTCCTGCTGTTTTGCTGCCAGGCTGGCAAGGCTGGTGCCTGGTGCTGGCAAGCACACTGTGAAGAAACCAGAGAGAGTTCTCAGGCTCTCCTCCCCACCAGGGCTCTTAGACGTCTGACAAAGTGTGTATTGTCTCATCTTGAAAAAATAAAAGAAGCATTCAATTATATGTAGTTATTTTTATACATCTTTTCTGTCTTGTAAAAATGAAGTTGGAATTAGGGATGGAGCTGATGCAAAATCCAGTGCCTAGAACTGAGGCCATGATGAGTTTCCAAAGTAAACACAGATTCTATGGTAGCAGCTGTTCTCTACAAGACCTATGTGAAAAAAATCTCTGATCTCTGAGAATAAGAACTTCCAGTTTTGGCACCCCAATAAAATGCATGCAATTTAAAAAATTATCAAGCATCAATTCTAGCTCTACCTAAAAGCTGTATGAATTAGTCTTATGCTTGTTCTTTCTGATAACACAAACTTAAGACTAGATTGTCACATAAATGAAAAAGTAAACCTTGTGCTGGATCAGCTCTTTTTCAGATGGGATGTAAAGCAATACCTTGTTTTAAAACTCTCAAAAGTCTTGTAAAACTTTATGAGGAGTATGTTCACTTAAAAATACCAAAATTGGACAAATAGATAATGTAGATTTCATTCCTCTGAGACAGTTTACACTTCAAATTAGAAAGAAACCTTATATTTTAGGTGTCTTGAAAGTGGTATAATTTGAATGAAAGTGATAAAAATTTTGTGTGTCTTCTGCCTGCCTGGTAGAACTTGGTTTAGTTTAAATTTAGAAATTAATATTTATAATTTCCTTGGAGATCTTTTGCTGAAAGCTGCTATGTAGTAGCAATCAACTACCAATGCTGAAATTGTTCTCTTTATATTTGGCAAATCACATTCTTCTTTGGCTTTTCATTTGGAAAAAGCCAGTTTAAATGAGGTATACTTGACTTCTTGCCACTAGAAATATCAGTCTTGTCATCTAAGCCACCATTAAGAGCTCACTAGAGAGATTACTAGGTATTTACGGGTAAAACAGAAAATCAAGCAATTAGAGATGAGATACAGTGGTTTTCATCTCTCTCAAAGCAGTTGGGACATCAAGGCATTTGAACTCCAGTGGTTGTCTAACAGATGAAGAAAGGTTATACAGAGGCAAGGAGGATCCCTAATTAATCCTGTGGCTGCAGGAATTTTTCAAAGCCAGTGAATTGCTGCAGACACTATAAAGGGTGTGGTAATTTACCTGTGGATCTCCCTAGTCAGCTTGGGTTATTTCCCTGCACTGGACCTCAGAGGTTGACATCTTCTTGTCTCATGCTATGGTGGCATGGGTTTAGCCACAGTCCAGCTTCTAGATGCTATGTTCTATGAGAATGCTGTAGTTAAGCAATGAAACAGATTGGATTTGGGCCTAAACTCTCTCCTTGGCCCCAAGCTGTCTAAGAAGTAGTATACAAATATATGAAATCCAAGCTAACAAATGGAGCAATCAGGTAGAATATGGTGACTTATAAATAAACATCAGCAAAACTCCTGAAGGAAACACTGCACATTAATAGCTATCAGATATAATGTTTTAAGAAACAGCAACAGAAGTATAAAATTGCTGAACAGAATAATTCAAATGTTACCATAATTTGCCCTCTGGTGGATATGTTATATGCATTATATGAAATCCTATGAATGTGCACAATTTTCCCTCACACTCTCATATCATTTAGTGGATGGAATGGATGATGATTACTTAATGAGCAGCTACTCAAGTTTTTTTCCCATGTGTGGCCCCAGGCTTTATTTACTATAGGAAAGTTAAATCTGCTCTAAAGGCAGAATAACTAATTATCTCATGGTCTAAGCCACTCTCCAAAGAAGTACCTGAATGCTTTACAGATGTAGGGTTTGGCACAATCCAGTCAGGTTTTTAATCCCCTTCCTGCTTAAAGATGGTCTTGAGAAGAAGAATTCTCTGGAAAAAGTGTCTTATGTTTCTTTCAATTTTACATGATCCTGCACCTGGCTTGGGACACTTCCAGACACACCTACAGGCTGGGTGGAGAAGTGATTGAGAGCAGCCCTGTGGAAAAGGACCTGAGGGTGGTGAAAAACTCAACTTGAGAGGGCAACGTGTGCTCACAGCACAGCAAGCCAATGGAATCCTGGGCTGCATCAAAAGGAGCCCAGTCAGAAGGTCGAGGGAGGGAATTCTGTCCCTCTGCTCTGCTCTTGTGAGACCCCACCTGGAGTACTGCATCCAGCTCTGGTGCCACCAAAACAACAAGGACGTAGAACTGCTGGAGTAGGTCCAGAGTGGGCCACCAAGTTGATAAGGGGACAGAAGCACCTCCCCTATGAAGTCAAACTGAGAAAGTTGTTCAACCTGGAGAAGGTTGCATGGAGACCTCATATCAACCTTCCAGTATCTGAAGGGACTGGCAAGAAAGTCGGAGAGGGACTCTTCATCAGGAACTGTAGTGGTAAGAGGAGGAATAGCTTCAAACAAAGACAGTAGATTTAGATTAGATCTTGGGAAGCAATTCTTTACTGTGAGGGTGGTGGTGGAACAGTTTGCCTAGAGAAGCTGTGGGTGCCCCATCCCTGGAAGTGTTCAGGGCCAGGCTGGATGGGGCTTTGAGTAACCTGGTCTAGTGAGAGGTGTTGTTGCCCAAGGCAAGGAAGAGAGAGAGTGTGTAAATTATCAGTTTTCATAGTGAAATTTCATAGTAAAAGTAGAAATACTTTGAAAAGAAAGTACATGAAGGCATTCCCTTAAAGAAGAACTTCTCAGTGAATGAAGCAAGTGTGAGGCAGATTTAAAAAAAAAGGAAATGCAATCAGTCTTCCTATTGATTTATATTTATCCTTATCTAATTCTGTATATAATCTAAATTTAAATCCATCTACTATCTACTGCTACAATTTCCATCCACTGGAAATTAAAATCCGGTTGTTTACCTCATGCTGAATTATTCTATTTACAGATACTTCATTTATGATTAATCAGAAATTTCAATTGCATGAGCAAGGTAGATTCATTAATAATGCACACGATGGAGCCCACTAATCCCAGCCCACAGCTTTTAATGACCTCAAACTCCCTTTCTGTGTATGTACAGATATCTTGCTTCCAAACAGCATGGTTTTCACCTCACTTCCTACTCAACACTGTAACTGGCTACTCAATTCCTAATTATTATTAATGACTCAGTTTACCCTGAGGAAAATATTCAACAAAGCAAAAGCTACCGATTGCACATGGCTCATTAAAGTCACATTACTTTCAGTATTTGAGAGGATACTTCAAAACCATAAATAACTCATTAAACTAGCTACATCACCTTCCTTCTCTGATGTGCATGTAGGAATGCATTTAATCTTGTCCCTTAGCCATCATCAAAGCACAGTCATGAAATTTACTTTTTCACACTGTTTTTTTTGAGAACTGAAATCATAGATACTGACTAAAATAGTCATAACCTAGAAGGAAGAACTTATTTGTGAAAAAAGATGTAAAAGGATTAAAAAAAATATATTATTTGAATTGCACAAATTCTCCTCAATAAATACCAGGTTTGATCACAGAACGTTTGGCGTCAGAAGGCATGTCTGGGGATCATCTAAAGGAATGAACATGTCCTTCCAAATCCACAACTTGACTGAACAACTTGGTACTTAGTACACAAACAGACACAAAAATAGCAAAACCTTTAAATTCAGCAATCTTCAGCTTCTGTGGAGGTCCTGAGCTAGAGAAGTTTTCCAAGATTAAAACCAGGATTCCAGATGCCAGTGTGAAGGCTGTCTGTGGAAATAAGCAGAAAATGCTGGAAAGGATCACACGGTTCATTTGTATGTAGTTATTCTTTGATACTCAGAATCACAGAATCACAGAATGGGTCAGGTTGGAAGGGACCACAGTGGGTCATCTGGCCCAGCCTTCCTGCTCAAGCAGGGTCATCCCAGAGCACACAAGACAGGATTGCATCCAGAGGGTTCTGGAATATCTCCAGTGAGGGAGACTCCACACCCTCTCTATAAAATCTGTTCCAGTGTACAGTCACCTGCATAGTAAAGAAGCTCTTCCTCATGCTCAGGTGCAAATCCCTGTGCATCAGTTTCTGCCCATTGCCTTGTGCCCTACTGCTTGTCATCACTGAGAAGAGCCTGAATCCATCTGGTTATTCCCCCTTTAGACAATTATGCACATTGATGAGGTCCCCTCTCAGTTGTTCTCCAGGCTGAACTGGCCCAACTCCCTCAGCCATTCCTCTTCCCTAAATCATCTTTGGACCCACTCCAGGAGCTCCCTGCCTCTCTTGAACAGAGGAGCCTATAACTGGACATAGCACCCCACAGTGGTCTCACCAGGACTCAGTAGAGGATTAGGATCACCTCCCTCGACCTGCCGGCAGTGCTCTCCCTAATATACCCCAGGATACCACTGCCCTTCTTGGCCACAAAAACACTGCTGGCTCATGGCAGCTTGTTGTCCATCAGGACCCCCAGGTCCTTCACAGATCTGATTTCCAGCAGGTCAGCCCCCTGCCTGTACCAGTGCTCAGATACTCTTAGATATTAATATTAGAAGTCTAATAGTCTAAAAGTCTAATCTTCTAATTAGAAGATAGGCATCAATGAAGCATCTCCAGAAGTTCTATGTCCCAACAATCCTGACCATTGTCACAAAGCCAAAGGATGACTTTTTTGCCTGTATATGTACCAAGGACACAGAGACCTCTCCACTGCTTAGCTTGTAACAGAGATATGTACTCCAACACTGACACAGACTTGGGTGATTTGGGTCATACCCAGAGGTGTGACTACTCCTTTTCAGAATATAGCCCTAGGACACTGTAGGAAAAGAGGTGTGGGCTAAAAATACCATGGATGATGAATAGTGGGAATTTGATGTGAGAAGTCTGACATCAAAACCAAGGTGAAAAACCTCACCGTCTCAGAAAAGAATTTTCTCCCAAATAAAAAGGTGTTTGGAGAAGGTAGGTGCAGGGCAGGTAAGAACGGTCAGATATTTTTGGACTGTCAATTGAAGCAGGTAATACAGTGGTTTTAAGCATAAAGTTATAGAAAATAGACTGCACCCACAATAACGTTCATGGTTGCAGAGAAGAAGATGCTATCTTTGCTTCTATCAGTCTGCCTGCCTGGGATAGCAGGAGAGGAAATGCTCAGAACACCCATTAGGATCCAGAATGTCAGTGCAGTGTCTGCTCAGCTCTCCTCCACTCAGCTCAGGGTCATCTCTGAAAAAACCCTTCCTCTTTCAGGCAGAGATCTAGTTACTTCTGTGTTGCTGGACACAGAAAGGAGAAAAATGGCCAATTGCTTCTGGAGCCCCTGGGAGGAGCAGAGCCTCACTAATATCCCTGTGCACCTGTGAAAGTGACAGTCCACTTTATAATCTTCAACACTGAATAGCTGCTATGGGTATTTTTTTCTCTGTGTGTGAACATAAGCACTGGCTGGTTCCAAGCAAGGAACTGAAGAATTACATCTATTTGCTGTCACTATATATTTTGTATAGCTCCCAGGAAAGACTTTAATTTGCAACACACAGGCAATCACTTTTGTCAAGTGGCCTTATTATGATTATTACTTGTTGTATGTGGTTCTCAACACATTTATGGTAAGATCTGAGCCAGCCTAAATGACCTTGCAGTACACAGGATCACATCCAGAGAAGAAAGTCTTTTTCCTTTTTGAGGAGTGGCTTACATATTTCTGCACAATTCATTACAGACATACATTTTCAGTGAAGCTTCTGGCTCTATCACTTTAGTTTAGACACTTCACTGGTATAAATCAGAAAAGTGTTTCAATGCTATTATTACAGTTTTTTTATGCTTACTAAGGCTAAGTTTTACATTGTAAGTTCTTAATTAATATTGCTTTTATTTTATTAACAAAAACACCTGACATTTTATTAATAGTTGGCAAACAAATAGTGATTTGTTTCAGGCTAGTAACAGAAAAATTATGCCAGAATAATATAAGAATTATAAATACAGGAAAATCAAGGCACTCCACACAGTACAATGCCTTTTGAATTCTTATTATGTTCTGTAGTCGGCTATTTTCTGAAGGTCTTGACTGGTATCCTAAAAACCTTTCAGCAGTATAGTCTAACATTGCGAATATGAATATGAAAATAATACAGGAGCTGGAAGAAACTTTGTGCACATTAGTGTACTTAAAGAAAACTGTGCTTCCATTTATGACCTTAGCAAGCACAAAAACTCGTTTGTATTTATAGAACTTTAGAAAGCACGTCCCCTTAGTGGCACCAAGGCTCAATGGAATTCATGGTTTAATAGCATAATGTGCTAAGAACAACATCTATACCTGGCTGAGTCTGTAACTGTGTCCCTCTGGATATGGGGACCTCGTGTGAACACATGCAAATTGCCCTGGACTGTATATGCCTGGAGCTATTCCAAGCTCATTCCACTTCATAGCTGCTCTAAAAATAAACTCAGAGTATTGCACTTCATTCATTTAAAAGCACTTACAAGAGCTATGCTCAGATTGGGGATTTAGTGATGTGGAATACTACAGGTCCAGTGTAGTTGCTTTCCAGATAGCTTCTAGGTGCAATTCAGGAAGAAGGCAATTGACTACCTATAGAGCACATTTGAAGTGCAGGGAAACTTTTCTGGCAAACACACAGAACCACAGGACCTCAGTGTCAGTACAGTGGACATTACCGCCCTGTGATGTCAATCTCACATGAAGAACATATATAGAGATACCTTACCATTATATTTTTTAACATCTCAATTCTCTGCACTTGTAGCAATGTCTGAGGGTTACTAGCTAAGTAGTTATGCTCCATGTTAAGATGGTATGTTAAGATGACATCTGTTAAGAAATTGCTCCCCAAAGAGGTCTGAGACAAAAGAGGACATGTGAATACCAGAAGCAGAGAGGAACAGCTCAGGATACTAGATTGACTGCCCTGTGCCATCACGTGCAGTGATAGCACACCAGCAACACAGCCATTACTTGTAAGAAGCATAATTTTCGTATCAGTGATTTCTATGGCTTTTGAGCTGTTTGATACTTGTAAAAGCAACATACAGTGTAGAGGGCTTCAGTAGCTGCTGAATGGTTAAAGTGCTTAAAAAGCTATCTAAAATATTACTTAGTAGAAATGTTGCAGCAGTTCCCAAATATTTTTCTTAGCTTTCTAAAAAAATAAATTAATTCCTTGAAATCCACTTTGGAGAAACTCTCACTTTTTCTCATACTTGAGAAACAATTTATGAAGGAAGAGAGAAGCATCAATCTTCTCAAACTAGAACAGCAGAGATAAACACTTGATGCACTCTGATACACAGACATAATGCAGGCTCAAGAGGCACAATACTGGGCATCTAGGTCTCTGAAGTGTGGAATTTTCAGCTTGAAAAGTAACAGCTTCAAGTTCTTCCAAGAAACTGAAGGAAAAGAGTTTGAAAAGGGAAAAAAATACAGAGGGAAAAAATCTGTAATGGAAATTGCTTCTTCTGCCTTAATACATAGAAAGCTGGTTTCCTATCAGTTGCAGAGGTGCAAATCTCAGCTGTTCCTGAAATTGCAGGACTCTAAACTGACAGCAAAATCTGGTCCAGCAAAAATAGTTTTATTTTTTATTGTAGCCACCTTGCAACAAGCGCTGTCCTTTAGAAACAAACCTTTGAAATTGAATGTTCTCTTGCTGTCTTTTATCAGAGAAGAGCAGCCCGTCAGAGCTCTTTGCAGTTTCCCAGGGGTGCCTGCAGACATTAAAAGAGATGAGCAGGTCAAGGCACATTAAAACATGAGAAAATCCCAGATAGATCACACCTGGAATTTACCTCTAATGTCCTCTTCAGGCAAATATTATTGCATAAATTCAGCTTCATGCACACCTGCTAGTAAGTTTGTAGAGTAAAAATATATATATTTCAGGGATGAATAGTAAATCATATAAGATAAGATATCCTGGAAGTACACATCAAGAATTTCTTAGTATTTCTGCTTGCAGGTGGAATATTCAAGTAGAAAATGAAATACCACTTAAAAGGGGAAGAAGTAGGACCATGCAATAGTTAAAGATATTTTTGCAAGTGTTTAATATTTGGATTTTGTAAGCCTTAATTTGCCTGGACATATTTAACTGGGCCTGTTTCTGTGCAGCTCTTTACAAATTTTTTTGACTTGTAATGCTTTCAAAAGTGCTTAGGCAGTACAGGACTCTTGGTTTGGAAACAGACTTAAGATCAAATTTAGAAAAAAAATTCATAGATGCCTAAAGGATCATAAATGATTTTTTGTCAGGACCATTCCATTGAGGTCTTTAGTGTAAGTGACATAGGAAAGAGTATTCACAAAAGCTAAGTTCGGCCTAGAAAAGCTCATTTCCCCAGTCACCCTTCATAGTCCATGGGAAAGAAAACTCTTCTGGACAGTTATTAGGAACAAGCAATGTGCCTGTATTAAGGGATGTGGTGACTTTTCCCCAGCCTCTGTTCTGGAATGAGACTAGGCACCAACTCCACTCCTGGATTTCCCTGAGAAGTAAACACAACTAAAGATGTTGAAAAGTCCCAAACGCTCAAAAGGAGAAGGGAATCAGGAGGGTTGGAGTAGGTGAGAAATACTTTAGATAATGAATGCTGACTGGTGCCAGATTATTGTGTGTATGTGTGAATGACTGAAACTAAACATTTGAACTCCCAAGCATAATCCTACTGCTTGCTACCTGCAACAGGCACAGACTGGTTGTGAATTTTGACAAAACCTGGAACTAAAAGAAGTGACACATGCTGAATCATGTAGTTAATACAGGACATGAGGCAGAACCCTCAGTTTGGATATGTTGTGCATCTGCAAATGGGGTGTTCAAATGAAGAAAAACAAGCTGTAAAATGGGGAGAAGATCCAGCAGAGCTGAAGAACCCAGTAATGCACCCAAACACTATGGGCCCGAGACCCTTGGCCATGGGCAGCTTCGTGGCACACAGCTGACATGACTCTGCCCAGCTTTCCCAGCAATGAAAAGTGAAGACTTGAGTGAAAGTAGCTTTGAAAAGTCTGTGAGTGTGTTAAATAATCAAAAAGGGTAAAAGCTATAAGCTTGAAAGGTTTTAAGTAAATCCCAGTATTCAAATCCATACAGGATTTTATTCAGTTCATCTGACCCATGACAAGGGTTCAACATGAAGAACTATGTAGGATCAACAAGCCTTTCAATCATATTCTAAAAAATGTTTTCAGTCTTGATGGGTGATAAGGGGCCCCAGCAAAGTTCACCTTTGCTCATGTCAGTAATGCTCTGCATTCAGCAGAGAGAGCAGGAGTGAAAGCACATCGTGCTGAGAAATGTGGATTGGATTCACAAAATTTGGAAGAGAGTCTCAAGTAGTGTTACATCTAGTTTTGACATTGGCACAGATGAATACACATGTTGTCATTATTTTGGTTAGTGACACTTTTTCAAGTTTACATGCATTCAGCTTCAGAAAAAAAAAAACCCAAACCAGTGGATTCCATTGGTGTGGAACAGAGATCAAGTATAAGCAATAGGAACAGTTTCAGTTTCATATTCTTGTTTTTGTGGGGTGGTTTGGGTTCTGTCTTGGACTTTTTCATTTTGGGTTTGATTTGGGTTCTTTTGAGGTTGTCTGGCTACATTTTTTACTTGAAGTTTGCCAGGTTAAACTACCCCAAAACCAAAATGCTATAAAAGAAAGGATCAGATCTTGAGATGCAAATCTATCACCTTTTAACAGCTCTGCTGCTCTCTTTCGCTCTTCCTCTGAGAATTCTACCCTCTGTATGGCTTCCGTAATTGCAATGTTCAGTCATCTCAAAGACATCATTTCACAGTCTTATTGACTGAAATTATGCCTCCTATTCACATCTGATAATGGCTCTGATTTTGGGTCATACAATTCAGACACTTCACAGCAGTAGCAGCAAATGCAGAACATTTTAATTATTTTGCAATGCCTTTGTTGCAGGTGTCATTTTATTTCTCATCCCAACATGCTGTTGTTGTGTATGCACATCCCATAATAGGCACTCAGAACTAAAAATAAGGAAACAACTATAGAAAGGAAGTCAGGTTAAAGTCCTGTGTTTTGACCTAACTGTTTTCTTGTTACCAAACCCACTTCAATGAAATTTTAAATTCTGCCAGTCATTCATTTGGATCTAGAGCCTCTAAACTACAATGGATTTATGCCTGATGCAGCCCATAAGAGGCAAAGGAGGTGTTAATTCACTCACATTTGACTGCTATTCCAGTTTTATGGTCCTGGTATGTTTTTTCTCTTTCTTTTAGTAAAGAAGTGTATGTACTTTAAATTAACAATTTGGCTTTAGACTCCATAAAAATGTAGACATTAATTCATTTGTCCTGTATGGCTAAAAAAGAGCTAAAAAACACCTGATGAATTAGGTTGCTATGCATATGAGAAATTAACCTGATACAAACCTTCTGAGAATGTATATATGTTTATATATATCTTTTCAGGACAAATACTGGTATTTAAGTGGTCCAGGGAATGTAACTCCAGCTAGCTTGATCCAGGGTCTTAGAAACCTAACCAAAAAGTTTTCCTAATTCTTAGATTGAATTTTTATTGCACTTAGATCTAACCATTATTGAACTTAGATCAATTTCTTCCCTAGAATCTTTAAAGAATGACTGACACCTGCTTTTTACACACTATGTTGCTATCCCTTCTTCCAATTTTTCCCCTGTTTTTTCTTTTTAAATCTTTATATTTTTCTAGAAATAAATATTTTCCATAACATCTATGGATTTGTTTACTCTAAGATGCATCATTAATTTAAATATTTTTTAAAGTTGCTAGAATTAGATACTTATTATAACAGTTGTCTAATCTCTTTCTAAAGAATTTATATGTTATCTTTTTCACAATCTATCCCAATATCAGATTTTTATTCACCTAGAATAAGGCTTTTCCTTTTCAGCAATAGCATCCTAACATTAACTGCTATTTTACTATCTATCTGCTTTAAGGCTTAGATCCCTTCCTTTCTCTGTTTTATTGTCTTTTTTCTCTTTTGGGATCGTATGTTTTTTTTCGCCTTCCTAGTAAAAAACGTCTTGTATTTTCTCTGTTAATTGTCTTGATTTTGGACCCCATTTCTAAGGCGGCCAAGTTTATTTTTTTTTCCTCTGACCCTTTCTTCTGATCTCCTTGCATAAATCACTGTCAAAATATTCCACAGGGCAGAGAGCAATCTTCTGCACCAAAGTCGACTGACATAGTGTTTAAACCCACTTTACCTATCTGAATGTAGCCATGGCATTCCTCGAGGGAATTCCCAGGAGCAGATGAACACAGGCAGAGAATACAGGCACACACATGATGTTTACAGTCTCAGATCAAGTTTTTATGCATAAAGCTCAGTGGAATTTAGTTCCACTCATCACTCTGCTTTGGAGTTATGTGCCTACACTGTGCAGAGAAGTCTTTCTGTCATAACTAACAAATGCCACACTTATGTCTGCTGCATCTGATCTCCTTGTTATGAACATTGTTAAATACATATTTTGGCTTGACTTTGGTGAAGCCATGAGCTTTCTCTGCTGGGTCATTTATTTCCCATTGTCTTTTTTAGGTTAGTTTTCAGTTCAGTTTATGGTGACAACAGCTTGTACAACCTCTAGTTCATGTTTATGTGATGGAAGTGGGGGAAGCTAAATGCTCACAGGTAAAACACTATCTTGCAGAGGATCATTCTGCAGTTCTTCAGGACTGTAGGTTGGAGACTCAATATAGGCATGGCCTAAAAATCAAAGGTGTTAAGCCAGCTATTCTTGCACGTGTATAGTCTTTGTAAGAAGTCAAAACTAGTGGCAATACGTGGTTGTATAGAAAATATAATTTGTCTAAGGCTGATTTAAATTTAATCTCAAAGTCAAAGCATGAAATGTATATCTTCTAAAAGTTAAATTAATGCATATCTGAAATATTTTATACTGACCAATGTAGATAGAATCCATTCATTGATTTTGCTGGGAAAAATCCAACTCATATCACTTGGGAAATCTGCCTTCTCAAAAAGACTGAAGATCTGAGAGGTATTGATGCCAAATAAAATTAATGTGAACTGCTGATGTTCTTGGAAACAAACTCTGTAGAATTGCATTATCTTAACTTACTGCTTTTTTTCTTTTTATTGTGTTTTCTATTCTTATTAAAAGGTCCAGCAGAAGGACAATATCCTGCAACGCTGCAAAATTTCATCTTCATGTGACAACTACTTATAGTCACAATCACTTTTCCTCTCAGAAAGTTATTCTACAATGTATTGAACATTGTCAGTGAAATGACAATGGCACTGTGAAGTATTATCAGAGAAATATTTTTCAACGTTGCCTTTGATAGGATTTGATGCGTGCTATGAAAGACACCTGATTTTACCAAAGTTGGAAAAGAGCTTAGAATTTTTTTTACGGAAAAGGATGTTAACACCAGTAATGAACTATTCTTATAAAGTTTCTTAAAGTAATGTATTTGCATATCTTTCAGTGTTAATCAATATCTAGCTGTTGGGAAGAGAAACACTGAACCAAGATGAAAATCTCAGAGCACTATTTATGTGCCGATATGTGGGAAGAGTTGTGAGTGAGCAGAACATGGCCCTTCCAGGGGATGGATCATTCACTCATGCAGATTATTGGAGAACCACTTCGGGAACAACTGCCCAGACATCAGTGTCTTCTAGTGTCCTTGACAGGTGACAAAATAGCTGTTACATTTCTGGTGCACAGCCGTGTCAGCTCACCCAAACCCTTACCACAAGCACAGGCTGATACAGAAGTAAAAAAAGGCTTTTCCCATTTAAGGCAAATTTCATTCTCCTCTGATCAGCAGCAAAGGGACCAGTCAGTGTTCAATAGACCTTTGAGTTTTAGAGGTAAAGACCTTTCTCTGGCCTTATGCAGCTTATCTTGGATTCCATATATTAGTACTTATATATTAGTACTTAAAAGTCCATTAATCCTAACTGAACATGCTTTACTAGAAACTTTGAAATAAAAAGGCAGGATAACTGCTGAACAAAACAGAGGGCACACATTTCTTACCTGATATTCCCCCTGACATTTCAGCATCCAGCCTCTCTCAAACCATGTAGCTGCAGCAGCAGAGATAGGGAGATATGGAGTGACTGAATCACCTCTGACATTTATATTGAGTCATGAAAATAATACTATGCATTTACAGTGCAGTAATTTTTCAAATTGAATTTATTCTTGTGGAATTCTCCAGCATCCTTCTTATGGATGATATCAGGTGATAAGACTGAGTTTTGTTCACATTAATTTTCTAGCCATGCCTCATAACTATTTGAAGGTTTCCCCTTCAGGAGGAAGAGTTTTGTTAGGGCACATGGATCAGTCAATATAACCATGCCAGTGAACTTCAAGAAAGGCCAGCAAATGGCTCAAGCCACTGGTGCTCCGGCCTAGCAGTCCATCACTGAAGAGAACAAACATTAATAATGCATTAAATTTCACTTAGTACTGGAATAAATGTGTATGTACTATGTGAGGAAATACCAACCCACTAATAAAGAAATAATTTTGATTTAAATCCCTTCAATTTGTCAGTTGGTTTTCCCCCTGAGTAATTTTCTTCTGTTAATCCAAGAGCCACTACCAGCAGTAGGCAACTGATTCCTCCAACTAGTGTTTTTCTGTAACTGCTCTGACTTAATTCTGCACATCAATTTACAAACAAATTAGAAATATGCAAGAAGATGTCCCAACAGTATGAAGCTCTGCTCAAAAACTTGATCTACACAAAATCCATTCTGTAGTCAATATTACCTAATAGAATACAATTACTATATATTACTGCCACTGAAGTAATAAGAATTTTGATTTCACATGCAAAGAAGCTGTAAAAATCTTATTAAACAGAAACTTGTTGCCATTTCCTAGTGCCTTCCTTATTGACTTTTTACTTTCACTGCATGTCTCAAATCTTAGAGCAAAAGTTGCGATATTGAATTTGTGTTAGAGCACTTTCTCAAAAATTTCATCCATTTTTTTTTTCCACTCCTATTTTCTGTGTAAGGCTCTAATTATTGGTTGTAAATCTACAGTAAACCTTATACCATCTCCTATATCACCTGTGTTATGAAAAAAGGCATAAAAACAGACATTCATGTAGTATTATTCTACGCACTCTAGCATACGTAAAACTTATATAGTAAGTGAGGCAAATTATCTACAGTTTGGGCTAAAGTTTTACACATTTTGGTGTCTTGATGTTAAAGTTTGATAAACTAATAAATTAAAGGACAATTTAATATTAATAATTTCATTTCTGGCAAATATAGCAAATGTCTAGAAAATACCTCTCACTTGAAAAATTCTTAATGTCTTGCTTGAACCAAAATTCCTCTGATTTGCAGATTAAAAACAAATTGTTCTGAAATAAAAATGTATTTGTGAGGCAAGGTATAGATTTTCACTGATCTAGGATATCAACTGAATGTCGTATGTCACATCTGATGACAAAGTCCACCCAGGTCCTGTAACAAAAGAGCAGAAGGCACCCCATGACTACTCTGTCTCTACTCTAGTTTTTCAGGTAAACTTCTGTTGTCCTTCCTATAAAGTGCATGTGAAACCAGATTTGGGTTAAATTTCTGAGTTATAAG
The DNA here is from genome assembly GCA_026261815.1 of Monarcha castaneiventris obscurior. NCBI lineage: Eukaryota > Metazoa > Chordata > Aves > Passeriformes > Monarchidae > Monarcha > Monarcha castaneiventris. The sequence goes on along the minus strand of JAMPIT010000230.1, from coordinate 8,512,461 downwards.
CTTTTTCTTAGTCAAATGTTTATAGGTCCTGTCTTTCAGACAGAACTATGACAGTCTGGGTTCTGTGGATAATCTAGAAGAGTGACTGAACCCTCAAGACTCCTGGTAAAGTTACAATTGTAACGCTGCACCTTCTCTTTAAACTACTTTTACCATCTTGTACTTTTCCTGAATACTTTTGATTAGATTGGAACACAAATGTCACAATTCTGATTTTTGCCATTGAGCTATATGAACATAACCTGTTTCTTAATTTATGTTGTTAAACATTTTGTGAGGAAATTGCCTATTGTGGTTTTTTGTGGTTTTCATTAATATAATGTAGCTCAGCTTTCTCTAAGATTAAAATCAAAGATGAATAACTTTGTGCTCAGCTAGAGCATGCCATTTGCTAATTCATCTGAGATCAATAATGCTTGAATGAATAATTTAGTGAACCACTGTGCATCCTTTTTGGCTGCTTTATTTTCTTCCACAAATTACAGTTATTTGCAACAATATACAGCATTTAGAGATCTGGGGAAAAGAACAACTTTTTCTTTCTCTTTATTTTCCTTGGTTTTTTTCTTAATTAGAAGAAAATTAATTTGCATTTTTTAATTCTGAATATCCGACTGAAAAATCTTTCAGGACTTTAAAGTCTTAATATTGGCTTTTATCAAAGCACCCTTTGGACTTTCTTTTTACTTTTTGCTTGATGATTTTTTCTGTGATGCTCATTGCAGTCCTGTGCAAATAAGTGATTATGAACAAGATATGTAGTGTTGAAAATCATACAATGTTTTATATGTGTATGTTAAGTGTAACACCGGTATAACAGTAGTCAGATTGATCTTTTGTAGCAAGTCCAAAATGCCTGGAAGAAATTGAACATATGCAAAGCACAGTTAGGCCAGTGACCTAAATTACCAAGCACAGGTCATTCCAGGTATTGGGGTGTGATGCCTCCGTTCAGAATAATTTAAGACTGAAAAGATCAAATCATGGGACCAAATAGGAAAGATCTGTCCAATGAAATCTTTTTCTTACAAAGGGATTAATGCACTTTTAAGGGAGGGTTCTAGCTAAGGAGGTATGGATTAAGAAGTTTTTTAACTCAGGAGTGAATCAAAATGATATTGCCATAATTATGTTTCTTTGTTTTCTTATAATAATTAGTCTGTGGGCCAAGAAAGGTGGGGTGGGGGGAAGAAAAGGCCAAAAGTACTATGAATTTTGGAAAGAGCTTCAGGTGGTGAATGGGTGGATGGATGGATGCATGGATGGATGGATGGATGGATGGATGGATGGATGGATGGATGGAGACATTAATTCACACAGAATTTTAGCTGTTTTGATTCTAAGACAGTATCTCAGAAACTTTACATTATAAATGATTTAAGAAGACTCCTTCTGCTAATGTCACTTCTTTACTGCTTGCCTTGCAGTTATTTTGATGACTTCTTAAGGATATACTTTCAGATTCACAAGATAATGTAAGTCTCGCAACTTTCATCTTCACTTTAAAGGAAGAAGATATACCTTTTAAAGCTTATGGCTGCAGATAATAAATAGAAGGCAGTTCTGTGCGTTTCTTTGATGCACAGAACCTAAACATCTCTTTTTATTGCCACTTTTTTACAGGCAATCTTTTGGGAAATGCGGAAAAGTGATGTACTAGGATTGCCATTTGGGACATTATGGGACATTTCAGAAAAACACCACAAGGGAGATCTGTGTCTCTCTGGACCTGAATGCTGGACAATATTACCTTGGGACATCCTAGATAGCGTTTGGTTCCTACCTTTAGGCAAATGAAGTGGGTCCATCACACAGTGTAATTAGGTTGACGTATGCTCTGATCTATTGGATTAACTGCTTAAAGTGATGCATTATTTTTCTCCTCTATAAAAAGAGAAAACTGACTAAGAACTGCATGCTTCACTCTGGTAATGGTATCTAGAATCATCATACTTGTGTCCCTTCTGGATCTAGGCCATGGACATGTGAAGGACAGAATCATCAATGGAGAACAGAAACCCTGTATTGGTGTGAATAGCTCTTGCAGTATTTGCAATTTATTCCATAGCAGAATCTGAAAATTTTGCCTTTTCACAGACAGTTAAAGAGCAGGAGGAACTAAGATCTAGTATCCAATGCTAATGTTATACTTTGTCTTTATTAAGTGGAAGGTTATTGATTTGAATAATTGCATTGCATGACATGTCATTACCTTGTGTCACTGAATTAATTCAAACAAAATACCTGGGAAGAGAAAATTAGTTCGGTAATACTGCTGATAGTCATAACGACATATTGATTACATATTAACACAATAAGATATATAGTTATATGCAGTATATTAATTCTACATTGCTATCCATAAATATTTTTAATATTGTGTCTAATTGTCTAATTATACTTTCTGTTTGGAATCAGACTATAAAGAATTTTCTCCAGTGAAGAATTGTGTATAGTTTTTTTTTACATGTCTGTGCATTTGTTTTCTTTTGGATTACAGAAATGGCAAAGTCAAGGTGTCCCTGTAGCTGATCCTACTGGCTACATGCTGACCAGAACTTGTACCTACAAGGGAAATTTTGCCCTGGGCTCTTTATGAACATAATGCAACTGAACTGTGTTACTGGCAAATTATGTGTAAGCAACTTCATTTTAAACCCCGCATTACCCTTTTTCTGTCAGTGACGTACTCTCTTCTTTGCCTTTATTTATCCATGTTAGACATTCTCAGGTGTATATCTGAAAACACATTCAATTTCAAAACTGAGGTATGTTGTGAGGTAATGATGAAAAAAGCCCACAAGGTGTCTGTGGTGGTGATTTTAAACCAGTCATTATGAAGCATTTCTTCAGAGATCTACAGACATAATTTCATACAATTCAGCACTGGGCAGTGCATTTTGGAGGCATTTTCATATCACTCTGGTGATTCAAGTTTTTTGTGCCATATTGTCTTCTGTGGGAGGAATTCCTCCCATATAACCTAGTGTTTTTCTTTCCCCAGCAGCAGCACTGTCAACAACCCTATTTGTCAGCCTGACTGAGGTATTTACAAATAATTTTAGATTTGCACATTAACATGATGCGGAATAACCTTTTACATCCAGTATCAAGAGATATATTCTAAACACAAACATCTAATAAATGCATCAAGGCACTTCTTATGTAGCCTGTGGCAATACAGGTGATGCCAGATAGAACAGCTCTGTTGGGGTAGCTGTAATCTTTTCATCTCCGGTTTAAAAGCCTCTCTTTCTACTGCCTGCAAATGTCAGATACTAACCAATACATACGGATAGATTGATTTAGGCAGACATCATAAGTGTCTTGTTTAGTTAGAAAAAAATATCAGGAATCATTGGGGAAATAACTCTTACAGGTACTACTAAAACAATAGGCCTGAATGACTGCTGTGGAAAGATTCTCACATTTGCGGTATGCAAAATAGCTTGGATACCAGAAATTGTCTTGCTGTGCAACATCAGGCTAGAAATAAGGCTAATTTACTTTGTCCATACTGTAAATCAGTATTAAGTCAGTGACAAAGAGGCAGGAAGGGTATTTGCTTGCAATTCCAGCAGGAGGATTTTATTGCATCTTCACCATCGAAGGGTGTAGAGGCAAATACCAAAAGCATGGCTGGCTCAGGCCAGGGAAAAGGTGGGACCAGGGACCAATGGGAGAGCTCTGGGAGAGTGACCAGGCTGACAGACAACTGGGGAATTCAAACCAGGACAGGTCATCCATCCCAAAGAGCAAGGCACCTTGAGGGGAGCCCTCCGGTCACCCCAACACAATACGTGTTCATGGGCCACCACACTTTGTTTCTTCTCAAGATATAGGATGTATACCTCATATTTTAGTGTGCTAGATTGCCATTTAGCCTTCTCTCATGAAGCTAAGTAGGTCATCCCTGCACTGAACTGAAACTACTACAGTATAGATATAACTCAGGAAAGGAAATTCTTAACAGAATTGCTACTTGCTTTTTTTTTTTTTCCCCCCTCCATTTCTAGTAGTTGATTAAGAAAATCTCATATTTTTGTTTGACATCCTCATATTCTAAGACTGACATATGGAATGGTTAAATGCCATTGCAAATTTACTTAGGGATTACCATATCCATGATAAGAACAAGTTTATCTCCATATGGTAAAATATTATTTGACTTTTTTGTTAATTATTTAATATGAAGCAAAGGGAGGACATCAGTGGCATTTCATATGCTTTAACAGTCTAGTAACAGACTCTCTGAAAGTTTTCGACATAATTTATGCCATAATTTTACAATGTCATGTGTATTCCATGACAGATGAGCAACACTTGGAACAAAGAGTTAGATACCTATAGTTTGATTTGTCCTGAATACAATTACAAGGCCTCAACCACTATATTTTTGGTCTAATGTTACATAGAAGGATTACCAAAGGAAAGCTATATTAATTTTCAGCTCAAACCTGAGAAGGGATTGCAAGTTCACTGTGGCTTGTGACCTAAAACAATGAATGTCTGTAAAACCAGTATGACAGACAGACAAACGGGATAAATTTCACTTAAGATTATTTTAACTCTCCAAAAATTAAATATTTACACTAAATTACTCTATGCTAAATGGAGACAGGCAGCCCAGGAAGTGCAACCCAGGTAAGAGTGGTACCTGAGAGACCAAAATATAGCATTTAAGGTAGGTTGAACAAATAATCTTGTCAAAATGCCTGTGGAAATATTCATTGTATGTGGAAACTGGGTAGGAACATAATTCAAACACCTAAATGCTGGTGTCTAGTGCTGTTCAAGGAATCCTTATCAGGATGACATTATGTCACTGAATTTGTGAGTAATCCAGCAGTAGAAAATCTGACAGGAGGCCTAAGAGTATCTCAGATGTTAGTGGTTGCAATACTTAGCAAATTGAATCAAGACATGAACCTTAAAAATAAAAATTAGAAAAATAGTCCTTAAAGACTAAAATAGTTCAAAATAATTAAAAATCCCAATCCCTCAGGTATCAGTTTTGGGATGGTCACTGTTTAACATTTTCTCAGTGACATGGACAGTGGGATCCAGCACAATTTCATCAGTTTGCTGACAACACCAAGATGAGTGGTATAGACACCCTGGAGCGCAGGGATGCCATCCAGAGGAGCTGTGTGAGGCTGGAGAGGTGGGACCATGGGAACCTCCTGAAGCTCAAGGCCAACTGCAAGGTCCTCAACCTGGGTCAGGGCAATCTAAAACACAAACACCGGCTGAACAGACAATGGATTAAGAGCAGCCCTGAGGAGAATAATTTGGGGTGTTGAGGAGTTGTCAAGGAGTTCAACTTGGCCTGGAAAAGTGCACTCACAGACCAGAAATTCAAATATGACCTGGGCAGCATTAAAAGAAACACAATCAGCAGGGAGAGGGATTGAAATAAGGTGATTTTTAAGGACCAGTCAAACCTTTTTTATCTTTCTTTCCAAACTCAAACCAGTCTGCAATTAATGAAAAACTATTCAATAATATAGCGCCAGAGCTATGCCAAGATTATATCTGATAAACAAGAGTGAACATAAATCTGGGAGTCAAAATAACAAATAACTAAATGTTATAGATTAGGTACCTTAGAATAAATAACCAGACAAGACAAATTGTGACTCCCCTTCAGATTTTTCTGTAGCTTGTTTGTAAAGGCCTCATGGTGGTTTATTCCATTTCAGGACTCTCAGCTTCACTGGTGAGCTTCATTGAGGAGATCTGGGTAAATAATAGTACAGATGGAAATTTCTTAGTGTTATGACCAAAGCAGAAAGGAAACCAAGCACATGCAAAATGTGGTTTTGTCTTTCCCTCTTTCATAAATTTCCTCTCCTTCTTCTGCCTTTTCTCTCACCTTTTTGTTTGTTTTATACTATAACTACTGCCCAACATTTCCCCTCCATCTCTGTCCAAATCCAGAATGACCAATGCAGAAAAGGGAATATATGGAGAAGATATATTATCTCTAATTAAGAAGATGAACTAGGATTCTGCTCAGGTCTACACATAAAGTATTGAGCAGCCCAAGCTCCCTGTAATTAAATTACAAAATTTCTTTGACTGCATGTGGTAATGAATCCTTTAGTTGCTCAAAAATTTTTTTCATTTCAGCAACTGCTTTAAATGAAAATTTGTCACAAATACAGGGACATCCTCAACAATATGACAAATATTTCAGGTGTTGGTAATAAACAGCAATATTAGGAAATATTTGGCAGTAAAATGACATACTTTAGGAGAAGCTTCTGACTTACTCGTAAAAAATTTTGCCCTGATTGGGCAATAGAAGTGGATTTTGAATGAAGATTTTGCAGAGAATTATATTAGTATGAAGAAGAACCAAACTACTTTAGGACCCCATATGCCTATTCTTACTATTTCCTGGAGATGTAGGCTATTAATGATTATTCAGAACATTATAGTTAATTCAGCTATTGAATTAATAGGTTTTAGAGACTCTAAACTCTCCAAAATACAAGTCCTAAATTCCTTGAGGGGTTGGCGGAGGTGGACTGCTTAATCATTTAAAATATATTGCCTATGACTCAAATATGGTTTGTATTTCTACCACTTTCCAAAAGGACAACATTTGATGGCCTTTCTAATAAGGAATAAACTCAGTCAAGACTGAGTCAAAATTTCAGATTAAACCAGCTAGTAGTAGAATTCAGACATTTCTCAGTCTCACCAGGGAATTGACTTTTTCTTGCTAATTGCTTTGGTCTCCTTGATATGGTTCCTGCTGTGCTGCTTATAAGCCTGACTGATATCCTAGAAATGCCTTCTAAATGACTTCCTTATCAGTGACAAATTCTTTTAGCTCCCTGGAGGAACAAGGAAGAGAGTTGTTTTATTCTCTTTCACTAAAACATGAAGATTACTACTGCTTTTCCAAAAATTTACACACCAACTGACCAAAATGCAGATATTGTGGCAGTCTTATTTCAATGTGGTTTTCCATAATAAAAATTGTTTATTGTGGATTCAACACTAAGTCTTACTCAGAATTCTTTGAGAAATGGCAGGGGCATAAAATAAAGAAAAAACTGTTGTAACAAATGGCTGCATGTTATAGATATTGCTGATGCATTGTTTCACTGTTATTTTTTTAAGGAAATGGGTTAGGAAAGAAGTTGAAAAGAAAGACAGAGATGGAAACATGCAGAGAGAGGATGAATCCTCAGGAGGAAACTACAGCTCTTCTTAACCATCCATTTCTCCCTTCAGAGTGTATGCCACCTTCTTCATTCTGCCTGTTCCTAAAACTGTTTAAAATCTGTCTTTCATTTACATCTGTTTGCTTCCTGAATGCTTTTGGCTGTGTCAAAATCAAGGATTTAATCCTTGATTTAATCAAGGAAACCTGTGCAACCTGCTAGATAATCATGGTATTGTATTATGTTTTTCCCCTCCTTTTTTTGCTGTAGGAACATCCAAGTTTAAATTTTCCATGAATCATAATGGAGTTCCAGCTTTGGAATAATCTATGCAGTGACACTGCAAAACCACTGTGTTGGTTTGTTATATGCTGTCTATCTGAAAGGAAAACTTAAGGTTGTATTGACAGATCAGAAAATGAAGTTTTTAATTGTACTCAAAGTAGGCACTGTGGGAAATACAATTCCTTTCGTAGCCACCTGTGAACAAAGAAGTTTGATTTGAGTCAGTGATATTTGGTGAGTACAAGTCACTTTAGAACAGAATGAGAGGTTTTCAGTGCCTCAGCATTGCAGCTAAACTCAAAGGGAGCACTGTGATACTCATTGGAAACTGTGACAAGAACTTAAGACTGGAAAGGATTTACCAAAGCTTCAAGCTATGCCTCCTTCACATCTGTATGAAATACAGTTCTTTTCACAAGCTCCAGCACTATCCAGTTGGACATTTTTGGCTACACGGAGGGATATTTCTTTCCACTTGCGGCATAAATGTTTCCATGACAAATGTGTTCTTTAGTGGGTTTATGCCAATGTTTTCCCTTTGCTCAGGTAGTTCTCTCCCATCTATGCTCTTTACTTCCTTGACTGAAAGGCCAAACAGTCTTAGCTTCAACCTCCAGGAGTTCCAGTTTAACCTGAAGGGAGAATCCCTGGTAGATCTTACTGATAAGGAGAACCATTTAAAAAAGTGAGCAGTTCTGATTATCTTCAGCAGAGGTCAGTGGTGCAGTTTACTATGATTTCAGTTGTCCCAAAAGTGCATTTAGACCAAGCTTCTCAAAACTGGTTATCTAAACCAGGTGGCTGAAGGCTCATAATCACTTGTCTTTGAATTGTCAGAGATGAATAGCCACAAATTCATCACACCAGGTTTACTGATACAATCAGTCCTCTTTAATAAAAAGATTTGGGAAGGTTTAGTTACCAATAAAGAGCGGAAATTTCTTGTATGTTCTGTTCCTAAGGCATGTACCCAAGTTTCCAGACTCACTGGACAAGATACTTACTATTCACTTTCTATGTGTTTTTAAATCTCCAAGATTCTACTGTGTGGAGTGTTAATTTGTATTATGAGGTTTTTATATTCCATCTCTTCTCTGTGAATGCAAGGTTGGCTTTTGCATAGATGAGATTTAGTTTTGCTCCTGATGGTGTGCTGGGGAATAATGGCCACTGGATCACTTCTTTCTGCAAAAGGACATGAGCACTGGTCAGAATAGTAGTCAGGTGCTTCATCCAGGTGTTTCGGAGAGACTGACATCTGTCCAACAAATAGAAAGTGGTTTTAGGAAGCCCAAGCCCTTCTAGCCTAAAGTACAAGTCCAAAGTTGAATGTTACAAAGTCTTCCTCCTCTGCTCTTTGAATCACGTTTTCATTCTCAATTACTGTGAAGTCTTCAGTGGACAGCTTTACACAAAATAGGCAACTACCTCCATAATACATCCAAAAAATTAATTAGAACTGCAGTTTATAGCTCGATCCTAAGATGAAGCACAGGGAGACATAAGTATAGGAAACACAGTTGAGATAATCTCTTTCCTCTGTGCAAGGGATCAGAAAATGCAAGTCAATTTTTCCTTGCAACCTTGAGAAATGACAGGGGGCTGGAGGCCCAGCTCCATGCAGAGAAGTACACAGCTGTTCTGGGAGGGATTGTGGTGGGGCACTTTCTGCTCTGTTTCGCTGCCTCAGGACCCTTTTGGGCAATGTAAGTCTTTTATGCTTGCTAAGCAAAGCCAGAGCAGCCAAGCTTCACGAGTCTAACAGGGAATAATAACAGGTTTATAAGGCACGTGAGAGAAAATCTCAAGAGCCAAAATACCTAGTTCAGAACCCAGGTTGCTTTCTGTGCTTGGGTTATAAATTTGGGTTCATCTATCAATTACACATTTCCGAGATAACCCAACTAGCTGCTGCATGATAACAGTGCAATACTTTTTAATTATTACACCAAACCAAATAAACCTCTTTTTTTGTCCCATAAACCTCTAACACTAGAGTTCACCAAAGAAAATCCTTAATAACTGGACTGAGGACTCTGAGTTGGCTCAAGTGTACAAGTGGTATAAAAAAAGAGTGTATAATCTCTTCTAGAAAATATGCTGCTTTTACCTGGCAGTGTTCAGCAGCAGGCATCTCTAGCCCTAACAAGGGATACAGATATTGCTGTCTGTGTTTTACAGGAGGGAAAAAATTGTTTTTTCAAAGTCAAGAAACTAGCCTGTGGTATAAATTGCACGTTTGTAGATCTGACTCATCAGTCCACAGTCCTGCCATATACAATGTCCTGCAGGCTATGCCAGCTCTGCAAACTGGCTGTTAGAGTAGAAAACAGTGACTGCAAGCAGCACAGCCAGCAGTTTTTAAGAGAAAAAATCTAAATAAAATATATTAAAGTAATAAAACAAATTAGCAGCTGTTATCCTGAGGCAACAGCAATGAAGCCATCACAAAACAGGCCTTTATTAGAAGTAGTAACAGTAATCATAAGTTCAAGTTTAACTAAGTGAGCCATTAAAAGTGTAATGCTGAAATGAACTGAACCAAATGACGAAGTAAAACTGGCCTGGGGCAATGAACAGGTTTTTAATTTGTTTAACTTCCATCTCTCTGGTATGTGGCTCTAAAAAATGATGTGACAAAAGACTCCTTGCTACATTCTAGTCTGAATGCTAAATAAATTAGTAAAAGCAGCAGCAGCAATAGTACATACAGCCTATTCATCTCCCACAGTGCTAACACCAGTACTCCTCTCTGACTTTGTGCTCTGGTTTTCCATTATTCAGGGAAAACCACAGTCCCTCAAGCCATCAGGAGGATGTATGCATCCAGTCATAGAGACCTTCATAGAGCAATGACCTATCAAACCCCATATCCAGCCACAGTTTGTTATATGAAATGATGCTAAGCTCGAATTTACCAGAATAATCACATCAGAAATTTCTTGTACTAACTCTTTTTTTCAATTTACATATTCTAGAGGGCATACTGCTGGTGTGGACTGCTGTGAGGGTGTCACCATCATGCAGGCACATCCAGGCAGGCCTAGCATCTCCTGGACATGGTACAGGTTTATGTCATTCAGAGCAGCTCTAGGATACATTCAGAAACTGTGACCCCAAAATTAGAATAGAAAAGAACGTCAAATTACATTACAGACACTTTTTTCAAACTTCTCTAGACCACAGCAACCTGTAGAAATTTTATTCTAGCTTTCTCTAAGATAAAATGGTAGTTACACTGTCATATAGTCATAACAGAACTCGTTTCATTCATATTTACATCCCTGATTTTAATTTGATTGGGCTGAGCTCCTATAATCCTGTTTTGCTTTTGTGAAAATACATTTTCTTGTGTCCCAAAATGTTAATGGAAATAGTACCAGAGAAATAAAGGTAACTATGGTTTTCATATAGCCTGTGTAAAACTACTTTAAATATTGTAAATAGCTATTTCCATCACCAGGCATGCTGGAGAAAGTTAACTAGAAAAAAAAAAAAAAAAGCTGTAATGACTTTCAAGGATTTGCTGAAGGCAAAAAATTGCATTTTATAAATCAAATTCCTTAAAAATGCTGACTTAGTTTCAAAATCATTTTCTCTACTTATCTTCTGAGTTTCTCCTTGCTGTGCTAGAAATTGTACAGTGAGCTTTATATGAGCTGTGAAAATGGATTTGTGATTTTTAAGCTAGCAAATCTAAACCAAAATAGTAGTTGCCATTAAAAAAACTCAAAACAAAACAACGAAAAACCCTGCATCAACAGCTTCTCATGTTATAAACAACAAATTTGACTAGTCAAAATCTTATTATTACAAATATCATTACACAATTTGAATTCTTAAATTTTTCACTTGATTTATGAGTCAGTGAAACAGTTTCCTCTTGCAAAGAACTGCATGCTAGTCTAAATGTAAATAACTTCAATAAAATCATTTGTGCCTGAAATACTTGGTGTTACAGAAAAAAAAAAAAACCTGATTAGTTTATTATGACAGCTTCATAGTATGACTTGTTGCAGTCTTTATAAGCGTGCAAGAACTGCTGTAGAGTGTGTGATCCAATTCTACTTACTGTAGGTACAGGACACACTGGGAAAAAATATGAAAAAGGGGTAACATCTGCTTACCTCCTACTCTCTGGCAACCTGATGTTGCATGCAAAGTGTCTCACTAATTTTGACAAACTCTATTCTGAAACTATTTGTGTTAAGTACCTTTTCCTCTAGAAGTTTGGACATTGGCGTACATGTTAAGCTTTTTTCTATTGGTATAATGAAGATCTCACAGAATTTCCTGAAAACAAATAGGAGTAAAAAGAAGTGCATGTTCAGAGCAGATCAAAATTACCTTTAATTTCACTTAAAGAAGAAAGATCAAAATCTTATTAGCCTTTTCATCTGCTGGCTTGCTGATTTATATTCACGTCTTGTCTACATACTTAGAACTAACTTAAAAAATCATAGGCACATATCTAAAGCAGAACTTGTTATACAATTTTTAAAATTATATTTCCCTGTAATTTCTAATGTGTAAAAATGTTCTGAAAAATATTAGGCATTTCAAATATTTGGTGAATTGTAGTATGCAGAAGAAATGTGCTTTTAACGCTACCATTTTTCCATGTACACAGGGTGGCTGTCCAGGTGTGCTATCATTACAAAGGTCATAACAGCAAAATCATGCCTCTGTTTGCCATGATTAATGGTAAAAATCCCAAAGAACCCATATTCAGAGACTGGCAATTTGTGATGATGCATATAGTGGTTCCTGAAGAAATAGAATTGAAGGAGATCCTGTCTCCAGCTAAAGGGTTATTTCCAGTGGTAAGTCAATGCACTTTTCTTGAAAACAAAACTCAAAAGTCCTCACCACCCCAGGAACTTTTCCTGTAAAAAACTTTCAATTCTGGTCACAACGCTGATTTCTTTGAATACAAAGAAGACACCATGATTCACAGACTGGTGTTCTCTTGGGTGTTTTGCCATCATTTAGAGCACAAAACCTTACTTGTGGGGGGCATGGCAGGACATTTATAGCTCAGTTTGCTGTGTAGGTTATTTTTGTTCTGAGTCTCTGAATAACTTGGAATGTCAGAAGGCTCTGTGATTTTCCTGTGAATGGGAAAGAGAAAGGAAATATTCTTTGTGGGTACAACTGCATTGGTAAATAACGGCTCCTCAGCTCCTTGTCTAGTTCCCTACTGTGTGCACTGAGCAAAAAATGTTATTTGATTCTCAGCCTCTTTTTTTGGGAAGAACTCTTAGTTTGGGTATAGTTTACTACAGAAAGTGCTCATATGAGGTAGTATGGAGGATTCTATCTCATTTGACTGTATTCCCCCTTCTCCAGTGTAGATGAATTCTATCCCAAAATACGTATACTTAGTGTTTCAGGGGCTTAAAAGTGAAAAAAACCCCAAAAATAAACAAACACCCATAAACACACAAAGTAATTATTCCTTAGGATTGCAGAGGCAGTATATGGGGCCTAAGTGACATCCAGAGTCAAATATTACGTGGTGTGGCCTACCTACCTAAGGAAGGTGAGTGTGTGTGGATGAAGAGGGAGTACAAGCTATTCTGTCCAAGCTAAGATAGATGAATTTTGCTATATGGGTGTAACATGGGTGATTCAGAAGGTTTTACTTCTTTCTTCTCATTTGATCACATAGGAAATTAAAATATCTATAAATTACAAATGAGTCTTCTGGAATGTTTTTTGCATATCTAATGGAATTCTTTTCAAAGTTTCTTCAAAGGAGGTTGCAATCTACACAATAATTTTGTCATTGGTGATGGTTTTTTACCTACATTCCTAAGTTGATTGTTCACTTATGCCTCAAGGAATGCCTATATTTCTTTTTCTACAAATATTATTTTATATCCTATCTAAAGTAACTATGGATGTTCTCATTATCCTTATAAAGGTTTAATCCTTTCTTAATTCCTGCTAAGCTCTTGGTCTGAATGCTGTATTGTGACAATGGGTTCTAATAACATATTATAGAGCCTTTGACTATTTAAAATCCATCTTAGCCTATGTTTTCAAAGTACATTTCACCTGCCATTTTTTTACTGCAGAATTTACTTAAAAAGAAACACCCAATTCTTTGAAAGTCATGTTCAGCTAACCTCTTGAGTGCTGTCCACTTAGATATGCATTTCCTCATTTTTTGAAAAAAAAAATTTATTATTAAAGGTTGTTAAAGGAAAAGCAGGTTTAGAGGTTAAAGTATTAGCTTGATCACTGTTTCCTTGCTGTGCAAATTCTGCCTATATAATCCTGAGCAAATCTTTGAAGAGTTTTGCCCCAGTGACTCATCGTACAAAAGGAATAGTAACATTTTCTATCCTAAAATGCATTGGGCAATACCCAGTGAGGTAGATGGGATCCCCTCTTGGTGTATTAAAAAGATAGTGTCACTACTTTTTATAAGTTATTGCTTTATTTAGATTCCTTTTTCCTTTCTTATTTTAATTCTCACATTTTTATTTACAGTGGCTTTTTAATATGATTCCCTGAGTGAAGATTTTGGATTTAGACATATTTTAATCATGATTACATAAAACTCACCTACATTAATTAATGAAAAAGCTTCCTTGTGTTCCATTATTTCCTTTATGTATTAATTTCCTTGTAGTTCATACATTTATGGCTATGTACCACATCATCCAGTGTGGTGCAGAAATATGGCTGTTTTGGGAAATATTTAGAATATCAATAAATTAATTTACATTTCGTCTACCTGGATCATTTGGACAGTATATATGTGGGTGCTTCCCAATTGCAGTTTTACAAAATGCTGAATCCTTCCCTTTCATTATTTTGTTCACTGATAAGAACTGAATGTGTCAATTATTTGCTGAATTTTGTCTGGACATTGACTATATAATAACAATTTTGACAGGAAAATATAGTTAACAGATGACCACTTCTGAAAGCACATTGAAATGGTTACACAGACTAATCATTAATACTTTTCAAATTCAAAAGCAAAGAAATTATCCAAAGGAGACAAACATAACACCTCTCAACTACTTCTCTTCATTTGAACCATAAATCAGATATTCTAACAAATACATGAGCAATTTTATGCATGAATTGCATTTTTTTTTCATAAGAAGCCTCATAGTCAGGAAAAAAAAGATCTTTGTTCCCCTAGGTAAAGTCAAACAGGGCATACTTCTCATTTGGCCTTTTTTTAGTTACAGTGATTTAGTGAAATCATTATTTTAAGTAAAAATTCTTATTAAATACTGCATTTATATTTCAAGGATGGCTCCTATCTACACCTTTAAGCAGCTTCATTATGCTGTTAGTTCTGCTTTGTCAGTATTTCTGTGTTAAACTGTTCATATGACTAATTAAAATGTGATTCGAAATTCTATTTGTTATTGCTTCTATTATCTTTGTTATAACACACCAACATAACATGTTTATGGGTTCTGTAAGCTAATCTAATTTAATATTGTGCTTGTAAATGAAATGTCCTTAATAGCAACGGCTGCCCTTGGAATGCTGATTTGAATATATATGTACACACACACACACACACACACACACACACACATATAATATATATAGTAGTCAGACTGGTAGGTTTTACGTACTTCTAGCTTCACAATTACTCCAGAGAAGCAAATCTTTTCATGGTTGAGGATGTTTATTTGTATTCAATTAAAGGAAACAGAATTAGGTGCATAATAATCACATCCGTACTATATCCAATTCAAGGGCAAAAGTAAAATAAGCGTATAAAGAAAATGTAGTTTGATACTTCATATGCTCAGCTTGTGGAAAAGCAGATACAGCCTTCCTTTTTCCAGGAGAATAGTAAGTATATTAAATATGCCATATTTCTTGGTTTCATGGCCGTTAGTGTATGGGCTTTGTATCTCCATCACCCTTTATCCTTTCTATCAGGCAGCACTGAGTTCCCTTGTTATTTTCCTCTGTCCTGTTTATATTTCTCCACTCTTTGCAGGTGTCATTGGAGCCATGGATTTGAAATTGATATTACAAAATTTAAAATTATTTTGTATTATATAGTATACTATCATCAAATAAAGATCCTTTGACTATTCCCACTTAGATAAACAGAAGCATGGATAGCTTGCCAAAAGGTGCTTGCACTTTTGTATGCCAGAGAGAAACTCTGGTCTAAAATGTTGATTGCCTTCAGTTTTTGGCAGTAAAATTTCTTCTTAATAACTCAGAGTAACACACTGTGTGATTAAAGGTTGTCTGGGAGCTGGTAGAAAAACAGTGCTCATGGAAAGCTTTGTAAGAATATTTTGGGTGTCCAGGAAATAATTTATTTTTTTCAAAATATGAGCATATTAGAAAGGCTGCTTGTTAGATTAAAAATAAACAAAACCACAAAAACAAAACAAACAAATAAATTAGTCACATTGAAAGGCACAGAAAACTGAGTTTTCACTGAGATTATGTAACATTTTGGTATATATTACAAAGAAAAATCTAGCCAGCAGTTTTGTTTCTTCCCAAGAAATTTATTCTTCTGCACTGAATTAAAGTAAATCAAAATTTTGAACTCCATTGAAAATCCAGAGAGTATCTATAGTATATATTTTCCAAGTTCTATTTTTATTTATTCTAAGTGTATTATTGTAATTTCTAAGCATCTTGCAGTCATGTTTTGAGCTATGTGTGCAAATCTGACCTTTCCATAGATGAATTACAAACCCAGCTCTCTCCAGCCAGAAGACTAAGTGTGCCTTTTAAAACCATAATCACAATAGCCTTGTAAAGGACTTCCTAGTTACCAATGTCAATTTTTCAAATCATCTTGCTCTGAATGAGCAATTTGTCCCACAGAAAATATCTAGACGCACATTGCCTATCATGTTATATCCTTCCTCATGTTTTCTATTGTTGACACAAGTGGACAGCTTCTTAAACTTGAAGGAGAAGCTAGCGAAAGGTGAATTTCAAGTTCATTACGAGTGATGAGACCACCTAGAGAGTGGCATTGTACTGCATTTTACTAGGCTGCATTATACTAGGCTACATTATACTAGGCGCTATGGAAAAGCATATTCAAGCACAGAAAAAGCATAAGCTGCCCCAAAGAATTTCCATGAAACAGGCATGAGAGATACAATTAAGGAAAATTACCTTATTTCTAAGATAGGGTCTGTGGCAGGAAGAAAGCAAAAGACATTCAACAGAGATTGCAAACCATTCGGGCTACAAGAAAAGCTTCCCAATTCAAAATAATACCAATACTAAAGAAGAGAAATTATGTATTTGTATGTGTTTATTCAGTATTGTGTTGCTTATTCTTGCTTTTATCACAACTTTTGATTTTACCTTTGACATCAGTTTTCAAGACAATATGAATATAAGTAGCTCAATATACATATAGTGACTATAATGTATAGATGTAATAGCTAAAGAAAAGCTCAGTAATGTGGTTCAAATATAATTAAAAATGTAAAATAACTATAATAATTAAAACCTAAACAAAACCAAATATAGAATTGATCTGAGTATTTTAAAAGCAAAAGGTGGGTATTGACTCAAAAAAGGAGTATTTCAGAAGATGTTTTGTCCCAAAAGATAAATTATTTTCATGGCATGTATTTTTTACTCTTCATTTTCACAGCATAAGCAGGAATGGAAATACAAGGTCTTCACAGATGTTGGCTGAAGAAATAAGTGCATAAATGGTTAATTTTGGCTGTCCTGGATATGTGGTTAATTACTATAATGAAGAACATTTTTGGGAAAAAAAAAAGTTGAATGCTGATATCACCAATTTACACACAAATCTAAGAAGCAAAAATCCACAATTAATAGAACACTACATAGTCCTTGTTATTAAAGTGTGACATAAGAGTCTGGTGTCATAAAGAAGAGAAATCCTCTAACTAGCCAGGATTTGAAAAGCAAAGACAAAATTGGAAGGTTAAACACGGAGAAGTTTAACATTATATTGTAAGAAAATGACAGAATTTAGACAACCTCCAATCATCCATATTTCTGGATTTGTGATTGCCTTCATTGAGAATTTTGTCCCAAACCACCTCTCACGAGTTTCTGTAATGACAGCAACACCAATAATAACAATGGAAACCAACTTGCCGTCAGACGTGCACAGGTAGAGCCTCAACAGTCACTGTTGGGTCTGGCAGGGACAAGGTTCCTGAATCACATGTTTGGTATTTTACACGAGGAAAAGGAGGTAAATCTGCACTAATGGTTTAGGTCTAGTGTAAAAAGAATCTTTTTATTACACCTTTTTCTTGGAGATCACATCACAGCAATTTGATTTCTTTTTGCTCGCTGATAAAATCTCATGTTTTCAAGGCAATGAAATTTGTGTTTCCTTCAAAAGACTTTATAAATGAAAGTAGTAGTAGAGAAAAAGACCCATTATGGACTTACAGATTTCACTTTCTAATTTAGATGATATGTTCCATTAAGATGCACAGACAAACTCCCTAATTTATAGAAAACATCTTCAAAGTGCTGTTCACTAATGAATGTATGGTTCATAAAAATGTGAGTCAGTCCAAATTTTGAAGGTATCTAAAAGCTTTTATCAAATACATCATACAAATAAATTGCATGAAGGAAGCAATGCAGAAAGGTTGGTGGAGAGATGGTTACTGCATTTCTTAATCAGGACCAGCTTCCTTTATTTACACACCTGTTTGAACTGGATAATCATATGACATGATATTCTTTGAAATGGATTCTACCATAACAATGTTAAAATTTAATCGCATGTGTAAAATATTTCATCTGGCATGTGCAAGACAAAAATATCTGTGAATGCAGCAGCCCAAGATTACTACTTCTGCTCTTGAAAAACATACAACTGTTGCAATATACACCAAAAAGCAGAAATCCACTGTCTTAACATCTGCCTTAGGAGGGGTAAATCTTATCATAGCTCAGGATTTTAGATCTAGACCTTCAGCTGAAATATTCAACCTCATGTATTAAAGAGGCAGAGGCAATTTTTTTGTTTGTTTTCTTATGGGGACAGAAGATATTCAATGGACTATGGATATGGTATGAGGAAACTACTTAGATGAGAAAAGTCTTGCAATTTCAGACCATACTGCTCTGTGGATACCATTAACTTGTCCTGTATTTGTTGAGTTGTGGTATTTTCATCTGAGAGTCTCTATACGTTTAGGGGTCTTTTGTTACAAATGCTCACACAAATTTCTTTACATTCCAATACATTTTTAATAGAGATTTTTTCCTGATCTGAATAAGGCATTCTATTTCATCCAAATAAAATAGCCATGTCTGAAAGGAAGAATGTTGTTAGCTGTAATAGCATATCTAAGTGGCTTTGGAAAAAGAATTCATTAATTTGTAGCTTGGGCTCATTTTGCACTGAAATATTCATGCAACATCTGAAAGTGTTGTCAGTAAAACATCTGGCTTGAACACAGAAGTTCACTATGCAGAAGTGGCTGCTATTCCCATCTCCCATATGATTCTTTACATGCTCAGCTTGGCATGATTATACCCTTCTTCGGCTTTGTTTCTGTGACATAGATGTATTGGCAATGATTAGGAGGATTTTCAAAGCAAAGTGCCTCTTGTAGTGCTATAGGCCAACTTGTTTAGCCTGCAGCATGTTTGTAATGCTCAGGTTGATTATCACTTCTAACAAAACAGTCCCTAGTGACTCTCAGCTGCATTTGCATGCATTTCAGATGGTGTATGTACTGAAATAAATAGTAAGGAACCTTAAGGAAAAATTATGTTAGCTGGCCGGCTACTGCAGTGCCTGCCAGTTCACCACCTTCAGCTGCAGCTATGTACCTCCTTGCATTTAAAAAGAAAACACACTTAGCTGCCAGTTGCATTTATCTGGCTTGTCTGAGATATGTTATGGGACTTTTAATATCGTGATATGCCTGAGATACGTTATGGGACTTTTGCCATCATGCTATGCCTGTGTTATCCAGGCTGTGCTTTGATATGGACATGCTCAGCTGTATGACGTTCAGATCTGAAGCAACCAAAAGGGACTTACACCTCAGTTCAGCATTATCAGCATTGTCAGTGATGCTGCTGTCCTTTCCTTATATTCTCTTCTATTCCTTAGTATATGGTCTTAAAGTCAAAGTTGGATTTTACATTATCTCTGCTTTGATCAGATTATTCTAGTGTTTCACTTCGCATACACACACACCCCGCCTCTACTTCGTCCCAGTGAAAAGTACTGTAATGACCTGAGGTGTTTCATGCAAACAGGAGATGTACAAGGGAGTAGAGCTTTTGGCATCTTATCCATTTATCTAGTCTGCTTTTGTTCCATGGAAAGAAACAGGTAAAATAC
Source organism: Monarcha castaneiventris obscurior (assembly GCA_026261815.1). Taxonomy (NCBI): domain Eukaryota; kingdom Metazoa; phylum Chordata; class Aves; order Passeriformes; family Monarchidae; genus Monarcha; species Monarcha castaneiventris. The sequence continues at coordinate 8,492,667 of JAMPIT010000230.1, read as the reverse complement.
ACCTCATCTTAAAATAGATGAACAAATCCTGAAAATTTATCTTCTTTTCATACAAAATCTCAACTAATGATTACATTAGGGAGATTATTTACATCAGAACCATTGCAAATTAGGTGGATCCCTGACCTCAAGGTCAGGAAGTGCTATATGGGAAACAGAAGTCACTGAAATTGCATGATAAAATGGAAATTAATAGAAAACATAATTTTACCAAAACTTTCTACACTGCTATAGCAGAGACTAAATTTGGTGTGAGTGCTTTTTGTTTGTGTGGGGGTATTTTTCATATTAATGTGAAGATTTTTATCTGTGATTTTAAAATCAAAAATTTTATTTTTTTCAATATGGAAATGTATATATGTTCTATTTCAAGTTGGTCTGACCAGAGTCTCTCCTTCCTCCCCCTCCTTGTCTGTCCTTAGTCTTGTCTTGACTAGTTTCTTTTAACTATGATATGATATTTTGCAATGATAGCTGGAAAATATTTGGGTTGCTATAATTTTTTTTGGTAAAAATTTACTTTTTTGTTTATTTCCTTTCATCTAACTCTTTATTACTATAAAAATATTGAACACTTAAATACTTTGACCTAGTATTATATCCCAAACAATAATATACTAAAAACATATCTGACCTTATAGGCTTATTTTAAATCTAATTCTTTGCTCCTCATTTCCACCACTTTCACCCACTTAAGCCTTCACCCGTGATATCTGATACCCCACATTAAGGTGGAATGCTTAAATCTGATCTGGAAGAGTAGCTACTGCAAGTATTTCCCAGAATATTGTTTGTGTGTCTATTTTATCTCTATTAGTTGGATGCTGATCTTCAGTAAAGGAGGCAAACAATGAATTTTGATAGCATCAATTATTATGGAAACATACGGATATTTTAAATGATATTGCAATAGAAAATCTTTTTTTCTCTTTCTGGATGTCTGTTGAGGACAATCACCTATATACAAAAGGAGATAACACTTTCTGTCCAAATAAATTTATCACAGGAAGACACATTCTTTCAGCTCGCTGAGATTCTCTAATCACATGTAACTTAAAGGGTAATCCCTTGTCCTCCATTGAAAGGATCTTGGCTTGTTATTTTTGTGGACATGTTTCCTGTCCAATGTGGAACATTCTTTTTCTTATTTCCATCATGTGCAAAAGAAAGATTGAACCAGCCAAATCTCTTCAGAAAAAAATTAGCAATCTAGCCATTTATTAAAATTAAATTGAAGTCTTTTCTGAAAAAAAGCATCTTTTTCCTACAGTTGCCAACATCTCATTGCATATTGCGATAAATAGTCTACATAGTTGTCATTTTCTTCACTGCTGAAATAAAAGAAACTTTTTGTTTTCTCCTTTAATAGTTTAGACAAAAGAGACATTGCATTAGGAATATTTGAAAAATAAAAAGTGCTTGAAGTAGATTGCTCTGAATTTTTAAAATGTCTCATCATTTGTAAATGCTAAATCCAAGGTAGGGGATACTATTTAGTCTGTATTAAAAAGTGCACAAATTTGTTTCCAGCTATTTGTCCACCTTATTTTCTCATAATATTGCAAAATGAGTGATAGATAGGTCTTCATCTGATTTTTTTACACTGAGTGTCAAAAGCTTTCAATTACCTTTCCTCAAAGAGCTTCAGAACTGCAGGACATGGTTCATTTTGTCACCTCTGAACACAGAGAAATATGGATGTGTTCCCAAAGGATGTTTATCTTTAAACCATGAAGTTGAAAGTATCTTAAAAAGCTTTCTAGATATTAGAATTACTTTTGTACAGCATGAAAGGCCTTATCAATCGTACTTTTTAAAATTTCTACTGAATTGATAAAGATGGAGAAGTGAAATAATTTTTCTTTATTTGATAGTTTGCTGAAATTCTTTTAAGCATTCTTAAGACTTTAAACTCCAGTTTTAAAATTAGAACAGCCTCCTCCTATATGAGCTGAAATGTGGCATGCAGTGAATTCATGGAAGTATAAAATGCTCAATGACTTAGTCTTTGGTCATAAATGTAAATAACTCTTATCTAAAACATGTTGAGGCACAGCATAACAAATGAAAAAAGGGTTTAGTTTAGTGGTGCACAGCAGATTGCAGGTAATACACTTCACATTTTGGTTCCTACTAGACGTACTAGTTTTAACTTTATTGGGTCACTTTTTCTAGGGGAAAACACCATCACCACAAACAAACCACCAAATCCCCCCTTCCTCCCCAAAGCCCCACAAAATATTTTAAAAAAACCCAAAGCAAACCATGAAATCTAAAGTTAAATCAACCCTAAATATTTTAGGTTGTTAAGGTTAAAAATCTATTTTTGTAATAAAGGTTAGCTTATAATAAGTTGTTCATGTATAGTACATGAATTTGGAATTTTAGAATCGTTTAATGATCAATCCTATGCAATTTGCTCAATGGCCATGTAGAAGATATCCTTTCAATGACAAACGCAGAACATAATATGTTCTTTGGGTGTATTTTAGTTTAGGACACACTTCAGAAATGTGATAAATATAAATCTAGAGGCAGACTATCACAAGTTAATTTCATTTTTTAATAGAAAATGCTTTATGTGTTAATAAAAAAATGTATAATCATATATAATTATAATAATATATGTTGTATACAAATATATGTATATACTGACAGTAAATAATGTTTTAAAGTAGATTGTTGTTTGTGGTGACTCATCTATATTTTGTTATTTAAGGAAAAAAAGGCTAGATGATATACCAAAGGAAATGGTGTTCTGAGGTAAAGTGCTTCTTTTGACTTTCAACATGGTTCGCTCATCAAACCTGTCTACCTTACCTGTTTTTAGCTGTCACAAATTACTGGGGCAAAATAATTAGCTAAGCTTCCTTTCTTTCCTGGTTTTGTGTGAGACGTTGAATGGAACAACTTCCTGTGACTCCCAGGAACATCCTGAAGTCATGAAAAACTTGTAAATGTGCCAACCCTCTAACTGAATGCACTTATTGCTGCCATAAGAGATTACCAAATCAAAATGGACACATTATATACTTAAATTAAAAAAATTAGCTCCAAAGATGTAGCAATATTTGGAGAGTATTAGAAGCCAAATGTCATGGAGAGGAGAAGGAAGGAGGAACAGAAAACAGCTCAGCACCAGTGATGTGTCAAGGGATGAAATCCACCTCTAGCAGCAAAGCCACAGGACAATAAATTCTAAGACATTTCAGCTTGCAAAACAGAAATGAGTGAAATAGATCCATCAAAATGTGTTGGCTGAGGAAATGGGAAAACATAACAGTGAGTAGATATCAATGGGAAAACCTGCTCAACAAGGTGTGTAGTAATGGGGTTGTCGAATCTGCAACCAGCCTTTGGCACTCTGTCTGCAGGAAGCGCACATCAGGGTTGTTAGAGGCATGAGCATGGGCATCTGGAGATTATTCCCAACACAAATTTGCACTATATCTCGAATCCCAGGAGTATCTTCAGTTAAGATGCACCCTGGATCCAGAATTTAGCACGAGTACGCATACATATGCAAAATTTATCTTCAGTCGTACACACTGGTTAGTAGCAGGCAGCCAGTTCATGCTCTAAAGTCCTCTCAGCAGTGGTCAGGCACTGACCTCCAGTGCAGCAGTACATCTGTACCCATGTAATCTAATTAGATTTCCTCACCTCTACTTTCTCATCTGAATTTTCTTGCAACTGTTTTTCAAGACATGTTGATTTTGTCTTTTTCCTTCTTGAAAAGTTAAGATATATCATCTTAGGAACATATCTCCTCTTTGGTCTTTCAGTTAAAAATTATAGCCAAGTTTTTGACATTTAGGTCAAGCATTTCTTTAAAGGCTTGTCAGGAAGAAGAGATAAATGTATGCTAGAAGTATATATGTTACATTTCAGTTCCTCATGACAAAAAAGGAGGCGGGGGAATAGCTTCACTACATCTTTTATGTCTTCTAATGCCCCAGGCTAAAAAATCAAATGCTTTCTTTAAAGTATAAAGCTATTTCTTAATTCATGCATTTGCAATGTTTCCAACATCATTAAGAACAGATTTCTAAGTCTGCCCTAAGTCACTGAGCATTTCCTTTATGTGACAAGGAATCTCATAGAATAAAATAAATGAATCTATATTATTCAACAACTAATCATGCCAAAACGAAATTGCTAGAGAATTCTCAGTCTTTGGGGGCATATTTTCAGGTTTATGCTCAGATATATCAGGCCTGTTAATTGTAACTGTAAATAGATGTTTAATTTCGGATGTGTAAAAGGAAAAACTTTTAAGTGAAGAACAAAGACATAGGTATTAATGCTTGATCTTGGCACATAGAAAGAAGGAATAGCTCACTCAGGCTTATAAAAACACTGGAAAATTTTGCAATGGAAAGAAACATATATTTGGCAGAGAGCAAAACCAGAAGAGAATATAATTTCACTGTAGATTTAGAGGAATTCAGCACTTAGAAACAGCCAAATGTGAAGAAGACATTTGAATTCCTTGAGACTGCCCTGACTTTGGGTGAAAAGACACTCAGAACTGTCAAAATATTCTTGGTATATATGTGCCAATATTATCCAGACCTGTTCTTGCTAACATGAATAGACTTTGATCAATGAATCTCCAGCGGACTGTGGGCACCTGCTTGCCTTCTCTGTGAGGTACTCTGGGAGGCTTCTGCCAATACTGGAGGGGTTTTCTTGTGAACAGCAGGCAGGCATGGCCAGTTGTGACATCAGAGGAATTAATTTCTCAGACATTAGGCCATCAAAATGTTGCCAGATTGCTGTGGCTGGATCACATACCAGTTAGTTAACCAGAGGAATTAGTGATTCAAATCCTTACTCAGCAGGATGCTTCAGCGCCTTCTGACCTTCAAGTGTCTGACCAGTGACACTATTTAAGATGGGAAAGTTAAAATCATTAAAACTCACCCTCACTCAAGCTTTGCTAACTGGGTCCTTAAAGAACAAGGGCTCCTGGTAGTGCTATCAACTGATGGCTCTTGCTAGTGTAATTATAATTTCTTTTTTTCCTGTGCCTTATTTAAAATGCAGTTACACTGATTATTCACATGCTTGTAATGACTGCCTTCCTCAATCAGTGCTTCCAAAAATGCCACATCTCCCTGTACTCAGATGTAAGCAGGGGGAGGTCCCTGCTGCCACAAGTCTTGCAGCATTTCATGAGTCTTCATGGTGCCACTCTTGATGTCCCCTGTGCTGCCAGGCTGTTCTCAAAACAAGATGGAGCTGTAAGAGATGAACTTCTAACTGCTTCCCAGACCCTGTCAAATGGTTATTGCTTAGCAGGTAGGGAGGCTTATGCAAGAATATCACAAATCCCAAAGCTATGAGCCAAAGTTTGAGGTCTAAATGTTGTCTGTGTCCTTTCTCACTTGAAAATGATACAGGACCTGAGGGAGTCTGACGTTAGGCAGATGAATGTAACTGGATATAAGTGAAGTATGAGCCTGCTTCTTCTCCTCCTATCAATGCACTGAATACCTTGCACTGCTCCTGTCCTACTTTTGCAACCTGCGTGAAGGGTGAACAAGCAGTTGTGTTACACACTTGTTTCTGGTAGCAGGGATGTTGAGAGGAACATGCGACTTGAAGACATCCGCTTAAAAAATGAAATATTTTCTGTTGTTCATCCTAGAGAGGAAATAAACCATCCCTCCCAGTGCACCTAGTGATTTTGCTTTCCTTTTCTTTTCTTTTTCAATTTCCTGAAAGAAAACAGTGCCACTGAGCTTCAGTCCTGTACTTGGGAAGTGAGGGAGAAAGCTAGTGGCAATCTGTGCTGCTGACACAGTGTCACAGTGTAATGAGGCATGTTGTACCATCCCAGTGATGCATCAAGCCTGGGAAATGCTCTAAAAAATTTAACTGCATGGAAAGGGGTTTTATAGCCTTCTTTTGTTGTTAGGGTTCAGAACTGGGTTGCACAAGCAAAACTATCTGTGTGGCTTGCCACGTTACCAGCAGGGGCTCTGATGCATCACCATGGTGCACAGAAACTCCTAGAAGAGTCAGTAGTTTGGGGCTTGGTCTTATTATGCCTCACATCAAGACAAGTGTTTTATTGTTTTACAGGAGAAGGGTAGGCTTCTGGCACTGTTCCAGTTTTCACATTGCCATCTGTGTCTCCAGCTTCAGAGATTTCCTGTGTGGTCTATGTTTGCTTCTAAGTAGAACCATATTCCTTGCAAATTTTTCACCAGTTATATTTTTCCATTTTGAATCTGGAAGTGTATGCAATACAACATGTTTAATTTAAAATTTTCTTAAATGGGTGTTGATTAAAGGTATTTCAACATGTGCAAGAACTCTACATTCATTACATTATTTATAATTTTGGGGGAAAATGCAGGAGCTAAAGAAACTTCCCAATATCATGTTGGTGATAAAATGATGGAAGGAGAGAATATGGGTACTTTTCATAATATGAAAAGTCCTTTGAGATCTCACTGATGAGGACAGGAACAGTGTCCCTGTCCCACACCAGAGCACAAATTTTTGCCTCACAGGCAAGGCCATATGGGTCAATGGAAGCCTGTTTTCAGATATTAGCTATTTGTTTAATCATTCTGTTCTTCAACTTGTCCTCCTGCAAAAAAAAAAAGGGCAGAAGATTTGACTCCTGAAAGTTGTAGAGTTTGATATCTCAGTAAAGGTTCATGAAGATAACCCTTATTTTCCTTTACTATGCAAGGGAGACCCTACTGATTTTTTCTAAAGGTGTTTGTTCTCTAAAACTCGGTTGGCCCTGTAAGGCTTCGTACACAGAAACTGCATGAGGCTTGATCCACTAATTACATAAAATACTTTGAGAACATCAAGTGTCAGACACAATAGAAGTATAAAGGATTCATCCTTACAAGGGTAGGTGAAGGAGTAGTTTCAGTTGTTACAGTTATTACATAGCTTGAAAAATGAAAAGCATTATGTAAGGGATAGGAACTATTGTCCTTATAGTTCAACACTTCATTAATTTGACCAGCTGTCCATCCAGGGAGGATGTCACAGTGCAAAGGATTCTGCTCTTACATGTGGTTCCTTTGAGTTTCATATGCCCAGGAGAAAGTGACAACTGCTTATGCAGGCACAATTACATTTGTACAAATTGATTTACACATCCACAGGCAGCAAGAGCAGGTGTTTGATGTCTTTTTTGTAAGGGAGCAGCAAGACTAGACTGCTTCAGAAAGGAAGATGAGCTGGGATGGAGGAGACAGCAGGGCAGTGCCCTCGCCAAACAGGGATGCTCTCACACAGTACCCAGACCAGAGGAGCAGAGCACATCCAGCAGCCCTGACTAGATCCAGACAGCAGTGCTGATCACTACCTAGCCCACAGAGAAAAGGGAGAAGGCTGAGTCAGAGAAGCAAGGGTCATTTGAAAGGCAACCTCTTTGTCCTGTGTGCTTTTGTCAGTGGTCTGCAGTGTCACATCTGAATTTACAGTATAACACGTCTCACATAGGTTGGATAATTGCTGTTATTTTTAGTGCTGGTTTTCCCAAACCCCCAGGGCCTCAGTGGTTTGGCAACCAGTATTTTTTATAATAATAATTTCCAATAATAACTATAGTAAATAATAAGAATAAAATTGTGTTAATACAATTTTACACAAGGCCTCACTGACAGCCATCTGCAGTCCTGCAGGCACTACAGTACATGTGTGAGTAATGGTGCCACTGGCATCTGTCTTGTTCTGTAAATGCAGAAATTGAGAGACTTCTCACAGTGCAGTGGTCTACAGAAGGCTGAGATCTCAGGGATGTCTTTGGTGCTTAAATACATAGCGATGATATTGAGAACCTGGACTGAACTGTGACTGAATCCCAAAGCTGACAAGCTTTCAAGGAAGCTGTTTCTGCCTTCAGGTTGCACAGCTGTTAAGATGTTTTTCATTCATGCCCATTAATAATTTGACATTTGACACACACCTCATGATAAGAAGTTTTAATTTTTTATGCTATTTTCAAAGACCTTCTGTGATTATAGAAAGTCTGTCCTAACATTACTAATACAAATAAAATGCATTTATGAATTTGTTAGCATAGGTCAGTGATGACATGTTGATTTTTTTTGCCTTTTATACCCCTTTTATACATTTTTCTAACTTCTGTATTCTTAGTGCTTTATGCCTACATTCTTGGACTTGTTTATTAAGCTAGGAGACTCAACATTTTAGAAGGTTCATAGTTAGGGATCAGTGTGCCCCAGACCCCAAGGTCCTCTCCAGAACACATTTTGTAAACTGAGATAGAACCATCCAGGGGAGGGTTCCTTGGGGAGGGAGGCTCATTCAAGCCTCTCATTGGGGGCTTTTTGATAGATACGCTAATTAATAAAACCTATAATGTTATACCAGATGTTTTGTGTGCGGGGATTGTGGTGTGCATTGGGGTGCATTCGACCTGGATGTGGTGCACCAAAGGATCCTTAAAATAAATACCATGGAAAAGTCCCTTTTTCCCTTCTAACTGTGTTTGACTCTTGATTTTAAGACCAGGATGAGGCATCATCAGGACCTGGTATTCCTATTCCTTACACTTTCTTGTTCTGTCCAGATGAAAATTATTGTAGAACTGAAACAATCTTATCAGGAAGGCTTTGAAACTCCCATATTCTCTTCTCACTTGCAGCCCCATAGTGGGAAGGAGAGAGGTGATTTGGAAGGTCCTCAAGCACAAAGAAGGACCTGTGTCCTAGGAAGTGCTGCACTGGCTGGCACTCACAATACTGTCAACTGAACGTAGGTTTGAATTTGCCCTGCACATTTGGGTTCTTTTTATTTCAAGTTTTCACAGTCACAAACTCTTGTTTCTCTTATGCTGAATATGTTTGTATTCAAACCTAAGTGGCAATGTCCAGAGCCAAGTTTTAGCATTGAAAACACAATGTCAAATCCTGCTTTGATCGTGAAGCTTTCTCCTCACTTTTAAAGTCATTCTTTCGAAAGAAAGGACCACTGCAATATTTGCAGTTCTCTTGCTTTGTGCGCTCTGTAGGTAATTGAGAAGGTTAACCATAATGACTATAGAGCAAATACATCTGTTTTACCACTTGACCATTGACAGTTCTGCCTGATTTTGAAATTCAATATCCAAATTAACTTTGCACTTTAACATTTTTGGGTTATTATTATGAAGCTCACTGGTATTAGAAGTACATATTTCAGCATTTTTTAATACTACTTTATGACTGAATAACTGCTGAAACCTAAACTCTCCAAATTTAGCATTATCTGGGAGATCTCCATGGTCACAAGTGTGTTAATGTAGTAATTGATAACTTCTCAATTACTTGCTATCATCTTGTCTGAATTCCAACAGTAATTAAATGAGAGAAGATGTAATAATACCTGCAGCCATTTCCTTTAGCTCAAAGGGAGCCCTAAATGACTAGTGGAAGCTCTTGTTAAAGAAGCAAAGTCCTGTTCCTATATCTCACATTCTGTCTGTGTAAGAAGCATCTTCTATCCAATTATGCTTTAATTACAGTTGCTGTCTCCTACTTCTGTAAGGAATGTATGTAACACTGAAAACTACACTCTTCCTCTACATCCACTGTTAAATCTTGGCACAATATTAAAGTTCCATCTGCCTCAGCTGGTAAAGGTTTGGTCAAATGTACAAAACAATGAGATGCTTGGTTTTGTGCTCGGGGTGAAGGACAGGCAAGTCAGAGTGGGAGAATGAGTCCAGCTTGTGCTTAGGCTGCAAAACCTGCAGAACCAGCCTGATGGTTGTAGTCCAAACAAACAGTAATGCTTTTTTCTTTTAACTATTGTTTTCAGAAAAGTGACATTTCTCCAGCTTCCCATTTGCACCTTTTTCCTGTGACACTCCCACTGGAAAACTGTGTGTGTAACAGCACACACACCTCATCAGGCATGTGATGCAACCAAAGAGGATGTATGAATGAGGGCAGAAAACTAAAATGCGTGAATTGCTACCAGAGTAGTGATTTTCTCCATTTGTAGCTATTAAATTTGCATCACTAGGCCTCTGCCCCTATCCCCAAGAGCTCATTTCTCTCTGTGCTGGAGATCCCACCCCTTGCAGTTACTTCACAAAATCACAGAATATTCAGAGTTGGAAGGGACCCACAAGGATCAATGTTAAATTAATTGTATGTGCAGCTGCTTTCAAATGGAAGAGTAAAGGCACCTCTGGGGAGGAGAACTAGAAATGGTAATTTATCTTTTGTTTGCTGGGCTTTCTGTGTTCACTGTTGGTGGTGTGAACAAGTGAAAATAAGAACCCTTTTGACATTGGGGCCTGATTCAGTAATGGATATGTTAATCCTAGTTTAGTTCCATAACTAGAACTGCAAATGTTCAGTAGGAATCCATGGCTGTGTCAAATAAGGATAATATTTCCATCTTAAAGATAGGTAATTAGTTAATAAAAGTTGCTAGGGAAAGGAAAAATGATAAATAGCTTCACTGGGATATGAGGAATATGTATATAAATCTGTATATTGATGAGACCTGCTCCTAATAGAAGGAAAAAATAGATCATGTGAAGTTATGGGTTTGGGTTTGTGGGGAGAGGGGTCATGGGTATTTTTCTGATTTGGCTTTTTTGTTTGGGATTTTTTTACTTAAAACATTGCAATTAAATAGAGAAAGTTCTATGTGGTGGTTTTGTTGTTTTTGTTTTTTAAATCCAGGTGCAGGAACTACAGCAATTAATATTAATCTGAATTTGATTATTTGGCTCTTCAGCATTTCATTGGATTATGTTGACTTTGTAATTTGATTGCTACACAGATGTAAGCTGTGCTGATTGCATTAAAATATGCAAAGGAAATGAAAAGCATTACCAAGTGATGTTCTGAAAACAGTTCTCCCTTGCTGGCTGTGAAGACTTCCTTTTGGGAAGAGAAAAGCAAAGGAAATTAATGATTATACTATAATATCAACCAATGAGTTAAAAATAATCATCTACATGAATAATACGTATTGAGCTTGTAATTCTTTGTTTCTGGACTACTATGTGTTATATAATGAATATATACTTAATAGACATGAACTCTATAATAAAATAAAATATAATATTCAAAAGGTAAGATCCAGAAGGGAAGCTCATGCATTAGGCTTCTGCTCCTGCAGTGTTTCTGAAGATCACATACACCAAACTTTGGCACAAACACTCTGCTGTGCCATTGTTGAGGGTCAGTCCGTACCTGGGTGATTCCCAGCACAGAGTTCTGTGGCCATCATCTATCTCACAGCCCTCTTTGAACAATATATAGCTGGGGACAACTGAGTAACACGAAGGATCTTCCTGTTCCTGTCTTGTGGCCATCAAAAGGTGCACTTGCCTCTCTACTGACTGCAACAGCCCCTGGGTGGGTTTCTAAGATACATAAATTCTGTGTATGATGGGACACAAAGTGGTCCTTATGTTACTTCCACAAGCACCTCCACTTAGAGTTATTTTGAAAGCATTTTCTGTTCCTAAGTAAATATCACAATGGAAAATTGAAGTAAGTATTATCCAATTTTGTATATAGAATGAACTTTCATTCAAACAAATTAATTCTTCAGTAATATTTACTTTATCAATTTCAAGGTTAAATATTTTCCCCACTGCTTTTTCCACTAACCATGCAAGTGTCCCATAAGAGAGGCAGAAGTAGGGAATAAAGTGCAAATTTTAAATTTTCCACTGTGGTGTTTTATTAGTCTGAAAAATGGAGAGGAAAAAAGCAATAGTGATAATAATAAGGTTCACTTTACAAATATTCAGACAGCTCCTCTCTGTGACTGAATTTGGACAGGAAGGTGAGGCCTGAGCTGGAAGTTTAAGTCTGTTAGTTCATTATTGAAATACCCCCACTGATTTTAGAATGGCTGCTCACGGAGCAATGTTGTATTCCCCATATTAAATCCCAATCTCAATGAGGAAAAAAAGCGCAAAATGCACAAAGATATCCAAGAGATGTTTCTAGTTTGGAGATTTATATCTCAGGATAACCTGAAGCACAACCTTTCCTCTGCAGCTGGGGAAGTTGCCATGTCAGTCCCACTGCACACAGAAAAGCTCATCCCTTCCTTGGGAGAATAAAAAGGAAACTGAGGTTTACAGGCAAACTGGAATGACTGTGATAGCACTTTGTCCACAGTGAGGACATCCAAAAATCTGACAGTGAAACTAAAAACTTTAATGTCCTTTTTTCTGCTCAAACAATACCTTTAGAGCATTTTTAAAGTAACTCAATAAACAAATGCATAGACTTTCTAATTGCTTCTAAAAGTTTCTCTGCTGTCTAATATTGTATTAAACCATGGAAGTAGGATTTCAGTTACTTATGCAAAAATCACATCTGCAATTGATAGAAATATTTATCAGTGTATTCACTAAAATGAAAAAGCATTGAAGCAAGTAATAACATTTAAAACAAGTAGGAAAGCACAAATGAAAATGAAGCATCTGAATAATTACACAATATGCAGTGCAGAATAAATGATATCAAAATTCCACTTCTGTTTCAAATCAATAACACTGAAATGTGACAGGAACTTGATGATGGTGTGTAACTAAAAATTTAATCCAGTCAAAATATCTTTGCAACACACTCATAGACAATTGAATCTTCTCAATTGTTTCTTAATGAAAAGCAATTGGTTTCTGGAAATAATTAGCTTATTTTATAGCCACAATCAAAGAACATATGGAACTAGACAAGAGTCTTGTTCTGAAGTTAAACATTTTAATTTACAACGTAAGGAGAAATAGTGTATTGTAGTATTTTACAATCATTTCTTATCAGTTTTCATTTTGTGAGTGGATGTTTTGATAAAATCCAAAAGGAGATTTGTTAAAAGTAAAGAAAAAAGGAATTAAATAACGTAAAATAAAGAACATGGAATGGCCAGTGCACAGCCGGGTAATGGTAAAACAGGAAGAACAACTACTGAGAACAATTCTAAAAGAAAGCTTTTCTGTTCCTAAGACACTGTATTAAAAATAAGTGTTGGTGTCCTATCACCTGAAAATCCCTGAGAGAAAATAAGAGATGTTGAAATGCTCTTCTGTGTTGAATGTTTTGTGGTTCCTGAAAAACATTGAATGTCATCACCTCGCACATTATGTCCTAATGTATAAAGCTGTATTTCCTCCTAACATCAGTTGTGACAATTTCCCCAAAGTCATCATAAACACAAGAGGGAAAACTTTGAATTAGTTTACTACAATGTAGAAATCCTGAATACTTTACTGTCTTGTGTTTCCTACAATATAGAAATCCTGAATACTTTACTGTCTTGTGTTTTTTCTCTTTTCTTTTTCTTTGTTTGTATGGTAATTTTTACCATTTTCAGGAAGATACAGAAGAAATAAATGGAGAAACTTTTCAGACACAAATAATCTTTATCTCAGAAAGCAGTGGCTAGACATTTAAAGGAGAACAAATTTAGGTTGATAAAGAGATGCAGCATTTAATTTATGTGAGCACACTGGAAATGAGGTTCTCTAGATAATTTAAGAAAGGAAGATTCACATAAGCCAAAGCATAAGTAGGTCTTAAAGATACCATTTGTCCGGTCATAGCTCAGATGCAGCCACTGCAACTTGCTGCTACAGCACCAAACAACCTTGTGAAATAAACAACTGTCTTGAATCTGGGATTTTTTTTGTTGTTGTTGCTTTTTTGTTTTGTTTGGTTTGGGGGTTTTTTTGGTTTGGTTTTTTTTTTTTTTTTGGTTTTTTTTTTTTTTTTTTTGCTTAACCAGCTTAAAAAGCATTATTGGAAGCAAGACAATCAGTAAACATCATGGATACGTTAGAAGTAACTCTGCCACAAATATTTCCTGGGGAGAAAATAATAGTGACATGCTATTACTGAGGGTTTCTGAATGTGTAGAATGTATGTATAGGAAACACAGAGGCAGGGATCCCTTGCAGAAGAGGAGGGCTTTTTTTGATTATTTATGGCTCTCTTGTCTTCTTGATTTTATCTTTAATTCTCTTTCAAAGCCCTACCCTGCATTTATTATTACTTAGGCTGTCCCAGTCAAGATGAAACCCACTCAGCTGGGAAAAAAAAAAAATCTCCAAAAAGAAATCCTTCAAAGTACTGTGTTTCAACTTCAAACCTCACTCCAACTCTCATGGTTTAATTTTTCCTTCTTTATGAAGAATTGTCAAAACACATGACTCGTAGAACCTGGGGTGTGATTTCAGAGGCACACAGTTGCTCAGAAGAATGAGCTAAATAATTTTATTCAGGAAAACTCTATACCAAAGACTGTTTTTTACACTGGCAAAGAATGCAATATTAACAGACTAGTTCAACCTAACTTCTACTGCAACTGCACGTCCCCTGAAGTGTGACAGTTACCCATAAGCACATATTTATTCCTTTATAGTATGAACTAACACAAATAGCTGCAATTTATTTCTCTGCAGACAACATTGAATTACTTCGTTCTTACTCTGGGCTCAGAATGTTAATTTGAAAATTTACTTTGGACCAGTTGCTGCTAGGTAAGTTCTTGGGCATCAAAACTTAATCATATCACTTTTTCCTGAAGGCAAAAGTTTCAGAATGAATCTTAAAGCATCTTCCAGGTGACTCAGCTTGAGCCTCTCTACTACTAAATTGCTGGTTTTGCTGTGGTATAAGCAAAGCACAAGAAGTTCAGGGGATCCCGGAAAGCATTTTGTAAAGATCTTTTGAAATGTCTACTGGCTGAGCATGCCTCCTCCTCAAAAAAGCCAAATACAGCAACAGGGAGGAAATATGGTGATTAGTTATACCTTTCCATTTTGCAGTAATGATTTATGAAGGGCATTTACTTAACAAGCTCCTTTTAAAGCTTTTGTACATGATTGCAAATGACATGTGTGACGTCCAGCAGTCCTTTCTTTTGCATAATGGTCACAGATTATACTTAGAAAGAGTAACATGGAGGTAAAGTGACAGCTCCAGCCTCTTAATGAGAATTTTATTAAGAAACTAGGACTGATTATCAGTTGCAAATTAACCATATTATGAGTAATCAGCAGAGATGCCACATTGGTGGCAAGAAAAACGATAAACAGAAGAATGTTCATCCCAATGCTAATCAAAAAGTACCGACAGTTCATTACAGAATGTCATTTCTAAGAACCTGGGGATGCAGGGTTTGGGAAATATGTTTTTGGAAATTGTATTTGGCAATATCACTATATGTACCTTTAGACTATATTTAACGTGCCAAAGGAATGTGGGTTTTTTTTTTTTTTTTAAGAGAAATTCAAGATCTCTATGATAAAACTATAATTGCAATATATAAATTCTTGATTATAGTTTTGGACCTCTAAACTAGACTATGGTTTTGAACCAGTGGGAAAACAAATTGCATTAATTTAAAAACATCTTTTTTACCAGTTCCATAAGGCAATTGTAAAATGGATGCAAAATTCAAGCCACAGTAATCAGTCTCATCATTTGTTATAAAAAGGATCATAATATTATTGTTAAGTAGTATGAATAGTTTTTACAAACTGCACACTTGGGTTCAAGCCTCAAACCTGCAAGGAAAAAGTAGTCTAGGAAATAAAGAGCTTACAATTTTATATCATTCAAAACATAGCAATAGATATGAACATAGACATAGTTTTAACAACATAGATATTGTTATCTAGATGGCAGTGTGCCAGAAGCAGGAATTTTGGCACAGTCATCTTGTTTTGTTTTCATTGGTCCTCAAGTGCACTTTGTTCTACCATAGCGAATTTCATTCCTTTGACTCCAGTCCTCCAGCTCATCTCCTTCTGTATAATATTCTGATTCTCTTTTTCTCTGGCACTGCCCACATCATCTAAAAACAACGGTGGTATCTCTTGATCCTTTTTTATGCTTTTACCAGGTTCATTACTGAAAAAAAGAGGTCAGACTTTCCCCTCCTAGAGAAACTTTTACTATTTAATACCCTCCATTGCCAACACCTCCCCCAGATTTTACCCATGATAACAGTGTTCTGCTGAAAAAAACGGCTTAACTAACAAATTTTCCTGTGACACATGTTCACTAAATGTTTTGGTGTTTTGTTTGAGGCTTTTGGTTTTGTTTTTGGTTGGGGGGGAGAGTTGTTTTTTTTAAGTTTTCTTATTTGAGGTCACTTTTATTTAGTCATTAGTGTATTTAAGATAACAGAATAGTATGGCACAACTTATCTTTGACAAAACTTTCATAATTTTATCCTATTTTTTGTCTGCAGACATGTCTTTTTCAATCTTTCCCTCAGTGTTTGTTCCAAAGGCAAAATCAGTGACTGGATCCTGTGTTTTGGAATAAAAATTTTTCAATTAGATTTTTTTCCACGTGTATATTGTATTATTCGGAAGTACTTTTCACTTTAAATGTTTCTGAGTTTGATAGGGAATAATTGACTGTGTCTCCAGTACCCTTATACCAGACTTTTTGTGCCAACCACCCAAAATCAAACAACAGATATCCTGACTATTTTTGTAAGCTTAATGTCACTAAATCACCTCAATATTTTTTTCAGAGAGCTGAGCTCTGTAGCCATGCTTCTGCATTGGCCTATTTCAAATGTCACAATTATTTTAAGTCCTGCCTAGGATTTCCATTGCTATCTTTGTAAGAGGGAAATGAACTTTTCTTCTGAGATGACAGATGTTTGTGCCACAAAGAAATCAAAATAATATTTTTTCCCAATTGAGACCAGATGTTTCTGTAAGACACTTAAAAAATAAATTTTTAATCTATAAAACAATTTGTCCATGCATATTTCATCCCATTCTGGCCCCAAATCTGCTCATTTTAATCAGTGTTCATCTGTATGATGCTTAATAGCATTCAACAAACCCAATATGTGACTTGTATGTGGGACAGATCATTCTTAAAAAATAGATGTGAGAGTCTCCAGTGAGTGGAGATCTGATAGGCAGAAAAACATGCAGCTAGCCCTAGGCACTGAAACCAGCTAGATACATGAAATATTTACTGTTTCTAGTTCTATGATGTCTTAATAAAGTAACTGCATTTTAGTGGATGCCAGGTTTTCATTTCACAATTCTCTTTTGCATCAGGAATTAATGTCTTCTCAGCTGCATTGACAGTTCTGTGTCAGTGACTCACATTCACACATTTGGTGAATCAATGAGCTGCCCTGGTCCAGAGGTCTCAGGAAAGCAGGAAAACAGAAGAGGGAAGCTGGGGCACATAACCCACAGGGTGCTGGCAGCTTGTGGACAAAGCTGTAAGCAGTGGGGAATCCAAAAGGGCCAAAGGAGCAAGGAGGCAACAGCACTGGGAATATTGCAGAAGGCACAACTCAGCCAAAGCCCTGAGCAATTTTGGTCTGTTTCAATGAGAAAAATTCAGTGATTTACAAATTGTAGTATCAAATTTATGGTGATAAAATGGTCTAACAACAGGTAGAGAGTTGTGTACCAAAGATAAGGAGGAATTAGAACATGGGTTTCCTTTTAAGGCCTTTGAAGGGGTATTATTTTCATTGTCCATGAACAAGGCAGTGGTGCAAGCTCCTGTATGCAGAAGGGAGGGAAACCATGAATTCTCATTCTGTCTGATACCCATCCTATCAGAGACCGGTCCAAGCTCAAAGGAGATCCTTTGTGCTCTCCCTCATCCTATAAATATTTTTGAAAGTCAAAGTGCAAATTAAACTCAAAGAGCAAAGTAAACAACAGCGCTAATATTAGAAGTCAGTGTTTCCTCCATATCACACAGGGATAAACACAGTTCCAGTATAAATGGTGGCTCTATGAAAGCAAAAAATTTCATGACACAGATGATGATGCCACAGCAGGAAGAACTATTAATGTTTTTAGCAAATTCCTTCGAAGCCTTCTAGTATATTTGCAAACTGACATAATGTGGATGGCCTGCCATGAGAAAACAGAATTGTCCTATTCAGTGATCTTAATGAGATGTCAAAGGGTTAATAAGAAAATTAATTTATCCTTTTAAGCACAAGAAGTAATTAAAGTCTAAGGGAAATCTGTATCATAATTGAAAATGAGTAACGAGCAAGTGGGATGTGGAGGAAAAATGAGCTTGGTAATTAAGACAGGAAGTTCAGTATAACAATAAGGAATAATGTATTTGTCACCTATGGCACAATTATATCATGCTTATATTAAGTGAGCAAGCTTAAGCTGAAGCAGAACAATAGAGTTGGTGAATGAGGAGATAGCAGATAGTGACACTGCATCCTCAGCTAAGGAAACGACTTCAGGGACCAAGAGTAGGTAGGCTCCTGATAGCATCAGGGCTTTCAAATTAATGAAACTGAAATGCATTAAAAGGGATTAAATAGTAATTGTATTAGAATTTATATTAAAGATCCTGAAGTTATTAGTTCTTTGAACTTTAAAAAAAGGTTCCTGAATTACTCACCAGGAACACCTGGGCTACTATTTTAATAGGATGGGCCAAAGTTGCCCCTGATATCTTTCCTTCAAAGTCAATAGAGACCCCAGTGGTGAATCTGGCTTATTAATTTCTATGTTTCTTATCTGAATTCTTACTCTGAAAGTTTGAAGCACTCTAAAATCTTGTATCTCTAGAGGCATCTATGAAGTTATAGCCATTCAGAAGGTGCAAAATACTTACACATCCTCCACCTTCCATGGAAAATTATGCCAGTGATGCCTAGGTGCAATAAAGTCATGAAAGAAATTAATAGGACTGAATTTTGAAGAGAAATCTTGTGTTCAAACATCCAATATGATTTACTTTGTTTCTTAGGAAGATATACTTAAGACTTATGCAACAAATCTAGAATTAGATCTGCAAGCACTCTTTTACAGGCAAGGTATTATTAAAAGGTATTGACAAAAGAATAAAAATGCAGAAGCATACATAAAAGCCAAGAGGATGTTGCCAGCCATCAGTTTTCTTGCAAATATGAGAACTGTTGTCCTTTTAGAGATGAGAGAATGGTAGGTAGCACTGACGATGAACACTGTGATAGTGTTCGCATATGTCCAAGTCCATTCTCCAGGCTTTTTATTTATATATATACAATCTACAGATGCAATAACCACACTTTTCAGAGGCTTTGGAAAACAGTTCAAACAAAATTTGAAGTTCTCAGGGCTCATAATCCAGATTTACTCATCTGTAGAGACAGAGAATTTTATTTAACCAGTTGATCAGTTTAGAGCATCTGTCCCTCTATGAAATGTACTACTGCTGCTTCTCAAAGCTGCACATGCTCTGGATACACATCTTGTGCCTTAAGCTGTTCTGCTCAAGAAACACATGTAGTGGAATTGCCTCCAAGTTTACTCATGACATGTGTTTTGGCTGGGAAGATCAAACATCACCTTTCCTAAGAGCTGAGGGGTGATTTAATATTTTTGACTCTTCTCTGCCCTTACTCTGAGAGAGGAAAGAGAGTCCCCCAGGAAGGAGATGCCTGTTCTGCCTTTCAACATAAACAAGAGTAACAAAATAAGAGCTGGGCTGCAGCTTCTGTGCTTGGGAGCTAGCAGGGGCACCTAAATTAAATACCCCATGTTTGTAAGGAAAACAAGGGCAAAGTTGCCATTCACACTGACACTCAGCGAGCACCATCACAGTCATTTTCACAAGCAGGCACAGCAGGCCAGACCATGCTGCTGCTGAAGAACAAAGTGCAGGTACATGGGAGGATATTGTATTTGGCAGAGTTTTTGCTGAGGATAAAAGCTTGCCTTCTTCGTAGCCTAACTGCATGAAAATTCTTTGTTGGGAACATGCAAAGAATTTCCGATTTATTTCTCAGTCAGCCATCTGACCTTGAAATCAAGCAACAAAATCTCAGTTTTGTCTCTTGGATTATCCACCAGGTACTGAGTTCTGTTGACTGCAATGAGGATAATTTTGAACTAGTAAAGGTAAAATTGATACAACAGCGAGCATGTAGCATGTGTTACTGCCTCTCATATTGTCACAGAGCAGCTCAGGCTTTGGTGCTTGGCTTTATTTCCTGGCCTTACATCTAAAGCACCTTCTTGCCAAAGGCACTCCAGTCACACAGATCCCTGTGGTGTTTACAACACCCTACATCATGCTGAATTGAATAACAGGGATGAAAAAAAAAAAAAGCAAAATAGGAACTGGCATGGTCCCTGAGGGGAAAAAAAAGGAAAGCCAAAGCCAAACGTTCTTGAGCACAGAAGGTGAAACTAAAAACCCTGCACATTCTTGGGAAAATAAAGTCCTAAAGTAACCCAAATAATAATTTATTTGACTACAGGAAAGAAAAGGAAAAATATATGTGATTAATGCCTCTAGCATTGTCAGTGTGAAATTCATGGTTTGCTGACTACCTAAATTGCCTGGCACACTGCTAACCCTGATCTTAGTAGCTTTGTCTAGGCAAGCACTTGTCATTAAAGGGGCAATTAATCTACTATTCTAATTTCAAATGAGGTGGTGGCAGAAGGAAAAATGAGATGTGTCATTTAAGTGCTTTCACATTCTAAACCAAGCAAATGCCATGATTTCACAATAACATCAACAGAAAAACTTTTGGCAGACATTCATATTACAATAAAGGGTCTATCTTAAATGTTACATGCAGATTAGACTAGTAACCTGTAAAATATCAGACAGCCTACTCATTGTTTTAATCATTAAAATCGAGAAAATGGTGTGCAGACAGAAAATATTGTCAGTTTTGGGTGGGAACACTGTTTTCTTAATGGCAAATAGTCACTGGATGCAAAGCTTGCAGCAGTTAACTCCAGTCTTACCAGGGAAATCTTTATTCTTCATTTACTACTGATTTAGATGGGCTGAGAATACACTATATGCCAGAAATGAAAATTCTTGACAGTTTTTTTCCAATTTTATTAAATTTTTTTCACACTCTCAGGAATGAATAGTGTACAAATACAATCATCACTTAGCAAAGATGAGGAAATCTGGACTTTCATGTCTGGTCCTAAAGGCATTCAGCCTGAGTGGGGAAATTATATATGCTACATCAGTAATTTTTATTGGTTAAAACAAAAATCAGATATCAAAATATGACTCCTTTCAAAAAGTGTTCTTTTGTGCTGTAAGTACCACAAATTTTTAATGGATGGAAATGTGTGATAAAATTCAATACTATTACTAATAAGGGAAATAAAGGAAAAAAAGGAAATAAAAGACTTTTAGTAAAAGAAAGAAAATTCTAGTATTTCCGTAGTGATAAATTTACAAGTGATCTTTACTGACAGCAGCAAACTACACATTTAAAGCAACTGAGAAATGTATCACTGTGATATCTCAGTGTGGCACAATGATCCAGCTCCTCCTCGGGACCACTGTGAACAGCCATAGAGCAATGTCTGCTGAGAAACCACCTGAGATACACCTCAGCCCCCCCTTCATCTCCTCAGGTCTGTGACTTTTTCTTCCTGTTGCTCCCCAGTTTGTTCACAGAACTCAGCACAGTCACAGAGGCTACTTCAACAAACTTAGACTGCAATTTGGTTATTTTTACCTAATATGCCACCTAAAAATTTAGAAATTAAATTTAGGAAGCATACTTTCAATAAAACAACTCTGTTCTTTGCATTATCTGGAGATCCACATGGAAATGAGGAAAATCAATTTAAATTTTTAAATACATCCATGCAGTTTTTAAGATTGTGCCAAGACAGGAGGTGAGATGGCTTCATTTATCTGGACATAGGTAGGCAGGATTAGATGTTATCCATTCAAGGTTGTAAGTGCAGAGCTTTTTATTCTGCTTGGAGGAAATTCTGAATATCCTAGAACTACCTCATTCTGAGCTCTAAAAGCTACTTCAACAAACCACAAAGTCTTTGTTTTAGAGAGAAGACAAATCTTTTACCAAGAAACTTGTTGACACAGAGGTTATAACACCTGAGTCCTTACAAAAGACAAGCCACTGCCAAGGCCACTGTTCAGTTGTACTCTGGGTTATGGCTGGAGTTTGGTGGAGGTAATGCAGGCAGGATGTTTGTATGTGAGAGAAAGGCAGGAAGTCTCTGCATGGTGCTGTCATGCATTAACTAAAAGAACACAGAAAAATTGTCCACAAGCTGGAAAAAAAACATAGATATGGCAGAGAATTTTAAAAGGAGGCCAGAAGAGTGCTGTAGATTTGCCCTTAATTGTGATGGAAATTTGCCCAATAAATTGTGATGGAAAATTCAATGGGGATTATGCCCTTTACATTCTTTGCTCTTTTAAATTTTCTATCCTAGGAAAAAAGGTTCCTGCCCAAGATACCCTTAGGAATAATAATTATAAACACAAATATAGATTTAATTTCATATCTTAAAAGATGCCTAGCTAAAGCAAATCCTCCTTTTCAAATAGATTAACACATTGATTTCATACTCTGACTTAAAGGAAAGATAAACTAATCCTTCTGTAGGACATTATATTTGGCAAATCTTCACTTGATCTTTATTTTGTTTCCTGAACAAGATGAATTATGTGTGTGTAAATTAATCTCAGTTTTAGTTGTTGTTTATCTAAAACTAAGTATCTTCAACTTTTTTTTGTTTAGTAAATCATCAATTTTAATATCCAAGCAGCTGATGGCATCTGAAAAGAAGAACTGGGAGGAGTGATGTACAAATGCAGATGAAGAAACACTCAGGGACAGAAAGGCCTCATCACACTGGCAACCTTGTCATTGCTACTCTGTCTGAATCATAGGATCAGCAAAATTATTCTTTGAACAGTGTTAGTAAGTAGTTGGGATATAAAATTATCATGAAATATTGATAATTATGATTTTAATATTGAAACATAAGTAAATTTGTAAAAAAATTGAAATATTTTAAAGGAGGTGGATCTAGACCAGCAACATGCAGAAATGCATATATATATGTGTGTGTGTGTGTACATGCATATGCACATGTGTGTATATATAGACACAAATTCATATCCATGTATGTAGATATATACACATAGACACACATTATGTGGGGAATATGTATTCTATGTAAATATAAATTTCCTAATGGAAATCCTTTCCTGCCATTACAGAACAGAAAGTGATATTGCTTCAGCTGGATTTTGCCTAGTAAGAAAATAATATATTGCATGCATTTTCTTTTATGCTATTCCAGGCTTTCTTCATTACCACCTCTCCTTTCTCTGCCTGAGAGGAAAAAATAATGGATGTGAGGAAACCACAAATAACAAATGTAAAACCTGTATTTTCTTCTAGAAAATGGGCAAAAGTGACTGTAAATAAAAGAACAATGTATATACTTAGATATATAGCAGTACTTATTCTCACAATGTGATCTTCCTAAATTTATTATTTCTGCAAGAAAATATGACAGGAGGAAGCCAGCTAGAAATAGATAATAGACTATCTTCAAAGAGGATCCTTTTATTCCTCATAACAGTAGGTGATAAATGGTTCCAATGTCAGTGCTTACTATTTTCTTCTGTTTCTTTTCCTTCTTTTCCTTGCAGAATATCTCAAATTGGAGACTAATAGCCCCCCAAGATAAGATACCTTGACACAGCTTCTTTCCATCTCCAGTGCCTGAAGCCATCAAACACCCATCACCAATATGAAATGGGGAAGGATGTAGATATTTTGCTCCTTGTCAAGGGTTGTAATTTTATTTTTAGATTATTAAAGAAAAGATACTGTTATAATGATATTTTTCTCAGAAATACCTGTTTGGTTTGGACTCTTGCTTACAAGAATATTTCCTTGCTTGCTCTGAAGCTGCTCTACTGAACTTTAGAAAATGGGAACAGGCAAAGAGCCCATGTAGCTCTTGCCTGAAGATGAGGATCCACAGTGCTGCAGTAACTTATGTTTTACTTTCCGAGATGCCAAGTGAACTCTCATCCTGAATTTTCACTTGAGATCAGTAATTAACATGTCATTCTAGGGTTATCCTACCTTTTGGAGAATTTTTAACCATGAGCAAAACCTCTTTGCAGTGAACAGAAGGAAAGCATCTACTTGAAAGGCATGATTAAAGTTCACTCACTGTTCAAAGTCTGAGCTGTCTCTGATGATTCAGATAGATAGGGAAAATGTGCTGTTGAGAGTAAAACTGGGTTTCATTGCAGAACTCAACTGCTATGCATCTGCAGGCAAATGTATCTGCAGGTAAATGTGTTTGAATTTTTTCCTCCGTTCCCTGACTGTTAGATGGGCAGGTTTTGCTTGCTTTGTAGCATTTTTTTTCACAGACAAAATTTGTGACTTTGATGTTCGTGATGTCATATTCTGATGCTATGTTGTTTAGGGGCATGAACACACAGAGCCAAAGAATGTAGCAGATTTTTTTCCTAGTGATGCCTAAACATTTTTAGTTTCCTCATATATTTGTAGCTTTGTAGATTTTTAATATATCGTTGTATAATTTCTAGTACTTTTCCTGCCTTTCCTCACATTTTAGAATAACAAGATAACCTTTTCTAACACATTTTTGAAATTCTGTTTGATCTTATTCTTAAGAAAATAATTTCTAACAAGGGCATCCTGTTTTCCACCAGAACTGAAGAGATGTAACAAAAAACAGGGCAAGGGAGCCCCTGGACCAGCTTCAAGGGGTTGACCCAAGGATGGGTTACCAGGGCAACTGATCTCCTATTGGATGTACCAGCTAAATAAAATAATTAATTAACCTTATAAAAATTGTAGAAATCCATTATCATGTTTGCACATATAGCCACATTTGTGCACCTGAAATCTTTCATTAAAGAATTGCTTTTTATCTTACCACTCCTAATATTGTTTAGAAAGTTTTGTCTTTCGATTCTAGGCAACACTAGGATTAAATTTTAGTAACAAATTCCATTAGAAAATTAAACAGGTGAATATTGCTATGTAAGTGAGCAGGGGACAAGCAAAGAAAGAGCAAATGGTTATAGTTTGGTACTCTGGGAACTGCTGAGTGGTTGAAATTTTACTCAAAAGGAAAAGAATCAAGAAAAACTGTAGTGAATCTGAAATCATACATTCTTAGACTTCAGGCTTGTTTCGTAGAAATAGATGATTCATCAGAAATCTATTTCCGCTGCTCTAACTGTGAAGATACTGCTTTAGGCTGCATGTGGGACAGTTTTGGAGTGGTAGGTGGCACCCTATTGAAGAGCACATAAAAAAAATAAACACAGCTTTTCTTAAATCCAGAGCATTTTTTTTTGTCTTTCCTAGTTAACAGCACCTCCTCTAATCTCAGGAACTTTAAATTGAATAATAGATCACTTTAAATAGAAAAGGGTTGTTTTCCTGTAGCTGAGACTTCATTTGAAAAGGGAACTGTGCTAAATTCCTTGAAAATTAAGAGCTGGAATGCCAGAAAGGGTTAACAAAAGCATTCATCTACCAGTCACTGAATAATTAAATATTTTTAAAAAACCCAAAAGTTAGAAATGTCTGAGTCAAGGTGTGTTTCCCATATTGCCTGAGAGCAGTGTTTTTCCTTCTGTGGATGTCTCACCACCATGAAAATCTGTAATTTTGCGCTGCATGATATTGAACACAGGTGACTGCTGGCTTCTAACCCAGGACCAGCATGTGCTGTGATATGGCATCTGCTACTTTTGATCTCAGAATAAATGATTAGGTTTTTTCATAACAGGAACACTTGCTGTCTGAAGTTCTTTAGGGAGATAGTGTGAATTTCTGGTTTAATTATACCCTCTTAAGCAGATATGATATTTTGAATGGAAATAAAAGAATTATTTCCGCAAACTTGATCTTCTACTGGACATTGGCTTTCTTGATATCTGCTTTCAAGTGATTTCGTCTCCAGGAAAATTTTCATGGATTTCTCTCTTATGACAAAATTTACCCCTCTTACTCTCTGAACATATTTTAAAAAGCTCTCCCTGATTAGCTACAAGAAGTTTGTCAAAAGAGTCACAGAATGGTTTGGGTTGGAAGGGACTTTAAAGATCATCTACTTCCTACCACTTACATTAGACCAAGTTACTGAAGGCCCCACCCAGCCTGGCCTCAAACACTTCCAGGGACAGGGTATCCACAAATTCTCTGGGAAACCTGTTCAAGTGGCTCACCACTTGCCATGTAGCTGTTGATTCTGGTGATGATTTGAGTGAACTCTGGCCTATATGAAACACACTGTTGGAAATAAACCAACCCTATCTCTTATAAAAGTAGTCATCCCGCTTTAACTGCAACCATTTAGACCATCAGCAAAGACAAACACATTTGATTATTTGAGATGGCCTTCTCTGTAATTTTGATGCCATGTGGCAGCTAGACTAGTGAATCATAAGCTTCAAAGGGTCCAGTGTTGCAACCATGTCTAAAGTTCTGTACACACAGGTTGAAGGGTAATTCTATCAATGCTTTATACTATATGACTTTAAACAATGTTACAAACATGTAAGCCTGGCCTATTCTATTCTATAATTCACCTTTTTAAGTATTTGCAGTCTCATTTTTTAATGTAAAAAGCTCTAGTAAGTTCTACATATTCCACATTTTTTAAAATATATATTTCACAAGTTATAGAGATAATGGAGAGATTTTTTTGTTTATTTTTTTTCTATTACAAAGTATAATAATTTCCTAAGATTTTTTTTTGCTTCTTTTTCTGTTCAGCATCTTTACAAAGCTGCTTGATAACAAGATATTTAATGAAGCAGCAAGGAAATTTTGCTCCGGAGAAGCTTGAGCATTTTTTTAACCAGTGAATAGTAACAAAGACGTCTGTGACTGTCTTTTCTACTGGGAGTATCAGCTTCTGTGTTTACACTTGCTCCCAGGCAGTGCAGTTTGGTGATGTGTGCTGCTCAGAAACAGACACATTCTGTTGTTTTTATTGATAGAACTTGAACACTTTTTCACTTCCATATGGCCAAAACACATCACAGATTTCCAGATCCTGCTGTGTGCACTAGGTTGTAGACCTAGCTCTGATATTGTTTTCCTCATGTCTAAAGCAACTCAAGCACATTCTCCACATGAATCATGCTGTCCTCATTGCTTCACTGAGTTGGAGTGTGACACAGTATATATATCAAATGCAATTTAGATGGTGTGTTTTGATATGTCGTTGGCACTGGAGCTAAGAACAATAGAATTGCCATAACAGGACAGAAGCAATGGTCCATCCAGTCCAGCATCCTGCCTGAGGCAATGGCTGCACGCTTCAGAGGAAAGCATGAGGCCTTGGCATGCACACAGAATTTAACCATGGAAGGAAATTGCTTTTTGATTCTGTCTGTTGCTCAACTAACGCTACAAAGCATGAGCATTACTTGTCCTTGCAATTGTTATCCTAGTCAGTGGAACTGTGCATGACAGTCTAATTTATAAATGTCTGATTCTTTTTTGAAATGTGTCACGCAATGTTGTGAGGGTTACTGTGAACACGTATGCAGTGTTGCTGAAATGAAGATTAACTTTTGATTTATTTAGTTTTTAAATGATAAAATATATATCAGCAGGTGGTGCTGTTGCAGAGACCTGTGTTCCAGGCAACCCAACATATGGGCAATTAATACTTTAAAGGATGGTTTACTGTCAGGTGTAATCAGTCCCTTTGGTTTAATGAAGGCTATACCAGAAGAGCTGACTCCCCTTCTTAGTGATGGCTAATTTATAGATTTTTATTTCTTAGCTTCAGTGCTGTTTGTGTTCAGTTCCCATGAGTTAGCAAGTGTTACTAGCAAAAACGTGAAGTTATGGATGTCATGTGGCAATTATTTTCCTATCTCAAAGTGGGTGAATTGAAATTTGTGCTCAACAGACTAACTAGATTATCTCAATATTTTGCTACAACATAGCAAGGAACAATAGAACTCTAAACACAAAGGCTTATTCATCAACATGTGTTTTCCACCCCATTCCTGTTCTGGAGAAATTAAAAATCATATAATACCGTTATCATAGCGACACTAATCTTTAGGTTGTACCTATTTTCTTCTGCTTGTTCTGTTCTTCTGTGAGAGGCTGACTCCTCATCTTGCTGTGCCCTCTTCCCTCTACAGTCAGCACAAGGAAATGTCTTCTCCTTACTCCCCAGTTCAGTTAGTGATCAAAAGTCACCAGTGGACGGATTTGAAATGACCACTTGACTTGACTTGAAATGTCATTTCCTTCTGCTGATACCACCATGTAACAACTTTGTAGAGACGTGTGGGGCAGGTTGACACCTTCTGCAATCTCCTGAACTGCTGCTGAACAGCAGAGCACATTGTGAGAGTACCATGTCCTGGGCCTCACTTTTATGTCAAGAAGTACACTTGCTTGAATAACAATATGTTGCAATGGGATTAAAATCCAACTATTGGGCTACAACATAAATTATAAATCCAAAGTATTGACAATCAGTCCTCTTTCTATTTAAAAGAGTCATGGTGACCCTAAATTATTTTTCTGCATCAAGTAGAAAGATTGGAAAGAAAAAAGAAGTTATTTATTAACCAAAACCTATGCCAGCAGTTATATAGACACAGATTAAAAAGACGGAGATGTAAAAATTACTGTTAAAATAACAGCCTATCTGCCTTAATTCATTCAACCCACAACTGTGAAAGTAATTATTATCAAATTCCCTATGCATTTAGAATTCATAGTTTTCTAGATGATCTAGCATCTAGTAGCAACAATTTTTAAATGAATAGAAGAATCAGAGTAATTAAGCTGTATGAAAAACTAAGTTTATAGAATAGACACAAAATACTTGAATTTCAAAATCTGCTATAATGGATGCCAGATTGAGTTTATTCTTTTTTTTTTCTGTCACTGTCTGGATCAAACTGAATGTCTACCAAATCTTCACCAGTCACAAGCTCTCATCAAATGTTGATTTCATGTCATGTTTAACAGATAATTTATCACAACAGAACTGGTGGGGGGAGATAAATTATTTGTAGATCTGGTTTGGCCAAGTCTATGCTCGACATAACTTGCTAGATCTCAAGGGATCTTGTTACACTGGAGATGCTAGACAAAACCTGTTAGAGTTACTCGAACTGGACACCTCACAAGAAAAAGATGTTTGGACTATCTTAATAAAAAGTAACTCTTACTAAATTTTTGCTAAATCCTTTATATCCATAATAACTTTCATTTCATTTCTCCTTTCCCTCCACTCCTCCCCACAAACTATACAAAATAAGGTGTGTACTTCACTTGACCCTTTAAAAATACACCTACATCCCACAAAAATCATATTCAGTTTCACTTACAGCCATTTTTTAGACACAATAAAAACTTCATAGGAATATGAAGTTTGGGAGAAAATGAACTCTTTCTAATCCTTATTTTATGAACACTTTCCTTCCTCTAGTAAATACTGAAGATCTTAAATAATCACTTCAAATGTAGAGTCCCAATGCTGAATTTTGTAGAATATTTACATTGTAGACTGGATAGATGTATTATGACATTAGAATATTAGGAAAAAAACATTAGAAAAAGGCCCACATTTCATTTTATGCCATGATCATAAGTGAGGAGTAGTTGTTAAGAAAATTGTAGTCCATGTTTTTTTATTAATGCTCCTCATAAGATCTGGGAATTTTTGCTTATATATTATCAGGAAAGGCAGAAGTTTATGTGGGCATGTATGATGCTTTCAAAGAAAAAAGTATGACAATTTTTGATTAATTTTATTCTCATGAAGGGCTATCACTGATCTGAATTAGAGTTTAGTTTAAACTACAGTCTTCTGATATTTACAGAGATGCAGATAATAGACTGTTATTCCCCAGGGTATCACTCTGATTAAATTGTACATATATTACATTTTTATTAGCTTACCCAGTGTAAAATTAGTATTATGACAGAAATCTTTCTACATCTGAAGCTAGGTGGTCCCCTGGCTTCAGGCGATTTTGATAGTCCTATGCTTATGATGTAAAAATAATGTAACCATCAGAGGTTTATTAAAATTTTGCTATTGACCCCATCCCCTTAAACCATATGGAATATCTGTTTTCACAGGCAAGATTTCAGAGCTGGCATTTTTTATTGCTGCTTTGTGGTATCAAATTTGACTTGTGACATAACACGGAGGGTTTAATGTGATATTTATGGAAGTATCGAGCCTTCACATTACTGTTACAATGACCGAGTTCTGCTTTTAACAGCTTTCAGACAGTGAAATGTGGTTGTTTTAGGGCAATGTTGACAAAACGAGCTTCCAGTGAAGCTCATCTAATCTTTACAGAAGCTCTGAGGTTGCCAGCATTCAAGTGCCATAGCTACTTGGACATTGCACTTTCCCTCAGAGCAGAAATGCTGAAACTGACCCTCACCACTGACTTGCTCAACAAATAAGAAATTTTATTACCACAATTAATTTCAATATATGTTAGCAGTTATTGTCCACCTCCTTCATCTCCCTTCTTCCTCCTTTATCATTCAGAAGACAAAAATTCTGACCACTGTTAGGATTGAGGTAGCGTCTCACTAAATCACCTTCCTCATCATCTCCTTCTGTTTGGAAGAGTTTGAATTCACAACTAGTTTTCAAGAAGAAGAAGAAAAAAAAAGTATAAAGACTATGCTCCATGCAGCAATGGCATATAAGACTCACTTTTCAATTATCAAACTCTCTCCATGATATTCAGTGGCACTAATCTAGAATCAAAATAATATTTAGTGATTTCTTTATTTCAGTGTGGCTAGATTCTTCTATAAGATGTTTTAAAACATGGAAAGGAAAATTCTGGCTTCTATGAGTCAAGAAAAAAATACTTATTTTAATTTATCCTATTTGCTTTCACAATCATGTTTTGCTCCTGGATAACAGATTTATTTCATAAACAGACCCTACTGCACTACAAACCCTGCCCACCATGGTCTGGTAAATCTCTGAATTTATACTCTCATAAAAGAGCCTTTACTGGTTTAAGGAAAAAGATTCCAATATTAAAAT
Source organism: Monarcha castaneiventris obscurior (assembly GCA_026261815.1). Lineage (NCBI taxonomy): Eukaryota > Metazoa > Chordata > Aves > Passeriformes > Monarchidae > Monarcha > Monarcha castaneiventris. Next base: position 8,461,826 of record JAMPIT010000230.1, on the reverse strand, counting down.
AAATTATTTTGCCTATTTTCAAATGAAATGTTCTGCCATATTTGAAACAGAAGCATCTCACTGGTCCTCTTTGGTTTTGTCCTTTACTGGATTCACCCCACTTCCACATGCAGCCACATAGCTGATCTCACTCTTAATTTTGTGCATTATTGAAAATGGAAAGTTACTTTAATCTTCAAGTTTAAATCAAAATTATTTTTAGTATAAATTGTATGCATAGAATTCTTTGATCTTCCATGACATCTTTTCATGGAGCATTAACATAACAAAGCAGAATAAAAGCAGCTGGAAGAGAATGGTTCAGAATTTCTTTGCTGGAGAATTTGAAATGAGGCAGCTCTAGATCCCAAAGACATGAGAGTGTCATTTAGTTCTGCAGCTATTAAAATTACTTTTGATAAGAAGAGAAAAGAGAGGACCAGAGCATTAGTCTTTCCAAAGGTGTACAGCAGGCAGGTTCCATATTTTGTAATTCTGCAATCACATTTTATATTTGCCACCACCTTACTCTTGACTACTATAATGCATATAGTGATGAATTTTGTATTTCTAAGTGGTCTACAGCAGAAAAGTATCTCATGTTTGTGTTCTAAGTGCAGAAAGTTCCTCAGGAGTTCTGTTCAGTTGCATAGTTTAAAAATGCTAATACAATCCCCTCAGTTTAGCTGCCCTAGCGGCAGAGGTATGATGAATACAGAATCAATAAACAAGTTTGATTTGGTTTCAGACCTTTAGAACAATATTTAGAAGACCTTTAGGACAATGTTTTTGCCTCAAGTGTCAGGTTTTTTTTCATTCTTATTCATGGGGCATATATTGGGTAATTTTTATGAAAACTACATCCACAAGAAAAATGTGATTTTCCTGTCATTATGTATTGTATTGAACACGTTGTAAAATGCCTCTGTACTGCACAAGGTCTTAGTTTTATAATCAAGTGACCTTCAGGGGACCAATATACAAACAATGGATGTGTTGCAAGACAGGTGTTTAAGATAGCCAATGAATATTATCCTTGAGCAATGGTTATCATAGCAGAATGATAAACTGTATATTTTTATTGGCTTATTATGCATATAGAGCTATGATTACACTTTGGTGTAATCATAAGTCTTATAAATATGCTAAAATGAATATGCTATTTAAATGAATAAATACTTTTTTTGCAATTGCAAGCTAACCTATTACTAGATAGAGTTTATAAATACTCTGAGGAGTATGTGAGCTTGGATTTAAGAAGAAAGTCATGCTGAAGAGTTCAATAGAACATTGTTCTGTCCTAATTTCAGACACCTAGTCTTACCTGCCCATTTCACATTTTACTGATCCATTTTCTATAATGAGTCAACTTTAGGGTCATCTGAAGGTTAAACCTTACATCTCTAATATTATAATAAACTAAAATAGTTTGTAATACATTCTTCTCTCTCCTGTATCTCTGCACTGAAGCTTAACACACCGTGTTAAAGTGTAGGCTTTTCATGTCATCAATCAGAGGTAAGGTAAGTAAAGCTTCATTAAATGCTTCTGATGAATTTTGTATTTGTATATTCCAGAAATTCAGGAATATAACCGAGTCATTGCTGTACATCGAGGCAAGCTACTTTCAAAACACAGTTTTCTAGGCAGTAAGTGGAATGAAAATAACACAATTTCTTCACTTGAAATAGCAGAATATTCACAAGGGAAGGAGGAAAGGACTTTTCTGTGTCTCCAGCACAAGCAAGAACCTCTTTGTAAGCAGAATTTCCTATTCCTTTATAAAATACCTTGTGTGCATGCAGTTAGTTTAAACACCTTGGTATCTGATTGGAGAACATCTGAGGGGGACAGATGATGATAAGAAAGCAAGTAGGAATATTGCAGGCAGTTGGAAGGGAAACTGTGTAGTTTTGATGAACTCTGGCATTTCTGACAGTATAGAATTCTTGTGCCTGATGTCAGCCCTTCGCTTGCTGCCGTTCATAAACACTGCTGGGTGCAGAGTGCAGATAAGTTTACTTCTGTGCAGAGGGGAGAATATTAAATGAATGTAAAGAAAGCATGCTCCATGGAAGAGAGATTTCATGCTTTTTCCAATTAAGCTACTCAGTAAAACTGATGTAGAAATGGCCAAATGTAACATTTTAAGAATTGATTTCCAAGCTGTATAAAATAGGATCTCTGCTAGCTTGGACTTACAGGAGTTTCATCATCCTAGGACTCTGGGTTCCACACAACATATCCTGCTGTGCTAATGGAAACTGAAATCAACAGCATTTTAATTTAATGTGACAGATTGCCACTTATGATGGCTAAGGAATGGACAAACTGCCATTTGTGATGCTTCTGTGAGGGGATGGCAACCTCTGGTCTAAGTACAGAATGGACAGGTGAAGGCAATTGCTGTCATTGCCCATCACAGGGAAATCCAAGAACGACCATAAGTTTGAACATCTACAGTCAATAAAAAAAAATATACTTGACCTAGGCTACAGTGAACTTTCTTAGAATTTTGTTGAACTTCACATTTTATGGAAAAGGAAAGCATGCATCCCATGATGCATCCTGTATTTTTTTTTTTCTTTCATAGGCCCTTAACTTAAGGTTTCAACCATGTGAGATTTCATATCAAGACTCTTTGTAAGAAAATACAAAAGAGATCAAAAAGTGTTACTTGCAGAGAGAGTTCTGCTCCTACAAAGTGCAGTTTAAAGTTCAAATCATCTTTTCTGCAGCTTTCAGGACTCAAGCAGAAAGAAAAGCAGTGTCAGGTGGTTTAAATCTGCAATTAGCTGAGGCAACTGCATGTTTGAAAAGAGAAAGACCCACCATAAGCATGATTTAAATAAGCAGAAATGCCCATGTTTCCCTCTAATAAAATTTGTCTGCCTGATCCATAATATATTTTTATCTTTCCTCTGCATAATAGGGAACAGTGTTTCAGAGATTAACAAACTGAATCACTGCAGACGAAGAGTAAATATTTATTTGTACTTAACATTTATACAACACTTCTCATCCACAATGCAAAAATATTTTGTTAGATAAGCATTACTACTCTGATGCTGTGAAATAAAACAAAGTACTGATTTGTTCACAATAATAATCATAAATAATGGAGCTCAGGTCATCTGATTTCCCATCCAATCTATACACATTGAAGGCTTCAGCTATTTCTATATGCTATTAATATATTTTATTGCATCCGGAAATTCACCAGAGGTTTGTGTCCCAGCTCTCTGGCTTTAGTAGAAACACATATAAAGGCACTCTCCAATGAGCGCTAACTGATCAAAAGCAAATACTTAGCTTCTGTAGTAGTTCTTAGTTTTGATTACGCTTACAGCAATAAGTCTAATATAATTTTTGTGAAACATAGTACCATTTACCAAGTTCAGAGGGAAGAAATTAAATTAAATTTATGTGAATGCACTGGTGCACAATGAAATCACATGTATAGAAACACATCAGGAAATATATTTTACCAGAGATTCCTGTGTAAAAACCAACTTGATTGTGTCAGCTTGAATCACATTCCAAAATAGGCAGTTTCCTCTATTTTTGATCAAATAGGAACAATATTGTTTAAGCTTGTAAAACATTTTAGAATAAATTCCGGTTTGTAAAAAAGGCAGAGATGCAAAAATTATGAGGTCAGAAAACATGCCTAATATCAGAGGAAATATCTGTAAGGGTCTCATCCTGACTTTAAACGATCTAACTGAAAACATTTTAAAACTGAAATTGCCACATTCATATTTGCAAATACTGCTGAAAGGTGCAAGTTAAGTCATTCCACAATGAACAAGTTAAAAGTCATGCTAATGTCAATGTTATACATAGCTATAAAATTTGTAAATGGATAAGCATAAAGTGATCAATATTTGATATGCTGACAAAAAATTTCAGAGGAGATTTTCAAAGGTGAAAATAGCTCATTAAAGGGAATTGGGTCACTGATTCATGGTCTTGGTAATAGTGATAAACATCTAGGTTCCATTGTTCTTAAGTACCGGAAAACATATGATATATTCTGTATTTTGTGTAATTTTTCTTTTGTTTTTGCTTCTGATAAAAAGTGATTACTTATTTAATTTCAGCCTTCCTTGAATTAACTCCTGATAGCCAAACCACAAGAGGCACTGACTATTCAAAATAAAGCAAAAATGTAGCAAAACAACATATTCAAAAGCAGCAAATCACCAGGAGGGTCATTTAATCAGACTCAAGGGTTAAATTCCATTTTGATGCCACTGGATACGTTGTCCCCAGACTTGTGATGCTACCATTTCCTTTTCTAAAGAACAGACATTTTATAATGTGTCACCAATTAAATAAACAGCAAACAAATTCTTTTACTGCACATGAAATAATTAATATCTGGAATAAAGAAAACAAAATACCCACAAATAAAAAAAATGGAAAAAGGAAGCATGAGAATAAAAACTGCATTACACAAATTAATAATGCATAAATTGCATTTTAAATGGAGCATATATTTAAACTCTTAAGGAGACATAGTTTTCCTGGAAATCTGTAATATCCTTCTGAGAAATAAGTGATCAAAAGCTGAAATATGGCACCCTTATGCCCAAACAGGAAGGTTTACCAAAAGCCAACCACCCCTTCCATTTGTCTTTCCAGCCTGCCTGCATTTTGGCTTTTGATGCAGGCAAAAGCCTCACAATTCTCTCTGCTATCCCCTTTTTGTTTGCTTCCTCACCCGTTTCTTTATGGTATGTCACAATGTTAAGCTATAAGAGACTCTAAAAGTACAGTCACTTCTTATCTCACTGCGAAACCTAAATGTAAAGTCTGTTAAAAAGAAACAAGGTGGGGGAAAAAGTGTTGCTTAGGACTCTGTTTTGTTCAGGGCTTAGAAGACTTTCTTCCTATAGCAAAGGCAAAACACAAAACACAGAAAAGATTAATGCTTACAATGTCTCCAAAATAACCCTGTGTTTTGAGATGTTGTTAAGAATGTGGCAGGTCTCATGTCCTGTGAATATTTCTCATAACCGAGCTGGTCTTTTTTGACAGTATTTGTCCAAACTGGCATAAATTTGAAGCCCTATTATAGCAAGCCTTGTGCTGCTCAGAGCAAAGTTCATGCAGGTCCCTTGCGGTGTGCTCAGAACAATAACCAGCCTTATCAGGTGCTCCTAAACATGGACCTGTGTGCTGAGAAAAACAAAACAATATTAACTAATATTGTGGGGAGGGGAGGGGAGGGGAGGGGAGGGAGGGAGGGAGGGGAGGGAGGGGAGGGGAGGGAGGGGAGGGGAGGGGAGGGGAGGGGAGGGGAGGGGATGTTGTAAACCAAGTCATAACTCCTTTGTCAAGGCCAGGATGGAATTTTCTGTGTTTGTTCCTGATACCAGAGTACCACAGAGATGAACCCTATTCATTGTGTATTCCCGAAAACACATGTAAGATATTAGGGCAATTGAGACAGGTGTCAAACACAATTTCTTACCAAACACTTGTTGATACCAGACAAATACCAAAGAATAGTCTAAAGTTCTTCTTGCCCTCTAATGTCTGTATGCCAACATCTAAAAAATATTCTGAGTAAACATTTAAGTAATTCTGGATATGAAAAATGAGATCATCTGCAATTTTACTGGAATTTGTCTATCCTACACATTACGGTCATTTAGCAAAATCTTTTTAAATGAGATCATACATTGTCAAGAAGGCAATAAATATCAGTTATTTGTACTTGTGCTCTTGTAAAGTGATTTACTTATCTATCATTTACTTCTGATATTATTGGTCACAGCAGCTAGGAATGAATAATTTACTCCTAGATTATGACCTCTTAATTTTTTTCAGTCATACCCTGATATAAATGGTGGAATACATAGGGCTTTGCAGAGAAATTATGTTTTTGACACAGAAGTTTTGTTAACAAAATTACCAAAAGATTGTTTGACTGCAAAACAAAAATCAAAATCAAAATCTGTTCCATTAGTTGAGATCATGACCCAAACATTTTAACTTACATGTGGTCAGTTGTGCCCATGGAGGCTTTAAAAGCCTTCTCTTGTTAATTTTTTTTAATCTGTCTGAGCACGGGGGGATCATGTGTATTGTCTTAGACATCCCACAGATTCTGTGTACTTGTAAATGCAGAGTTTGAAAGTAATGCCTGCCCATCACTTATCAAAACCACTAGCCCTGTATGACAAGCCCATAAATATATTTGTTTGAAGATAGATATACCCTTATGGTTCCTAAAGCACATCAGTATAAACTACCTCTAACATTTTAAACCCACGTTCACAGAAAAAAGAGTGCCGAAAAGTGTAAAAACATAGTGGAATCAAAATGCCACAGAGAATCCATGAAGCTTCCATTGATACCTCTGCCTGTTATTGCTTTGACTTAGTTAATGGTAATAAATTGTTTCGAATGTTTTTTCTGAGTTTTGCAATAGACTTCCATATAAGGAAGAATAAATATGCCTAAAAGCTCCTAAGAGAGCCCTTTAGGAAGGACAAGCCATTGATCCTGTTATGTTTTCATTATTTTGACATTGATCAGAAAAACAAGTGCTCTCACATTTAGATGCAAACCAGTGCATAATTCCCACAGAGGTAGGTATTGTTCTAGACAGCAAGGCAGAATATATAAAGATGGTACTTGTAAAAGTGTAAAAACTTTTGAATTGAAGATTCTAGATTGCTTTTTTTCTTACTTTAATAAAATTATCCTAATAAAATAATTATGCACATTCTTTAGTCATTCTTATTTCTTCAAGAGATACTGCAAAGTTCTTGAAGATTACTTGAAAGAATGGAAAGAAAAGTTTTGTGAAACTAGAAAGGAGAATTATTAACTATTTTCATGACTTCGAGCTAAAATTAAAATTAATTTTATAGCAAGCCTTTCAATCTTCAGAAATATTTCTATCTTTTAGCAGCAGTATGTGACACTTTAGAGATGCACCCAATGTCCTGTAGAAGATTAGGGTTTGATATACAGAAGAGGTGTGGCGTTAAAGTCCTCTTGATATCTGGATCTCACTGTTCAGTGAATTCATGCATGACATGCTTGTTCTCAGGTGTGCTTATTGCATCATGAGTCCTGGTGAAAGCAAAAAGGACTAAATCCTTCCTTTCTATTGAGCAAATGAAGTGGAAGGAAGAAGAGCTGTCATCTTAATTTTCTAAATGCAGAGGCAAGTTGTCCATAAATGACCTGTCGTGTTAAAGGAAATGACAAGTTCCGACTTTGGTGGGTGGCAATTAAGACATCTAATACTAAATAATATTCTAAATGGGCAAAATCAATGTTAATCAATTGCATTTCCTTTCACATGATCTTATTAAACCACCAATTTATCAAATAATTTAATTTTCAATTTAGTAAAAATGATTTGTGTCACTAGCTCACAAAGTCATTGATATTAAGAAGAGACTTGTGCAATACCTTTTATTAGTAAAGTACTGATTTGAAACCAGCTTGAAATTTCACAACATGTTTTGGAGTGTTGTGAATAATACTTAATTTTTAACTTGATGGAATAATGATTTTTTTCATCTAAATAGGATCTCCAGTGTAGAAAAATGATGCAGATTACATTCACTGTTGTACTCATTGCAACACAAATTGAAATGCTTGTAAAATGGGATGTAAATTACAAAATTGAAAATATCTTCTAACCAATCAGGGCATGTTGATAGAGATAAATCCAAAATTAGTAAACATGGAAGAGAGAAGAATGCTACACTCAGAACACTGAAGAAGCCTTTACCAGTTCTAAAAGCTTCAAAAGGAAATATTCTAAGACAGTGAGATAGAAGAAAAGCGAGGTTGACTTTGTAGCTGCATAAGCTCTCCATTTCACATTCCTCATTTAAACTTCTTCCTGCTTTTAGAACAGGTCAAGTTCTGTTCTTTTTGATCTGACAAATACATGAGCACCTGAAGTAGTGGTGACTACAAGCTTCATTTATCATCACGATAGTTTGCATTTACTGTTATAAAGACATTTTAAAAATTAAGATAATTTTTTTCAATTTCCATTTATTTTTCCCTTTATCTTTTATTCATAAATTCCTATCAAACTTGCAGAAAGAAGTCTTAAAGTCCACCATAGATTAATTGGCTGAAAAAGAAGATCAGAGATATAGATGCATTACTGGTAAAATCTGATGAGTAGACACAACTGCATTTTCTGTTTCTAGAGGAACAAAATTTATTTCATATTCTTCTACTCAAAACGTTTTACTTCCTTTCTTCCAGGCTATGTAGACTTGTCCCAAGGAAGCAGCCATGGGTGGAGGTACTGAAGCATTTGTTGGTTGGGCATATTCTTTTTTCTTTCTGAAACTCAGACACTTCAGTTTGTCTTTGTCTCTGTTCCTTCCAACAACAAAAAATGCTGATCCTGTCCCTTGCAATCACTTGTATTAATGAATGACCTTCTTTCCATCAGAAACATCTCCCTTCTTATAAAGCACACAGCTGTGAAAGCAAAGCACTGACATTTAAAACATGTTAATGTACAGTGGAGCAAAGCGTGGTTTTATCCTAAACCACTAATGTTCAATTTCAATCTGGTTAGAGTATTGAATGTGATTAAAACTGATTATAAATGAGAAGCTTCTATTTCATTCCATCCACCTAATGTTTTAGCCTCTACTACACAGGATTTGTACTTTTCAACAATTCCTCATTTTAAATCACCTTGCACATGCTTGTTTGTGCAAAGAAGAAAAAGAATGACAAGTCTCCATTTGGCAAAGGGACTTTATGTTCAGAGATGTCACATGCTCATTTTACATATAGCCCACATATAAATTTGTGACTTAATCTTCTTCCTGTATTTACCCTATATCATAGGAGAAAATAAAACCCAAGGGTAAAAAGGATCAAACTGCCAGCTATTTTTAGCAGTCTGTAAATGGTTTAGAATGAGGTTGGCCTTTCTGTGCTCAGGGCCATAAAAAAGAAGGTGGCACATCTGGTTGTGGCTCACTTGTTCCAAGGGCAGCCCTATGCAGAACACGAGCTGACTACACCTTAGTGGACTATCAGAAAAACAGAACAGAAGTCTGGTTTTACTTCCCCTGTCCTTTGTTTTCTTTCATGGAATAAAATGGTAATGCACTGAATCCCTCAGCTGCAGATCATCAGAGACTTCTTAACTTCAATAAAGGAATTCTCAAGTCACTAAGACTCTTCATTTTCTCTTTAGTGAATAGAAGGTACAACCAATTTTGGGCCCCATGAAATACATAATCTCCTAAAATAAAGTAGCTCAAAAACCAGAATCTCAATCTCTTTTGTTGGAGAAAGCATCATATTTCCTTTGGGTTTTCTGCCATATCCACTTTCAATAGTTGATCCTCTGACTTTATCCTTCATGTCACGGCAGTCACAGACTCTTAGATTTCTGCTATATGTTTTCAGCATTCCCAAAGCAAATCTCAGGCTGTGACTCAGAATAAATTTTACTAAAGGTAACAGAATTTGTATACTGGTATTCAATGTTCAGGGGTTTTTTTTTAGAATTTTATTTATTGACCAGAATCCAGATCCTTCTGAAGATTCAGGTGCATCTTTGTTACAGTTTTGAAGCTGGTAAATCTTTCCCTAGTATCATTTTTGAAGTTCAAAGGGCAAATAATCAGCAAATGAAAGGAATTGTATGGAGGTTTAGATATGAAAATTAATGTCTGCATATGTTCACTAGTACTATTTTAATATGTATAAAAATGTATGCATAAAAAATATTATGTGTTTATGAACACAACAGGTAAATCAGACATTAGTTGGCAGGTGCCTGGTGTACCTGGAGGACACAGTTAAAAATATCTCCAATAATTGCTTCAGACCCCCATAAGGGGCATATTCTTTGTCTGTGTTGCCCCTGAGAGAGATTCATGTGTTCATACCTGCCGGAAGCCACTGTCATCATCCATGGCTCAGTACTTCCCAGGTATAATAAATATGTGTTCATTTTCCAGTCCCCAAGAAGCAGGTGCATCTCAAACAGATATGTGGTACATCTGTTTGGAGGCAGATGAATCAATAAGACAGTGCCTCTTGGGCAGGTAACTATTCTGACCTGCTTGAAAAGGAGGTCACTGTCAAGGGTGCCTCCAAGGCATAGTCTGTTCAGCCAGCATGCACTGCAGCTTCTGAAGCTGGTGGCATGGCAGGTTTGTTTCAAAATGAGCTACTAGGCATGTAACTGGACTCAGGACTGCAGGGTGGAAACTCGTTCAGGCAACCAGTCAAGTCAGACTCTCTTAAAGGTCACAAAGGCCCTGTAATAACAAAGACCTCATTGCCAAACTGTATAATTCCTTTCCATTTTGCCCTCTTATTTATTTTGTCTGCTTTAGCCTTTCTTCTTGCTGCTTCACAATCTTTTCCCGACAGTGAATCACGGCCTGAGCTTAGATAACCTCAGGTAGATCCCCAGTGAGGAAGCTACAGTTTTTTATAGTCTAAACCTACTCTTTCTTCAGTGCCCAGTGCAGAACACATCCCAGCCCCAGTGCCACTGGGACAACCTCTTGCTGAATGCTCAGTGCTGGGGATCTCTGCCTCTTGGATCTATGGCAGAGAAAAAGAGCACACCAGAACTCAGGGCATTTCCCTCTCTCCTCCACACAATTAATTGGTATGTCTGGGGACAGTGGGCTGGCACAGGGTTATATAAATTGGTCCTGTGGCTGAAGAGCTCTCTTATGTCTGACTTGAAGCCTGTGTTTTCTCAATGAATTGCCATAAGGAGAAAAAAAGGATTCGCACAGGAGCAGCTTTACAATTTACTCTTGACAACAACAAGGCAAAGCACAAGATATGACATGGTGTTCATTTGTGGGGGGCAAACTGACATTTTACATTACGGAATCAGCAATAACATCAAATCAAATTTACTATTCCGGTGAAAGAGTTACCATGTCTGCACCTAGTGAAATGCAAAACAGTGACCCATGCACCCACATTCAAAATTTAGACTAATCTAAAACTCTATGCTTTGTTTCTGCATGATGTATGTAATCTGGTGCCTTTTACTCACTCCTGGTTAAAAAGCAGGAGTGACTATCTCTCTGCAGCTGATTTCTCATGGTTTATAGACCAGACCAATGGAAGACTTCATGTATCCTAACTGTATCCTGAGTCCACTGAGAAAAATTACAATATGTTTTCATTATTTATATATATATGTGTATATATATAAAAATTTCTGAAGAAAAACCCCTTAAAATTTCATGCAGCAAAAATGTTTTCCAAATGAAAGTTGGTAAATGTTCCTTATGACAAAAATGTTCTTAAAGTAGAAATTGTCAAAGAAAAAGATCAGGTTCACATAATTACAAAGAAAAGCAAATTATAGAGTTACTGAGTTTCTGTTAGAATTCAGAGAACCATAGAATGACTTCCAAACTGTTTTTCAGTTATAATTAAATGTATTTACATTTAAAGAGAAAGATGAAAAGAGATATTTCAGAATTATTTGCATTAAAGATTTAAAATGCTTCAATCTGAACTTTCGGGTTGAATGACTCACTCATGAAAATTAAAGAAAAAATAGAATGGCAACATTTGGATGGTGATCAAGGACCAAAAACCGATCATGTTTGATTTTCCCAGATTTCTTCCATGAGTTGCCATAGCTGCCATTCAATGGAGGAAGTTACTTGAGAGGCAGGTGAGTAGCGTGTTGCTCTATTTGCCCTTCACGTATTGCTGAATTTGCTCTCCAGATTCAGGCCACTTTCAAGTTCTGGGCTCTGCTCCCAGTGTGGTGCCAGCTCACCTACCTGACAGGCCAAAGCTGGTTTTCTTAGATAGTTTCTACATGACAGGTTTACTTGGACAAACTGATGCTTCACAAGTAAAGCACTGTTTGTTGCAAGATGGTGGAACACAGAGTAGACTTACCCCTGCAGAGATGTAGGTGCCAAAGCAAGTCCATCTGCTGTGCCATCGTTGTTGGCTGTTCACTGTTTTCTCTGATGCTTTCAGTCACTTTCCCTCTAAATATTGCCCTGAATACAAATTCATTTTTCACTTCTAATGGGTTATAAATTTTCAGAGACAAGCGACTCTAAATTCTTATGACAAACTGACTTGAAAATGTTGGGATACCATTGTCTGACTGGAAATTATTAGCGTTACTTTCTTGTCATTTATAGTTTTATCATGGTTTTTTTATTGTATAACCCAGGCATTTGGTTTTAAAAGTTTAGTCTTTCTGTACAGAAGCAGCCACCTCTGCATCTGTTTTCATCTGTACCTGCCCCCAGAGGCTAGCAAACAGAAGGAATGTATTGTACAGTCACTAGGAAAGACTTCCAACCAGCTATTTCCTAACACAAAAATTTCCTTAAATAAACCTCTGATACAATTTTAATTCAGCAAACTTATGATTTTATTCATATATACTGCCATATATACCATGCCATGTGTCAGAAGCAGTTTGGAACTTCAAGAGCAGACAGTTACGTGTGACACTTTTTGACCTCAGCCGCAAAAACTTTGTATATAATTCTCCTACATGCTTGTATTCTGCATGACAGAATTAATGAATACAAGAATAATAGGCCTCCAAGGTGATTTACATGCACTGATTAAATGTCAGCATTGAAATGCAGTAGGTTCTATTGCTACAGATGCTGTGAACAAAGACAGGAGATTGTAACCATTGGTTAAACAAATTGCTTATCAATTCTTTTTAGCATATAATTACATTTTCTTGTTTTACCAAAAGGAAACTCAAATAATAAAACATTTTGAAAGTTGTGCATAAAGTTATTTAGGTTTGAACTTGCAAGACATATTGTTAATTCTCTCACTGTCAGCTAATGTGTACAGTTCGGTAAAGCTGGGCACAATACTAACTTTTGCAACATAAGAGAGAATTTAAGATATTCATGGGATAGTAAGCGATTGATATCAGAGGAAATAAAATTAAAACCTTGGCTCAGTATAACTTAATAGACAGACTGTAAAAATGATTATGGCATAAAGAGAGATTTTTCAATTACATCGCTGTGAAAAAAAGTTAATTTTCTGTCATTATTAATATACATTAAATATCCATCCTAACCATAACAGCAACACAGTTAATATTAAAATCACTCAGGAGATTTCATAACTCATGAGTGAAAAAATTCCTTTCTTAACAAATAAAAAAAATCCAAAACCACAAACAAACAAACAAAAAAACCAAACAAAAAAACCCCAACCAAACAAACAAAAACAAAAACCAAAACAAAAAAAGACCGCCACAAAAAAAAACCCCAGTGACTCAAAATGTCAAAACTACTTCACTATGGTGCTGCTTCCAAATTTCAGTCCAACCCATCCAAGTGCATCAAATGTTGTATTATCCACACATGGCAAGTTAAGTACAGGTTAAATAGCTCTGCACTATAATGGTCAGACTAGCCTGCTTGATCAGTGCTAGCAATCAAGTTATGGGACACTGGTGTTTATCTGAATCATTCATGCAAATTCAAACTGATGATTGATTCAAATACATTTGAGAGGATAAAGCTTTAGAATATTAATAGATATACATATAAATACACTATTCATGTTTTTCCGTAATTGGTACAATTTAGCATGTACTGACTCAGCAAGGTATTTTTTTCCATCTATTCATTCTGACTAAATCAGACATTGAGGAACTTTAATGGATTCTTCCTGTTGTTACAATTACCTTATTTTGATCAAAGTCAAAATGACAGTATGTCACATCAGAAGTAGTAATAACACAGAATACTGAATAGCTAAGACATACAAGGAACTGATCTAGACAAGTAATGAGTATAGAAGCCTAATACCAGAGATCTCTGAACCAGCAGAGAAAAAGGTGTTAAAAATCTAAGTTTTCTTATTGCAAGAAAAGTAGCATATTTGCTCTGGGAAAAAAAAAAATCAACTGGGATTTAAGACAGAGATAGCAGATGTGCCTGTTTCAAAAAGGGAATGTACACAGCATCATTAAAAAAAGTAAGAATTTTTATGTTGGTAAAAATTTGCTCTCCAACCTAATACACAATTATTAAAGATCTCCAGCAAGTTATTATGTGACTGAATGTATGTAGAACTGCAAATCATAACAGTATGACAATACTTGTGTGTGGAGGATGAAATGTATTCTCATGTATCAGTATTACACGACTTATTCCTGACTCACTTCAGAAATCATTCTGTCCCATGTTCTCTTTCAGATCCTGACATTTCTGAATGATTTTTATGTTGTTTGCTGCAGTGATGAATGACAATGAGAACGACTGTATGGGTTTGGCACGGCCTGGTTTTAGGTAGCAGGGTGGCCACTGAGATGGCTCCTGTGAGGATGCTGCTGGAAACTTCCACCATATCCAGAAGAGCCAATCTCTGATGGCTCTGAAGATGGACATGCTGCTAGCCAAAACTGGGCCAATAAGAGAGGTTGGTAATGCCTCTGTGATGACATATTTAAGAAGAAAATCAAAACAAAGTCACAAGATTTTAGATTCTAGTCAGAGAAGAGGAGGAGGTGAGAACATGGGAAGGAAAACAACATGGCGACACCAAGGTCAGTGGAGAAGGAGGGGCAGGAGGTGCTCCAGGTGCCAGGGCCAAGATTCCTCTGCAGGCCGTGGTGCAGACCATGGTGAAGCAGCTGTGCCCCTGCAACCAATGGGTCCATGTGGGATGCAGAGATCCACCCACAGCCCGTGGGGATCCACGGGGGATGCAGAGATCCACCCACAGCCCGTGGGGAGGTGCCCGTGCTGGAGCGGGCGGGTGCCTGGAGGAGGCTGTGATCCAGTGGAAGACTCAGTGGAGAGAGAGGGCCCTGTTCCAGGCTGGAGCAGCCTGTCCTTGGAGGGCTGCACCCTGTGGAAAGAGAGACCCACGTTGCAGCAGTTTTGGGAGGGCTGTGTGCCCGTGGCAAGGCCTCACGCTGCAGCACACGCTGTGGTGTGGCTGCTGCTTCTGAGAGGGGACCCACGCTGGGAAGTTCAGGAGAGCTGTCTCCTGTGGGAGGGACCCCACGGCCTCACAGGGGAAGACTCCTGTCCCAGAGCAGCAGAAGGAAATCTCGGTGATGGACTGACCAAACCCCCATGTGTCCCTGCACTGTCGGTGGGAAGGATGGAGGGGCTGGTGGGGGGGAATGTGTTTTAAGGTTTTATTTTACTTGTCATTATCCTCCTCTGATTCCTTTAGTAATAAATTCACTTTGCAACTTAAGTTTCACCCTTGAGGTGTTTCTCCTGGTCCTTATCTCACTCATGAAGCATTCGTTAAATTTTTTTTCCTTTTCCCTCCTCTGCCCAGTTGTGGCAGGGTAGGGGGAGTGAGCAGCTCTCGTGGGTGCCTGGCATTGGGCCAGTGTCAAACCATGACAACAACGGACTGGGTAGTCAGATCTCCTCTAATATTTGGTCATTATCTCCTTCACGATCATGAAGGGGACATGATCCCCAATTATGAGAGCATTACCAAACCAGCCATTTATTTTTAGTGTCATCAGAATTATTGGGTGGGGTGAGAGGGTGATGGGAAAAAGACAGATGGCTTATAAAGACATCAAATAGTTAATTTCCAGTTGTTCAGAAAAGAAAGAGGCTCCCTGAGGCTTATACTGCAACTTGGTATTTATTGAACTTTAAGCTACAACCAACAGGCTGGTTAATAACAATTCATGCAGCTGTCAATCTTTTTGACCAGTGTCATCAATATTTCATGCTGCCAAATAACAACAATTAAGAACCAGGGCTGGAAGAAGCACTTAGGGCAAAAGTGTTTCTTACACTATAATGAAATCGACGGTGTAGGACAGACATTTCCTATGGGCATTTAGAGAAAGGCTTTTCTGTGTTATTCTTTTCAAAACAGTGAGAATCAGTGTTTTTTATTACACACTCAAAGTAATCATTCACTGGAAAAATTTCCTAATGTTAACTCATAAAACTCAAAGCAGTATTTTTTTTTAATTTGCATTAGTTAAGTAAACGAGATTTTTTAACCTGAAAGTAATGTCTATATTTTTATAAACAGAACATGTTTTTGCAACCAATTCCATAAAGTCCTTTTTAAAAACTTAACTTCAATGTTCATTTTTCATATTAAACATATCCTACCAACAGTTCTGCTTCCAATAGTAAACATAATTATAGAAAAATGCCATCACTCAAATACTCCCCCTTGCTCCTTCTCCCCCCAGCTGTTATTGCTGAGCATCACATGGTGCAGGATATCCCTGTGGTCAGGTGGGGTCAGCTGCCCTGGCTGTGTCCCCTCCCAGCCTCTTGTGCATCCCCAACATCCTTGCAGACACAGTGGGATGAGAAGCAGAAAAGGCCTTGATGCTGTGTCAGAACTACTCAGCAATAGCTAAAACATCAATGTGCTTTGGCCACAATAGCTAAAACACTGTTTTGGCCACAAATCCAAAGCACAGCACCCTACAGGCTGCTACAAAGAAAATTAACTCCATCCCAGCCCAAACCAGAAAACACAGAGATGTTTCCTGGTTATGAAAGTGTGGGTTCTGACTGTCAAAAAAGCTTCTCTCCCATCTTTCAAATTTGAACTATGAAAAAAAAGGGGTTATCTGTGTTACTGTATGTGGACAGCACAACACTTCAAATATTGTGTTAAGTTTCCAGTTAATAAATGCTTTCTAGCTGATTTTATCTCTGAGGAAAGTAAAACAACCAAAAAAAAGGTATTAAGATCCCTAGGGTGTTCCTTGATAACGAATCCCTGTGTTCATGCTGAAATGACAATCCAATGTGGCTGAAGACAAGTGTGTTCCAAATTTATATCACTGCATGTTGCATCTTTTATTGAACAAACAAATGGAGAAAGATCATGAACACATGGTAGGCTAGCATATAGTTTAGACTGCAAAGCCAAGCATTTTCATTAAAAACACTATGAATATTTTGATGAGTGTGCTATTTGGACTTCCTTTTTGTCTACAGAAGATATCAACCTTTCAGGATTATTTTTGGACTATTTTGCATCAAGAAAACTCACATTGCATGGCACATTAAACTGAAATATTGGTGCACTGACTCAGCAAAATACATTATTTGCTCTCTGGATCTGAAGACTAAAACCTAAAACTAAAAACTAAGACTAAAATACCAACCAGCACTGTGTAGAACATGTTTCATACTAAGTATTCTGTTACAGGTTGTGGGGCAGAAGAGGGTTTCTCTGTATGTGCAGAAGTTCTCAGAAGATTAAAGGTAATTTGTCTGCCCACAGAGATCTGCAATTAAGTAGAAATCATATTGTGGAGGAGCCAGAGCTAGAGGGAAGGAACCCCAACAAAACAGTTTTCTGATACAGTAGAATAGAACAAAATCTGCGCCTTCAGAGGATATATTACAAATATATTTTCTTAGTATACTTTAGGTTTGAAAGGGTTTGAAAAAACATTAGGTTTGAAACACCATTATTAAGAAATGTGCAGGGTCTTAACAATATGTATATTTGCAAACAGAAAACCTGCAAAAGTAAAACCACCAATTTAAAATTATAAAATGGAAGTGAGAGTTTTAATCTTCTGGTGTTTTATAAAAGCAATCTGGAAAAGATTATTTTGTTGTTGCACGTAAAGTAGAGGCTGGTTTATTTTTGCTTGGTTTGGTTTAAATTTATAAATGATGCCAAAAGAAAAGTCATCTATAGAATCTAAGATGACAATTTCTGGAGCAATAAGACAAACCAAAAACATTAAGAATTCCCTCAATCTGGGCAATAAAATCTAGGATATTTTTGATGAATTTAGTTTTTTAATCCCTTTACATTTTATCTTATTCTCTCATACTTTTTTTCTTATCAATGTGCAATCCTGGTCTCCTTGAAAAGTTTAGAAAACCAACACCAGTTTTTCAGATCTTCAATATAATTAAGATCCAAAGTTGCCATCACTGAAATGACACTACATTTAGTAGGAATTTGTGCATATCAGGAATGTCGTCATTTAGTTCAAGTGTAATTTTTTATTAATTTTCCAGTTTGTTTGTGGAAAAGCTAGGAGTTAGACCTTAGTGCTCTACATTTCACATACACTTCAGGTCCCATTTCTGTATTACTGGAAACGTGATCAAAGTAATTCTTACAATTAAAAATAAAGGCACGAACTGGTTCTGGAATGTGCAATTTGCAAAACAATGGCTCCAGGTTACAGGGCCATAGTGATACAGGCAGGCTGTGCCATATACTGCACAGTGCAATGTCTCTAATTAAAAAAACACTAAAGGGTGCAAGGTCAAGTGCAGAAGATCCTTTTGTATCTTCCCAGTCACCAGGGTTAAGGTGAATCAGCTCTGAGCAATAAGCTCCACTCTGATTTCTGCTAAATTCAAATGGTTAAGGAGGATCCTGATCCTCTGAAATTGTTGGAAATGTCCCATTCACACCAGCATGCCCAAGGTTTTATTTGTGCATTATGAGTTGGTGTCTGTATGGCATTCTCAGGAATGAGAAATTCTTTGCCTTCTCAAAGTGTTTTAACTCATTTGGAGCAAGGCCATTGCATGCATCAACCTGTGTGGTTCTGTCTTCCCCAAGAAAAGCTCTGAGATACTTATATTTTAAAGGAAGGGCTTTACAGCATGGAGAGGATGCATCCTCTCGTGATCGAGAAGCTACCTGCATGGACAAAGAAATCATTACTGACTTTCTTTATATGTAGGAAAGACCTCAAATTGCTCTGGATACTTGTTGCTATTTTGAAGCAATTGTTGACTGATGTAAATATATTTACTATGCTCAGTTTTTCAGGCCTATACCAAACTTCTAGGTAACAGCTTATGATAAAAGAATGTCTCAGAATGATAAAAAAGTCCTTCAGTGTTCAGATTAACACTGTTTTCTTGTACCTTTTCTCTTCACATATGGTTTGCTATTTTCACCCACATCTTCCTCATTCTTTTTCTGAGCTACAGCCTGGATCTGGACAGCCTATTAGAGTCAAAGAACAGACTGAAACCTTGATAATATGTAGAAATATTTTTACAGGAGTTACATCTTACTCAGTTGATGTCAGCACTGTCTTCATCTTCCCGTGTACCTAAAAAATGTAAAGCGAAATTCTTCTTTTCCTAGAAAGGACATGATCATAATAAACCAATTCTTGCTAATTTATATTTTTGCAAAGACATCTCTTCTGGATGACCCTTTGGCTGCTGAATATTAAAGTTAAGTTGGTACATGCTGTTAAAAATATTGGTCTATTTTACCTTTAGCAATCAAGCAGCAAAATATTTCTCAGCATGAAAACGAAATGATAAAGATAAGGTAGTTAATAATTGCAAGATATGCTACTGTATCTCCTGTTATTAAGATGAGTAACATGAGAGGATTTGGAATACATATCCTTAATTATTTTTGTCTGTCTATTGAGGAAATAGAGAACCAATGTAAAAAAATCACAAGGCCACAAAGTCTTTTTTTATTTTATGTAATTTTTTTTCAGGGCATTTTCTTTCCACAAAAGATCTATAATTCCAATTAATTTTTAAGTACTTTTATCAGTTATTTATAAAAATTAACATGTGCTAGTGCAAATATTGGGAAGGTTAATGTTATTACATCTGGATTTTTCTGAGGTACCCCCTAAAAATGTCTTTTCCTAGCCATAAGAGCTTCGTGTATTGTACCTTCCATGTGACATCAGCACTTCTGTCTTCCTCTGCCATGGCTTCTGTTCCCATGATACCTAGAGATAAAGGATGAAGAAAGGACACAAAGCAGAGAAAAAATAAAGTCCTTCAAAAAATGGATGCTTGATTTAAGAGGAAGATAATTGCACCCACTTGTATAATATAAGTAACCCAGTCCTGTGGTCCAGGTAGAACAAGGTGATCAAATGTTTAAGCATAAAACTAAGGGCCTTTCTTCATTTCCCCATCTCATTATCAAACAACCACCCAATAATTTTCTATACAAAAAAATTCCATTTCTTGGATATGTAATAAAAGCTTTTTCTATGGAATGTGTACTGGAAGACTAGTGCAGACACCTTCTCCCTTAACTTCTCCTTTTAATTAGTTCAAAAGCAAAAAAGGATATAAACTGTCTGTAAATGTATTTAACCACAAAGATAAAGAACTTTTCACAGGTATTGCTTGAAGGGATTGTTCTGTCTTCTAATTTGATCTGTGCTGTGTTTAATCAAAATTGCATTCATATTTGATCATAAGCCTTTTTTGGCACTCTATATCACCTGTGTTAGAAAGAGCCCAGAATCAAGAAAATGTGATGGCTGAAGTAGTTCTGTTACAATATTCTTCAGATGGGAAAAACCTTTTTGTGAACAGCAGAGCTCCTGGAAACGAGAGGCTTTCTTCTTCCAGAAGCCTGTCCACCTGCAGTGCTGGAGCTGGCTGCCTCATCTCAGAGCTTGTGTGCACTCAGTCTTTCTTGCTGATGGTAGGAAATCCCAAACCTAGCAGAGATCCCTGCTTCAGCTGCAGAAAGAACAAAACTAAGCAGGCTTCAGCTTGCTGCTGGACCTTTGCTTTTTAACTAAATCTTCCCTAATTCCTTAAACTTTAGCAGACTAATCAAAATGCTCTATTTCTAGGCTGTGACATGTACTCCTTCTGCCCAGCACACATATTTGAAGGATATTTATTGTACTGCTGCTACTCCAAATTCAGAAAATATTTTTAAGTAACAGTATTTCCAAGGAGATGGAGTTTTTTGGTGCCTTCATTTTATTTCGAAAACAAAACAGTGCATCAGGACTTGCAAGAGAACTTGATACTCCAAAGCATAAATAAATCATGGAATCGTAGAATCATAGAATGGCTTGGGTTGGAAGGGACCTTAAAGATCATCTAGTACTAATAAATATAAAAGTTATCTTTGAATCTTTATTTTCTCCTTGCTTGAGCCAAAAGCATTTTGTCAAATTTTGCTTTAAAAATATGGTTGCTGTTGCTAAATCACTGAAATAGTATAAAATGGAAAAGGTCCCATCAATTTTCCTGATGAAAAACTGTCACAGTGTCGGGACACGAACACGCAGATTCAAACAGCAGGTAGCAGCAGGTCAGCCACCGAGCAGAGCGAAAAGGGCCCTGCCCACCTTTATTATCACACTTTTATACCTCTTCTAAGACAATCATACATTGGTGGATGAGGTTAACACCTCTAGCATTTTACAGGATAGAAACTCAGTCTATCACCTTTCTCTGCCTTGGAGAAAGGAATGAACAACTATCTAAAAGTTCAGTAAACATTCTTAGCCAGTTAGAAAAACAAGAGCTATGTTTATAGAAAGAGCATGAGAACTTCTACTACAAAAGTAAAAACATGGAGCACTGTGAAAACCAGGGCGACAAAAAACATTACTGAGTCCTCATCTGACAGTTCCAGTGATTCTGTGATACCTGTCCTATCCATTGTCATGAGTAACTTGGAAAGAGTGGTGTATTGTCCTGCTCTGATTTCATGTTCTGAGGGCATCCAAATTTTAAATATCATAAAGCTCTAAGCAACAGAAACTTCAGAGATTTTTTTTTAACATGAAAGCCTTAAATTAGTTAGGAAAAAAAATATACTTGCCCCTACAGAAAAATCGCTGCATTCCTCTGAAGGTTTTACCAAACAGTATAAGACATTGCAACTTTATGTGCCATAAATATATTTCCGCATTTATAACTCTCATTGCTATCTGTTCTTTCCTAGCAGAGACATCAACAGCAGGGCCTATTGCTTAATTATGTTACTAAGTTTTAGTAGCTAATTTCTTTAGCTTACAACATAGATTGTGTAGCAATATATTTATTTTATTGTTGGTGAGAGAAAAACCTGCAGTAGTGGCCAAACCTTTTTAGCAAGCACCTTTTCATTTACTTTAAACTGGTTAACATCCAGGATTAAAGTGTAATTCAATGTATAAGGGTCTTTGATTCACAGGGAATAGGAACTTGTTAGTCAGTAAATTCAGAGTATTAAAAAAGTACTGCTGGAAGGGACTTGAAAAGGCCATTTGTCTACCTCCTTGCCCTCTTATTGCCAAACTCAAAAATCAGTAAAATAAGGAGATTAAAAATTAAAGAAAATTTTCTCTAATATGTAATGTCCATTTTTTGCAGTGTGACTTTTGCCACAGGTATTTTAGGGTTTTTGTAATATTCTCTAAGCTCTGTTTATCAGATTTTTCAACTGTTTCTAACTTAACAGGAAAAGGAATCGACTCCTCATCAAGTCTACTTTGATAAGGACATGGGTAGACTTTTAGAATTGCTTGAGATTGTTTCATAGTCCAGTGTAAAGTAGAAACAAAAGAAAGGATTAAGGAGATAAATGTCTTCACAAAGGCAGTCACATGTTCTTTCTTCCAGATGCTTCTATGATAGAATATCCTCAGTTGGAAGGGACCCACAATGATCACCAAGTCTATATTGAATAGTTGGCTGAAGGTAATAACCCTCAAAATTAGTAACAACTTACCTCCCTTTTTCTGAGTTGTCTTTGCAGTTTACAATCCAGCCGCAACCCAGACTAAGTTATTACTTCAGTTTCCAGAACTGTGTGGGGTTTGTTGTTTGTTTGGGTTTTTTACAGTTAGGGGAACTATTTCAATATCCTAAAAGTTTTGGAATGATTCTCTTTTTTTCCTCATGGCAAAGATCTATACTGTAAGTAACCTAGCAAAATATCACTATTAAAAAAAAAAATCTTAGAAAATTGATCTGGAAGGGAGCTGGGTAAGTTAATTCTCCCTGCTGAAGGAGGATCAGCTGTTGCTGTATAATTTCTGACAGACTTTCCTACTTTATGTTATGAATACCCATGTTAGAAAGGTCACAGCCTTCTGAGCAAGCCTCTCCCATGTATAGGTTTGAGAGTTTGTTCTTATGTTTTACCTAAATCCTCTTTTCTGCAGTTTAAGTGAGTTTAAATACAGTGAGCTGATACATTTGCCATTGGTGTGGAAATAGTGTCTTTTGTGTTGGGAAATGCCTCAGACTTGTGGTACAAGAGGGTTAAGGAGAGTATAAACTCTTCTTGGCTGCACAAATGAAAAAAATAATAAAGAGGTTTTCTGCTCATTAGTGAAGAATTACACTTCTTTTAACGATGTTGATAATTTATATGTAGTTTTACTCTTCTTCCATTAAAGCCATGCAAAACATTGAGGGGTTTTTGTGGATGAGCAGGTTAGTTAGTTTTCTGATGAACATTCTATAGCCGTCACCTATGGTCCTTGCAAAGAACAAAAATGTATTCATTATAACAAACAGACTTGTGTTTTTAAACCTAGTTACTTGTAATAACAGTGGATGTATTTTTGCCAACATGTCCTTATAGCTGTCTTTTTTTTGGGTGTGTGAAAACTTCCACTTTCAGTAGGCCACTGCTCTTTGAGTTTTCCTGGAATGCACACTTGTTTATGAGCAGGGAGAGAGGGAGGATGCTAAAAAAATAGTGGAAGAGCTGTTGGACAACCTTTCTGGTCGTGCAAGTGGTGGATCAAGTAGTCCAACCCCAAATGATCTGTTAGTAACAGCCATCAAATTTGCATCTGTGTCTTGAACAGAGCACAGTCCTATGCCATGTGGTTCCCCATATTTTTCAGCGAGAGGACGGAGCAAGGGTGATGGTTGCTGGACCCATGGATCCAAATCACCCATTAATATGTCTGTACAAATCTTACCCATCCTTGGTGCCCATGTAAAGCGACTGGAGTTTAAAGGTGAATCTAAGTAGCTTCTACTTTTTCTCTGAAAGGAGGAAACATCTTTATTACTGTGAGGGGGCAACTTAAGGAAGAAGGAATTTAAAAATTGGTCTTCTCAGACAGGAGGTTTTGAAGCACAAAGTTTCAGATCCACTCAGTTTGCAAAACACATTTAGCAAAGGTTTTGTACATAAATGCAATTAAATCTCAAGAGAAAGCAAGTGGAAAATCTGGGTAATGATCTCCTTACCAAAAAACCCAGGCCTGAATGTTTTGGCTTTCTGACCCATAGTTTGACCACAGTCCAGAGAACAGGTCTATGTGAGGAATATCCTCAGCAGCACCAAAGAGATTCTTTAAGTAACTGCAATAAAAGCTCATACTTTAAATTTTCACTTGTTTACCAAGCTTAGGTAGTTCCACTTAGTTTCAAGCCACCAAGGAACCATCAAAAATAAACAAAATGTAGAATACAAACCCTATTTAGTACTACTTAAGTGGGAAGCAGGGAATTGTCTTCTCCCCTCACACCATGCTGTCCTTAATTCTTTTTTGTCTGTCCTTTTATTGAAGGAGCATTTGCTCTCCATTAGAAAAGGATCTGACACACTCTTGGGTGTCTTCAGCAGCACTGGCTCTAGTCCTTTAGAAATGAGATTTCCTGGCCATTGATGACTCATAAGTTAGGATCCCTGTGGGGTTAATGGAAAAATAATTCAATATATTAAGAAACACATATGATAGAAGTAATTAGTGTCAGTTTCTCAAAATTTCTTCTACCTATTTCAGTGCTCCACTTAACACAAAGTATGACTGTCTGTTCACTAGCAGTGTCTAAGTTATTTGCCAATGAAAAAATAATAGCATCATGCAGCACAGACCAAAATAAACATAATTTATTCCAGTGGTTCTGCAGAGCCCTTTTAAAGGACAAAGGTTAGGTGATGTAAATAAAAATTTGGCTGTCATTTCCTTATCCTACATTTCCAAGCTTTATTAATTGGGATAAGTGTAGGCTCATCTAAATCATATCCTTAACAGTGGCCACAGCATGATAGGTGAGGTGAGCACTGCAGTGTGTTGGAAGAGCCCAGAAAGAAAACACAAATGCTACTCCAGGCAACACCCAGGGGAGAGCATGAGGAACTCTTCTTAAGCCCTATAGTTTGTCAGCAAAAATGTCTGTATAGTAAAGGAATTTCTGCTGACAAATTAGGATGGAATTTCTTTACTGTCCTACTATTATGTCCCAGTGATTATACATTCTTTAGTGTATAACCAGATCAGAATAGAGGAGTGCTTCCCAATCCAATTCAGGGCATTAAAGCTCTGAAACCAAATTTTCTCTCTGGGTAGTTGAAGGTGAAATGTCTGAGTTTTCAGACAGGGAGCATGGTGTGCTTTGCAGACCATTAATGGCATCTATTTAACTTAAACTATTCCAGTTAAGATCCACCAGGGGTGATCAAGCTGTACTCTCACTGCTGGCCTTGCCAGGCAAAGCCAGAAATTGGTGTCCAGAATAAGCCAGGCAGCTTGCTGTCCATCCTCCTCAACATGCTTCTTTACAGTAGGATTGACATGTTTCTCTTATTGTTTTTGGGCCTGAAGTGCCTCCACGTGCTTTCAGAATTTTAAAGTTCCAGAGCATTTCCATGAATGGTTAACTATTTTCTTCCCAAATATTAGATATGATTCTATTAATTCAGTTAATGTAAGTATCAGTTGCTTTGAAAACTAATTTCAGGTCCAGAACTAAAAGAAATCCACCTTTTTGAAACGTCCTGCACCATATTATAATTGTGAATGTTTCAAATTTTCTGTTTGTATTATCTTTGGATGGCTTGTTTTTATTTTTAAATAGTTCACTTATACTTTCAGCATCTGTTATATATTGCTGATGACTTATTTTAGGTAAGAAAAGTTTGTAACAATGTTCTCTCTAATTGTGCTGCTGTGGTATGATTTTGTTTTTTCAAATCAGTATTTACCTTCTGTTATATTTACATATATATATTTTGTGCTAAATGCTAATTGGAATTGTCAGAGTTCTCTTTCAATTTAATTAGCACACAGGAGAGAGTGGAAATGTCTTTTAATTAAAATAACATTTATTAAGACTGCCCAGAATACTATTGTTGTTGTAATTTTCTAGGTAATAATAAGCATTTTGATTGTCAAATTACAGAACAGGTTGTCATCTGAAAATTCCTGCAAAGTTACAACACTGGAGTAGGGATACCATTCGGCTCCTTGATTTATTCCATTTTTACCTATTCCACACAAAGCATTAAAACACCTGCTTTTCAGAATCTTCTTCTTCGGTTCCTTCATGTGTCTGTCTTTTTGCTGTGTGCTTTTTGGAGACAAAAAGTCTCATTTGGGAAACATGGTCCCTGTTCCACTACACTCACAGAGAAAGGGAGCCAGTCCCATTGTTGCTGACAGCAGAGAGGATGGTGGGTGGATGTAGCTGTTGGGCAGGTTTCTAGTTCTATCGAGTAGATCTGTCAGTGGAGTTTGCTCCCATCAAAAAGGCAGGATCTAAAGAAAGCAGCTGGTACTGGTATTTTCTGGCATGTGTATGAGTCAAGAACGGTTAAGTTGGTTTTTCCAGGAATGACATGTGAGGTAGGCTGTGAAACCATAGAGAAGCCTTTTAATCAGTTCATTCTGCAGACTCCCTGAATGCCCTCCTTTATTTTTGGTAGGCCATTTCTATTCTGCCAAATTCTCTCACACATGGCATTCAGATAGAAATTTGCTAGAATGTACGAGAGGAAAGCCTTATTTGAGTTACCATGGAGAGGCCACAAAACCTCATTTACCAGGTAGTACTTACCAATTAGAAATTCAGATCCACAGTAAAATATCCAAAACCACAGCTGAACTATCAGAAGCTGAACTATCTCCAATATTTATGAAATCTGCACAGGTAGTTAATATGACCAAAACCCCAGAAAATAAACATTATAATACTTCAAAAACTCTCAAAGGGGAACTTTTTCACAGATTTTTAAACTCCTCATTGACAAAAGGACACAAAATCTCCATTGACCCCAAAGAGAATAAAATCCTTATATATGTGCAAAGCAGGGCATTTATGAATGGACACAGTCATAGGTAAAGTAGATTAACATCATATAAGGCTAAAACCACAATAAGAATGCAGTACTCTTTTTAGAGTAAAAATGTCTTTGGAGAGACTTTGACGGGATAGAAACATATAAAGTTACAGGTGTTTTGATTTTTAAAAATTTATTTCCATATTTCACACTTTCATAGAAATTACTATTACATTATTGCATTAAAATTGATATCTAAGTGATCTTTTTCTCACCCTGAGAACAAATAAATCAAATATGGAAATAACCTTTCTATGTAAAATAGGACAAGTTTTTACTTGTTTCAAATAAAGGGTAACTCTCTTAGGTTTTTTTTTTTTTAAAGCAAAGAGTTTTTCAGCAAAGATTCTCCCTCCATTTAATAAAGAAAAAAAAAAGAAAAGAAAGATAACATCAGATAGCTTTAACAGTGCATCTCTAAGCATCTGACAAAATTAGGTCTGCTGTTTGGGTTGCTGAGTACTCTCAAAGGCCACAGTCACAATTCCTACAGCAATGGGTTATAATGTTATTCAGAGATGTCCTTCAGCCTGATACAGGAGGCAAATTTACAGTTCATCTTTCCTCTCTTACTCCATTTGCAATATAGTAATCTCCTTTAATAGTGCTTTTAGATAAGCTTATGGAAGCTGATATAATTTCATTCATTTTACTCTACAAACTGCAATAAAAATAACACCTCTTTAGAAAGACCTGGAAATTGTACACTTCACTTTCTTATTAACATGAGCGTATACCACAGAAAATGTTACCAGTCATGCTATGAAATTTATAGAAACCTAACCTGTTCTTTGTGCTAAATAGTGTGCCATGTGGAACAACTCTGTTAGATGGGTTGCGTAACTGTCCTTGTTTTTTCCTAAAGCTAATGAATTCCAAACTTGAGTGGAAGTTAATTATAAAATAACTGAATTTAATTCCATTCAAATAACACTTTGGAGCTTTACTGGAAAGACAGCCTATTCCTCAGCGTCAGTGCTGAGGTGGTTGCTGAGCTTTGTGCAAGGGAAGCAATCCACAGGCTACACAGTCCCTGTGGTGTGGTTTCCCTTTCCTCACTGTTTGTAACTTAATGATGCAGTGGAGTACAAGTGCAACAGAAATGAAACAGTGCTCAAAAATGTTTGAAATTTAACATCTGTTTTAACTGGTGTCTTAAGCAATTTGTAAAAAACACTTATTAAAAAGTTCACACTGCACAGTCTTTTCTCAGAGTGTTATAATAATAGAGGGAAATTCCCTCCAAGAGAAATGTATCCGAAGGGAAGGTAATTTACAGCTCTTTCTTTTGCTGCTGTAGTTGAGGAGGGCAGAGGGAATGGTTGTTACTGGTGTGACAGAACTGGAAAAAGGAATTAAACCTTAGGCTAAAGTTGGGTTAGCAAGCTCTAGGGCCTTATTTCATTTCAGCAAAATCAGTTGGGGTTTCTGCACTGTGGCTCTATGGCTGTTAGGATAAGCCTTTGGGCTGTAAGTGGGGCTTGGGCTCACAGTGTGGTTCAGTCGTCCTTGTGCATCCATAACGACTTTGTGGGCTGCACAAACCTCTTACAAACCCTTCTGGTGTAGTGACTGTCAAGATCAGATGGCCTTTTTACGTAGCCAGGTGAAACAGACTTTGCAGCCTGGGAAAAAAGGTGAAGAAAATTTGTAAGGCAGTATGGAAACTCTGAACACTCAGTACGCTGCAGGAGAACTCAGGGACTGATAGGATGAGTTTGCAGTGTTTCTTTTTCCCTTTTCCACCTCACTATAAACATTTCAGACAATGTCTGGCTAAGCATGACACTAGCCCCGTTCCCACAATCTGATGGTTATCAGTGATGCTGTCTCTCTTCTCATCAGGCTCAGAAATTATTCCTGTTTTTGTATTCACAACTTAACTTTTCCCCTGAGCAGAAAAAAATGCTCGTGATAAAATAAAATATTATTGAAAAGGGTGTACCTAGATTGAGTGAGTTGGTCTGAAAAGGGACAGGACTCTGTCCCTCATGAAGAAGAGGAAAGTTCAGTAGAATTGGGAACAGAAGTCATTTTCTGGGCTAATGTGGGCATCATAATGATGACTGAGGCAGCAGGAGTGGGATCAGTCAGAAAAGATAAACACTTGCTCTGTGTGGGAGGCAGTCAGCTGATCTTTCAATATCCTCAATACAACATATTCAGGAAAAAAATAGTTGTCAACACATATTTATCATTGAATAATCCTGGTGGGAAGGAACATCAAAGTGTCTAGTCCAATCTCCTGCTCAAAACAGAGTCATCTTTGACATCAAAAGAGAAAGGAAACAAAATGCAAGCATTAGAATAATAATTAAAAAAAAAGTCTAAATCTGAACTGTATTCACTTCTGTCATTAAAATCATAAACTTTTTGGAATTTGCTGCAAAAATTTTTTCCTCTAAATTATCTCTCCCTGTGTCATTTCCTCTAGCTTTGTTGGGAATCATCTGAAATATACTGCAGTGACTCCTCTCATTGAGGAAAAAACCTACTGTGTCTACTTCCACTAATAGCTATCCCAAAGGATTTTCACACATTCCAAGTTCAGTGTAGCAGTGGGAATCATATTTGCGATTTGCCTACTGTGATACACCTACTGTGGCTGTGTTGTGCTGCAAGAAGGGATATAAGGGAGAAATCTTCTGCACTGCCTGATGTATTTCCACCACCCAGACCAAGAAAGCATCTCAGAAGTGTGACTAGGAACTGAATAACATGACATGGATGAAAGCATTAATGGGCGTGTGGAACTTCTGTGCATTTCCTGATATTGTTGACGCTTTAGCTCTAGGAGCAGGGCTTTCTATTTCAAAGAAGTCATGCAGAGCTGGACTTCACCAGAAAACAGAAATACTGGCCAGAGACTTAGTGTATCCCAGCACAGAGAAAATGCTGCTTTCACCCTGAGCTTCCGCCACCATTGCCTCATTTCTAAGTGTGATGCTCCCTCATCTGCTTCCTCTCAGGCTGTTGTGTTTCAACCACAGAGGAAGTTTCATTTGTTTCCAGATCGTTTATCCTCTCACTGCTTCTGTAGGCTCCTGGCAGCTGTGGTCAGCCAGCTCCCAAGACAGAGCTCAGCTCTGATCCTCACGTGAAAGGAAGCTTTGCAAAAAAACTTTCACTTACAGCCCTTGAAGCCAAGAATTATGCAAGACCATGAATATACCCGCAGTGTGAAAAATATTAGTCTCCTCCCCCTTCTCCTAAACCATTCAGAAATTCAGTAAGCAGTGGGAAGGTAGTGCAGAAATATGTCAGCTAAGCAGGACCTTGCTTCTAATAAATGGAGAATGATGAACAGGGTGTATTAGGTGATGATACAGCTTTCTGGATTATGACACTCAAGATGCTCAAAACACCAGTAATCTCATTCTTGGCGACTGTCATTCACATATGGAATGTGTATTGGAAACAATAGAGAAGGGCAGGAAATTATTTTGATTATTTTGGAACTTATGAAACAGAAGAGGAAAGAATCAAATTCTGGCACCTGTCATTTGATGCAAAAATGCTGATGTACAAGTCGCCATAAAGTAGACGAAAAAACATAAAAATCCGTCACTAGATGACCTGTAAGTACCTCCAAATTTTTTCAGTCAGTGACTTGATTTTTATACTGAATCAATTTCCATCTCTTGGAAATTACCATTTAATTTTTGGCTAGGTATTTTCATTGTCTTTGTATCAGGCGTCTATTTGAGAGTGAAAAAAAGGGTTTAATGGCATAACATCTAAATTCTTTTTTATCTTTATTTTCCATTTTCTTTAGCCCATTTCTGGGCAAGACTCTATCTAACCAGGTGCTCTTGATTTGTTGAGCTGCTCTGATAAAAGGTCTGGAAATGTAGCTTACAGAAGGTAGTTCCAGTCACAATTTGGTTTTAAACTGGGTCCCCTTAAAGTTTCATCCTGACTCCAATTACCACTGAAGGAAAATTACAGGTAAATATAATCAGCTCATGCAACTGTTTCACTTTGAGTATTTCTCACTAATGAATCCCACCTTTTCTAGCCCCTTCTATGCTGTTTTGTGGTGTGGAAGGAGGCTGGAGTGAAGCTGTACCTTGGTAATTCTGTAGGAGTCCAGTGACAGTTGTATTTCAGGTAGCTGGCTGATCACTCTGATTCTGGTTTATGGGCTGTGGGTTTTTTTCTTGGTTATCTCTAACCATCAACTTCTTGTTCTACAAATGAAAGAACTGCCACTTTGTCACTCTCAACTTTAAAATTTTGGTGGCTTTGACTTTAAAGTTTTATGTTAAAGGAAGATTTCCCAGGAGAAAAAGAAAAGGATCACAGTCTCTCAGCATCAACCAAAATAAGAAGTGATGTCTGTAACTAGGGTATAAGCATTCTCTGACAATTCAGGCTAATGAAGTTTCTCTGTGAATTGCCGCAGAGGCTTTTATGACAGAAAAGAGACCAGCAGTTCCATCACTGGAGTCTCTAAGTATAAAAATGTGCTTTCTTTAACAGTCCAAATTCAGACCTTATTTAAGTGATAAAACTGACTCAGTGATCACAAGATCTGAACGTCTTCTTCGTAACTTACTGACAACTAAGTGAAAATCACAAAAGCTTTAAGATTTAGGGAATAAAAGATAAGACATGTATTTCTCTTCTCTCAGCACACACTTTGCTATTGAGACATAAGAACTGGCTACAAAGCAGAGTTTGAACAAGACTTTGCATCATATATTGCCAAACTTTGAATAGTATCAATGCCCAAAAATTATCACAACCTAGGCAAGGAGAAGCACAATTCTTTCAGTGATATGGATTCAGATATTTGCTTTTGGGGATTTTATCTTAACTTCTCAATTTCATTATAAGGAAAAAAACTTGTCATATAAGTGAGAATCAGGGATTCTTAATTTTCATTAATTTGTTCTTTAACTTAAATAAAATTATCACGGTAGGTGGTGCAGGGTGGGGGGAAGGTGAAATGGGCATGACAGCATAACATGAGAGATGGGAAAGGACAATTCTGCCCTTCTTTGTTTCTAATTCTCAGTTAAATCAGTGTAAGTTGGCAGCTCTCTAGAAGTCTCTGCAGACAGGCCAGTTTTACAGCAGTCTGAGAGAACTAGGTACTACTTTGCCTAGAGAAGCATATCAGCCTCAATAAGACTTCAGGACTTGTTACAGCTGTGGAAAACTGAATATCATTAGCTTCCCCTCATTTATTTTACTGTTAGGCTTGCAGTTTGAGTTGAAGTGGCGCACATGAAAATAAAAACAGTCTGTTTCTCTTCTGTCCTGTATTTCTTCATGACATTATTAGTGAAAAAAATTAAGAGAGAGATTACAATGGTAAAAGGTAAGCTGTCATCTGCATTTTTCTGTGGAAGAGAAAAATGTCTTTTTACCCATTTATTTCTGCAAATATATTTATTGTAAGGTGAAAGGTACAGCTGGCTTATGAAAAAAGAGAATGGAAATGGCATTATGAGTCACTTTTTACATGGCTTTTAAATAGCAATTATCCTAACATATCTAATGGATATATGGAGCTCACCATCTTCCCTGTTTCTTAATACCACAGGCTAGATGTCATCTTTGACCTTTATTTCCTCGTATGTAGGTTTTCTCACTAAGATTTCCACAGACTTATTACCAGTACTCAGCTGATATATAGAGAACCTTTAGAAAATAGTGGTTTATATTTTTCCATTATCTGCCAGTTTGTGTTGTCCCCATCATTTTTGTATGTATCTCACACATTTCTTGACCTTACCTATGAACTGCTACTGAGTGACTGGAATTGAGACTGGAACTTTGCTCATAGCACCAAGTCTGAATGTTGACCAGAAGGAGCACTGGGTACCTTGGAGACAGATATATTCAATCACCAGGGAGAAAATCCTCCTCTCTTAGCAATAAGAAAAGCAAACAGTGGTTGTAAAGACTGCTGTAATGAACATATCAAGAGGAGTTTGGAATGCCTGGTCTAACAAAAGTGGATTGGGTTCTCCCCTGTCTTACATCTTGCCCTGCTGTTCATATTTAGCAATAAGAGATGGTATTTTTCCTTCACTGAATACCATGACAGAGCAATATACATAGTACAGTATTTTCCATCATATTATGAGAGGGTCTGGCACAAAAGAGTAACAGATTCTGCCTGTGTGACATCACCTCAAAATCCTGGTGAAACAACCACTCTGCCTAGTGTTCCTTGTGGGGAATTCAGGGACAAAGTAGCAATTATTGTGGGGAAAAATAGGAATTTTAAATTTCAGTAAAGTGAATATGATCAGTGGAACAAGTTTCCAATTTTTTTCAGACTTTTGTATAATTCCCATCCTAAATTTATTTTATATTCATACAGCAGCATATAATCCACAGCTTCTAACAAAATTTAAGATCATGCGCTTTTAGTCTTTATCTACAGCTATTCCTCATTCTTAAAATTGCATTTGAGCAATGAGCCTGCAGGTTTTATGGAATACAATTTCTATTAAACAGATAAGGAAAATAATTTTAATTGTGCAAAAATAGTGTACCAGCATTCTGTTTCTCTTCACAAAACACAATTTTATGATTTACCCTATAGAGCTCAAACAACCGTCTCCCATCTATACCAAATCTCAACATCTCCTCAGACTAATATTGCTTTCGTAGAAGATCATTTCCTGCAATCAATCACAGAACCTTTCATGAACCTCCTTTGCCATTTGCTAAGCACTAAACAACAGTGGTCTAAAGCAGGTAAGTGGCTGTTTCTGAGGCCAGTACATATAATTCAAAGCAAGACAATAAACTAGCTTTTCATCGTCTGACCATGTATATTATAATTACAAGAATAACTATATGTTAAGTGATAAGATTGATATAAAAAGTGCAGGCTTAATATAAAGAATAAATGCAAAGGTCAAAAGATAATCTCGGTAACTGTGCTGCAAACATCATCAGGGACTATCAAGCTGTGTCCTTTTACGTCCTTTAAGAAGATGTCTCTAAAGGACTTTGGTCACCTTCTGTCTCATTTTGTCTTTTGTACATATTTCCACTGATAGAGCTCTCGCAAAGACTAAAAGGCTGACTGACATTTCTGAAAAGCATGTAATTAGCTGCACATTAGTGAGCTTTCAGATAGCTGGAGCAGCTCTGCTTTTTATAAGCATTCAAGAGAAGCTAGCCATTGTCATAAGTATCAGCTTTTTTGTTGTGGCTATGGACACTACAAAATTATATTTAACTGCAAGTCTGCCACATATTTGTCATGACACTTGGTAAAGGTCAATCTGCAGGCTTTAAATACACACCTATGACAAGAATGTTCAGGCCAGAAGAATTTAACATGCAAAGGTTCTTACTTTTTTGTGTATTTAAATTAGCTACAGAAGAGCATTTGGCTGTGGTAACACCTCTCCCACAATGCAACATCTGAATGTCAGGGAATCTCTAAGAGCAGAGACACCAAATGAGAGTGTTAGGAAAAGGTTCTCCACTGAGAGCATGGTTGCTAACTGAAAACAGGCTCCTCAAGGTAGTGGTCACAACACCACACCTGCCAGGGTTCAAGGAATATCTGGACAATGCTCTCAGTCATCTGCTTTGTTTTCAGGTAGTCCTGCAAGGAGCAGGGAGTTGGACATGATGATCTCATAGGTATTTTCCAACTCAAGTTATTCTTTGAATCTATTATTCCATGGTAGTAAAAATATGTTTTTCCAAAGGTTATTGCACACCAGTTGTATACTACCAATGGTAGTTTAGTTATAATCAGTTTTCTACTTTATTTTTTAATTTGTGACACAGCTGAACCACATGATTTCCATCTCACTTAAATGGACATAAAATCAGTAGAACTTTTCAGAGGAACTTTGAGTGATTTATTCTCCCCAGACTAGAGTCAAATCAGACCTAGGAATTTTTGTGGTGCTTTCAGGTAACAGAAGCAGATTGTCTCAAGAGAGATGTAAAAAATGGCCCTGTGTAATTTCTACTTTACATTTTCATGAAAAGTCAAATTTTAGATGAGTTTTTCCAAGAAATTAAATATTGATGATGAATTTTTGGAGTAAACTGACCAATTTTGGGGTCAGAAAGTAGTTTCATAGACTGTTGACATTTGACAGTTCAACAGTACTTTGGGATATGGAAATATGAAGTGAAAGTCATGGGCTGTAAACCTTTGAAAGCTAAAAGGTGAGAAAGAAATATTTTACAGTTGTGAAAATTATGTAAATTTTGATACACTGCCTGTGGAGGGGTATTACTAAGTGGGAATCTTCCAAATTTTTCTTAAAATGAGCAGTGGACAGCACATTTAATGAGAGAGCTCTGGGATCCATTAAAGAGGAATATATTTTCTTGGTAAAATGAGTGGCATATGCCACCATAAGGCTTAAACACTAGTAGTACCACTACAAACGTTATAATTGTTCCCATAAAGAAGGATTGCACAATAGTTCAAAATGACCAACAATATTTTGAATACAGACTTTGGCACTTGTTTAATATGTCCATAAATAGAACACAAAGAAAAAAAATATTTCCCTTTGTCAGCTTTTTGTATGTCACATCCCCAAATCATTCACAGAATAAACCTGGCATCCACCTTCCTCCTAATAGGACCCTCAGCTTTCCATAAAGAATTTCTGACAGACATTTCTCTAACCTGTTTGCAGATGTCCCCAGTGAGAGACCTTGCACAATCATGCACACAATGAATTCCAGCACCCATCTGTCCTTACAGCTAGAAATTATTTCCCAATGTCTAACCTAAATCCAATATCTCATCTACTTTACTCATACACTTGAGATCTCTCATTTGCTGTTTCTCAGAATACTGCTATCCCAAAGCATTTTGGGTGGTCTGCAATATATGCAATAAATCTTGTCACTGGGACACTGAGTGAAGGATTACTGTTCTTTATGTGCCGAAATGAAAATGCAAAGCTTGACATTTATGTCTGTTTCTGCTGTTATCTGCTGTTTCTGCATAGCTTCTAGCACTGTTTCCCAGTCACGGTTATCAGTCTAAAATGTGACTGTGACTGCAATAAGGATCCTTATTCCTCCATGCAGTCACATAACTTGGAAGACCAGAACTTCTGTTATTCCTGGCATAGAGAATTCTGCTTAGAAAAAGGCACAGCAGGTATGTTATACAGAAACCTCCAGTATTTCTTACTCTGGTTTCTTCAATGTTTGTGTAATTTCTGCTTGTATCTCTACTATTGTTTTGTTTGAGACTTGCCTTTGAAAGTATGTGAAGTTGCAAGTGTCCCCTGTTACCTGTTGCTAGCAGGAGAAAGCCACCTTTTTATGGTGGTTTGTAGATACAGTCATAACATACATAATAGTAATTATATCTGAAAAATCATATTCCTTAAAAAGTTTTTTTGTGTTTAGTATAATTAAAATCTTCAGTGTTTATCTTATTTTGCATACAACACTGTAATTAGGCAATTGCCATTTGGAAGTTGTAGGGAATGATTTTAATACAAAGGTTTGTATTGTGTATCCATAGGAATTCCAGTTGCCATGAAGCTGTTATTGTGGTAATGTCTTACAGCACCTACTCTGCAGACACCATGGAGTGATCAGCTGCTTAGGAAATTCATAGATCCTGAGAAGATGCCTTCTGAATCCATTGATCTACAAAAGCCACACAAAGGAAATTTTAACAGAGTCAAACATAACATTCACATTAATTTTTAATCATTCTTTTAAAGTGTTATCATTTTAATAGTAAATTACAGTTTAAAAATATTTTAAACTTGCAAAACCAAAATTTTTGGGTCTTTGCAGTCCTTAAATATGAAATGATGACACAAAAACCATGTGTTTGGTAGTATGTTCAAGCTCAGCAATGAACTTTCTAGCAGAGTCTAGGCCTTTTGCAGTCCTAAGCATGGTCACAAGGAAGAATTTCTGTGCAATGCAAAGCAAAAGAATACAGCAAACGTCTTGAGATACTCTTTATGCTACAAGAGCATGGCATTTCAGCTGACATACTCATGATATTAAAACACTCATGCCTCAAGAAGTGCCCTGACGCTCATCAAGTATCTCATTACCACAATTAAGCAGTCTTTGCCTTTCAGTAGTTAGAGTAATTCCAGGAGTTAACTTCATTTACCAGTCTATTTTGGCAAATTTGTGTTTTATGTACATGGAAAATAACTTTCAGTTGGTAAATCTGCACTCATAGCTGCTAAGTAGCCTATAAACAAACACATATTCTAAGATGAGACTCTAATAACTGAGTCTAATTTGTCTTAAGTCCCTGAAGTCCTGCAGTACTTGTCAGATGCCCAGTGGGTGATTCACAGCTTGCTGACTAAAATGAAAAAGAACCCCTGGGTTACTGGAGCTAATAAATAACATGGCACATTTCTGCCATTAAAAGCTGCTGAAGTGCTGTAAGGTAAGAAGGACAAAATCAACTTTTTTATTCTTTAGTACTAATGCACAGATTTAATGATTTAGCACTGACACCTCTCGCACACAAAGACACCTTTGATTCCTGGAGACCCTCTTGGCTGACTGATCTGATTTACCATAGATCTGTCACTAACCAGCCCTGGGCTGAGTGACATCACTGTTTAGAGAATAAAAAGGACTTCAGTGCAAAAATTGAAAATAGGGTTTTTTTCTAGGTGATTATATAGGGGCAGGGAGGGGAGGGGGGATGGAATTTGCTAAATAGTACATAGAAATTGCAAGGTAATGCCTCAGTTGTTGCAAAAAAAAATTTTGATAAGACTATTAGAAAAGAGGAAATGGATACCTCAGAGACTGAACTCCAGATATAGTGAAGTATGAGATGAAATCAGAAAGGGACCAGCTGCAGCATTAGACATCCACATTCTTCAGCCTTTATACACAATTATTTCTTATTATACAAAGTAAATGAGTACTTTGTAAAAGGAATACAAGATATTTGTTATTTAGCACATTATGAAAGACAAGGAAGAACAATCATTTCTAGAAATCTTTGTAATGCTAACAAATATGCAAAAATAAATTTGTTAGACTCTCTGAACATATGCATTTTTTAACTTTTGCTATATGTAAACAAACCTGATGACCCTTTATTTCTTTATTGCATAGAAGAAAATACTCCAATTCTTTTAAGAAGGACTTTATCTTCTCATTAATGTTTCTGCTTCCAAATGTTTGGGGTTTTTTTTAGTGAAGGCATAGATGAGAATTGTTCTACTAGATATATCAAGGTATTTATAGGATTAGATTGTAGATTGTAGTCTTGCAACTTGTTTCTTTCGACTGCTATCATTTTTTTGTATCATCTTAGAGAAACACTCCATGCATTTATACATTTGACAATCTCTTCTTTTGCTGAGACTCAGAATAGTAGCTGCTACTGC
Organism: Monarcha castaneiventris obscurior; assembly: GCA_026261815.1. Classification (NCBI taxonomy): domain Eukaryota; kingdom Metazoa; phylum Chordata; class Aves; order Passeriformes; family Monarchidae; genus Monarcha; species Monarcha castaneiventris. The sequence goes on along the minus strand of JAMPIT010000230.1, from coordinate 8,423,691 downwards.
ATCTCACATTTAGCTACCAGAGTTCTCGTGTGTTTTATTGTAACAAAAAATACTGTAAATCACAAGAAAATTTTCTAGTTGTAGAAAATGGGAGTTGTACAGTAGATGTGCTCCTTCTGAAAGAATCCAAGAAGAAACAACTGTAGCAGTCTATGAATTGTCTTTCCATTAGATAGCAAAGCAAAATCCCAGATGTTTTCCACATGAGAGTTCAATTTCCTACCAGCACACCCCTAAGGAAAGGAGTTTCATCCTTAGCATCTTGTAGACTGTCATTAGGATCCCTTTAGGCTTTAAAAACAGTGAAATGAGAAGTCTTTCATGTTGAGACAACTTTGATGATGAAAGTTAATAGCAAAAGATTCATTTCTTCCCATAGAGTGTAGAATTATTCTCCAAGATCTCATCAGCACCCCCTCCACATGTCGTAGGGATGGAAGCTCTGTTATTGCTATTGTTATATTGTTTACAGATTGTTTATGGATGAGGCAGCCTTGTGGGTGTGTTGCCTGCTTCAGCTGGAGGTAGAAGGCACTAACTAAATATGTCTAGCTGGCTTGGAGGAGGGATAGAACTACATGAACCCACTGGCTCACCTGAATTTGCTAAACTGAGAGCTGGAGCATAGAGAATCCACAAGGGCCAGGAGGACAATGTGCAACTTTGAAATGCCCATCACTGTGTGTGTCCCTCAGAGCACGGCTGGCACAGAGCAGGGCTGCTTTGCGCCCTCCATCACAGCCTTTTCTCCACAGCGCTTCCTACCTCTCCCACTCTGTTCATCCACCCACGAGCTCCCTCGCATCACTGAAGGCATTGCAAACTACATCCTTCAGCTTCACTCCTTACAGCACAGGAGCCTCTCTGCCATGATTCCGTACTATTTCACAGTCCCAAACTTGTCTAAGCAGTCCTGTCACACCACAGATTCAATCCTGCTTTCCAAGCACATTCTTGCCACACTTGACTTCTCCTCAGCTGCTTCTGCTCCTCTTCGCTTATTTCAAGAGCCAACAAAAGAGATGGTTGAGATCTCCTGGGCTGATTAACATAGGCACTACAGATATTCCAAGCTTAGGTACAGATTGACATGGAAGTCCCCCACCTCAGGTCAGAGATAAGATGCTCCTCTGGAGGTGTCTGCCACTGGAGCAATTTCTTGTGAACTGGAAAGGCAATCTCAATATCTTGCTTCCCAAAAAGCTGCAAATGTCACCAAGCAAGAAAAATCAGCCTTCTGCACTGCGTATTTCTACCGTTACCCCTTACAAAACTTACAAGACTAGAGCTTGTGTTATGTCAAATCAATATTTTTTCTTGTGAACACAGAAAAAATGCTCTAAATCATTAATGATTTTTAAAATAAGCTTAGTTCCATTTAATGTATCAGTTCTTGTATCTTACATTACTGACAAGATCATAAGACAATTCACTAGATCAGAATGTTGGTTGAGAGAGGAAAGGATTTTATCTTACAGTGCTACTCACAAGGGACTTAGAACAGCAGCAAATATTTTGACAGAGTGTCCTGCTTCCCAAGAAAGCTTAAAAGAATATCATTTAGCTAAGGGATACTTCCCTGTGATATAGTGGAGTTATATTCAACTTTCAGGGTTTAATCCATCAGTGAAGATTCTGAGACAATTTCTCAAGTGTTGTGGACGAAATTTGTCTCTAAATAATGTTCAAGTAAATATGAAATAGTTCCTCTGTTGTCACCACTGGAAGTGTAACAGTAGCCACAAGAACAGAATAATTTTTCTTTTCCATGGAGTAAACATAATAAAAAGCCATGGCAGCTGTGGAATTAGGTATTTCTAAGTGCTTGGTGGGTATGTGTGTGAAATACTTTTCACTATGGTATCATGAAGAGACATTACTAAAGGCACACATGGCTGGGAATTTCCTAATTCCCATTAAGATGTCAGGAATTACCTAATTTTTGTTTGAAAATGCAGAACCTGGGCGGAGGTCACAGACCTGTTGTATCACAGGTCTCAACTCTACTGCTGACCGTGGATAAAGAGAAGGGAGCAAAGAGGTCTGGGTCTGGAAGGTGTGAGTGACACTGAGGGGAAGTGCCCCTTTCACCTTCTGAAAGATGGCATGAGCAGAAAGACTTTACTCCACCCAGCAGAGGCCCATGCAAGTCGTGCAGAAAAAACAGTACCTTGACTCCTGCACACAACCCCACTGCAGCCAGACAGTCCTGAAAAGGCACAACTGGATTTTTAATCGACACGAATTCCAACTTTGCAAAGGTCTCCTCTGTCTGACTACAGAGCTGAGCGATTTCTTCCGCTGCTGCTTTTATGCAGGGTTGCCTGGATACTCGTCTCATCAAGGATCTGGATGATTAAAGTGTGGCTGCAATTTGGTGATTTGAAGTCTCTGATCTGTCATCTAGATACAGAAATCCCTAGCAAAGAAAAGTGATTTGCCAAAAGCCTGCTTTGTCCAAGTTACTTAGACACAGTTATCCACAAGGAAGCTCGTTACAGATTTTTCTCTTATAAACATCCTAAACATGCAATGAGGTTCAGTGACTTCGTGACATTGTGCAAAGCAGAACATTTTTGGGCATGATGTAGCTCCATACTATGTCTCGCTCGTGTATGATATACAAGCTGATGGCTGCTTCCAGCAGCAGGTAAATTATTTTCCCAATGTGATAACAGCACAGGCTAATCAGCATGTTCTGAGCCTGTTTTCTCAGGGCTATCACAAGTTCCTCATTCAGTAGAATGCTAAGAAAGAAGCCACAATAAGCACACCAAATTCTAGCCAGATAGGAGAGGCATTGGATTTGCGTCTTTCCACACAAAGAGTTCAGAAACTTCTAAATTTCCTTGGCTGGTTTTTGTTGGATGCTGAAAGTCAGGCATCTAAATGAGTTGGTTCCATCTGATGTAAGTACATATACATCTTTTTTTTATATATAAACTGCTTTGCTTTTTCTAGAATAACAACATATTTAGCAGTAAAAATGACCAGAACTGGAATCAATAAATTAACAGAGCTCATGTCAGGTATTTAAACTCTGTAGGAAATTATCATCACATAAAAGAAATAAAGTTTCCATGCAAATAAGACGAAACATGATAAATATGGGATTTAAAATTTTCCACAACATAAGAAATTTTCCTCTGTGCTGGGGGAGGAGGGTGGAGGATGGGAGAGGGAGGTATTTAGAAAAGGAAATTCAACACAATGTATAAAGGCCAGATATTTTTTCCAAAGAAATTATTGCAGAGTCTATTTCTCAATTTTATTTTTAGTGGAAATTTTTATCTCATATCTAGTAAATGTTTCCTGATCCAAAATTTGGAAGAATTAATTAATTATTGAGAAAATATTTGGTCCCCAGAAAGTGAAGTAAAAATAGACAATAAGTGCTTCATGTCAGTTTACTTACAGTTTGGTGTGAAGAAGTGAGATATGGCTGGTTATCTAAAGAGTATGCTTTTGGGTTTTATTTTCTTTGGAATAATGAGAATATTAAAGTAATTTCTCACAATAGTTAAAATTCTCCGACATCTTCAAAGGAATTTTAAAAAAATTATTTAATTGATTTATTTTAATTTCTTTTATTATCACTGACTTTTTGAAAGCTTTTGAATTTTTTTCCAGCACTCATTTCTGAATTATGGCAAGGCAAATAAAAACTCCTTCCCATTTTAGTAAATGTTAAGGTATTTCCCTTGCTCCTATGTAATTCAAAAATTCAGAATTGCTGCAAACCAGATTTTCCAAGGCTGCTAGTTTTCTAATATTATTCTGTGCCAAAACCAGCACATTCTGCAATGCCTAAAGTATATGCATTGTTTTAACACTTCACTGAAGAAAGATTTAAGGACATTAAAAAGATTTTGTTCAATTAAGTTTTAATTTCTTTTTTAGGAACAAGGTAGTATAACTCTATTATTTGCATTAAGAAACAGTATCAGATTCAGTTTTTCATTTGTTCATTTCCAGTACTGTAACTTTTGCTTTTTTATAGCTATGATCTTTCCTTCCAAATAAAATTAATTATTTGAGGTTTGAAGTTGTGCTGAAAGCCTAATCTTGCTTCTACCTCATTTGGAAAAAGACCCAGATTTTGCAGTTTTCCTGTCACAATCCCCTTCATCCCAAAGTAAGCAGCCCCAGTTCTCCTCAGGTAGAGCAACAAGTGAAGGGAATGATGCCATAACAAGTCAAGGCAGCAGAGTAACAGAGCTCAGTTACTTGCTGGGGATTTTTTTGCCTTCAAATAGTGTACAAAAATCTCTTTTTTAATAATAAATACAAGAATATATTTACTACCACTACTGATGATGTCAAGTGGAAATCTGTATGCTGAAAGTCAGGCATCTAAATAAGTTGGTTCCATCTGGTATAAGTACATATACATTTTTTCTTTATTTACTGAACAATCATAGAAAGCTGTACTACAGCAAGACACTGGGAGAATGTACACTTAGTTGCCTTTTAGGAGAGATGGCATAGCTCTTTTCTTAAATTTCAGTTAGATGTACTATTGAGATTAATCTCAGAATGTTAGGCAAGAAGTTGACAAAGACCTTTAAAAGAAAACTGTAAAAAACAAAATCATGACAATACATGGCAATGGGACAAAACCTACTATGCATATGGAACAGCATTTCACATTTCTAGACCTTTAGGAGATTTTGACACAGGTGCCCTGATTTCACAACCCAGGGCACAAAAAAAGAGGTGGCATGCAGGGGAAAAGAATAGCGTAATGAAGTGAAAGAACAGTCTCATTCTTACAGCACTGAGTGGTTGTTCTTAGTCAATCTTTGGAAAACTAAATATAGAAAGGTTCAAAGAGGATTAAATCTGCAGTAACTGAGGGTGCCTAAAGTGGTTATGAAATGAACACAAATTTTAATTAATTCAATAGATGAAGAACTGCTTAATAGCATAATTACTTGAATTTATTGCAGATATTTCATAATATGTGTGAAATGAACACTTTAACCCTGAAAATACTGAGATTCGTGAGTCACTCTTTGCTGCTGAATAGATGATTCACTTAATTATTAACAATTATTGTATTCTATTATTATTATTATATTCTACTATCATTATTCTGCAGCTTTTAAATATATATGCCATGATTTACATCTCTCAAACCAAGTCTCTTCATTTCTGAAAAATAAAGGATAAAAACTATTTACTTTCTAGAAATGTATGTAAGGCCTGGGTGATGCTGTGTGGGAGGGTATTATTTCAACTCTAAATTATCACTCTACACTTATACAGGAATGGGAATGATGATATGATCATCACATCTTTTGCTGTGAGGTAATAAAATTTAATTACAATGGAAAACTACAAAAAAAAATATTTTGTAAGTTCAACAACAACAAAAAAAAGTGGCATAACTGGGTTCCCATGAGCTGTTTTCCTGCAAATACAGAAAAATACATGCAGCTATAAATCTCATGCTCCTTCCAGTTTCTGGTTTCTTTTAAATGCTGGACATAATCAAAACATCATTGGCTCACAGACTCCGTACGGTATAATACTTTACTTTTTCTTCCTCTTAAATGGGTCAGGAGAATGTCAGAGTTACTATTGCTACTTCATTTCTGTTCATATCCTTGTTTCAGTATTATCTGCAGATCCCTGGTTCAGATCAGGTTCTCTCATTGTTGAGGTTGTCAAAATATCAAAAGACATTTTTATTTTCCCAGAAGGTCTATCATAACCAATAAATTAATCATGACATCAGAAGGAAGTTTGTTGTTGAACAGCATTTTGTGAATTTAATAAAAGTTTATTTTGAAGTTTGTCCCAGGATTTATTGCACAGTTATAATACTACTAGTTTATGGTACAGTTTCTTTCTCTGAAATTAGATGCAGAGACTAAACTGCGAGCTTTGAAGATCTGGATCATTGCATGGTTTGGTATATGTGAAGAGAAACAGCTTTCTGAAGGATCAAGGAACTAAAATAAATTAAAGAACACCTGATGTGATAAGTTGGATTTTACCCTGGCTATTTCATCTGTGTTAATCAATAAACCTATTCCCTGCTTTCAAAAAGCTTTGGGGGCAGATGAAAGAGATATTTACCCAGTTGCACTTTCAAAAGCACCTAAATGCCTAGTAACTTTAAAAACTGATTGGGTTACATTGAAGAAACATGTACATTCCAGGGATTGAGTGGCAAGGCCCATTAACATGTAGAGGTGCCTAAACTGAGCAGCAACCTACATGTATCCTCAAAAAGAAAAGCTTTTAGGTAATGCCAACAAGGGTTTTGCCTTCCTTTCTTTAGAGAACTTGTCCATCTAATAATGGGTGCAGCTCTGCCTCCACATCTAAATCCAAGACCTTCTGGAATTTGGGGAAATGGGAGTGTCTCCACGTACTTTACTAATTACAAGCCTAAAAGTTGTTGGATAGAAACCTACTTTTTTTTTTTTTTTTTGATTGATGATGATGTCAGTATTAGGTCAAACTATTATTATAATTAATCATCATGGATTTGTACATTAACAAGTGTTTTGACCTGGCCATCCCATCTTATGGCTGATGTCCAGAAATCTTCAAGTAGATGGGCAATGGATCTTTGTCACTGAAAGTGAAAAGCCCAGATCAAAATGCCACAGAATAGAGCTACTCAGATGCCTGTGGTTTTAAGCCATAAATACTTTATTCCAGTATTATTTCTATGTATTAGAAACACACAAACTTTAAAAATACAATGCACAAAATGAAAACTGATGAAGTTGCTGACAGAGATGCATTTTAACGTGTCATGAACTGAGCTACCAATGTAATAGTGTGGATTTTCCACTGATAATCTGCTTTGAATCAGGCCTTACTAACTTCCTATCTGAGAAATTCTAATTTTTAAAAAGGCAACAAAAAGGCCCTGAATGATCTCAACCTAAAAATGTGGCTTAACACAAATAAATACATAGGCTGTATGGATCAAATATCTTAGGCACTTAAAAGTTCTCTTCTCCCTTCTTACAGAGGACCCATAATTTAGGTGAAAATGCTCAAAGGACAACTCAGTTTCATGTGATTCCTGCTCACACAAGCCCAGGAGGAAAGAATAGCAAAAGAAATCCTTTACCCTTTGGTGGTGATAGATTCACAGAGACACCAAAAATGCAGCAGCTAATGACAATTCCTCCCAGAAAATTTCTCTGCATCAGGAAAGTGGTGGTGCATCTCTTTCCTGTTTGGCACAGAGCTCTGATGCAGCAGGAACTATGTCCAATTAAAAAGTATTGCTTCTTAGCCCTAAGCAAGGAAGATAGGTTTCAGCACAAAACCTCCAAACTTAAAATATTCAGTACTTTCTGGAGGAAAAAAAATGTCTCAGTCATCTACTCCACACTTTTTAATAGCAACAGCTGATAAATACTCATCTCCTATAAATAGTTTAATTACCAAATAAGTCAAAGATGTTTAAAAAGATCAGTTGTAACTTCTTGAATAAAAGACTTCATATATTCAGTTTTTAAAACCAGTTCTCAATCCATTATCATCAAGATTAATCAACTAATATTTGGATATGAGGAAATACTGAGGAGTCATAATTGCACAATGTTAATCAAAGACAGGAAAAGTGATGAGAAAATAGAATAAAGGGAGCAGAGTTTTGTCAGATTTTTTGTCAGGAATTTGTGCATACCGATTTTCATTTGCTTATGTGACCTGACTAAGCATGCAAGGAATGCTTTCAGATTATAAGTTAACAACAGTAATGTCAAACAATTACCAATTACTTCAAGTAAGTCTAAAAAAATTGTTTTTGAATAACTTTTCCACAGAAAAATGTGGACAAACATGCTCTTTCAACTCAGGTTACATTAAGTCTCTGATTTTCTCCATCATATTTTAGATCAATTAACGTCTTTTTATTTCTACAAGAGGAAATCAGTTTTCATATTTAGGAGTCAGCAAAGATTTAAATTTTAGAAAAAAATCCTCTCCATTTCTTTTCTGATCCATTTTGAAATATTACTGTTATCACACATGGATTTTGAGTTAAAAGATGAACGCTGGAGGCACCTACCAAAGCAGAGCATCTGAGAAAATATGCTAGATATTGTCCTTGAAGCCTTGATCCAGAAAGGCTAGGGTCAAGGAAGGCAGACTATCTTGCTGAATAAATAAGCCAAATATGACAGCAATTATTCAACATTTCTTAAATAAATCCAAATATTGAAAAAGAACAAGTCTCAAATATATTAATCTTCTTCAAAAAAAATGAATATATGTCATAAAAAAAGGAATTCCAATTCTTCCAACTGTTAATATATTTTGCTCATCTAATTCGAGTGCCATTTTTCATATTTTTTATTATATATTTCACCATGGCTTCTTTGCAGGGACCATTCTCATGTCAGCTGCTTTTATGAAGTATTCTGTTTCACTGACACCTACTTCCCATCTCAGATCAATTGAGAGTATGAGTAACTTAAAATATTGACAATGAACAAAGATATTGGGATGTACTATCAACGTTTTTCTTATAGCTGGTTTCAGTAATTTTCCTCAGAAGAATGTAAATAATCTACCTGAACATAACATGTCACCTGAGTGACATTTTCAAGTTCAGAGGAAAATAAATGCTCTTCTGTTTAAAAGCAAAATATGAAGTCTGAGATGTACTTTCTACTACATCGCTTTCCTGTAAAATAACTAAAACCATGTTAAACCAAACTTAAGATTCCCACCTCAACTAATTGTGAATATACTTTGAGCTTGTAAATATGTTCTGTTAGAAGTAGGTTGACTGGGCAGTCTCCAAGCTTTGAATTTTTTAATTTAATATGACCTAGTCACCCAGATGATAAGATCAGAGGCATAGTAAGGATGTTCCACAGCTTTCGGTCAGAGTTCTAACACACATTCCCCTCTGAAAGAAACCATCAGCAATGACAAGGATGTGCACTTGAGTCTTAGTCTGTCAGGGAAAGATTAAGCAAAAACTTCAGTATTTGTGAAGATTAGGCATACCTATTGCCTATTCTTGGATAGAATTTTTTTTCATGCTTAAAGGCAGGTGTTCAAATATTTTGTTGATCTGGCAACTGCAGATAATAATTTTCTGGAATTATCTTCCAAGTTTTGTGAATGACAACCAATAGAGAAATATTTTTTCTGTCACTGGTTTTTGCTAGGGAAGGTTTTCTTTTTTCTTTGCCACAGCTATCTGCTGAACATTTTGTGAAAACAATGCCTAGTTCCTAAATGTTCATACTTTATTCCATTCATTACAGACATTCCAAAATAAAATTCTGGAACTGAAGAGCACTGTTCCGTGGTTTCCATTTCCAAGTTTCTGAGCAGTTCTGTAGCATATTCTTTTGTATGTTCAAAACTAGACTATCAAAATATAATACCAATTTAAGCCACAACGATTATTTATATTAGTAGTGAAGGAGGGAAAACATAGTGGTAAATTAATCTTTGTGCAGCAAAGAACTCCTTAAAAAGGTTTTCAGCATGCATAGTAATGAACTATTGCTATCTCTCTGCAACAGACATCTTTAAATAACTATGTCCAAAGTTGTTTAAAATCCTTTTCCTAGAATTTCAGTTTCAGTAATGCAAGGAAGACTGATTCCTCACTTATAACGCTGATCAACACAAGCCTCCTTTTTTATCTTCTGCTTAATATAGGGAACTCATGAATCAGCTATGACTTTTACATACCTCCCCTCTGACCTTCCCACAGATAATCATAATAACACTGGGCTGCCGAGAATCAATCAGTTTTCATAAAGGCAGCAGCCTTCAGATTAATCTCCTATTATTAATTCTGCAAGTTAAAAAGACAAGCAGAAAGACAAGATGGCTCTCAGTGCTATTTACTTCCCTAAAAATATTTCCTGTGGATAATAAACAAACAAATTTCCAATCTGGTGAAGCTGTAAATTTGCAGCCTTCATGAAAATTAATTTAAATGGATGTGACTGTGAGGTTGGGATTGTAAAGATTAGGGAGACTCCTGTAGTTATAATTGCCTGTTCAGTTCATCTGCTGCTCTGTCACTCAAGAGTGGCACAGCTGCATTAACAACTCTAATCATAATCTAATTCTCAGATCAAATTCCCATCTTCAATATATCCTTTAATAAAGCTTCCATACCCCATCTTTTAGCCTTAATTATTGCTTCCTGTCTCCCCTGACAACCAAATTAAAAGGTACATGCAGCACTTCTACAATAAAAAATATAGCTCAGACACAACAACTGCACTGCAAATTCACACTAACCTTGTGAAGGTTGGATGGTTTGTGATAACTAGATTTTTTACTGATAGTGCAAGCACTAGAAGATAAGAAATACAATTTTATAATCATGTATTGATTTTTCTTTTTTTCCTGCTAATATGGAAAATTACCTGGGCCAGTTTTTAGATTAGCAAAGCGAGAAAAGACAATTTTATAGGAAAACTGTCTAGATCCCAACATGTAAACTGTTTTAATTCTTAAACTTGGAGCTCTTGACATGTCAGTTGTTGACAGTAGACTCTGTACTAGCTAAAGCTAAATCCTGTTCAAGAACTGAGATGCCAAGTCAGCAAGATACTTAATCACACCATCCTTTTGGCATATTGTTAATGTCAAGACAATAAAATTGTTAACATGTTTAAAGTTAGTAAATATCAAAGTACTTTTTTGAGCAGGAGACCCTGACTGATTCAGTGCCTTGTCCATGCAGGATTCTGTTTTGTCTGTTGTACTCCGCAAATGAGGATTTCAATAGGACAGTTAAACTGTCATCTATGCAAATGTAACAAGTTGGCACATCCACATTTCTGAGCTAGAAATGTATTTCCCTGAAAGTTTAAAAATGGAGTAATGCAATTATGGGTAAATTGGGAAAATGATGAAAAATTTAACATGGCTGGACATCTATGGGCAACAAAAGACAATTTTCAGCGTCAGTAAGGAGAAAAAGATAATCAATTATCAAAATATTTCAGCTATGGTAGGCAGGTTTAAAATAAAAGCGCACACTATGGTGTTGAGGTGGTTTAAAAATGTAGCCCTGGATTTCAAGGGCAGTAAGAAAAGTCTTCAGGAAATGGTTTCATAGATAAGAGAGACCTGCAAGAATGCCAAAACTTTAAACATGGTGGATTTTAATTATCCTGATACTGGTATTGATTTGGATAAGAACTGTTTCAGGGCTAAAGAGACAAATGTGTTTTAGAAAGTAGCAAAGGATTTATTTTCCAAGCAATGTACTGACCAGTTTTAGTGTCTTGGGGCTATCTTAGAAGTGAATGGATCTTGAATAAACCAGGACATTGGGGACAATTTAGTGTGGGCAATGAATCTGAAACAGAAAGTTCAGAAGAATGAAAAGGGTTTATCATTTAAAAGGATACAGAGTAAAGAACTCTGACCCAGAAAGGAACGTGTTTAGTCATTCTCACTTAGTATATCTAAAAGTGAGAAATGAAAACTGTTGCATAATATTTTAGGTCAGTTCTGAGAATGAAGAGATTTTTTCCTGCACCTAGATTTCTGTTGTCGCATACCAAGTTTAAATAAATTATGTGAGACACTCCAATATTTAAAATTCCTTTTGTACTGGATCAAACATTTCTGGTAGTCTTGAGGACTCCCATCAGTTTTAAAATTGGTGAAATTTTTGACTTCTAACTAAACAACAAAAAACTCTCTTTTTCCTTTGTCTGCATTATTGAGACTTTAAGGATGGCTCTACTGAAATGTACTTAAAGAAGAAAACACATAAGACAGATGTAGATATATTACTTTTAAACCTTAAACTGAAGGTTTTAACTTTAATTTCTTTTGTATTTGGTGGTTTTATGATCACCGAGGTCTTGCCAGACCTGAAGCTGTCATGCTGTACCAGGGTCAGTAATTGTCAAAAGTCTTTTTACAAAACTTTATAAAATCCTAAGCCCTCTCTTTCCATAAAATTTATTTGATGGCAGTAATTATCATGCAGTTTCTTCCATCCCTTCAATGTATTTATCTTTACAAGACTTTGTGGATGCAGGACTGTGTTACTATTCCCACCTTTTGTTTTGAAAACAGACGCAAACAAAAAAAAGGAGATGTTATTCATCTCCACTTGTCAAGAAGCAGCACAGTTTAAGAGGAGTCTATAAAATCTCTTAATGGTCAATGAAGAGAGAGTAGTTGCCTTCAGAGGGGAACTCCAATTATCACACAATAGCACTTGAGGTGAATCATTGGAGAGAGCTCTAGAGTCCCCTGATGTGGGAACACTTCTGTATTCCAGCGTTGGATCCAGTGTTCCAGAGCTAAGCAATAGCAACCTGTGCTACCCACTGTGATCCCACCAGTAAGTGCTAGTGTCATCCCAGGAGTGAGAGCCACACTGTCCCTTCTCACTGCTTGGAAACCTTAATCAGGGTGGGATCGGGAAGGGGGAACAGGGGCTTTTCTGAACACTGAAGAATTACACCTTATAATTTTTCCTGTAAAAGCAAATCCTAACCTTTTTCTCCTTAATGTGGTTAAGTTGGAACTCTTTGTATTCATAGAAACAAAGAATTAGCTGAAGACCAATGTCAGAACAGTAAGGGGAGTTTCTCTGGACTCAGTATCAGATTTTTCCCTCTGCCAATCAGAGCTTGAATTTAAAGAAATTTCCCAACCTGAGAGATTGATATCCTTAGGACAAAATATTGGCTATTCTGGCATGAAGCTAAACATATTTTTTCTTTTTTTGGATAAATTCTTTGGCTCAGAGAAATACTTAGAGCTGAAACTTTCTTTGAAATCAGCTTTACATTTTGCTGAAACAACATTTTTTAAAGAAACATATAAATATCTGAATAACTCCTTAAAAGCTCTGCTCTATAAATTTGATATTAAAACTACACAGGGACTATTGGATGTTTCAAAAGTTTAGGGCAAAGAGGTATGGTTCAGTACCCAGAATGCAAAAGGCTTATCTGTGCTACCCACATTTCTTGTGTTAGCAAAATCAGAGTACAAATTCTGTGAGAAAAGTCTTTTATCAAGGTTTCTGACACTCATTGTTCTGTTATTTTTCTTTACTGATCTTTTTCCTTGTGATTTTTACTTGGGAATGGTACAGAGCAGATTTTCTCACAAATGTATAAGGGTTTGGCTGTGGGAGAACTAAAAGATGTGGGGATTTATCTTTTCACCTCTGCAACCTCACCAACCTCTTACCCTGTAAAAGCCTGAAAGTATGTCTATAGTATTCTTATACCTATTAGGACAGACGGACATCCTTCCTGGCTTCAGTTCCTTCCTGATCTTTCTCAGCCTCCAGTTAAAATTGCAAAAGACATTTCCCTGTTACTCATGGCAGGTGAAGTCACACCAGGTAGCACAAGTTTTGAACAACTATACCAATATAGACAGTGAGGTAAGCTCTAGTAAAATTTCAAATGCAAATAATCAATTAATTTATATTTTATCAGTCACCGTCAAGGGTTATTGATCTTGAAAAGAGGAAAAACACGTATTTATTTTGACAAACTCAAAACCTACATGCCTATCCATAAGAAGAGAAATAAAGAAAATAACAGTATTTTCCACTGTGTATCCTTTCAGAAGACTTTGGAATTAATGGCTAAATGATACCTGTAGAGAGCTTTGGCACTTCTGAACATATCCACATGGACACATTTGCAGGCCTAGAGTATCTTACTGATAGCAACTATCAATATGCATATCTTGCATGCAGGCAAGGCATGAGGCAATCAAACAGCCCTTGCGTCTATGCTCAGTACAGTCTACACTCTTTCCCAGATCCAGCACCCTCTCTGTGTCTGGAAAACTTCGTACTCTAGAAGCTGCACACATATTGCTGAGCCTGTAATTCCTTGTCTTTCTTTAAACTTAACATTTCCTTATTAGCAATGATCATTCTGAGTGTCCTATTAACATTATACTTCACAAAGGAACAACTGTTAACAAAGATAAAGAAACTTGCTATGAGGTTTAAGAAAATAAGTTATACCACTTCGGCTTTGATTATACTATTTATTTTCTCTGCTTCCATTAAGCAACATCTATAAATTTCTTTCTTATTGCCCTACTTTTTGCATTTTTATGTTACTTATGAAATGAAGCAGAGTTCAGAGCCACAGATTAGAGACAGGTTTGGTTTTTTACTGCTGTCTTCTGGTTGCACATTTGCCCTGCTTCAGGTGGGTGGAGGGCAAGTGTTCCTACATAAACTTAAGCTTAGTTACCTTATAGTTTAGCTATTCTCCTGAAAGGCTATAGATATAAACCCTGAGTTCCTCAGATTGAAAACATCTGTGTAAATATCAAGGCCTTCTAAAGGCCTTCTCTATTATCAGAGAAATAATTTGTGTTTCAGAGTCAGAGAAAAGTCCTCCTTTTTTAAATTGTTCCTTCTATCCATGGATGTGGGTGCTTGATAAGCTCCTGCTGGGAATCCTCACCCACCTGGCCAAGCTGGAACCCTTGTAACAGGAGCTAGAGCCCAGGAAAGGTCATGTCCAGTGACTGGTCACTGGAGGCCATGGCAAGCGCCTCTCAGTACAACCTCTGGCAGCCTGGCCGAGGTGTGGAACCAGGCACATGAACTCGTGTATTTAAGGAAGGCAAATTACTTCATCCACTCAGTGGACATATTCAAATGATGAATTTGTCAATGTCTTTAGAAAAGATCACATTAAAACAAAATAAAAGAACCATTCATGGTGTGAGACCAAGGATTCATGATCTGTAAGATATAAAGCATCTCAGAAGCCAGTTTTAAATGACCCAGATAACAGCAAGTGACCCTCACTAAGTTTCCAAGTTCCCATATAGTTATTTTTCTGTGCTTATTTTATTTTTAAAATATTTCATGCTTCCTTTGTTTTGTTTGTGAAGGTGATTTATTCTTCTAGTCTCATCTTGATCTCTCCTACCTTTCATGCTCTTTCTGCAATGAGTTGTCCCCATTGGTGCATCCACAGCTAATTGCATTTTTTTTTATTCAATTAGAGTTTTTTTACCTGTGAATAAGGTTTTCTTCTAGCATGAACTTCGTCCAAAGAAAAATAAACTACTTGTCTTCAGGTGCTATTATTATAGAACATACGTTTTGCATTGTGACAGGGTTTGTTTACAGTTACCTGACACATTGAATGTTCTCATGATAGAGCAATAAAAGGATGTCCTCCTGCACATGATTATTTCTGTTTTTATAACAATACCTATATTTTACTTCTCTGCACTTGAAAAAGCGTTGTTTGCATTCATGTTCTTGTTGGTAAGTATATTCAATAGCTGCCTGGTAGTTCCATAAGCCTATGCTAAAATATGATACTCTTTCTTTTTGAACTTAAAACCTTGTCCTCTTTATTCTGTCATTTTCATTAAACCACAAGTCTGCCTTGTTTGCCAGTGAATAAAAATGTGTGGTTCAATTACAGGAGCTGATGCTCTGAAGGTTAAATCACTTCACAGTGTCTCTTCTGCTCTGTGCAAGGAAAGACTTTGATTAACCAAGTCTTTCACATTAACAATAATACTCTGTGTTGAGTATAACATCTTGAAATGAAAATGAGCATTTGGTTCCCTTGTTTAATCTTTGTAGCATTATAATGTTAAGATTTTGTAATTTTTTCAAACACACATAGCCACAATTATTACTTTAGAGAATAATCCCATGTCTACAGCCTTGACTCCCTGAGTTTACAAATGAGTGTTATGGTTAAAATGGTTTCCATGCTGAGGTGTGAAAGGTGACATTTTCTTATAATAGTATTTACTATTCTCACTACTATTTTCTGAATGTGAATTAATATTATACCTTTAAATAATTCTTTCCAGAGCTCTTTTTCCCCCTAAATTTTATATCAGAAAACTTGGCAAAGGAAGTTCATTCAGGAACTAATAGATCTACAACCACGAACCCTATTGTAGCAGCCTAATTCCTTTGAGATTATTCAAAACAGTTTTTGATGCCTCTTTTACTTCAAAGTCCCTCAGTGTAAAACACAAACTAAAGCTGTAATTGTAGATGCATGTTTATGCCTTAATGAGGTCCTATTCCATGACTATGTCATGCCATGTATATTTCTAAAGCATGGCTCAAATGAGGAAAGTGATTTCGCTTGTAATTTTGGGCAGTACACAAATGTAAAGGTTGTGAATGTCTGTATTCCATTTTTCACTTTCCATGTATTTAGATTTGTAATTTTTGTATAGATGACCTCAAGTAGCAATTCTCTAGAACTCTCTTTTACTCATCCTTGGCTTTTTATCTAATCTTTTTTCATCTGTGACAATCGTTTCCTGTGTGGACATTAATACTGTAAATAAACCTCTCTTTCACTGACTTGAGCTTTGTCCCAGCACATAGGAGGTTAGCAATGCAATCTTACTAAGTTTCTGCAAGCTGCTCCACATATTTGTTAGTTCTGCCTAGTGTTTCTTTTAAATGTCTAATTTTTTCATAATTAGTCAGGCTATTTCTTTCTTTTGCCTTCTCTGCATTTTCAAGATCAAAATACCGATCGTGTTTCTATTTTTTCCACTTTATTGTGTTTCATATAATAGGTATGAAATTAGGAGGTTTTTTTCTCTAATTAATATATTGCTTACATTTTCTTTGTTCAACTCCTTGTTATATTTTTAGCTGTCATTAACATGGGTCTTGGGGTGACCCCCTGAAAAAAAAGAACAGTACAATTTGATAAAAGCTCATGCTGATATTCAGACACCCTTGACTTCAGGAGAGAAAGACTTAACAGCAAAAAAAAAAAAAGGTTAATTACATTTGTCTTGTGATTTCTTTGGAAGCAGAGCAGTCTTAATTTCTAGGGATAATGCAGGGGGGGTTATGGAACTTAGTGTCTCTGACAGCTACTCAACCTTTGGAGCAAAAAGTCCCTTCAGGACATCAGGGCTGAGAATGTCTTTCTTCGAAAAATCCAGTAGCCTTTTGACCACCCACAACAAAAGCAGGTCTACCAGGCACATAGAGACCAGGATGAATTTGCCTTTCCATGTAGCTCAGAGGTGAGAACCATTCCCACAGCTGTTGTGTATCTTCCTACCCGTTTTTCCCCATGACTCCTGGTTGCCCACAAAAACACGTTTGCAGGACGTCACATCATGAACTGGTGTAAAAGATTTTCCAAAGACTGAGGAAATGGCCTTATTGTAGACTTAGCTCCTTTTCTTTCTATTTCAAAGGGACCTTTAGTTTTGCTGTTCAACCACCTGAGACAGGAGAGCAGGACCCAGACCTGGAATTTCATAAATACATTCCTAGCATAAATCAGCTAAAGAAAACTGTGTTATTGCCTTACAGAAATGCAGTGTAGGGCAAGACAGATGAAACTGAGTCTGAACAATAGATTCGATGCAGCAGATTTACTGTAAATCATGTGCAAAGGAATTTGGCTTGTTTTCTCCCTTGAAGAAAAAGGAAACTTTGAGATGAATAGAAAACAATTTTGAATCTATCAGAAGGATTGATAAAACTTCTAACATCATTTACTTATGAATACTGGGTTAAGGGATTCAAATAAAAACTGGGGGACACAATCTACTAATTTCAAAATTTTTCATAAATAGTGTAAACACTTCCACCACACATGAAATAAAATGACCTGATAGAAAGAAGAACTAAGTCCATAATACTCTTTTTCCCCTGACTTCTGTGTAGTTTGTAATCAAGTCCTTAGCTGCCAGGAAGGCAATATGTCTGAAGAGCAGCAGTAAATTATAAAGACATTTCTCACCTTTTTCCAAGTATGCCATGTATTTACATTTCTCATTTTAAGATCATGTTGCAATCTTTCCTGTACCACTAGGGTAAAGACATAAAAAATGGATCAGAAATGGACTGACAGCTCCTTGGATTCTGCATATACTTGGGACAATTGCAGAATTACCTCAGCTCTGAATTAGCACATGATCTGGAAGATATCTGAAGGTATAGAATTGCAGAATACTTAATTCTTAGGGAAATCATAGAGTAGATTCTGGATTTTCACATCATTTAGCACTTCATCCCCTAATTAGACTGACTGCAGAGGTGTTATTTAAATCAATAAAATGCTCTATAGCAAGAGGAAGAACAGTACAACAGTACCATTTAATATGAGATCATGCTGCTGTTCAGATAACCCTTAACTTCCCCAAAGAAAAGACTTAATAGTAAAAAAACCAAACTTATATTGCATTTGTGTAATAAATAAAGGGCACTCTGAAGGTTGATACCTCCAAGCCCTGTCTTTCTTCCCATTATTTAAACATTCTAAATTCATGTTTTTCTTCAAAATAAATTTTCCTTAATTTTTGTCCCTTTTCTGCTTATTTTTTCCTGTTTGAAGGAAGAATGGGAGAGCTGGTGATTGCTCTGGTGATTGAGCCCAGGTTTCATGACAATCTACCAAATTCACATACAAATAAGACAAAAAGTATATAAAATTCAGCAACTTCCACTCTCAACTTTCTAAGATATATACTACAAATAAAAACAAGAAGAATTTATTTGGGGTAAAGGAAAATACTTCAGCAGTATCCTTATCCTTCTCTCAAAGCAGATTATTTGAGTGCAGTGGACACAGCTGTATCAAAGTTTGAAGCACTACCTGTATTATTTCATTAATCAGTGCAAGATTTAGAGTTTCTCTGTACAACACAAGCAATGTGTGTTGCCATATGCAAAACTGAACTTGGGGAAGTGTCGTTATTTGTTTACCTTACAGTTATTTCCAAAATCTACCACCATAGTCCTTGTCTGTGGTTTGATGAGATCCAGAGCTTCTCTTGCCTCCTAAGGAAGTATAGCTTGAAGGGGAAATAAAGGCTCGTAGCATCAAACACTGCCAGGAATCCAGCACCACTAGTTTTAAGAGGAAAATGTTCCTGACAAATAATGGAAGTACTTAGCTACTGGTATCTTGGAGGAAAATGGGGCTCCTGAGGGTCGGCTGAGATGTCTGACCCGCTAGGCAAGCTTTTTCTGAGCAGAGCCATGTACCTTGGCTGCAGGACTGATGTCCTGATGTCTGTGGCTGTGTTCATGGGAGGGTGATGAATTGGAAGGGAACCAAAGCCCCCCCTCCACTGTTTATCTGCAAGCCAAGCCACTGTCCTCAAGATCACAGCCAAAAGTTCTGCCATCTTAAGAAATGACACAAGAACTGTTTATTTCTCTAGTATTTTAAATTTGGGGGAGGGTGGTTTTGGTTGTTGGTTTTTTGGTTTTTTTTTGTTGGGGGGGTTTAGTGGTTTTGGTGTTCTTGTTTTTTGTTTTCTGTAAGCAGAACCTTTTTTGTAGACTGGAGAATATTTCTTCTCCTTCTGGAGAAAACTAGACATAAATGGCTTTAAGGCAATGCTGCAAACATTTATGAATATCCTGCAGCTCCCAGAATATTACCCACCGTGTTCATAATGTCACTTGTACAAACATACTACCCACATGAGTACATTTTCAGTAGTGTAAATCAATTTGGAAACTCACTGTGCATTTATGTAAAGCCCAGTTCATACAGGAGGAGCTATAAACACTTGTCTCAGTTTCATCACAGCACAACGTCTTTGTTCCCTGGGACGCTCATTTTCCTCAGGCCTTCCACATAATACTGAACAAGTGAAAATCCTGTCAGTATGTGGTTGCCTTGCCCTTTCCTGGAACTGTCAGATTTGTACTTCAGTAGCAGTCAACAGGGTGTTATTGTTTTCAAGAAAAAGAAAAATCAAATCTGTTTGATACCGCAAGATATGAGCCACTGCTTTAAGTAGTATTTTTTGCAGACTAGAATCTTAAATGATAGCAAATACTCAAGAGGTACACCTTCTCCATTCCATTAAAATACAAAAGAAATCTGTTTTCATGCTGTTTGAAAATTAACTAAGCAATTTTGCTTGTAGAGTGTTGCAGAAATTTGTAAACTAATATGATCACTTTAACTTGCTTTCCAAATGGAAGCAAAAAAATTAGATTTCTGAAATCTATAAACTAAATGGAATGAAAAAGCATAATTTTATGTAGATCCTGTCAAGATATACCCAGAACACAAAAATATTAATAACTGGGGGAATTCTAAACAGCTTGCAAAATCTTCTGGTGTTTTGCATTAACATAGCCATGAGAGCAGAGATGATATCAGTAGGACATACCATGTTGTCATCTCTCTGCTCTCCTGAAAACATCAAATATAACTCATTTATTATATGTCCTATCGTAACACAATAACACAAATTTGAGAAATTGTTAACCTTGCTGGTGGCCTTCTGTTAAAATGCTCAACTGAACTGGTCCACTTGCTGCCCTTGAACAGGCACCTGAATCCTTATTCAGCTGCAAATTCTCAGTTACTCTCTCAAACACTGTGAGAGGGTGTGGAGAGGTGTCATTGCTTTGTCTCAGCAGAGATGATGGAGAGATTATACTGTCTTTTTTGTCTTTGTGTTTAATTTAAGCTAAAGTAATAAACTTTGTCAGGATCCCTTTATTCAATGTTCCAATTCTGCCTAGTTAAAAATACATCTTCAGACAGGAAACTACTTCCCAAAAAACAAATTAAGAAAAGTGTAATGATTCTGATCTTGTGATGATGTAGCCTTTAGCGGGTGAGCAAACTACTTGCACCACCCTGATCATATTTTTCTTGTAGGCAGGTGGGGGACATTTACAATATCCTGTCGCCTCTGTCTTCAGTATTGTCTTTATCCGTGTTCTGCCATGTAAAATATGTTTTTTATTCTGGGGTAGGGTATTGTGACATACTGCCAAATATTGTCAATCCAAAGAAAGGGGTAAATTCTGGGCAAGTGGATAATGTGTCCCACTGATGTAGCATCAATTAAATGCACAAATTATTTATATTTTTTAATAATGTCTTTAGTATGGTGTCACCCTAGTGTTTTCTGAGAAAAGATGGTTTTAGTCCTCCATGAGGTTGCTGTTCTTATTACCTCTAAATATTTGTAGAATTCTTCAGAACAATAGGTACCAATAAACTGTTGATTTTGCCCATCGCCTTGTATTTTTTTACAGTTTGCATCATTGTTTACAGGAAGTCCCTGCTGAGATCCTTCATATCTTTCACATTTTTAGTGACTAGTTATAAAGTCCTCTTTTCTTTATGGTGACTGATATTTTCTAAACACTAACTGCTAAATCTAGGATGCTTTTCACCATTAGAGACAGCTTCAAAACTACAGCCTGTAGTTCTAGTCTCTTTGATTTTGTAAAATGCTGTCTGGAATTGAGAAAAAGCTATTTCATAATGGCCACAATAACTTATGAGATGAAAAATGTCCAAAATGCAAAATCAAGATATGCATACCTGCTTTTAACATATATGAAAAGATAATTGCAGCATCTGATGTGTGCATAATTCCTAATAGATCTTCCAACAAGGAATTGTAGCAGGTTCTTAGCTGTAAAATGGAGCAGGAAAATTTTTCCTATGCTATTTATTGAAAAATGGATTTGTCTTAACATATCACAAAAATACTTTCGAGAAGGGACAAAAAAGCTAAGATTACAAGTGTTTGAATTTACTTCAATAATCAAGAATCATTTTTAAAAACTTGTTTTGCTACTGATTGCAGGAGAGTTTGAGTCACTGAGATTTCCTTATAAAATAGCTAATATTTTGAGATTTTTTATGTATTTTACTTTGAGAAGATCAGTTAATTTTTTTTTTTTCAGTTAGAAATAATAATGACTGTTGTGTAACATTACCCATGCTCCCCATCTCACTGGACTGGGGAATCCAAAATACATTTTAAAGGTATTTATTTGCAAACTTCTAGTTTCTGCAATGCCTGAGCCAGGCCTTTGCTGTAAACTGACACAACTCTAGTGAAGCTGTGTCTTTCTTTCAACTAGTGACCCACACTGTGTTTATTTTAATCTATTTTAAGCCAGCTCTTGGAGCAAGACTATAAATACTGCAAACTGAGCAAGCAGTACCACATTTTGCATAAACATACACACACACACACGAACTTCATGCATTAAACTTTTATGCCTCCAAAAATCATTCTGAAGTCTCTTATCAGGCTTTCTGGATGTTTCCCCTACCAAATTAGCACAGTGGCTGTGGCTGGCAGCCACTCTCCTGCAGAGTAAAGTGTCACCCTATGTCACTGCCCATGCAGCAGAGCATACTGAGGGCTCCTCCAGTAACCTGGATGATGAACTGGAAATGCCATTTCAGATGAGCATCCAAAAGTTCCAGATGCAGGCTTAGCCTGGGAGCAGGTGACTGTTCCAGTAAAAGCCTGGAGCAGGTGTAGGTGGCTGTGGGTAAAGGTGAGTGTCAGGGAGCTGCTTGGAGCTGTGGTCCCTGAGGAAAAGCACCTCACCCCAGCTGACCTCAGCCCTGTCCCACAGCGTGTGAGGAAAGCAGACATGGGAGCACCCTGGAGCATTGTTTAGCTCCTTCTTCACCAGCACAGTCATACCTGAGCATCTTGATAGAGTGTTAATGTTCACACCTAAGAAATGGCCATAAAGAGGAGATGGACAGCCCTGTAAAAACTTACATTGCTCAGACCTGATAAAAGGAGTCAGGGAGTTATCTCATTGCAGGTGTTGCTGCAACAAAAATTGGGCTGATTTGTAGATTCCAGCTACAGGAGGTCTTTGCAAAGCCGTGGTCTTGGTAGCCACATAAGTGGATGTTCTGCCCCTGTTCTCAATTCAGAAATACCCAAGGGGACAGAGGCCTGGGTATCTTTCTTACTTCTTGGATAATGATCAAGCAGCAGTAAAGCAACAGAGTCTGGGAGTTTCAATTGACAACAGACTATTTATAAATGAATGGCATAAGGGGTCAAAGAAAGATAAAACTCACTCTCAGGAGCAGAAGGCATAACTGTTCTGTTCTACTTAGCCACCGAAACATTATGCCTGCTTTTGGGAAGAGCACTTTAACAAAAACTGTAGAAAAAATTTTCAAAATCCAGGATCAGGGAGAAATAAATATAAAGAAAATATTGTT
The DNA here is from genome assembly GCA_026261815.1 of Monarcha castaneiventris obscurior. Lineage (NCBI taxonomy): Eukaryota > Metazoa > Chordata > Aves > Passeriformes > Monarchidae > Monarcha > Monarcha castaneiventris. The sequence continues at coordinate 8,400,733 of JAMPIT010000230.1, read as the reverse complement.
TTAATTGCTAGAAATAGCGAATACAGGAAGAGAAGGGAGATTTAAAAATGCTTCTAAGAGAGACTGAAATTACAATCTCCTCCTATGTGTAATATTTGTCTAGAAATTTTTGTGGATGCTGTTGATTTCCACCCATAATAATGATTAGACAGTAAACATTAAATAAGAGGCATTTTTAATATGTTATTTTCATATTAAATTCCATAAAATCTAGGATTTTTAGCCATTAGGCTTGGTCTTTCACAGAGCTTGATTTTAGACTTACAGAATTTACGGAGATCGCAAATTAAAATCATTTTAAATTTTTCACTTTATTTTAAATCTGAGTAGTCTATCTTTTCTCTTTCTTCTCTCTCTTCACCTTCTTCCTCTTTGTATTTGGGTTTCTGGGGGCTTTTTTTTGGGGGGGGGCGGGGGGGAGGGGCTGTGGGGTTGTTTTTGGCCAAATCAACTCTGTTTAGAATTTATCAATTTTTCCAAGAAGAACAAGCTTGCTTCATTGAATGTGTAGATAAAAATACCACAATAAGCAGTTTTATAAAATACTAGAAATAATTTTAAATTGATTGTCTAATCTTTTACATCAAAATTAAGGAAAAACTTTATTTTAAACTACAGAGAATCAATTACACCTATAAAGCCCCAGCAATTCATAACATCTGTTTCCTACAATGCCTGAGATTATTTACTTCCCAGGTTTACTGATAAAACCAGCCAAACTAGTCTCTTTTGTTCAGCTCCTAACATATGTGATCTGGCTAAACCTGACCAGTGTATTTAAGTTGCTTTTACTTTTGAGGACTTATTTGTGTTGCTATATGCCTCATTTCTTAATACCTCATTTGAATGCTTTTACATAAAACAGAAGTTTTACTAAGCTATCTGATCTTAAAGTAAAATGCAGCTCCCTGAGTGTAATATCTAGAGCCATTTGACACGAGCTCAGGTTCTGAGACATGCATCGAGCTCTGCTGCATGTGCTACTGTAGTTAAATACAGAAGACTTGCAGCTGGAATCTCTCCTCTCTGGGGAGGTGGAACAGCAGAAAAACCCTGAATGCTAATTCCCAGTTGGTTTGTAGCAGAGCCAGCACAGAGGGAATCAGCTGAAGGTTTAGTTGCCAAAAATCTTACAAGTCCTGCTTGAAATTTTCTGGACTGACCACTTTGTAGGACACAGCTTTGGAGAAGGCATCACTAATACAAAAATATTACAGATTTTTAGTGTTTTCTAAGCCTTTATTTTAGCAAACAATTTAAAGAAGTGTAAACAAAAGAAGCTGTCAGCAACTCTTTGTGAAGAATTTCTAAATCATTCACTACATCTCCTAACAAGGCTCTCCAAGCACCTTCACCCTGAAGCAAGCACACAAAAGTGCAGCCCAGATTTTCCATTTGGAAAACAATTGGAAGACAGTAACAATCAATTGCAGTCTTAACTTCAGGCATTGCTACCAGTCCCCCTAATTAACAAGAGGCATCACTCCTGACCTGCTGTCACATGAAAATTCAGAATACAGTACAAAATCTCCAATAAACTGTTTCTATCAGTGGAATAAACAGAGAAGGGGGAGCAGAGCTGAGCTCTGGGTAGACATGGGAAGAATTGTTAATTTTTTGTTGAGAGCGAAAGATCATTTTATTTACTGCAAGTTGTGTAACATCTTTACACTCCTTCTGTTGACTGGTGTTTTAACCACAAAAAATGCCACTGCCCTCCCTCTACCATGCTGCAAGGCTCAGGAATGCTGTCACATGAGAATCTCTTGTTTGCAGTTTCCCTGTCTGGCAGTTGTTAAATGTATAAATTCCATATCTTTGGCCAAAATTTATTTTAATAGTAGGTGATGTGTTTCTTTCCTATTACATGTGTTTTCATGCTGAAAGCCATTGTTTATTACTGAATACGGAAGGATTTTTACTCCATAAATAACTGAGTTCTGAATTATAATCTCACAGCCTACATTTTTTTTTTCAGAATCAGAGAAATAATTAAAATTACATACATAATTTACAGCAAAATCATATTTGTTCTACACTTAGATCCCAAAAGAATTTACATAAGGAAAAGGAAGTAGTGGTAAATCATCTTTTTGGAGCACCTGGATGTCCTGAGTACAACCAGGACCCATTACAGTCAGCAGCACAGACCCACATATTGTAGGAGGTGATTTTCAAATAACAGAGATTACACTACGCATGAGCAGGACCAACAAAATTCAAAAATTATGGCTTTCCACTAAGGTCATACTGAAATCCTTATGCAACAGATTTTGATTTACGTATAGAGTAACCTAACCAGAATTACATGATGTTTGGCCCAAAAAAACCTGATATTGCCTGTTGGCTTCCTTAAAAAGGCAACTGAAAGTTAAGAAAACTTGATAACGATGAGAAGAAAATAAATTAAACTTTCATGAATTACAATGACAACATGTGTTCTCATTTCTCAGCTGTCCATTCTGCACAATGTTCTTTGCTTTGGAGAAAATTGCATTAAAATGAAAGAACTAGTTGTTCCAGTAACAGTATCTTGATATATTGCAGTAAAAAACACTATTACTTTTCTACTTAGCAGGAGCAGCCATCAGAACATTTTAACTGATCTTCTTGTTGGCCAAGTATAATCTTAACATGATATGTTTAGTCTCTTGCAGAGGGAAGAAATATGTGCAATTCACTGATCTGTCAGTTTGTTTTTCAGGTACTCATATCCTGTTCCCCAGAGCACATCTGTCTCCAGAGTTCCTTAATTGTAAGTAAACTTCATTCTTTCCTTACTGCCCCAAAATATCAGTTGTTACTGAATTAAGAAAACACACAGTCTCCCTCAAAATATTAAGCTTTTGAGCATCAAGTACAAAAAAATTGCAACATAAAATAGAATATTTACACTTTGAAACACTTCTAATGTAGTATTTTGCCCTATTAAGTAATCTTGGACTTGGATGGGAGGATCTCTGATGGTGGCAAGTAGGGCACCTAAAGATTCTGTGCCTGTGTGCACATCTCAAATTTATTAAAACTTTTTTTGTAAGAAATACCTGGTTTCAAGGGCCAGGTCATCTTTACTGATGATCATCACTGAGCCCTCCCACATTATTGCACAGCATGGGGTACAGGAAAGGTGACAGGAGTTAGCCAGTCTAGCACAACCTAGGAAAATTGTCTAGCAGGCAAGAAAAATTGTACCTGTAAAGTGAATGATCAGGCAGTATATATGGTTCAGATTACCTGGAATGCTCTTGGATTTCCAGGTAAAAAGATTAGGGATTGCAGCCCTAAATTTTGCAAATTTAAAAGTACAGTGACCATATAGTTACAGTGAGATCAATGGGCAGAACAGTCAGGGTAAACTGATTTACTTAGAAGAGGTTAGCCATGCTGATTACTGTGGATCATAGAGAAACGGAATCTTTTTAGGTTGGAAAAGACCTCTAACACCCAAAATGTTAACCCAACACTGCCAAGCCCACAACTAAATGATGTTCTCAAGAACCACATCTGCAAGTCTTTTAAACACCTCCAGGGATGGCAACTCAACCACTCCCCTGAGCAGCCCGTTCCAGTGCATGAAAACCCTTTCAGCAAAAATATTTTTCCTAATGTGCAATTGAAACATCCCTGGCACAACTTGAAACCATTTCCTCAAGGGTTGTTACTTGTGAACAGGAAGTCTCTCAGACAATTTTTGTCCCAAGATCTTGTTTTCACCTTGGCACTTACCCTGTGATTAGACACCACCCTCCTGAGCAAAAGGATCCTCTGCACCTCCCTGCAAAGGGCTCACACTCCCAGCAGCATCCCAAAGGTGGAGAACACATCGCCTACAGAAATTACTAGAAAACGTAACATTTTCTCTGTTGGGTATTTGTAAATTGTTATTTTCTGAAGCTCACAACTCATCCAAATATAGAATTTTCATGAAAATCTCCTAGAGGTTTCCTCTGGTTTTTTGTATCCATCTTCTCAGGCAAATCACTGAGCACTTCTGTCACCCATTCTCTCAAGTGGCTGTATTATTTTTGCTAAAACTAATATGGATTTTTTCAGACAAAACCTGAAGATATCTAGCGCTGAAGTATTCTGAAAAAAATCATTAAAATGTAATAATTATAAGCACCTAAATCAGGGCCTAATACGGGCAATTTGGGGCTGTCTTATTTGACATCTTTAATATATAATAACTCCAGGTAGCATTAAAAAAAAATTTAAAAAATTTTAAAAAAAAGAAAAAAAAAGAAAAAAGAGATCTTAAGTGATCTTAAGAAGAAAAGGAGTTAGGAAAGAAAAAAAACAATTCTGAAGAACATTTGAAATTTGAATTAAAACACGTTTATTGATGTTTCCCAGCCTTTATCAACTAATTCCCCTTGTCTTAAAGCAGGTGTTTTTATTCACTGCTAAATTATAAAAATTAAATTAGTTTAAAAAGACCTGAAACTACAAGGTTATTATTCTTCTTCTATATAAATGACAATATTTACAACATAAAATTATTATTTATTATTATTATATATTATTTACTTACCAATAAAGTACATATATTATTTAAAATATAAAAAACAATGCAAAATTCCATAAATAAATGAAAATATTTGAATTCTGGGCACAAAAGAAGTCAGAAGAAAATCCCATGAAAGCTGCATTTTAATTTGTCCCTTCTTTGTCTAGGGAGAACCTTTCAAGGTCGTTTGCAATTAAAAAAGCTTTGAACTCTTTTGTTGAGGGAAAGAAAAAAAAAGAAAAGAATTACCTCAGCAGCACTTTGAAAAGACTGTGTAATGCATTTGAGTTGAAGAAGGACTTATCTTGAACCATCACCTCAGATCCACATCTTTGGATCTAGTTACCATTTAACAGACAAAACATTAATCGACTTGCCATCATAGCATGAGAAATGGCTAGTTCTGCTCTTCAAATGCTTGTAGTCTGATCTTGAGGAAGTTATTTAGGGGAGCATCCAAATGTGATTTAGGTGTCTCAACACCTATGAGGGCAAAAGGACCAGATATTAAAAGACGCATGAATTACTAGTGAAGCAGATAGTTGCTTTCTAGGAGTTAGGGATGAAAAGAAGCCCCGAAAATCAGGAACCTCACAAGATTTCTCTCAGCATTGTTTGATATCAACACATTATTATAATATTTCATGCTAGTAGCAAAAGGGAATAAACATCCAAATTGTGCAAAGATTTGGAAAACAAATATATTGCTACTCTTTTTTAAATGTGTCTCTTACAGTGTAAAAAAATAATGAATACATAGAAGTGGAGCAGATTGTTAAATCCAATTGAAAATTATACCTAAAATTAGGCATATACTTAACTATCAGGGGCCTATATTGGCCCAGAGCACAGCAATGATTTAAGTCCATGATGACAACCTGTCCCCAGCCCTGCTGTGTTTTTCATGGAGCAGCAAAGCCCTGCAAACATGCAGAGCCACAGCCATATCCTTGGAGCCAACAGGAGCCTGGTGCCAGCTATGCTCAGCCCATGCCCGGCTGGGTTGGGCAAGCCCTGCCCACCCATCTCAGGGAAGGCAAAACCCAAGGGTGCCAGCAAAGGAATGGGTTAAGAGTGGCACTAAGAATAAAGATGCATATCACAGTCTGAGAACACTGGAGAGGTACAATCTAATCCCTTGAGCTTTGCTTTTACTCTCCTTTCGGAGGTGCTTTCATAAGGTCGGTGTAGTTTTTAGGAGTGAAATAGGCAAGTTTGATTTGCATATCACTATTTATCACTACAGATCCTCTGCAGAAAGTTAGAAAAACCCTGAGAAGCCCTGGGGATGTCTGTTCTCAGCCACAGCAAGCCCCTAAATGCTGTACAGAAGTCCATTACATGCAGAAATAGCAAATGTAATTTTATCAAAGGTTCCAGTTTTTGTTACTGTGTGCAGTGGGTTAAATGTAGCTGCACACAACGTGCCCACCAGCCCACCTGTACCCTCCTCAGTTAGACAGGGGAGAGAAAATATAGTGAAAGGTTCATGGGTCGAGATAAGGACAAGATGAGATCCTTTACTAATTATCGTCATGGGTAAAACAGACTTGATTTGGGGAAAATTAAGTTATTGCCAATCAAATCAAATCAAATCAAATCAAATCAAAGTAGGGTAAATAGAAACAACCCCAAAACTAAAGACCTCCCCCCCACTACTTCCTTCCTCCCTCCCTGGCTTAACTTCACTCCTGAATTCTGTCCCTCCTCCCCCCCAGCAGCACTGGCAGAAGGGGAGTGGGATCTCTCCTGTGATGGACAGTTCTCCATGAACTTCTCCAGCGTGAGTCCTTCCCACAGGCTGCAGTTCTTCATTAAGTGCTCCAGGGTCCCTTCCATGGAGCCACCAGTTCTGCTCCAAACCTGCTCCATTGTGGGCTCCACGAGGCCACAGATCTTTCTGGGAGCCTGCTCCAGTGCAGGCTTTCCATTGGGTCACAGCCTCCTTCAGGCATCCCTCTGCTCCCACATGGGATCCTCCACTGGCTGCACGTGGATCTTTCTATAAATATTTGAGAAAAACCACATGTATGTGTCATTTTGTGTGCTAAATGAAATCACTGTGCAATAGACCTAGCTTAAACCATCCTAAGACAATTTTTGGCAAAACATAAAATTTCAGAGTTTCTAGTTCATGTGCTATATTTTGGCACCTCAGGACAAAATCAGAATTTTTTTCATATAACTTTTCAGTGGAAAAATGAATTAATACTGAGATATGTTAACACAGACATTAACAGGAGGTTCTGCAGAAATCCTTTGTAATATATTAGGCTCAGAGCTAAGAAAGTGGTTAAAATCAGGAGCATAGAAGAGCCAGCAGGATGACATTGCCTTGTCTGCAATGTGAACTTGAAATCTTTTCAGGACGGCTCTGCTTTTTCTCTCTGGTATGTGCTTTCAGAAAAAGCATCCGCCCACTATAATAAGTTTAAGAGATTTTCAGTCTCTCATCTCACCCCCATGTGGGGTCTGGTGACTCCTGCTAGACTAACATGAGAAAAACTCCCAACATTTAAAGAATCAGTTGCACTGTGATGCTTATGTTATGTCACCAAATTAAATAAATTACTTTTATTTCACAGAGGTAATACTAATAAATAGTTTACAAAGTGGATGCTTTGAATCAACTCACAAGAGTTTAGATGTGCACCATTTAAAACCCTATTTTCAAGTTCTATATCCCTACCAGGCTGCTAAAAGACCATTTATTGAATCAAATAGCTGTGGAAAAACAAGTATCTTCTAAATAATGCAAAATACCAAACACATGGTGAATAATTCTCTTCATAAGAAGCAAGATTGATTTTACCTTTGATTATCTGTGCTATACAGAAATACTTTTTCCAATTAAGGTTAAAAAGTTAATGTTACAGAGTCAACAACTTGACAAAATAGCAGGAAGTATAAACTCATTGGAATTCTGCATATTATGCTTAGGGAGTTATTTCTGGAATGCCAGACAAGCGGTGAGATAGAGAGACATGTTCTGGAGCACTGATCAGCCAGGCCTTTTAAACCATAACAAGGGGACTGCACGGACAGCATATTGTTAACCAAGGTACTGAAATATTCAGTCTCTCCCCTCTTGTTTTCTTCAAGAGCAATTAGGAGCCTGAACAGTTCAAATGATTTCTAGAAAAATGTTACATTCCATAATATATTCTCTTTAAAGACAGCTGAATGTATCTATTGTAAAAATACTACCACAATCAGCTCTTAACTATAAGGATGTGCTCCCTCTCCTGGCACTACCAGTGCTGCAGGGACCGTGTTGCACTACCTGCTGGGACCATTGTCACCACTTCATCCTGCTGGGGCTGTTATTACCACTTTGTCCTTAACAGGTGGGCAAAGTTAATAAAGCTGCTCAGACCCTGCTGTGACTGGATCTGGTTTAGCTTGGGCTCATAGCTTGGCCAAAAGAAGTACAGGAGCTTAGAGCAGCATCCCTTTCCTGAAAGAGCTCAGAAACAGGAAGCAAGTAGGGAAATAAGAAGGGGGGAGGAAGGGATGGCATCTGTCCTTGGGGGTCTTGTGCTTGGTTTAGTGATGGGTTCCCACCTGGAAATGTCCGTGCTCTATTCCTGTGAAAATCAGACCACAGACACGCAGAGGTTTATAGGTCCTATAGTTGTGGTTCTGATGTTCCAGACTGGAGGCAAGTTACAGTTTTCTAGACAGCAAAACTGTAAAACAGATGAGCTATTGCAAAAGCAACCTGCCAAAAAGATTCCCTTCATCTGAGATTCAATTGTTGGCTCCCATCAAAATGATGGACATTTTCAAAGGACTATGATAACTTCAGGGTGTTATGTCTTCACATTCCCACCCATCAAACTCAAAATAAGATGCTGGAGTAATGTTTGAGTAACACGTTGTCAAGTCTATAGGATTATGATCCCATAATGATGAGTGAGACATGAAAATATATACAGGCAGATAATGTTGGCTGTAATGAAGAAGGGTATCAAGTAAAAATATCAAGAACAGTTTCATAAAAATGAAACAATTATTTGATAATTTTGTTAATGGACAAGGAATAACAATCTGCTCTTGGCTTTTTACTGATCACAGTGAAGCAAATGAAAGAAGTAATACAGAGAATAAAATAATGACAAAAATTGTTTTTCAGGTAAAATAACTTGAAATATTATCAAGAATATGGTTGTCATTATTTTTCTAAATTTTTTACCTTGCAAAAAGAATATGTATTCACTCACTGTATAACCAGAAATAAGAAGGTATAATGAAAAGAAAAATTATGGTTATTAATTTCACTTTGGAAAACTTTTTTCTTTATCCCAGAGAGTAGCTACACAAGGACAATTCATAATTTGACCTCTGGCAGAGAAATACTCAAAATGAATAAATAGAAACATCTCATGATACCTGCAGTGGTAATAACCTTGCTAAGAATGCCTCAGAGAACAAGAGGAGATCACAACTCCATTTGTGACAGCGAGGCAGTATTTGAAGTGCTATCTACACCCTATCACACATATTTCAGATTTCAGCACATGTGGCATTCCTGTATCAGCTCCTCTAAATATTGAACTAAACTCTGCTCACTGCTACCTAAGCAGTCCTTTTAAAATCAGTGGGATTTTATGGGCTTAACTACAGTATTTTGGTTAGTGCACCAAAGATGAAAACAAACCTTTTTGCATCATATTAACTAAGACCCTGCCTGATATGAATTTTAACTTAAAAAAAAACTCCCACAACATAGCATGTGATGGAAAGAGTCACAATTTTGAGGAAATTGTCTGTGAGAAATTGAGAACAGCAGACATGTCAGTATGATCATGGACAATCTCTGTGTTCCAAAGAATAGTCATGAGAAATAATGTTACCATCCATGATCCGCTGCAAATGCTGGAGTGAACTTGTGTAAGGCCCATCCTTTCCCCACACACACCATGCTTCAGACTTAACACATCTGGAGGACTGGTTTTAGCAATGAAAGCCAAGCTTAGCACCTCTGAAGCTCCTTCTGCACACTGCTGAAGTTACAGTGCTAATTTCTCTGTTGAATCTGGCTGTTCCTGGAATGGAAATAGAGTTCCATTCCTAAACAGTCACATGATACATGATGATGCAAAATGATACATGATGATACACATGACACAAAAAACCCCAAAGTAAGTTTATATGATCTTTATTATTGTTATCAAGATTTTAACAGTTAGTTTTCTCTGTATTTAAACCATATGAGGGCAAGCATATCATTTCAAGAAAGAGGCTTCTTATCTGTATTATGATTTTATTCCTAATCTATGTAAAGACATGATTTTATATGTTCCTTGAATAATTCTGCATGCAGTAATGGTTTTTCTCAGAATGTGGTAAAATGGGAAAAGGTAGAGAGAAGAAAGGCAAGGACAGTCAGAGGCATGAGATGACACAGCTGGTGAAGCAAACTGGGATTCTTCAGTCTGGAGAAGCTTTATAAGAGCAGAAGGGTCATGGCTGGAGCAAATAAGGAAGAATAGTATTGCCTCTCCCAATTCAATAAACAGGATATGTCAAGTGGAACTAGAATGTAGTAGTAGGCTGAGACTAAACTAAAGTGAGTTTAGCTTAGCTATGAAGTTGCTCGTGGAGGATGAGTATTAAAAACTGATGGAAAAATCCACAACAATACTGTCCACTGTGGGTTATTAAACAGAAAGTTTCTACCATGAAGTTCCTGCGTAACAGTTGTTGTGTACTAGAAGAACATCTGGAAAAAAACATGGTTTGTCATCCGCTTCAGAACCTCCAAATCACCTAGCAAAATACTGAGCTAAAATATCTTTGGCTGAATGTTGTTCAGTAACATCTTACAAGATATGCAAGAGTTTTTTTCTAAATATATTGGTCAAATGGCTCAATATACTTGATGTAAACAATACATGTATAATGAAATGAGAAATTTGGGTGTAAAACATTTACTGACTTATTAATATTTATAATGTTATTTTATGTTCTAGTATCCTGATATTTAGCTTGGGATTTCAAATTTACCCAAACATTCACTATTTAATGTAATTCTTTCTTAATTCATTAGTAAGAAATGCTTTTATTTCCTAATGTGTTTAATACTTATTTCGTCTTAGGAGGTCCCAACCCTCTGCAACAGAAAAAACAAAACACTAAGCTAGCTGCCTCAGACTTTTTATATTGTTGTAGAAAGCTTTGGTATGATTTTTTCCTTTTTAAAATTTCCTTAATGTTTTTCACTGCAAAGCAGGTTCTAATCTATGTATTAATAACCAAATCCAGATTAGCTAACTCATTTCTAGTCCTGGATGGGTTCTTGACATGTCAAAACAAGTAAAATGAAACAAATATCGTTTTATACTGTACCCCTTTTTATGTACTGACATTAACAATCATGCTGTCATTAGTCTGTTCTCAGGAGGTCAGACATGACTGCGACTGCCATGCAATGGTTAAAAATGGGTTGATGCAGAATACACACTATCTCTGCAGAGTGAACTAGCACTCCACACCACCGTGACTTCTAGTACTCAGTTGTGTCTGGGGACCTCTGCTCTGTGCTGCAGTGTGCAGTGTAGACACACCCAGAACAACTTCCACTAGTGGAAGGTGTCCTTGTCCATGGCAGGCAGGTTAGAACAAGGTGATCTTTAAGGTTCCTTCCAACCCAAACCATTCACTGATTCTCTGATTCTATGTTAGAGCCAGAACCAAAACATGAGCAGCCCTGGCTTCCAGATACCATTAGATCACAGTTCTGAAGAGATTAAACCGTGCATGCTAACACATTTCAGCTCAGCTGCTTCAATTTGAATGCTCAGATTTTTCATTTTAAAAAAATTCTAATCCTGGAGTTTCTCCAGTTTCTGTATGTATTCATTTAGACTTGCAAACAGTGAAGAAAATGTAAAAGATGAAGATTCCCCCCCTTAGCCACAACTGACTGCTGCAAGAAGGACAAACTGTGCAGGAAAAAGAAAAAAAAATAAAAAAGCTTAAAACAATAGTTGAAGCAGTCTTCCAATAACCCTCTCAGCCACGGCCACACCTGCTTTCCATCTATCCTTATTAACAAGTCTAATGTAAAAGATTAAAAACTAGAGACTTGCAGAATCCAAACACTCATTACCAGCTGTTTTGTGCAGATGTCAAAAATTAGGACTTTCAGGTGGGTTACCTGAACCACAAAAAACCTGCAAGAGCTCAGGTCAGGTTTTTTTAATCTCCTCATATAAAATACTTTAAAAAGAAGACCTGTTTGTTTGGAACAAAAATGCCATTTTAAAAACCTGTAGTATGACTACTGTGGAAAAAGGGAAGGAAGAGACACTAAAAAAAAAGAGATGACCTCAGCAGGAAAGTGCATGTCTTCAAGATAGATAACTTTCTGTTTCACAGGTTTGCATTCCTATCCCATTCCAAGTAAGGCCATTATCTTGTGGTCCATGTTGTGCATTTTCAAAATTAGCAAACAGATGTTAAATCTGGTATTTGACAGCTATAGCAACGACAGGCATTGTCTTCACAGCTGTGGTATCTGGCAGACATTGTTGCCATAAGAAGTGCTGGCAGTTGAAAGAACAATTTGCATTATTTTGCAATTGCATAGAAATTACTATTGTGCAGTTACTGCAGCCATCAGTCAACGCTTTGGGCAGAGTATTCAATATCTTTTGTATCAGTGGAGACAGTAGTCCATTTATCTTGTAAACTGGCACTTTGTATCAACTTGTTACTTAGTGGATTAGGTAAATGTGTGAACATAATCTCGGCAGCTTCATGAGTTATGAGCTCTTCAGGCTTTTATAGTTAATGATGGAATGAGACTGGAACATCCACTGTGACCTTTCTCTCCAACCTTGGAAGAGTGCAGTCTCCTGATTACTGCTTTTCACTATAAGGCTCAAAGCTGAGTGTTCACATGGAACCGAGAAGTTCTGTATCTCCTCTCTGAGACATGGTAGATCCTGAAAATCAGATCCACACCTGAGAAGTAAAGGAAAGGGGTTGTAATGCCAACACCAAGGCAAATTTTCCTATTTAGAGAGTTATAGTTGATACTGGGACAGATTAGGAACTGGCAGGGGTTAGGAGCTCCCTTGAATGCATTCTGCTTTCTCATTCATTTTTTTCATTAGTAGTTTCCTTTGCATTACAAAAGGCTACTTTTGGGGCCCAGTATCACCTCCCCTCTTTCAAAGAGCTCTCACAATATTTTCACGCATATTTTTTGACCTAGACTACAATTCTAGGCAAAAATCAAAATAGTTTTCTTCAAAAACTCAATTATTTTGTTATTAATAGAACCATAAGTACTGCAGATAATTTTGTTCCTAGAAAGACAAATATTGGGTTTTTTAATATGACTATATCAAATCCACAGGGCCACAGGAGACGCTTTTCAGCCTTTGTTTTTACCAAAGTGGAAGACTAAAGAGCTCATTTCTAATGATTTGTTAATCAGAAAGTGTTCCAATAGAGCTATAATTAAAAACTAAGTGTTTTTAAAAGAAAATTTGTAAATCAAACTCTTTGCTTAACTTCATTTTTAAATATATCCTAATAAGCGATGTATTTCCACAGTGAATCTGCCATAAATCACTTTCTGGAATTATTTATATTTTTGGAATACACAGCCCCAATACATAAATATTATGTTTAGATTGATTTATTTTAGTATTTATACACAGTCTGTTCTTCAAGCTTCTGGGCTTTTAATTAATCTGGATTTGGGGCATAAATTCTTTATGCTTTGATTAATACCAAGCAGGTTTTATTTAATTAAAGAGACAGACTGGTGAGAGACATTTTAATCAAAAATTTCATATGCATACAGTACATCTGTATTTTTTAATACAAGCTCAGGCACATTTAAACAAGATTTATTCTCTCTCAGCTGTTTTCCTGTTAGAATTATGGCATATTTCTGGTTCATGTGAGGAGTTACCTTCACGCACTCATTCGATCCCCTGCCTCCTCTTTCCTCAGAACAGCAGAGCGAGGAAATAAGATGAGGTGACAGGAACAAACAGAAAAAAAAAAAAAGGACAAAAGTAAACTAATCACATGCTGCTGAGAAGAAACTTGTTGGATATCCCTGAATTTTCTAAAAGCAAAAAAAGAATGTTATAAAAGCCACTTTTTGAGGAGCAAAGTAATTCCATAAAAATACATGAAAATTCTTATAAGTGGAAAGCCAGAAGATTTCACATATCATATGGTCATATCTGCATTATCTTTTCAGCCATGCAGTTAAGAGGTTAACTTTAAAATAGTATGCATTAGTTTTTCTATGGAAAACAACTGTAATAAACATTTCACACAAGGTTTGTGTCTGCCTACAATGTGTGTGCATAGGGTTTCTAACATAATATAATCTTAACAACTTCAGATTTTTCAGCACATTTCTTTACTTCTGAGCTTTCTCTATCCATGTTTAGGATTTTGAAATCTGCAATATGACAAAACAGCATTTTTAAAATTAGAAAGTATGATCTTCACAGTTAATAACAACGTTACAGTCTTCATTTTTCACAGAGCTGGACTGCCAATTAAGAATTAACAGAACTGTAGTTAGAGAAGACTACAGTATTTTTGGGAGTATCAGCTCAGTTCAAATAAATAGTAAGCAAGATCTATCTTTTCTCTTGGAAGAGTTAAAAAAAATCTGGATGCAGCATTTGAAGACACGGTTAAATGGCAAAACATGATGGTGGTGATACTAGGCAGATGTTAGACTTGATGATCTTGGAAGTCTTTTTCCACTTTAACAATGCTATGATTCTGTGATTCTGCGATTGTATTTTCAGTCCCATTGGTTAGAACTGAACTTACAAGAACGAGAGCAGACAGTGGTGGCTGCAGAAATGTTTATGTCTTCATTACAGATGCAAACATTTAATCAGAGGCGACAAGGACATGACCCAGAATGCAGCCCCCTTCAGAGGTGCCAGGAAACCTTGAGGAGAGGTGAGGGCATTGTGCAATGCAGGAAAGCACTGAGACATAATCACGGGGAACATTTGTCTCTCCCTGCTCTTAATTTCACCTTTCTTGCTCTCTGAATTTATGCTGTTATGTTCTAGTTTAACATCTCACATTTTAATAAAACCTAGGTTTAGCAGTTTGTCATCTTTCATAGTGTACATTTTAAAAATGGGAAGAGCAATTTTTTTCAAAAAACTTCTACTGAAAGAGTTTGTTATCATTATTTGAAACTTTGAGCAGAAAGTTTTCCCGGAGAAAAAGTTTCAATTTTTTCAAAATCAGTCAAGAACAAAAGCTGAGTATTTATGATAGTTTGTTTGCAAACCAATGTCTACCTTAGTTAATGCCCAATTTAATTTTTGAGCTTTTCAGAAACTTTTTTCTCCCTAAACTCACTGACTTCAGAGCAGAAAATATGTTGGATAAGGATCCATTAAATCTAGATATGATATCTGCTCCTAAATTAATTCTATCTTCCCTTTATAAACAAGAAAACAAAAGAAACAAAATTCTGAAAGCACTGTCTTCATACTGATCTGTAAAGACTATAAAAACTAGCTAAGACATATGTCTTATTCTAAGTCTAATGCAGAAGTTGATGCATCTAATCCCATGACTACAAGAGGTAGAACAGAAACCCATGTTCAAAAAACAATTTGTGTTGTTGCCTTGCCAGGAGATATTTATAAATAACTTGGTCATAGGAGCAGGTAACAGGCTGCATTATGGGCAGCAGATCACATTTTTATGATGTTGAACAGAACTACATTTCTCTAAATAAACACCAGGACTTCAAAAATCAATGCATACCAAGATATATAGATTCTGAAATTCTGTACCTATTTGCACCAGCAGTAACCTGTCTCCAAAATAAACATTCTGGAAACAGAGGGAAAATCTCTGTCAGTGTCAGTACATGAACTTTAAAAGCCTTGGAGTTAATTTTTTTTTTAAATAACAAAGGCCACAAGTCTTATTTTTATTTGTTTGTTCTGAAATGGAGATACCTCCACACTACATGATTACAATAAGGAAAATATGACCAGAGGTATCCAAACTGCTTCCTGGGCATTCTTGGAGGTTCACAGTGCACTTTTAAGAGCTCCACAGAAGCTGACTGAGAAAAGCAGTTCACAATATATGATATTGCAAACAGAAAGAAAAGGAAGGTTACACACAGAAAAAAAAAAAAATCGAAAACCTCTGACCTGGATTCACAGGGTAACAAATAATACCACCTACAAACTAAAATTCCTCTTTTTAATAACAATCAACCATCATTAGTTAAATTAAAAATAAATGCAGGATTAACATATCCTGCATTATAACATCATTCAAACATAGTTCACATGGGGACTTAAGACAAAATAGATTAGACCAGTGGTTAAAAAAGGAGAATTAGCAATGAGTTTCATTTTTCATTGAAATTGAGAGCAGATGTAGGAAGTTATGTCTGCCTTCACAAATCACCTCAGTGGTCACCACAATTTCCAGTTTAATGTCCCTAAAAAAATTTGTGCCAAGACATTTGTGTGTTCAAGTTGTGCAGTGACTTGTTTTAGAGAAAACAGCCACAGAGCTGCTCTGAATCGCTCTCTGACATGCTCTCAAACACTAATTTATTGTGTTTCATCAGCTGCTTCAAGGGTTTCTTTTCATGTTTTACATCAGTTTACACAGGAACAGCACTCCTAAATATTATGATGGTATAGAATGGTCACCAGTGAGATGAACCACCAGAGCCTCTCACAATTTCAAACAGACGAGGCTGGTGGTCACTGCTGTTCTGTGCTGGCTGTCACTGCTGCTGTGTCTGCTCACTGCTCGTCATGTGTTAAGTCTTGGTTTATCTCTACAGCCACATCCTGCAACCTCTGTGCCAATAATCTGGTTTTTGGGAAGGTCTTCATGAACATGGCTACCTACAAGGCAAAGTTCAGCACCAGACAAGTTATGAATGATATATGTGTTTTCTATGCCGTGTAATACATAATGTTCCTCTCATTGTCATTCAGAAGAGCTCTGGGCTAGACATACACCCCCTCTTTTCAGCAGAGGCTGAGTAGAGTGGTTGAACATCTCAGCAAGAAAACGGTCTTTGAAGACATCAAAGATGCTCAAGGATTGTTGTGTGCTTGTTGCACCTCCAGTTTTTTCTTAACCTAGGATATTTCATTGTTTGCTTGTTTAGAAGTGTTTATTATCACATCTCATAAGAAGTCACATGATCTACTTTTCAGAAAGATATGAGTCTTGATTTTGAAAAAAATTCCTAAGCAAGATGGTTGGGAAAGGAATCTGAATCTATACTTTTCAACATAACTTCCCTCAAGCTTTTGTAAGTCATATGGTGAGGGTGGTGAGGCACTGATACAGGTTGCCCAGAGCAGCTGTGGCTGCCCTGTCCCTGGAGGTGTTCAAGACCAGGTTGGATGGGGCTTTGAGCAGCCTGGCATAGTGGGAGGTGGCCCTGCCCATGGCAGGGGGGTTGCAATAACCCCCATAAGGTCCCTTCTAACACAAACCATTCTATGCTTGTATGATTCTGTTCTGATGTTTCATGATAAGCCAAAAAACACAACTAAAGAGTTGGTAAATAATTTGTGTACCCCAATTGTGCTGAGAATCTGCCAAAAGGCAAAATTTTTACAAGTGTCATACAGATGTGTTTCTCAATTTTCCTCATAATTTTCCATGTTGGAAAAAATCCTCTGTGAATGATTAAAAACTGATTTAATATAAATTTCAGTGGAGATTGATTGGTTTTATAAGTACAACTCATATCGTATACTGTGATTCATTTGAGGAGGATTAGTTGCCAAATATATAATAAACAGCAAGCAGTTGTGTTCTGGTACTTTGTTGAGTACTAGAAACTGAATTTATTTGGCTTTTATAATAATGTGCTAAACATTCTGCAAAGTGAAAATACTACAGAGCTTTTTTCCAGAAAGTTCAGTCCCTATATCCACTGAACTTAATGAAATTCTCTGTGAAATTAGACCCAAATTTTATATAAGATTCATGTACTCAAAAGATTTTGAGGAGAATTTTTTATTCTACTTGCTTTAAACTACACTCCTCTTCACTGAGACTGTCATCACTAGGAAAGCAAGTGATGCTATTGAGGCACTTGACGTTCAGCTCAGATTGTGCAATGAAGATACTGTTACTTTTACTTTTAGACTCATGCCAACACCATGATCCACAGTTTTCCTGGAGTAAAGTGTACAGCTCTCAGTCATTGCACTTTCTTCACAACTTATGTCTCTGTGATTTCAAACACCTTGAAGATCATGATATACCTGTGCTAGGAGTAAGAAAATAGAAGGTTTTTGTTTAGATGAGAAAAAATGGATTTTTTTTCAATCAGTAGGGACCAGCAAGCTATTCTCAGGTTAATGTTTATTGACGGGAACATCTTTTGAATATTTTTTCAATATAAAACAGTAATGTAACTGTTCTGAGAAGAACAGCACCACACAACAATTCCATTTTTATGTATATATTGTTTTTCCACCCTTCTTAGTAGATTAACATTGGAATTTTTTGATTATATTCACAGGGAAAAGGGTTGCAATGTTCCAAACTGCAGTCAGACTTCCTGTCTAGAATGAAATTTTGAATTTCATTAATTACTTTATTACCACAAATTGTTGGAAGAAACCTGTGTTCTTGTATGTTAACTAATAGCTCATTATTATTATACAAATTAACTTGATTGCACTATGTACAGTATATTTGTGGAATAATGAATTACATTAAAGGGAAGCCAAGATGGCAAACACTGAAGTGCATGCATCTATTATCTGCTCCTTATAAATGCACAAACCTTTCCTAGGGCATTAAACAGAAATCTTAATGAGAGATACACTAGAGTTAAAAGGAAAGAAAAAGAAAGAAAAGGGTAGCGAAAAGGATAAAGAGCAATGCATGTACATCTTGAAGTACTGAGCATCACACTGAGAAGCAATAGCTCCCACAGGTATTTGCTCTAAATGGGTTGTCATAAAAGATGGGAAAGCTGACAGTGTAATGCACAGTGGTGTGAATTTTGAGTCTGATCTCTTAAATTAACAATAGCAACAAGCTCATCTCAGCAGCTCTGAGCAGTCCCTTCCCTTCCCTTCCCTTCCCTTCCCTTCCCTTCCCTTCCCTTCCCTTCCCTTCCCTTCCCTTCCCTTCCCTTCCCTTCCCTTCCCTTCCCTTCCCTTCCCTTCCCTTCCCTTCCCTTCCCTTCCCTTCCCTTCCTCCCTTCCTTCCTTCCCTTCCCTTCCCTTCCCTTCCTTCCCTTCCCTTTCCCTTCCCTTCCCTTCCCTCCCTCCTTCCCCCTTCCTCCCCCCTTCCCATCCTTCCTTCCCTTCCTTTCCCTTCCCTTCCCTCCCTTCCCTTCCCTTCCCAACCTTCCACGCCTCCCTTCCCTTTCCCTTCCCTTCCCTTCCCTTCCCTTCCCTTCCCTTCCCACCCTTCCCTTCCACACCTCCCACACCTTCCCACACCTTCCCCACACGCCTTCCCACACCTTCCCACACCTTCCCACACCTTTCCTTCCCACACTTCCCTTCCTTCCCACACCTCCCTTCCCCACACCTTTCCTTCCCTTCCCCTTCCCTTCCCACACCTCCCTTCCCACACCTTCCCACACTTCCCACACCTTCCCACACCTTCCCCTCCCTTCCACCTTCCCTCCACACCTTCCCACACCTTCCACGCTTCCCTTCCTTCCCTTCCCTTCCCTTCCCTTCCCTTCCCTTCCCTTCCCTTCCCTTCCCTTCCCTTCCTTCCCTTCCCTTCCTTCCCTTCCCTTCCCCTTCCCTTCCCTTCCCTTCCCTTCCCTTCCCTTCCCTTCCCACACCTTCCCTTCCCACACCTTCCCACACCTTCCCACACCTTCCCACACCTTCCCTTCCCTTCCCACACCTTCCCACACCTTCCCACACCTTCCCACACCTTCCCACGCCTTCCCTTCCCACGCCTTCCCTTCCCACACCTTCCCTTCCCACACCTTCCCACACCTTCCCTTCCCACACCTTCCCACACCTTCCCACACCTTCCCACGCCTTCCCTTCCCACACCTTCCCTTCCCACACCTTCCCACACCTTCCCACACCTTCCACACCTTCCCTTCCCTTCCCACACCTTCCCTCCCACACCTTCCCACACCTTCCACGCTTCCTTCCCACGCCTTCCCTTCCACACCTTCCCTTCCCAACTTCCCACACCTTCCCTTCCCACACCTTCCCACACCTTCCCACACCTTCCCACGCCTTCCCTTCCCACACCTTCCCTTCCCACACCTTCCCACACCTTCCCACACCTTCCCACACCTTCCCACACCTTCCCTTCCCACACCTTCCCTTCCCTTCCCACACCTTCCCTTCCCACACCTTCCCACACCTTCCCTTCCCACACCTTCCCACACCTTCCCTTCCCTCTCTCTTTTCTCTGTGTTAGTATAAAGGAAGTCAGGCTGAATTCATTTTTATCAAAAGAAATAAGAGTTATTCACTTGGAGAGGAATAATATATGTGTTCGTGAAGTAAATATATTCTCCAACAGCTCCTGATTTTTCTTTCTAGTTGAATTTGAAATCAAAGAGGGATCTAATAACCCAGAATTTCCATACGCATCTTTCCAACAATTATGTACTTTTTTTTCACTGAATTATCAAAATCTAGAGCCCACAGTATTCAGGCTCCCCAATTAAAGAGTACAAAATTTCATATATTTGACCTCCAATTCAAATATATTCATATTCTTTTCTGTGTACCCATTCCCAACTGTTTGTCTTGTCCCTGATTTTATTATTTACTTAGAACTAAATGAAAGATTTCTTTAGGGGCCCTACTTAGATTATCTTAAAATTCTATTTCATCTCTGTATTAATCTCCCTGTATTTATCTATGGTTCTAATTTTTTATAATTCTTAATTTTTATAATTTGGCATTTCTCATGTCATTTCTGTAAACTTCTATATATCCATAGCTATATAACTTCTATAGTTCTAAAATTATTTTCTTTATCTACTTTACAGATTCTCTACTTACTCATCCTAGCAAGAGATTCTCTATTATTATGTAGAGATTAATAACAAATTAATCTGGTCTGAAAGGTATTCCTTACAAGTGTTTCCACCCTCTGTGCAAGGACAACTCCAATTAGCTTCATTTAAAATTTCCTCAAAATGTAATTCCAGAAGGCAGTCTGACCTGTTGCCTTCCCTAGTGGTTTCCCTGACTTTCTCATACTCTACCTTTTGTAAACCTGTAGCTGCTAGTTTTGTTTTTCTCTTGTTTAGCTTTTTATTTTATTGTAGTGAAATCTCTGTTATCTTCTGCTCCAGGGTTGTTTTTTATTTAGGCTTCTCTCTTATCTTTCTAATACTTATGAGAACAAATTTTAAACCCTTTTTCGTTTAATTGGTAGAGAGATCTAGAAGATTTTATATCAGTATCAGTAATGATATTGCACATTCTATCTGTAAAATTTTCAAGTCTTTCATCATAATACAATTTCTAGCACTGTTTATTTCTCTAAATTTGCCATATTCACAAGCAAACCCAACACTCGCTGTCCATTGCAAACTCCTAAATCCTCATTTACAATATTTTTAAAATCTTGTTAGGAACCAAGTAATTTGTGTTTTAGCTGCACTGTAATTTCTTATTTCTTAAAAAAAAAATCACATTAATTAAAATGTCACATAAAGCTATGCACACTCATATAGCTATGAAACTTCAACCTAAGTATTAAAAAGGCGATGTTTCCTTCTATTTGGTCAGATGCCTGAGATCACTTCGAGTGCAACTGTGCATCCAGGAACAATATTTTTATGCAAAGTTTGCATTTTCTAATGAACAGTTCAGCTTATGATTCAGAGCAGTCTGAAATACGGAAAAGAAATGCCACAGCTTTCCCAAAGTATATTTTACAGATTAATCATCTTAGAAAGTTTTCAGAAAACCAGCTGTATAGATAGATACGTCAGTGACCTCTCACTCTGAAAACCAAAAATATTAGATTGTGTTTAGTTGTACACTACATTTTTTCTTATTTATTTGGTAACAAACTGAATTGTCAGTATATCAAGTCACCAGGGCTATAAGAAAATGTCTTTTTTTTCATTATTTCAGCACCAAACAGTATTCTTCGAAATTTCTTTCTCTCACATTTAGATAGCAAAAAGACTTATGATAAAATGTGACTTAGAGAGATGAAAGGTACAAAAAGTCAACCTGAATACAGCCTAGGGAATGTGAAGGCTGTGAAATTATCTGATAACTCTAAAGTCTGGAACTAAGGCAATCCTGATATTATCAATAAAGGAGGTTGATAACAGAGTCACCTGTCAAAAGAGGAGACACTTTCTTTGATGTCACCTTAACATGGACCTTTCATTTAAGTTTCTACTCTCCTGAGATAAACCTACCTAGGCAATTTCTATCACTTTTTTACTTTGCATTTTTAATTTTCTGTCATTCTAGTTAAATTAACCTAGATGACTGAATCATTATTTTATGAAGTTCAAAGAAGAATAGTTTAACAGAAATATTGGTCTGTGGAGTAGAGATAACCTATAAATGATATCCTGAATTTTAAAATAAAAAAAAAAACCCAAACCAGTGAACCCAGTTCTCTTTGAGTTAAACTTGTACAATGGGGAAAAAGCACTGGAATCACTTATCCATTTCAACTGGATAAGGGGAGAAAAATAAGACAAAAAGTTCCGTGTGGGTCGAGATAAAGACTGGGAGGTCACTTATGAATTACCATCATGGGCAAAAAAGGCTCAAGTTAGGGAAATTAATTAAATTTATTGTCAATTAAACAGTGTAGGTTAATAAAACATAACAGATCTAATACCACCCTCCATCATTCCACCTCTTGTGGTTTAACCCCATTCAGCAGCTCAACTCCACACAGCCACTCACTCACTAGCCCCACTTCCCTGAGTGGGGTTGGGAAAAGAATTAGAAGTCTAAGAGGGAGAAAATTCATGTGTTCAGATAAAGACAGTGTAATAGGTAAATCAAAAGCTATGCACACAAACAAATCTAAAAAAGGAATTCATCCACTACTTCTGTGTTCCAGCAGCTGCCTCCAGGAAAGCAGAACTCCATCATGTGTAACACTGACGTGGGAAGACAAACAGCATCCCACTGAATGTTCCTTCCTCCCCCAGGTTTATGAACTGAGTATGACACCACATGGGTTTTGGTTCTTCTGGGGCCAGCTGTCCCCACTGTGTCACCTCCAAACCTCTTGTGCACCCCCAGCACCCTCACAGTGGGGTGGTGTGAGAGGCAGAAAAGACCTTGATGCTCAGCAGTAGGTAAAACACTGGTCTATTATCAAAATTTTTTTGCTCCAAATCCAAAACACAGCACCATACGAGCTTCTATGAAGAAAATAATCTCCATCCCAAACAAAACCAGCTCATCTCTCTTCTTCTCAGGCTCAGCTTCACCCCCAATTCTTCTCTCTCCTCCCCCAAGGAGAGAACAGGGGAATGGGGAATGGGGATTGCAGCCTGTTCAACGCACATTGTCTCTGATGCTCCTTCCTCCTCACGCTGTTCTCCTGCTTCAGCATGGGGTGCCACCCACAGGAGATGGCCCTTCATGAACTTCTTCAGTGTGGGCCTTCCCACATCAATCATGCCACCAAAATATGTTAAAATGTGTAAGTATATTTCTAAAACTCCTGGTGGTCATCAAAATACTTTGAGACAGTTTTGTTTGTCTACAACCTCTATCTGACTGTAAACGCAATACAAATTGATGGATTATAATAAATTTAGTGCTCAAAAATTCAGTCCAGTATAATATCTATTCCTTATTTTTTCACGTGCAATAGAAAAAAATCCGATAAATATTTCATATTTTAAAGCCACAAGCAAGTAATATGTGCTGAAAACTGAATCTTTGAAAACTGAGCTGATGTCAGGATTCCACCTTCAGACACAATCAACAGAGCTGGTGACCCAGTTGCTGAAGTTCCAGCCCTGCCTTTGATGTCTCCTTGTTTCCCTGAATTGGAGACAGGCAAAGAATCTCACTCCATTAGTATTTTAATTTACATTTAAAAATCTGAGGAAACAGATAAAAACAGTAAAAGTATAGTAAACATCAGAATCCCTTATTGAGCATGTGCTTAAAACTTGTAAGGTAGCCACTATTTAGTTACTATAGCTTAAAAATATATTCCCTGGTGTTTGTCAACAGGAATTTCCTGAAAATTTTCAGCTTGCAACAACCTTATACAATTTCTTTCTACAACTCTCTGTGTCAGGAATTTTTGTACCAGAAGAAAGTATTATTCATATTATGAAGAGTTTCTAGATCTCAATATAAAATATCACCTGAACAGATAGTCTTGAGCATGGCTTAAATGAAAAACAAATTTTCTAAGGGACTTCCTGATTATGACAACTCTTTCCAATGAGAATGCTCACTGACTTGTCATGTAATTGCCATGTCTAATACTATACTTTTTCACTGCCAGGTGTTTTCAGGAAAGGGATACCAGCAGGTCCTGCTTTCTGAGTCATTTAGATATAGTCAGTGATTACAGTCTCTGTATGAATAATTATTTATAATGTATTTAATTTCTTACAAAGAAAAGGTGAATTACATCAGTGGGACCAGGAGCTCATTCATAATTTTGGTGGGTATAACCATTAGCATTTAGGCATTTAGGCAGAATGCACAACTAGAACATTTTGTAGGCGAGTTGAGTTTTGTTTCAGGAAAATGACAGATTGTGCTCCTTCAGAGCCTGGTTAAATTAAGTCAGATTCAAATCATACAGGTAAAACCAAAGCATGTCTTAGGCTGATTCTTATTATTTGCAAAAGTCCAGATATTACACTTCCTTTATAAGAGGACTTTCTACAGGGGGCTAATACCTTTGATATTATCATCCTAACATAAAAGTAGTTTCCTTTTCTGTATTCCCGTATCTGCTGGAATTTGTGAGTCTACAGACAAAAATAAAACCTTCACCTCCAAATTACATCTTACAGTCACTAAACTTCTCTTTTCCAAAAAGCCAAGGGTAAAATCTGCCGTTATCTTTTGAGTTCTCCTCGTGACTGGACATTTGAAAATCCCAGTATAATCATATAACCTGTCTGGAGTGAGCTGCATTAGTCAGCCCTGTGGGGCTCTCTGCATATTTGCCTTTCAGGATGGTTTGAATGTCTTAGTGCCTGTTGAAGTTTCCTATAAGTGAAAACACAGGAGGCTACTGATAGTAACTCCATAATCCTGCAACAGGTGCTGCAGAATTTCTCACTTTGCCACAGCACTTTCAAATTCCCTTTCAGAAGTGTTTTTCAGTGCTGATCTTTCAGAGTACATATGTGCGTATAGTTTAATATTTTGAGGAAAAAATCCCAGTTTTTGCTTTCTGGGGAAGATATTTTACTTTTCACTGGAGGTAGAATATAGCTTTGTGTTCAGGAATGCTGATATAGCCTTTTTTGAGAAATTTATTTTCGTTTTCCTATTCTACTGAGGTCTGGGTTTCCAGCTGAAGATTGCTTACCTTCTCACTCCCTGAGATGTTGTAACAGATTTTCTCAGAATACTTGGTTTTCTTTCAAGCCCCTGCCCCCCTACAGCCTTAATGTTAATTTTTAAATTTAACAGAAACTGCTTGTATAAAAAGATAAACTGTAAAAAACCCCAATCAAACAGACAACAAAAAACCAAATCCAAACAAAATTAAGACAAGATGATGATATTCTCCAAAACTTCAAAGAGAGACACAAATCCCTTCATTTACAACAATTATATATGCAAAATGGGATATGATATATAGAGAAGAACACACTTTATGAAGGTAATAGAGTACAGCATATATGATGTGTGTTTCTGGAAATTTAATTAAGTGAAAGGAAACCCCAGGTTGATGGGTAGGAGGTGGCATGTAAATCACTTTATGTGTGAAACTGCTAAGATAATTAAGATGTCTTATTTCAGGTCCAAAGCTGTAAAATGTTAAATCCTCATGACTCACACTAAAATTAAGAATCTGATTTTACTATCTGCTGAAATTCTTTAGTTGTTGCAATTTGTATAACTTCTGAATAGAATAAGATTGGTATAATTAGGGTGACACAAATTCATTTTAAGGCACCGTCTTTTCTTTCATGAGTAAAGGCATGCTGATCCTCTGAATCCACTGAGAAGAAATTAAGCATAGTTACCATTAATCAAAGCCTTTTTAAAGCCTATAACTCTGCCTGAAGAAATCTAGTATTTTAATAAAAAAATCACAAAGCTCAAATTGCAATTTACAAGCTGAAATTTATATACGAGGTTTGCCTGTGCAAATACATTGTCTCAACCATGTGAGGAAGAACACTTACAGAAAAAGGCATTAATGAAAGAGCAAATAAATCAGAGACTCATAGAAAAGACCCACAAATTTCATTGAGTGCAACCCCTGGCCCTGTGTAGGACAGCCCAAGAAACCACACCAAACGTCCAAGACTATTCATTGTCCAAATGCTTCTTGAACCCTGTCAGGCACTGTGACCACTTCCCTGGGGAGCCTGTTCCAGTGTCCAACCACTCTATGGGTGAAGAATCTTTTTTCTGATATCCAACCTAAACCTCCCCCGACATAACTTCAGGCCATTCCCTCAAGCCCTGTCACTGCTCACCACAGAGAAGAGATCAATGTCTGCCCCTCCTCTTCCCCTCACGAGGAGTTGTAGCTGCAATGAGGTCTCCCCTCAGTCTCCTCCAGGCTGAACAGACCAAGTGCCCTCAGCCACCCCTCACACAGCTTCCCCTCAAGACCCTTCACCACCTTTGTTGCCCTTCTTTGGACACTCTCTCATAGTTTGAGATCTTTCTTAAATTGTGGTGCCCAAACTGACCCCGGCACTCGAGGTGAGGCCACCCCAGTGCAGAGCAGAGCAGGACAGTCCCCTCCCTTGCCTGGATGGTGATGCTGGGCCTGATGCCCCCCAGGACTCAACTGGCCCTCCTGGCTGCCAGGGCACTGCTGGTTCATGTTCAACTTTGCATCGACCAGGACCCCCAGGTCCCTTTCCACAGCGCTGCTCTCCAGCCTCTCACTCCCCAGTCCATCCGTACATCAAGGGCTGTCCTGTCCCGGATTCATTTGATCTTGAAGTTTGGATAAAAGACATTTTTCCACATGCTTCCTGTCTGGCTTTATATTCTATATTTTTTATAACTGTATTTCTATTTCAAACTTTAAATGCATGGAAACATGGTCTTCTCACATATTTATATATCATAACTCTTTCAGCTACGATGTATTTTCCAGTTAAAAGAATTAGAAAAACACTTATATTTAAGCACTAATGGTTCCTTATAATAGCCTTTAAACAAAATATTTTTATATTTCCAACCAAGAGAGATGCTCCCTCTACGTTTGATGCAAATATGAAATGTTTTATATTTACTATATCCTATAGTATTTCAACAGAAATGCAGTCCTTCTGTTTCACTCTTTCCTTTCGTCCATGTATTTTCAAACAGATTTTCACTTGCTGAGGAGCAAGTAGGTGGTGCAACCAATCTTTGACAGTAATGTTACACTGTACATGACTCAGCCATTATCTGAAATGACAGCAAAAGTTAAGTAACTAATTTGTTAATTTTAAGAATCACTGGAAAATTCAAAACAACATCTACTTGGTCTGCCTTACCCTGACAGAATGTACTAATCCATTCCCATTGTCTATTTTCCCTAAGAGTCTTTTATGAATATGAATCTTCATTGTATCAAACTCTGTCACCTGAGATTTCAAAAGATATTCTGTTGCCTTGACAGAATAGTTACACAGTCCAGAGATTTTTATGTGCCATTTGTAACATATTTCTCTTATTATAATAGAATTCAACCAACCAGGTTAGATGCTATATTATGGGACATAATTTTATAGAATAAGTTATTGGCACCACTTCTATTTATAGGGGAAAATATCTTTTCCTCACTTAATCAGTTATTTCCTGAAAACTTTCAAAATAATTACTCATAACTTGTCTCTGTTGCAAGATTTTGTTTTCACCGATTTAAAGCAGGTATCAGAGGCTGAAGTGGAAGAATGATGTGGCCACTCTTCCTCAAAGTGATTGGACAAGGCTAAGAGTAAAATCCTTATATAACAGTTTATTATGTGCTCAAAGGCAAAGAGATAGGTGCAATTCATCCCAATGAAGTGGGAAGAGGCTTATTAGAATCACTGTGTTTTACTTACATTTTCAACTGAAAGTGATAATTTTCACAACTCTTATGTGAGTGAGATTATTAGCTATTGGCAAGGCTTAATAGTAGCCCCATGGTATTCTTTCACTAATTATACTGATACTTTAATTATTGCTGATAAACATAAGACTTTTTGCTAAAGTATGATATAATAAATTGAATTACTGAAACTAAGAAATTTTGCTATCTTTTGTAGCTATGGATTTATTTTATTACCAGGTGTATACGTAAGTATTATTGAAATAGGCAACAATAAAATAAATGGCTTGTTTTATAGCCCCTTACCAAGCACAACTCTCTGTGTTTAATATAGCTTCACAAGCACCACACAGCTCATACATTCTTAAGGCAAACAAGGGTCATTTGAACACATTCCTATTGCTAAATCCACATTAAAATGAGCTGATAGGGCGGAGAAACATTTCCATGAAACAACCAGTCACACACACTTTACCCACCTTGTCAGTGTGTCCCTTAAAGGTGCTCAGTGGGAATGCTAGTACATTTGCTATCTTCATCATATACATCCACATAGAAAATATAGATCATATTTTCATTTACCACCTTTATTCAAAAGATTTTTCCAGAACTTATTCCTACACCTCTCATTAAGGTCTGATCTTTTCATATATCTGTGTTTTCCACAAGAACATAGCTGGAAAGATTTTCACAAGATTCTTTGATTAGGTTCTGCCAAAAAGTGCCCTGAAATGCAATGGAACACTAAGCTATGGGACACTTCTCATCTACACTCTCCACAAACTTTTTCTAGAAAAATGATGTCATTCTTATGCGATCTCTAGCTGCTGACTGACATATCCGATACATGTGCATGCAGCTCAAAAAGCAAATTAATCATTGCTGTTCTAGAATTATAACATTTCTGTAACAATGTTGACAGTAACTACATTTACCAGAGTCATGTATTAGATGACTGGGAAAATACAAGTTTGTTATTGCTGCATTATCCTTCAAGGGAAATAATGATTTTCAGCTGTGTTCTGTAACATAAACAAAACTCAACACAAAATCTTCCCCGAGAGATCTAGGCAGTGTAAACAATTTGCCAGCAAGCACCCACCCTGTATTTTACTCACCACCTCAGGGCACCTGGAGGTGGAAGAAGTTTATTGGATCTATTCAGTACCAGCCACCATCAAAGCACATATGTGAGCACTGGGAGAAGTGGGGTACAGTTAGAGTCTCCAAAACATAATGTTCCCTTGAATTTTAGGGAGAGCATTACCAACCTTAGTATCACTGGTTGGTTTTTTTGTTCTGTGGATTTTCCAAGTGGCAAGGGTCAGAAGTATTGAAGTATTACTCCTCTCCCTTGCAGCACTGCCCTGACTCCTTTATTTCCTTGTTTATGACAAGAGACATAATGATTTCTCATGCTGGAGGGCAGAAAAAAAGCAGCTTTGTTCAGGCAAACAGACTAAATTTTTTTGATGGAAACTGCACCAAAACATCTCTAGCCTTGCTATCTCTCATACAACATTCACAACATTCCCAATATTCCTTATCAAGTGTTTTATCTACTCTGTGGGAAGACACTCTTTATCAGAGCACAGTTGCTTCTATCAAAGCTACTAGAGCTCAAAATACCTTCTTTCTCCCATGAACACTTTCTGCCACCCACCAGATTTGCCAATGTTCCCAGCACAGATTTATCTCAGCAGAGTTGCCTTGCTCTCTCATAAAGGGACAATAGTTCTCCCTGAGTTCTGACATCCTAATGGCTGCCAGTTGGGCCTTTTTTCTCCGTTTCACAGGAAATTTTCACACCTCTGAGTGTGCCATTTTTCAGTTGAATTTGACTTATAGTTCACAGATGGAGAGAGACTACTGATAAAAACTCTTTAGAAGACAGTGCAAGAAAACACATTTCTGCATTGTGACAGGTTAATATTCTACACATTGATTTGTTCATAGCTTTCAGGGTGTGATGCCAAAGCCTTTAGTAAATTGGAGTCAACTTCTTTGAGAGTACTGTAAGGGACTATATTCTCACCAGAGAAAAATGGAAATGAAAAGTTGTTTTAAGAGGCTCCTACTTGCACAGAAGGTAGCAGTTAACCATATTACTATTCTAGAAACCCGGATCCCAAAGACGGGTTGTTCACAGCCATTGCAAAAATGGGATATTGTGCCTTTCTAATTGTTTTTTCAAAAGAATTAATCAGCAAAGTATATTTTCATATTAATTAATCACTCTTCAGAAAAATTGGTGTATTTAATAGAAAAACTCCCACGAATTAAATCTTTGTTTCTCAATCCTTATCCTTATAGCATCAATAGGGTCCACTGAAGAACTGCAGCCAGTCAAAACTGAAGGCTCACTCTACAAGAGAGAAATATGACAATGAAAAGTAAATGCAAAATTCAGAGATGTTTCTTCATACTGAGTGGCAGTATAATACATATAATCAAATAATGTACAAAATGCACTTCTGGGAACTCTGTCAACACTCCTAATTTCATAGTTTGGACTATGTACTACTACCCATGCAACTTCCTCTTCTTTTTTTTTTCCTCCTTTTCTTTTCTCTTTTCTTTAGCTAACAGCCTGCATTCCTCTTGTGCCCTGCCTGTCTCCTGGTTCAAAACTCCTGCTTTCCTGACCGCCTCAGTCACTTCTACTCTTCACTGATGATTACAGCCAAGCAGCTCCAGAGGCCTCTCATTCCCTCAGTGCCTGTGTTCTCACTGATTAGCTGAGCAAGAAAATAAAATCTTTGCCATATAGAAGCTGATTCTTGTTAATTCACGTCAGTCTCACAAGTCTGGCCATCATCACTCCTCTCATGCCTGCTTAAGTGCATGATAGAAGGTGCATCAGTAGAGCCCATTTCTGAAATTATATAGATGTTTTCTTTACCATTAATATCTAAAGAAAAGGGCTGGGAAGGTCTTTCATGTATGAAGCTGGATTTTGGCAATTTTGGACCTGAGTTTTGGCTTGGAAGCAATCTCTCAAAATCATTTGGAGAACTATTAATGATAAATTTTCGCATTAGGCACAGTGATGAGGACTGTGATTAAAAGGTTTTCTACAATAGGGAGAGTTAGCTTTTTTTTTCTTTGGTTGGGGCAGTTTGGGTTTTTTGTTCTGTTTTTTTTGTTTTGAATGGGGAAATTTCCCT
Source organism: Monarcha castaneiventris obscurior (assembly GCA_026261815.1). Classification (NCBI taxonomy): domain Eukaryota; kingdom Metazoa; phylum Chordata; class Aves; order Passeriformes; family Monarchidae; genus Monarcha; species Monarcha castaneiventris. The sequence continues at coordinate 8,369,857 of JAMPIT010000230.1, read as the reverse complement.
TCTCACTAAGAGAAACCAAGAAAAGGAAAAGAAAACAGCTTATTTGAATGACTCTGTGCATGTGCACACTTCATACACTGGTCCATAAATGGTAAAAGAAATAAGGTGATGATTTTGCTGTGGCTAAGTAAAAAGTAATTTTACAGAGTTAAATTTTTACATACATGGGATAAAACACATTCTCAAAACTGTGCTATTTTTGTTAGTTCAATAATAGGTATCTAGTCATGTGGAAACTATCTACTAGTGAACACTTTCAAAAATTAATTTCAGCTTTTGCTTTGTTATCTAGATATCTTTCTGCTGCTTCTTTAAATGTATTTTTCCTGTTCCATTTAGACAGTTAGTATTCAGTACAATAATGTTGTTTGAATGGGCACCAAGTTATTATGAGGCTTAAATTTAACATTTTTTTTATGATATCTTATTTTACAGTACCCTGTCAAATAAACTTTCCTGATTGTGCTTGTCTATGGGAAGTTGGTGCACAGTATCTGGCAACACCTTAGTCATTTGTGTAGTAAAAAATCTTTTCAAGTTATTTTCTGTGGAAGACTGAAGTTTGAGGTTTGTTAGAGAGCACTGAATTTGGTAATTCTACTCCATCCATGATACTAAGGAGGCTGGCAGAAGTGCTTCCTGAGCCACTTTCTCTCACTTATCAGCAGTCTTGGCTAGCTAGGTGACTAGAAGTTGACAAATGTGATCCCCTTCAGCAAGCAGGGCCAGAAGAAGGATCCAGGGAACTAGAGGCCTGTCAGTCTGACCTCAGCACAGGGAAGATGGTGCAGCTGATCATCCTGAGTGCCATCACATGCCATGTGCAGGACAACAAGGGAATCAGGCCTGGTGAGCATGGGCTAAGGAAAGCCAGGTCCTGCTTGAGACCAGCCCCACCTGCTCCTGTGACAGTGTGATCCACTTGGTGGAAAGGCTGTGGATGTGTCTACCTGGACTTCAGTAAAGCCTTTGATGCCATTTCCCGAAGCATTCTCCTGCAGAAACTGGCTGCTGACATCTTGGCTGGGTGTATTTTTTCCTGGATAGAAAACTGCCTGGGTGGTCAAGCCCAGAGAGTGGTGGTGAAAGGAGTTAAATCCACTCGGCGTTTGGTCACAAGTGTGTTCCCAGGGGTCTGTACTGGGGCCAGTCATGTTTAATATCTTTATTTATTTATCTTTTAAAAAGAAATGTAATTGTGGCACTCAGGGACTTGGTTTAGTGGTAGACTGGGCAGTGCTTGGTTTGTGGTGGGACTAAATCGTCTTAAGGTCTTTTCCAACTTAATTCTGTGATACTATGATTATTTTTTATACATTGCAGGTACAAGTTTCTTTGTTGAAGATTGTCAACTCAAGAGTTAAACATTAGCCTAGACTATAAAAGTAGAAGATATTTCAGGAGAAAATCCATTTCATTGCCTTACTCTGATCTTTCTATGACCACCTCTGGTGGACGTTTGTCTATCCTGCTCTGGAAAATGCTCTACTAAGGCCCATTAACTTTTTTTTTATTGTCTTATTAGCCTAACAGTTCAAAAGATACCTTTAAGCTTGTCTTCTTTACCGAAATGATGTTCAGCTTTTCTTCTTAAGAGGCATAGAGACCATAAAACGTTTGAACTGTATGAATACTGATGCTTTCAAAGAGAGTTGTGCCATCCCCTAAAAAGTACCACAAGGCCCAATCAAAGCATTCCTTGTATATAGCTTTGTATTTTGTCCAGCTGCAAAATAATAACAACAATAAAAAATAAGTTTAAAGTAAGGCTAGGTTAATACAACTTGATGATTCCTCATCATGTGCAAGTATCTTCTGAGATTTATATCTTCCTGGGAATCCTGTGGTCATGTTGCCTGTTTTGGAAACAAAAATATCGATTTGATAAGCAATTCAGTATTGTCAGCTGTGTCAAATAAAGATAAGGGGAAAGAAAATTTATATCTAAGGGAAACCAAATAGTGAAATATTACTTTTGCATCAGTTAGTCAGAATACCTTGGGATTTGGTGGTGACAATGAATATGTCACGAGTCTCTGTCCCTCCCATCCCGGTCCTGCTGAAAGCCATATGTCCTTCCCCTCCATCGTCTACCAGGCAGAACCCAGGGCCAGGGAGGGGGCCAGGCCCTTCCTGTGAGCAGTGCAGTGCTGAAGGCTGCTGTCTGGCAGCATTTCTGCAATCTCATACTCACAGATATTCATCGGCTGTAAGTATGTTTCTTTTAATCACTTGCTCATCAAGAAGTTTCACTAATCAAATCAAAGATCAGAAATAATCCTGTAGCTGGCATGTAGTTGAAATGCACTGCTCCTAGTTTTCATTCTAATTTGTAGATTGTTATCCAAAACTATTACATAATATTTAAAATAAAATCACAAGGGGGCCTATCAACACAAATGTCCTAAATCAATGTTTGAAAAGCTCAATTCTAATTTGACTCACTGAGATAAGTCATGAAAGCAAATGAAATGAAAGCATTTGATTTCTGTATTTAAAATCAACAGAGGAATTTTCATCAGTAAGAAAGAAAAGTTTTATTATCATCAACTAATAGCTTGGTCCATACCACACTAAAAATGAGACAAAAGACATTTGTTTTTTAAAAAAAATTGTAGTGACAAAATTGTAGACTTAGTTCAGCAGCTTCTTCTTGGCTTAAAGTGTTTTCCAAGTCCCTAAAACTCTTTTTGGATCCACAGAGATGGATATCTGAATTCAAAGTCTACCTAACTAAAATAGAGAAAAAAATAATAATGACAATATTTGAATATACTTTGAATTTTTGGGAAAATTTGCAATGCATACCCATGATTGAAACTTATTAAATAATGAAATGACTTTTTAAAAGACTAAGAATTTATAGCATATGTTTAACATTTAATCAGCTTCAGTGTATTGCTACAGCAGCATCAAACCTGTCATGATAGACTCTGAAGCTTCATTTCACTAAGCGATGGCTGCAATTACTCATTCAGTCTAAGTATTTTAGTACCCTTTGGCTGTGAAAATCTTTTTTGATTAAAAGACATATGTCCCTTTTTTCATTGCTTTTTATCCCTTTTATCGAATTTTCAGAAAGGATATTCTAAAGCATTTCAAAGTTAGCTTAGTGAAATAAGTACAATGCCTCTACTTAGCCAGGGTGTATGAGAATTTCCATCATGTGAGATGTTTTTCCCCTAAACCTAGCAGCTCTTTTCCATTCATACATCTTTTTCATATGTCTTTGTATACACAGGATCTTTTTGAGGCTTTTAAGGTATATAAGTTTGATAATTTGAAAACTAGTTTCCTCTTTTAATAAAGTAACACATAATACGTTGAGGGGAGGAAAAAGTTAGGGGTTTCACCCAGAGTGCTGCTACAGGACAAATGCTTTTCTAAAAATCCAGCCATTAAAAACATGCCAGATCTGGCATGCTGCAGTTCTGGCATGATAACAAGGTCCAGTGAGCCGTCCTGTGAGACACAAGGCATCCTTGAAAATTTGCCACTTACTTCACTCCTGTGCTCAAAATCTTGCTATCAAAGAATCAGAAATGTTGAGGTTGGAAGGGACTGCTGGAGATTGTCTAGTCTGGGCTCCAGCAGGGACACCTACAGTCACTTGCTCAGAATCATGTTCAGGCAACTTTTGAATGTCTCTGAGGATGGACACTCCACAACCTCTCTGAGAAACCTGTGCCAGTTCTCAGTCACCCTCACAGTGAAAAAGTGTTTCCAGTTGCTCAGAGGAAACCTCCTGTGCCTCAGTTTGTGCCCATTGCCTCTGTCCTGTCACTGGGCACCACAGAACAGAGCCTGGCTCCATCCTCTTTGCTCCATCCTCTTACTCTCCCTTCAGGTATTTACACACATTAATAAGCCACCCCCGAGCCTTCTCTTCTCTAGGCTAAACTGTCCCAGCTCTCGTAGCCTTTCCCTGTAGGAGACGTGCTCCATCACATTGATCACCATAGCAGCAGTCCCTGTGCTGGACTCTCTGCAGCACATCTGTGTCTCTGTTGTACTGGGAGCCCAGAATTGAGCACAGCACCGCAGGTGTGGCCTCGCCAGGGCTGAGAAGGAAGAAAGGATCACCTCACCTGATGGCAATGCTCCTTCTAATGCAGGCCAAGACACCACCAGCCTTCTCTGGGGCAAGCCCGTTCAAATGGATGTTTCCCCGACACTTCAAGTTACAAAATTAAGAGAAGACTATAAAGTAAGCTGTTATTGTCCCAGTGATTACACTGATTTATGATATGATATGATATATGATATGATAGTATTAAATATATAAATTTATCATTATCTAAGTTTCACCTACAATGCCTCCATCCTCTCCTACCCCCCAAATGTTTTTTATGGGAGTCGATTATTGTGCAAAGTAGTGAGCCTTAATAAAAGTTCTGGTTTTCAAAAATCCTTTAGAGTTAATTCAGATGATGTTTGGGAAATTTGTTTCTAGTGTCTTCCCAAAATTCTGCAGGGTTGTTATGCATTTTCCAAGAACCCTGCAACCTCTGTTACTATTTTTTAAATTAATTTTCAGATCACTCACACATTTATAGAAAAATCCACTGATGAATAAAATTAAGGCAAAGGCTAAAAGTGACTTTTTATATCTACTGCATTAGACTGAAAGACAATAGCAGCATATTTTGATGCATTGGACTTAAAATCATACACTTTTTAAAAATAACTTCATAAAAATTAATCCACGGAAGCATAGTTGCTGTAGTATGGCTGGCCTTTGATGACCATAGAGTTAGACTCCATACCTCAATACTGCAAATATTAAGTATTCATCTCTTACTTTTCAGGCTCCAGACTAGCAAAGCAATCAGTTTCAATAAGAACTACATATTCAGTGAAGCATTAAGGAAAAGTCCAACATGCTCAAGTCGAACCATGTTCAACAAAACACAGCAGCATATGTTAAATTGTCAAGGGGACGTCAGCACATGCCAGAAAAATGCCTTGCTGACTATGGATGAGCTGTTGAGATTGGATGACAGCTGTCCAGTACAAAAATCTTTAAAGACCACGTGTAAGTGAGCTGCTGTGAGGTGATGAGCACTTCCACGTTTCAGGGGGAGATCAAGGTACTCAACAGAGTGGCAGTTCAGGTCCGTGAAGCATACTTCTCTTGGTAAGAAAGGTATCCTTGACAGCCTTGTCTACCTGACACAGCTTTCCCAGCCTGGATACTTTACAGCTGATGGGTGTGGGACTGTTTTCTGCATGACAATAAGAAATGTACAAACCATAACTCAGGAACGAAGTGTTCATTCAAGCTGATGTTCATTTATATTTTCACAGTCCTTTTATGCTGAAAAATGGTGCTTTGTGAGGCTGGACTTTTGCACTTTAACTGTCTAATAAAAGCTGTTATGTGTGTTTTGTAATTTTCACCCCCAAGAAACATGAATTTCTATCATTTTATCATTACACCATTGATACATAATACCTTCTGGTAACCCATGGTAACAGTTCTCCTTGTTTTAAGTAGCAGGTGCTGAGGACATAGCAAATGGCTGCCTATTCAGTTTAGACCACCTAATGGAGCTTTTAGGGATAGTCAACATTTTCATTTAAATTATGCCAGGATATTGTACATGCACCTCACACAGTGAGCTTTGCTGTAAAGCTGCAGGGATTCAATAAACCCTACATTACACAATCTGTCTCTGCAGACAATTTTAATACCGAGGGTCTAGGCTGCTTTTATGCTTGCCCTGTTTAGCTTGGGGTTTTTATACATGTTAAACAAGTCAGACTGCATGAGCCAAAGTCATTGCTCCTACAGTTCAGTCTTAGTCAATCAAATTATTCCAGGGATGAAATGCTTACTGTGGTCAGTGAGACAGTTGTTTTCGGTTTTTTTCTATAGAAAAGTATATGTCTTGATCTTGAAAAGATTTCTACTTATGAAAGGGAAGTCAGTGAGACTAATTAAGCAACCCACTTAGTTTAAAAAATTCAGAAATTCATTATGCAGTACTAGGAGCTTGCCAAAACTAGAATCACTAAGGTAAAGATGAATCACAAAAAATTCACTATAAGGAAATGTACTTCCTACATTTTTTAATCAAAATGGGTTCCTACTGTCTTTGGTCATTCATTCTGTCAAAATTAATTTTTGAGTCTTGGCCATCATCAAAAAACATGCATTTTCCTGAACATGTTATAAATAATGCAGAGGTCTTCCTTCTGTTACTTTCTACCCCAGAGATGACAGAATGAGGAGGAGGGAAGTGTTCAGCTACAGAAGGAAGGCTGAAACTGATTACCTTCAGCTAGAATGACCTTTTAGCTGCTCCTATTTTTTCGAAGTGTTTCAATCCTTGCAGTTCTCTTCCTGGAAAAAAAAAATGCTATGCAGCAAATTTGCACAGAACTCAGGTAGTCTGGGACTACTAGAGCTGTAAAGTAATTCCTTAAAGTATTAGTTTCCTTTTTCAAATCTTACTCTAAAAAATACTGTAACTTTATAGATCTTGAAAAATTATTTGGCAGCTTATGTTCATATGTTGGTATTAATTCCTTTCCAATGGCTGCAGATGCAGGTTCAGCATAACTTCAGTATGGGCTTACAGAGGCATTAGGTGAGCTATTAGGAACTGCTTCATTCCAAGATGCGTTTCAGGCTCACTGCAAAGGACAAACCTGAGGAAGTCTTTTGATTTGTTAATCTGTATTGAGTCAACACTGCTGCATTCTGCTTTGACGTTGTTTATTTCCTTATGTGCCTGGTTTTGGGGTGGTTTTGTTGCTATTATTTTGTTGTTTGTTCCTATTTTAAAAAAGGCAATACTGAGTTGTCTAATTAGGGGTTTTTTTAGATCAGATTTATGCAGTGGTTAACTTCATTACATAAATTCTGAACCAAAGTAATTATTTGATATCTAGCATTTGCTCTTATTATACCAACCCCTGCTGAAATAAAATATAAGGTTAAATTTGATAGCATTTATGTAGCATAAATCAATGACTTCTCTCTCTGCCACACTCCATTATATAATCTTACCTAGAGAGCAATGATATTAAACACTGCCACAACTTTGAGGAATAATACAAAAGCTCATTGATTTCCTGCTATTCTTAATAATCTTTAGAGAATTCAAAGTATCATGATTTTTCCAAAAGCGCAGCCTAAGACTCCATTGTGTCACCAAGTCACAGGTTAACAGGTAGAGATGGCACAAGACTTGTGCACTGCACACAGTTTAACAGCAAGCAGAAGAATATACATTTGCCTCCTTCCTTAATATTAAATTATTAAAAGGATGTTCTGGAGACTGATGGAAAAGTAACTTTTTTTTTTTTATTTTGTCAAGCTGCAGGAAGTAAGAATGTGTGAGGGAACTCTCTTTGAACACTTCTAGAAAGAGTTTCTCAATAACAAGGTGTTGCACATCAGCGTTGCACTGTTTCATTATTTTTTTTTTAAAAATATGGGAATATCACATGCTGCTTCTTTCCTCTATATTAGGACTTCTCTCTTGTCACTATCCATGAAGAAAGGCATGCCAACCCCAAGATGTTTTATCATCTGCCTGGTTTTCTTTAGTAGTTTAGCAGATGGAACAGTTTAGCTCCATGATGCTCATATACACAAATATATGCATTTTATAGATACTTTGAAAGGTCTCTTAGTTATTTTTAAGTTACTCATATATCTGTGAAGAAAGAAAAGACAGAAGGGGTTTGCAATACTCCACACTTTTTTCACTGATAATTTAGATGATAGGTCTGGGCTCTGGTACATTTTCTAATACTACAGAATAAGAAATTATTATAGGCTGCCTGGCCTGCAATAACTGTGTTTTCTTCTATTCTCAACTCATGGCAGGGTTGAATTATTTTACTTGGTTTAGTCTTAGAATTACAGTTTAAGTCACGGTGCATTATCTGGCACGTGCTGTGGACACTGCATATATGTGTATACATAACACGTATGTGGTGCACGGTGCACCAGCAATTGCTTTAGCTCAGCTGATACATGCACACGTCTTTCATGTGATCCCTTATGGCATCCACATCCTGGAATGATGTTTTCTTTTGCCCAATTATAGGATCAACATCTTAAAGGAAAGCTTTCCCTAACCACCCACCAGACAGTGCAGTCCTGTATCACGTTTCCATTCACGGTGATTTAGTCAGCCACTGCTACACAGCCAGAACTGGCATGTGGACAGAGGACATCTTTCACCATTCTGTTCAGTTCACCTGCTCTGCTGAAGAACACACTCTTGAATTTCAAGATGTAAGGATTTTCAAGAGCAGTTACATTATTTTGCTCAGTATTTCTATTGAAAGGAAATCTTTTTCCAACTTGCACCTTGAATTCATTGAAACCAGTCCATACAAGTATTGTCAACACTGTTGAAAAACAATTCTATCAATTATTCCTTGCAGGAGTTTAATCCCTTCATGTAGAATTGAAACCCTCTATGCAGCTGTAGGCAGCACATCCTCTCCATGTCATGAGGATAAACAAGGAATAGATCTTTTAGTTCCTTCCAATAAGTGGTGATTTCCTGGCTGATCCTCCATCAGCCCACGTACCCTGAGAGCGAGTGCTGTGCCAGCTGCCCCTTGGGGAGCTCGGGGCAATCACCATCCCATTTCTGCCTTGGACACCCTGCTCTGCCTGCTGACTTCACCAATGCTCCTTACGCGTTTCCTTACATCTGAAAGCTCATTTCTGGGAGCAGCAGTTCGACCTGGAGTAAAATACTCCATAAACTGCTACCAAAGATAAGACAAAGCAATCCTTCACAGGATAATTCTAAAATACATTAATTCGTGATAAAGTCTTCATATCACATAGCACAAATATGTGCAGTTGCCAAAAACTAGATAGTGTTTATATTAAAAAAAATCTTAGTCCGATTCAGATACAAATTATGGTATTCCTGTTTTGATTTAGGGATATTAAAATGTCATTAAAAGTTCAGGACAACTTTGATCAAATTTCTGCTTTCTTCATTAACATTTGTTCCACTACTGAGGGAAAGAAAAGAGCTCTTTTGAATTACTGTGTAAGTACTCTTTTATCGAATTGTCTGCCTCATAATGTGCTGATTTTGGGGGGAGATTTTAACTGCACTATCTATTATGACAAAGACAGGAACCATTTAGAGTCTCACCCTCCATCTATAAAAGAATTCTCCTTTCTTACACATTTATGATTTAACTGATGTGGTAGAGGAATTTTAATCCATAAAATAGGCAATATACATGACTCACTACCAATGCTAACCATCTTTCCAGAAAGAGAAGATAGGTTTTGCATGTATAAGAAACATTTAATTCTGTTAAAAATGAGCTATATCCATTCTAATAGCTTTTCTTTTGCTGATCGCAGCGTGTTGTTCTTAATTTTGTTTCATCTTCTTTACAACTGTTAACATGTATGAGAGTCTGATTACATGTATTTTCAAAATTCTTTCTCTACGTGAAATAAGTGTCAATGCTTTTACATAGAAATCATGTGATTTCAAGACCTCAATTTGTGCTTAAAAATCAATTCTAATTTAACCTGTTTGTATTCCCATTTGGCTAGGCCTATTTTACACCATCCTGATATGAAAAGCAAGCCTTCGGGCCATATAAAATAAATGAGAATTTAAGGCCATGCGCAAATGCTTTACGGAATTAAGACTCAGTTACTAGACCATTACTGCAGTATTGTTATATTGTATTACAGGCTTTAACAAACCCATCACAGTTGTTTCCAGACATCTGTTCTTAAGTTCCAACATTACAAGGTCAGATCTTTAAAAAGTGATGAGAAATTAGCTAGTGTTTCAGTCACGTTGGATTATATGAATTAATAATTCAATAATTAGATTATTTAAACAAACCAAGAATAAGAAATGAGAACATTCTACCTTTTAGTAAATGATCTCAGATACTTGCTGACATCTTCTGAAACTTTAAAAGAATGTTAAAGGCTGAATGGAGGCTGTTAGTTTTTCCACTTTTTGCAGAAAACTGAAATGTTGGTCAAGCTCAATAACGGACAGGGGATTCGTGGAGAGATACTGAGGGACTGTTCAGTGTTTCTGTCATTCCACAAAGCAAGGAACACATTTACTTTTATAATTTTACAAAGTTGTGCATGATGGACTGACATAGGAATTCCTCCTCTTACCAGGAAGGATGTTTTCTGAAAATGCAGAATGGGAGAAAGTTGTATGAATCAATCACAAGGATTTTGAGAATTCTAGGCATTTTCAAAAAGGCAATGATATGATAAATGAAAAATATTTCTCCTTTTCTTTCACTGTTTGCTGAGGCTTACCATAGAAAAGAAAAGAGAAAATTTAGATGAAGAAATGAATATTTCTGTGAAATATTTTCTCCTGCAATGAGTGGTAATTTTTTATTTGTCTTTAATCTTTAAAAAATGTAAGCCTAAAAACATTCAAACTGATATTTTATAAAATATATATTTTGGAATAGGTTTGGTTTTGTCCCTTAGTATTATGTTGTGCAAATTGCATTATGATGAATGCATGTAAACACAACATGACCATTTTGCAGTTTTGCTGTAAAAATGTGAGCTTCTATGTCTGTATTGTAATTGTACAACTCTAATTATTACAAGGCATGTCTCATAAGTCAAGTTTATTACAGGAAGGCATGAGAAAGAAAGCTACTTTTTTTGAAAAAAGAAAAGAACCACAACCAACACAAAACAACCAACAATGACAAAACCCCACCAAAAACAAGAAGACAAAACCTCCACCACTGACACCTTGAGTGTCTTTCTGCCCTTCTCCATCATGGGTTCCAGTGCCATCTGGGAAAAGGATGTGAGAATAAGAGGGCACTAGGCATTTTGCTTTTTGCCCAGAACCATTGGATTTTCTCGAGCATTCTTGTCTTTTGTCCAGGTTCCCCATGCAGGTTGTGCATGACTAAAAGGGTTCTTTGTCATAACAAATGAAATGAGAAGGAGATAGGACTATTGTCTGCGAAAATGGGAGCTGGAACATTGTCTTGAAGTAAATTATACAAGGTGATAGGGTCTCACTGGGCACATCCTAAAATATCCCCAACAGATTTGCTCTACCTAATGTCTTTTTGATCAAAGGAGCAATTTCAAAATAACGTACTCTGATAGAGATTCTATGTCTTAGAACTAGAGAAGATGTTTGATCATCTTTGTTTTGCCTTGCTTTAAAACCCAAAAATTTCAGCTTAGGTTTCAATTTATGCTAGAGGTACAGGGAAAGGAACTTATCTGTTTAATATTGCCACAGCAATAAAAGCAGAAAATATGCATTCTTTGATTAAGCGATAACATTCTATTTATATCAAAATCTCTGGGACTTTGAGAATTGGATTTCAATGAAGAAGAATCTAGTCCCTAATAAACCAAAAGCAGAACACCTCTTTGTCAGGAATGTTTTATTTAGAGTTTGCAGAAGTGTCATTATACAGGCGGGAGAATAGTGTGCTTTTTTCATTCCTTGCATCCATCTGCACTTCTTGTTCTTGTGGGACTCTAGGAGTTAGAGCAAGAGCTCAAAGGCAAAACAACAAAAGACTCTACTGGAAGTAAACATTGCATAGGGAAATATTTTTCTGTGAGAATAGTGTTGAAACACTCAATCCCAAAATATTTGCTGAAGGAAATGTAAGATAAGAAAAGTAATAGCTATGCAAGTAAAGACACTTGGAAAGTAGGGAATGAACTGACCTATGGCATGGGGAAAGTTATAAAGCAAATGAGCAGATCTTCAGCTACTGAAAGTCAATGTAAGCCCAAAGTTGGAAAGCTCACGCAGTCATTAAGGAAGTGCAATTTTTTCAGGCATATTACTTAAATTCTAGGGACATCACTACATTTTAAAAATGCACTGCTTAAAAAAATGATGCCAGACAGCTTACACCACTTGATATGCCCCACAAAATGAGAGAGTGAGGCAGAAGCCTGATGGAAATATGGCAGAGAGGGGAAGCCTTTAAGGTATCAAGCAGTGATGAGATGGGGAAAAAAGGACTTCAGAGAGAGTCTGAAAAAATCTTCCCATCATAGTAGCTGTGTGTACACACAGCCCAGACTGCTTCACAGTCCCAGGACTAGTTTATTTTCCTGTGACATTCTTCCAGGCATGAGTAGAGACCTGATTTTTTTTCAGACTCAATGCAATGGATTTCATTTGAACCATATATGCTTGCAGTACTTCATGTTGACTTTAGTTTGTAAAGGCAAAAGAGCACCACACCCAAACTCCCCTTTTTGAAAATCATGTCATTCAAATGAGAGGAAAATTTATACTTTCTTTCTTGGCTGAAAAATACTAATGATAATGTGTAAATTTTGCAAAATGAATTGAACTCACCTTCAAATTACACCAGTTTGGAAGAGCTCTGTTGCTGCTGCTGCTAGACATATTTCCTGCTTTTTGGTAGGATGGAAGGAGAAAACAGAAAGCAATTCCTCAATGTCTAACATATAATTTGTAAACAGGCTAAACTGCTTGTATTTTGTGCTCCTGTTCCATAATTCTTCTGCATTTGTATTCAAAGGCAACTCTTCAATGTCTTACCAGGGGTAAGATTTTGTCTTAAAATATTAATAAGGGAAAAACACAAATTCCGAAGAAAGGTGTTGGTAACTTTACATCACTTCTCCTAAACAATATAATGAAACCATTTGTTAATAATATTAAAATGAGAACAATCAAACCCAATGATTACTGAAAATGGCTTCAAGCAGAGCTGAAATATTGATTCAGTGTGAAGTTAGATGCTCTTCATTATTACATTTTTCAACAGCAGCTGAAAACACTGACTGCTTTGGTAAATTAGCCAGGGCAGGATGAGCACAACCAAAAATCCTGAAAAAATAAAACAAAACAAAAAATACTGACCTTCATCCCATAATTAAATATAATTCTAATAAAAGTTCTGTCTTTTTACTATATTGTTATATTGAAAGCGCATTCTTCTGACTAAGAGAAAGAGAAGTCTGAACCAAAAGTGCTAACCTTTAAAGGTCCCTTTTCCAAAGGCAAGCTTGGATTTCTCAGTTGATCTACTTTACAGCAAGCTTGGCAGACGATCTGTTTGCACTGGCAGAAGAAACAGTGGTATTTTTTGCTAACTTTTTTTTGAGCTTTGTCAGAACAACTGGTTCCTTGCTGGCATGCTGTTGTCAACAGAGGAGTTTTGTAAAAAGGTGATCCTGCTTTTATACTAACAGAATTTTAACATGAAAACTGCACTGCACTGCACTGCACTGCACTGTACTACAAGTTATATGTACACCTTTTCACCTCAACTGAGATCTGAATGAGACTAAAGGCAGGCAATCATTCGGAAGAAAAATAGATTCAAAAATTAATGTTCTTCTTAGAACTTGGATTGCATCTGAAAAGCAGTGTATCTTTTCCCATGTGGTTAGTTGTTTTTTCTCTTGTTTTGTTTAGCTTTTTAAATGTCCAGCTTTGACTGAACCCTTGTAAGGTCTTGGCTTGTATAAATCTCTCAGCCCAAGGGTTGCAGAAGAAAAATATTAATGCAGAGTGAAACAGAATTTATGTTTCATTAGCTTGCAGTTGTCGTATTTCTATTTCAATGCATGTTCTTTTTTATAATTATAACAAAATATCACACAATTCCCAACCCTGTATAACCTATGCTATTGATTATTTTGTATATCTTCATCCAAGCCCCTCTTACTTGTTTTCCATACAAAGCACACAAGGGAGATTAGAGATATTTTCCTTATAACATCTTCTCCAAAGCACTCACAGGGAATCATGGTTGGCCATTTCCAACTACAGTGATGCCTGCCACACTCATAGGGACCCCTTTAGTGAATATAGCTGTTCACAAATTTTACAGAGACAGAAATGAACAACCATGATTCCAAAACTGCTTCCATCAGTTCTTTAATTAAAACTAAACTCCATAGTTCTTTTTAAGTGGTGTTCGTGTTTTAATATATTCTTACAGCATATCCACTCAGTAGTTTTATTGAGAAACTGAAGAGGCACATGAACATAGACGGGCTATTTACATCCTGTGTGTTAAATATTGAACACGTTCTTATTTGCTTTGTCAGTTTGATTAAACTGTGGCTGTCATCTGTCTGCTAGACAGAAAAGCTTGGTATCCTAACTTGAAAAATATGCTCATCACAAGTGGACAAATAGTGTTTCTCCCTAAATCATTTAGAGTCAGATTCTTGCAGAGCCCAGAACTGATGGAGTGAATGTTTGCAATCATCCTCAGATGTTTCCTTTTTGGGAAAGATGTTGTTAAATGGAAAAAAAACAAACCGAAATGAAACAAAGCATTTGTTTCCTTACCACATTCTAGTGGGGAAATAAAATTGATGGCCTCTCTGGCATGCTGTATCTAAAGAGCTGAAGAAACCAGGCAGCAGAAGCAGACTGATTTCAAAATGTGTGTTAAATACTAATTTGTGTCAGGATATTTTATTTTTTCCTTCTTCGGTTGCTCAGAATCTTTTCTTCCCAGCATGCTCACACAGCAGAAGATAATAATTAAACTACTGTGCATTGTCTGTCACTGACACACATTAGAAAATTTTGAAATAAGACTGAAGAATAGACAAAATTAACTTCTAGAAATTTAGTATTTTCATTAGTTTTACTGTGAATTTAGATAATTTAATAGGTGACATTTCATTAAAGCTGAATATGGAACTTTAATTTCTCTTTTACAAAAGATTCAGAAGTTTTGAAATTTATTTTCCTCTCAACTTGAAACAGATTTCTTTTTTCCTGTTAAAAGAAAATCTGATATTAAAATGTATTGTTTTTTAAATCAGTCCACTCTGATCATTTGAAAATAAATTCTTCGTGATGCATTGAAAGAGAGTCAGAAACCCTTGATGGAGAATTTTACCACTTTTGTCCTCTGAATTTCTCAGACTGCAGTATTTTTAACTCAAGTGGACTACTCTGACAGCTAGATGTTGGAAGTCATAAGATTCCCATCTGAGCCCATAATAATAAATCATGGAAATCCAGGGAGGAAAAAAGTCTATTTGAGAAGAGGTGAAATAGGCTAATTGGCTTGTTGAACATCTCCTGAAAAGGGTCTTGTCGACGTTTCTTTTTCTCCTTCCCACTGGGAGTTTGACCAGAGGACCTCATCTGTGTGGGAAAGAGGTGCAGTGTCCTTCCCCCTTGGTGGTGGGCTGCAATACTCTTTTTGCTGATGGCTGGAATAACTGGAGTGTCCCTAGGGTTCATTCCAGGTTTTAGTGCCCACAGACAGGACCCTAAAGAGATATAGCATGTTCACAAAGCATGCTTCAAATTGTGGATGCAATTCAGCCGTCTATAATGAACATATATCAACAAATTAAAATTTCAGTGACAAATATAATTTTTTGTTTTAGTCTCCTCTGCAAATTTCTCCATTTTTTCATACACTGGAATCCACAATAATGCTGATTGCTTAAAAGTATGTTTATGTATTTCTCATTATAGACCAAAAAGAAATGCAGTCAGCAAAGTCTTCACACCTGGAATAGTTAATCCAACATTTGAGCATCTCCAAGTATGTATTTTAAAAAGATCTTTGAGGAAGGAGTCCAGTTTTGGTTTCACAGACAGCAAACTGAGACACAATACACCTATACACAAGTAAATGCTGCAGAAAATTCTGGAATTTAACTCAAGCATGCTCAGAGCTTTCAAAAACCTCTGAGTTAGATTATCAAATACCCCTTGCCGTTTTGACATGATTTCCTAGGTCCAAACAAAGAAGAGAGATCACTCTATAGTCACTTAAGGACATCACACAGTATTCTATTAAGTTATTCTACAATCCCTCAATATCAGGAGAAAAAGTTGCCATCTAGGACTTCAAAACAATACAGGACTTTGAAAAGAAATATTTGAACTATAGGAGTGACTTAGCACAGTGGATGCTCTTCCTGGCTTCAAGGATGATGGACATTTGCTTGTATTTGTCTCTTAGTACAGAACAAGACAGGGTGAAGATGGAGGGTGAGTGTTTTAAGCTGTCCTAGGGAAACACTATGCTTGTACTGTTTTTTAGTGAAATAAAATATTCTGTGCTGTAGGAACCTGAAATACAGAGTTTAACTTTGAGTGTGGCACAGTGTATTGACACCATTTTGAGCTGTTATAATACCAGCATGTTAAAAATTTATCTGGGCCTTGATTTCAGTGTGTGAGCACAGAATTGTCTTTTGTTTCTCGTTTTCTCATCGTAGCTCATTTGTAAGTATTATAGATAATCACCAAACAAAATGCCAAACTCTTAGCTCATTGTCTGAGTTCTTTGTTCCATAATTATATATGAAAACTAAACTCATGGTTAGAGACTGCAGTACTCTGTTATCAGTGCAGCAAAACACAGGAGGGAGATTTATAGCATGCCTGGTGTTACAAATTACCTACACATGAAAGGAAGAAGAAACAGCTAATAGTAGGGCCAGCTATTAAGTGTACAGCTATTCTTTCATAGCTAGGATCCCATACAGGGCTATCCACCACAGTTCAAGGCCTTCATCCACCAGTGTGTTATTTACTTTCACATTTGTCAAATGTTCATGCCTTTTCTCTCTCCTGAGAAAAGTATGAGCAGTGCATGTTTTGTTTCCACATTTTAATTGCCTTAGGGAAAGAATCTGCCACAGATACAGAAACATTTGAATTCATTTTTCTCCAACTGTTCCTGGAAAAGAAACTATCATGTTTATACAATACAGGACAGACTTGGCAACTGTTACATGGATGGTGCCTTCCCACAGATCACAGAGTGCCTCAGTCTATTAATGACCTAAACTCCATTCAGCAGTGCCCTTGGAAAACTTCTGTTGCTAGCAAATGCTGAATCAGAAACACTCCCAAAACAAATCTGGTGTAAATTAACTTAATTATCTAAAGCTTCCAGGAGCCTGGGGATTTGCAACAAAGTATTTATAAGAGCTGAAAAACAAGAACTAAGTAAAAAATTAACACATCTTCCCATATGAGCAATAAACAAACCTTAATCACTCAAGTCTCATGTATGTATAACAAAGAAGCATGTTAATACATATTACAGGCTGAAATAGAGTTATTTACCTCTTACCAGAGTCAATAAAAGGTCCCAGGGTCAAACCCTGGCTCCTTGAAGTCAAGGGGAGTATGTATAATTTAATGGTCATGAGTATTATCTTTCTCTCTGCACCATCTCTCGCAGACTTCCATTCAGCACCTGTCATTTCCATTGACTTTAGCAAAATGATTTTTACCTATTTCTTAATAAACCAGATACCAATATCTAATAACTCTCCCCACATCTATGCTGCATGTTTATTTTGTGTAAGTCTACCTGTGTGCTGTAACTCATTTGCCTCTTTCTACACAGCTGGAGATGCCTGGAGATCCCAGATGCTGAACCAAGTTGGAGCTTCATTTAACACACAATGAGGACAGACTGTGGGACATTTTTCCAGCTAACATCAATGCCATGAATGGGGATCATAACTGGCACAGAGCAGGTAAATAAGTTGTATTCCCCTTACTTTTAGTATAATGAGAAGCATCATAATGACAAAGAGAAGAATCATTTGTGTACCCATCTGGGCTGTACAGCCTAAGAAGTATGTCTCAGTTAAGCCAGTGCTCCTCATGTGATGTGATGCAATAAAGCTGCTGGGTTGTTTTCCTTGTGAGAACTCTACAAGGACCATATTTTCAGATGTCTGAATATCTATCTTCCCTCAAAACATAGTTCTGAAAATGAGTAAAAAAACCTCCAAGCCTGCAAGATCAAGTCAAAATGCTCTCATAATCCCTATCAGATTCTGGGTAAATAGCTCCAAAACAAAACAATGCATAAAAGAAAGTCAAATTTATGAGATGGGGGGAAGGACATTATTAAGGTGAGATTTTTGGAATACACATTCCATTCTATTGCTTCACTCCATAACCTAGGGTCTGATTAACCTACCAAGAAATAATAACCAGTGGTTTGGGGACTGTTTTCTTGGGCCTGTTGAACTGTTTGGAGGTTTTCTCTATTGTGGAGCAGACTAATAGGATGGTTATCTTTCTATCTGAAAGATGTTTCATGGAAGAAAGAGAGGGCTTGAGTATATTTGAATTTTCTGAATTGGCCTCTATCATGTACTTTAATTCTCACTGTATTTCTCTAACAGTCATGCCGTATCTTTTTGAGTGACAAAGGCCATTAGTTGAACAACCATAACAATTCATTACCATAATTAAGGAGACTATTTAATATGTCAAAGTCTACATTTTCTAATAGATATAATTAACATAGCATTTTGCATTCCTTGAATATTCACAGTATCCCTCCAGCATGAGGTTTCTGACCCAACCAAAAGATGAAGCATTTTCTCATATGAATTTTTGAATAGTCTCAAATATAACCTTAATAACCTATTCCATCCCTCACTGCCCATTCATTAACGCTGCTTTTATCTCCTATCTTTTATGCCACCTCTTGGAACAATGATGAAGAAATTGATACTCTACCCTGCAGAGCAGAGTATTCCTTCTTATGCACTAGGGTGTGTTGATTTCATGGATATCTGTCACACTATTTCTTCTCCTAAAAAGAAAATAGCACAGTTGTATTATTATGTATTTCTCATTCATAAAATATCCTAATGTGTCCAAGTGCAAGGTCCTGCAGCTGGGATGGGATGATGGGATTGAGAGCAGCCCTGCAGTAGAAGGACTTGGCTCTACCTGTAGATGAGAAATTGACCCAGAGCCAAGAACAAATGCTCATAGCCCAGAAAGCCAACCCTATCCTGGGCTGCGTGCAAAGTGTGGCCAGCATGTCAAGGGAGGTGATCCTGACCCTCTACTCTGCTATTGTGACACCCCACCTGGATCAGTGCATCGAGTTCTGGGGTCCTCAGCAGAGGAAAGACGTAGATCTGTTAGAGTGGGTCCAGTGTAGGGCCACAAACAGAGCAGTGGCCTGGAACACCTCTTCTTTGAAGACAGGCTGAGAGGGCTGGGAGAAGAGAAGGCCCTGGGGAGATCTTATTTCAGCCTTCTAATACTTAAAGGGGGCTTGTAAGAAAGATGGAGAGAAACTTTTTAGCAGAACCTGTTGCAATAGGGCAAAGTAGGTTTAAAACTAAGAGAAGTTAAACTAGATAAAAGGAAGAAATTTTTTTACAATGAGGGTGGTGAAACACTGAAATGAGTTGCCCAGCAAGATGTTAATTATCACATTCCTAAAACGTTCAAGGTCAGGTTGTACAGGGTTCTGAGTAACCTGATCTAGTTGAAAATGTCCCTGCTTATTGCTGGGGGTAGAGTTGGATTAGATGACCTTTGAAAGTCCCTTCCAACCCAAACTATTCTATGATAATAAGGTATCAGTTTAGCATATTCCTTTGACCCATACACCCAGACCTGCACCTGTAATCAGGATTCAACTTCTGTCTTGATACTTGTGAATATTTACACAAATATACATGTATTATGTATTTTTGTGTTTGTGTAGTTTATAGTACAGCTGAGGCTGAAGGAAGTTTAAAAGTGCACCAAAAATATATATACTTAGGTCTGAAAAATCCAAAGTCAAAATATGTTTATTTTAAACAAATATGTTATTTCAAGCAAACTCCTGATTTTGCCATTTAAGTACTTTTAGTGCTATGTATTGAACTCATAGGATATGTCTGCACAGGCATCCTCTTTAACTAGGACCAGAACACTTACAAAGTCACAGCCTCCAAAGAGGATGGCCAGCATCTACCTCACTTTTTTGTCCGAACACCTGACTATACCTTTATTTCACAACTCTCTGGGCTGATGCTCATCCACAAATTGAAGGGTTATATAATAAAATGAAACACTTTACATTTGTATAGTGCTGCCCATCTGGTAATCTCAAAATGCAGAAAAACAGTAATTGAGCCTCAGAAGTTGTTGGAAGATAATGAAGCTAAATATACTTCT
Organism: Monarcha castaneiventris obscurior; assembly: GCA_026261815.1. Taxonomy (NCBI): domain Eukaryota; kingdom Metazoa; phylum Chordata; class Aves; order Passeriformes; family Monarchidae; genus Monarcha; species Monarcha castaneiventris. Next base: position 8,349,911 of record JAMPIT010000230.1, on the reverse strand, counting down.
TTAGTAATTAATGTTTCCTTTATTTCACTCTCAGACGTGCATGAGTCCACTTAAGTTAATATTTCAGACAAATTTTTCCTGCATTCCAACCTTGGATAAGCTCTTTTTGGTCTATATAAATGCATCAGTTTGTATGCACCAAGAGATACATTAACAGGGAAAGTTTTTCTTCTTACACAAAGATGATTTCCCAACCACCTCCTTCCCAGCCACAATTTTAGTGGCTCAGTATAAATCCTTTCACCTTTTCTATATGGGTTAGTAATATGACTGCCCTTCATCTTTGGTATCTATTAAAATAAAAGATTTTATTAACACAGTGAAGAAGAAACTGAGAAAATAATAATCCTTATATGAGCTGGTCCAACCCACATTTCACCCAGAAGGTTTTTGCCAGGAGCTGCCCATCCAAAGCAGTCACAAGTCCATGGTAGTCTTCAATCTGTTGAAAGTCCAATTCTCTCTTCTTTGAAACTGAAATAGTAGCCATTTAGTAATATTACTTAAATCACTTAAAAATGCTTTTTAAAGGATTCAATGATTGTAAAAGGATGATTAAGTAAGAGCTGATATGGAATGCACAGCAAAAGACATTTCAAATGTCCAGTCCAAAGGGGAAGAAATAAGAACGAAATGACTGCAATTGTTCAGCTCCACAACGAATGAGTCCCTGGTCTTCTCAGGCACAGGATTTGAAATATTTGGACTCATGTAATCGAGATAAACCATCTCCTGGTTTCATAAGAGGTTTTGGGCAATCTCATTTGACTTTGTTCTTCTTTTGTAAACCTAAGCCAGATTTTCTCAATTCAACTCAAAAATTTGACTTGAATGTCTTCACTGGCATTCATCCAAAAGGGTCTTGAGAGGACATCAGCAAAACATTTAGCAGTATCAAGAACCTCCAGGTCACCTCTCCAAGTCAATTTATGCCAACTCACCATGAAGCACTGCACAAAACAGTGTCTGTTTGCTCTGCTCAGAGTCAGCCAGAAGATAAGAGATTGGCTGGGATACTGAAGGTGATTCTTGTGCTGATTGATAGAGATCACAGAGGCTTAGTTCAGGGACTCCAGCCAGCTCTAAGTGAAAGAAGTGCTCTCAAATGTATCCACTCAACAGAATCCTTTAAAAGACTGTAATTGTTTTGCTCTATGGACAGCAGAAAACTTATATCTAAAGCTGTGTGGATCTTCCTGTTGTCTCTGATGAATCTTCCCTACCTATTGTCTCTGATGAATACACTGGGATTTTGAACATATGAAACAAAAGTTAATTCAGTTTTGAAACAAGTCTAAGATGCTGAATGACAATGGAATCATATGTTAACATAAGAGCACAGCAAAAGGAACTGAACTTTGGAACTCAAGTATCCTGTTTAAATAAGGATCAATGGAAATGATTGTTTAAAATTTAGAACATAGAGAAATAAAACCAGGAATATGTCACTGGCATGTATCAGGGAACAGAACAAATTAAAACAGTTATTTTTATTAGTTTTCTTTTTATACTGAAGGGGTGAGTTTTAGGAAGAATTCAGACTGAAATGGATTGGAAAAGGAGGAAACCCAGAAAGTTGTTATGGGAAGTTACATAGTACCAGCGCTAGGAGACAAAGGAAGGCTGAGGTACCTTTGAAGATATTCAAATTTAAAGGCAGCTTTTGCAAGCCTCACTTCATTTGTGCAGATAAAGTGAATGATGAGTTGTCTTTTCCACTTTGTCTTGCTTTAGAATTTTATTCTTTTACTGAGATGGACAAAAGGATATAACTTATCTACAAGAAAGGCGAACAGAAGGATGGGACATATTTTTGAATCTGTAGTAAGCACTATCTGAGAAAAGGTGAGCTGGGGCCATGTACGCATCAGTGCCACGTCAGTGAAAATCCCATTCTGTAAAGAGAGGCATCTGCTTCAAACTCAGGATTTCTCATTGACGTTTGTAACGATACAGTCTGTGCCTGTGATGTGCTTTATGGTTTTGTGAGCCCCTCAGATGTGTAATGACAGTTCATCCTTGAAATCTTGGTTTGGATGAGTCATTCAGCTCTTTCTCTTCATTTGCATGTACAGAACAAGGTACATTCTTTCTTCATGTCCATTGCCCTCTGGGTTTGCTCTGCCTCATGCACACTGACAGACTTCTTTATGTCTTTATCTAAAGCCTCTGTTCAGCACATCAGAGCTCACTGTAGGGAAGAAAGAAGGCCTTGCATTTGCACATCCCCACTGAGTCACAGATTTTCTTCTTCTTATGGGTCCTTACAGATTTTCTTCTCCCTCACACAGACCTGGTGTGTGGTCTCCTTTCCAGTAACACATATCTATCCACAAGTCACCACAGCTTTTCCAAATATGTCCTATCCTGGTGGAACAGAGGCTTCCTAAGGGAGCTGTTGTCCCTCCTGTTCCTGGGCACACAGCACAAGTAAGCTGTGGTGAGGTGTCTGAACTGGTCCTTGACCATCCTCTGAGCAGGGCACTGGAGTGTGTCTCCTGTTGGCCTGCAGGCCAGTAGTTGGAACAGCTTCCCCCAAAACTCCTTTCATCAGCTTTGTGAGAAGAGCAGAGTATCCATATGCATTGAGTTCAGATTTGCTATACAGTTGGTTTAATGTCCAGGAAATAGACTATGGCTCTGTTCATTTTGAGTTAAAATTCGAGCACCTGTTATAGGAACACATGAACAGAATTAAATGGAAATTCCACTCTAGTAAAAATAGGTAAATATTTAATTTGTTACTATACATTAGGTCACCAAACACCTGCCCTTACCAGCCAGGAATAAGGTAGAAAGAATCTCAGTTTTTCAAAGAAAAGGTCACAGATGATTACTGCTGAAATATCTTAGAATTTGCAATATTTTTTTTTAATGTTCACCTCACAGGGAACCTCACACACTTTTTAAGTTGCTCCCTTTCGTTCTAGGATCATTTCAGAAGTGCACGAGCTGGCATCATCCTATGTGTAATTGCTGCAACTAATTTTTCCAGTCTGTTTGTGCCTTACTGACAAGAAGACAAGCTGTTGTATTTCTTGCCTCTTTGAGGATATCGTAACATGAGGAGAAAAACACCAGACATAATGAGACGGAATTATGTTATAAATCCTCAGAGGGAAATATACTTTCTCAAAATTCTTGGCACAGAAATTTGCAGAATGACCTAGTTGGTAAGTGGCAAGAAACAAAAAGTTAAGTAGCACAGTATAAACAAAATCCTACCCTAAGGAACATTAAACTGAAAAAAAAAAAAATCCTGCAATTATCACTTAGGCATTATTCCCTTCATAATTCTCATGTCTTTCATGCAGATATCTTTAAATTATGGAATGTCTGATTTCATTTTCCACTGCTTGGTGTAGGATTACAATCCACTCTCTTTTTGGTTTACTTCAGGTTTGTATATTCCTCAAACATGAGAGTCCTAATCTAGAACCAGTCTGGCCAAAATCTGTTTCATTTCCAAACCCCAGCATGGCAATAAAAACTTGTCTCATGAAGTCTAAAAAACCGAACTTTTCAATAAATAGTATAAATACCTCCAGTCATATAGTTCCATCCCAAATAATGATGGTGGTTTCATTATACCTACTGCCACAAATTTATTGCTAAATTGTAATTTGGCTTTTACAATGAGACTGTGCATAAACTGATCTCACATGAATATTCTGCAGGCTGCTTGAAATGCATTTTTAAAATGTCTCTTAAAAAAAAATTGTATTTGGGTGAGTTAATCTATAGCAATAGAATAGTGGGGGAAATGCAGACATTTCTAATATTTCTGTTTTAAATACCTTTTTAAAATGAACAGTATCAAGACTTCACTCACCATTACTTGTAAAAGTCAGTTCGAAAAAAGAATCAAATTTAAGCTGATGATAAATTGAAGATAATAAAGGTTACCTCCTGTTAAGCACTCAGAAAAAGCTCAGAGATGTAGCTTGTCCAATATTCCTGTTGGAGGTCAACATTCTACTCTTAATAAACACAGTGGAAAAACTAATGATTTGAATAACACAAGGGCAAAACCATGACGTATAAAAAAACCTCACATCTTCATAGCTGAGACGAACAACACAAAAAAGACTTCCATGTGTCAGACACACGGTGGGATTCTTGAGGTTGTCCTGCGCCAGAAGTTGGACTTCAGTAATCCTTGTGGGTGCCTTCAAACACGGGATACTCTGTGACTCTATGACTCTATTTATTTATATAGAATAAATAGGATTCTACTTGTTTATATGGAATAAATTGATTGCCGCATTCTTTCCCCCACAGCTTTACTGCTCATCTCAGATTCGATGGAGCCTAACCTTAGATGGTGCAGGGATAATATCTCCTGCTCAGTATCCAACACAAGAGATGCTAATCACGTTTGTGGATGTTACTGTGTGTGTGAATTAGCTGAAAATACAAAGGACTTATTGCATATGTGCTCCACTTGGATCTGAGAAGTAGAATGACTGTGATCAATAGAGACATCACTGAATGCATTCCCAGCAAAGTTAACACTTATTCTTTGTCTTAAGTACAAGTCAGAAGATGTAAAAAATTAATTTTCTCTCCCAGAATATATTATTTAAAATAACATCCAGAGAGGGAGGGTAATTGCTAGGTCCACAAATTTGTGTAAGTTTCTAACTCAATTTTAGATAAATTCATTCTCATGAAATTGATTGCCTTCAAACTGCTGGAGGTCACCAAGAAGGTCCATGGCAGAATTAAGCTTTGATAAAGACTCAATGAGTTGACATTCAGTCAAAAATAATTTGTCTTTATTAAAAAATTAATATTGTTCCTGAGATCTGTAAAATATAAAATAGAGAAATAAAGTTACAGACATAAAACCATGGCAGGGAAGCAAAGAAAAGCAGAAAATTTTCTCTAGAACCTGTGTCTAGAGCTTTCCAGAAGCTCAGGGATGAGTCTCAGAGGTGTCAGGAAAAAAAATGTCTCATCCTCAGAAGGGAGGACCATTTAGAAGGCACCCCTGCAAGACAGAAGCCACTGTTTTGAGGGAAGCTAAAGCTGGTAAACAGAAATTCCCTTGGACATGCCAGTCAGGGAAAGTTGCTTTATAACCAATTTTTAATTTTTATTCTGTATTTTCCATTTTCTGTCAGTTTTACATATTCTAGTTTATGGCTGGCCTAATAAATCCAACTTATTAAATGATAGCAACCTGTCTTTATTATCTCTGGTGGAGTCACTATAAGAAAAAGACTGAGGCAAATCTTTATCACCTTTCACATTGATCCCTTAATTATAAGCAAGCCTTCTGGAAGAAGATGTTAGTGACCCATCATCTGGAGTAAGCTTTAAAGGCTTTTCTTGATTTGAGAATGGTTCAGTGGAGGACAGTTATCATCTACTGCCAGTGTTAAACTCCAGCATGTATCCGTCTTTTGAAAATTGGAAGATATCTGTAACTTACCCGTTGATAGAGAGGCACAGAAAAGATTACCAAAAGAATTTGTGGAGTTTCTGCCAGATAAGTTTTTAAAAACATGCAAGTGCCTATTAAGAATATTTGTGGTATAAATGACCCTGCTTTGAGCAAAAAATGGGCTAAATCCTATCTCTGCCAGGATGCTGTTCCTTCACATTTCTCCTTATCAGACATCCTGAAAGATCAGCACACATCTGTATACAAATCCTCCTTCAGAATACTTTTCTCTGTGTGTCTTATGGAGAAAAAGCCAGTCTAAAATGCTGAAATAAGAAAGTACTAAATAAGCTCTTTCTCATTTAGCTTATTCAAACCTCCAAGATACAAATAAGATAAAAGAGCCATGGATAATTAACCTTCAGGAAAGCATAAAAAAGGCCAAGGACAACATCACTGAAAATGCACAGGATTCTTAATTCCTCCAGGTCAACAGCTATCTTACTAGAGCTCTCCCAAGCTTCATTAAGAGGATGAAAGACATGATGCAATATTTAGAGGAGTCCTGATTCTGTAAAATATCCTATTGTCTCTCTAGCTTAGTCTTATCATTTCATACTCAACTATTAAAAATAAGAAATCCTGTGAGTGAACTCCTCCCTCCCATATGCGTATTGTTTTCACAAAGCTTTTCCATAATCTCTGAACTCTTTTGGTGTTAGCCCCATGACAGATAACCAGCTTCCACAGAGATTTCTTCTTAGCTAAGATCATAGAGCTTAAGTTTGTCATATCCTACATAACTAAGCCTTCCAGCTAAAGTATATTTATAAAGCTTGAGGCAGACTAGATCCTTTCTTGTATTGTCAACAGATTCATTAAACATGATCATCTATTTCTTTCACAGGGGAAGGCTGGAGAGTCTCAGTATGTACTTCCTCCTTAAATATAAACATACTATCTTTTTAGCATTAGCGAAGGAAAATTTTTTATTTTATATATAGATTAAAGGGATGTGATAAATCGTCTTGATACATTGCAATAAGTAAATGAAGAAAATCCAGAAGGAGGCTACAAAATAGAGGGCAAAATGAAAGGACAGGTTTAGGAAGAATAGAAACAAGGGAATTTTTTGTAAAGAAGTCTCTGTCTTGGAGGCAAGCTATTTCAGTTCTATTTCTGTCTCTACTGCTGTCCAGCTATGTGTGTTAGAAACCTCAGCTGGCTCTTTCTTTGCCTCAGCATAGATCTCAGCATCACACTGCCCACCTCCTGAGTGAATGATGGTCACTCCCTGCTAAGTGGAATATGAGATTCCATCCTAACAAGTCACTAGCATTCACTAGGGCAGGACCCAGTTGCAAAACCCAAGGTTGCCTTGTCCTACAGCATCCCCGTATTAATTTTTCTGAGTCTCTCTGAGCTCCTGGCAATTATCAGTTCGTGCTGCCCTGTGTATAGGGTTACTTGGAAAGTTGTCATCTGGGCTTTTATTTTGATCTCAGTGTCTTAGAAAAGCTGCAGCTGTGGACCTCCCTATATAGATATTTACAGCCAGAGACTCGCACGTGGGCTAGGTAGGAGTGCTCACATTGCTGTCACCAGAGATCCAGCCAAGAGTTCAGTGTTCTGTCCATTGTAAAACTGGCATCTACACTTGGTTAGTCATAACATCTGCTCACAGATATACAGACCAGGGAAATCACCTACCACTTCCACAAATTCTGAATGAATCTGTTACCCAACACACCATCCTATCTTCAAGCTGTTTTTCCAGTAGTCAGTCAGCACTGCATTTTTTTTTTCTTTCCTCTCAAACTACCCAATCAGTTTAAAGTATAATAATCCACTTACAACATAGGGTTGGCATTTACTTCTTGTCTGCTTGGAATAATTTCTTGACTTTATCAGGTTTGTGAAGAGACAGAAAATCCAACCAGCCTTCACGTGTCTTGCACTGTACAGCAGGAATATGGCATTTTCCTTATCTCCAATGTTGTTTTCAGTGAAGCACTGACTAAACCTATTTACATATGCCCACAAATGTCCATCAATCTTGTTACAATAAAACCCTGTTAAACCTTGCAATTTTCTTCTTTGTCTGCAAGCATTTTTTCCTCTTTCAAATATAATTTCAATATATCAAACACCATCTTTTTATAGCCTTTTTAAATAGCTAACCCAGGACTGTCGTGCTCTTTTCACATGGGGAACATAACTAATAGATTGGCTTTAACAAATCCGTATTTTTTTTAAAGCAACCTTAGACAAATAATATTATATAAACTATTTTTTCCTGATTCCTCTTGCAGAACCTTAATAATTGCTTCCTCTTTTAACACCTTTTACAATCTGACAAATAGACATTCTAAAAATGGCATATATCCCCCAGGTGGAAATGTGCTTTTCCTTCCTCTGAAATAATAAATAACAATGTGAAAAAAACTAATTTCTTTTTCCACAGCAAATTTGAAGGTCATCTTGTTTAAATGTTGAAACAGACTGAAGCTGAGTACAGACAAAACAAAAGGTGACTATTTCACCATATGAAATAAAGTTATCTTATGGCCACAGTCTGTACATAAATTAGGGTAATCTGACCCACTCAGGTAATAACACAGGTCAAAAATTTTCAGTTAGCGCCTCAGGTATAAAGCTGATTAATCTCACTCAAGCTAGAATATAACTTTTGGGAAGACACACACTACAGCCCACTGCATAATACTCCAAGTGGAAGCTCTTTAGGGCAGAGACTTCCCAGCTCAGACAGTGCTTAGTGCAACCAAATCTTGGATAATGTCAAACTTTCCTTGCCATTAGGACACAGCCTGTTTTTTACCTAGATATAAGTAAGCTCACATTTTCTGTCACACTTTTTCAGCTACGATCTTATTCAGAATTCACTGGTGGTTTACATCCAGAATGGACCACTCTCCACTCTGAGAATACAAAACCACCTTGGCTTTGCTGAACACTTGGGTAATTCGCCACACCAGGAGGAAGGGAAAATAGTATACCATTAATTGTCCAACTGTAATGTTTTTCAGCCACCTGGAATAAGCCGCTGTATCTTAATAAAACTGGATATTACCATGGCACATTTCTGCCTTCTCCTTATGAAGAACATCATTAACGGGGCTCTTCCCCAGAGTCTACGATATTACAGTTGTATAACTTTTACAATTACTTCAACATTCATCTAAGCTCCCTTTCATTTCCTTAATTTCAATACGATTTGGCAAGAACTTATGGAAAAAGAAATCAAAAAACCCCTCTGGTATGATGGACAATGGTTAAAATTTAGGGCCTATGTTCATAGGCATGTCTGCAAGTGTGATAAACATTTATTACACCTTTGTGACTGAAGTTTGAGTTTGAATAGACCAGAAAGTTTTATTTGAACCAAAATGCTGTTTCAGGTTGAGAAAAGATATTACTGACTCTCCTGAACTCAACAAACAGCTATATTCCTAAAATGAGGTTAGAAATGAAATGCCATGATAATTTAATTGAAACTTGTTCAGAATAGTTTGTTTTCTATTTGGAAACATTTTTTGGTAAGATTTGCCTGGATCTAATTTTAAAATTTTTGTCCTAGATTTTTGACCCTCAGCTGTTTTCCAGGTTTTATTTGCTGAGAGACATTAAATAGTAGTTTGGGCTCCATTTGTTTTCAGTCTGGTCAGTGAATTTAAATTTTGGAAATTTTCACAGTGCTAGCTAAACACCAGTTACATTTAAGGTGTATGTATTTCTCTTTGTGCCAAGGACAATGGGGAGCTGGAAAGTATTCTGGTTTTGGCAAAATGCTTTCTAGATGTAGTTCACAGGGAGCTAATTCACCTTCTGCATGAAACAGGTGGCTCACATCAATTTTTGGGAACTTGTTGGGTAAGGATTGTATACAGGGATTTCAGTTGCAATTGTTTGTGTGCTACAACATGGAAGCACAAGGACATGGGAGCCATAAAATCTGTGTCCTGCAGGACAGAATTATTGACACTGCAGGAACTTTCTCTAACTCAGAGGAATGCATTCTGCAGGAAAGAAGATATATTAAGTCCAAAGAGCTGTATGTGTAGGTTAGATTTAGATAATTAGGCTCCATGTTTATAATTTTCATACTGAGCAAATACCTGTTTAAATCTGATGGTAACATTAAAGCACAGGTTAGAATTTTCTTATATTGAAATAATGTAATCTTCATAAATTAAGTCTTAATATCATACAATTAAAAGCAAAGCACAATAATCTAAAATTCTCTCCTATTCAATGAGTCTTTAAAGTGATTACAGGTTTCTTACCCATACATTGACCATGCCCACTGCATGACACTAACATATTAGCCAAAGAACATTTATTATAGCTTTTTACAGACCCATGCAACTTTGATTTAAAGTCATGCATTCTAATATGTTTTGACAAGTAAATTGCTTGCCTTTTTTCCTTGATAGCCAACCATATAAATAATGCATGCATAGTAATAGCTAGAGCAATAATGTAAAAGTCAAGTAAGGAGACACATGCAGCATGTTAATGATAAAGGTGCTCTACCCATTTCAAACAGGAAGAAAAATAAAACAGCTGTAAAATATATGAAAGAGAGGAGTCCAATCCTTAAAAACCAGTTTTTAAATGACCATGGTAAGTTCTAAGGGACACTGGAAGTGCATTTATAATAGTCCATCATAAACAAAAATTTTGGCAACCTGAAATCCTTTATCTTCTTGAGTGGGGATTGATTCAGCATGCAGAAGCTGAAGCATGGCTGGCAGCAGAGGTGCTTCACTGAACATCTTCCCCACAGGAAGCTCCATGGTTTGACTAGGCATGGAGGCTAACAGGGAGCTCTCTAGTCTCCACCTGAAGACCTAGAGAGAAAGAGACATCAATAATTTGCCAAATCTTATTGGTTAGGTGAGAGACCAAATAGGTAAAGTGGCCAACTCTGAGAACTATATGAGAATAAAAATATTTTTTATGTACAAAATTTTTATTTTTGTGATCTGTCATCCCTCTTTATAAATAACCTTTTGCATTTGAGCCAGGGGAATGAAAGACTGCAAGTCTTTCAGAAGAGCTTGGACATTTTCTGACAAATTCCTTTTTCCATACCTTAGGGGTCTGACCACAGAGTCATTGTGAATTATTTAGACTTTAATGACTGCCACAACCAAGCTAGACAAGCACTGCCAATTCAGCCCTTTTCTCCTAGCTACAAATCAGTTGCAAACCTGGCCTGATTTTTTTTTTTTTTTGTAGCTGTTACTCACGAGATGTTCTCTGAATAGTACAGTCAAATTTTGAAGTAGCTCCTTTGGATTGATCATGTTCATGGCTAGAAACAACCTTACAGTGTTACTTCCTGAGAGCTATTGCACTTGCTGGAACAGCATGGAAATAATTATATACTGTCATAGACATTTAGAGGATTTTTTATTTCGAATTTTTCTTAACATATTGAAATGTAATTTGGTGAACATTTGTATGCTTTTCACAGAAAATGGATATGTTTTTGTCAGGTCACTCCTAAAAAGTAGTCAAAACAGAGAAGACCACGATTTAAGACACTGTGTTCAAGTAGAATCCTGTACCTGAGTTTTCAGTTCTCAGAAACACAAGCAGTAAAGGAACTCAGCCAATGGTCCCTAGTTTTACAGGGGTTTTTTGTGTAATTTGATCAATTTAGAATATTTTTGTTGCTATCAGATTGTATTCCAACCATGGGAATAAAATTCACATTGAAAAGGTACATTTTCTACACTCTTTTAAAAAATATTTGATATTCTTTTTCCTCTTAGGAAACCCTTGGACTAAATAATTTGTATAAAACAAACGTTCCATCACTGTTCACAAACGTTCACATCCAACACTGTAAGATGTGTTTTTTATTATAGGAATTTTGGTGCCCATTCTTCCTATAATCAGTTCTTTTTAATAAAGGAATATAAGAGAATGTGATTTAAAATGCAATTATTATTTAAATAACACAACAGATGCAGAGACATCATCTTTTGTTTTATATTTTTAGTAGCTGCCAGCACTCATTTCTGATCAGTTTATCAGCATGTCATTTAAATGCTCATATTTTCTCAGACAAACTATATGATTAGCCACTTAAATACCCTCATTTTGTTCTTTTAAACAATTGCTATAAAGTCTTTGCTACATCAGCAAATGATTTGAACATGAATTATGCAATATGGGTGCTGCAGCTATAAATAATTAGAAAGAACTGATAGGAATGTTTAAAATATAAAATTTTATTGAAATCATGTTGAAACACACATACAGAACATTATTCATAATAACAATATTTTAGCAGAAAGAATGCTTGTGCATTGCAATTATAACCCATCCTTCCTCCTGTTCATTTCTGCCTCCAAAGGACAAGGAGCAGGGTGGAAGATCAAAAGGCTCCTACCTGGAGTAGCCTCACATGGAGCTAATGTGTGGTACCAAAGTGAAAGAACACAAGATTATGTGATTGTTCTAAGAATTTACTATCAGAGTTTTATAAATATCATAAAAGTGCTTTCTGAAAGTATTTGCTGCCTTCTGACAGTCTTTTACAACAAGAGGTCTTGCATGTGTGTGTTTTCCAACTGTTCTTTGGATTTTCCTGAAAATTTCATTTTAACTTCATCAACTCTGCAGGTATTTTCAACTAATATTTATATCATTAAAGTATCTTGTTGGCTATGTCTACAGCAGAAACTTTCCCAACCCCAATTTTGACTTGCTAGCTACAGAAAAAGCTAACTTGATCAGACAGTGGAGCTCACTGTTGTGTTGTGGCAACATCAAGGGGCCACTTATACTGTTATCATTACATTGCCTAATGAGGAAGAAACATTTTTGCTGAGCATGTGCAATCATAGATCTCATCTCACAGCTATGTCGGCTTAACAAGGTTTTTGCCTAGGATTATAGAGAAAACAAGTGAGCTCCTAACACACTTCTGTTTAGTTGCTAAGGTTTTCTCTTTGTCTAGAATTAAGATTGTAAATATATTTTTTATGAATGGGAACTTACTTTTGCAATGAAGGAAAATTTGCATACTGTCTGTTTGCCAGATGTATGACTAAAGAAAGTGTGGAGTTTCAAATGGGAAATTTTATTGGTCTTTAGACAAAAACTTGTAACTTGAAAAGTGGAACTTTTCTTTTTGTTGCAGGGGCCTATTGACTAATGACACCGGAACTAAGTGTAGCTGCAAACTTTTTGTCTTTTCTAATTAAATTAAAATTTAAAAGACAAATGCAAGATCAAAGTCTTTTTAACTTAGTGAAGATGTTTCAAATTTTGTGATGTGGACCTTAAGTGGCCAAAAGCAAAATATTTTAGATAACATTTCTACCATTTACAGTGAGATGAGAAACAGGTGCTGAATTCTCCTAGGACTGAGGGCTGCATTTGGATCAGAAGTTACTGAGAATCACCCAGAACTTAGAAATACTGGACTCTGAACCAATGGAAAAGTTTGGACTTTAGAGGAATCAAAATATCCCTGTTGGCCAAACCTGCTTACTGTTAAGGTCACTTCAACAACAACAACAATAAAAATCCTTTTTCTTGCCATTAGTCATAGTGTAGCTGAGATCAACTGAATTGAATTTAACTGATGTTTCTGATAAAAATTATTTAACATTCTAAAGGTCTGAGAACATATGTGAAACAAATTGGCCAGAAAATGAAAATTGCAGCATGGCCAAAAAGGTTTTATTGTGATTACAAGATTACAAACCAGTGAATGCAAAATGCTCTTTGTAAAGTAGCAAAGCCCTTAGGAGGTGTTTAAGAAGCCTCCTGTTACTTGGCAAATGACGGGGTAAAAGAAAAAATGAAAACAAACTGAATAGGCATAAGAGGAACAAAATTTCCATATCAATCTGCTGAAGTAATGGGAGATCAAACTGAGCTTACTGTACCAGGGAAGAGGAAAACAGCCTATGTTTTGGGTAACATCTGTGGAGGAAGAAAAAGAATTGAGAAAAGTATTTTTTTGTTATGGAAAGCAGAGAGCTCACTGAAACATAGGCATTGTTGCATCCATGGTGCCTGTGTTTTAGCACTGTGCAAAAACTGCACTAGTTGTGTTAGGCAGAGCCTGTTCAGAACCCAAAATTGTTACAGACTTGTGACAATCAATCCAAGCAAATCCTGCTAGATTACTTTAAGCCCAAATTACTTTCTGAATACTGTATTATTACGTTGGGGTTTGGGTTGGGTTTTTTTTGGTTTTTTTATAACTACTGATTACATAACACAAAAAACCACCCAAAACAACTATTAAACTGATTGAATTTGACATTATGGTTTTCATTTCCATTAAGCCTTTCAGCAAAAGGGTTGAGCAAAGGTTTGGGATGGTGGCTGAGATGTGTTTCTGCAAAAAAGCAGCCAAATAAAATTCATAGCTGACTCTGGGATGCAAAGAAAGCATAAATGATAGAAACATGAGTGATACACTTCTGAGGGGCATAGAATTTGTGGGGACAGTTTGGCCTCGTTTTCAAAGAAAAGCAGCCAGAGAATTTGCAGTGTCCAGGCAGCAAATCCTTAAAATTACTACGTGGTGGGGAAGCCATTCTGATGGCAGCAGCATGGCTTCATTTAAGGTTGTCTGCCTTGGGGAAAATAAGAACATGAGTCCAGCCCACCAGGAACAGTCACTGCTACTGAGAAGTCTGAGGGTTTCAGTGGTAGAGCTCAAATAACTAAGCTACTCCTCCGGAATGAGCTTTGTAGTGCAGCTGACAAAAGCCACCCAAGCACGTCACAGAAAAAGCTGTTCACCCAACGAGGAGAGCTGTGAGGGCTTTCTTTAAAGCTGACACAAAATGCTATGAAAGCTTTAACCATGCTTCCTCCTTATAAGCTGGCAAAATATTAAAATGTGAACATCTACATAAAGTCCTTACATTGACCCACATGCTAAAATACTCATTTCAACTATTACTATGATTGTAAGTTACAAAAACTCTCTCTGTCTTGCCCTCAAGAATTTGAATAGGAACTGCTTTACCAGAATGTATGGCTTTGTTGTGAAAATCTAGCAGCAGGTGAACTTTTCTGATGTTTTGATAATTTTTAAGCTGTAACACAGCTGACACTGACATGTTGTTTTGAGAATGGCAATGTGTAATTCTTTGCTATTGATTGCTTATAATTTCAGTTGGTAAACTGATAATGCTCAGCTAGTATAGTTCATTGAGCAGGTCCTAAAAGGCAGATCTCGCACTGAAACAATAAAAGCCCAACAATGGTACTATTTGCATTAATAATTATTATTAACAATAATTAAAAATTATTAATTAATAATAGTAATTATTACTTACTAGGAACATTTAATCTGTAGTAACTTAAAAAAACCTTCAAAAAGTAAACATCACAGGAAAAGGAGCACTGTTTCTAACTCTTCAAAACCCAAACCAATGATCTAAAAAAAGGAAAAAAAAAAAAACCAAGCCAGGTGGCATTGTATGCACTTGTACACTTTGATTGAAGATCAGAGTCTTTGTGTTTAATTTCTTATTATTTGTCTTTCAGAGGCAATATAATCTGTGCTGGCATCTGTTTCATTTGACAACTTAATGTAGTCTCCATAGACTGACTTCACCAACACTTTGCTGTGATTTGACAGTGTGGGTGTCATCCCCAATGACATGCACAGCCATTGCTGAGTCTGCATTTTGACATTTAAGTGGGCTCAGCTGTGAATAGGTATCTAAGATGTTTATTTGCATTCACATTCTATTTTGACATTGTATGATTTTATTAGGTCCAAATTCTTCCCTAAGTAGGTTATTCCCAGCCGGGGAGAAAAAGTTCTTTGAGTTTGATGTAAAATTTGATGTCTATTGGAGAAAATATAACTAGCACTTCAAAAACCAAGAAGTATGAGAAGAGAAATATTTTCCAGTAAAATGAAGCTTCCCTTTAACATGGAGAATGTGCAACACCTCAAAAAGGACATACGGGGTTTTATCTTGCCTTAGCATTTGCACATACAAGGAAAAGCCAACTGAAGTAAGTGACATTGTTAGAATTAAAAGTAAATTGTGGTGTCAGAAATGGGGTGCATTGTGCCAAATGAAACATTTGTTATTATACAAATGATTAGCATACACCATTATCTTTCCATGCATATCTTTAGATGTAAATGTCATTTATCTCTTTAAAAGTTTGTATGCATATCCATCTCTCTGTATGCATACACTATGTTACACCACAGGTTCATAAAGGACTTTGTTAAGAGGGATTATGAATATGAATTCAAATTATTTTTTTCTCTGAGAAATTAAAGCATAAATACTCCATCTAGGAAGAGCATACAGAAGCCTCATTCTATGAACATATATAGGCTCAGATACTATTAATTTTGAATCTTCCAAATGAAAGGTCCATCTGCTTCAGAGTCCAGACCCCAGAATGCACCTATCTGTGCTTATTTTTTCCCAGAAAGTTCCTTTTTTTTGTCTGCAAGCACAAACACCAAGTTTGGTTGGTTGACGTACAGAAATACCACCATGAAAATATAGTTTGTCAATGTAAGGGAAGTTAGATACTTTGACTCAATCTTCTATGGATGAGCAAAACATTTTTAACATACATAAAATGCATAATATATTTCTATCTAAAATACTGGTATATTTGTATGTGTGGAATGCATTTAGAAATAAATGTATATTTTATTTATATCTTTATATGTTCTTTATGCCTGCCTAAAAATCTTAGGTGTATATTATTTACTTCTTGGTGCTTTTCCAAACACTGAAATATTTGGGGTGAGAGGGGAAGAAACAGAGAAAAATGATGTAAAATGACCGACTAATTATCTCAAGAAGAAAATCTACTGGAGTCCATTATTACCACCAATTTCTTTGGGGTTTACTCACCAAAATTTTGACAGCTCAAATCATTGAAAGAGGTAGTGCGAACTGAGGGAGTCATTCTTCAATATTATGCATATTGGCATCAGTTTCTCTTGCCAGCAATTTCTTTTCATCACAGGAATAGGATCGCCACTGCAATCATGTGATGTATGGTTTAGTGAAAGCTATTTGACCTCCCTGGAAATTCTATCAGCTCAAAGTCCACGCAGACCAGCGAGTAATCTTTCAATAAATGGCCTCTATGTAAATCAAAATCTGTTAGATCTGTGTCTGGTATTAGCATTACAACAACATCATCTACTGGAAGTACACAGAGGATATAATGAAGTGTCTGTTACTTCTGGAGATTCAGACCAGGGGAACTTCTAATTTTCTATGCTGCTCTGTTGACAGAAAGTGGAAAGATGCCAGTAACAATCCCAAGTCAACAGAGGAATTTTGCTACATGCAGAAATTAATTATATTTATAATAATAATAAGAAAGATCTATTTTCAGCTTTCTGTCCCTGACAATTGTTACCTAGAATTGCAGCTAGCAGTGTTCCATGCTTTAGATAGTATCTTAAAGGGGAATTGAAGTAATAGCTGATCAATACTAAATATTGAGTACATTGTGTCTGATTATTCCTTTGTGATACCCAGCTATATGGGGAAAAAGAACCCAAAATGAACAAAGCCCTATATTTCTGTGTTTTCAAATGTATCTTCTGGATGTTGAAGAGCCTTAATGTGAAATACTGACAATATCTCAAAAAAACCCAAAAAAGGGTCATATTTATTATGTCTGTTGATGTACTGACACATGATAAGCTCTTAATTGCAACAGACATGCTAGAAATTGCTAGCAAGCTCATGGCTGTGCATTTTGGGAAGCAGATGAAGAATCCTTAATTTTTCTTGTAGCTTGGATGATCCCTTTCTGAGGGAAAAGCACAGATTGCTGGCAGGGGGAGGTAGTGGCTCATTGCAGGCAGTGCCTATGGCTGTACCACCCACAGCTCTGCAAACCATTCTCTTTATAGAATTATTCCTTGGTTTCACAGGCGTGGAGCCTCTGCAGGCAATGCCTGCAATAGGCAGAATTTGAAGCAGCAATGAGCTCCCAAACAGACTGTTGTTGTCTGAGGCAAAGTCCTAGAGCAGGGCAAGAGGTTTCTAATCCTCTCCATAGATCAGTGACTAAAAGGCAAAGTCTCACACACCCAGTGCCTTGCATGACATCTGCAAAATTTAAAAGGCCAATCAAAAATGGTGGAAGATGAAGAGTACCAACCCACCTAAAACTATATCTTGCCTTCACTAACTCACATTTTTTAATAGGGAGAAAGCATAGAAGTTTGCACTCCTGACAGTCAAAGGCTGTGTAGGAAAGAACAGGAAATTTGAAGCCTTTGTTGGAACCAGGTAACAGCAAGACACCAGAGGTTTTCTAAAGGGGACAAGGAATGTGATCCATGCAGAAGAGAGTCTTCGCGAGTAAAGTAGGTGTTTTAGAAAGGCAACATCTAAAAATGAGATTATTGTGGGGTTTTTAAGGCATATGCATTTAACTCTAGCCTCTGGATGTAAAGCCAGGAAGGTATTTCCAAAATTTGAATAACATTGCAACCACTGACCTCTCCAGTTCTAACAGCCTCTTTGACAGACTGCAGCAGAAAGGTGGAGTTCTGCCTGGGATATATGACCCTAAGAAATGCCAGATTGAACATAATGAAAATGAAATCCCAAACCACAGGAAACCAGTGAAAGTCATGTCATTAGGTCCAGGCTTTCACAGTTCTCCTCATCCCCTTTATCTGCCACATTTACAGGTGTGTGAATCACGTACCCACACACACTGTGAGACAGCTGCTTACAGACATTGTAAACCACTGGCTGGATGATAAAAAAACCACAACTGATTACTCACAGCAGGATTTGGTCTAGTTTGACTGTTTTGATTCTTTGCATAGGAAAGTCAAATTACCACATTTCACAAATTGTGTGGAAAAACAGACATTCCACAAATATCATAAATGCCTTCAAAACCAGCAAGTATACAGCAAGCTTCCCTATCTCGTTCTGTCAGACTTTTTCATGTGTAAAACTAGTCACAATCTGTTTTAGACATGCAGTATTTTAAAATACTGGGTTATATGTAATTTTTAAGAAAACTTCCATTGCAATTCAACTCTCATTTAAGAGAAACAAAGGGGAAACCCAAAGCCGTATTTTTGCTTTCTCCAGGCTTTGCTCATAAAAATGTTTTAATTAGTACTAGCCTGGTCAAAAAAACCCACACAGAATCTAAGCTCATGGAGAATATAGCCCCAATGGCTCAAGCACCTCCAGAATTGCTACTAAAGTTTCAAGGAAGATTTTGCTATTTTCAGAGTCTGCCTGAACATTAATACTTCCCCAATTTGTGTATGTGATGAAATATTTTCAATGTAAATCCTTACTATTTCTTGGGGAGGAAAAAAAATAGTGTAAAGGACCCTGCACCAATTGGTCATATTCTTCATCAAAACAATCATTTTGTCCATTTGTTTAAATTTGTGTATGTGTGAGATTTCCCTCTGCTTTGCATTTTATAAACCCCCATTTTTTTAATATTGCTTAATTTGGTTTAACAACACCCTGAAAACAGACTGGAATTTCCTAAGGACATCATACAGGCCATGGAAATCGTATTTAAACAATATGAATGTTAATTATTTGGCAAACTCTGTAACTGTGTAAGCTTATTTAACTTTCTAAGATTA
Source organism: Monarcha castaneiventris obscurior (assembly GCA_026261815.1). Classification (NCBI taxonomy): domain Eukaryota; kingdom Metazoa; phylum Chordata; class Aves; order Passeriformes; family Monarchidae; genus Monarcha; species Monarcha castaneiventris. Next base: position 8,330,880 of record JAMPIT010000230.1, on the reverse strand, counting down.
AGTTAGATGATGAAATAACCCTGACTTCTCAGGACCACTCTGTATCCCAGTAGCACCTCATGCCTTTAAACACATTCTTCTTTAAAAAGTGCTCCAAGAACCCGTACCTCCTCATAATCCAAAACATGCAACCTCCATCTTGAGCTAACTTGAACAAAATCAGAGGCTGAAAGGATCTGCTGTGGAGGAGGAGGAAAGGCCTTTATGCAAATGAGTTTATCTTGGAAGAAGGATCTATAAAAAAAGGTTTCTAATTGTATCACAAATGCACATTTTTTTTTTCCTCTTATGATGTAGGACATGAGGTTTTTTCCTGCCTAACTTTTGGGTTGTATGTATAAACTCTGACTCCATCTAGTTCTGCTAGCCCAACTCCAACTCCAGCAAGTTCTTCTCACTTTTCTATACTGAGCACCCCTTATGATCTACTTTTCTTGGGCGTTTCTTGGGCTCTTGTTTCGGTGCAGGTTACCTACATCACTCTCTTGATCACAATGCATTCCCAAAAAATAATCTGCCCTGCTTTACTTTTTCCCTACTGTTTTTACTCTGTCTGTACCCAAATAACTGTTTCTGATACCATCACCAAGCTAAACTGGGCCTTGTAGGATGTCCATGACATGTTTATCCCTGTGCCTGGAATGGCACCCACTAGTAGCTGGCAAGGCATGGCAAGCTGCAAAAGTCCTGTGATTTTGGGAATCTGAATTATTTTTTACCTAAATCCACTGCCTACAAAACCCATTTCTCCTACTTGGCACTTTCTGTAACTTTGACCAGCCCCTCACACTGTTATTTGTTTTACTTGCTCTCTTGAGCTGTTTCCCCCATGTCAAACACAGCATTCCATCCCACAGGCAGACAGCATGGGACGGAATGTCCATGGAGCTGGGAGCTATGGAGCTATGGAGCTGGGTTGAGCACCAGCTAGGGAACACCAGATCAGACCTTTATGTTTGCAGTTTCTCTGTTTTCTGAGTGCAAAAAGGATCGGTACTTGTTTCTGAAATGTTAAGTCTTCATGACGCAGTATTCTGTGCAGCCACTGACCACTGAGAGGACATACTAATATAACACAGTGTCCTAGGAATGTGTTGTCTTAACTAACAGAAATTATTATTGTAAGTATTTGAAAAGAAATCAAATAATGCCAGCTAAGTAAGCAACCACACTCCAAAACTATAAAACAAACAGGAGTGGGTGGGAACCTTTAGTCATCATTATGGCTAAACTCTGCATACTTGCCACTGCTATGCCAGGATTTGATTTTAGACAGATATTCTTCACTGACACACTGGTCAAATCCAAGGGCTGAGTAACTAACAAAGATAGTCAGAACCTGGAGTCGTGTCACCTTCACAGAGTTTTGTGGGTACACACTGATTGACCAGTTCATCTGTGGGTACATTGGCTCCTTCCTGTTTTGCAAATTATTTCTGTTTACTGACCTGTTTTTCTGGAAAATAGAGGCACATATCTACTTTGCAAAGTTGTCTGATGATGCTTAAAAACTGTGTTGAAAGCAAAAGTGGCTGTCAGTTATCTAAGCCCCCAAAAAAGTGCTTTCCTTTAATTCCACTTTGATCAGTAGTCAGGGTTGGTTTATTCTGTTTTTCATCTTGAAGAATTATGGCTAAATATGTCATTCAACTGCACACAAAACATTTCAATGCCATCCTTCATGGTTTTGAATTAATTTTTTTCAGAAATATGTTTGCCAGAAATCTGTCCTGTGATTGAGAGGTGATGTTCTTTCCTGTTGCCACTGTCCCACATCTTACCATCTTTGACCCCAATACCTGCACTGTGGCTGTGTTGGGAAATATAAGCCACATTTTACTGGGCAAATGAAATATTTTATTACTTACAGTGTAGCAATGGAATATTATGGAAGCTTCCAGTAGTTTTATGCCTTTTCTTAAGAATGCAAATTCTGTTGTTACTAATCAGAAAGTCATCTAAGCTAAATGGTACTTGATATATTTTTGGTTTACGAAGCCTGATGTGATTGCCTGAAAGTATGAAGAAATGTTTACTGCAATACCCTTAAAACCTCTATCTTATTTTCTAAAGTTAATAAATCACTTGAAATTTGTAATGGAAATGTTAACATTTTTTTACATATATTTTAAGCAACTTCTTATTCCCTCAATGCACTTTGTGATAATTCCTTTTAATCAGATCTTGAAACTCTTGACAAATCACAGTTGTTTCTGCAAGAAACCAACAAAGGTGTGAAATGTATAAGAAAAATTAAAGTTCTGACCTAGCATGCCCCAGAGATGGGAGAGGATGTTCTTCCTCTAATTAAATGCATCTTCAGTCCATATGAAGTAAACCAATTAATATTTTTTTTCTCAGTGACCAGATCCACTCTTTTTGCATGCTAAGGAGGCTCTGACAGCCCCAACTAATTAATTTTTCTGTTTTCCCCTCAAAGCTCATTTTTATTTCAACTTGTTATTGACCTCCCATTCCGAGCATCATGACCCTGGCATTTTTATTCAAAATTAGTGTCGAAAACAAAGAGGACATAACAGGAAAGAAGTCTCATCAAGAAGACTAATTATTTAATACAACTTCAGAACATCAAAACTTATTACACAAGTGTAATGTATAAATTAATTTCTTCAGCAGATGAAGAACATATATGTGGTATTAAGCCTACCACTTCTGTTACACGATATAAAGGTACAAAATACATCTGATGTACTTTAGGAGCTGATTCCATTTGAATCAATGTGTACATAGCACTTTTGGGGATCTTGGCCTAGAAATCATATTTGATGTAAACCAACTCAAATTACTTACAGTAAAACTGCATCTAGATGCACCGTCTGAATACCTGCCCTGTTTCCCCAAAATGGTTTCTTACATTAAAACCATATATTATTTAAGCTGAAAAATAAATTATCTGACTTCCTACATACTCAATTATTAGGCAATTTGCATCTGCATTCACATCTATATATAGAATTTATGCATGTCCATTTCTCCACTGGGTCTTAGAACGGCACATTGTAAAAAAGTTACCCTGACTGTCTAAATTATTAGCATCTTCACTCTGTGCTTTCCCTTTTGTTTGTGTTTTTTTCTGCTGCATGGTCCCCTGCTGGTGGGTCACACTCTCTTGCCTACTGGTTTATTTATCAGCTGTGGCTGGAGTTGGCATCAGGGCTTCTTTCCTGTGACAGTCAGCAGCTGGAGATATTCAGCAACAAAAGAGCCTCCTCTGAACCAAGCGTTGTTTATTTAAGCACTGAGAACAAAGTATATGCTGGAAAAAAGACATTTCAAAACAACCAACAGTGTAAACATATGTCTGTTTTACATAAACTCCTTGAAAAGATGTTACAGTCTGCTCAGCAGGCCTGTTTTTTTGGCCACCCTCAGGAGATCATTGAACATCCTTCTGGTTTCCTGCTACTGAACAACCATTACTGAACTCTGGAGAGTGTGCTCTTTTTGAAACTGCCACAGCCTTGTAGATCTCTGAGTTTCCATTTCTAGCTTGTACAAACATTTACTCTCAACAACCCTCAAGCATGCGGGGAAAAAAATAGCTTAGATTGAGTTTTGAGCCTTTCTTCTTTGTTTTCATCTTTTATTTCACTTCTTTCCCCTTCTTACCCACTTAGGAAATTAAGACACTAGTGACTTAGTCAATGTTAGTGCTAAACCTAGTCCAGGCTCTAATCAAGCTAGTTCCTAGACTTTTTCAAAAATGGAAAAAAAAAAAAAAAAGTGCTGCACAAATGCACACATGCCCACAGGTATACCCCAAAATTTCCTATTGAAATACCCACAAGCTAAACAATTTTTATCATCCACATAAGGCAGATGTATCACACACCCTAGGATATTTTAAGCAGCAAAAAGTGCTGCTGCTAAGAAAACTGATTCTCATCTCTTGTCACACTGAGGAAAACATTTCCTAGACCTTGCTGACTCCACTGGCCATATTCAGGAGGGAGCATCTCTAGCAGAGAATTCCCATGTGAGCACCAATAAACACAGTCAAAATCCCAGTCCAGATGACCTTAGGCCCTTCTTGCACTAAAATCTGTTGAATAAGCATCTGTAAAACCACTTTCATTCTTCATTACATCTGTTATTCTTGAAAATATTTTTCAGTCCCAGATTTTATCACCTGTAGTTTTAAGTCTTCCACATGGAAATTAAAGATATTCATTAGATCTCCAGATAATTATTTTAAAAATTAAAAGACTTTTCTCCATGACATAATTACATGAGAAGTCAATCAGATATCCAGACCATTATACATTAATATTTATTGCATTTCATACATTTTTGTTAGCTATTGTATAGAATTAACATAGCTGCACCGGCTTATCAGACAGAATTTAATTAAAAGCCTTACAACTTTATCAACAAGCTTTTTCAACATGACCTTTTTCACAAAACTATGTTGAATTATAGTAATTAAATCAACATTCTACTATTGCTTACTAAATCTTCTATGAATTTTCCCCTTTTTTTTGACATGACATTTAGGTCAAAAAACCCGGTTCCAAACATTCAGCTCAACACCTCTAATTGCTTTTTATATTAGCACAAAATTCATATTCTTTCATTTTCCCGAATTTTCTCTGTACTTTAAGAATTATTAGTAGTGACAGAAGACTAAGGTTCCTCCCAGTTAACTCTTTTAATGCTTTGTGGATTTGATTTTATTTAGTGCAAATCACTGTGGTGGTTGAAAAATAATTTATGTCCTTAGCAGAGGTTGATTTATACATCCTTTGCTTACTCATAGAGCAGAGAGTAATGCATAATGTTCCTGTAATGTGTTCCATTTCCATGCAAACAGACAATAGAAGCAACATCAAAACTTCTTTTCATGGTATTAATGGTCTTCTATTTCTATCTATAAATGGACATTTCCTATTTCTATGACATCTATAACTCATGAAGATCTTCTAAATTCCTTCCTGTTGGCCTAAGATACACCTAACAACTAAGATTTTTTTCTTGTGGATTTGTTTTTGGGTTAGGGATTGGGTTTTTTTCTAATGTTTTCCCCTACTAAAAGAATAGTTAGAACAATATTTGAAGGTCACTTGGTAAACTTGATTTCATTTCCATTTTGTGTGAGTTTTACCACTGACCTGTGAGGTGATGTTATGGTCTCTAGTGTGTGTTCCATCATGTCACCTCTCCGGGGCTCTGGGGCAGCCTCACCTCAGGTCTGTGACTCCTTCTGGTTATTCAACTTCATGATGCAATTAATTGGTTCAACAAATGAAGAAACTGCACCATGAAATGTTTAGCAGGGACGAGAGTGGCCATACTAGAAAATGACACTTGATTTACAATCTCTGTGAGTCACCACAGATCTTCAAACAATAAAATAAAATTAAGGTCAAGTGGGCACCAAATTGTGAACGTTATATCAATGTAATTAATATTCTAATTTTATATACCAAACATGCTATGAATTATTTATTTCTAATACAATATGAAGAGAAACGTAGAATTTTGTAAAATGTATAGCGTCTTCCAAATCAAAAAACTGCAGCAGAAGATTCAGCACCTAAAACTTTATCTTGTCCAGCATACTTCATTTGTCCCTTTTAACAATCTGGAATATTGTGTACTGAACATAATAGCAGGATACTTTGCATTGCTGTCTCAGGTAAGGTGATGCATTGGTTAATTAAGACTTCATAGTCAGGCAACAACAACAGCTGAGCTCATGAAATTCTCATATAAATACAATTTATGTGAGTTCAGTGACTCTTTGCAGAATAATTTTCAAGCCTACCTATGACTCGTACCAGCTGCTGTTCTCAAATGTAACAAATACTTAAATGTAAGAGCACAGAGAGTTAAACTTGGTAGCCCAGCTTTTATGGACATGTGATTTAGGTCCATATGACTTTGTGTGTTCCAACATAATTGAGTGAATTGTTTTTCAGTGACCTTTGTCAGCTTGTTCTGGCTGAAACTGTGCCTCCTGGGAGTGATCAGCCATGTCACTGAATGCCCCCCAGTCAGTCTGATAAAAAGCTATTTGATAAGTGCTGAAACCACTTTCCTTCCATGCCTCCAAGGCCAAGAATGGAGGAAGAAAATAAAGAAAAGAGGACTCTAATACAAAATTAGCAGCTATATGCAATTCCCATCAAGATGGGGAAAGAAAGACATTGATTGAGACACATCTCTGGTTCATTAGCATTGTTTGTCTTTGAGAAAGTTCTTGTCAGTCTAACAGATGAAGAGATATTGCTGAATGTGGAGAAAATGAAGACAACTGTGGTAAAAATAGAAGAAAATAATGAAGGGCATGCTGTTAAAACTAATTACATTAAGATTGATATCACTTAGCAAAAGAATGTTACCTCATCTCCAAAAAACGCATGACTGCTCATATACCATGAGCTGTCTGCATTTTAGAGGCATTAATAAATGTTGCATAAATGTTTGATTCCAATATTCCATATTTTGGTAAGCAAAACAGATTAGCAATTTCTGGGTTGAAGAACTCGTTCTGAACATGAGTGAGCCTCTAAAATAAGATCTCCATAAGATCCATTTTCAGTGAATTTGCACTTGTGCTTTTGAACATTTACAGAATCAAGCCTAAGTAAAAAGGAGACATTAATATTCAGTCTTTAAATTTCTTGGTCTCTAGGGACTACAGCTACATAGCAAATACATAATGAATGAACAAGACCAATGGCAGTCACCATTAAAAACCTGTCCATAGTTATAGACTGTTTATTTTGGCTCATTGCTTATCCAAATGTCAATTTACTAGGCTGTAATTCCAAGTGTGAAGTGATATAAGGCTATCTTCATAAGGAGTATTTTGTTCTTAGGAGCAGCCATTATGTTGCAATTATTTCCTAGATCAAAGCTGGGAGAAGAGCACTGTTCTGTCCTTGACAGACAGCTCAATAACTTTGCAACAAGTAAGTTCACTGGGTAGCCCAGTTCTCTGAAACAGGATCCTGACCTGTGGCAGGCAATAATGTCAGGGGTATGTAGCCTTTTGCCATGCTCAAAGAAGCATGCCCACATGAGGCCTACACATGAAGGTTTGAAAAAACACAGCCCTGAAGGGGTTCTGCTCCTGGCTCTGCTGTCCCATTTACACTGAACTCTTCATTTTTAAGCATTAAAAGAGTCACCCACTATACAGAAGGCAGTAGTTGCATACTACTATGTATGTAGTAGTATGCATAGTAGTTGCATACTACACAAATGACAGCAGGCACACTGATCTTACCTGCCCTACTACCCCCATGAATGGCCACTTTTTTCCATCCCTGTCTTCTTGTGGCCACATTATAAATTGTACAAATTGATGTCTAAAATAATCTGTGTTTAAAAAACAAACAAAAAACCCCATCCAAAAACAAACAAACAATCATACAAACAAAAAAAAAATAAAAAGAGAGGGAGTATAGCAAATTTTTTCATCACTACTGGGTCATCATTGTGAGTACAGGTTTTAATATGCATCATGATTCATTCAGAGGTTGCAAAAAAGTCTTGCCAGAACTTCTTCTCTGTTGACTATCCATACCCATAGGTGTACCAAACAAAACCTGCCCCGAGAATTATGCAATGGGTAATCATACAAAGCCATGCATTATATGTACATGTCCTTGTAGCTTTGTCCATATGTCCTGATGATCACTGTGTGTTATTTCCTTATCTTATGAAAGCCCATAGCCTTTTCTCATTATCTGCTCTCCACATCCTTGATAGCAGCAAAAGTTCATGCCCTATCCAAGATTTACGGCTGATATTTATCCAAATATATGCTAAATACACTGTTCTTCCCTGGCAGCATGAAAGAATGCTTAACTGTAATTATCTCTGAGGCATGATCAAGACAGAAAAAATTAATCATAAATTTATAAATCATTTGTTGGTAAGAGAAGAGCTCAGACAGATACTTTTACACAAGCAATAACTGAAATCTGCCACTTAGATGGAGTTTTCCAAATCAATGCATAAGAAACGCAATCATTGTCCTGGCAATAAAGCATAACAAAGATAATCAATGCTTAAAACATAACACTCCACATAATACCTAAGGCTCAAAAAATGCAAGAAGAAAATCTGAACATATCATTCTCCAAGTACTTTGCCTACACTGCAAATTAGAAATGCATGCAATTCCTGCAGCCAGAAAACAGTTTAATTATGAGAGCTGAACACAAAATCTCCCATTGGTACAGATTGGCTTTGAAGTGTTATCACATAAGGGAGGATTTTGAAAATACCCTTGACCAGTTTTGTTGGAAATATATCACACTTCTATTTGTGTCAGCCTTAACCATGTATCATGTCACTCCCTTTCATAACATTAGAGAACCTGATCACAGTTCCAGAGCATTAAACTAATCATGCATATTTTATGCAAACATTAACCTTTAGTGTTAATCCAACAGCATTAAACCAAATCTATAATGAACCATAAAGGTGGTTTATAACATACTGTGGTTGCCTGTTATGAGTATTTTCATTTCTCTCACCAAAGTATTTTAAACCTTGGAAAGAAATAGTACCCAGATTTTTATAATGGAGCTTTATGTAAATAATACTTGGCCCCTTTTCTGAAACAACTGAGTTATTATTTTACCTGTAAGCAAAGTAGATGGACTTTCCAAATAATTGATTCCAAAATCTGTAGTACCTTGTAAAAATGAACATTGTTAAGATCCTTTCTGTGAGCTTTTTACATGGGCAAATTTCCTGTTTAATTGAATGTTTAATCTGTCGTGTTGCAGTTCACTCTAATAAGAAAAACAGTTGTTCCTGTACAGAACCTTTCATGTTGCACATCCCACAGCACTTCAGGAGATATACACGTCTCATATCAATTATGAAAGAAATAAATTAGATGCATAAAACAGAAACATTAAACTGAAAGTACTATGAAATGTTGCAATAATATTATGGGGCTGATCAAACCATGAGAATTGTGGTTATCTAAGCAGCAAAATAATAATTAAATTTTCCATCAGTGTCTAGCACCTAAATTTCTACCTATAGACTTATATTGGAAAACAGCTAATAAACAATATTCCTATGATAATTACTTTGAAACCTGCAAAATAAATGTAAACAGTGACATCAATGGGAAGAGCACAATACTAATATTTCAACTCGTTCTGCTTAGGCATTACCATGGCTTTCAGCACTGCAAGGTTGTAAGGAGCTCACAATCATCTGTAGAAATTTCTATACCCCTGAGAACTATTCTTAACTTACTAGTAGGAAAAGGAGAAAGACATACAATCCAATTTTTTTCTGGGTCAAACAGAAAGTCTGCAACCTAAAAATGGCACATAAATCCCAGACTAGACGAGTCTTCATTTATTCTGTGATTTTCCACACAAATTAATAAGAGGGAAAGAATAGTGAGGGGGGAACGACACTTTAAGATATAAAAGACTGACCCTTCACTCTAAAAAAAATAAATTGAATGAAACTGTCTTGGGGTGACTCTATGATGTGTATCCCCTGTCATGGCTCTATGCCAAAAAATTAATTTTGTGCCTTTTTCTGTGCCTTTAAAAGGAGCTTGAGAGGGGAGAAAAAAAAGCCAAAAAACAAATGAACTTTTCAAAGCAGTTCCCAAGGACACCGAGATAGAGACTCCTCTGTGTTTTTCTGGCTGCAGGGGCACAGAGGGGCACCTTTTTTTTGGCTTCTTCAGCCAGCTTTTGGGATTTTTTTTCCTCCGGCGTGAGACGGAGAGCTGAATTTTGTTTTCTTGGGACTTTGGTTTTTCCATTATTCTCTTCTGGACTGTTCCAACAACATCAGAACACAGCAGGAGAATTCCCCACTGGGGGGGGAGTGGAGGGGGGAGGAGGGGGGAGCCACGGCCACGCCAGCTCTGAGAAGGAGGAACCACACCTACAGATGGACTCTAAAATCTTACCAGGTTCCTCTCCACAGCAAGAGATTTTATTATTTAGCATTATTATTCTTCTCCTGTGTTAAATAAATAGTTTTTATCTCTTCCACGTTCCTTCGAGGAAAATTTCTTTTTCCCGAACCTGGTTGGGGGAAGGGTGGTTGTAACTTCTTGTTCTCTCAGAGGATATATTGCTAGATTTTGGCCAAACCGGCACAGAAACCTTCCTTGTAGCTTCATTGTCTTCAGGGTTGATTTTGGCTCAGTACTGTTAAAATAAATAAACAAGCCTCCAAAATTTCAATCATTGGAAACAAAGTATAGAATCATGGAACTTTTCCTATTACTTCTTCCGAAATACAAAAAAACCCCATAATTTGAAGAGCAGAAAACATATCAGTGACACAAGAAAAATAACACAAGAAAACCTTCACACTTCCATATCTGTCCAGACTGGGAGAAGTCATCTCAGTATAATGGTAGGCAAATGGACATGGCAGTAAGCTGATTTTCCTCTAAACAATGGCAAAGCTAGGACATGGGATGCTTCTTTTATATTCTCTACAATGCCTCTTTTACCCTCAAGTGATGCACTAACAAGTTTTCAAATGTTTTCTTTCCTTACCTCACTCATAATTGGCAGGTTCCCTCAAGACCCCTTCTGGCAATTGATGGCCACATTTTTGAGGTTAAGAAGTCTAATGCTTTATTTTTGAAAAAAAGAAAAAGTTCCTAGGTAAAAACAAGATTAATGTTGTGGTGAAATGAAGTAGCATGTCAAAGAGACAAAGCATTTCTTAACATTTTGCTTCTGTAACTAGCCACCATGTAAATAAATAATCTGTCTCTAGGATAAGATCTCCTATTGTAAGGAGAAATGACATTTCCAAGAAAAGAAAAAAAACCAAACCAACAAGGCAGCAACTCAATCTTGATGTGAGGCTGTAGCAAATACCAGAGAAGGCAAGATTATTTCTGATGGGAATTTCCTTTCACTGCCTTGTTTTATACCTCATAAAGAAACTGTAGGTCATTTCCATGGTTAGCTTATTGAAAAGCTATCCTATAGATGTGCCTGGGTAATACTCAGTATTGCTGTTGTAATAGATGAAAAAAATGTGACTAGGAGAGTCACACTGATGGCTCACTGCATATAGTTTAATCACTCAAACATGCATAGAAGAACCATTCTTGTACAGTTATCCCTTATAGTTTAGAAATACCTAAGCAATCTAGTATCTATGACTACAGAAATTAAAAAAAAAAAAAAAGGAAAAGGAGTAGTGGAGGATATGGCATGTTTTTGTTAAATGGTATCCAATGGTTAGTTATATTTAATTCTTAGATTAAGAAAATTCATGAGAAAGACGTGTGGTATCTGGTATCACACACAGGTAGTGTGAACTCCTGCCTACCTGGAGAATCTAGGATTGGCAGCCAAACCCTTATACAGGAGTATTTTATATTTTCAGAGTATTCATCCACAAGAACTCTTCAGGACTGCTTAGAATTAGGGCAAAGGACCAGCTGCAGGAAAAAGGGCTGATTGTTTTCAGATTGTGGCTTATACTTTGCACTTCTAAGTGCTTTCCTTCATTTGTGTTTGACACACTGCTTTAGCTGTTCAACTTCAAGCTGCCCCAGTTCCTTTGGTCTTTGCTTCAGTCCACTTCAACCTGTTACTTAAATCCTCCTCTGCTCTTCACATGGCAGCTGCTGTGATGTTTCAGTCTCCTCACCTCCTTAGAGATGTTCTTTTCCTGTTAGCAGCTTTCCTGGACTCAACAATAAATTCTAAATTACAAAAATTTGAATTTAGAGGTAAATTACTGGTTTGAAATAAAACTAGGTTCAGTATGAGATCTTCAAAGTAAATGCTGTCTTTGAGTAACATAAGATTTATGGCAATATTGGATATTATTAAATATCTTGCTGACACCATAATTTAGCAATTTGGAATATCCATAATGTAAATCAAGCAAAGCAGTCTGATTTATTACCAAATTGGCTTGAGAACCTAATTTTGTGGTCTTCAAAGGCGAGATGCAGTAGGCAATACGGAATGAGACTGTGTGAAGACTGAGACCAAAATTCTATGTCTGACCCATAGTTACTTAATTTCTCACATCTCAAAACAGAGCTCAAAATAGAAGATCTCAAAGCAAAGTGAGCTTACAGTACAAGTTTAGGGATAAAATTATTCAAAAGTTATTATTGACTGTGAAGTACAGTAATGGGTTCCAAACATCACTTGCATTTATAATCATTAATATTTCCTATTTATTAATTTATAAAGACACTAACAGTTAATCTGATGGTCTAGAAAGCTAGAAGCATCAACCAAGATTTAGGTGATTTTTTTTGATTAAATTGGTGATCCTGCAGATAGACATAGGTGACTATATAAATTCATAACAGACTCTAGCTTGGCACACTGTCTTTGGACTGCTGTGTACAGAGTGTTTGAGCCTCTGAAGGCAAAACATTTGTTTTTTCAAATCATAGCAATAACATCCTCTTCACAGGAGGAAAAAATGCACAAAATCAAGGTGCAAGCAGAGATTCTTGAGAAAAAAACCTTGAATTTTATAGGCTAGAAGATGGTCACCTCATATCCCTTCAAGAGAAGACAAGAATATTGTGCATTCTGTAAAATGATAGCTGTATGCTTAGGGCACTGTAACAAATAGAGAATACATAAAAACATAGGAGCTCATTACAGGAAATAGATGGAACTTTGCAAAACTTGGCAAGATTGTAATCAGAGGCAAGATAGAGGGGGAATTTTCTTTAGAGATAAATGTCTGCATTCTCTCTACAATCATTGAAGACTAAACGTGAGTCACTTTATTGAAAAGTTTAAAACCAGTATTTTATAATTGCACAAAATTCCTATTTCTCTCAATTGGCTATGGATATTTTGACTTAAAATATCTAAAGAGTGGTAAAATTGTGACCACCCATAGCTTTCTTATATACATATATATATGAAAACCAAAGAATCTGAAATACAATTAATGCTATAAGGCTGCGAGGTCAAGGCAAATACAGTCTCATTAATATTAATATATACATTGTTCTGTCACACTTAATAACCTATGTCTTGCTCTCATTATGAATTTTGTATGTGGGTGAAATGGCAATAAACCAAGTTAAAATTTGAGAATCTGTATATTCATTGCAAACACTGATCTCTATGAGCACAGCACGCTGCTTTTCAACCTTCAGCATTTGAACATTTGAAAGGCAATTACACACAGGAAACTGGGGATTTCAATACCAGATCAGACTGTTAATCAGCTCCTACTTTGAGACCTGAATCCTTTTTTAAGCTAGCTTTATTTCATTCAGAAATCAACTGTGACAAGTCCAGACAGGTGTGTCAACACTTAAATTTTTTTTTTTTTTTTTTAATTGTCACCTGCTGACTGAATCACTCAATTTTCCACTTTACTTTTGTGGGGTCTAGAATCCTCTTAAACTTATCTAATTGAGAAAGTAGTCTCAATTAAAATTTCACAATATCTTCTTGGAAATCATTGAAACTTAAATTAAATAACACCTTGCCTTCTGTGTAAGTAAAATAATTTTTTTCCCACCTCTCTGACTCCAAGCAAGCAGTCCTGGGCTTGGAATCTGTGAATGCTGTTTGAATAGAGAACAAACAGTTGACTCTGTCTCCCACAGTTTTTTATCTCAATATAAGACAAAGCAAGTATTAGTAAGAGAAAAAAGAATGAAGATGGAAAATTATTCAGATTACTGACAGTGATCTTAATTTTTCTATAAAGAATAGTTTTGCAGAATGTTGAAGACTTAGTTTTGTAGGTGATAAAGGGAAACTCCTCCCTGGATTTAGGAGAAAGAAGCCTTAAACAACACAAGAAGATGGAGAACATTGTTTCAAAGATTTATCAGAATTGTTGAAGGAGGCTGGCACCACAGTCCATCCAAATGACTGAGAAATGATAGGCGGAGTAGAAACAGGCCATGAAGGACCATTACTTGTGCTTAACGAGCCAGAAAGTAGAGCCAGTGGAAGGAGGAAATGGGATAGGCTACAGGAGCAATGCTCACAGCAAAACCCTGAATTGGTATTACCAGGCAAGTCTGAATTTGTTAATCCCAAAAGAAAAAGGATTTATAGCAAGATAGGAGAGGATAAAAGAATGTTAGGATTTACTGTGAGCCTTACCTCAGAAACTATGAAGTAGGAATTGGCAATTTTGAGACAGAACCTGAGAAATTAAACAAGCCAGGAGGTCCTGCAAGTGACATACATGGAAGTGGCCATCAGGACAACCCTGCTGTCCACAGAGACCAACAAAGTATGCAAGAGAGAAAATCCTGAAGGGAGGCTTAGCTATGGATAGCAAGGCCTATACTTAACAATATCAAATGGCACTCAAGGGCAGAATATTCTCAGGACTGGTCAGAGGACAGTTAAAATACCAGAAAACAGGACTGAAAGAGAAGTGTAGGTCCATGGATTTTATCCTAGAGGTGGCCATTGAATACTAATACTTCATGTTTATCAGTTAATCTGATCATAGCTCACAAGAAAATTTTAGCTTTCATCCCTTTACCACAAGAAAATTTTAGCTTTCATCCCTTTACTACTTTTTCTATCCAAATCTTTTAGTCTGGATTTTATTTCAATATCTAAATAAATTAATCTTTTTCATGTGCGAGGAGATCCTTGTCATGCAGGAGGAGCAGTCTTAAAGTATGTTGAGAAACACTTGTTCAGCCTGGCTTATGGTACAGTGTGGCTTGCATATCCCACAGTAATTAGCTGAGGCAGCCTGAATGTTTAGCAGGAATTGATATTGAATGGCTCATGAAGGATATGCAGATCAGGAATTAACTTCAGAAATTATTCAGCAAATAATTTTGAATAATACTAAATGAAAGAGTAAACTGTTTGCAGGCAATTTGCAGAAAGAAAAGTGAGAAAAAAATCAAAGAATAAATTATTCATCCAGTTCTGGCAGACTGGGTCTGCATTAACCCTCTTGTTGCCTTTCTGGTATTCATTACACAGGGTGATTTCTCAGGGTTTTAAAGACAGAGGGGTTTGAATATGATTGTGTGGTTCACACACATAGGGGAAACGTGAACCAGTGGGCAGTTCATGGTTCTTCCTTGTAGAGTAAGGGAACACGTTTCCTTGCAGTGAAGTCATTTTCCCATCTCAGGTAAAATTGGTTTGAGCTGTGGTGGCATTGCCCTCCTGACCCCACAGCTGAGTGGATGGATCTGCAGACAGAGGGGAAGATCTGTCTCCTGGAAGCAGAATGATTTTAAACAAAATACAAAAATAAAGCCTCAATTTCTACTCTTTCAGACTCAGACAGGCAATTGGGCTTCAAAACACTTTTTTTTTCCCCTGAAGAATAAATTGTTTGAATCACTTATTTAATAAATGAAACTGCTTTTTTATCCTGTCTTGGTATTTACTGCCTTAAAATGTTCCTTGACACTTCCTTATTTTATTGAACCTAGGAAAGGATGATAGCACAGGGCATAACCCTGAGCTTTTGAGATACCGTAAAAAAATGGACAACTTGGTTTTTTTTCCAAGAAATATTTTGTGTCTCTGCTTTCTTAATTGATACGGACTTTTTATCAAAATAATAAATAAAATCTGCTTTTCAAAATGAGATTTTAGACAGATGTGTTGATGAAATATACAGCATTTATCCAGGGTAATTAAAATGGCTAAGCCTGAAAGGACTTATTTTATTATTATATTATTATTTTATTATTATATTATAACTTATTTTAGTATCACATGTAGATAGATTATTTCTTTGCTTAGTGATGGGTATAACATACATGATAAAATTTGGTTTAGTTTTTTTCCTGCCTCTTCCTCTTTCAAAATGCATTCAGGGATTGAATAAAGCAGAGGACTATCAATTATATAAATGGAGCTACCTAACCTGAGCTCCAAAAATACTCTCATTTTCATAGACCATATTTTAGTGCCCACTGTGTAAATGAAAGTCAGGACATCAGAAACATCCTTATCTTCCCTTATTTTCCAATCAAGAAAACAGAATTCATGCAGTTCATACTTGGGGACTGAGGTTGCAAGGACAAGTGAAATTGTTAAGAATGAAAAACACTGAAAAAATGAAAATTCACTTGTATTATTGTAGTGAAGAAAAGAAAGGTAAGAAAGTTGGGGGAACTTTTGCTTTTAGAGCAGATGTGATTCTAACAGAGATTATTGTGTCTGCCTGATCCAGAACAAAACACTATGGTTGTATCTACTCAGGTAATGAAGTAACATACCTTCATCCAGGCAGAATTACACCAGGATTTATAAACCCTGTACCTGAGCTTCCCAACTGAAGTGTAGCATCTCCTAGAAGCAGAGAGTATGTCTCTGAATCAGGTTTGGTGACACATTAGATTCTGAGATGTAACACAAGAAGGCAGATGGAGGTTCTCTGCATCAACAGTCCAAGTTCATCTGTGACTGAGATAACCTTTCCATGAATAATTGATGGTCAGTTCTATCTGAATTTGAGGCTGCAATATGAAACAGTAACATGTTTCATGGTAAAGGACACAAATCAGACACTAAATTTTACACAGCCTACTACACAAGGTCTCTGTATTATGGTACACATGTAGGTTAATGGACAAGCACAGAGAAAAATTACTTGCCTTCACTTTTCAAAGCAGTCAGAGGAGCCTTGCAAACAGTGAGCTATGATGAACCACACTGCAGTGTTGTATCTTTGCAAAACAGACAACATTCAGACTGAAAAAAATAAGATCCTTTCCAAAACGATTTTCAAAGCAGTTACTCTTCCTAAGTTATCCACATTCCAAAGCACATTGCTCAGCGCAGAGAATTTTATTTAGTGGATCCCTTCTACTCCTGGTGCAGCTGCACAGCCCAGGAGGTTTGTCACCTGCTTCACCACAGGCCCTAATTGCCACTTGCTGCTGAAGAGCTGCTCAGGTCAGCCTAAAAATCATGTGCTAGTAGAACCTAATAAGCAGAAAAACTTCCAAGAAAACAAAAATGGGGGAATTTTCATCTGTTAGATTTCGACTATAACTCCAACCACATGGCCACAAAAGCACTTGCACCACTCCAAAGGATGATGCAGTTTAGGGTCTTAACAATTGTCAGAGGTAACCAAAAGGAAAGTCTGAGCTTTCTCAAGCTGGCATTGACAGAGAAAAGCATTACTTAGCCTTGGAGGAGATGCTTCTTTACCAAATAACCAGTCTCCATTGGATCTGTGAGTGAATGGAGGGGTTTTTTTCCTGGCAAGTAAATCCTGACAGCAGAGAGAGATTTCCCTCTATTAGTAGAAAGCTAAATTGAGTATTTACATTACTAGGGATAAAGTACAACAGACACTGTAAGAGCAGAATGAGACCCTTCTCATTTTTGTGGTAATTTGGTAGACACATTCTGAGGACATAATTAACACCAATCTTTTACCATGTGAGAACCAAAAACATGAAGTGTAAGTTTTATGGAATGTGTCTGTAAAGAGGAAGCGTTGCTGTTAAAATCAAAATTTTCTTCACATCAGGCTTTTCTTAGGGAAAAAAAAGGCAAAATAGAAACAGTAGAGAAATATTTTTTACTCATGAATGCAAACACAATTTCCATCAGCATCCAAACTAATACTCTCTTAATTAACTTTTTCTTCTCAGGTTCATACCAAAAATCATCCTCTGGATGTGGTTGGAGTCTCTGGTTTTCATGCATGTGTCTTACACCATGCTCACAGACAGCAGCAATCTAAAACCAGCACTTTGCCTTACTTGCAGCCACACCACAGCAGAGCTGGCACAAGTCAGGGCTCTTGAGCAGATTTGTGGTTTAAGACACTGTTGTGTTATTTCAGATACTTAAAGAGAAAGGATCAGTTATTCCCTCTTTCATTCAGCCTGAGAGGACTAAAATGTTATGTCCACCACTTTTAAGGAGCTTTATTGTATCTCCAGGTCTAACAATATTAATTGCCTATTACAACTCTTCTGTAAATGAGTAAATCATATGCTGCAAAGGCCATAATAAGGAAGGATTACATCCTGGATTGCCAGTTCATTTTAGAGCTGCCAAAATCATACATGAATATTTTAACGTTCTGGTAAACTGTGTGCATAGATCCATTTATTTAAATGACTAAGTATCTAACTGTGAACATAAATCATGTATTTCAGGGTCTCTACCTGCCAGTGAACCTCAGACACAGATGTACACAATTTCAAAAGGTTTGGGTTTCATTTGCTCCTAAAAGAAACAGTAAAACTGTTTCAATAGGTTTTTTGTAATTCATATTCTGTGTAATATACTGTAAAGCTCTATAGATCTGATCAAACCTGTGCTAATGTTATTGGCAAAACTCCCATTGATTCAAAAGACTCTGACAAAGTCATTCTGAGAGTAAAAGTAGCGGGTGAAGAGCAGGAGTATTAACATCATTTGCTTTGTAAGTACTTCTCATCTTTTTTATTTACATAAAAAGTTAACATTTCCATTCTCATAAATAATTTAAATACCAACACAACAGCCATGGGTTTTACAGCAGCCTTCAGCCATATCTCTGTATGTGAACTTGCTCCTCTATGGGGAGATTATAGTTTTCTAAGGAAATGTCTCCCCTGACTCTCTTTACTGAAATGAATTGGTCTTGCTGTTTTAGCAGTGACCAAAAAATGATAGCATCTGTCAGTCTTCATGAAAATCTCTGTTTTGGATTCCACTAACAGTAAACAATTTTCTGAGAAAAGTCACTGTGGGATTCACAGCAGGGTTTGACAGCCACTTGTCTTTCAAGAGATTTCCCACTACTGAAGTTAACAGTATCAATACCCACAGAATATAAACATCTCCCATTAAAGAAGACGCAGACATCTGGGTTTATTTCATCAGAAGGGCCTTCAGAATGAACTTCACTATTTATTTATAAGTGCCTGTCTGCTTTAAAACAATATGTTGGCTCTGCTGATTATTCTCTTCATGTGCCACTTTCTTCTAAATGATGTAATAATCCAAAGGGATAAAAATGCATACTTGCTTTTTTATCGAGTTCTTCTTCAAATTATTTTAAAGTGTGAATTATTACATTAATATCTTCTAAATAACAAAGTACTAAAAAGCCATTAATTACCTGCTACAACTCAATACATCATTAAAATTATCCATTTTAATGACACGATACAGTGCAATTATTATTATTTTGTAACTATTATGATTATATAAACCTACATAAAAACCCTGGATCCAAATAAATTTCAGATCACTCCATTCCTTTTACAGTGTTTACCTTGTTCTAAATTTCCTATCTTTCTTTGTTGATTAACTCACCAAGTGTTTATTTTGTTTCGTTTTTTGCAGAGCAAGGTTACCTACAGGATTTAGGCAGACTAGTGTGCCAAGTCCTGGGTTTGATACATTCCCAAACAATTTACAAGAACACGAGCAGTTGTCATCAAATATACATGAGATTTTAGAGCTTAATTTTGTGACACAAATTCAAGAATTTCAAGCATGGTAAAGGACACCTGATTACCTAGTTTGCATTTTGACAGAAAGCTTATAGACATCAAAAGAATGTCAGGAAATTTAAATAGCTTTCTCTCAAAACATTGGATAATACCTGCCCGCCTTACTTAGACCTTACTTAGACAGCCATAGTATCAATGAACACCAGATTAAGAACTTCTAAAGAAACAGCTAGAGAAGATCAGGGCAGAATTATGCTAAATACCAGTTTGCAAAAAAAAATGAGGAGCCAGTAAAGCACAAGAAAATATTGGGAGCAGAGATAAGAACCAAATGATAAAGCAGAGTTAAAGGTGATCACCATTTGTCATTTCTATTGTAAGAAGTGACACACCAAACTGTCTGCATGTCCAGAGTGAAGTTTAGAGGGGAAAAATGAGCCTCCCAAATGCTATCTGTGCTCTGACTCTCCCTGTGGCACCCATAAAACACAGTGGAAATGAGGTAGCTGCAACAGAAGAGGCTGAATGAGAGAAGGCAAGTGCCTGATCCCGGGTTTTTACATCCCAATGGGATAAGTATTCATTTGTATCTTGTGGGATTGGTCCAGTCACTTATTCTTCCATGGATTTTGTAGAAAAGAAAAAATCTTTTTTCTTCTGTTTTACTTCCAAGGGAATTG
This sequence comes from Monarcha castaneiventris obscurior, assembly GCA_026261815.1. Classification (NCBI taxonomy): domain Eukaryota; kingdom Metazoa; phylum Chordata; class Aves; order Passeriformes; family Monarchidae; genus Monarcha; species Monarcha castaneiventris. The sequence continues at coordinate 8,310,810 of JAMPIT010000230.1, read as the reverse complement.
TTTTGTTTAGCCAGCCACAATAAGCAACAGAGAGAAGCCTGAAGCAGGAGGTAAGCATCTTGCAAATGTGTATCACATTTTTTAAAACTTTTTCCAAACCTTTACCTGGATTAGAGGAATTAGCTCTTAACAGCACCCTCTGTTGAATAAGGTAAAGTTTCACTAACACTGTAAAAAATACATAAAAATAGTTCAAGTACTTAATCATTGATAAAGAGAATGAAGTTATTCCCTTATAGAGGGCTCACTCAGTAATTTATCATCAAATATCTAGACTGTCCCCTTCCATTTGAATATACTTCCATGCTGCCAGAGCAGTAGGCAATAGTCATTAGAATTTAACTGAGTTTTCCAAAGGGAAACATTTATTTCACTCAAATAATTTGTTACTACATTTACCATAAGAAGTTTCCATCTAGTCTGTATTTTGAACTAAGCAGCTTTGCAACGTCTCATCAATTCAAACCACACTTTTTAAGAGAACCCACTGAATTAAGGAACATGACATTTTTAGCGTTTATAAGGAAAATAAAAGACCCAGTCAAGGGACTTCACAGAGATAGAAGTGATTAGAGGGAAAACTTAATTCAAATGCATAGGGAAAGCAGCTCTGTAGCCTACAGATTCATTTTAAGGAAGACTCTTCATGTTTTACATTGTACTAAATGCAATTCACTGCACTAGAGAACACAGAATTTCTACATTAAGTATCTATATAGATTAAAGACTGCTCATTTACTATTTGTATCCATCAAGACTATAAAAAACATGATAGTTCCTTTGGATGACAATTTTAGCCATGAACTTGTGAAGAAAAATTTCAATAAAAAAAGATCTAAGATTTTAGCTTAAAACCAGGAGACATGCCTATGGTAGAAAATTCAGGAGCAGGGAGACAGGAAACAGAAACAATTCTGCAGACACCAGGGTAAGTGCAGAAGGAGGATGAGGAGGTACCCCAGGCACTGGAGAAGAGCTCCCCTGCAGCCCATGGTGCAGATCATGGTGAGACTCGTGGTGAAGAAGTTCATGAAGGACTATCTCCAATGGGAGGAAACCCACACTGGAGCAGAGAAAAAGTGTGAGAAGTCCTTCCTCTGAGGCAGAAAGAACGGCAGAGAAAATGTGTGATGAACTGGCCACTCCCCCTGTCCCTATGTGCCTCTGTGGAGGAACACAGAAAAAAATCATGAGTGAAGTTGAACCTGGGAAGAAGGGAGTGAGGGGAAGGTGTTTTAAGATTTGTGTTTATTTCTCATTATCCTACTCTGCTTTGGTTGGTATAAATTAAAATATTTTCCCCCAAGTTGTCTGGTTTACCTACGATGGTAATTGGTGAGTGATTTCTCCCTGTCCTTATCTTGACCCATGAGTCTTTCATTATTTTCTCTCCCCTGTCTGTCTGAGCAAGAGACTGATAAAGGGGCTTTGGTGGACAGCTGGCATGAAGCCAGGGTCAGCCCACCACAAAGTGATAAATACCAGATATTTATTTCAATCCTTCCAGGACATTTTCCCTCTAGTGCTAAGAGTGCACACAGAATAAAATAAAAAGGATTGGATCTACATTGTTCTAACATCCCTCAGACTAACTTCAGAAGGTGGAAATCACCCAAGCCTCTCTTCAGTTTGCAGATTAACAGTACAGACAAGTTTAATAAATACAATTAAATTATCTTACCAATGCCAATTATATTTTTAATGTCTGAGAAGATGAAATTGGCTTGATGGATTATCTCAGATAAGGTGTTTTCTGAGACTGTTATTATTTAATTGGTTTCATACCAGCCCGTTACTACAACCACAGACATGTTGCCTCCTCCAGATGGCCCTCAGGACAAAGTGTACAGGAGAAAAAAGGCAGTTTGTCAGGTGGGGAAATGGTTATGGGACACACTGCTCTGCTTGCCACACACACCCACCCTGAGGCTGGGGGTACTGTAAAGCAGGGAGATTCCATTTCAGTCCCAGGAAACAATATAAGCTACAGACAGTTAAAAAACTTTACATGCTCTCACTGGATCTGGCCTATAGATTGCAAAACCTGTACCTTACCTACAAGACAAAATACTGCTTTTATGCCTGATAGAGCTTCAGGCATTAATGCACAGCAATCATCAGTCATCACCATCAATCAGTCATTTAAATGGTACACAAGAATTTGGTTAATACTTTTGTACTTGAGTGATTTTATTCATACACAAGTGCCCTTGCAATCAGATCTGAGGCATCCTTTGTGATAGCGAGTATGACACTTCTTTTCAGACAGATGTTCCATATTTTGAACAGAAGAAGAGGATTTCTCAGTCTGAGAGGGAAAGGGAGCCATTTAACGGTTACATGAATGTAAAATATAAAGTGGTGTTGTCATATCTCCATAAGGCTCAGTGGAACAGCTGGAACTCAGAAGAAGGCTAGCCATTCATTAAGAATTTCAGTGAGAAGCTGGAGAGAAGTAGTTTGAGACATCTACTCTTTCTTTACTATTCGGAATACTCAATACTCCTGGGTTTTGTACTACTCTGCTTCTAGCAGTGCAGGAAATTATTTGTACTTGTTAGAAGGTTTTCTCTTCCCTCTTGGCAGGAGCCAGGACAGCATCAAGAGTGGAAGCAAGATAACTTTCCTATTTTTTATGCTTGATACTGATTACCTGGGGAAAGGCAGAATTACAAGGAAATCCCCCATCTAATCAGTAGCCTTTAAGTTAGAGGTGATTGAGGCAGAGCTGGGAGGCTTGTTTGCCAGAATAAAAAATATCTTTAGTGAGCAAATAAGAACAGTTTAAACACCTGAACATCAGCATCCCAACAAGACATCTAAAAAATATCATGCTCCCTGTTTATTCAGCCATGTCAAATTTCATCTCTGAAACTGAGGTCACTGGCTGCTTTTCCAGCAAGGGGCATCACAAGGCCCTGTTCTAGAGGACAACTCCTGCAGATGCCAGATGAAAGTGATATCTCTCTGGCTGGAGTCAAACAGAAGTAGCATGACAGCAGCTATCTATAAATACAGTGAGGATTTGGAACTTGCTGACTTTATTTTCAGGACTGTTCTCCTACACAAAGATAAGAGTTTAGGCTGTACCTTTGTACACTTCTGGCTGTGCCAGAGGAGAAGTGCTGATTTAGCCTTCTGCATAAGGAAAGCTGCTCTTAGTCTGGCCCAAGCAAGGCCACGCCCAGAGACTTGGGCATGGTGACCTTCCCCCTCAAATCATTGGAGATGGCAGAAATATAATATATAGCAATATCTTAATTACATACTATTCTAATTTACAGCAGAACTACTATATGGATATATTATTTTATGACTTACAACTGTTCCTCAAAGCAGTTAAAGCTCCTTTTAAAATTCTCCTAAGATAGAAGACTTTCAAACATGAAGACACAGAATCAACTTGAAGACAAAGTTAGTTTCTGGTAGACTGTTTTTGGCCCAGGATATTAGCAATGTTGTAGGAAATATAGAAGGGGAAGGAGTGGATGCATTACTTAGCTCTCATATGTTCAGCAAGGAGCTGGAGTTTCCCTCCCACTCTGCAGTTAAAGCAAGTTTCTGCAGCAGGGTCCTTGCCTGGCACCACACGCACACACGTCTTACCTCTTGTCTGAGGGTGGAGAAGGGACCAAAGCCACCATGTGCCATATGTTTCAAAATCTCATCACTCTGAGTGCAGAAAATTATTTCTGTGATTCATACTAACAAGACAAAGAAGGGCAAAATGCAGAAGGTGTCCTTGGTAAACAGTGAAAGTAGAGAATCCTGAGAATTTGTCTAAAGTAATGTATAATTTGAAAAGCTTGATTTACATCAGCAAGTGAAGCCAGATTTGGGGTATTGTCAGCCTTGTGCAGAAAGGTGTGGGAGACATTTCTCGCTTTTGAAAGAATTCAAAAGATGTAACTGAAATGCATAAAAACACAATTATTGAACATAAAGATTTTTCCACTTGACCTATTATTTTATTTTTATGCAGCAATATATTCTCTATGTATAGCATACACACCTATCCATCCATTTATCTTTCTTACCTATCATTTTAGATATTTAATTTTATAAAACTGTCATAAAACACCAATTCCTAGCCTGCATTTAAAATTTTAGGGAAAAAATAAAAATAGATATTGGAACATATAGCATCTTTTTTAATGTTTTTATGTTACCTATCCATAAATAAAAATAGTAAGTTTTGCTCATAGCCATTATCGCATCTTCTCCATATAATTAACTAGAGATTCGATGTAATTTTGAGACTAAAATTAACTTGCTCACTGTTATTTATTATTATTATTCTTTATTATATTAATCTTCTAAGTTTTTGAGAACAGCAAGTGAAGATCTGAATATCAGACATCAGAAATTGATTTCTGCTTATCTCTAAAAATGACAATAAAATCTACTATAATAAACGGCATATGTAGACTTGATACTTTAGACTTTGGTTGGTTGCATGATTTTAATCCTCAACAAGATAACTTCAGAGTATTTTACAGTAATTAGAAACACTGATAGAAAGGAAAAGGAGATGAAAACTAGTTATTTTTCAAAATAAACTTCCAGCAATACAAAAAGGAGGGCAGAGCAGGTTCCAAAGATTTCTGCAGGAAAGAATTTATGAAAAAATATTTTATAAATTATACTTTCTCAAGTAAAAGCTGAGTGTATACAAGGATTTTTCTTTCCACCCAGAAAATAGGGAGCAAAAGACAGCTGGAAATGCACAGAACATTAGGATTTTGGAAAAAAATAACTCTCAAGAGATGATTCATGTCCTGCTCCTCCTGCAGCATCAGAGGAAGTGTGCCCACTCCTTTTCTTTTTATTTTTTTTTTTTCAGACACAGGAGGCATACCCTAAACAAAACAGCAGGAGAGATTTTAGGACCAAAATGTCCTCTGGTTATATGGGCATAGTTCTAGTGTTTTAAGAAAGAAAAAGAACAATTTTACTCCGATAATGACAAACCTACTTAATTTTAATCTCATTCACAGAGATTATAACACAAGTGAGCTAAAATATTTGGTGCAATTTATTTTCACTTTATCAGGCCAGATCCTGCTAGTGTGGAGCTATTAGAAGTGGTCAAGCTGAAAATCCACAACTTCTCTATGTGATCACAGAACAGTGAATGGGCTGTCACTGTGGGAAAGAGAATAAGATTTCTCATGAAAGAAGTGTGGAGATCAATTCACAGATTTCACAATGAAGCTGTGTCCTGTGTGAATTGGCACAAGATGCACCATGTGGAGTGACTTCTCGGGGCTTTCCAAATGTTGCTAACGCCTTATCAAAAACAAAACTGAGTTAATGTTTCTACTCTAAAGAAGGTCTCCAGCAAAACCAACCAAAAGGTCAGACTCAGAACCAACCACTGGAAAATCCACATGTGGAAGAGCTCCTGGAATTTTGTTTCTCAGTTTGCTTGCTTTTCGTTTTATTGGGTTTCCTTTTAGTAGTAGTTACTCTTTTAACTACTAGCCTTTGGATGACAATTTTAGCCACGAACTTGTGCAGAACAATTTCAATAAAGAAGGATCTAAGATTCTAGCTTAAAACCAGCAGACATGCCTGTGGTAGAAAATTCAGGAGTACGGAGGCAGAAAACAGAAACAGTTCTGCAGAAGTTACTTACTTACAGTAGTTACTGCTTTAACTATTAGCCTTCCATTTGTCTCAGACTGCATAACTTATTGTCTAAAACTAGCCAGCCTTCTTTACACTACCAGCAGCATAAAATGTATTTCAAAGTGCAAAAAGCCCTGAGGCACAAACTGCTTGGGAGCAGAGGGAGCCAGTAGTACCACAAAAAGGACAGCTCCTACAGGATCCTATCCCTCCGCTGCAGGAATCTCTGAGAAGGTGCACCTCTGGGTACTAGAGCCAGCCTCAGCAAGAGGTGAGTATTACCTAGAATCCAGACACTGCAGCCACGCATATGGTATGCCTGTTACATTTGGACATCTCTAGAGCCAAACATTAACATTCCGTGGTGTGGAGACTGTAAGGGACAGTACAGTGGCTATTTCTGTCCAGAGAGAGACCAGTGTGCTCCATTATCCTGCACCCAGGAGTGTCCAAAAAACCAGCGCTGAGAGAGGAATATGAAAGGATACAGGTATATGGTGATATTTCACCAGTGTGCTCATCCATTTCACCCTGACCCGTGCTGTAGGGGTTCCCTGTGAGTATTCAGCAGGGTAAGATCAACCTCACCTCTCCACAGAGGTTCTCCTGACCTATTTCAGACATTTATTTTTGGATGAGATTAATTAAGCCCTCACTGGCCTATTTCTCTCCATCAGTTGTGAAAGGTATTAAGATGATTGGCTCAGATGTCATTTGATTAGATGTCACAATCCATTGTGCTTAATAACCCTACAGTTATGAGGTTATGTCTTTCTCAATTCAGGCAAAACTATAGTTTCCACAATTTCCATAGCAAAAAATTTCACAGTTTAATGAAAGACTGTGTAATAAGGGACTTCCTTGTACTTGTTTATCAGTTGCCTCAGGTAGAGAGGAACAGGAAGAAAATGAGATAACATTAAATGATAATGACTTCAGCATACCAATAATCAGCTCATCAAGGGTTTTAGTCATCCTAAAAAAAGTTTGAAGTTTCTAGCAATAAGCCAGTGACATATAAACTGAAGAGCCATAGGAGACATTAAACTGAAAGATAAATGCTAATTGAATGCTAATTATCGATGTTATTTTTATTCTATACATTATTAATTATGATCATGCAACAACTTATTTTTAACCATTTCCACCTAGGCAGAATGTCTGCTTCAAGGATTTCATCCTTAAATGCAAAATAATAATTTTTTAAAATTTTAACTAGCAGGTTTCTTTTTTCTTGTGCCTCCCTTACTTATGGAAGGAAAAAAATATTTTAATACCTCTACTAACTCCTAAACAAATACCCAAAGTAAATAGCGGGCATAAAGAAAAGAGACTGCCGGGGAAATAGGATAAATTTGGCCAGTATACTTCCACATCATCTTCATTAGGTAATGATACCACATATTTGAATGGCTGTGTGAAATGGATGAAACATGGGAGGAGTTTAGGCATTGTAAATGACTATGGGCAGCTTGTACCCTAGTCAGGGAGCCATTTAATAGTGAGCATGTGAAGAGCTGAAATTGAGATTTAGAAAGATTAACATCCTTGTGTTTATTTTTTTGTCTCTGGATGGAAGAAGGAGATGTTATTGCACTGTTTTATTACTTTTCATGTATCCTACTCCATGTGATTTATTTAGTTGAGTGCACTAATTGTCACTTTCACCTCTATAATTCCAGTTTCTTGAGACATGGGCTGATGTCATCTGAGTTAATTTTGATACAGACTCAGACCCATGGCTCAGCTGATTTTACCAATAGAAATTTCATGTAAAATTCAAAAAACTTTGTTCTATTTCACACAGAAATTATGAATTAGTTTTTATTATAACCACATCATTTTTACCCATTTGGGTCACAGTAGACTAATTATTTTAGTAGATAAACAAAATGTAGAGTAATAATGATAGCCTTTTATTGTGACATACTGCCCATCCTGTCATCTACATCAAATACTACCCACAAAAAAAGCCTCTTTTCTTTTATTTTTACAGCAGCTTTCACACCTCATGTTTTAACATGCATCTTCCTTACCCAGCTTACCAGCTGTCTGATCTATCTCAAGTGCTCACCCACTTCACTGTAGTGCTGGAATCAGCTGGGATAAATGACAACTGTTTGGGGACAATGGGAATTGCGGGTATGGTTTGTTCTTTGGTTTGTTCTTTAACATTTTCATATCTGACAGCAAGCTAGTATATCTGCAAGGAAATGCCTGCAAGCAAACCTTTCAAGGAGGTGGTGTAGACACTGGATATAGGATTGCTGATCCCAGAGAATGTCTTCCCTAAATATATCAAGGCCCACTTTAAATCTTACTATGTTCCCAGCATTTCAATTAAGTTTTTCCAGGCCCTCCTGACTTTGCAATAACAAAGCTTATTGTTTTCAAGTTAATATTAAAATCAGACAATTAACACCCATTTGTTCTTCTGCTACATTCTCTGTTGCTTTAAATCCTCACATCTCCTCCTGGGAGAATTCTAATTGGTTTTGCTTTTTGTTCTCTTCTGCTATGAAATGAATGCCTTCTGATCCAGGAGAAAACTGTCCTTGATAAATACATTGAATTTACTTCCACGAACACAAAATATAACTGGAAATCACTGAATGCACTGGAAAGCTGCTTCTGCAGTGGTGATGCACTGATAAACAGAGATGGGTCCCATTACTGACTGGAGTGCAGACTCAGGTTGCAATAACACAGATTTAACTGTGCAGTGTCTCAATTCCTTGCTTCAGTTGCTGACTAGACATAGATGATTGGTGGCATCTATGATGCCTGAGGGAGATGGGAATGGGAAGTACCATTGCAGATTCCTGTGGCATGACATGAAATGCATCTCAAATGACACCCGAGAGCTACAAGGTCCTGATCAGCACAAACAGAGTCGAGAGAGTTATTCAGTAAGCAGATAAAAGCACATATTTTAGGATAAGCTAATTGCTTTCTAATCTGTATTGCCTGATCTCCATACACGAGCTTACAGCCAGATGCCTAATCTTAAGCTGATAGCTTCTTCTAATACTTCTAATTCAATGTGACTCTGTGTGATTTGGACCAACCTCTATGTACTACCAAAAGTCAAGCAGGCAGGAAATTTATAAGCTTAGCCCTATTTTCTTAATTACATATTTACACTGAATTTTACTAATTTCAAATGAGTTTTCTGGTTATAAGCTTAAGTACACTGCCTTTTCAGGAGAGGGTACTTTCCCTCTTTTACTTTTGAAGGGCTTAGAGAAGCAACAGTGATACAAGCAAACATCTTGGGAATGAAAGCGAGGTAGGAAGCTCCATCTTTTCTGCAATACATTGCCCCAACCCAAGACATCCTGTATCTGTTTCTAAGAAACATAGCATAGGTATACATGAAATCGGAGACAATCCAGTGGCTCTGGAACCAAATAGGTTTAAATTGTGCTTGAAGCCATGCAGAAAGCAGAGTAGAGTTTCAACAGGTAAGGGGAAAACCTCTGGGAAATATAGGGTGAGGTTTTTTTTATTACAAGAGCTGGGATGAGAAAGGTATTGGCATACTATGGGTAATTTGGGTATGTAATTTAAAAGATACCATTTTTTCAACCTTTCTTCTTATCCATTTTTAGTAGCAATTTTAAGACAAAATTAACCACCATCATCTAAGTTACATGAGGTAGAATCCTGGCAAGTAAATAACACTATTAATTCCTCACATGGTTTCAAGGGCATGGTTAAGTTTATAGAAGTTTTAGTTAGATAATGTTGAGAATAGCAATTTCTTTTCTTCGCTTCTTTACTGAATTTAAAGACTATAATCTTAGTGGTGTCTTTCTGGTTGCAACTAGCAAACCCCTCTTCTTGAGGAGCTGTACTCTCCGTACTCCCTGTACTCACCTACTCCCTCACACACCGTAAAACTCTCTCCAGTCAGCTGGAGCATCTCTGTTCATGTACAACCTACTTAAGCTCATCAGTGAAATGTTCAGAACATAGTAAGATTTTGGTTAATACTTTCTAGCAGTGCTTAGACATTTATCTCACTTTCAAATCAGCAAGCTGTTCCAGATCTGATTATCAGCCTCCACATTCTTCTCTCAACAGCTATTCATACTACTTTTTCCAATGTATATAGTCATGTAAGTCTGTAATAAAACCTGAGATGCTGCATATTTATTTCTATTTTTCATGGTTTATTATCCTGACATTTCAAATTGTTCTGCTTAAACTTTAATAAGGATTGTATAATGGAGAAATCAAACTTTTACATAAGAAATTGCTTCAATTAAATGTCAAAAGAGACATAAAAATTAGTTTTAAAGCCATCTATGCTTCTTTCTAAATACCCTGTGCAGAAGCTGACTCAGGAGGGAAAGTCCTGCTCAGCATCTTCTCCTTGCATTTGAAAATTATTTTCTAACATGAATCATCACTGCAGTATTTCAGCATTTACTGTACATTGAAGTTTATTTGTAAGACCTACAAATTATTGTTGCCTTTCTTTTTCCTGTGTCAAAGGCTATTTAAATACATAATAGAGTGTGTAAAATCAAGTCTTGTAGGGTACTTCTTGTAAATATAAATGCTTTGTCTGTTCGTTTTTTTCTTCCTGTTTTATAACATCATTCTTTTCCCTTACATTCCCTGTGATGTATCCACATATAAACCATCTGCCTCACTGTATAGCTATACCAAATATTTATTACCTGTGTAATCTTTTTCACTTCTGTTTCTTTGTTTTATTCTGCTTATTTGAACTATTCATATTATTGAACTATAATTATTCCTGTTACTACTATAGGTTTCCTTTTACCATATTTCTATTTCCTATCAAACCTCTTTGATCTTCTTTATTTTCAAACATTTCTTCCTAAGTTTATATCCTCTGCCTAACAGCACCTTCCTTCACAACACAGTATTACTCTGGCTGATTTCTTTCCCCTGAAGCTCATTCCCAGCATTTTTCTCCTTTTCAAACTTCTTTGTTCCTATTCACTGCTAATCCCCTGATTCCCCACTTAAACTCACTGCCACATATTCTTCAGTCCCTTGCTGTTTTACCACATCCCCTTCAGCAGACTGATAATGCAATTTTAAGGGAAACTAAGAAACTTTAATACTGCTCTGATCCTTCTTGGATTTAGGCTTGTGGATAGAGCCAGAAGCAAGATGGGAACAGGAGTGAAGGTGGGGAGGGGTAGGAGGGAAACAGCTGAGAAGAGACAGAAATGCAAACTTGATGGCACTTCACAGGCTGTTTATTTCCCAAAGACTGTCCGCTCAGCTGGGTGGCAGAGCAATGTGAGCCACCAGATGTGCAATTTTAACACTGGTGTCAGCAAGAGCTGCTCAAGCAGCTTTTGGCCAGCAAATGAAGTGGGACGTCATCGCCTTTCTCTGCAGCCAGGATGCACCCCAGTAACTTAGCAATGCAAGGAACTAGGAAACTGAGCAGGAGAAGCAAACAAAGAGTAGAACTATCTTTTGCGAGGACAAGAGTACTGAGGAAAATTCCAGCAAAGCCAACATGGTAGCAGCAAGGTGGTAGTTGGGCTTGCTTAAGGGATGCCATGTATTTATTGAAGAATAAAGGCAGGGCCAGACTGCAATAAGTTGGACTCTGCTGGCAGAAACTCCTTAACTAAGTCCAGTGCGGCATGGCCCTACTTCTGCAGTGCCCTAACTCCTCTCACAGACACAGAGACAAAATGTCAGGCAGTTCAGAAACAGCATTCCAATCTTCTGCCCTTCTAAACTTGAATTTACCATGGGTATCACCTCAGGTATTCCTTGCTCATGTTCTAAACAACATATGGCATCGAGTTGTAGATCTGCATTTCTGAGTTTCTAGATCTTTAGCATGCACAAAGGGCTATGGACATTTTCAAGAATCCATAGCAAAAAGAACAGGTTTTTTGTTGTATAAAATGCTGTTCAGTACTGGTAGGAAGTTGGTCTCCCTGAAAATAAAGTGCATAGCAAGAAAGGAAGAATACATTTGCGTCTTTTATGCTAGTGAGTGGCACAGATGAGAGTGTGGCCCAGAAAGAGGCTTAACCCCTGCGAAAGATACTAAGATTTAGGGATTACTTTTATTTAGCAGAATTCAGATGGAGTGATTATTCACCTGTTATTCCTTTCAAAAAATTGGCCTGCTGTGTTATATGTGACACAATTAGCAAAACATTACAGCCTGTTTCAATGAATCCACATATGTGCAATTTTCTCTGAAGTTTTATTAAAAAAATGATTGGAGGGCAAATGGAACAGCTTTTACTGAGACAGATAACAATAAGACATATTGGGCTCTTATTATCTGCTATTAGCTTTTGCTTTCAGGTAGGAGAAAAGTACATTTTAGGAACCATTCAGTGTCCTATTATAATAATTTCTGAAACACATCAGTTGGTAAGAAACTTGACTTTTCGTTTTATTTTACTTAATATTTTCACAAAAAATAAGGAGCCTGTGGAAAGCTGTGCCAAAAGATTTGCTAAAAAGTTCAGCTCAGGAGAAATCTCTGCCTAGTCCACCAAGGAGCATGTATTGCTAATACATGGAGCTGGACTTAATGCTCCAATTTAGGGCTTGAATGCTGGGTTCTGCTTTTGACATAAAAGTGAGACATTTTTAAAATCTTTGGCAAGTCTTACACAGCTTTAAATTCCCTGGCAGCTGGGCACCCACTTACTTAGTAGTTCTGGGCCTTTGTTTCTTACTGCCTGGTTTTCCACTGTCCATTTTGAATGACATGTGATTTTATTATTGTGTTAGGGCACTGATGTTCCAGCCAGTTGCTGTCCACTATGGGTTAGAGGCTCAATTTCCCCTATGGAGTTTACCTGATGGTTTATGGCAACCAGCAAATTATTATTATTTCCAGGTGGCATTCAAGGCTTTCTTTCTTTCTAAAATATAAGAACCTAAGCCTGTTGGAAGGAGCTCATCCGGAACAAAGACATTCTGCCTCTTAAAGAAGCAAGCCTTTGTTGAGCAGCCATGTCAAATTTCTGCTGAACTTGGACCTTGAGGAGAGAACCTCTGTCTTCCCAGTCTTTCACAAGAGCTTTTGTCCTCCAGCTCCCAGCTCTGGGCTGACCCAACCTTACACCTTGCAAAATGTACCAGCCTGTGGCACCACACACCAGAAAAAATCTATCCCTCTTCTAGATCCTCTCATTACACACATCATAGGAAATGTAAGTTGTGATGTGATCTCTCCCTGGAGTGCTAAAAGCCTTTTGCTTCCCTGCATTATTCTTGGAGGTGAGGATGCCCATACTACAGTTCTAGACAATTGGCTCTCCATTTCACTCCTGTTTCTTGAGAACACTTACTTGTCTCTTCCTGCTTTCAAAACTCAGCTTTCTATTTTTCCTTCCACTTACTGACCGTGCAGTGTTTTCTGCTTAAATGAAAGCTTTTGTAGCTGACTGAGTAAAGCTCTGTATTGGTGATAGGCCTGTAGGGTTAAGAACATTTTCCACAGGGAAGAACTTAATAGTATTTCCTGCCAAAGAGAACTTGAAATCATCTTTAGGAAATTAAAACAAATTATTTTGTGGCACTGAAAAATCGGTTGTCTGAGGACAGTCAAGAGTCACAAAGAGCCACTTGCCTCTATCTAGAATCTCAGCCCTTCTCCTGGAAAACAAATCAGTCCTGTTATTCCCCTGACCCATTAAAGAGACTACTCTTAGTCTCTATCAGCTTCTTCTGAGCTTCTTCTTAGAATTTTTTTAGCCTTTGGTTTTGCCCTGCAGTTTTCAGTACAATAAACAGTAGGCAGACTCTGCACAGAAATCCAGAGGGTTTTAGCAAAGCACTACAAGAACAGTGAGACAGATGTAGGTGTGTCAACTTCCAGAGTGTGTCAGCTTTTACCCACTGAGTCCAGCAGCTATTGATAGTAGCAAAGAACTTGCTGAGGAAGAAGAGTCTGCAGCAGGTAGTGTGTCTTCCAGACAGGATTAGGAATGGAAGATTACTGATCCACAAGGTTACAAGGAAAGCAGTTTTTCACAGAAGCTGATTTTACCACTCTGAACCTATGGCCCTGTCCACACCCACCTGCATTTGAGATTTCAATTTTATTTACATTACCCTCGCTATTTTCCTACAGGTAAAGATCCCTAAGAAAATAATTGGAAAAAAAAGGCTGGAGAAAACCACATTCCTGTACAGGTCAAACTCATTGTCTGACTCCTGGGTCAGAAATTACATCTTTTCTGTAGCTGGTTCAGTGCCACTTATCCCACCATTTCCATGCCTACTGCTCATTTTTAAAGCTGCCTGCTTTTTGTTGAAATAGCCAGCAGTGGTAGAGCCACTGGGCTTTGATTTCCTCTTGCAGGGAAGGCTCAGGTCTCAGTTGCCACCTTTCATGTTTCCTGTACTACTAATGACTACTGTGGAGCTCCTCTCTGTGGGAGCTATGACACAGAGAGCCATTTCACTACTGCTGTGAGACACATTTAGTAGAGTTCCTTGAGTATATATATCTCACTGAAAGAGTTAGCTCAGATAGAGCAAGGCACTTAATTCTATACAGATTTCAGAAAACATTTTCTATTAACCTGCATTAAATAAAAGCATCTGAAAAAGCCACTGGTTTAAGGAAAGAAGAGTCATTTTATGTACCAGCTTACTACCAAGAGTCAGTAAGTACTGCAGAACTACTCTTTCAGACTTGTGCATAAATTAAAACAAGTGAAGACACCTATGATATCATCCAATCCAGATTCATATTCTCAGGAATCAGTTATGAAAGCTTTTTTGAAACATTTACTTTTTATATAAATAATCTTAATAGTTATAAAATTTTTGTAAACTCCTAGAGTTGAGAAAAACTTACAAGAGTACTATGACAAAACAACCAGTAACTCCAGGTTGGACCACATATATTTTTAAATGCATTACAAAGCCAGAAGCTTTACTTCCTGGCAAAACCTTCACTATCTCTGAAATCCTTTTTTAATATCAGAATAGCACCAGAAGTGCTGAGTAGTCACAAAGCAGTAAGAACTAGACATTCCTTTAATGAGCTTTTGGAGCTGGATTTAGGTGCCCAACTGTAGACACATGTGACAGCTTTAACCATCACTTCAAACTGGTTATTTTAGACCTATCTTCCCTCTTGGATAGTGTAGACCATGTGATTCTGCTGACACATTATGAGAATGTTCTTGAAATAGATAGATACACTCTTAAATCATTATTTTCCTTTCATTCCATATGGTCTAGGTGCCCTTGACATAATTTAAAAATATAGAGCAGCAGCACAATTTAAGATAAACCACTACCAATAAGCCAAGCAATTTAAAATCTCATACCCCCTTCACCTTCGAACAAATCCCCCCCCAACTTACCATCTCTCTCAACCTTCCTGGAGAGAAAAAAAATAAAAAAATGAACTCAGAAATGTACCTTAAAAAATCATTTGAAATTATACTGTCATTCAGTAGTAAAACAGTTACTGAGATACTGGATTTATAACATCCCTGTATCATAGCAAGCAAGTTGCAAAGACCACAATCTTACAAATGCAGATGATGAATTAAAGATATAATTTTGGATAAATACACAGTTATGACATTCTGGTGTGTGTTTTTTTCCCTCTGCCTCACAGTTCCCCTCTTCAATTTCCTCTGCAATGGGCCTTTATATGGCAATCCTTAAATCCCAGAATCGTTCCCACACAAAGTTCTCTAGGAGGCTGCTTTGTCATTTTTTAAAATCTTCAGCTTTACGTGAATTGTGTCCTTATCAAAAGTCACTTGAGCAGTTAAGAGTTTGTGCACAGGATGGGCTCAAATCAAGCCCTTCATGGGGAGTTACACACTGCAGCGCCTGCATCCTCCCGACAGCAGCTCTACATCACTGTTTCAAATGACCAAACTGCAGCAGTCAATCTGTTAGCATTTTACACTTACTTTTCCTAGGTGCAAACAGCAAAGAATTGGGCCTTCCATCACTTCCAGTTTTTATAAGGCTTCAGCAAACCGGGCAACATTTTGCCCCTTGTTTCACCCCTGAAACTACATCCCTGCCACAGGTTCACAGCAGCGTAACTGAGCACAGCACCTGGCAGAAAGCCCAGAATTTGACCCAGCAGGTTTATAGCGTATGGAGATGATATTAACACACATCATGAGCCAAATCTACACTCTGGCTGCTTAACAAAAACCCTACCACCTCCATCATTGTGTTTAACCTCTTATATTAACAAGAAAGCAGGCCAAACTGATCACTAAGAACAAGTTAACCTACAAAATTTACTATTTATCAGCCACAAGTATTTGCATTTTGTAACCTTTCTTTTATCATTAATAACTTTGAGTAACAGGAACTGAACACTAACAGGTGGATTAACAACATTTCACTAAACATCTAGAGTATTTATTAAATTTACCACGAGATTGCAGATGAACTTGAAAAATATAACCACAGAGTGAAATTTTCACTCTAAGTTAATACAAGGAGTTTTGGTAAGTATAGACACCTTCGTAAACAACTGGTTTTCAGTGACATGACTAACTCGTAGCTTTTCTGCATAGCAGTATTTTTCAACTGATCTTTTTTTTTCTCACCTAAAAGACTAAATTAAAATAAGGTAAAATTTTAAAGAGCATTCCATTAACATCAAAAGAAAAGGTTTCACTTTCCTTGGGACTTCTTAGTTGTTTCTGTTGTTAAACCTTAGCATTTTAATATAGAACTTCAAGATCATTTGAGACACAGAATGATTTCAGGCAATGTAAAAGATGGAAAATACTATTCATTTAATGAGTGGTCAGCACGCAGTGGCAGAACGGTCACAATTCATTTTCTTGCCTGTATTCAGCTAGTTGTAATTACACATATAATAAAAAATTAAGTGAAACCAACTCACCATACATTGAATTGATCCCTGAGTTTATACTACCCTGCCAAGCCCCTTACTGCTACTGCTTCAGCCAGGTTACAGTATGTGACTAACAGCTGAACACTAGTGCTGGGCTGAATTAACATCAATTAGCATTTAAATTGCATGTTTAAATGAGTGCATTAATGGGTGCATGCAATTTATAATTCTCTCCCCTCCACCTCCAGTCTTATCTAGTGCTAGAGATTTGTCAGACAGCTGGTATCAATCTGCCTAACCTCAGACTTAGAATGACTGCTTGCCTGCATACATTTAGCTGGAACCGACTGATTAGGGGAAAATTCTCCTAGGTTGGCTTTAAATTTACAGTGTGGTGTGACATACATCTTATCATCTGCATCTGATTTTACAGCCAGCTTTCAGGGGCCAAATATTACCTGATTTGCAATCACTTCCCAGTGCCTTCAGATGTGCTGCACTTCATGTTAGGCTGAAGCAAATCTGGCCCTGTGTTTCGCTCTCTATCCAAAAAGACATTGAGAAATTACCAACTGTGCCATGACATCTCTGGCTTCCCAATTCATGAAGCTCTGAATATCAAATGGGTGGCAAGGGTAAAGAACAAGTGAAAGATTGCCTACCACTAACAGCTAGTGCCATGTACAAGTTCATTCTGTACATCAAAACTTTTAGTGAGGGATATTCTGGAGGCTTAAATGATACAGAGTTTCTGCTCCCTGGAATGAATTTGTAATATCACCATATTATGAGGAATTAGCTAGTGTGATTTATGGCATCTATTATTGTTGTTGTTGTTGTTGTTGTTATTTTTGTTATATCAACATATTACTATTTTATGGGAAAAAAGGAATCTGTACAACCTCAGGTAATGAGACAAAGTAGATGTTGAGGAAAAACAAAAATCATTTCCAAAGCTTTTTCTGTTTTGTCTGTCAGATCTGACTCCAAAGCCAAAATCACATCAGTCTCACCACACAGACTACAAGCTTGGGAGCCCAACTGGAGGCTGATCTTCAGCGCATGCATGCCCCATACACCCCCCACAGCTCAGGCAGCACACCAAGCCTGCTGTCCAGAGATGCCCAGAGACAGACTAGAGGGTGTCTGCAGGATTTCTGCATGGCAACTCTGGCAATCAAAGCCTACAATAAAGGTTAGACCAAAATAGGACTACCTCCAAGTAATGCTATCAATATCAGACATAAGGGTCAATTTCATAAAGGTATGGATCCAGCTCTGGACCATATCAATACTAAAAGTGTAACACCAATACCGTATCAGAATAAAATTTCAAAAGCAACTTTTCACATCCACATTGAAATATAAAGCATCAGGGACAGTAAAAGCTATTTCTGAGAGGTTTTATGGGAATCATCTTAACTACAGTTAGCTGAGAAACAACATGTAGGACAAGAAATTTACAGTAGGTAGAGACTTGTAGATGCAGTACAGCAGCAATTGTGTGATAATTTCATTTTGTTCTGATATCTGTCCTCAAATATGTTATGCTGTTCTTTAAATATTTCATGTCTATGTACTGTCGTGAGATTTATTATTTATGCAATAGTTGAAAGATCCTAAATTTTTGCTTGAATAAAATATTACTATGGCAAAACGACTCATCAAGGTTAACCATTCTTCTTGCTTACTACCTTCAAAAATTACGTCCTCAAGAGGGATTGCACAACCAAGTCAGATAGTGTGGGCAAATTTAATTAACTAAATGTCAGAGTCCACAGTTGTTACAGATGACATAAAGAGAAAAAAGAGATAGGGCATAACCTTGAGCTACTTGTTATTGCTGCCAAACGCTTTAAAAGATTGTTCACTTGGACATGAAGCCTTCAGTCTGTGGCACAATTAATATATGTGTGGATCATATTTTGTCACTCAAAATAAAATTCCAATATGATGTTTCTCACCCTCACTGAAGAAAGTCCATGGTGTAAGGGAATAAAATACAAAGGCCTCTGCCAGAGCAGATCTGACACCCACACTTGTTAGACAGGAGAGATCTGGACCCAGTGCTGCTCTTTAATTGCAACCACAGCAGGGAAGCTCAAGATTTCCCCAGCTCAGGCTTACACTGGCAAATGGCCAATGACCTTGGGCTGGCCACGTGTTAGTATCAAATGGTGTATCAGAAGATGTCCTTTGCCTTACCTCTGAGCAGGGCTGCTGGGTGCTGGGTTGCTAGGACCTGACTGCCCCAACCAGGACATTGTCTGGAAGATATTTTTTTATGTCACAACAATGCTAGCTTTACAAAAATAGAAGTACAGTCTGAATGCAGAACAAATTTTTCATTCACTGTTCCATCTATACTGGTTTTGGGGAAGAAAGTTTACTGGAAAGTATTTGTCCATTTTATCTAAATCAAAAAAGAGTGATTAAAAATCTGCCACTGGCTGAGCTGTCATATCCTGTAGATGTTCTTATGGGCCAGTGAAAGCTTGAGGTGTGAACATCAAGAGTAGCCCCTTGATTCGGGAGAGACAAAGGAGACAACTAATTTCAGGCTTGCCTAATTTCAGCGAGAGGGGTCCTTCCTGGACCCTCCCGGGAGCCCTCGGGGCCCATCCACTGCCATCCCATGGAAAGGGACAGAACAAGTCTAGAACTTGCTTTCCTTTATCAGTGCACACCCAAGGGAGTGCAAAGATAATACAAGACTGCCAGAGAAAAGAGTAAAACCTACTCTCCCCATGATGTCATTAAAAGACCCAATGACTGAAATGACCCCATGACTTAGCATTGTGAAGAAGAAACTTATATAAAATTCCCAACGAACTTGTTACAGTGCACCCATATTCATTTAAAACTGGCCTGGGAGCGGCAGAAGGAAGCAGCAAGAGGATTACAGAGCTAATTAAGTTTCAGAAGCAGAAAAAGAAATGAATGAGGAGTCACATAGAGAAATAAACACTTAACAGAACTTCTAAAAAGATCTGCAATAAACTAACTGTCTCACAATAAACCCAAGAATAAGATGGAGGAAGGAAGGGGAAATTAGATACAGTGGTTTATAGGAATAATTCTGCCCTAGCAAAATAATTGTAATGCTTATAAATGAGACAAATATATCAATTCTCCAGTTTGAGCTATCATAAATAAACAGGAAAACA
The DNA here is from genome assembly GCA_026261815.1 of Monarcha castaneiventris obscurior. NCBI lineage: Eukaryota > Metazoa > Chordata > Aves > Passeriformes > Monarchidae > Monarcha > Monarcha castaneiventris. The sequence continues at coordinate 8,291,187 of JAMPIT010000230.1, read as the reverse complement.
CCCTTCAGGCTATTAGTTTTTGGAACCACAACATAAAGCAATTTCGTTTACTTTTAAGAGAATACTGGATATTTATATAGTAACATAATGATTACAAGATAGTAATTATTAAGGCTTAGCAGACAATACTCTATATTTGATATTTCACTAAGATGCAGTGGGGTGGAGGGATTTTATTATGGTTTGTTGAGAAGTCCATAGAGCCATTTCTAAGCATTTATGGGGAGTAAAATTGTTATTCCAAGGCAGAAACAACCTTCAAAATTTTCCAGGCAGCCTCACGATGAGAGAAATTTTCCCATACTGTAATCACTGTTGGGAAATTGCCCTTTCCAGACATCCTTTCTTAGGCTTTGTTCTGATAGGAATGAGCTAAAATAAAAGCACGGAAAATGAATGTACACAAAGAGAATTTGTTGTTTGAGTCACATTCCCCAAAGAGTGTTAATGCCTTCAGAGATGTCAAATCATAAAGGCTGTGCTTCACAGAAGCACGGTGTGAAAGAAGAGACGAACATTGTTAGAATTCAGAAATAATTAAATAACATGGTTGGCTGGTACAAGTGACACTTGTGATTTACACCAGCTTAGGGTCTCTCATTGCTGATGCTTTGATACAAATCCTGAAACACACTCTCTGTAAGTAGCCTTTTAAGGCAATTTTTATGTACACATACCTTGCTTAAAGTACAGAGTTCTCATATAGTTGACCAATGAGCTATCCAAAAAACATTTTATTCCTGAAAATATGGGCTGTATATTAATGAGGAGAATCAGTCACTGCAGAGCTTGTTCTCCAATGGGCCCTGACTCTGCTCTCTGGTAGTTTATTCTCCCCAGCAAATTCACTGCTTCCCTGATCTCTGTTGTTTCCTTTTCACCTCACCTAGAAAGACAGAAATTAAGAAGGGAGGACCTTTATCCCCATCTGCCTCACCTGGATTTAAAGTATCCTGCTGCATCAGAGGGAGGGTACTGGAAGAAGTGAGCTCCGCAAAGGTGTGGCTGTATCAGTATGACAAAAATACAGTCATTTGCTCATGAAACTTTTCTTTTGTCAAACATTATTAGAGGTAATTATAAAGGATCGGAAGGATGTTCCTCCTTCTGCTCAGAAATCCTTTTGTGTGCTGTCAGGCTGAGGTGCCAATCACCACACAATGATGAGATGCCAGAGGTGGTACTGCCATGGTGTGTTGGGAAATTCTTTTTGTCAGTTGCCAAAGCGGTTTTGAGCAGGGTGTGATGCAGCCTGAACACACAGCAGAGAGGCTGTTTGTGGGAAGGGTCATTAGACCAGACAAAAATCACACCAACCCTGTGCTAAAATTTAATATGGACAGTCAGATCCAGGTGCCCAGGAGCATCATATGGCACTTTTTAATCTACTACATCTCCTAGGCCAGGATGCTGTTCCCTGTGGTACCCATGTGAGTGGCACTATGACCCTTGTTACAAAACATCATTTTACTACTGATGCTGTGTCCAAGCAGCCATGTTTTGAGAGGTTTTTTTGGGAATGCTTTTTTGAATCAAAACAGCTCCAGCTGGGATCACAGCACTGCAGAGTTATCCCACTCTCAGCTTGCTGAGAATGAAGCTGAGGAGAGGGCACGCTGCCTTATTGGATATCCCATCAGCCTGGGGTCATTAAAGAGAAGATGCCAGGTGAGCCTTTCTGTGGACCTCACTCAGCAAACCAAAGCACAGCCAGTGCTTGATGAACATTCACGGTAAGGGGTGCACCCATCCTCTCTAGGATGGAGAAAAAGAAAATAACCATATCCTGACTGCCAGCCACAGAACATTTCATCCCAGCCATGTGGGTTAGGGGGTAAGCCTGGTGAACAGCACTGCAAATGGATTTTAAGACTACATATTGAACGTAGCAAAAAGTCTAATTAGCATAGAACCTCAAGTCTGAAAGGGCTGAGTACTGAGCACCTTCATTACCCACAAAGTCATTTAAAACAGAATAGACAATTAACCTGCAGTCACTGATAAGCAGTGGCAAGCACTTGAGCACTCTCACAGACACTGTTCATTCTCTTTTCAAGGGAAAAATTAGAGGTAAACTATTAAAACAAGACATACATGTTGCATTTAATGGGAAAAATCAGCCTTCATTGAACTTGGATATGGCAATCTCATTTCTACAATGGTTCTCTGTACAAAGGCAAAGTCAATCACTACTCTATCTTGAATCCTTAAAGTATAATATTAATAAAAAAGCCCTTCCTATTACTGCATATTGAAAAAAGGGAAAATTCATGGAAGATAAAACCAGGAAGGAAGGAAGGAAGGAAGGAAGGAAGGAAGGAAGGAAGGAAGGAAGGAAGGAAGGAAGGAAGGAAGGAAGGAAGGAAGGAAGGAAGGAAGGAAGGAAGGAAGGAAGGAAGGAAGGAAGAAGGGGGTAATTTCGAAAGCTAAAACACAGTACATTCAGACAGACTTTATTTCCATTGATATTTTTCTATGAATTCAAATGCCTGAAAAAAAAAATTGTTTATTTCTTTTTTATGCATCTCTGCTGTTGGAATTAACCCTTCAAGGAGCAAAGAGACTGATGCATATTCCTGCATACACTCAAAACCAATTGTGCTACTCACACCTTTAGATCAGCTTCAAATCAAATTGTAGCAGGCAAGCAATTGCTAACTCCTAAGTGCTCATGTGGTTCTGTTGTTTAGATCTCATGAGATTGGTAAAGCCATCACTTCAGGCTCACTGGTAAGAGCTACGTCAAATTATTTTGTAACTATTTGAGTTCTTATATATCTATTATTTACCACTTCAGTGATTTAAAACACAGCGGAAATTTCTGTGGGTTTTGCTGCTGAACTGAGCTAGATTGACGGGAGAAGGGGGGAGAGAGAATGATGTGAGCAAACAGTACTAGTTAAAGGAAGCTGCTGATTATTTTTATATTGAACAAGTCTGCCACAACAGGTATTACTCTTGGTGAGTTTTGCAATATTGGTACGTGCTGCTTCAATTATTTTTTTCCTCTTAATCCTTCTGCTATATATTAATCTTTTTTTCTATATATTGCTTCTCTTTTTTGTGATTGCCTTTTCGTAAGACTTTCAAAGGACAAGTAATACATTGCAGAAGTAAAAACTTGAGACCTTCCCTGAAAGAACAATGTGATACTTTTGTAACTGTGAAAGGTAGAGCTGGACTTGGATCATGCAGTCCTCTCAGTCTCTGCCCAGTACAAGATTTTCCTTCACTGTAGGCCAGTTCATTTTCAGACATCTCAAAAGATGAGATTCCCCCTTCTCTTCTGCCATAACCTCATCTTCTGCACTGAACAGATGTTGTCCCAAGAAGCTGCTCAGAGTGTTAACCTGACTTTTCATGGAATAAAACCACCTTTCCATTACAGCTGTGCATAACCTCAGGGTAGTCTGAAATCAGTGACTATTACATATAAATACCACTTTGTAGGAAGAGGTATATGTGCTGTTAAAACACATAATTGGTGACCTGCAATGCCCTTACCTCACACCCAGGTATATTCCTGGATATGCTGTAATAAGGCACTTCAGGAGGTGTTGTCACCATCTAACTTCAGCTGGTCTATAGAGTCAGTAGCAAAAGGTAGCCCCCAAACTGTAGGGCTTCAGATTGCTCTCTGGAGATGACTACTCTATCCATGAGCTGTGTGAGGTGTTTAGGTGGTTCATTTCAGTGTTTCAATTAGATGCCTACAGTTTGAGGATGGGAATACCCTACTTTGTGACTTTACTGTCTTAGATCTCTGCTGGCTATGCCATGTATCATACTACTTGACAAATTTTAGCTTACAAGATGGTAATTACCAAACTCTCCTCCTTTCTTTTCAGTCTTGCTCACCTAAATTGTACTTTTACAGCAAAGGGCTGGCACTTATTTCTTGTGAACAGAATTGCCCTTCCCTATTGCTTTATCTCTGTTCTCCTTACTTCTGCTGTATTTCTCAGCCTATGGTAGTTGTTTCTATTTCCACTCAGTCTGATGTTTATTTAATTTGCATAAGTTCTTCGTTCCCAGCCTGAAACCAACTGTGTAATGATCTATGAGATTTGAAGAAGGTCAAAAAGACAAATATTTCTTAATCTGGCAGAATATTAATATTCTGTCTCAATAAGAACATCATATATAACAAAATACCTTTTTTCTCTAGATCATGCAATTGTCATAAGAAGGCAGTATTCTATGCTTAAACACATTTATCACCTCTGTTACTTTCCCTCCACTGTAAAATACTTTTATTACATTGGCTAACTAAAAACTTATGATTTGTTACAGATCTTCCAGAGCTGCTGACAGAGCTAATTGCTAAATTGCCACTGATCATACTCTGGGTAACTTTATTACCAGGTTTGATGTCACCTCCAATCCTTTTGCCCAGAAGCTTTATAAGACTCTAACATTTATTAAATTTGACCAAACAAATTGACCATCCTGCTTCATGTGAGAACAAGGTCTAGTAATTTGACTGTATCTTTTACCTGGGAAATTTCAAACCAGAACATCAATTACCAAAGGTAATTTCACTTTATTTCATTTCACTTTCCTTACCCCAATCTGTAGCTTTCCAGTAATTCATTCCTGCTTTTCAGTTCATTCTGGGGCTCTCCAGAACTCAGGAGAAGAATACACTGCACGACTGGTGTCATGTAATGATCCAGAATCACTAATGGTATTCACCAGCATTTCCACATGCAGTAGAGGATCTGACAAAAGAGAGCATTCCTGAAGGCCACCTGCATTCTTCACTGCTGGTACCATGCAGTCAGAAATATTTTTTGTGATGCAGACACAGGTAGAAACCAAACAGAGCAAAAGATGGGGTCCAAATAACAAATTATTTAACTCCAGATAAAAAAAATAAATTGAGAATTTTTATGGGCACATAGCCTAAAACAATATTACTCTTTAAAGGCTGGGTTACACACTTTCTTTCTCTTCAGTAAAGTTACTTTTTGTCTGGCTTCTTCCCCTACTTTCTGCTTTTTCCTAAGCTCTTCAAGTGATATTAAGTTTGTTATGTCAGCATGTTAGTCAATCCTATTGCAGCTTTTATCAAACTGGCAGACTCTGGCTCTGTGGTGTTTTTATGACATGGTTGCTCTGACAGATTGCTCCCACATGACACTGGAAAATACAGTGACTCAAAGGAGCAGCTGGGAGCATGCACTTTCAGCCAGCTGCTTTGATGGATTAGAAACTCTCCCAGAGCCTATCATAGGGAGAGGTTATAATGCTGTCTTCCAAACACATTCACTTGCATCACACCTATACTGAGACTGTGCAAATTGTTGCCATATTAATTTCAGAGATAATTAGGAAAAGCATAAACCCCAGGTTCCTCTCTGTTTTGGTGTATCATACATGCATATATAGGAAGTTTCATGATCAATACTCCCACAGTTCACTACCCTGTCTTTTGATAATAGACATTGGATGTTTCAGAAGACATGCACAAGATGGTCCTGAAATAATGGGTGTTGAAAATTACTGGAGTAAATTTATTGCAACTCTCACTGTGTAAAGGCAGGTTTATGCCTTGAAGTAAGTGAGATTGCAATCAATGAAAACCTCTGTTAAAGTTTACTGTTCTTCCTATTGTAGATCTGGGTCATTTTGTTAGCTCTTGAAAAGACCTATTTAAGAGTTCTGCAAAAATCCGAAGTGACAGTAGTAGCATGCAGCAATTAGATCAATAGGCTGCTCCTTGTGTGGAAAAAAACCCCTACTTTTTCCATCCAGCTACTTTGAGTTTTCCAGTTTCTAAGCTTGTCGTGTGCTTTTCTAACCATGGATTACTCGCTTGGGTGAAAACAAACTAATGGTTTGCCTCCTCTAAACTCCTTGTTATTATTAAATATTCCTGACATGAGGTTTCTTATTCCCTTCCTTCAAAACAAAACTAAGTTCAGCCTTCTTCTTCTCTTTTTTTTAATGCCTATGTCTATATTGTTTCCCAGTGCTTGTCTTCACATTCCTTGCTTGCTGCCAGTGATTTTTGCAGCCTTTGGCCACAAATCATACCTCATACTGGAGGTCATAAATCTCCACATAGACACATATAATACTTATTTAGACAGTGTCCATACTCATCCAGGAACCATTTGTATTGCTTATAAGTAAAGGATATGGCAGAATGGGAAGGTACAAGAGGGAGAGGGGATGAAACCAAGTGAGTTTCTGTGGTGATCAGAGATAAAATGAGCAAAAGAAGTTTCCAAACTCCCTAGAGGCTGCAGGAAGCCCAGGCACTTCCTCACGGTTACATTCACCTTACTACCTTTGCATTATTAGCAATCTCCAAAGGCTGATTTGCATTGTGGTTAAGTTCCACCCCAGTGAAATTTGGTATTAAATTTGCAGGGAATCCTAAAAATAACTTGAACTTTTCTCACCCAAATTCCTACCTTGTTTTTATCATGTCTATGCTATTTTTTATGCAGTGTTTGATGCCTCAGCATGAACAGAGTTGATGTTCACATGAACAAGTTCAACATGAAGAGAGCTCAACATGAACCTTTGGTTGGGAAAAATCATCTCTGCATTTTAGGTAACTGTTAACATCAATAGTATATTTGTATATGTTACTGTTTAATCAGCTTTAGCACACAAAAATAGACCATCATTTACATTACCTTCACTTCAGAAACCAAATCTTTTTTATTCATTAACTCAGTCAGAGTAATACAGAGCATATTGCATTTTTCAGATGAAGAACCCATTCATTAACAAATTGCCCCATTAATGCTTAAAGATTAGTTAGCATACCAAACACCTTGCTGTATTTAAAAAAATCAGTATGAATAATTTCAAGATTTTAATCTCCTTTATATTCTTATATGTAAGCATAGCATCTATGAGCAATTTTCTACCATATTGAATGGGCAATTTAAAAGTTTGGCATGATCCCTGGGCCAAAATGTTCTGGAATAAATTTTCTGAAATCAGTTTGGTGACACTGAAGGAATTTTCCTCCTTAATACAGGAATTTCTGCTGTTAAATGTACACCAGATGATGTCAAACATTTATTTCTAAGTATTTGTCCAAAGCACAGTATTAACCCTTTCAAAGACACAATTTTGTGCATGTTGGTGACCACTTTAAAGTATTTAGGCATTTCTAATTGTAACCTGAAAATGGGGTTCAGAGATTTTTGTTGTTGTTTCTTTTTTCTCCCTCCTCTTCAATGTCTATCATGGCAAATGCTAGGAAAAGAGATAAAAAAGCAGGTTTCCCATTATAGGACTTATGGCTTTGGGACTGCAAGGTGCACCAAGAGATAAGAATTCAGAATTTAAAAAGAGCATGATAAGGCTCTCTAAGACCATTTCACTCTCTGAAACTACCTGTTCCAGGAGACCTTTTCTGGGTGTGCATTTTATTTATCAGAGAGCTGTGGTCAGTGAAACAGTGGCAATTGGCTACTGCAACTAGACTGGAACCAGTGAATAACACATCTGCAAAGAGCTGTTCACTGTGAGTCAGAATGTGGTGAACAGACTGTTATAAGTACTCCTCAAATATGTGGACTGTGAGAGGGAAGGAGAGAATCAGAGCTTTTTAGATAGCAGTGCTTTTTCAGATTTAGGAATGCATTGTGAAAGTTCAGCTGTACACCAAATTACTCCTATGCTAACTGAAGGCTAGTGTTACTACAGTGCACCATTTGTAAAATGTTTAAATATGGATCAGAGTATGAATGTAAAAACCATGTACAATCTAGGCTGCTTCCCACATACACACCAGAGCAACTAATGATGTGATTTGAGAGACGTAATGACAATATTGTGCCTATAATGCATTTGCCCAAAGGTACACTTGTGAATATGTTTTCTATTCATTTTTGTTCTCTATTGCACATTTCCCTCAACTTAATTATTCCATTGATTGTAATTAAGCTCCCTCTAAGTCTGCGAGTGTGGAGTGCGTTTTCAAAATAAATATGAGCAAGCTGACTTGCTTCTGAAGCTTTTTTAAACTCTCTCAGCTCTATAAAATGCCTAACAGGCACTTTATATCTGAGAACACAAATGCATTTGAGAGACTTTCTGTGACTTTATCCATTTTAAAAAGAGAGAGATAAAATCTGCTGATTTAAAAACAATTGAAATCAAACCTATGGCAATTTTTAAATTCATTATTCTTATTATTTGTATAAAATTAGCATCTATTAAAAAGTGAGCACCCCTACAGAGATTAATATTGCTTCATAGTAGTGGCTGAACAATCATGCATTAAGGAACATTCCCTGCCCAAAACAAGGCTTGTACCCTGGATGGGCAGAAGAGAAGAGCAGAAAGTATGATAGTAACTAGATAGTAGCAGAACTAACTGTGTAACTAGATATATTTTTGGCATAAAAGTGTAGTCTCAGTTTGCCACCTGTCTAACCATCTCAACATTGCAACCTGTTTTCATAACCTGAAGAAATTCTTTGGATTCTCAAATGTTTATATAATATTGATCTGCCTCAACTGCACTGTAGTACCCAATATCTGTTTTTTCCTCTCTCTACCGCTCTCTACTTCCCCAAAGCCACAATCTGTCCCACAAGAACAAATGGTGTTGCAGTAGCTTCATAATATAAACAATAAATTATATGTGTGTTTATTTGTTTCTGAGATGAAGGTGCTGTAAGAAGCTTGCATGTAGTCTATTTTCATCTAGCTTAATTAATGACCATTGAGATTCCTTAATAGCTCAGCATTACCATGTCCAGCATAGTGCATCAATATTATGTGACTGTAGCATTATAAAATAGGATAATTTGAAATCCATAGGTATTTAAAGATTTCTCATGACAACAGATGCCAGATTCAAATAAAAAAGAAAAAAAAAAGAAAAATACTTAATTAGAAACAGCTAGCAAAATCTCATGTACACAATAGGGTATAGATTTGAATACAGTATACCATCAGATGAAACATAGCATATGCAAGACTATATTGTAACAGGATGAAGTCACATTTTTACAATAGGCCCTTTTGTGTCTTCTTAATATATCAAAAAAAGAATGGTTATCCAAAAACCTATTATTACAAACAACTGATATTTGATAACTCTTAACAAATATTTGTTGAAACTAGTAACAAAATTTTTGCAACAGTCTATAATATTTTGACTGTAACATACCAGGTTGGTATGGTGATGATGTCACTCTGAGTTCCCAAGTTAAGTTCCCAAGTTTAATAAGTTCAGTGCTTAATTTCATAAAAACTGATGCCTAAAATAGATCAGGTGAACTGCACCATGCACATATTTCTCCATCAGTTCTCAAGGGAGCATAGACCAGCTGTCGATACCCAGACTCTACAGATCTAAAATTAAGCAAGATAGTTCCCACCCTTTACATCATTTGACTTAATCTTTTCTGGTCAATCAGGATGGTAACTCTGAGGACTTAGCTCTGCATTAAAACCCCCTGAAGTAGTGCAGAAAGAGGAGTTTACTATAAAAAAATAAGAAACATGGTTCATCATTTCCTATGTTTGCAGGAGTACATGAAAGAAGCAGAACATGCATTTAATTGCATCTCTGGTGAGACACATCAACTTGTAGCTGCCTGTGGATCTATTGCTTATGGAGATATATGCCTATTGTTTTCCAGCTGTTTCTGTTTATTTATTAAGTCTGAGTGGAAGAGGATATGATGCAGTATTACAGTCCTGATCACTACTGGCCTCATACACTGAAATTTCTGAAAGAGGAAAAGTAATGGTTCACTCCTCAAGTGGTGATATTTCCACTGAATATTTAGCTTTAGTATTCCCAGAAAAATGCTCAACTTCTCTTTCTGTTGCAGCCAGCAAGAGTGAGCTATCACTGCTATCTGGTACACCACCTTGCACAAGTGGATCTTGTAGTAGGAAATGTATGAGGAGCAGGGGGTCATCAACCTGCAGTGACTTTGTGTCAAGATGGAAGAGTAAATAAATTGCCAGCCCTCAGTTTTTAGCATTTCTGGGGTGATGCGGGAAAGGTAACCAAATTTATGGGGGCAGATGTAGCATACATGAATCACTGTTTTGGCATAAACATATCAAGTATTTTGCAGACCATATGGTAAATAATGTAACAGCTTAGATGAGCCTTGCATTCACTACACCATGGTGTCTTACAGACTCACGTTGTTGCTGCTCTTGGATCAATTTATGGATAGATATAAGGAATAAGGGATCATTCTGTGTCATGACAAATCTAAGGTGTTTTATTCCTCTCCTGTCTTTGGCTGGCATGGAGGTGGGTTTCTTCTCAGCAGCCTGTGCAGAGCTGTGTTTCAGATTTGTGGCTACACTAGTGCTGATAGCACACCAGTGTTTGGCTGCTGCTGAACAGTGCTCGCACATTGCCGACATGCTCCCTTTTTTCCCACTCTGTCTCCCAGCAAGCAAACTGGGGGAGGACAAGGAGTTATGAGGATACAGAGCTGGGACAGCTGATACAAACTGTGCAGAGCGGTATCCCATACCTTATGACATCAGAAATAAAAGAAATCAGAGAAAGTAGAAATAAGAAACCTTGGCTTTTGAGTGACCATTACTCAGAGTCTGTCTCAGCATTAGTCCTCTTGAGGCAGGTGGTGAGTGATTTCTTTGTGTCAACTGGTTATTTTGCTCTTTTCTTGGCCTATTGGACTGGTTTTATCTTACCCTACAAGCTTTCTCCCTTTTTCTTCTTGCTGTTCTCTCCCCTGTCCCCTTGCACCTGCTATGGGTATGCCATGCTTTCTTTTATTTGGACAATTAATTTAGAAGTCTCAAGTGGCCAACATGGGCAACTACTGTATGATGCCATGGGAGCCTCTAGGGACACTCACACAGTGCTCCAAATGCCATCAGTGGTGAAGCTCCTTTTTGCTTTGGTTCTCAGTAGGTTTCAGACACAAGATAAAAGTGGATCATGTCCTGAATTCTCAGAAACATTGGCTAGAGTCCAAAGTGAATAGCAAGAAGGTGGGCTTGCAAACCTGTGTCTTTGTCCAACTGTAATTATTTCACAGTGGTGCCCACACTGGTTGAAATGAGGAATGGGATTCAGCCACAAAGAGGATCTTTGCAGATTTATTACTAGAGCCTGTCCTCTTACATTATGTTACAGTTTTCTGTGGGATTTATCAGTTTACCACTCTTTAATCCCTTCAATATGGAATACACTGATTTGGTACAGTACTAATTTTCATCATGTTTAATTAAACCAAATATTTTACAACAGTAAATTCACTATGTCAATATGGTTACTTTAATCAGCTGTACATGTAATCTCATCAAAAGCAATACCAAATTTATTCAAAAATATCTAGTTTCATTAAAACAATATTCCCTGGTGTTAAATATATTAACCTCCTTCCATTCTTTACTGATTGTATCAGTGTCAACTCCTTTATGATTTTTCAAATGATAATTTTATGCTGACCATTTTAACACTTCCCCAGAAGTCCCATTTTCTATATTTTTCAATTATTTATGAGTAATTTTGGAGGGGGGGGGGAGTGTCTTGGAATATTCTGTCTTTTAATATTTGTCACAAATTAATGTCAAGGCTTTAACAACCCTACTGATCTTTTCAAAAGGAATCAGGCACAAGTTGTTTCATCCTGAGAATACCTTTAAATATGACAGTTTTGGCCTGATATTATTCTAACCACTTTCAATAAAAAAAGTTAAATATTGCATTAACATCCTTTCTCGGATGTCAGCATGAGATGGATAAGTCTGTTAAATATAAGGCATAAAAGTCTATGTTATCAGGACATTTCTAAGTTTTTCCAGGAAGTATCTTACCTACTCTAACTCACCTACTTTATCTAAAAAAACAATGTAGAAAAGGATCTGATACATATTTGAGACTTTCTTCTACTGTGACACGTAAGTTAATATCTTCTTCTTATGCTCACACCTGTAGCATGAGACATCTCATGCTCTGTATATTTAAACGTTCTTTCTCACTGTATTTGAGAAGTCAGTGAGAAAGGCGTAAGGGTAGAAAACCCTCAGAATATTTAAAGATAAAGGCCTTAAAATCATCTGATAGCACTTTGTTTTTATGAGCCCTGGGCATGCTACTGCTTCTGCCTCTGCTTCTTCATCAGATCATATCCTTATCCATTTATATCATGAGGCTTTCATGCCAAACATTTCCTATGCTCATCCATGGTCTGCATTCTAATCTACTGATTCATTCTGATTGTTTTCACAAATTCTCTGTTTTCATTCTAAAAACAATTCAAATGTTTTTTCACCTTTTTTGTCAGGCTTGATTATTTTTAGTAAAAAATAGCTTTTGTGATTGCTGAATTGTGCTCTGGGGCAAAGGTTCATCATCTACTGTTTTTGCATGCAGTGCCCAATTGGCATTCACATGAGTATATCTCAATATTTTTTTCTTTTCAGACTGTGTATATTCTTTTCAGTTTGTAAAACCAACCATTCAAAAGAACAAACTATCAGTATTACTGGCCAGAAATAGTATTTTGTATAATAGCAAAATAAGTCCATAAGAACCACCAGAGTTTAGAGCAAGGATCAAGACCTGCTCATGGATCTATTATAGAATTACTCTGACCTTGTTTCACCAGTTTTTCTGTTAGAAAGTTTTTAATGTCATTGATTAGAATTATAATTTTTTTCTAACAAATTAGAAAACCCAAACCAACAAAACCCTAAAATTATCAGTGACCTGGGTTCAAAATCCCGTCTCCTGGATCAAATTCTGCTGTGACTGAGCAACTTCCTAGGTGTCACATAAAAGGTATTTATGCCCTCTAACATATGAATTTGCTCCCTAAAATTAATTTTAATCAATATGTTCCTCTGTGATTTCTCCGTCTTAATACTACTCTATACATTTTCCTGTCCTTTTACACTTTTGATTACTTTGAACTTGAGAATACCTGTACACATTTCATTAATACCCACCCACTCAGATATTTGTGTAAAAATGAGTACTAATTAATCTTGTTTATTAGTACCCCTAGCTAGTACTAATTTAGAGACCATACTAAGAAAGATCTTATTTCTCCATATCCTGATATCTAGATTATTTTATTCAACCTAATTTATAGACCCAAGAGCAAAAGATTGCATATTATTTCACAGTTCTTTGAAAGTCATTGCAAGCTTTCTTAAAATTAATTTTGATTTGATAGAATTGTTTTAGATTAAAACCTTCAATATTGTTGTATATTAAAAAAAAAAGAAGTGAAAGTGAACAAATTAATTCATGCTCTGCAACCAAAAAAAATCATGGTTGTATTAATATTGATAATTGGAACTACTATAATGCATTACAGTTATAGCAATCAAATTGCCAATCTGGAATAGCTATTACATTTATAACATTCATGAACAATGATGTAGATGTTGGTTCCCTGCAGAAAATCCAACCCCCCCTTCAGAATTTAGCATATTTTTTCAGCTGCAAATTAAGGGAGAAAGCAACACAGCAAGTTTTTACGGCACAAAATTTAAATGTTTGAGTACACTAGTAGGAAGAAGTGACCAAATCAAAATTTAAGTGACCAAATTACTGTGCCAAGTCTGCTCAGTTCAGTATCTATCTCCCAGGGGATCGCTTTAACATCTTTTTTTCAAATGGATTGCCACACAGAGAAATATTTTTAAAATATTTTTATAGTTTTGCATGGTAGATCTTCACAAGCCTGAGAGTCTGGACACTTCTGGACACACACAATTTCAATTATTCTTTTTGAATATAGGCCAGTGGATTATTTAAACACATACTTTTAATAGTAGGTGTTTAAGAAGCTTATCTCCTCTTGAACAAGAGAAGCAAGTCTTAAAAGTGTATTATTTTTGTAAGTATTTTGTTTTGTCAGTTTCAGTCTTGCCTGTTAGTTTGTTTATTTATAAAGGGGAGCATGAAAAATGTTGATGTCAATGCTAAAAAATTGCATACAGAAGGTAGAAAGGACCTGAAAAGGAGGTGAATATTTAGAGTAAGTCTTCTTTCACTTGAACCCTTCTTCTTAAATCTCATCTTAAAAGACAGACTGAAGGGTCTGTCAATACTGTATATTTCATAGCAGAATAAAATTAAGAAGGAATTGATAAGATCCTGCCTGCGCTTATGATCAGCTAAAAAATACGAGATTCACCTGGAATTCTGAATATGTTTCAAAAGTCAATTATCTCCAACAGTGTTGTGTCTAAATGACCATTAATAAGTATGGACTTCTAAAAATCTGGATATTATGTCCTGTACTTTGCACTGAATCGTCAGAGGTTATTTGACTTATATTCACCCTGCATAGCCAGAAAAGTTCCTGTCTTTCCACACCCATCTACTTGCACATCTTGCCTTTACAGATGAGAAGACAAAGGAAGCTCTCAGAGTCTGAAAAGAACTTGTACATAGACAATAGTCCTGCTGCGGGATCACAGACTCTGGCATTTTCTCTATGTATCATCCTAAATAAGCTCTTCTGAAATTCTGAAGGAGATAGCAGATGTTATGGCAGGATCCCTGGCTATCATCTTGGGAGGCTGGGGAGGTCTATGCTAACGGGAAGCCAGCCAATGTTATTCACATCTACAGGAAGAGTGTGAGGAAAGACCCAGGGGTAGTCTGGTCTGATCTAGTCTGTTCCTTTCTGTTCTAGACTGGGGTGAATTGCAATACTTCAGATTTAAACACTGATTAAAGACAGAGATCTGGAGGCAAAAGGGGGAGGTGGCTGGAAACAGAAAAAGAGAGCTTGAAAAACTTAGATGACTGGATTGCTATGAAGTCAAGATTTGATAAGCAATTGCCTTTCAATCTTCCATTGATATGCATCTCAGTACTTATAATATCAATTTCTGCAAAACTAAGGATGTCTCCCACAGGGCTTTGCAAAATGTTCTTATGATGTGTCAAAGGCAAAATGTTGCTTTGTCTGCTCAGAACTTTCTTCAGCACATTTGTAATCTGACAAATTTTATTTAAGGACTGATGTGCACAACAGCAGTTGTGGCCAAGATGGCCAAGAACTGTTCACTTCCAGGAACAGAGACCAGTTTCTGTGAATCTGAGCCCCCCCAACACAGGGTTATGATCAAGAATTCCATCAAGGAATTCTCTCACCTATAAGCACAAAAACAGACAGGACCAAAAATGTAAATGTTAATGTCAATATCTAGAAATATGTCAAATGTCAAAATATGTTAATGCCAATATCTAGAAAAGATTGAGAACTGAATTCTCTGCCCTGCTGAACTTCTAGCACAGTCAACATTCATGCTTCATAGGGGGAAACAATTTTCACAAATTGAAATTCAAGCATAAGACAGTTTGATTTCAAAGAACTGACGTTCTTACTCCCTTTCCTTTTACTTCTCTTTCTTAATGTTCTTAATACTAAAGGTAAAAATCAGCCATGTCCTTGTACAAAAAAATACTTATTTTCTTCCTATTTAAATTTAGACCTCAAAAAAATATTCATGCATCCTGCTCTCACTTAGACATTTTTATACAAGTGTAAATCACCTGAAAACACATAGGTGTTGTTATCCATTTCTGTATGTATAAATGAGATAAAAATCAGAGTTGTAATTTCCTACAATGGCAAGCAATGCCGTTATGTTTGTGAACAGGAGACTGAGAAAATCAGAGGGAATATTTTTCATTTTAAACTACGCTTCTTAGATGGTAAAGAATATTTACACATACAAATATACATTCAGGTAACATACTGTACTAGTCATAGAATATCTGTAATAAAATCTTGTATTGAATTCTATCTCATATATATAGGGTAGGTTTTTATCAGATTGGGAGACTTTATTTTTTTGTAACCTTGCAAAAGTAGCATCATGCTTTTCTTGTATCAGATGTGAGTGAAGTTCAACATGAAACATACCACTTTAAAGGAAATAAGTATCAATATCCACTAGCTATAATTTCAAATTACTTACTATAATGAGATGATTACTATCCAGGTTTAGAAGCAGAAGGGTTTACAACAAAGTTCTCTTTTCAGTACTTTATTCTCAAAAGGAGATGACAGAATAAAAAGATAAAAGTCTAGTTTTCTGGAGAAGTTCTATGGTTTAACAGATTCACAGTAAATAAGTTGGATATTCATTGCTAGCTCTTTTTCTATCCTCCTGATACTGAGCAATTCAATGTCCTGATTTCTTTTTTTCCAGCTAAAAATCTTCACTCTCATATCTATATAGATTTAAACTTTTACATAGCAGCACTTGTCCTTTACTTTACCTATCACTGACCTCTTCTCATCTGCTGTAGTAGCAGCAGTAACAGCAATAGCAATGGCAGTAATAGTTTAGTGACTCAAAAATAATGCCAGCATTGCAATCTACTTCAATGCAGTCAACAACGTTTGTCCAAACAAATGAGTCTCCAGGTTTGAAGCATTTCTCATTATTCATGCACACTGCCATTAATTTGTTATGCAGCAGATTCCGAATGAGGGAATGAGCTGTGTTGCTGGTTTTTATATGATTTGGTTTTTATTGCAGTAACAGTGACTGATAGAATTATTCCCTTATCTACAAAAACATGGGCAAATTTATGCAATATTAATATCTACGGCTAAATCCAGGCAGGTAGCTCAACAGAGGAGTCCAGACATTCTCATGCAGCTCTAGTTATCCAGAGGTTTAGAACATCCCTTCACTGTCAACAGCAACCATAAAGGTAACATATAATGTTTAAATTACATTTAAATATTTACAGACAGTAAGAACCAGCTTTCCTGACCAATGTATACCAACCAAGGTAATAAATTCCTGGAAATTCAAGCTACTCCTTTGTTTTTGGTCTTGCTGCTTTGTATTATCCCCACGCTGTAAACCAGCCAGGCAACCTGCTTCCTCAAGCTCATGCTCTGTCTTGACCCCCTGCACTTTTCACCAAGACCCATAACCCTCTGGCAAAAGGAATCAGCTGCAGCTGTGCTCTCCATAGAGTGGTGTCATCACAGTACTTTTCCAGTGATGTAAGGAAAATTCCATAAAGACCTCAATAAGCTTTTCTGAGTTCATCCACCTACTTTTCATTTCTCAGCTCTCCTTGGTGTTAAATTTGTCTTTCTTAACTTCTTCCTTCTTCCATCCCATTCCTTCCTATTCCATAGCACAAAATCAGTTTTCTAAATGCTTGCACAATGCCTGCAATAGCTCTGCTTATCCTTACTCACAGCTCCAGCCAACACCATGAACATAGCAGCATTTACATGATTGTACCTTACATATTGCAAAAACAAATGTTTTAAATAATTGTGGGTAAGACTGATTGGATCAGGAAAAATAAAAGAAAAAGCCAAAATTCTCATGATAGATTTGAGAGAAGTGGGAACAACTTTTTTTTTTTTTTTTTTTTTTATCAGTTTTGGATGTTATACTAAAGAATTATATAACAGATAATAAAACATGGTTATCTCCTTGTCAGTCTGGATGCTCCCAATGTTCCCAAATACTTTTTCTATCTGTGACTTTAACACTTTCACCGTACTTCAGAAACAAATTTTCAGTATGAGATATAGCTGTGCAATATACAGCACACTCTTTCATGCATATTTTACCTTTACAAGGTGATTGACATTTTTGGGGTAGAGTGTCAAATCATAACTAAATATTTTTGGTTTGTTAGTATTATCCTAGTAGCTAATAAATTATACTGTTTTTGTTATGTATACTGGAGTTCTCTTGAGCATATGTTGTGCTGGGTTCAAACTCTTACACAAACTTATAAAAACCTCTCTTAAAATTTCTTCAAGAACCCCAACAAACAAAAGCATGATAGCTTCCACTTTCTCTAACAGGGCCAGAGATATCTGGCCTTGTTTTATGTATTCAGTAGATACCCAGTATCTGCCTGGGACACAGCTTATTCTAGAGCTCTAGCTAACAGAGAGAGATAAATAAATTCACCTTGGTTTATACTTTCTATTAAATTAAGTACTGGTGCCTATTATGAGTGATAAATTTGGTAGAATGTTCTGGTATATTTCCTATCAACCAAAGATTTCTTTTTCCTATTCCTTCAACATGTATAAATAGTTATTTTTTTATTAAATCAAATGATGAATATTTCATGCAAAATTATAATTTTCTTTCATAGATCAGTTCTTCATGATATATTCTACTTCTTGATTTTCATAGATAAGTCTTTTAATCTCAATATAGTTGTCAAACATCAGTACTTTCAATAATTTCACACGTTTTTGCTAAACAAGTGTGATTTCAAATCTTCCTTATGTTAAATCTATTCCTATCTTATTTATCCTTTATCATAACTAGCATAGCAGTCAAAATTAAAAAAAAAAAGTAAAAACATTAACAGAAATCTAAAGAGAAACAGTCTAGTATTTCACTTTACCAACTTCTTGGTAATGACAGTGACTGTTTTATAAGTTTAGGGGTTTTCTTCAGGTAATCTATATGAGTATTACTTAGCATACTCTTCAAGTATTCTTCAGTTTTTCATCAAGGCCTTTTATCTATTCCTTAGCCAAGGAACAAGGAAAGAAGCAGGCAGAGTGTTTAAGAGAAAATAAAAATATCTCTTCAAAGACATTTTATCTTATTATTTAGGTACTACCACAAAGTAGATCTATTTTCTTAAGGAAAGTATTTTTTCATCAGAAAAAAGTCACTCTTACAATACAAAAGTTGTGTGTTATATAGTAGGGTTTTTGAAGATCGTAGAATTAATACTTTTTGCAAGTCCTAGTGTAGCTTTAACAATTGGTCAGTGCTGATTTTGACATTGAATAATGTTTATTAAAAAAAAAAAGCACCAGATTTTCCTTTCAATACATTGCATATTAATTGCACCTACTGATGTAACTTCTGCTGTAAGGGAGAACATTTAGCCACTCTGCATTCATACATTGCCAAAATGCACAGTTACATTTTGATATATATATCATATGTATAACATATATATATATATTTATATGAATTTTGATATATATATATATATCATATATATATATGTATATGAATTTTGTTCATTTACTTACTAAAGGACAACATCTGCATTGATAGGAAATGGTGATTTATTCAACTGTGTTAATCAACGCTCCCATTAGCTTGGTATTTAACACCAAGCTATTCTGGTTTGAAATAAGAAGGGGAAAAACATTAAGCCACATTTGGGAGACAGTTAGAAAAAACCCAAACAAACAAAAAAACACCTCTCAAATCAACTCTCATCCTGCCTATAGCCAACAAAGGGATCAGAAGTGATCTGAAAAGCAAGATGTTTAAAAAATGCATTGCCTGAACACTATCTGAATGATCTTTTTAAACAATTTTTGAAAACATATGAGAGCCAGTGCTCTTCACATATCTTAGTAAATTTTATTATTTGGTTTTCCTAATACAGTGAGACATCAGTAAACTGCACCTGTGGATGTTTCAGAGCATTGTGACTGTCATAATATCTTATGCAGAAAAGATAAAACAGAGCTACTTCGCTGTTGGCACTGACACAGATAGGAAAGTTATCTTCATAAATAAAGTGTGCCAATATCTGAAATGATAACAAAAATCTGTCAACTGACAGGAACAGGAAGTTTTGAAGAATAATCTGCACATCTGCTAGCATCCTTTAAAATAAATGCTAGCTTCTATTAGCAAGAGAAAGAACAGGCTCAAATAAAAGGATAAAGGGTGTGTGAAAAAATCAGTGAAAACTAGCTTCTCAGTTTTCTAATTGCAGTTGGAAATATTTATATTCTTCTTGGGTTAGGAAATAGGAAGACTAATTACACTATAATATGGACAAGTCACTTTACAAAAACAGAAATATAGTTCTGAATTAAAGTTCTTGAGCTTCTGTTATAAACATGAGAAAATCAAGGAGGGAAGAAGATATAAAATTGACCAGTCTGATATGTAATAAAGACTTCTTGGTCATAAGTAATGGTAATTGTATTATTACTGTGATTTAATTAAAACCAAATGGGCTTTTATTTATCAATGATATCATCATCATCATCATATTTTAACCCTACATGTCCGTTGAACAGTCAAGAAGCTGAATGTGGTTATCAAGAGCCTCCGATACTCTACGTGGAAAAGATTCATTCTGTTATTTTCAAAAATAGTCCTTCTAGGAATTTTCAAAGAACCTGGAGGTGTTCATAGACCATTCTTTTAGGCTGGGATGATGCAGAGAAAACTTCTGCAAGGGCTGCTCCAGAAATGAGAAAGGCCACTCCATACTTACAAAGATTTTACCTTCTCTCCCTGCACACAGTCATTACTGGCACACATAGAGCCAATCACTGCTGGAGGAAGGATACTGACGTTTTGTTGGCCTTAAAAAAGCTGTTCTTATGTTCTTCTGTGATAGTTATTCTTTAATAGAAAAATGTGAATTTTAACATCTCTTCCAAAGACCCCAGTGTTAAGGGACAGATAAATTTTCATATAAACACTCTTTGGTAGGTTCAAAAATGAATATATAAACTATTCCAGTTCTAGATATATGTCCACAAAAGTGATTCACCACTATATTAATGGACTTTTCATTTGAGAATATGAATTCTTTATAACCATTCCTTAATCAATCCTCATATCTAACCTAAACCTGATTCTTGGATTTCTTTGTGGTTTATTTGAAATCTTGAATATAACCAGAAAATTGTTCATGAAGATTTATTTGTTTCAAAAGGATATTTCCATCAACATAAATTTAATGTTGGTCTATGCTCATCAACAACAGCTGTATTAAACCCAGTTAAAACAAACTCTGCAAGCCAATGGTTTAGTACAATCTTACATTCCTCAATTTAGTAACAAAATCCAAGGAGAAAATTGCAATGAAATTCTGGACCTTGAATATGTGCTTTATCACAATATACAGTCATTGGAGTCCCAGTTTTCTCCCTTAAAGGCACTGAAAATATGACTTTGAAGAAGAATAACCTAAGTATGCATAGAAATGTGAATAAGAAGGATCCTCTCAAAGGCATTCTTAATGTGTGATGACAGAGACACAAAACAGTCACAGAAGACAAAAGAGAATGTAATTTTAGACCAAGATTATAGTCGGCTTTAATAAGCATAATTGATTTTTCAGGAGTGTGAGATTGGAGGAAGAAAACTCTAAAAAAAGTTTTCATTACACAGAATCAAACAGAAGAACAACTCCTCAGAGAAATTCAAGGTGACTGGTCTAAATGCCTCCAGTGTCAGAGAGCAAAAATTGTGAATGAGACACCGTCAGTGGTGATACACTGGAAACCACATAAACATGGAACATGAAATTTATCTCACCTTATTTAGAGATTTTAAAATTATTTGCCTGGTCTAAGTCACCTGATCACAAAAGAATAGCTCTCTTTAGGTGGGCCCCTCCAAAGAGGGATTTATAATGTCAAGGGACCCAAGAGTTTTTACAGCTTGTAGAGCCTAGACTCAGCATTTTACTTTTAATGTAGTTCTGTTTAAGTGAGGAATTAATGAGTGGTGCAGTAAGAGAAGACACAATAATCACATAAGTAAACAAGAATTGTTGGTTTCTTCAAGGCAAGCCGCTGTTTGTCTCTCTTGCTGTGGAAACTGACCTTTCAAACACCACTCAGCTTTTTGAAGACTAGAATTCTCCCACCCAGGCAGACCACTCCAGAGCCTGTTTCTCTCATTAACAGTGTCTTCCAAATATTTCAGTCCTTTTTAAATACTGGTTTATCTAAAGATCAGGTTTTCAGCTTAAGGTTCCTTCATTCCAAATTTCAGTAAGGATCAGGCAAAGAAAAGTCTTTAGTGGGCTCTAAATTGAATCAATATGTTCAGCAGCCCAGTTCCAGAGCCTCCAAAAGATACCAACTTTCAATCTTAACTCAGTTCTGTTATTAGCTATTATCTGCCTTTTTGTTATCGGCAGTCTACTGTGCCTTCAATTAACCATATGCTAAACATGCTTAAAAAAAAAAATCATTTAATTAAATCATTGCTATGTATACACCTGTTCACCTGAAGGGCATTTTGTAGTACACACATTTACACCATAAAATGACACCACCCAGCTGCAGACTTTTATTAGTCTTGTGGAGGATTGCAGACATCCAGCTTATTAAGGTGTTGTCCAGCAGTTTAGTAGTCCCATTTTCAGTATTCCACCACTCCATTTACACAGTCACAGTTAGGACATTCTCTGCTTTTCAGGTGCATGTAGTATTTCAGAATTATTTGTAACAAATATATCTGAGTGTGGTACAGTATATACTACAAAACAAATCAAGTGAACAGGTTTTTCAGTGAATGGTGAAGATGAATCAATAAGTCAAGACGAAAGAATTCAGAAAATGAGATTGTTTCTGTCTACAGACCATCAGCATTGATGCTGAGATCAACATGCAGGAAGGAAAACTGAAACAGGGATATCACAGAGAAGGGGTAGAGGGAAAGAAAATATTGCTGGAAGATCACAACCATAGCAAAATTGAAGACACGTGTCAAAGGCAAATCAATGTACAAATTAGGAGAAAGCATAAGTAGTAATGATACAGACTAGAGAGATTCAATGTCAGTACATGATTTTGTGTCTAAAAATTATTTTGAAGACTTGTGAAAATATGTACTTTTATGTTTGATCATTTCCAGAGCATAAAATTTGAAAGATATTTTGTTTACTGCAGGTTTGAATAAGGACTTGACCTTTAAGCTTTGTGTCATACAAAGCACTCAGTACAGCTTTCCCTTTAAGCATCTATCACATGGAAGAAGTGATTTCAATTATGACACCTGTTCAGTTTGAGTACTTAAGACAAAATGAGGCTTTTTCTAGGTGACAGCTGAGCTAAGAATTTTGCAATATAGACAATTGACAAGGTCTCTGGAATGTTCTTCTATAAATTAGAACTAATCAATACAAGCTATTGTTCAGCATTAAATAAAACAACTTTTCAGCAAAAGCACAGAAGGATGGTAGTGTGTCTAACAATGTTAAACAAGAAAAATTAGTGCGTCACAAAGCTCCCTGCTTTTCTAATTTTGTAAACTCTAAGTTGCTAATTTCTAGTTTCAGATGTTACAAATATAAAAGAAAGGAAAAGATCTCTTTGTACAATTTCCTGTATTTTTATCATCTCTCCTGCAGATGAAACAGATTTGGAGGGAGCAGCTGGGTCTGTCAGGAAACAAGAAACATTTAAGTCATTCTTAAACAAGAAACAGTCAAGTAAATGTTTGTTTTGGTCTTCTTATATGGGTCCTTTTGAACTGGAAATTATTTGTGATAGAATAGGTTCTACCTAGATGGAACTTGACATATGAGAAACAAAGAATCATAGATTATGCTGAGTTGGAAGGGACCTATCAGGATCATCAACTCCAACTGTGCAGGACATCCCACAAGTCACACCATGTGCCAAAGAGTGTCTTCCAAATGCCTTTAAACTCTGTCAGGCCTGGGGCTGTGACCCCTTCCCTGAGCAGCCTGTTCCAGTGCCCAACCACCCTCTGGGTGAAGAACCTTTCCCTGATATCCAGCCTAAACCTCCCCCACTCAGTTTCATGCCATTTCCTTGATTCCTGTCACTGGTCATGAGAGTGAAGAGATCAGTGCCTGCAACTCCACCTCCCCTCTTGGGATATTCAAGAGTGCAATGAGGTCTACCCTCAATATCCTCTTCTCCAGGCTGAACAAAGCAAGTCTTAAAATATGTATCAAAATATGAATTAAGAGGGTTTTCATAAACTTATATTTCTTTCTATGAGGCCTTAAGATAGCTAATTGCTGAAGTCCATCAGAGATCAAAGGTGAAAATATGTTGCCTTAGGTTGCAATGTAGGATATAACCAAAAGGTATATATTCTGTTATCATCCATGTAAGCTGTTAAGATAAGTGAGGCAGTGTTCTTTATCCTCTCTGTGACTCATCCCTGATAACTCCTGGGGCGATATTGCTGCTAAATGGGCCATCAAAGCCTCACTCCTAAAATTACATCATCCCACTGTGAGATGCTCCACCCAGGGGCAGGAACCAAGCATTCCTACCTGGATATAATCTGCGGTTTGGAACACCACAGTCAGCCCTTACCTACCGGATTCCCAGAGGACAAGAGCTATATAACCTCTGCTGGACCTTCAGAGGAAGACCAGACCCTTCTATAGGATCACTGCTTCAACAGAACCACACCTACCACTTCAACAGGATTGCAGCCACCATTTAATTGGACTGCTACCCCCACCCTGCCCGACAGGGTGTCAGGTTGTACTCTGCTTCTGTCAGTGTTTCTGTACTATGGCATTTATTTTCATTTTCCTATTTAATTGTAGTTCTGATTTGGAAACTCTCACTGGTTTGCTTTCAAACTAGTATATCTTTCCATTTTTTGCTAATGTGGTTAATAATTTTTTTGAAGGGGCAATTTTATATTGCTGCTTCAGTGGAATCTAAGCAAGCCAAAGGAATGTTATTATTGAAGCAAGCATACAAAAAAAAAAAAATAAACCATTTAAAATAACAAGAACTGAGTCATTGAAGTTTGCAAGATTTCATTTAAAACTCTTTCTTTTTCCTTCCTTTATAAATTAAAAAAAAACCCAAACTATAATAAAAGCCAAAATCAAACTACTTCTATTTTATGAAAATAATCCTCTTATATTGACCCAAGCTGAACTGTTTCTGAATATATTGTTTCATAACAGACTTCATATATAGTTACACTTTTATGATGTAAGGGGAAAAAAACAATCCAAGTGAAGAAATTGACTCTGTGATGGGAACTCAGTTACAGCCAGTTCAACTATTTACCTTCTTCTCCACCTGGCCAAGCTCTTGATCAGCCTCAAATTAAAAGTTTTCTCTCACTACACTCCATTGGACAACCCTTACAATATTCCAGCTCTGAGCAAAGGATTAATGCTTCCTGGAGGTAGGTCTTCAAGGCTCCCCTTTTGAGTCCATGGCCCACCATTTCTTACTCTGAAGAGATGAGTACTTAGGTGTTGCTTCAATTCTCTGAGAACACAGTAATGGTGTTTCTTCTGAGGTAAATATCAATAACTAAATGTTTTGGCTAGTCATTTTCTTCATGGAAACTTGATCCAGTTCAGGTCCCAACCCAGAAGAACTATATCAAAAGTGGCTGCAATAGGAACTGGATGATGTTCCCTCTTTCAGTTGAACCACTGAGTGAATGTATAGGCTGAGATCCAAAAAAGAGAGAATAATCCTGTTGTTAGTCATCCTTTGTTCCTAAAGGCATATGTGACATGGACACATTCAATGCACCTTGAGGTCTAATGGTTGTAAATGGATGAGAGATTTTAGCAGTTACTCTCTGGCATATTTACAAAAAATCTTTGTTTAACAGAGCTGTGTTCATTCCTTTTGGTAGATATTTTCATTAATAACTTGGATATCACAGTTGGAGTAAATAGTGCAAGATGCTGCTCCAACTGTTTAGTGTGTTGGATTTGTTCAGGTCCATGTTCTTAACTGACCTGCAGTGCACCTGGCTGCTGCTTGCTTGATTAACCATGCTTATTATGCAAATGAGAAGCATGGCTGAGGGAAGTCTGAAAAATCAGAACATGGCAAAATAGAAAATACCATAGAAAAAAGCAACACAGAAACAAAGTGGCCTTCCAGAATCTGGGAATTCCAAACCAAGAAGCTGCCTACAATTAGAAGCAAAAGTACCAGAACCTGGGAGTCCTTGTGGACACCAAGCTGAACATAAGCTGGTAACCTACCCTTGTCACAAAGAAGGTTAAACACATCCTGGGTTATATTAGGCAAAACGTTGCCATCAAGTTGAGGGAGGTGATCCTTTCCCTCTACTCAGCACTGGTGAGGCCACACCTCAAGTATGGTGTTCATTTCTGGGAGAGAGGCATAGACATCCTGAAGAGACTCCAACAAAGAGCCACAAAGATGATCAACGAAAGAAGGAAGGAAGGAGAAAAGACCTTAACTGCCACTAAATTCACTCTCCTTTCTTGATAATATCCGTTTTGCACCAATCATTTCCCTTCTGAGCATGTCCAGATATGTCCTGGACTAGATGAATTTGCTCCTTGCACATGATCCTGGATCTCAGAAGCCAGACATCACTCTCTTAAACTCACAGCAAGAGTTTAATCTTCTGCACATGCCTAACTAATCCACATAGGATTGGATTTCTCACAAATGCAGTTATAATTGCAGGCAGTACAGCCCAGCTTCTCCATAATTTCTGTTGTACCTTACATCATAAGGGGGAATTTCTGATTTCCACTGTACGCTCAGTTGATTTTATGATAAATTATATTGGCCAACATGGAAAACATTTCTGGGATTAGGGAATTAAAATCAGGGTATCCCCAGCCAAGGATATTGAATTTAGCTCTTACATACTCCCCCACACCCTTAGTTGTGTACTCCTTTAACAGAGGTCTGAAGATCTACACTCTGAGTAAATCACTGAAGTCTAGTCTCTGAATTTTGACTAGTCTTTAAGCATTAAGCTGATGTGAAAATTGTGAGCACTGCCAGCATTTTTCAAAAATATTTTAAAATATCGAGCCTATGCTCAATATTTCCCACTGTCTTCTGACTTGGTTGATATGTCTCTCATGGGAGGCAAAAAAACTGTATATACAAAAAAGTGGGTTTTATCCTGAGAAGTTATTAAAAATTTGAAAAAACTACCCTTATTACTGAAATATTTATAATTATAATGTTACTTTTAATTATATGACTTACCAATCCTTTGCAAGTGTGTGTTAATTGTAATGAATTTTACTTTTTTTATTTCAATGAAGGTGCACTGCTAAAATGGGGCATAGAATTATTAAGGTCAGTTTCCTAACCTTTGGCTTAAAGGCAAAACTCACGGCAGTGTCAACAAAAAGATTAAAATGTTTAAATTTCAGCTAGACTGAATTTCTACCACCCTGAAGGACACATGAAGCAATTGCATGGGGCAGAACCTAGCTGTGCTTCATCTGAGACCCCAATTCATTCACTCTCCCACTGTGGAACCAGATTCATTCAAGTCCCTAAACCCAGTTGTGCAGGCCAGAAATCTTCAGATTTTCTGTTATCTGTGTTGAAGTGAACACTTTCCAACTCTGTATTAGTGAATACAGAAATTAAGACTATAATTTACTGTAGGTTTGATTATAGACTCACTTTAATGATTGATGGAGAATGAATCCTTTCAAGGTACAAAACTCAATAAAATCAGGAAAAAAACAGTCATAAAGAAGGCATATCAAAATCTTCCAAGTGAAATATATGTTTGGTCATAAAATAAGACTTTTAATTTCAAAACATCGGAGATTAGTATTTTTACCTTTGAAGACAATGTCAGGAAAAATTAGGGAAAAATCATCTTCTAATTTTAATTTTGATTTTCAAAACCTGGAGCATTTTTATTTCAGTTTTTCAACTGGAGCATTTTTATTTCAATTTTTCATCTTTTTTTCATTTATAAAATTAAATATGTTTTATTGATTCCTCTCCTTTTGTCTTTATACTTTCTTCCACAGTAAGTTCTCAACATTTTTCTCTTTTACCAAAATCTGAATTGTAAAAATAGGTGCAAAAAAAAGTTCCAGACATCTCAGATTCTAATGGATCTACAGATAATATGGACAATGCATTTTTGTGACAGTGTTAAAAATTAGGATTTGTTTTTTATTAGAAATATTAAAATGTATTGGAAAATCCTAAAAGGAAAGAAGTATGAAAGGAAATTTAGAACAATTTTCTAAAAGAATATCCTTTCTTCACAGCTTTTTCAGTAAGTTCTTAATTATTCTTTGCAGCCTGAAAGTCACATATTTTTCAAGCGGTTAAGTGTGAAAGGGTACAGATAAATCAGCAGGTGCCTCTTTGCTTTTCCAATAATATAAATAGCTTTAGAAATCCACCTATGTATCCCAGGGACCTCCTCAATTTTTTGAACATTCAGACCGTATCAGTTTTGACGTATGTTTGAAGAATGGGCAAAGGTTAGGGCTTGTTCCTATTTCATCTGAGTTAGTTTGGCCATGATGATTCAGAAGGAACTCATTCGTTCCCATGGCGATACAGTGAAGTCTGTAAAATTCTGCTTCTGTCATTGCAAATAAAGCAATTTTTTTCATGAAAATATACCAGTTGAAAGAAAATATCAGGTAACAGACAAACCTAAGGTCCTTGAAGATACATAATTAATTTCAAAGGGATTTGCAAGAAGTTCATAAACTGAAAATAGGTCAGTAGAAATCTGAGAGGACTCCAGTATGGAAAAGTGCAGAGGAACTCCAGATAGGAAATCTTAATAAAATAGGAATTTGAAAAGTTCTTTTCTGGGGCAGATTCTGTCATGTGGCCACCCTTGGGTATCATGAAGAGTTCTTAAAGCCAAACCCAAATAGCTACCAAAGTAACAGCAAGTAATGTCTTTGCACCTCCAGCTCCTCAAGGGCGCAAGACCATTCCCCAAAGTTCACCTTGGTAGGGCTTTAGAGAAAGGAGGACACATCCCTAAGAGGGTGGCCTCTAAGGGAGCATGAGTCTTCTCAAAGAAGGCAGGAATAGGCTTTTTGGTGGAAGCACTAGGTAGAAGGGCATTTCTCTCCCTGTAGTTTTTCCTGACAGCACCACAGGGCATTATCCAGGTCACTACACCAAGAATTAATGCATTGCAGATCCAATTTTTAAAGAACTGGTTTTTTAGGAAAGCATTAACTATTCCTTACAGTGTTCCATTTTGGCTAAGTTGCCATAAACCTTCAGGATGTTAGAATAGGAACAAAAAAAAAAAGAAAAAAAAACAACAAACAAATCCAAACAACACAAAAAAAAACCAAAACCACAAACCTAAATTCTAAATTGCCATAAACCATCTCAAAACAAAACAGTCAAGACTTAATTGTGAAAATCCGCAAGTCTACCAGTTAACACCAATATATCACATCTATCATTTCATGGGAGTAAAATGAATTTTCACTGTAAAAAGTGTGGAATTATTAGCACAGTTTTTCACATTCTAAAGAAAATAAAAATAATTGGATTTATTAAAATAAAACTTTGGCAAATAGTTTTTCTTCTAATACAACAATAGCATCTTAATGGAAAAGAGAAACACACAGGATTGTGTTTAGGTGGGATGTCTTTTGCCCCCAAGCAAAAACTGAATTTAGTTTATTTCACTGAAAGTGATTTAAGATGGATGTTAATCCATTACCTGCTTTGTATCTTAGAATAAGTGGCTTACTACACACACAGAATATGTCTTCATCATTTTCTTAATAACTAACTAATAGCATAATCAAAACAGTTACCATCTCTCTCATTAATTCTATCTGAATATTTATGTTTCAGTCACTAGTGCTTGATTTCTGTTTACTGTTTCAAGCATATGTAGAACCATAAAATCATAGAGTCATTGAATCATAGAAGGGTTTGGGTTGGAAGGAACCTTAAAGATAATCTTATTCAAACTCCCCTGCCATATACAGGGACACCTATCACTAGACCAGGTTGTTCCAAGCCCCATCCAACCCGGCCTTGAAGACTGACAGGAATGGGGTATCCACAGCTTCTCTTGGCAACCTAATAATTCCAGTGCTCAGCACCCTCACAATAAAGAATTTCTTCTTTATGTCTAATATAAACCTACTCTTTTTCAGTTTGAATCCATTCCCCCTTGTCCTGTCACTACATACCTTTGTAAAAAAGTCCCTCTCTGCCTTCTGGTAGTGGAAGGCTTCAATTAGGCCACCCTGGAGCCTCCTCTTCTTCAGTCTGAATAAAACAAATTGTCTCAGCCTTTTCTCATAGGAGAAGTGCTCCATCCTTCTAGTCATCTTTGCTGCCCTCCCCTGGACACTCTCCAAGGTCTATGCCCTTCTTGTGCTGGGCACCCCAAAGCTGGATCCAATATTCCTAGCGGGGTCTCACCAGAGCAGAGCAGGGGGACAGAATCCCCTCCCTTGACCTGCTGCCCACAGTGTTTTGGGTGCAGCCAAGGACGTTTGTCTTTCTGGGCTGTGAGTGCCCATGGCTGGCTCATGTCCAGCCTCTCATCCACCAGCACCCCCAAGTCCTTCTGGGCAGGGCTGTTTTCAAATTCTTCATCCCCAGTCTGTGTCGATACCGGGGTTTACCCCAACCCAGGTGCAGCATCTTGCACTTGGTCTTGTTAAACCTCATGAGATTCTGCATGGACAAATATTTGCATGTGCATTATTTGCATTAAGGTTAGCCTCTCCAAAGTGAGTAGGCTATTTTTCATGATCGCTTTTTCTTTAACATCATCCTTACAAGAAAAATTCTGCCATTTTCAGGCCATTTGCATTACCTCAAATTTTACTCTGAAAATTTGGAGACAGAACTGTCAAATAGAAACTGAAGGTAGCTGTTTCCCTGTTTCATTTCTATTTTGGATCTTCACTGAATTGTGCATGTTTTCAACTTCTATTAGTACTATTTATCTGTGTTCTAGTCAGCCCTCAGAGTCACCATTAGATGATCAGGATTTTAGTTTGCTAAAACATAGCAAACATAGACCAGCACATGACAGGAAGACAGCCTTCAAGTCAGATAGATTACAGTCTAGATAATTCCTGATCTCAGAGTCACACCCTCTTTTTAATTTTAGTGGTGCAAATAAGGAAAAAAATGGGCAAACTCATTAATTTTGTTTTTGGTTTGGGTTATGAGATACAGGTGAGTTCTCTGCTGTTCAAATCAGAAGTGGCATAAACTAGATAGCATCTTGCATCTTCAGTTATATTCCTATTCATTCATGACGTACACATATGCGACTGGGCCAAAATGATCAACAATAAAATGGGTAAATTCCTTCTCCACCTATATTTTCAGTGGATCGATATGATGGACAGTTTATTTATTACATAATTATAAAAAAATACAGGGAAAATCTAATTTCTTGTGTTGTCCTCCACATTTGTCCTCATTCTTTTGGAGGTCTTCATTAAGGGTTTGGGTTTTTTACCTTTCCAAGGATGTTTTGTCACTGTAGACAGTCAAAACTGATAACAAACATCTCTGAGCATGCTGTGTCTCAATTTCTGGATCATCTTTCCAGACCCAGGTCTCCCCTGCTGTCAGAGGTTGTAGCACCTTTTGGAAAACAGCAGAAGAATTTTGCTCCTGTAGCTCTTTGGCCTCAGCCCATCTTCCAGTGAACTAGATTTAGCTGTTGAATAAATTGGATCTCCTTCTGGTACAGACTGCGACTTTTTATCTGTGGAGAGCCACAAATTTATCTTACCATCCTTGTTTAGGAGACTGTAGCTTTGGGCAGAGAGAGATACAGGCACCTTGTGGCAGGTGCACGTGAACCACCTCAGTGAGCTCAGTCAGCTGTCCAAAAATTGAGTTCTTTCATTTTTTGAACCACTTCAGCAAATTGCAGTGTGTTAAGGCAGAACTCAGAGAGTGAAGCTGCTGCTGGGGAGCCCACCATAGACAATCCTCAGACAGGTCAAGTTAAGCTTTGCTTTAGCAAGGTGTGGAGGCAACAGCGCTCTGCCACTACATCCACACAGTAATGATGAACTGAGGATCATGCCACTCTGAAATGAAAAGGCTCTATGTGGACCCTACAACTAAAACTACAGCCAGAAGGAATTAGAATCCTCAGTAATGACAGAAACAGCCAACACTTATTTTCAGGTTGGAAAAAAATGCCAACAAATTCTATATGCCGTGCATGTAACTGCAATGTTCATTTATTATTAAAAAATATATTTTAACATCCTACCATAGCCCTCATAAACCAAGAAGAATGGAGAGGTTATTCAGACAGACACTACACAAAGGTGTGTAAGGCAGAGAGCATCTTCACTGTTCCTTCACTTTATCAGTGAGACTAACAGTCCTCATGTCCTGGTGATTATTTTAACTTAACCATGACATCTGGTGTTGACCTTCTCTCCATAAGCAACAGAGATGAACCATAAATATCAAAACAGTTGCTCAGAGGAAAAAACTTCTCCCATGTAGATTTATGAATCTATCAGTGTTTCATAGATAATGTCAGAAACAGCAATCCAGTTAATGAGCACTCAGTTAGCAGAGTCCTTCAGGATTGTTCCCATGACGTGTAAGAGAAATCCAGCTCTTGAACTGGGATTCTTAAATCTGTTGAACACCATCAACAGATATTTTATTTTAAGCTTAACACAGTTAAGCTTAAGTGAACACACTTTTAACCTTGGTTTGACTCTTGGCAGCACAAGAAACAGGGTGCTCAGACACACCGCTATCCTGAGTCCCTTGCAGTACTTTGCCATAACACTGCTGTGTGGCATTGTGATTGTGAGAATGGGGAAACCAAGGTGGAAAGTGAACAAATCTTTACAACTGCAGGTGGAATAAGCACATTCTATCACAGTGTTCCCAATTTTATCACTACAGTTATTGCTCCTGTTGCAGTGTCCTCTGCCTTTTTAACAGTTTGTCCAGTATAGACCATGCATGTATTTATATGCTCTGACAAATAGGCCAAGTTAGCATTGTACCATCCAACTCTTAGGGGCCAGTTTTATATAGAAATAAAGTTAAGTCTTATCAAATAGCAATATCCACTTGGGGAACATGACTTAGCTTGTCAAAGGGAGCTTGGGAAGCTATCTGAAAGAAAGGATTTTAAATAGTTATGCCAGTATAACTTCTACCAGGCAAAACTGCTTCCCTTTAGATTTTCATGTTGAGTATAAAGACAAAAATATCTGTAAGACAAAAGGTTTTTTCCTAATAAATGTAATGATAGCCCATTTGAAGGTGATTTGAATTGCTTTTTCATCATTGGATTGGCTGAAGTTAAGATTGGATTAGATTTACAGTTAAGATTTGTATTGTTTATTTGAATAAATGGTATGAAGAGTGGGTCAATACAACATACAAGGATTTGCAAAGTTGATAGTTAGTTTTGCTTCAGTTTGGAGCAACACCTTCTCACCTTTACCAACTTTGTAATGAAAAATTAAAACTTGCAGAACACAGTCTAGGCTACTCCAGACCCAGAAGTTCAGGGTAAACAGCTGAACTCCAAACACAGAAATTTAGAAATATCTATGCCCATGATTTCTGAGTCAATATGACAGACAAGTGACAGCCCAAAGACCTGACATTTTTTGTCAGGTGTACTGCACAAGACCTGAGCCTTACAATTTGAAAGCTGCATTTTTGTCCTTCTGAAAGATTGGTATGACTGGGTTATACAGTTTTGCACAAAGCCAAACATTGCAAATGGAACCCACAAAACCAGTAGAGTTCAGCCAGAGCAATGCCTAAAGACACCCAGAGATTCAACAGTACTAAATTATCATGTAGTATGCTATATACTATGAATTAAAGCTCTTCAGTAAATTCCTTAATATCTCTGTCTCCAAGTCACTGATGTCCTCTAAAAAAAAAAAAAAAAAAATAGAAAAAGAGAGAGAGAGAAGCAGTTTGGATCATTCATTGATTTCAAAGCAAATATGAACCAAAAGTGAAAACCTTCCAAAGCCAGGTTGCTGGTAGGAAGGTAATGATTCATACTGCTTCTATTATAGCTACGGAGAAATGAAGCTATCTGGATATGAAACAGAAATAAAGCATCAAGACATGTGGATTCTACCACTGAACTATTAAATTGAAGTCAAAAAGTTGGCAACACAGCAAGTAAAAATCTGGAATTGTTAGATCTGCTGCCTGATTCTGAAACCAAATAATTTTGACTTAAAAAAAAAAAAAAAAGTGAGAAGGGGAGAAAGAAAAAACAGGACAGGTTGAAGAGGGAGAGACATTTTAGCTGAACCACCTTCAAATCCATCTGCATTCATCCAGATGAAACCTCAAAACCTTTTGAGGTCCATTAATTGTTACCCTGCTGCTCAAGCTTCCCTGTGTCATCCAGCAGAGATTTTAACCTTAGTAAGTACAGGATAATGAGTGCTCTTATGGCACAAAGGAACTACAGTGCACACAAAAAATAATGATTCTGTCAGTTAGGAAAAAAGTATTTAGTACCATAAAGTGATTTTTCCAGTGTTGCAGTCAACTGCCTTCAATGTCTGTTGTCTCCAAAGCTGAGTGAATCACCTTTTAAATATATATAAAGATCTCTTGTGAAATCACTTTGTCAGTAACTCAGCTGCACAAGGTAGAGATAACCTATATCAAAAATTCCTGACAGGGACTGTGCTTCCTTAGCAGGCCTTTGAAACCTTCCCACTCAGTGACCTCAGGCTTCAATGAGTCACTGTAAAAAAGTCAAGCTGCTGTATGTAGGTAATGAATGCACAGATTCATACTGCTGCTGTTACAGCTATGGAAAAAAATGAACACTTCTGAAAATGAAAATCTGTGGAGTTTATATTTGGAAAAAGAAATGTAACAAAATCTCACTGATTTCACAGTGTGCATCCATGCTGTCAGATGGGTTCAGCACCTCTTTCACTCCATGACACCAATCTCCAAGTCATCTGCACTGCATATATGTTGCAAATCAAGATCTCTTCTTAGCAAAAGGAGCCAGAAGAGATTCTTGCTGAGTGAGTTGCATTGTACAAGCAGTGTGGACGTGGTGAGACTTGCCTACTGCGTGAGGCTCTGTGCTTGAGTGGGACAGACACATGCTTACTTGTCTGCAGAAATAAAGCCATGATGAGTACTTGTGCTGGAATTCAGCATTAAGAAGAAAGGTTCTTTCCACTCTAATCAGTCTTTGTGGCATCATTCTACTATGACAGATACAGGGAATTGCTCTTTCTACCTAGGCTCTTTCTACCATGGAGCTTTGCCAAGACGCACTGTGGCCAGCTACAGGAAGGGGTAAAATGAGGTAGCCTCCTATTGCCTTCCTCTTTTTTTTTTTCTTTTCCAATATAAAACCTTTTCAGCTTAGACTGCAGACTAAATGTAGTCTTAGGTGCCAAACAGCACCTGGCATTCATTGAAATGCATATGCTCTTATAAAAATTCAGCCTACTATAAAATTCATTATATAGTCTTTCATTTCAAAAATCACTAGAACTAGTAGAAATTTGTATTAGAAATGACCTCTTTCATTCCAGTGTTTTCCATAGGTTTTCATAAGGAGAAAAAAATTGCAGATGCATTTCTTAAAATTCAGCCAGTGGCCAAATTGCAGGACTGCATAAGTGAGAGCTGAATGAGTTCTCTATCTTACTAAATTAATTTGAGCCCATACTCACCTTACCCAATAACATCCACCAAAAGGCCTTAAGTCAGGAGCACAATCTCCCTGAATTTTCCCTTTAGTTTGTCTAGAAAAATAAACACTCCAGGGAATGATTCACTCCCTATAATTCCCTATAACTGATCAGTTTGAGGATCAGCTGTCTGAATTCAGCAGCTGCGTAGAAGGGACACAGCCCATGAGGCAGAAGCGTGGCTCCCTGGAGGTGTTTTCAGTGTGTTACAAGTGTTTTAATTGGCTTCATCTCCTATGAGGACACACATCCATTTTGCTCCCTTGCACTACTTTTGAGCAGATGCCCACATCCAGACCTAGCTGTGCTGAAAACCATTGCTATTCCCCCCTGCCTACCTATGCAAATACACAACTTGCTGAGAGCTGTGCAAACTCACCCCAGAAGCATGTGAAACAAAACCCATGTTCCTCGTGTGCCACTTCTTTTGTCTTAATTAATACTCCATATGGTCTCTCAAGGAGGGAACAAGAAATCATGAGAGAGATATCTTTTTATAAATACTCCATGGAACTTCAGAGATGGTCCTATCTTCTAATAAACATCATTATGATTTGTATACATTTAGATAGGTACTTGCATGCATGCATAAATTTGTATTATCAGTCACACCTTGGAAATGCACAAATACAAGGCTTTGCAATTAATTATGGGTCCATCTGGTCTCTGTGGGTTTTTAGCAGGGTAGTCAGTTTTACAGTTGCAAACTCAGGAGCTCAAATTGAAATCCAGCTTGTGGGCTGTGGATCACACTCCAGTCTGTTGTCATTTACTGCTCTCAGCCTGAGGGCCATCCTCTACCTTCAGGGCTATTTTTGAAGCATAACTCTCCAGTTTGGGAGTGTGGTTTTCCTACCTTTTATTTTCCAGGCATGTCTATAGAACTAATTTTTCTTTCACATCTGTTTAATATAAAAACTGCATACAACACACAAGGATATATAGTTTATGTATTAATGTATTTTATGACAGAAACTGTACTTATTCTAAAGTCCTCAATATATATAGGGTACACATGGCACATGCCATTATCAGGAGAACTGGCCAAATAGGTTAAAGACTGCTTTTGCCATTTGAAAAACTGGAAACTTTTACTTAAAATGGATGAGAATTTTATGAATAACTTAGGATTTTTCCGAATAAATTAGTCTGTGTGGTCATATGTTTTGACACATAAATTACCTTCCAATATTAAATAGTTGACCATATTTCCGACAAAATTCAGTAAAAAACATTAGCAAGTGATATCAAAAACAATGAAGCTACTTCCTATTGCCAATATTCCCCATAGCAATTGGTCCTCTGTGTAGTCTGGATCACATGGCCTTCAAAACCTGAAAATTGTATCAGACTAATTTCTAACAGAGGCGTTACTGGTATTCCAACCATTAAAATAGACAAGGACACAAACAGGTCAATTTGAGGGAATGCATTCCTTTAAGACTCATAATTTCCTAGGAGTTTTAGGGACAGCCCATAATTCCCTCCTGCTCTTTTGTAAATTGACAGATCAGAGTGACCTGCTGCTTTTTAATAAAAAGTTATTGTTGTTTCCTTACTGTTCTGTAACCAGCTTCTAAGGTTCTGGACAATAAAGACAAGGGATGAAATGTCTGAACCCATAATTTCCTCGCAAACTGCTTAGACTCATGTTTGTAATTCCACTGACATTGCTATGCCATATTATCACATATGTCAAAGAATATTGACTTGCGTGAACATAGCAGTTTAATTTCCAGGAATACAGTCCTGGGAAAGGGAGAGCAACAGGCAAGGGCCTGTTTGTTAGTGTATTTTCTCCAATGCAATGCAAGCAGGTCTGCTTGTTTTATTCTGAGACCAGTCATTTCCATTCTTCTGGCCTTGTATTTTTGTTTAATTTGACCAATGTGTTTTGCCAAACAATGAGGTTTAACTTTGCCTTCGATGCTGTTATTCACTTGAGATCAGTATGAAACATCAGTGCTTTTCTCACATGTTGCAATCTCTATACAACGTCTGTATTTTTCCTGTTAATCCCTTTGGAATGACTTTTACCTATCCCATTGGAATTACTTTTTCAAAAGACCTGCATAATATTTAAATACAATTCAGACTGAAAATATGGCCTTGAAACATCCTGTCCCAGCAATACTCTGTTAGTAGATCTATTCTCTGTGTTAGATTCTGTCTTCAGCCATTTCAGTTCACTTTTCAGCTTAGAAAGGTGAACATTCTCTTTCTTGAGAAGGCAGCTCTTGAACTGACTACAGCATGCTTTAGCCAAACGATGTAGTGTGAATTTTAAAAGAAAAAAAATTTGGTTTTATCTTCAAGAAAATATTTACAGTAGGTATAAAA
This sequence comes from Monarcha castaneiventris obscurior, assembly GCA_026261815.1. Lineage (NCBI taxonomy): Eukaryota > Metazoa > Chordata > Aves > Passeriformes > Monarchidae > Monarcha > Monarcha castaneiventris. The sequence goes on along the minus strand of JAMPIT010000230.1, from coordinate 8,253,686 downwards.
AGTGATCCCTGTGTGTTTATGAGAGGCACAAGGAGTTATTTCTAGCAGTAAAAGTAGAACTCTTTAGTCTCTTCTAGATATTCTTGAATCACAGAAATTAATTAACATTTTTCTGACCAGCATACAGCCTCATTAATCTTGGATGGCAGCAGATATAAGAAGCACAGAAAAATGATCTGGTATCAACCATAACTCAAAAAACTTCTGTCTTTTCAGAGAGTGAAGAGCATTTGCATTTTACATAATTTAACTTTCCAGCTCTGCTTAAGAAGTAATGTGCCACCTTTACTGACCAATGGGTTTTTTTCATTCCAGTTCTACTTATTCTACAATCTTCAGAAAAATATATCCATTTAAGATTCAAATTTAGAAAGATGGATAGCTTCTGAAGATCTGTTGACAATTTTCCTATGACCAGAGAGCATCTTGTAGCTTTCTTTAATGATTTGGGATTTCCATCTGATTGAATCCTGCCTATTTCTCACCTGCAGTGAATTTTCGTTTCTTAATAGTGAAGAAGAAAGTACGTGTCTTTTCCAGTGTATTGTTTTCCATATCTTTTTTTGTACTCAGATTTATTCCATGTGATTCCACTTCCAAAACTTGAAAGATGTGTGTAAAGTGTCTATTTACCTAAAGTACCCATCATAGTCAGAAGTAGTAAGACGGAGCAAAAGATTCTCAAAATACGACCTTACATGATTCTACAGATTAAGAAAGCCTTTTACAGAGAGAAGACATCTCCACTCCATTTAAACTCTGATTATTTGTCTAAATTGAGACTGATTCAGTACTAAAAACTGAACTCCATCCATTTACCTTCAGGTGCTGGTAATGACTTTGTTTCTTTCACTGCATTGACTTGCAAGGTTCTGTCAGAATTTAAATCTATATATTTTCCATATTAATTCAAATTTACAGTGCATTTATCTCACTTTGTGCCAGTGTTGATTTTTGCTGGGAAGGGTTCTTCAGAACTGAAAATTTTTACCATTATCTTCTTTGTTTAAGCTGGGCTTCTCCTGTTGCCACTTAAAAATTCTGACATACTGAGATAATTCACCAAAGTAGTTTCTGGAGTTTTCCATCTCCAGATGGAAATACCTTTGTGCTCTTAATTGTGAACTGCTCCCCATGTCCTCATGCCTGAGGTATCCATCCTTGCAGTGCTTCAGATCCTCCATCACCTCAAACCTGTGCAAGCACCATGGCTCAGGGGCTTTAGCAGACAATTTCTTTGGCCTGGAAAAAATTACTTTGCCAAGGGTGAGTTCTGAATCTTTTAGTAGCCTCTTTTTGAGTGCTTTTCCCTAGATGGTCTCATAACTTAGTCAGATGTTAAGGATCAAGTTAAATCCAAAACTGAAAGATCTCTTTGTACAGCTTGAAATTGTACAAATTTCTCCACAATTCTTGCAAACCTCTTTTTTCTGTGTCTGTCTAACAATTGTTCTGATGATTCATTTTTATGTGAAGTGTGAAGTACTCCTTGAATTTTTTACTTCACTTTCAGAGTTGGCCTCTCTGCTTGAGTTACTGAAAACCATTTAAAAATCAAGTAGTTCAAAACCACCTACTGTCAGAAACCAGGCTGCCTTCTGTCTTCCCTTTTATTTGCTGCCCATTCCTTGTAGTTCCTTTTAAACTTCCTCCAGTTGTTCTCCACGTTTTCCAAGGGGTTTAACTCTGCTGGGGTCTTGAATAGCTCCTTTCTTCTATTCAAGACATAGCTCAGTTGATTTTATTCCTGTTCCAGTGTTTGGCTCAGCAGCCACAGAGAACGGGGAGATGGCAGAGACCAGCACCACTCCACGAAGGCATTCTTAAAAGGCAGAGAAATTAAGTTATTCTTCCTTCACAACTTGTCATTTTCTTCCTATTGCCACAGAAAAACACATCTTAAAGGGGGAGTTTCCCAAGAAGTGAAGGGGTAGCAAGAGACAGCACATAAATAAGATGGGATGAGAAGCTCTGTCAAGAACCCAAAACTGGGGTGGCCTACTGAGAAATGTCAAACTTGTTACAAAGAGAATTAAACAGACACTGATGAGCCTAAATAACAAGCACTGCTTTTGCCTTTGTGTTCTTCCCCTTGTGTCTTCCTAGCTGCCTGGGCAATAAATATCCTTTGAGGCAGAAAAGAACAATGGCATCTCAAGGGAACTGGCAACCTGAGCTGGAACTGTTGCTCGATTCGGGTTTGTTCTGCCACCTTAGAAGACCAGCACTAGATGAAATGGACATCTCTCAAAACAAGGAAGTAGATTAATTTTTAGCAAAAGTATAAAAAAGTTGGTGATGCTATTCTCAGCTTCACCTTTTTATTCTTCTGAGAGTCTAGAAATAGCTTCATTATCTAGATAAAAGCAACTCCACCCAACTGAAAAATTTTCTCCTCTTAACATTTGGTTTTGTACAATATTGGCACAGAACCAGAATATTCTGAAGTCTTTCAATTAGGAAAAAAAAAAAACCAAGCAAGAGGCAAATAAAGATGGAATACAGCCAACAGTCCAGCTAAGTAGGTCACTTATTGGAGTAGGAACTCGCCTTGCATCTCTTTGTATATTTCTCTCTGTATAAATAACTAAACAGTCAGTGCATTAAAAATTGGTGGATTCGCTATTTATGGCCTGATAAGAAGTGCCGTGGCTAAGCTACAAGACATAAATGGAAAAGCCCCTTTTTTAATTATATAGATCAGAGGTTTGATCTGTCCATAAGATCCAACTAAATTTTGTAGTTACTAGCATATGATTGTCCTGTAATGAGGGTCACACTTTTTGTGTCCCCAAAAATCCTTCCCTGATGCCAAAAAAATTTATATACATTACCTAGGAGACACTAGAATACTTTAAAAACATTTTTTTCTCTAGAGTTTTTAATGGCAAGGTTCTTCATTGAAAAATTCATAACTAGTTTTGGAAAAAGCTGGGATTTATGAGCAGGTAACTGATGAAAATGGGCAAGTGTTTCATGAGAGGAACGTTTTTGCAACAGGTATATTTTCTTCAAATGAAAATATAATAAAAATTAATGACTTTCAACAAAATTAGAAAACTAAAAATATTTTAGTAAAATGGATTTTTTTAATTTGTGAAAAAAGTATTTGCAATATTTCACTGAGAAATTTTTCTTTTAAGTATATCAATAAGCTTTCCATCTATTATTCTATTTACAGCATATACAGCACTTGTGTCTGAAAGTTTGCTAGTTTTTCTCATTGATGGCAATAGTTACTTCACCACCACAGTATTTCAGTTGTCTGCAGACACAGTAGGATGGAAATAACACTAGGTAAGAATTGGAAAAAATGGAGTTATGCAGGGATAATCAAGCTTCCATAAATGGAGGAAACTTGTTTGTGTACAAAACATTTTTTAAAGGGCCATATGAAAGGAGATTAGATTTGCTTGCAAGGAATTGGCACATAAAATCACATAAAAGCACTACTCTTCCTCACAGTGCAGGGCTGAGTTCCATGCAAACACCTGACCCACATGCTTTGGATTCCAGCACATCTCAGTAGCCTGTTGTTGTTTTGATGGGAAAGAAGGAGTGATGAAACAAACTGGGAATTTTAGTCTCTGCTCTACCTCAACTTAAAACACAAGATGCTGTGAGTGTTGCTCTGTTGTACGTTGATCAATGTGATTGCACCTTTGAAGCTGGCTGTATGGCACGCAGCAAAGATATCTTTGATTAATCCCCTCCTGGTTAGTTTAAGTGATAGAAAGCCCCCTTGAGGACTTAAACTTGCTCTCCTTCTTTTCAGAGATCAGAGACAAATAGTTTCTTCCTGTGTTATTCTTGTCTTGTGTAAAGAGGATTTGTACAAGGAAATCCCTGGTGTAAACAGTATTGAAAAATTGTTCTAAAGGATTAAAGCTTCTCTAACGATCTGACCCAGGGACTGTGTCTTCCAGTAGCTGCTCTCATGTAGAGAGGTTTGGGCTTCATGTAATGAGGCAGTGCACTAGACATAATGTTTTAAGAAGATGTGAAAGACAGAATCTTCACCCTATTCTATTTATTAGTATAAATAATAATGACAATCCTTACTGCTTAAAGTGAGGTAATTTTGTGCAATAAATTATACACTCAACAGCGCACTAGTGTAGCATCAATTTTTGCCTCTTTCTATGCCTTGAGAAAAAAAGCAGGTGAGCACAAAGGAAGCAGGAAAAGGATGAAATCCTACAGCTCCTCTGAATTGTCAGATCTCCCCTGTACTGTTGCTTTAAGGATGAAAGGGGCACTTCTTTTCCAAAATCAGAATGTTGTCTGATGTCATTTCTAATTCAATAAGGAGAAGTGCGACTGTCAAAAAAATATCCACAGCTCATTAACCTTTCAACAACTTTATCCAATATTAATTTCTCTTCTCTTTAGACACTGCCAAAAAGACCAACTTTTGCAACTAAAATAGAACTTTAGTCAGGAGTTAATGCTTAGAGTATCCTTCAAATTCATTGGTTTTCTCTAACTAAATGGGCATTTATTAGTTTTCCTGATAGAACAAAGTTTTTCTGTTTATCCTCAGCAATAGGTAGAACAATTCCGTTTCACGGGTAGAATGGTATATACCTTCTGCCCATTATTTATTTTTGGAAATATAGAAGCCAATGGAGCCACAGAACTACAAGGTCACATTTGCTTAGAGAAAAATCTGTGTCAAATATTTCAGTCTCCCTGTAGTTATTTTCTTACAGCAGGAAAACTACAGAGGAAAGGGATATGTAGACTGAATGCCAAAACAACACTCTGAAGAATTCTTGTTCCACATACAACTCAGAGGAGATACAAAAGGAGAAGTAAAACAGTTGATGCTTCTCTGTATAAATTGTGACTCTGGAAAAAAACTACTGTTTGCACACATGTATATACATACTGAGATCAAATTAAAATGGCCTTACAAACTCAATTCTTATTTTTTTAGAGCCTCCTGAATCTTGAGTGGGTAATTTGAATGCTCTTTATTGGTCCTTATTTGTTTATGTCTGAATATGAAATCCTTTTCATTTTCACAAAAAAAATCTATATGTGAAATATTTAAGATGATATGAATCAAAAGTGAGGTAGTTTTAAAGTTTACAACCATCTGTCATGTAAGTCAGTGGAAGAATAGATAATATCAGTTATCTTCTTAATGGACTACCTCTTTAGTCTGTTTTAGTCCCAAAGTTACAGAGAGAAATCCAGATACTTGGATGCACATGTGCCCCAGCTCCAGGGAGTGTGGCCTGAGTCACAGATCCCTTGCTCCTCTCCTGGCTTCATTCACTTCCCTTCTCTATATACTGGATCTGTTGCCCTCACACCTTCCAAATTCCATTTCCCTTTGCATGGTCTCGCCCCTCTGCTGCTCCCTGCCTCAGTCCATTGCTCAGGAGACATGAGTTCTCACATGGATATCCTATTTGAACGCAATGTAGCCAACTGATAAATTCTTAAAGATGGTACTGAAAGAATTAATTCCACCTTTCTACCCTTCCCATTTATCTTACTCCTGTCTAATGTCTTGCCAGACTTAGAGCCTAAATCTGCCTCGAAGCAGTCCTGATTGCAGCCTGCCCATGCATTTTTGGAGCCTCCAGCACTTGCACTCCTTATCCAGGTTTTGTATCCTCATCCTCATCTCGTCCTTCCCATGGAGCAGCTGTTGTTTCACAACTCTTCTCCCAGTCCATTCACACCTCTTGTTCTCCCTGCTGACCACATTGTCTCCACGTCCATTCTCTACCCTACTTTCTCTGCTGGCTGGGAACAAGAGTAAGTGAATTCCTGCTGGGCACGAGGGGCTCCCAGGTTCCTGCCCAGATGTGAGCACCAAATTAGTCCAGCATAGGGAATCAGAGGTGGCTGCAGTATATTTATATGAGGAAACCAAAAATCAAGTTCTTTAGCAGACGCAAAGGTGAAAGCAAGTAGAATAGACAGGATCTTTAGTTAATAAAAATCAGCATAATTCCATACTTTTGTATTTGCAAACTTCCCATCCTTGTGTATGAAATGAGAACATTGCTAACACAGCCCCCATTTCATCAGGGCACTTAAGCATATATTAATCATCTATATTTGTTCAGCAAAGTATTAAGCAGATGTTTTACTTTAATTCTCACAGAGGTCAGCATATAAGAGCACATTTAAATGCTTACCAAAATAGAATTAGAATGAAGCATCTGGGCCTAAGAATAAAAGCACTCTGCTGCAAAAAAAACAGTGAAAGAAATCTGAAGAGATAAAAATATCAGATTCATTCTTCTTTTACACAACACCAGCACATCAGACACATCATCTAACTTCGGTGCACTTCTGTAAATTTGGTGCTTTCCATAAATTTATTTTCTTAGATGCATTTCTCAGTCAGCTAAAATTGTCCATATAAAGATTTCAGTTACTTTTCCGATCTGTATTTCCCTGGCCCCCCGCCTCCCTTCTGTTCGCCATGCTTAATATATCATCAAGAGAAAATGAAAAAGAGAGAAGGACTCAGGAAAGCATTCACAGATTCTCCAGTTACTGCTGAAATAACTCCCCGAAGATGATGTGCTATGCTTCCTTTCCATTTTTAGTTGGCAATCCTCAAAAGCACATCAGATGAGTGACCTCTTTTGTCCTACCCTTGTCCTCAAACATTAATTAGTTTATGCTTTGTGACTGACTCCTGCTGACTAGTATCTCTGAAGTTAATCATGTCACTAGGGACATTTGTGTAAGCTTAGGTTCTGTGTAATAGCACTAATTATAAAAGGAGATGTAAGGTTATTTGGCCACAGAAGTGTGTTGTTTCATAAGGTTACAGAAAAACAAGAAACATTTGCAGATATCACTGGTGAGAGGAACCAGTCAAATACGAACTGGCTTCATTAGCACCTTGATTTGTCTTTCCTCACTCTCCCTCACCCGTGGCAATGTCCTACAGCAATCGAATTAGTCATTGTTGGGGGACAAGCAGTAAGGCTTTAGTGCAAATTTCTGCAGAAAAGCTTAGTGCAAGGGAAAAGGTGAGATGGAGGACAGGTTGCCTGAAATAATTTTAGTAGGAATAGAGGAATGTATCTACCTTTTTTTATTTATCCTTATATAGGGGCAGCACATCACTATGAGGATGCTCATAGTGCTACTATGAGGATGCTACTCTTTGAAGTTAAATTATACTCTGAAAAGCTCCTGAAAATGTAGTTTTGCATGTGGATTTTGTTTTGGAATGGAGAATTCTGGCTTTTGAAATGTTGATTTCCACTGCCCTGACCCTGAAAGGCAGAGCAAGGTCATCTTTTGCCAAAAAGCTGTAATTTTGACCAGTAAAGGCATTGGGAATCCTTACAAAGTTGTTCTAGCAGTAAATCACAGTGTTTGTCCCTTTTTTCTGGCTCTGAAAGGATCATCATTTAGGCCAGTGGTACAAATACAGATGAACTGAGCAGCAGTTTGAAACTTTATCTATGACACTCATTATATTTGTTTCACTTCGTGTGTACAGCAAGTTGAAAAACAAAACCACTAGAATGCAAAAGTATTAACCACTGGTATGAAAGGAGGAATGGCATAAAATTTTACCAGTGCCCAGTGGATTTAAATTAGAAATAGTGATGTTTATAGTTCAGTAAAGGGGGTAAAATTAACTAATGTTCAAGCTGAAATTATGTCTAAAATTAACAGATGCTTCTACTGTATTTCGGATAGGATGGGTCAGGACAGGACAGGACAGGACAGGACAGGACAGGATGTCTGCATTTTATGTTATATAATATGCCACTGGAAGCATGAAAGTGCCAGAAAATATGTCCTGGCTATAAAAAGATTGCCAAGGAGGATAAAGATACCTATTGAAACCAGAATAATTCTGACCCTCATAGAACACCTCCTGCAGTACATGTGGATAACAGAACAGCTGTTTCAATAACTATCACTCCCCACAAATGACAGCTTGAAGACTTATGCCAATGTCAGTCATTTCTCCTGATGCTAAAGCATTCCTCCTGATGCTAGATCTTAAGTGCAAATGAGATAACCTCACTTATCCTGCCCTATCAAGAACAGGAATCAAAATGTCTTCATTTGCAAAGCACTGGTGGTGAGATCCAAGCCCAGCAGAGACCCTTTTCCAGAATGGCAGCCAGTGACAGGCTGCGAGACTGAAATGTTCTTCAAAGTTTCAATCAGCCAAGGTGAGAAATTACAGCATTTCATCCATATGTTCTCATTGCACACATTTTAAAGGGGCAGTTAAGCAATTTAAATCAGGGACAGTACTGATCACATAATTATGCTTAAATATTTTCTGCATATGTGAAAAGAAAATGTAATTTCTGCCTAGGAGACTGGCTGGCTTAGTACTTCCTCCATCTACTTGTTTGAATTCAGAACAGACTGAATTTCTGGGAAACTGTTGTGTTTCAGCATGCTGTTATTTATTCTAAGTAAAATATATCAAAAACTTTATTCCAATGTGGTCCAAAACTACAATCACAACTCAGAGCTGAACAGGCTCAGCTCCCTTAGCCTTTCCTCATAAGAGAGATGCTCCAGTCCCATAATCATCTTCACAGACTTCTACTGGACCTGCTACAGGAGCTCCACATCTGTCCTGTACCAAGGACCCCAGAACTGGACACAGCATTCCAGAGTGACCTCATCAGGGCTGAGGAAAGGAGTGGGATCACCTTCCTTGACCTCTGGCATTGCTCTTCCTAATGCACCCCAGGTTACCATTGGCCTCCTTAGCCCCAGGGCACACTGCTGGCTCATGGACAGCTTGTTGTCCATGAGGACCCCAGATCCTTCTCCACAGAGCTGCTTTCCTGTAGGTCAGCCCCTAGCTTGTACTGGGGTTATTTTTCCCCAGGACCCTGCATTAGCTTTTGCTGAGCTTCAGACTGTTCTCTTCTTCTCTGCCCATTTCTTGACCTGTCAAGGCCTCTCTGAAGGGCTGCACAGCACTCTGGGGGGACCACTCCCAGCTTTGTGTCATTAATGAACCTGCTGAGGAGACACCTGCCCCTTCATCCAAGTCATGGATGAGAAAGTTAAACACTGGACCCAATATTGAATCTTGGGGGACACCAATAGTGACAGGGCTCCAACTAGAGCCTGTGCCATGACCTCTCAATGCACATCACTATCTACTCATCCAGTCCACGCTTCCTGAGCTTGTCTATAAGGATGTTGTGAGAGATAGTGTCAAAAGTATTGCAAAAGTCAAGACAGTATCCTCTGCTGTCATCTCTTCCATCCAGGTAGTAGTTTTATCATAGAAGGCATCGAGGTTTTTTTTCACTCAGTTCTTCACTTGATCCTACAAACCCAAACTCAGCAACCTTTCAACAAACTATGTGTGAGAAGGAAAAGTAATCTCTAACATCCTGGAAATAGGAAACTGTCAGGTAGAAATGGAGTTTTGAAGTGGGCTTTCTCTTACTCAGCTTTAGCTGTGTAAAGGCTAAGCTTCTCCATTATCTGTGATGCAAACTGGCAATGGACAACTATCCTGAAACAAATATTCCTGAAGGTTTCTGTCTCTCTTTATTGACTATTGGGAAAGCCTGTGAAAAGCCTTGGCCCAGACACCGGTGGTTTATGTCTAAAGCTTGGAAAAATTAATACTTTCCATGGCCATCATAATAACTGTCACAATAATCTTTAGTTATTACAATAAGTCCTTCAGCACAGGAAATATCTTGGTGGATCAGTTTTCCTGCATGTGATTAATTGCCCTTTCCTCAGTGCTGTGCCCTGTCTAGAGTGCTGAGTAATCTCCAACAACATAAATCACTGTAAAACTTCTAATGCACCTCAGTGTTAGAAACCCTGGTATTTCAAATTCCCTGTGTTTTATAAAAGATACCATATTCATCCCATCCAAAAGCAAGCTGTTTCTGCAAGGGCACTGTACTGATTCAACTAGAAATGTTCAGAAAAAAAAAAATTTAAAAAAGAGTGACACTAGGTATCTAACAGGGTTAAACAGAAAATTAGTTTTCAAATATTCATGATACTAATAGAAATTAATAACAGGAATTGTCCATTTGCAAGCAAGCCCTATCTACAAATATCTTTCATAGAACATCATTCATGGTAGTGTAATAACAAAGTGACTTCCACCTTAAGGTAGGAGAGTAACACTCCTCAGGGACATTAGGGTTGTGTCGTCTGCGTGTTTTCTGGGTTTTGAATCGGAATGAAAAACTGTGTTTACTCTTCTTATTGGAATAAGGAAGACAGGATAGGTCTGCATTTTCTTGAATGAATCCTTGATCCTGACAAAATCAGGGCTGTGTTATAGACCAACAAACTTGAAAAATAGCAATGCTGGCTCTTCAAAATATTTGTGAGCTGGGAGGCTGCAAATGGGGTTACAGTTAGATGCAAGCTAAAAGAATTTGCAAAATTGTGGCCACTTGATCTGTCCCTCACAAAATGCATCAACCTCTGAGGGATTATACTTATTAAAAATCTTATGAGATTCATGTTTCTTAAATATAATATAGCTTAATCTAAACTGAAGAGACACCAAAAGAACTGTCCTATTTCTTACTGGCTCCAGTAGAGTCAGTCCATGTGCTATGATGGCAAAAATGTCTTTAAAAAGACAAACACCTTGAGGCAAAGGGTGCTACTAAGTCTTCATCCCCGTTTACAGGATTTATTAAAATAATATAAAAATGCAATAATAGAAACCATCATTTTAGCAAGGTGACCTTCAGAAAGAACATTTCGAAAAAGAATCTGCAATTCTTTACACATGATACACAACGAGAACAGTCTGCAGCCACCTAACACTGAACAGACTGCACTTAAAGCTTTCAGCATGTTGGTGAAAAGATTAGGTATGTTAATTGAATAATTGAAGCTTTATGTAGCGGTATTTATTCTAGATGAATTTATAATTTACTACTACAGAATGTTGTAATAGATTAATATCCACTTATCAGTCTCTGAACAACCCTGTATCCATTACAAGGAAACTCACTGAGAGATGGAATAATCACACTAATAGAATAAATGTATTGTTCACAGGGCAGTCTTTTTGTTCAAAAGAACATGTGAGGCATCAGCAAGGACAAAATGTCCTTGGAAGGGGCATCTGTCCAGTATTAGCCTAAAGGACGTTTCTGGAAGTGTTCTAGGCCTCTACTGGAAGCCAATTTCAGCATAAACTGCAGCAGTAGGGAAAGAACAGATAATATAACTTGGTCCTTTGTATTGCTGAGCATCAGGAGTAAATCCTTTCTGTTTCACAGTCCATCTGAATAGTGAATGTGGATAGTCAATTAAGTTAATAAAGGTACAGAACATCAGTATATTTACATCAAGGTGATGTATCAACTACTATCTAATGAATGCCTCATAGGTATACCTGAATTTAATTAACCCTTATCCTGTTCAAAATGAGAGTTTTAAGCACATTACATCTAGACTGCCTTTATTGGTAGCTAATTGTCAGTTATCAACACTTACCTCTCCTTCTAACAAAGCTTAAAATGTAAACAATGCAAGAAGAGTACTGAAGAAGACTACCAGCAGTAAGTAGCTTAAATTTATTATATTAAAAAAAAAAAAAGCCAAAACCTAGTGCACAATTCTACTGGATTAATTATGGTTTTACTTATGATAGAAAAGCTCATCATTTTCAAAAGCAGATTTGCACACTGCATCACCCCAGAAATCAGGGTGGCATGTCATTGTTTGGGCCCCCAGTCTGTCCCAGTGGCACATTGGTACAGCTACATGAACAGATTGGTATCATATGCTAGGGATATATAGGGACTGCACAGGGTTCTTTTGTGGTTTGTTTACAAGGAATGAGTTCAGCACTTTGACTAACTCTCGGTATATAAAGTCTAACAACCTGATGCAAATACTGTGTAGGACTAATGCTTGAGATCTGTACCTGAGGTAGCTGCATCTTCTAGAATACTGAATGGGCAAAAATAAGCACTGCTAGGTTGCAATAAATTTTATTCTAAAATATATATCTAAAATAGGTCACATCTGTAACATTTATAACACCCAAGAAGTGTCTATACTCCGTTGACAAGAAAGGTAGCCTAAAGCTAGATCTAGAATACATTGTAGGCATTTTTGTTTTTATTGAAATCAATTGGAACTCTGATGAGAGTTAGATATCCAAAAAGTGTTGATGTTTTTTGTCCTGCTGTCTTTGGTTACAGGTATAATTTTTTTTTTTTGTCAACACTGGAAAGAAACAGCAATTCACAGCCCAAATACTTTGAATAAGCTCACAGCTATATTGATGAAGTATAGGGGCCATAAGAAGTACAAGTCACACTTACAGTGCATGAAGATCACAGAAAGCATCAGCAGGATAATCCAGAGAGCATCAAAAATGTATTTAGGATGTAGCCCCCAGTGCATTTCTGGCCTGTGCATGGGATTTGCTACTGAGATGACAATTTGGTTTGCACCAAAGCAGAGCCCTGGTAAAAAGAAGAGTTATATTTCTAAATGAAAGATATTTCTATATTTTAGAAGACAAGGCTTAATCATACCTCTTTGAAATATTAGCTGCAAATGTCGGCACTACAAATAACACTGTCACTATCCAAAGGTGTCCTAAGATAAAGACTTATCACATTTCAATAGTATTGCCTACTGATGTGGCTTCTGCTTCTATATGCAGATATGAAGAGACAGGGGGTTAATGATCAGTATATGCTTTTTTAGTTTAGGAACATGTTTTATGAGAGATTATATATGTGACAACCACTCTGTTTTTACTTATATATTCATTTGAGACAGGCAAAATCTATTTATTTTGATAACATACATATAGTTTTATGAACATCCCTTCTCAGTAAAAGCAGTGAGGCAGGGACCACATCTCTTGGCAAACTTGTGCATATAAATAGAAACATTTTGTAATTTATTTTAGACCGTATTTCTATTCTGACGTGTAGTCCAGGGATGTAGCACCTGGGAAAATACACCTCTTTTGACGTAAGGTGTCACATCCTGATATCTACAGGATCATGATTTTCTCCACTGAAAACATACTCATTTTCTTCATGATGCATCAAAATATTTCATCTGTGCAAAATACATGAGTTGTTCAGAGTAACTTAAATAGACGAGGTAGTCACACAGTGCTACTTTCACATCTCATTTCTATTATTAAGCAAAATTGCTGCAGCAGTTCAAAGTTCAGACATACCTAGGTAGGAAGATAAGAGAAAAAATAATAATGAAAAAGAAATACACTTTCAAAGTGTAAAAGACACAAAGCATTGATCAAGAAAATAGTGACTGAATGAGGGTAGCTGTAGCTGAAAGCCCTCTGCCAGAGTAGCTAACGGCCTTTTATACAGAAAAATGAAATTTTTGTATGCACACAGAGATGTCAAACACAAATGTAAATGTGAAGAAATTCTTCAAACAGCACAATGTGACCACAAGCAAAACACTTCCATGTCTGGTCACTGTATTTTAAAAGTAAAATGACATAAATAAGGACTGAGAAGAGGACAAACAGAACAACAGAGAGAGTCAAAAACTCCTTTGGCAGCTCAAAATGTCTAGAGAAATTGCTAGGTTTTAAGAGAGAGAATACTGCGCTGAGTCTAAGAAATAACTCTGCAAGAAATTAAAGTGTTTGAATGGAAATTGCAGTCATACCAGCAATGAAAGTAAAACCTACAGTATTAAATTGGTCTGGAGTTTTATGGCTTTTTATTTTTACCTTTTTCATTCTTACCCTGCAGATCAGAAACCCAGGAAAATGAAGAGCAACTATTTTAATTTATTCTTTCAATTTAGGGTTATTTAGGGTCTTAATGCAAGACATCCCTGGATAGTTTGGTAAATTGACTTAGGAATGAGGACACATTTTTAACAGGTTTACTCAGCATTTAGTTATGTAGATCGAGAGAAAAAATGTAAGTGGAAGTAGTATGAAGAACATATTGTTTCTTTCAGATAAGAAATGTTTTATGAATTCCTATGAAGTGTAGGAAAATGCATAATGAAAAATTATGCCATCAATAGTATAAAATGGAAGGAGAGAAATAGAACAAGTTAGGCCTGCAGCACTTTATTTATGTAAAAGAGCTCTTCTATAACCTTGTCCTGATAAACAAAGAAAAAATATTTAAAACTTTTTTCATAAATCTTTATGTTTTTGCTCTACTGTTGGAATAAGATAGACAATAATTAGTAAAAGATACTGAGTGCAGCACCATGTCTTTAAAAGCAGCATATATGAAATATTTACTTTGACAGTGTTTAAGTCAAGGGTGTAAAAGGAAAAAATCCTACAACTTATTGCTCATTCTATTATAATACTTCCTATCAGTAGAAGCACAGTGGGAGATACTTACCCTTTCTTATCTCTGGCAGTAATGTTGTTTGCACAGGTGACATAACAATTTTTATGCTCAAAGGCACACTTAGTGATACAAATAATTGTCTTAGTACTATGTATGAACCTGCCTGTAAAAATTTTAGTCTGTAAATGCACAGGAAAAAAGAAAGGGATAGAGCAAAAGTATGTGGTCAACCTTTGCAGAGTGCAGATATTCTGTTATAGTTATTAGGGAATTCAGTCTTAGCATTGTCCTGCCAAAGTACACTGCATTTATCTATGAGATGGGAGGCAGTTCCCTGGGTGTCAAAGCTGTTGTCCTCAGAGTGGGATCATTTGAAAGGAAGGACAAAACCTGATTCAATGTCATCAGCTCAGAAAGGATGAACAGAGCTCTGCCAGCTTGTAATAGCAGAGGATCAAATTAGAGGGAGCCCCAATTATCTGCTGTGGCTCTATTTGTGCAATGGCAAGCTACAATAAAAGCAAAATGAAGAAACATAGGCAGAAGTATTCAGAGGAGACAAAAGCTTTCACAAGATTAAAAAAAATTCTGGCCTTCATCACATTTTAGGACTGTTTTAAGAGGACATTATGCTAAAGGACACATTGGAGTTATTCATAATATAATAAAACTAACAGTAGAGGTAGTATCTGGCAATAAAGACTGGACCTTCCTTGAAGTTAAGAGTCAAGAAGATGTCAGTAGTTCAGATCTCTGTAGTTATTTATATATTGCATTTTGAACATCACTTTCTGTCTGCAGGAGCAGAGAGTGAGGCAATTTGCACTCTGGATAGGCCTCCAGGGATCAGTGTAAACGGCTGGAAGCTGTAGATGTTTAAAATGTAGTTAGTACCTTTTTTTGCTTCCTGTATGAGATGGGAGTGATCCCTGTGAGCTTGGGAAGCTGTTTTGTGCACTGCAGCATTGCTGTGCTCAGGTCAGGGGTTATCTCTAACACTGCTACTGAACTCTCTGTGCTGGAGCCCCTCATGGGGGAGCAAAAGACATTTTTAAGTTCAGTGGAGCAACCATTTTACAAATGCAACCTCTTCATAAATAAATCAAACAACCAGGATTTAAGGTATTGTCTAAAAAATAGATGAATGGAAAGGTGTCTCTGCATAACTGGACTTCTATGAGTGTAGATAAAGGAAGAAAACACTGCTTGGAACAGTGAGGGTGCTGTTAAAAATGGTCAGTCTGGGTGCAAACTCCGGATAAGTGCCCAAGGACAAAAAAACTGCATCACGGTTCCAATGCTAGTGTTTAATGTGAAATTATATCTTTGGCTGGAAAAGACCTCTTTCTCTGACACAGAGCATGGAGCTTTTGTTTATGATGTTTATTAGGGCTTACCAGGTAAGGCGGCTAATGTAGGGTGATAAGAGCATTACTAATTTTCTTTGACAAATGGCTCTCAGATATTTTCCATTGTACATTGGTACATTAGACTGCAATTTCTTTCATGAATTTCCTTTCCTTACAGCTATGCAATACTGATTCCACACCTATCATAAGGCAATTCTAATGCTCACACACAATGAAGTAGTATAAAGAGTGCTAAGAAAACAAGATTATAATAAATAAACATAAGGCTAAATATTTTTGCAGTCTTGCTTCTTCAAACAAGCTATAGCTATATGAAGCCTGGAGTAATTCAAAAATGCATACCTACAGATACATTAAAAGAAATTATTGTCTTATCTTGCCAGTATAATTTTTAGTTTTCCTTGATTTTAATATCTACCAGTATTAAAAATACTGCTTTCAGCTAAGCTAAAGCTAAAGGACCTGCTTTTCTGTATAAGAGGGGAGACCAGTGTAGGCTTCTCTCCACTTACTCTTGACAGCAATTTCCTGACTAGAATGGAAGAGGGACAAGTGAGTACTGAGATGAGATACTTTTGTTAGAGAAATTATCCCCTGTCATTCTCAGAAAGAGCATTAGAAATTGTTTAGCTGAAAATAGCTATAATAAAATATTAATTTCATGAGCATTTCTAGCTGTGATAACTAGTTTGTTAGGAAATCTCTGGAACATGAAAAACACTCTGGTTTTAATCAACTAAACCAGAAACATTTGAACTGAGCACAGCCAAATCATGGAACTTGTATAGGCAAAATAGATGAAAATTAAAACCTTAGGAATGTGGGGTAACAGTTCTTTTTCAACTTTCAACAGAAAATATGCAATTGATTTTTTTTTGGTTTTTTAGTTGGACAAACAGAGAGTATCTGAATGTGATCTGAGGGGCTGTGGCATTTTTCACAGTGATCCCTTTCACCCAGACAGCCTCTTGACAATTTTTAAAACCTTGAGGAGATCACATAACTGGATATGAAGCTCTGTGTCTGTACCATGTTCTCCCTGAAGACCAACAGCTTTCCCATGTAAGTGCTATTTCCAGCTGCCAATTTCATTACTTTCAACAGAGAGGTTGAGATTAAGACAGCAGTATCAATGTACCCCTTGAGCATCCAGCTCTTATCCCCAGAGCACAGCTCTTCATTACTAGTTTTGGTTTAATGATACAAGCCCTTCAAGGTGAAGGTCTTCATTGTTGTGTCCAGTGCTGCCAGGTATTTTAAGAAAATCAAGTTCATTCAGCTCCTTATGACCATAAATTATTGAAGCCATGCTTAATAGTAACTGTAGTAACTTAGTCCTGAAGCAAGAGCAGTTCATGTGGATGGCATTTTGAGTGCTTGTGAGGGAGGTATTGTGTTGTAAGGCTGGGCAGTGAAAATGCCCAACTTTGTTATTTGACATGAAGGAAAAGGCCTTTTCTCCAGAGAGCTGAGGCATTGGAATGGTCTCAGGGCCTGGCAAACCTGTGCCTTTTCTCCTTGAAGGCAAAGATACCTCATCTTTCACTTACCAGACCTGCCACTGTTCCCAGGCAAGAGTTTCCTGCTGCTGGCATGGCAGAAAACTTTCTTGGGTTTGTGCTTCCTGGAAGTAATGACAAGTACAGGTCCAAATCCTTTTTGTTCCGCAAAAAGCACAGCAAAAGAAGTGAGCTTCCAAGGATTCAGGACAGTGGAAGGGATTCTTTGCATTGGAAAATGTACTGAGATGGAGTAATTCTAGACAATCTGCCTTCAAGGGACAGAATGGGAATCATCTGCTGTGGACTCTATTCATTCCTGCCTAAAAGCTTGTTATTTCTCACTGTCTGTGAGTCTGGGGACTTATTCCCATCAACTGAGGCCTTTTTTTGCAATTTGAGTTGATTCATCACTTAAGGATTCAGTACCTCTTAGCAATCAATACTGGAGCGTGTATACTCTTGAGCACTTAACCCCTGCATGGTTTTCATGTACCTCATGACTTCTTTGATTTTTTTTGTCATTTCTCTTCATTATCTTTTACTTTTGACTGCAAGAGAGATGATTGTTTGAGATGGAACAGAATTTTTTTCAGTATTTGTCTTTTCTGCTGTTCTAATATAAGTGTAAAGCTTATCTTCACCTGTGACACCTCATAATGTTGATCTGCTGTCTTTTGTTCCTTGTGATTCAGGAACAGTACTGGGAATACCAAAATACTGAGTGCAGAGCACTGAACAGTCATCCAAGAACCACAGTGTCCATGAAATTCTGAAGTTGGCAAGATTTCCAGCAAGGGCTGGAAAGCTCCAGTCATTTACATCACCCTGTCAAGTCACTATATATGTCCCTATATAAATGATCGTAATGTATGGATGAAGGAGGGTGTCGTGGGTTGACCGCAGCTGGACACCAGGGGCTTACCATGGTCTTCACCACGAGCTGCAAGGGAATCTCAGCTCTGGCCCTTGGAGCACCTCCTGCTCCTCTTTCTGCAATGACCCTGGTGCTGATTCTATAGTATATTGTCACTCTTCTCACTACAGCTGCATGTGCACAGGGATATTTTTCCCCCTGCTTAAATATGTTATCCCAGAGGTGGTACCACTGCCATTGATGGGCTCAGCCTTCCTTGGCCAGGAGCTGATCCACCTTGGAGCCAGCTGGCATTGGCTCTGTTGGACATACAGGAACTTCTCACAGAAGGCACCCTGTTAGGCCACTACTACCAAAACCTGGACATACAAACCTAATACCCACTTTTTTAACTTATTTTTTGCTTTAGTATTAAATATAGCATCAATAAATTAATCAGAACCTAAGCTGCAGCCACAGGGGCATTAATAATACACAGAGCTGTGATCATCCCAGTCAGGCAACACCTGAAGTGCCGTTTGCAGTTCCAGTCCCCAGACATCAAGAAGGACACGGACAGACTGTCAAGGAACCAAAGGAGGGCCACGATGATTAGCAGAGGTCTGAAGAATCTATCCTGAAAGGAAAGACTGAAGGAGACAATTTTTTTTCTCCCTACAGAAGGGAAGGCTTATGGGCACCTTATCAAAGTATTCCAGTATTTAAAGGGTGGCTACAAGTAGGATGGAGGCTCTCTCTTCGTAAGTACCCACATGGAGAAGACAAGTTACACCAGAACAGGTGTCAGCTCAGTATAAGAAAGATTTTTATTTTTTGTACGGTGAGAACAATCATTCCCTGGAATCTCTCCAGAGGGTTTTCAGTATGCAACTGGACAGGATGCCAGAAAATCTCACACAGTGTCTCTTTCTTACAAAAGGTTGGACCAGATGGTCTTTCGAGGTCCCTTCCAACCGGGCTGATTGTATGATATGGCAATGATATGGCACTCCTACGGCAATGATTCCATGGTTTTGTCACGCACTGTGAAAAAGTACTTTTTGCTTGCTTTAAGACTGCTACCTGCTCATTGCACTTGAAATTCCTTTAGATCTTTCCTGAAGCAATGAATAAATGTTTCCTGTTCCCATAACTTATGAATAATTCATTACTTTATTGATCTCTGTCTTAATCAGCTTTTTCCTATAAAGAGAGTGCTAATCAACATAAGCCATTCCTTACCTTTGATCTCATTAGTCTCCTTTCCATCTACTCTGTAGTTCCCTATACGTTTTTAGTGATAAGGGACACCAGAACTGTACTCAGATACTCATAGAGCAGGCAAACCATTGAGCTGTATGTGGCATAATAATGTATGACGGTTTGTGCAGTGGTCATGTTTGTTTGGTGCCTCTTAACAATTCCTAACATTTGTTTTGCTCTTTTGACTGCTTGTTCAGTATGGAGCTGTTATTTTCATAAAACTGTCAACTACTTCGCTGACATTTTTTTCCCACATTGCAATCTGCAATATAGAAAATGTGTTTATTTATAACGCTGGGTTTTTTCTCCACATGTACTACTTTGCATTAATGAACACAGGATTTCATCTGCCATTTTGTTACATTTTATGCATTTACTCAGTAACATAAGCAGTCAAATTCCTTTCAACCAATCTGTTCTCATAAAACACACATTTTGATAACACAAAAAAAACCTGTTTGTGCCCTCTACACCCACTACATCCTCCGAGTGGGGGATAAGAGCAAGTTGAGAAGACTATAGGAAAAAAATCTTGAGAGAAAAATATGTATGTCTATTTTTTTCCAAAGTTTCCCTTCATAGAAAATCTATTTGCGTATTCCAAGTTGGCATAAAGATAACCTGTCAGTCTCCCTTGTGACTGTGAAGATGGCACTACTGAAAAGTACAGAT
The DNA here is from genome assembly GCA_026261815.1 of Monarcha castaneiventris obscurior. Taxonomy (NCBI): domain Eukaryota; kingdom Metazoa; phylum Chordata; class Aves; order Passeriformes; family Monarchidae; genus Monarcha; species Monarcha castaneiventris. The sequence goes on along the minus strand of JAMPIT010000230.1, from coordinate 8,233,738 downwards.
GCCTTTCATTAGGACCATCCTATATGGTGTCTGAGAGGTATTTTTGATAGAATTTGATATATAATCCAAGTATGAGAAACCAAATATATAATTTTAAGAATTTGGATCACCCAGTTTTACAACAGACATTATGTCATTACCTGCCAGCTCTCCAAAAACCTATATTTAATAGGCAAATTGCATATCTATGGTGACATCACTCTAATTGCTTATCACCATTAGGAATATCACAGAGAAAGTGCTAAATTTTGCATTTTAAGAGAAATTCCTCTTCTGTGTTGAAATACGTAATTCACGCTAAGAATTATGCTTTCTGGATAAACGCACCGTGGAAATGGATTAACCTAACCCATTCGAGGCATTCCTAGAGTTTCCTAAGATGGCAGAATTCTTCTCACATAATTTTAGATAATTTCATTACCGATACAGACTTTAAAAATAACCAGCAAATGTTATTGTAATGAAACAGATGCACTTTTTAAGATATGAATCATCTGACCTGCTTTAACATAGGGTGAATCACCCTTACCTTCCTTTAACTATATTGACCAGATCTTCATAAGGGCATTTGAGGTGATCAGCTCAGTTGCAGTACATCCCAGAGTAAAATGAAGCCAATACTCTGCAGCACATATATCTAGGCTGTAAAGTACACTAAAGTGCATTCAAAAATACCATTTTTTCCAATCGAAATAAACAAGAGACTTAAGAAAGACAGAAGGTAATGGTCACTGCAGCAAGGGGCAAAGTTGTCAAAGAATTAAGTACTCTAAGAATGCCACTCCATTTTGCATTCAGGCAGAAATCTGCAACGCTGGCAGTCCTGGGATAGAATTTAAGATGTATTCTTTTCTTGATAGTTCTAATGTGCTTGTTTTCCTGCTCAGTAGGAAATACATTACTGAAAAAATGTCAGATGTGGTATCACTGGAGAATTAGTCAAATTAATTTGTACAAAGATCAAATAATAGTGAGGAAGTAACAAAGACAAAACCACTATTGGAATAAAATTTCCTTTGATAGGCTGGGTAAATTACAGGAGTGATTTACCCCTTTATTTCTGTTGCGTAGATTCTGAAATTTTGATTTGGTATTACAGTTTTGCCTCTGGATTTTCTGTTTTACTGATTCAGGTTTCAGCCTGACTTCTGGAAGAATAAGGACTATTTAATTGTGTTGACAGTTTGTCTGCTCTTTCTTCCTGTATTTTTTACACAGATATGACTGAATATAATGAAAATGTCAGTGAAGTTAAGTTCCTAAAATCTCTCTGAAATCAGAGAGAGAAGAGAGAGACCTTCAATGCTTGAAAGCTTGCAGTAAGATGGCAGTTCTTATTAAATATGAGAAAATTGATACAGAAAAGCAAGCACAACAAATTGTCATAAGAGTTCCTATGTAAACACTTATATGTGTTTAATTATTTTGTTTAATAAAATGCTTTTATGTTCGGTATAACTGATATGAAACATCTATGGATTTTCTCCATCCAAAGTAAAATATTAAAAAATAAAGTAATACTTGATGTCTTGAGCATTTTTAAACTTGTAAAAAAAATACCTGGTTTCTATTTGAAATATTTTACCAGCAGTCTAAGATAACAGAATGCTGAGGATGACGAGTCGACAACACATTTCCCAATTTCTTGGGAAATTAATTATGCACATGTGTGCACACAACAAATAAATCTCTTGCCTATTCTGTAAGACCAATACCTATGTTATTTTTAATGTCCAAAACCTGAAAGTAGTACACAACAAATCACAACTGGAGAAAAATTAGAGCAATGAGAATTCCACAAATTCCTCCATAGTAAATTTGCTGCTTGGCTTGTTTAAGAGTTTTTTATTGCATATATTGTTTAATTGCTTCTAAAAATCAAAGTGACAGATTAAATTTCTCTGGATTTGCAAAAATCTCTTCTAACTCTTCAAATGGGCTTCAGTGTCTCTTGTCAGATTAAAAGTTCTTAAAGCTTGAAAACCATGAAATAAAACTGAGTGATTCTGTCACCCTGAGGACTTAGCACAGTCACTAACACCAGTCTTGATCTGACAAAAATTCAGACAAGCAAGGACACTCAAATATTACCGGTTTTTAATTTTTAGTCATTATAAATAGGCTTCCATTTTTAATTTTCTTTTTTTTTTTTTGTAAGTATAACACAGCAAAACTGAACCAGAAATATGGAAGAGGCCTCTTGAATTCTGATATATTTTTTGAGTAGGGAGAAGATGTACTGGAACCAGCTCAACAAGAAGTACTTTACTGGAATGAAGAACATCTGTTCACATCTCCAGCGCCTTGGGAAACCTGCAGGACTATGTCAGTGTTCAGGGGCATCAGTGCAACTCAAAGTATCTGAACCTGTCCACCCTGAAGCACCATTATATAAAGAATAGAAATTTGGTTGGACTAAGATGCAGAAGCAGAATTGCAAGATTTTATGAGAATAACTTACTACTAGTTTTGCACTGCAAGTGTTTTGTAGCATATCTGCAGGCTTAGCAAGCTCTTAAGATGCCATCACATAGTCACTGTAAGGTGACATTTCACTGAAATGTTCAGTGAAAGGATAATAAAAATGGAAATTTCATGTGTTTGTGTTTCTTCTTCTCTCCAGCTGAGGACAGCAACCAAATCTATAATCTGTAGTTCAGCAGAAGTTGATGGCATTGCTCCGTGAACTTCATGGGAGACAGAGAAACTTTTACAGCTAAAGATCTCACCTTATGTCAGATGACATGATGAAAGTAACAGGGAAGTTGAAGGCAGTTAAGTCTGCCACAAGCCCTGTTACCAAAGAAGGTCTGGGTGACGTGGGCTCTACACCATGAAGCCAACCCCATCAGGTGCTTTAGCATTTGACTTTGTGCCAGCCCAGGCTTACATCATGTTTGCTTAGCTTTGAGCTTGCTTTCTCCTCTAGAATTTGCAAGATTCCCACCAAAGTGCCTGCAGGATTGATCCCCTTTTCTATTCGAAATGCAAAATTCAAGGTAAGAACAAAATCAAACAGGTCATGACAGCTGACAGAAAGGCAAAACCACAGTCTGTATAAAAATGACTGGCAGGATATTTCTGGTGTTGTCACATCACAAAAGGTCTTGTAAAGCTTTCAGGCTTTCACAGTGAGCAGCACCATCTCATGCCAGATAGATTCCTGGGACTGCTCTTCCTTTTTTCTGGTGTAATTCAGAGGCAAGTTAAGCATTGCTCAAAAGATTCCAATTTGCTCTATAATTAATTGCCTTTCTACAGCCAGCTTCAATTCACAGAAGACAAGGACCTCATTCTGAACGATGTTGCACATTTTATCCTCTCCTATTGTTTAACAAATCCCTTTTTCTGTCATAAGTTTTTCATTTCCCCCCTGACATTTCACCCACTATATTATGGGCATCATCTGAGGATTTAAATCCAAAAGCTATACTGTGGTTCCAAAGCTTCAAATCAACATTGAAAGATGTAGTTCAGCTGTTCTTCTATAAATATGCAGCAATTATAAAGAAATAAGGGTCAATATAGACTCCCAGAGAGCTCTGCATTAACCTGCACTCACTATATTTAACTAGAGACATGAAAGCTACTTAGTTTCAAGGAAGCATTTAAGTATTACAAATTCATGAATTTACAAATTCATGAATTATTGATGAAATAGAAACCTCTCTGGAATTTGAGCAATTTTTATTTGAACATATTCCCCATATTTATGTACAGACATCTTAACAGCGTTTTTCAATTTCAGTTTTGGGTTTTGAATATACAGCAGGAGGCTCTCATTTTGTAAGCATCTGCGGCATTTGCATTACAAGTATGGTTTGCACCAAGGGTTGTGAGCTTGCTGTCACCACAGCCTAAGATTCAGCTCACAACCGCATCCAGCTTCCCTCTGTCCTTCCCGCTCTGCTGAAGAAGGTGGCATTTGGGATACAGAGGAGTCCCAGAGGTATGCTGGCATGGGATTCAGGCAGGTGGGACAGGCATCATTTGGGAAGGATTATGTGGCTTATTGTCAGTTTGTCTTTCAGCCCTCTGTTTTATTCCAGAAAACACTTCTGTTACAATTCCTGTCTACAGGATTGACTGAAGCAGATCATGCAGCTCAGAAATTGCTGGTGCAATTGACAAAGTAGCAGGCCTAATTAGCAAATATCAGCAAACACTGAGAACTTTCCAAATGAAAAATTAGTCACTTTGCAGCATCTACTCAAAATACATAACATATTCAACACTCTCAGAAAAGGAAGATATATCCTGTGACTGCAGTTCTTTTGCCAGTGGAATTTGGAAACAGGAAAATGACCCTGAGATTAGCTCAGCTGGTTAGAGGATGGTGCTAATAACACCAATATTGTTGATTCAATCCCTGTATGGGTCATTTAAGAGCTGGAGTCGATGATCCTTATGGGTGCCTTTCAACTCAGAACATTCTGCGAAGCTTTGAAAACCTATCCCTTGTTAAATTATGAAAAGAATTCTGGTTTTTGCCTCCTGCAAGAAAATCCAAGAGTCAGATTTGGAATGCCATATTTAGGGAAGTTTGGGATCAAGATTTCCTCTGCTGAAAAAACTTCATGCACCTGCAATTTCAGGCAGAGGCAAGGTGAAGTCACTTCTGCATCAGAGACACTGCATTTTTCAGCTCAGAGACATGACCACAAAACCTGGACTAAAACAGGTGGCTCATGAGGAAGTTATAGATCCTAGAAACCAGTCATATTCAGGACCAGCATACACTGATTGGTTGCTGGTCCCCAATCACCCTTCCTTGCTGATTTTCTGTGAAAGAGCTCTTTCTGGAGAGCATATGACCTCTTCTTCTATTTGGGGAAGTAACCTGAAAGAAAAGTCAGAGAAGATAGGGGTCTCCCATCCTGTGTTTTAAAGAATCATGGTTTTAACCACATGAAATCAGAAAACTTTATCAGCTCTGATTTTCTACCTTCTCTCTTCATCCCTGGTCATGTAATAGTGCTTGTTCCCAAAAGTAATTTGGAGCTTTAGCCATTAAAATGCAAGACAATTTTTACTGTCTGTAACAATTTGAATGTATTAGTCAGCCCAGATTTGTATGTTTGTCCTGTCAGGCCAAAGACAGACAGACTCTGATTGGTGATAGTAACCATTAGGTACTCTGCAAAGCTATCAGGATTGTCAATATAGGAGCATCACATGAAGAGATGTCAATTGGATTTCCCTTTGCAGCCTGCTGTACACCCCCCCAGGTTAATCTTTGACAGAGTCCTGAAGAGTCTGCATCTCTTTTCTTCTCTCCATATTGATATCATTCCATGGAGATTGTTTTCCATTATTTCTTCTTCATAGGATGGTTTCTCCACTGATTTTCTTTCTGTTCAACTTCACTGCATTCTTTTATTCAGGACTGATGTTTCCTTCTAGTATTTTCACTGCTGAGTTTCTGAACTATGTTTCTTTCCTAGGAGAGAAAGAAGCTGGGATAGGAAGACCAGAACAGCCAGTCCAAGCAATACTGGTTTGGCACCTTTTCACACCTACAATCCTTATTATTTTATAAACCACATGACGCCTCAGACTCTGCTAACCAGATGGAACCTGACCGCCCAAAGCTGCAAGGATACTCAAGGCTAAAAATGAGTTGTGCACACCGAGGGAAGAAATTGCCTCTTCAATGCCAGGGCCAGTAGCACTGGGACATTCTAAATAAAAAGGTGCTGTGCTGGGCTGTAAAACCCAGTGCTAACATGGTTTCCAGCATAAAGGTCTGCTCACAAGCCCTGTCTGTGGTTTCTGCTCCCTTTCATTCTCCATAACAAAACTCTGCTGAAGTGGAGGATATGGAGAATGTCCTTTGTGTCCAGACAAAAGCTGTAATGATACAACCTCACTGGCTGCAGCAAGGGACTTCTTGTATTATAACATAAAGACAAAAGGGGAAAAGATGGGGTTTTGTGTCTGGTTTCACATTATAATTCTAACTTTAGGCCTAGTAGGAGTCTCAGTGAGTACTTGCAGTAAAATGTGAACAACCCCTGCATTAATTCTGAAACAACTCTCTCCCCTGTCTTTTCATCCTCACTGATGAATGGAGTGGTACAATTTCCCAATTTTCTCTTGCATTACATGTTTCAGCTAGCATGTGATATATTTCTGTCCCACTGGGGCAGCCTGAGAATTTGACAGCTTCCTAAACCATGAAGGAAGACCAAGGTTTTTCACCATTCCTTCTGTAGTCCCTCAGTCCAACCCTTGCCAGACACTGGGAGCGAAAGTGATGCTGCTCCTTTGGTGCGTCTATTGATACATACAAAGAAATCCGAGGAAACATAGCCCAAAAAAAGGAAGTAGTGCTTTTGGAACATAACAGCAAAGTTTTCTTGACAGGACAGAATGAAGACAACAGGAGATGCGAGAGGAGCTGCTGTAAGGAGCGGAGCAGACCATTGATTTGGTGTCACATTTCTGTGTCCCAAGAACTAGAACAGCAGTTTATCATTTCCATCCCACGACTACCTGACTACCTGCAGACCTCAGGGACCTCAGGATTGGCTCAGACTGTTTGCAGAGCTGTGCCAGACATTCTGTAAGGCTGACTGCAAGCTGCAGAGCATACATAGGGCTGAGGCGGCAGCAGAGGTGCTGGCAGAATATAGTTACCTGAAAGGTCAGTCCTTCAACTGTGCCTGTTCTGTTCAATTATTTACTCTGCTTTTAACATTATAAGAACTAAACCTTACAGGACAATGACCTGTCTTCGAGTAAGTATTAATTAATAATAATAATAAGAAGAAGAAGAAGAATGAATGAATGAATGAATGAATGAATGAATGAATGAATGAATGAATGAATGAATGAATGAATGAATGAATGAAAGAAGAAAACAAGGTGCATAACAAGGGTTACTTCTCAAAAACATGATGGTTGCTGGCCCATTCATTCTTTGGTCTAGTGCTATATAATTTGTCCTTTTGTCCCTCAACCCTTTGCAAGAAGATTCCCATGCTGTTTACAGAGGAAAACAAGACTGCACTGCATCACTCAGTCTAGAATGACAAATTTCCAAGCATTCAACTTTAAAACCCTTCTTATTAAATGAAAATTTTGCACTGAGTAAGTACCATTTATTCCATAATGTTTGCTTAATTTCTGTTTTTATCATATGAAGAGGAATTCTGTAGTTCTGTTTATGATATCAAATGCCCTGATTTTTCGTAATTAAGAGCTTTGTTTGTCAAATTGTTGATGTTTGCACATCACAGCAATGGAGAGAGCAGTGCTGTGTACACATGGAAGATGTTCACAGAGAATGCAACTGCAGGCTCTTGGTGTTTGTACAAGCTGTAGCTCTCAGCAAAGCATGGGGTTGTGTGTTGGGACATCACTGTATAAAATACACTCATCCCAAAATGTCTTCTCTACTTGCATTGGGGAAATCTTTCATTCAAGCAACGACCTCAGAACTATAAACCCATTTCCTGCTTGACTTAACACTGTGGCTTTGTTAATCTGGTGTCTAGGATTATCCAATTTGCATGTGAAGCAGGAGTATTTTCATTCTGGGACCTGGAGGAAAAGTTTTGCCCATGAAGTGAAAATTACCTTTCCACCAAACACAAACCCAAAAACGGATGTTTTTTAGTCTGTTACCACTCTACCATCAGGAGAAAGGCTTACATACTTTGCAGGATTCTTAGTTCTTTACAAGAAAAGGAGTAGTTGATGCCTTTCTGCTCTATGCCGTTAGAAAGAGAAGTTGCTTAGCTTGATGTTTTTGTTTTAGCTTCTGCACATAGAACTCCTGAATTAACACTATTTCTCTACTGGTTTCTAATATAGAGAGAGTTGTATACATGTATAAAGATGAGTTGGTTACAGTCAGTGAACAGCACAGGATGTTCCTGTTGATTTTCTTGAAATGTGGCAAAAGTCTGCCTAAAACTTTTAAGTGTCCAATTAAAGGAAATTACTGTTCCCTCCTGCTACTACCAAAGAGATGTGGTGAAAAGTACAGTTGGTGACAGTCTCCCACGCATGTGTGACTGCCTCCAGAACTGTCCATAACAAAATTCTTACTTTCTGTCAAAGTTTTGAAGAATGTTTCATCTCTTCTAGATTCTGTTCTGGCAACCATCCTTTCACAAAATTAAACAGCTTTGATCATTTTCTCCAACGTCTCTTTGTGATTCTTGTCAATGTTTATTGTGAAGACAGCATTTTAAAACAGAAGTCAAAGCTGATCAATCTAATCCATCCCACATTTTTCATGCTAACAAAAACCAATACTTTTTTCTTTTTGCATATTTTTTTCATGTTTTGAAACATACTGGGGCACAGGTCTTTCATTTTTCATGGAAGATGCCTCTGTGGTCCAATACCTCAAAAAATTAGAGGGCTGAGCAATCACCAACCATATGAAGTTCAGCAAGGGAAAGTGTCAGATTCCACATCTGGATGGAGCAAACTTGGATGTACAGGCAGACTGGGAATGGGAGGTTAGAAAGCAGGACCACAGAAAGGGAACTGGGGGTCCTGGTCAATGGAAAGTTAAATTTGAGTCACCTGTGCCCTGGCAGCCAGGAGGACCAACCCTGTCCTGGGGGCAGTTTTGGGCTCCACAATATGAGAAAGACATTAAACTACGAGAGAGTGTCCCAAGGAGAGCAACAAAGATGGTGAAGGGCCTTGAGGGGAAGCCACATGAGGAGCGGGAAGGGAAGTGGTCACAGCTCCAGCCTGACAGAGTTCCAGATGTGTTTGGACAATGCTCTCAGGCACAGGGTATGACTCTGGTCCTCAGCAGGGCCAGGGGTTGGACTCAATGACCCTTGTGGGTGGCTTCCAGCTCAGCTTGCTCTGCGATTTTGTGATTTTTGAATAACCAAAATTTACTAAATTTCTGTTTTTATAGCTGTGACACAGTGAACAAGCTTTAAAGTTCCTCATCCTTCAATGGAGCATTAAAATTCTTATCCTGTACTTTATCTGATGAAAACTTCACATGGAATGAATTTGATTTCCTTTGGTTAAAGTAATAATAATTAGGCTATAGATAGAATTAGTTAAGCCTACTGAGATACTGATGTGGGAAACCTGTCCTTATTCCTTTATGGTTGTGTTTAGTTCCTTACACTATTAAATGCTGGTGTTTCAGAGGGCTGATACATAACACTATTCTGTTTCACACTTGAGGACTGACAGATGTTCATCAGGGAGAGACATTAGTTGTCCCCAAGATGATACACAAAGTTTTTGCAGAAGGGAAAATCAAAACTGCTTTTGCAGACTCTGGGTTAATATTTGGAATAGTGCAGTGTTTTAATTTGGCATAAAAATTCACTTTGCACTTCTGCAGTAGAGATTTTCCATTAAAAATTTATTACCTGAAATCATGGGTGGTAGTTTTTTACTGATTTTGAGAGCAATGGCTGTCCTTGCCCAGTTTTCCATGGAATAATACTGCCTCAATAAAGTTTTTGCTTGTAACCTGTTGCTCAGACCACAGACTGTCAGTTCAAAAAGCTGAACTTAATGTATAGTGCCTTCAAGTTGGAGGTGTTTCCTGGGTTGCAGTTCCCACTCTCCAATGAGAAACCATTGTGTCCCTGATTGACTAGACAAACATATTTGTTATGCTAACTACTATAGAAATTTTGTTTCTTGGACATGTCATTCTGAACTGATGTGTGAATAGTGGTGCCACAGACATGGTACAACAGATATGTTGAACTTGCAGTAAAGATTTTCTGTTAAAATTACTCTGCCAGCTTTTTCATAGCATTATTTTGTAATAAAATGCCTTTTCATAGATACATTTTAAAAACCACTATTCTTTCATTCTTTTTTCTTATTTTGCATTCCATCCTACATGTTATTTGAGATAGTAGGAAAATTTTGAATCAATTCTATAATTATAATTTTAATGTTAAATTGTTACACTTTGCAAAATTTTTGTATTGTAAAACGCATATTTATATATTAAAATATCAGCATAGCTGTTCTGGAAAGCACTTTAACATTTTCTTCTTCAATGAAATCCCTATCTCCTTGTTTTCTGTTTCTGTAATCTACTGTTAGAACAAATAAAGATCTGGTTTTATCTCTGATAATCACTAAAGCATCACTCTGCAGGAAATTATTGTTTAATAAGCTTGTCAGAAGGACAAGTGTGAGGAAGTTTAATTAGTCAATATACAATGTATTGATACTCAGCAGTGCAGAAATCACAGATAAGAGTTTTACCTCCACATACCAGAATTTAAGGCTGATGGTTCTGAAAAATATGATGCAGTTCTGTTCTGCTCTACATGGGAAAGACAATTTCTGTAAGAAATTTTTCATTTACTTTTTTTTTCAATTCTGCAACACTCTTCCCTTTTTTCATTAGTTGATACACAAGTGAGTACTTGACTGAAACCTGAGTTACTTGAGCCACTTCTGAAGTGGCTGGCACAGTTGTGCTACTTTGTGCATCATGAGTGATCAGCGACACTAACGGAGAATGGGTTGTCACAGGGGAGGAATTTGCTTGGTGATTGCCAGTTCTCTGGGTGTATTACACTAACTGCTGGCTTTTGCATTCCTGTGTAAAGTGAACCCTAATTAATCCAGCCATGAAAGTCCTGCTTCATCTTCTGAAACTAGCTCATTATGAAAAATGTAAACAGCTCTCTCAAAGCACTCTATGTGCATATTAATTTCTGCTCTAATGATGCTTATTGACTGATTGACTTAGCTTTGTCTTACTTTTTACTATAAATGCACTATTTCTGCTTTTTGTTCCATCTTCATCTTTACCATTCAGATTGGTGTTTCCTAATAACCTGCCTTAAAGTAAACCTTCATTTTAGTACTTTAACCAACTGGCATCTCTTTGCTATGCTCCAAAATCACTGGAGTGATCCTCCCACGGGCATGCAGTACAGCAAGGATGTGGCAGCAGCTCCCAGTGGTGGGAATCAACAGCCTCGGGGAAGACTCAAAGAGCAATTTATTTCTTCATTGTTTTATATGCATAGATTAAGTCATCTTTCAAATAGAAATCATGCCTAGGAAGCAACTTTAATGGAATCAATACCAAATTGTCCTTGGTGCCTCCAAACCCCTTGAGGATGTAGAATCCACATCTCCATGAGAATTAAAGCCCTTAGGAAGGGTGGGGGCTTTTTCCCCTTTGCCTGTAAAGGGCTGGGAACAGAAAGTATTTATCAGTGCAACTCAGGATACCCCATCCTTTGATACATTTGGTGGATCTCCTTTCTATCCTGTGAAGTAGGTCCTTCACTGCACACTCACGTAAAAAAAAATTCATTAATGGAAGGCATGAGATCCTCTCTTTCCAAAGGAGTAGATCCAATGTTTTGACCCTTTCATTCATTCTGGGATTATTAAGGAAAAAAAAAAAAAATTAGAGAAAGAACAAGGATGCTGGAGAAAATGCAGGTGGGAGAAGGAAGAGGAAGCACAAGGGAAAGCAGTTCCCAGTTCTAGCATGAGCACTTGAGAAGGCTTTCATTTTGAGCCCATCCACTTGCCTTTTCCAGTCTCAAGGATGGAAACCACTTTCATCTTCCTTCTCTCTCACCCATCTCTTCTAGAGCTTGTTTGTCCCCAAAATATGAAGGATCTTGATTCAGAGTGTTGCCGAGTATATGCTGCATTATAGATCATTTTGATCTTCATTTAGCTGTAGCTCATTAGAGGAGCATGTTTTGTTTAAGTAGAGATGAGGTTATTCGTAAGTAATTCAGTGCCACTTAGAGAAAAATCAGTTGTGGAAACATTAAATTTTCATTAAACATGTTAAACACAACTTGACAGTCAGATGGTCTCCAGTCATATGTGTTTTACTGTAATGTTACTGTAAGTAACAGATTGAATGCAGGATTAGGTGGTAAAGAATACTTTGCATGGTTCAAGAAAAAGGATAAAAGTGGGGTATTTTTCCATTAGCATTCACTCTGTAGGGATCCCCAATTACTTACAGGACCATCTGCACTTCTGGAGATCCTGTGAGTTTGAAGCGAGTCATGTGTGCAAGATGAGCAGATTGGAGCTGTCTGAGTAAAGAAAAATCAGACACACTTGTTTTTATGGGAATATGACACATTTTGTAGCTCCTGTAGGCCTGGGAACATCACACACCGCAACTACTTGCACTTCATTCTCTCTAATCCTCACCTTCTTCTGATGATTTTGACATGACTTCCATGTCTTCCTGTCCCATAACACTGATCTCATTCCCCTCGACACAGAAATTTTTATCTGTTCTCATCCCAAACCTCTTTCTCATCTTCACACCAGTGTTTTTCCTCCCCTCTCCCATTTGCTACTGCTCTAACTCTCTGCTAGCACACCCAATCCAGTCCACAGTCCATACTTCTCCCACAGCTCTTACACAGCTCACAGTCCTGTGAGAGAGCCATCCTTAGCCCACATTTACCTGCACTCTGATCCTGCTCCTGCAATCTGACTATGTCCTGTCTTGCTCTCCTCCCAGCCTCTTCCTCCCTCCCATGCAAGTCCCCTTTCTTCCCCCTTCCTTCTGCCACTCTTTGCATTTCTCCCTGAATTCCAGGCTTCTCCTCTCCACTTCGCTCCCCAGTTCTTTTCTTTGCCATTCTTTGTCTCCAACTTGACCAAGTTTTTTGTTTTTGCCAAAGAACAAGCTGCAGATAATCCTTTCTGGTAGGAAGTTATGATGAAGCTGCTACGAGCTGCACATTCCTTGGCTGTAGCAGGAGGTAGTAAAACTTCTCCTGAGCCCATAGCATAGAGGGCTGTGACAAAGTCACACCAAGAGTCTTTCAAATAGCCCTTTATGGATGGAGCACCACCATCATTCAGCTTGTGCTGACTGATGCTCCTGACATTCTGAGAATCTCACAGCTAGCCTTTCCAAGTTTAGCATGTAACAAGAGCACGGCATGATCCTATTAATTTGAGTGCAAGTTTTGCCTCAGCTCTTCCTGGTGATGTTTCATTTCTGTTTATCTATCACGACTAACTGACTGCTGCTCAGAACGGGATGTACATATGTGACACATCTTTCTCTGGTTCCTCTGATAAGTCAGTGTGCAGCAGTCAGTCGGGCACTGGTATGAGAAGAGCCTGAATTTTATTTTACAGTTGCTGCCTGTCTCTTTTGTTCTGATACATCTGTCTAAGCATAGAAAATTATATTGTAGAAATACAGAAAATCTGATTAGATATATGACTGCTTTTTCTGGTGTCACAGATAACTACAGCAATGCAGCTATACCATATGATAGCATTTTTACTCTTTTTACCTGTTCCAGCCTTTGGAAGGCATCAGCTACTGCTCTTTGGAACAACTGTATGCTGAAGTTTTCTCTTGAATTCTAGAAAGGAGAGAAAATTAATGTACACGTTGTTCTGTTGGTGCCTTGAGAGACTGGTCTGCCTCGATAGTGTCTGGTAAAAATATTTGATCTTCATCTTGATCCACCAAAATTAAATAGAAAATCCTAGTGTTATAAAAAAAGACCTCTGCTGGCTTATACAGAGATGGGCTGTGGTAAACGCACCTCTTTGCTTCAGAATTCTGTGTATTTAACACCACTATCACTATAAAATAAAGATGGCAAAATGACAAAACATGTTGGATTCACAGACAAATTATCTTCAATTAACTTTGAAATCTTAAAGGCTGCAGTTCAAATACAGTAACAATGTAATAAAAGATGTTGGTCATTGTATTTTCCAAGGCTTCACCTTTAAAAACCATGAAAGTAATTTTCAAAAGAATGGTGTCGTGCACTGATACTTAAAACTTCTATGGAACAAAAAAATTTTATTTTTATGTGAATATTGGCATATTATCAAGATTAGTGGTGTGAGGAATTCAAACCAGATTATTGTTCTTATGATGGTGTTTACATCTATCTACAAGGCTCTTTCTCTTAGAGAAATTCTGAGTCCTGATGAATGAGTAAAATTAATTATTTTATGCAGTCACAAGTTTGATTTTTCAATTCAAGAGTATGCTACTTTGGCTCCTTCCAGCCTGTTTTCATGCTGACCTCCCTGGAGAGTTTCTAAATATTTATATGATTGGCAATTTAGGAAAGCATCAGAATTTCTGGCATCCTAGAGGCAGTGAAGATGAAGCAAGTTCAATCATTATTACTTCAAAAAATGTTGCCAACTTCTGATGGCATTTCAGGGTCATGTCACTTTAATTTGTTTTTAAGGATAAAGAAATGTGGTCTTGGTTCTTGTCCCCTTTTTGTTGTTTAACAAATAAGCTTCTGGTCACATGCCCTAGTTTTCAGCATATTTCTCTTTGCCTTGGTTAAATGATGCATAGATAAAAGATAACTTCTTTCTTGTACCTGGGAAAATGACTTAGTGCATGCAGTCCCCAGCAGAGAAGAACATCTCACAAGAGAGGAGAGAACAGTAGTGCTCTTCAGTGCCCTCCAATCAGCAGGGCCTTTGTAAGGGTATCACTTTGTCTGCCACAATCTACACATGTAGATTAGTTTACAATAAACTGTGGCTGCTGCTTTCTGTGTGATGAGAGGAACAGAAAGGTGCATTGCACCCATCTTCTGTTAACAGCACAGAACTGCTATTTGTCAACTCTTCTGAATATGATCTTTTTCAATGTGCTCAACAAGTTTTTACAAGACTCCTAATTAAGGACATATTTTCTCAAATTTCTATGGGCAGTGAGTAAAAACTGGGTGAAGGTTGTGAGATCTGGCTTATTGTGGACAATTTACTATTACACTTTCAAAGATATATGTAAACTTTGCATATTTTGTAATGCTAGAGGTTGTTTTGATAATAAGAATGTTGGGATTTTTTTTGCTAAGACTAGACAGGCATGAAGAGGGGCATTTTAGGCTGCTGCACCAGGTAAAATAACTTCATTTAGAGCAGACTAAGCCAAACAACAGAACAGCTGAATACAGGACATGATTTTAGAGTATAAAAAATATACTGGAGTAAATATATTTCTGCATTGGTATGACATCAAATAAAAGTATAGTAACATTTCTTCAGATTTATTTATTTCAGTATATCCCAACCCATAAAATCATACATGGTACCTCAATATTTTGAACTAAGCCTTTTGGCAATAGCTCTAACTTAAGTACAATTGAAATGGGATTTTATTTGCTGCTTGCTAAATACCATTTCAAGCTTAGGAGTGAGAGATATGTTCAAGAGAATATCTCTGGTATAATTTCTGTGTTACCTTTATTTTATGTTTACCACATAATGGTTACGACAAACTCACAAATCCTTGGAAATGCATAGCTGTGGGAGCTTGAGGCTAATCCTTCACGTTAAAGACCCCTCTCAAAGAAAGCAAATTATTACCACTAGGCTCATATTTATATATAGTGAGGGTGAGGATGTTTAACAGCTTGTGTGAAGCCTGTTGTGGGATTTTGCCCCAAATTTTAACAGTGTAGGTGCAATGCAGCCTAATATGAACATTATCAGTAAGTAACTCAGGATAGCAGAGGATTTGAATTTGGTCTATTACTTTGTATTTCTCTGTCATGTGGATTTATAATCCATTCTTACCAGTTCCAGTCAGATTCATTGCAAAAACTTAGCTTTAATTTTTAGGTTAAATTGCTATAAATGCCTATGAAAAAATATTAGACTAAGCTTTAGAGAGGTGATCTGTATTTAAGAGTTCAAAACTTCTTACAACGGCCATTTAAAAATTTGATACCCTAAGTTAAAAAATTCATTGTAGAAGTTAAACTTAAGACTTGCTCTAATACAGGAAACTGCAAGCATGTTTTGTTCTTATTTTGTGTATTATTATGTGTAGTTATGAATATATCTGTCATCTCAGATCTCACACTAGCAACATTTTGTATTTTATGGTACAAATTTATGATACTTTTTTTCATGTCGTACTTTTGTGAAGCCCCAAATAATTTGGAATTTAAGTTCCAGTGCTCCAGAAGCACCTTTTTCATCTTCAGAGATTTCTAAATTGGAATAGTGCTGATGAGAAAGTTGGAGGTTGGAATAAGGAGTGGTTCTTGGGTCTTTTAGTTCCACTTGCTTTCCTTCCATTATACTGCTCTGTTTAGGTTTCAGATTTCGTTTTTCATTTGAAGATAGTTGTCTTCTTGGGATGAGAAGTCAACAGGGTATTTCTGTGATTGTTTTATTTTTCTAACCATGGAGGATGGAGGGCTGGGATCTGGACCCTGTAGACATTCACATCATCTCTTTCACTGTTCAGAAAACTGCCTTTACTGTTTATTCTGACCTGTCCTATTGAAGCAAAGGTGTTGTGGAAAATTCAGGAAGAACCCTCAAGAGGAAAGGAAATCCACATCTCAGCAGATAAAGTGGTTCTGAGGGAGTTACGGGCTTCATATTTTTTGGTTTTCGTTTTGGGTTTTTGGGGGGTTTTTTTGTTTGTTTTGGGTTTTCTTGTTTGTTTGTTTGTTTGTTTTTTGTTTTGTTTTGTCTACAGCACTATTATCTCTTTGGTAAAACCTCTGCCCATTACATAGATTGTGCACCTCAGTCGTTGGAGTCCTGTATATCTCTTCTCTTTTGGTGAAGACCCTTATCTAGTAGGTCTTTACTTTTGTCTTCCAGCTGCCTTTTCTACAGCATCTGTGATGAGGTCTGAGTGCTAGTGCATAACAGACTGAGCCTGAAAGTATGGACATCCCTTCACACTCCCTTTCTGCATCCTAATGAGGAACAGAGGCATCCAGAGCCCATAGCTTGGGTGTAAGCTTGTAGGTCCCAAAAAAAACACGTAGAAGTTGAGGGAACTTTGAGATCAAGAGGCCAGATGTAGTTAATACCACCTGATCAGTCTTTTTGTGTCACACTGCTCCTGAATATTTTGGGTGTTTTGGAGACGGTGTTTATTTTTTCCTACATGTCAATTCCTGTTTAGAAGCTCAGACCAAACAGAAACTGGATAGCCAGAAGAAAACATTTTTGAGGAGTGAAACACTGTCAAAACAATATTTTTCTTAATTGCACTAGATTATAAAGTGTAATTACTGGCAATTTCTCTGCTTACCTTATTTGCCCCTCGTTTTCATCGCATTCAAAGTGCTGTTCTGACATTACAGCCTGGCTTTAATGCACAAAAATCCTTCTAATAAATTTCAGTCTTGTTTCAGATATTGCTACTGTGCTGGAACTGCTCTTGAGAGAGTTTGTAATGAGGATCTGTTGCTTCAAGCTAACTGAGAAGCTCCTTCTTTCATTGTCTTGATTTATCAGCAGCTTCTGATACTGTTGACAATGGGGCCCTATTATATTGCCTTCAGCAACTCCTGGGTTTTCCAGGCTGCACACTGCCCTGTTTCACATCTTATTTAATGGAGCCCTGTCTCTACAGTTATATACTGCAGTTCTCTTGTCGTACTGATGCCTTAAGCTGGGTTGTGCAATTGGATTTTGATGGTGCAATTTGTCCTGACAGCATGGCAGTATAGTAAAATTCTCACTTTTGTTTGTTAATTTTTAATATATAACACACACCAGGTGTGCAAGAGCGATAATCATTTGAGAAAATATGCAGCTGCTTGTTTATGGATCTGTATGATAATATGATCTCTAACAATACCTGACACTTCCATGTAACTGACTTAGGTTCTAAGACCATATGGTGTTAAACTTGCAGGTCTTGTGTTGAGAAAAAGCTATTTTAAAACAATTTTAAAAGGTTGATTATATTACTACATGGGGTTTTTTTCCTTCTCATTACCATGCCTTGAAAGAAAGGTGTTCTTCCTGTTAACAAGCAGTGTCTGTTACAGACAGACTTTTCTATTTGCATCATTCATTGATTTTCATGTGGAGCCAGTAACTTGGCAACAGAGCTTGGACATCAGAAAGGTAAATGCGGAAAACATCACAAGGTGAAAGTTTGTTGTCTGTCTCTGCTTCTTACATTCATAGGCCAGAGACATCTTTCTTTCTATTCTGGATTTCCTGCCATTCATCCATTTCATGCTGTCCTGTGCAACAGAGCAGATATACCTCCTCTCTGCTGCAGGGCTTTTTCCAAAATGACAAAAAAATACATGTGGGATTCTCCTCATGCTTGATATGGAAGTTTCTGTGGTGCTTGAAGAATAGCCTCCATTTGTAATGCTAGCTTCAGACCTTCTTTACAAGCTTTTTTTACCACGTAAAGTCTAATCTCTAACCTAATGGGGTATTATGACCAGGAAGAAAGATGCCTACTTGTAATGGCATGATAAAATTTCCTTCTGCATGGTTTCCAGATGGATTCCTACAGTTTTTCTTTGCTAGTTTAAAAGCCAGTGTTTGTGGCTGTGGAAGGCTGCTTTCAGTGGACCAATAGGTATGCCTGCACTGCTAAAAAAAGTGCCAGCTAATAAGCCCGAGCTCTGGGTCCCAGACCACTTACAGGTTAAGTGTTAGCATGTCTGAGCTGGAGCTTGGCTGCCCACCCCTAGGCAGTCAGGGGGACTGCATGCACACAGGACACTGGGCTCTGAAGGGATGGACACAGGGCAGGTGCTGCAGACCCAGCCACCCAGTGCCAGCCAGCCTCAAGGCCAGTGATGGCTATCATTTATGCTTTGTTCGTTTTAGACACAACTAATGAATCTGCATCTTACTGGAAAAAAGCCTGAGGTGGCAGCTGATAGCTGCTACCAGAGAAAGCCAAAGGCAGTTTAGGGTTAATAACTGGAAACTTGCTGAGTCAGACCCATGTCTCTGTTAAAAAACAAAATTGAGCAGATTAGGGTGTATTTCTGGAGCACTGGAAATTGCATTTGGTTTTCTCTGAGCTGGAGACGGTGTAAACAAATGACACCTACCAGGCTTCTCTGTAATGACCTTTGCATCCCAGTGGGCAGAGCTTCCACCCTGGTTCCTCACCTTCAGCTGGGCTAACTAAGCAACTGCTTAGCTTATTGCAAATTAGCCAAAATTTCTGTTTCTTTGGGATCCTTCTTGTATCAGTCTGACCTTCAGCATGCTAGGACATTATCAACATCAGGTTTTTTTCCATATTAGAGATGCACTTACAGGATGAAATTCAGTGAGATTTGTTAAGGTATGTAGCTCCAATGTTTTGGTTCAGCCTCATTTCTGCTGCATTATACTTTGCACTTTCCATTAGGTGAAGTGTAATTTAAAAATGTGGGAAGAAGCCCCCTTTTGAAAGCACTTGCTATCATCTTTGCATGGCCTTCACTTCCAAATGTGGCAAAGTAAGGCAATGTGGAATCCATTCATTAAATGACACATTAAGCAGCCAATGCCTTTTTCTATATTGCCTGCAATAAAATATATTCAAAGCACTTCATATTTCATTAAAATTATCAGTGAAATGATTTTCATCTAATGTTATTTCTGCTTTTAATAAAAAGGCCCTGCAAAATGAATAACTGAACATTTTTCCTTCCTTTCTTTCTCTTTTTACAATTATGATATTGAAAATATCCCACAAGTGAGGGAATGACCCATAAATTGAGTTATGAAGGTCATATTCTGTGAAGAGCAGATATTTTCCATATATCTTTAAAGGCACAATCATTGGGTTTAGCACAAGCTGGTTTAGTTCAAAATGAGTCTTAAACTGTGCTCTGAGCATGATATGAGTGTTTACAGTCGACCATGCTGACTTTGAAGTGCCTGTTTCAAATACCTGTATGTACTCAATTGTTGTTCTTTTTGCATGCACTGTGGCCATTTAACATTGTAACAATAGGTTTTGCCAAAATTGTCAAGTTTAAAGCAGTCTTGAAAGCTTTTTTTGAAAGTCAGAGCTGTGACAATTAGATTATTTCACTGTGATGCTGTTCATTGTTTACTGATTAGAGACTTTGAAATCAGAGAAATTATTACATCTGAAATGGTCTGAATGGTCAGGAAAAAAAACTTCACAGACAGAATAATCATATTTCTTTTGATCTTAGGCTTATTGTGAATACAGATAAATGTAAGCTTTGCTGCAGGTATCTCAGATGGGCGTCAGATGCCCTGCAAAGCTTGAAAGTAGGAGCATAGCTCACCCAGGAGTTACAGAGGATAACAAATCTATGGGGTTAGTGGAAATAATCTGTATTTCCAGAAATAAAGATAATTCATATAATGTGTTTAAAATAATTATACAAAATAAGAACAATGGTTTCCATTTAAGCAGTTAAGAGGTGTTTTTATGGTTACAAAAGAGGTACTTTGGAAGTTCTTTAGCTTTCAATAAGGCAGTTAGTTGTCATTCTCTCTAATTTTGAATGGTAATGTAATAAGAACAGTTCATATCATAGAAAGGAAGTTATGAGAAACTGTTTGCCCTGAAGCAGATCAACAAGGATTATTATAAAGCATGCAGGTTTATCACATAATAATGTGCTATTTTTTAACAGCTTTAATATGATCTGTAATTATAAGTATCCTGTCTGCAGAATTAGGAAAGAATACTGAGATAAAGAGAAAAAAGAAATTAAAGTTGGGTCAAGGAATTAAAAAAGAAGAAGCAAAGAAGAGGCAATTATTTCTTTGCACTACAATTTGGAAAGTCACAGCCATATGCCGTTGCAGACTCCTGTGAAGAAAAACAGACAGTGAAGTACAAAGCTGAAGTAGTACAGAGGAATTCATGCACTGGAGAAAATGGTACAATGAGATAAATTATTTGTTGGCTTCTTCTTTTAATGACCAGAAACTAAATCTTCTGTCTTGAATGGTCTTCCTGAGCTAAAATATGATCTTCTCCACGTGTTAGGATTTAGAACAGCAGCACTCCAGGCTGATGAGCCCCACACTTAAGCTGCCTGGTTCGTTCTGTTTGAATGCTGTTTATCAGATTTTTTGCAGGCCACCTTAATTCCTTTCTCTTAGATCAGCCTGCTTAGCTTCTGCACCTCACATACTGCAGGTGTCCCCTAAGAGATACCAGGGCTCCAGCCTCATCAGTGCCCTGCCGAGACCTTTATCAGCTGCAGGCAGAGAGATTTCTGATTGGATTAAAGATTGATTGTACACTAATCACAACATCTAGACAGGCAAACAGGCAGCTTGTGGTCAATGGAATCTTGTAATCAGTGCTGGGATAATGACATGCATGCAGCTGGGATTGTTGAACAGCAGGTTTCAACACACAACCTCCACACTCAGAAAAAAAGACCATTTACATCTTAGACATCTTCGAGAAGAAATGGATAGTCAATTTGCCAGCGGGAACATTAGTTAAAAGTATTTCCCAAACGATTAAACCTGCTATTCTAATAGTGTAAGTACCTTCATTTCCAGAAGCTATCTGTAAAGATCTTCGCAAAAGGTCCTCAAAAATAGCAGCAGCCCACTGGCTGCACATTTGTAACAGCCTCAGAGGTGTTAAACATTTGCCAGTTTCCAACTATATCAGCCAAACACTACAATGAAGTTTTACTTACCTTGGATCAACTTGATCTTCACTTTTGAGAACAGCAAATCTCCTGGAGGTGAATTTGCCCCTGACGCCTCAGCTCATTGTGGAATGCAGCCCTTGTGTAAATGTACAGGTGAGACAAACAGAACCGCAGAGCAAATCATCTCTGGGGTTGATTTAAGCAGACGTGTTCATATGCCTCTGCAAAAGAAATCACCACACACATAAACACGTGCCTCCAGAAAATAGATGGTTCTGCAGCTGAGAAAGTGTGTGCGCTGTTTGGACGTGGGGAGCAGTGACAGGAGAGTAGCCACTGGAATTGTCACTTCGTGCCATTAAAGTCAGAGGTCTAAACATGTTTTGACACTACCTACTGCTGCTTCCTGCACAGATGTTCTGTTTTGGAGGATAAAGGCTTCCTTACTTTTTGAGGGGGGCAGGGGTGAGAAGGAAAGAATCACCTAGTTTTCTCTCTGTTCCTGACTGGATTTTTCACAGAAAAGGTATTCAACAAATATTAGGAGAATTAGAATTAGGAGCCACTTTTGGAAGAGATTGCACTGCTCACATATATTTTGCAAGTGCACTGGTAAACAAAGCAAAACAAAACAAAACAAAACACTTTCTCTTTTTTTCCCACAAAGATTAGAAAAATTACATCTTCTTTAAGGATTCTGGAAGCATTAATCAATGCATAGGCTCAAACATATGAGGTATTTTAGGATTTTGTCAGCAAACAGTAATGGGGACATGGGCCACTGGATGGCATTTCTAGAGATCATGTTTTTTCTTTCAACTGCTGTATGTTAAACAGAGCCATGCTTCGAATTATATGCTTTTGAAAACACCAGCTAGCACTGTAAAGATTTGCCCCTGCTTCAAAGCCAAACAAAACTGAATGTAGAAAAAATTATAACAATCCATAGCATGGCTTTTTCTTACCTGTATATTTAGAAGTACCATCTGATTTTTCAAGAAATTGAACAAGAATAAGTTTGGATGGGAGGCTGTGCAGCCACACCAAGTATCACTATAATACAGTGGGTTAGCAAATGTATGAGAATATTCACACTTTCAGTGTGGAGCAGTAAAATATATTTCAGCATTTTCTTTAACATGTAAACATGTGCAGATAATGATTATCTTGTGCTCTCAGTTTGCAAGCTATAATTACACTACCTGAAAAAAGGCAACAGTGAATAGAATCCTAATCACAGAGGGTGGCTGCTACCTAGCAGAAATTCAAGCAATATTTATTTAATTTTTAAAACTGAGCATTTCCTTAGAAATTTACAGTATGAATAAAATGCAGAGCTAAGGGATACTCTATTTGCAGTTTCTCATTATGGAATAGAAAGTTTTTTAAAATTTGTCAAAAACCTTTAACATAGGTTAAACTAAACATTTATTTTTCTTTTTTTTTACACCTGCTTTTAATAATTAATGGGCTTAAGTAATTCTTTTCATTAAAAGTTGTGAACCTCAGGCTTGACAGTAGGTCTTGTTGCAATCAGATTTCTTTACTACAGGAAGACTGCATGCAGTGCCACCATAAATATTTTACCATTTAAACACTCAGGATTTTACTTTCTCTAGGTATTGATGGGTGAATTAGCCAAGGTTTGCAAATCTTAAAAATACTTAACAGTTCTAGCTGTTAGTATTTACATGTAAACACTGGCTATGAAATTTTCCATTTTCTCTTCACTTAGAGCATTAACAAACAACTACAAACTAACATCCTCTTTGCTGTGCAGAAAAACTTCTGAAGTAGAATACTTTGCATTTTATTTTGCAAGGGTAAATGTGACTGAGCAGGTGGAGCCCTCTTTCCACTATCTCAATGAACAAGTGGGCAAAGTGGTTAAAGTGTAGTTGTTACATCAGCTGTACCTGAGAGTGGACTGTGGCTCAGTGTTATCAAATGCAACTTAATGAACTTGATGATTGAATGACATGACTGCTCTAACTGTAACGAACAGAACTTCTATATTTATACTGTGATGGTGAGAAATCTGTAGTTTTTATAATGTCTGTCCATTGGAAATACAAGTTTTAGATCAGTACATCTTTCCTTCCTTCCACTTTCTGTGCTCACTGCAGGAGGGTGGGATTAGACACCCTGAAGTTTCTATGATTCCTTCCAAAATGGGAGGGATGACTTTCCCTCTGAAATGCAAAATTTCTTTTTTCCAGCTCCCTGTAAGATCTGCAAGGGAAAATAAAACTTCCATTGGGACCAAAGGCAGAGAGAAGTGATATCTCCTTCTCCCACATGGTGTCCCAGGTATATGTGAGGACCATGGCTTCCTTCCCCAGGACCATGGAGACAAAGGCAGAGTGTAGAGAGGAGATGACAGAGCACCAGGGGACTTCCTGAAGAGGATGGCAGAAAAGACAAGAGTTAAGCACGTTCTCTACTTCATGAATGATGGCATAACAGAGAACTGAAAATCCAGGAATTACCAGAGACATTAAATCTATTCTGAAATATTTAATGTCATATGTGGTCACTATATAGAAGGCAATATATCAGATAAGAACATCTGGAAATGTAAAAGCTTGTAATTTCACTTATTTTATTTTTGCTTTTGGAAAGAAAAAAATTTCTTGGCATTGGTTTTACATCTGGAAGTAATCTCCAAAGTGAAAGGAGGCATTGGTGTTGAAAATTGAAATAATTGACTTTTCCTTTGGCATCTTGAAAAGCCTGCATAAGTTTGTTCATATTCTAATTATCTTATCCATCTCTGTCTCCCTTGAATTAACTATTCTTATATTATATTGTTCTATTCTCTTAAATCCCAAATCCAAGCTTGAAATTAAGTTAAAATTATTCATCCTCCTCATGTTTCAAATATTGTCAGCACAACTACGGCAGACTTTAGTAAAATCGGTGATAATCAAACTTGTTGTCCAGTTGGCCTTGTATGCAAAAGCCATAAATATGCATCACCTTCCAAATATCTCTAAATAATGACAGTTTCACTCTGAACTATGTAATAGCATACATACATCCCATGTTTGCCCAGGTTGCTCATACCAATATTAAGTTCCAATCAATCCCATTGGGTAATTTCAAAAAAATCTAATGAAAATCTATAGAGAACATTTCCATTAAAATCTCATCTCGTGAACAGAAACATCTCTGATTGAAATCTACATGAAATTCCTTTACACAGGCAAGGTACTGGTTTAAACACGACCTGTCTATTTACCCTCATTTAGTTACAGATTGCCATAAAGTAATTCATATTTAGCACTTTTACTCAAGCTAACGGGGAAAGGGAAAGTTGGAAGTCAGCATAAGATATGAATATATGTGATAAAAATTCTGTGGCAATGATCATTGCCTTCTAATAGAGTCATCGAAGGTTAAGGTAAAGGTTGTCAAAAAGAGAAAAGTTCCCCATCATTTAATGTTCTGCTGATGAAATGGCGAAGTAATAATTTCACTTGGTGTTGTGAAGTTGGTATGAAGTTGGAGAAAGAATGATAGGGAAGATGTTCTTCAAAGGAATAAAATATCCATTTCACTGCTAAAGACAGAGGAGGAAAGGCTTTCAACTCAGTGGATTCTGGAAGTGAAGTGGCCTCTAAGGCATGAACCTGACAAGGAATAAAATTGAAGCCAATAAGGAAGTGTGCCAACAAGTCCTGAAGAATCAGGGGAAATTCCTGAAGTGATACTGAGAGCTGGAATGGTGAGAGAGTGAGCAAAGAGCTCCATCAAATATGAGTGGAAAAAGTCTGAGTAAGGAAAGGCAGTATTTATGCAGGGAAAAAAAGGGAAGTTCCAAGGGTGAAATGAGGTTTGGCCCTAGGGTGATATCCTAAAAAGCAAAGTCATAATATCTGCAGGTTTGGACTTGAAGTGGGTTAACTGAATAAAACCCTAAATGCACTTCTATTAAAAAAAGTAGATCATACTCTGCCCTCGGATTAATATCTCTATGTAGCACAATATACTTAGTAAATACAATGGTGAATAATTTATAGTTTCATTTGTTTCTTTTATATCTGAATGCAGTTTCCCTAAGCAAATCACCAACGGTCATGGCTTTTTTAATAAAGAAATTTCTAGCTTGTACACCTTGTGAGGAGTTTAGAAATGTTTGTTTTATCCTTGGGAAAAAAAAAGCAAATCCATTTGCAGGCTGTTATACATCTTATTTCAGACAGTTAATGTTGCTTGATTATTCCCCATAGACCTGACACCAGAATAGAATTTGGTCCAAGGGAGACTGAGCCCAACTGGGAAAATATCTTTCATTATTCTCAATGAGAACTTTCACTGGAAACAGTGTGCTTGGGGTAGGTAGTATAGAAAAAAAATAGCAGGATGCCATTTCAAAACAAAATCAAAATATATTGTTAAGTAAAAAAACAATAATGCCGTAGGGATTTTTTGCTCTGTAGAACTCTGGAGGTGTTGCAGACAAGAGGATCTAGTATATGGATTTGTTTCTTAGTATATTTGTTTGTTGTTAAGATGAAAAAACTATTTACATCCCTTAAATCCTCAAAGAAAACCCTTCTTCCAGAATTTTTAGAGAATGTCAGAAACAGAACTCTATAGCATAGTACAGGTATTGTAGAAGTCAAATAAATTGCTTTCCAATCCCTAAGCATAAATGACATTAACTCTCTATGCTTTCATTTTTCTCCTGTTTTTACTGAACGTTGCTCTGTGTTACATGCAGTGATCCCAGCTGTTTTGCAAGGGGGCATGTGAGGTGCTAGCTCACCAGTGAGGCTGATCTCAGTGGTGCTGAGCTGCTACATTATGAAAGACTTCTCTCAGCTAGAATACCAAACTGAAGAGCTTCTTCTTGGATAGAGTCCATTCCCACACTAGATAAACAACTTCAAGGAATAAGTAGTTCATTTTATAATTTAGTGATAAAATGGAGACAAGTTTACTTTGTTAACTTAAAAAAAATACTATCAGTGTTCAATGTTATAATTTTCAGTGTTATCTCTTGTAACATAGCATAATTTGGATTTGGAAATAAGCATAGGTAACTAGGGGATTTTAAAAGATTAAGGTAGTTTCCTAGTGCAGTCTGGTATGATTGTAACTTGAGAATCCACAATGGCCATCAATAAATACATGGAACAATTAAATGCAATAGAAAAATTTAATTATAGAGACCCAGAACAGGAACTATATATTGCTTACTGGGTTTGGACTATGATGCTTACACAGCAAACATAGCTGACAAATTAATCTAGGTTTTTCTTCTTTGCTTTTTTTAAAAACATTTATGACATTTAATTATGTACCATTTCCTCTCTTCACTGCTGTCATAAATATTGCTACTTGTCCTACAGGATGTCATGGTTGTGCCTTACTAAGCAATCTCTGACATTAATGGAAAGAATCTAAATAAATATATAGGTTGCATGGAAATAGATGTGTATCTAATCATGCAGCAAATGACAGTACTCCTTATCAACAGCATCTTGAGATTACTGCTGTGTTTCAGTGAAAGAGCCAGCTTCTACTAATTTGGCATCCCATTCTGCAGTTACACCTATTTGCCTGTATGTTTTGGTGCAAAGCAACACAATGAAGTCAGAAAGGTTTCTTACATACAAAAATATATGTTTAAAGGACTGGGATTCTTTAA
Source organism: Monarcha castaneiventris obscurior (assembly GCA_026261815.1). Lineage (NCBI taxonomy): Eukaryota > Metazoa > Chordata > Aves > Passeriformes > Monarchidae > Monarcha > Monarcha castaneiventris. The sequence continues at coordinate 8,206,741 of JAMPIT010000230.1, read as the reverse complement.
TCTATATTATATAGGGCATATTTTAAAGGCCTGGAATATTGCAGCACTATTGCACTTGTTTCTGTGGGAAATGATGCCTTGGTTCTTGAAATGTAGGAACAAGCCCTTCTGCAAAGGTATCTGCTTGTGCGTAAATGAAGATAAAGTTATTTACTTCTGCTGCTGAGTGTGACTCAGATGATGATCTTGTGTTACATGCAACAAGTTTCTGCCTGTTCGGTCTCTGTTAGGTTCAAGTGACTGCTCAATTCCCATCAGTTCTTGACAAAGCCTGCTCCCTTCCTGTGCCTTTCAAGTGCTCAGCAGCAGGCACAAGATGAAACCCTGACTCCACTTCTTCTGCGCGCAGGGCACAAAAGAGAGCTCACACACCGAGCCACAAGGCTCCAATTGATTAGCTGTGTGAATTCCCATGTCTCCTGCATGAATTGCCCTTTCTGGTTCCATTAAGACAGGAGCAATAGCCCAGCAATAAATAGTGCTGCACATATGACCTTAACCTAATCAAACGCTAGGGGAAGTCAAGGGCCTTCAGAGGACTTTGATTCAGGATTGTTCTTTTGTTGTAAATGAGCCATCTTGGGCTCCAGAACTGGTTTTGTGCAAAAAATCTCAAGATATTAAGCCTCTCACTCAGCTCTGTCCTTCTGAGACAGATCTCTAATGCTGAAGTATTAACTGGTAGAAAAGATGCATTTACTGCTCTTCTCTCAGCCTGTTCTTTCAATAAAAGTTTTGCCCATTGAAATGTAACTGGAAACACTTCAAACGTTGTATCATCTCATGGGATCTAGATCTGATGTCAGATGCTTCATAGTTCTTTCTCTGCATTGAATCACTGCTAATACTTCCATTCTTTCAATGTCAGAAAATATATATTTTTGGAAATAGAACTACACAATGTGGTAATCCATTCTCCAAATAATGAGCTGACTACAGAAGTCTTAAAACCACTATCAAGGAGCCTTTAGAATTGTAGAACCATGAAAAAGGCACAAAACTCATGGGAAGCTGTGAGTGGAATTAGCAAAGTGATTCCTTAGATTATGACATTCTTTGACTACTGCATTAATTGATCTTTTTTTCAATTGAGTGAACTTCCTCTCTAGAAGAAAATTGCATGGGCCATAAATAAGAATGATTTCTACTCAAAATCTGGACATCTGTATGTCAGGAAAAACACAAACTTGTAATCTTGCAAACTGGCAGAATCAGTTGAATGCACTTAATTTGATTTTGGACATCTCAGACTTCAATGAACTGATCCCTGATAGCAATGGATTTTATAAACAACCCAATACATAGGGTTCATAATGTTGTCTTAAAAAACAAGACAGTTTAAATGAATCCTTTCCTTGGAAAAATTTGGATGTGTTTCTCTAAAATTAGAAGCTGGCCTTTATCTTTCCTGCCCTACCATACATTTTCCCTACTTAAAATTGCTTAAGAAAGACATATACAGAAATAAGGCTGTAAGCAACAGAACAAATTGTATTGGATTGGTTCCTTTAATGAAAAGGAATTTCAAAAACAAGCATTCAATATTATCATTTCCAACTGAATGCATGAATAGGCATTTAACAAGATAATCAGATTTTATTAAAGAATAAAAGCAGTTTTATAACACAGGCATCTAACTTTTTTTTTTTTTGTAATGTGATAATTATAAATTAACAACCACCAATAAATGCTTGGAAAACTGAAGTGCAATAGTGGAACTTCAATATAGGAGCCCACCGTGAGACATAGGTAATCCTTCTTGGTTTGATGCATTGTGCAGACATCAAACATAGCAAAAACTTGATTTCCTTGGAGTCTGTGACTCATGGTCAAAAATATACTCTCCTGTGCAATAAAGGGCTCATACTGCTGCCCTTTTGCTTGCTAGCACAGTAGTAAGGTCTTTGAGCCATAGTGGCCACCATTTTCCATAAAACATGTAGGTATAGAATATCTTTGAAATCTCTGCCTATTAGCTTTGGTTGAAATTGGCCAAAGAAGTTTTAAAGGTGACAGTTAGAGGAGTAAATACATACATAATTCTCAGGAAACTGGGTGGAAGAAATGGCAGCCCAAAATAGACTGGGTCATACAAGACCGAGATGAAGTTTGTGCCAGTGTCAATTACTATATAAATTTAGTTATATGATTCACACTGACACATTTTATATTTGTACTAGTGATTTTTGCTGACATTTAACTCAAATGTGTAGCTCCATAAAGGCAAAGAAAACTTGCACATGAAGAATAGTGAAATCCAGATTATTTTTTTTAATACTGAGTGATAAGTTTGAACTACTTATTTTACTGTTAAGGATTTGGCATGATCAAATTCTAAGTGATAAATCTATCTCCCAGACAAAATCCGTCACTGGGACAAATTCCTCTTTACTTTGAACTCATAGTTTTATTTATGGCTATAATTTGATCAATGTTTTGAATGGGAGGCTTTATACTCTGTCTGTTATGCCAAAAAAAAATAGAACATGATTTCACTGTGTGATGCATGTGAGGAGCTAATACCAAATGCTGCCATCTATTACTCAAACACAGCTCTGCTCACTGAAATGCATGTGTGTAAATTTACTGTGTAGCTTCATTTCACATCTGAGGTACCCTGCTGCCAAAGGGGGTTGCTGATCCACTCTCTGCTAGTCACACACTCTTCTTGTCCTTGCATTGGATGCAGAAATCAGAAGACTGCCAGATAGAACTGAAATATTTGTATCACAGGTTACTTTTTTGTCATTTAAGCCAGTCAGCCTCTCCTACATCATACTAAATGTTGTTTTCCAACAAAACTCCTCAATACTTCACTGAAAGTAACATTTAACTGGAAACTGGAAAATAAGAATATATTTTTTCTGTTCTTGTTTTCAGAAGATAAAGGAAGGGGGAGTATCTTCTTAAACTGCCCAAATATGAGACAATTGCAATTCCTGTATTTGAGCTCTGACATTTTCAGCTTGTCCTATCAGACCTTTATGACTTTGCAGAGTGTATCTGTCTTGGTGTGGCTCTGTCCATGTCGGAAAAAACCCTACCATGGCAGGTCTGGAGATGTGTCTGGGTCTGTACGTAAGCAAAGCAAATAAATGTGTAATGCAACAGACAATTTGGAGAAAAGGGAAAAGTTGTAGCTTCAGAGACAGAATTTCCCAGAAATCTTTCTTAAAAGATTTTGATCCCCACAAGTTTTAATGGGTAGCAGAAATTGAGAACTATCATGTGCTACTGAGTTTTAAAGAAATGTGGGAGTATCTACATGGTGATGCATCAAAGCACATTAAATTCACCACATGGCTGAGTTTTTTGTGTTTGTTTGTTTGGGGTGTTTTCTCCTGGAATTCAAAGGCAGACTGTGTACGGATAATTTTTTAACTGAGATGGAAGAAGATGAAATGTAATATCGGCTCAGGATCTATCCAAGACTCAGTCTGGTGGGAGCAGCACTGAGAAGGTGTTGCAGTGTGTCTGCCCAGCTCTGATATTCCTCTAAGTATCTTTACTGGAGAATATATAAAAAGAGTTGGAGGAAATCCATATTGAATAACGAAGAGCCCTTGAAAAAGGAGGGGAGGTCAGAACCAAGAATCGATACAAAAATGCATGACAACAAATGAAGAAAAGAACAGAAGGGATGTTCAAAAGAAGGAATCAGCAGAGTATCCCTGGCTACACAGCACTCCCTGAGAGCATCTGAGGATCCTGTGGGTGCCGCCCAACAGAGCTATGCAAAGAGCTATGAAATCATTGAGGACCAGAATTAGACTGAAACCTCCCTATTAAGTTCCCTCCTCATGGCTACAGATGGAAGGAGATAAAAGAGAGAAGTCCTTTGCTTTTCTGGGAGAATCTGTAAGCAGAAAGCTGCAGCAATAAGTTCGTCCAGAATATCAGAACACCCAGAGAAGATGGAAAAGGGCTGAAGTCTGGGGCAGGGAACCTAAGTAAGTAAACTCTCCTCTTGCTACAGGATGGAGCAGAAAAGGGCAAAGAATTCAAACTGACCCATGGGAACATTTTCCAATGGAAGACTGTAGAATTAAAACAGAGTAAAATCTATCCAAGGAGGACTTTTTTAGCCCTTTTGGTAATAAAATACCTTGTTTTTTGATGCTTAGATGTGTCAGAAAGCTGTGAAAATTGAGAGTGTGAATGATACATTCAAAATTTATCTGGAGTTACCTGGCTAGACAGTGCTTCTCTCTCTGCTAATTGCCAGTGTGACCATATGGGATCATATTAGAGTGATCTCTGTTGGATTGGGAACTAGGAGCAAATGAAGGCTTCCCTTCCACAGAAGAGAATCAAATGATTCTCTGACCATCCAGTCCTGGTCAGAAACAGGACACAGAGGTGTATTTTGCAGGTGAAACACTATGACAGTTCCCCTTTCAAGCATAAGAAAAACTCAGAATGTATCTGAGTGGTTGCCTCTTGGGCTACTCATATCACAGGACAAATCATAGGAGCATCCAAAGTGCATTACAGTTCTCCAAATGCAACTTAAATAAAACAGTCACAATGGTGCAACAGCTCCTACTAAAAGCAAGCCTTGGGTTAAAATGGTTGTTCCTAGCAAGTTTTCATTTGCTGACATTAGATAGAAAGTGGAGTATGTGATGACATTTATATCTTTTTAGGGCAACTCCATTGCGGACTTGAGTGGTTGAAGTCACAAATCCCCAAGGAAATAAGTCAGGAGAATGTCAAGTACACAGAGGCAAAGCCATGTGTGTAGGCTGCCATTAGCTTTATCATTAGTTTTAGATTTATCAGAAGTCAAAGCAACCTGATAAAAAACATGGTAGTATTTAAGTAGCCAATGAAGCACAAGTACACCTGTCAGTGAGCGTACAGATTTTTCACTCTTTGAAATATTAACTGAATGTAACAAATAATTTTTTGCTTCAAATGAAACTCTTTTTACAAAGTCTCATGATAAAAAACTGTAATTGCCTTATTGTTATAAAATTCCTCATTAGCTTACTGAATAATAATTCCCATAGACATTTCAACAATGAGTTATGTCCCTGTTGAACCCTGGAGTAGATGACCTTGGAGTGCAAACTGTCAGTAATAATGTCACATAGAATTTTTTTCCTCACAGCAATGATTTGAGAATGAGAACCATCTTGCTGAAGTGCACTGATGTTGCAGTAGTGAGGATCTGTGTGTCGAGGAATACATCTGGTGCAGGTAGCTCAAAGTGCAGCTGCAGAGCTGTGCAGGTGGCAGAGCCTGAGGCAAGAGGCCATAAACTGCTGACCCTTGCACAACAAAGGGCACAGGGGCCTGTGGCCAGCCAGGTGAGGGACACCCAGAGATGTGGCAGGAGCTGAGGAGCCCAGACTCTCACACATTTAGACTGTAAGGGAATAAAAACCCAGGGGTTCCTTGGCTCAGGAGCCTTTGGCTCAGGTTACTCCTCAAAGGCACCAGCTCGAGTTGTTATTCAGTTGATGCACCATGATTAAATTATTTTAAGGATCTAGACATCTAAGACTGCTATGGGAAACCTGGAGTTGAGCCAGTTAGGAAACCTTCTCAAACTGCAAGAGAGTGGGGGGTATGGCTGCGAAGGGTCCTCAAGTCTTAGCTCGAGGGGGTGAGAGTGTGACTGCCAGAGTTTCTCCCAGATGGTCAGACAGGGAACTTTTCTGAACATTTACTCTTGTCCATGCATGTAAAATAAACATGCTATTCAAGTTTTTGATCCCAGTTTTAAAGCAACTCTTTGGTGGCACCTCCTGCAGCTTTTTTTATTTCCTTTTCAAGATTTCTTCTATAACTTCTAAAGGAAGATTACTTAGAAAATGAATTTCTTTTAAATAAAGCTACACCTTTTGTTAGACATGTAGTGAATTTAGACCCTGTGTGCATCCACATTGCTAAGCATGTGTTGTGAAAAGAGCCCTCAGCAGTGTACCAGTTTTCTGGGTCTTGTCAACTGTGTGATACACCATCACACTCCGGGAAAAACAGTTGTATAATTTTGCTCAGAAAAAGTCTTCAGGGATATTTCATATAAAGAGATTTTATTCACTGACTATGATATGAGTCAAAATCTCTTAGACTTGTTACCATAGCTATTCTTGACTGCTACTGCTTGTATTTTCTATACATATAAAATGTACTTTCGTTCAGAATTCAGGGATGAATTCTTGTAAAAAGCTTCAATAAATGAAAGAAATACATTTCCTGCCTTTACATATAATTATGCAAAATAAGGATCTTCAATTTTAAACTTACTCTTCATTCTAACACAGAAAATATGCTCTAAGAAAGGGTAGATGATTTCATCAGTTGGAGTACTGCTGCATAACTAAGGATAAAAATTGGGGTTTGAAAAGATGTCTATCATTTATTGAAAAAGCAGGGATGTACAGGGACTCAGTCTATTAAAAATTTCTGTAGATAGTGTTATTCTATGCTTGTAGCAAACTCAAGTTTTTGCTGCCACTCCCACATCTCTAAACCAGGAACAAGCAGGAATATGGAGAGATTCCACTGATTGTCTGGCAAAAGGAAGAAGAACTGCCCTGACAGTCTGCAGCTTCATGAACATTTTGCAGGGCAAGCTGCTCCATCAGGTATGACTTACTGAGGTCTTAAGATGAGTATATCTCAGGATACAATACTTGCAATATGAACAAGAGAGAAAACTTAAACTTTAAAAATAAAGTTTGGGGTTAATTTGGACAAGAGGGAAAGTGGGTTAGAAGAGCATATATATTAAAACAAATGCAAGGATCCATTAAGTCAGTTAATATTGTCCTTAAGGTTGCCACTACTGCGACTCAGCCTGAAAGATTACAGTGCCTATTGTTCAACAAAATTAGAAAGAAGCTTCCCCAGGTACTTGCTATAATCAAATATGAGCATCAATGTATGTTTCAGAATGAGTGCTGATGTCTTTCTCCTGGTCTCTGACTGGGACTGGTGCTGTTTAACATCTTTGTCAGCAACATGGACAGTGGGATTAAGTTCAGCCTCAGCAAGTTTTCCAAGGACACCAAGCTGAGAGGTTCAGTCAACACACTGGAGGGAGGGGATGCCATCCAGAGGGACCTGCACAGGCTGGACAGGTGGGCACATGCAAACACCTTAAAGTTCAACATGGCCATGTGCAAGGTCCTGTACCTCTGTTGGGGCGATCCCAAGCAAAAATACAGGCTGGGCAGAGGATGGATTGAGAGCAGCCTTCTCTCAGAGGAGAAGGACTTGGGGGAGTTGATGAAGAAGCTGAACAGGTCTCAGCCACGTGCACTTGCAGCTAGAAAGCCGAATGTGTCCTGGGCTGCATCCAAAGTACCGTGGGCTGCAGGCTGAGGGAGGGAATTCTCCCCTTTAGTCCACTCTGGGGGACCCCTGCATAAGAAGAATGTTGATTTGGAATAAGTTCAGAGAGGGCCACAAAGATATCAGAAGGCTGCAACACCTCTCCTATGAAGACAGAGGGGGAGAGTTGGGGCTGCTCAGCCTGGAGAAGAGAAGGCTCCAGGGAGAACTTGTAGAGTCTTCAGGTACCTGAAGGAAGCTACAAGAAAGCTGGAGAGGGACTTCTGACCAGGGCAGGTAGTGATAGGCTAAGCGCAGATGGCTTTTAATGGAAAGGGTAGGTTTAAATAAGATTTTAGAAAGAAATCTTTTACTGTGAGGGAGTTGGGACACTGGCACATGTTTCCCAGAGAAACTGTGGATGTCCCATCCCTGGCAGTGTTCAAGGCCAGGTTGGATGTGGCTCTGAGCAACCTGGTCTAGTGGAAGGTGTCCCTGCACATGGCAGGGGAGTTAGAAAGAGATGATCTTTAGGGTCCCTTCCAACCCAAATAATTTTGTAATTCTATGATTCTAAGATTTGGTTTTCATTTAATGCTACCAAAATATTTCCTGTGGCTTAAATCATAGCAGTTTTCTCACTCTCTAAATAAAAAACTGTGAAGAGGAAAAAAAGAAAAAATCCGTGATGAAAAATGTACAGTTGTTAGGAGGAGACCAGTGGCAAGTGTTTCATGAAACTTCAGGAAAAGCTGATATTGTAAGGTAAAGGAGAAATTTTATCTTTGGTGGAGCTTCTCCTTTGACTGTTACTTACATTTAACAAAAATTTGTCCATGGCGTGACACTCTGGCTGCTGAGACTTTTGTAACTCAGTCAAGTGTGCTGCTTTCTGAACTGTTTTGAGCATCAAAGTGAGCTCTTTACCATTAAACTCATTCCTCTGCTCACCTTCCACCTTTGCCTGTATTCCTGACCTGTCCAATAATTTTTTAGCCCTCTGGCCAGTTTCAGACAACTTGGAGATAGTAGCTGGAGAAAATTAAGTTCCTACAAGTACTGTGAAAAACAATGGCAATATGACACTTTCATGAAACTGCTGCCACACACTTCTGAGAATGTCCTGCTTTCTATGAAGCTTTATCTGATTTTGTAGTAGACAAAATAATAGGCAAAATACCCCTAACTGTTTAAGACTCAGATTTGAAAATTGCTGAAGTAAATATCTGTACAAATCTCTGTGCTGCTGTGTTGCCTGCTCCTCTTCATATTCTCACGTTAGAGATTGCAATCTCCCTGGCTGGAGCTGTGCTGTTAACATAAACAGAACTGGGACCCCAATTTGCTTTGACACAGAACAAAAAACTCCATTAACAAAGGCAAGAAAGCAGCACAGAAACAACAGCGCTCACGCCCACTTTAAATAACTCCAAAAAAATTATGATGAGCATCCAGCAGCCTCCTCAGTAATGTGACCATTTATTTCCAACTTCATAAGGCAAAAGAAAGACTGTTAATATCAGCAGCTAATTACAGGGCCTCCTTCTCTCTCCAGATGCATAAAAGAGGCTGCGAAGTGCAGGAGAGAGAGACTGCAGCAGTGGCAGATTGAAGCTCTTCTTGTTAAATTAAATCTGGCTGAAGATGGAATGTGTTAGAGTGGACAGCAGTGATAATGGGTACTGTTTCTTCAGTGTGTCTGTGTATAAATTAACTACCTTTCAGCGCTATCTGGACAATAAAGCTTCAGCAGTTTTCCTCCTAGTTGCACATATGCTGCAATAATTACAAGCATAACTTTATTTACTTCTGGCAGTAAAAGTATGAATAAATGATGTCTCATTGCTGTGGTCATGTTCTCTTTGGCCTCTTCTCTCGTTCTGCTCTATCACAAATCATGTCCTCTACTCTGGTAATGCTAAGAAACACAAATTTGGCAGATGTCTTGCTGTGTGACATATTTCCCTTGCACTCAGGTCTTTAGTCATTCAGTCTACCTATTTTCTGAAAGAAATGTGAAGCTGTGATAGAAAAAGAGAGTGCCTGTAGTGCTCGTGCAATGCTGTGGTGCTGTGTCATGGCCCATGTTATTTCCAGATGATTTAAAACATTGCTGACTATTACCTTTTTCTTCCTTTATTTGGCTTCCCTTTCAAATCATAGTATCTTGCCATCAGTACTGAAACTAATTTGGCTGTGACCCTTATGCTTGGTGGCTAAATTGATTTTTCTCTTCCTGATTCTTGTTTTCCCTTCCATTACAAAGCACCACCAGGATTCCCATATGGGTAATGCATCAGAGTTTCTGGACACCTGGGTAAAAAAAATCCTGTATTCTCATGACTTGCAAAAAAGTAGTTGAAAAATAACAATAACAATAAAAAGCAGAAAAAAACCCAGCCTGGGAGTAGAATGTAAATAGATGATGTCTTGTTAATTCTGCACAGGAAATTCAGAGAGCTAGCTGCATTCGTATTTTATTCCTACAATGCCTCCAATTATGTTTTCAGTTCGTTAATAAGATTCACATTATTTAAGAGGCATGTTAAATGCAAATAAATGAATTTTGAGTTGAATAGACACAGTATGGGGGGAAAGAGATACTTTAATGCCAGTAAAGTTGTAAAGACATCTTCATCTGAAATACTCAGGTGCTATAAAACTTAGATCAAGTTATTTCAATCAAGTCCAGGTTTGAGGTTCTGGGTTCTGCATATGTGTGTGTGTGTGTGTGTATTGCATTTGCTGCTTTAATTCATAATCTCAGGGCTTTATAGAAAAGCACTGATCTATTTTGACAGCAGCAAAGGCTTGATTTTCAGACATCCTTTATATTTGCAGCTTGCAGTAAATTTGTTTTCCTCTAAAACTCAAGCTAAGTTTCCTAAACACAAGGGCTTACTCCTAATTTTAGACCTCCAAGCAGTAGTTAACTGGAGCTTAGTGTTGCCTTGACATTAAGTTTCACTGCACAGGATGGCTGGTTCCTCCCCTCCCCATGAACAAACTCCTGAACAACTCCCCACCTCTTATGTTAAACCACTCTTTGACACAGGTAGGTGCATCTAGGAATGTTGCAAAAGCAAGACAGATTTTGGACTTGTTTCAAGCTAAGGTTCATCAAAAGAAATCTCTTTTTAAGTAAAAGCAAAAGTTTTCCATTTTCTCTGCTTTGGAAGACTTGGTGAGGGGATATATTTCACATGACACAAGAGGAGCTCAATCCCCAGAGTCTTGTGCAGTGTCTCATTGTCCCTGATTGCTGGACCTTGCTACAGGAAAGCAGCCTGGGATCATGTCCTGTGCTGCCTCAATGGGGTGGGAGCTCTCTCCTGTGCCCCAGAGTGCTGTTAATCCATCAAAGGGTAAATGGGATGTTTCTGAGTTTGAACTCCCATCTGGATGTTCCCTTAGTGACACTGTGCACCTTGCACATGAGCAGCAGCTTTTCCTTTGTTTCCCAGGTGCTCAGTGGCAGCTGGTGGGAGGCCCATGACTTGTGCCCGGGTATGGCCAAGGAGAAGGTTGTGGTGCTGGTCAGAGGGACCCAGACCTGCCAGAGCAGGTCACCCACACCAAGAGGATAACGTCCTGTCCACGCATGCAAAGCATCAGAAAGAAGAAAAAGCCTGCCATTTCCTGACAGTGTAAACAGGGCCCACCCCTTGCATCCTGTCAGAGAATAGCATCATATCTATAACAGCAACAGATATTTGGGTCTAAAGATCCTTGTGTCTTAATTTCTTCCAAGTTAAAATAAGTTTACTGCCAGCCTTATAGCACATTCTGTGATTCTTTGATGAAAGATATTTCACCAGTGTAAATTATTATTTTATTACTTTTGGCAGACAGAATGTTTAGCAAGTCATTTGAAATGTATGCTTCTTCAAAACCCACTAAATGCAGTGGGAATTTTTACACAGAATCTTAATTTATCCCCTTATACTTCAGTTGTTTTTTTAATCTTTCTTTTGAACCACTGTGCGATTTTCAATCTGAAAAGAGAATCTGAGGAATGATACGCAATTGTCACACACATCAGTCTATTAAAAAATTGGGTTTATGACTTTGATGTAGTCTAGACAAACGAACATATTTCAGAAACTTCTGAAGCTACTGATTGACTGATGGAAGTACTGTTTAATATTTTAATAATTGGCTCTTCTAGCTTTTGAGATATGAACATCTGCAAATGAGAACTTTACACAGGAAGTCAAGTCAGCCTCTACATTCCCCCTCAAAGCAAGAGAGCAGATGCTGCTCACCAACCCCTGCTCTGCAGTTTGGAATATCTCAGCTAAGCACTGCAGTCCTTTTCCATTGGTCAGTAAAGGTGGGTGAACCATGGGGAAACAGGGAGAAACTAAATGCTGTGTGAACAGCGGTCTTGATACTAAATCTCTTCTTAACATCATGAATATACTCATGTGTTTATGATACATATTTTTTTAAATGCAAATGCATTTTTTATTGCAATGGTCTTTTGACAGCTAGGGATTACTTTTTATCCTTTCCTCTACCACAAGGCTAATGAAACAGTCAATAAAATTAATCCTCTGCAAATTTAAAGTGGCTGAGAAATGAATGCAGGCATAAGCTTTAGAATTTCCAGCCAGAAGATATTGACAGGGAAACAGGTTAGTGCTGTTTGATAAAGAATTAGATACTTAGTCCAAATTGCAGATGCTCTGTGCACAGAGATCCTCTGCAGTCAGGGTAGTCTTGCAATAGTTGCAATTCTTTACCAAACTTTGTCTCTTGTTTATCTTCCTATTGACTCTTATTCTACAGAAATAACTTTTTCTTTAAATTAAAAAGGATTCTTTCTAGCCTGGAGAAAAGTAAAAGTAAGGCTTTTGTCTTCTCCATGTGCACACCTTTCCATTCCCAAACTTTGTGATTCTAAAATTATCCCTACCTCTAAGATGTAGCTCCTTTTGGGAAAAAACCATTGCACTGGAACAAGGATAAGCATGTGGAATTTCCAGTACAGACCTCATTAATCCTGTTAACAGAATAACCTTCATCACTGGATTCTGAAATAGGAAATACAATATTGCCTCCTTTACAAATTAGTTGGTGTAATTAATTAACTGCTAACTAATAACTAAATAGCCAACCCTGCAAACATTTGAGCATCTGCATATCTTTAGGCATGAGAGTAATGATAGGAGAATTGATGGGAGAACCGTACGTTTAAAATTAAACCAGGTTGTGTTAGCAAAATAGAGCTTTTAATATTTTTCTACAGAAAACCTGTGTTGTCTTCTAGCTTCTACAGCAGTGGGTTTCATATTTACCTGTAACTATATTTGCCTGTCTGTCTGAAGAAAGCATTATTTTAAAGTAAAAATGTACAGGAAACAAGAAAGAACAAGAACTTTCTATACTGGGACAGAGAGGAAAGATGTGTTACAGTAATTTATAATTAGTGAAAAAAATGAACCATGTATTGGTTAACAAATTTCTGTCTTGTTGTGATAATACCCAGATTTTAAAAACACAATGTTACTCCCAGAATCTAACACAGCATAACAACACCTATTTGTTGTCCATTCGGATTAATATGTTACACTCAGTTTTTAAACTCCATTCCTTTTCCCATGCTCTTCCCTCAGTTTCAGATCTTACAACTGCTGATAGCTGTCTGTGTCATTGCTCTGTCACAGGACACTCATTGTCACCCCAGCAGATCCAAAAACCAGAGCACTCTGCAGCTTGTTGATGTGATGACCACTACCAGCAAGACGGTTAACAGCGCCTCACTGAGAATATTTACCTTCAAAATTTAAAAAGTATTTCTGGGGCTGTTCCATGGCATGAATGCCATGGTGAGTATTTGAGGCTTTGTACAAAGAACTAACAGCAATCACTGACCTGCACCTATCTTGCTCTTCTTGGGTGTTTTTTTTGTGCAAGTAGAGAATACACAAAGGTGGCAATTTTACTCTGAGGTCACTGTGTGAGAAAGAATTGTGTTCATTTTATACAGGGAAAAATAAAAAAAAAAAAGTAAACTGCAGAAACTGTCTTTTTCTTACTCCTGGAATGATTTGTAAAGGAGCAATCTGTGTTCTCCAGGCTGTGGAGTAAGCAGGAGGGAGGGATTTAATGAGCACTTTGTAAGTAACACATCTCTGGATATGGAGAAAGGATTGCTGCAGTTTTGCAGTTTTGTGGTGTTTGGTTTGTTCATTTTGTTTTCATTCCTGTTTCTTATATGTCATACACAAAGTTTCCACAGATAACCTCAAATTGGCCATGTTTAAGATATCAGAGAACCATGGAATCATAGAATGGTTTGGGTTGGAACAGATCTTAAAGATCATCGAGGTCCAACACTCCTGCCATGGGCAGGGACACCTCCCACTAGACCAGGTTACTCAGGGCTCCATCCAACCTGGCCTTGAAAACTGCCAGGAATGGGATATCCACAGTTTCTCTGGGTAACATTTTCCAGGTAGTTTGATACCCACTCAGGTGTGGACCACCTCCTCCTACTTTAGACCACAGAGCTATGGCCACTGTGTGACATACATAGCAGCCAAGGCTTCTAGATGTTCCTGAGACAAGTTTCATATTTTTCATGCCTTGCTTTTTATTTTAAAAAGTTTCAAATGTTCAAGTTTCCTTATTTGATCAGTTGAGATATGTCTGTTGCACTAACACGAAATGTACAAGACGTCAATGCTGAAGTTTGCTTTGTGCATAATGAGAAGACACAGACCTGTGGAAGGTGTCAGTTGAATACCATTTGGCAAATGAGCAGATAGTGATGAAGTATCATTGCTGTGAACCAGTTGTTCAATGTTTGATGACAAATTTAATGAAGACACTTAACATGCCTAATTTTTCTCAGAAAATGTGGCCTTGGTACAGAGGAGTCAAAGACAGCACTTGTAATGGCATAACATGTTTCTTATATACTTTATTGGGTTGCAAAAGTATTTCATATTCTAGAAAACTGCGTCAACAGTGTCCCCCAGATTTTATTCATAAATTATGATTTCCTGACACACATCTGGTTACCACTGGTCTACCTTGCTTTTTTCCTGCTTTGCCTTAAGCCTGGAAAAATTTGTTCCCTGTAATAGAAGCAAATGTGTAGTAGGCTAATATGGAGAAGTATAAACTGTTCTCTGTCACTGGGATTGTGTTAATTCTTTTTTTTTTTTTAATCTATCACAAGGGATTGTAAACCAAAGTACGAAGAACATAACAAACAACACTGAAACAGGCTGAAAACTGAATTTTGCAACTTTGGACTTAATATTCTTTTAATGCCCAAACAATTCTGTGTCTTAGGAACAAGATAAAAGCACTAACAGTGTATCAAATTCCTGTGAAATGATTCCCCTACTTTGCATGGTATAACATCACCTATTGAGAAATGTATTTGTTTAAGATGCTGCTACATCTGATTATGAGATTACATTTAAGAAGATAATATATACTTTACCAAGCATTACTTTACCACTTATTTAGTGCTGAAGTATAATCCTGTTCTATGTAAATGGCTAGAATACAAAATAGATCTGCCCTGACTTAATGAAAGATATTTTCTCCCCGCAGTTTATATGCTTCTATAGATGTGGGGTTTTCCGAGTTGCAAATTTTAGAGTTCTTCCTCTTCACACCCTGGAGGGGCAAAAAGCAGATTAGGATTTTGGGGGTTTGCTGTTTATTTGGAAAAGAAGTTTTTCATGAATACCAAAATGAGAAGTGTAGCATGAAGAATAACTTAAATGGCTTTTCAGCATTGTATAAACAAACCATGGAAACCTGAAATAAATGAAAAATATTGAACTATGGAATTGGCACTCTGAGTGAAATTAGGTGCAGTATGAATTTCATATCCAGGACAGATCTTCAATGTGGGTTTACAAAGGTCACCTATTAAAAAGTCCAAATTGACCAACAGCTATACCTTGCTCTATGTGTGTTTATGTCTATATTTCACATGTTCAATAATTGTTACTGTAGAAAGTTACACATTTTTAATATGGAAAATCATTTGTATTTTGCACTGTGTTCACAGACTAGCCAAATCATTCAGTCTGGGGAAGAGGTTGGCTATCTGTTAAAGCACTGGAAACTCACACTTCTAGGTTTAAAATGTACACCTTAATGAGGGATCTGCTGGAGACAGCAGCATGGGATGGAAAGGCACATTGTGTTGATTCAGCAATATTTTTTTTTGCTTCCATCCCTATGTGAGTTCACACAGATTGACATTCCTTCAGCCCTAATTTTCCACTCTCCTTTCAGCAGGTTATTCCCCTCAAGGCTCTAGTATCCTAAAGCTATATAGCTATTCCCTGACAGGGACTTTACTGATGTCAAAAGCTAGTTACATCTAGAAGGTATAAAATAACAAAGAGTACTTCAGAAAAGATGCTCTATATATATAGACCCTGTCTCACTCCTGCGGGCCAGCTCCCTCTGCCTGCCAAACTTTCCAAAATCTATGGCTTCTTCTGGGGTAGACGTCTGCAGAGCATCTGCCAGCTGGGAAACCCAGAGTACTTTTCCAGGTTGAAGTGGTGGCGTGATTCTTTCCACCTGGGACTGAAGGAGCATTACGAATGAATCCATGTGAAAAATCATCCAAGCAGATCCTCTCCTCCTCCTTGGCAGAAGAGTTCTCTAGAAGTTCTGTGCTGCTCAGTCTGCCCTGAGCATTCTGCTGTCACTTGTACAAATTCAGTACTTGAACTAAATTGGGGTTCAGTTATGGTCTAACATAAGTTTTGACAGTCACATGCTAACTGTGTTGCCCTTCCAAGTCCTCCAGTTGTGAACTTCAGTCATATGGCCTCCAATCCTCCAAATTCCATGTGCTCAATCTGCAGTTTTATCCATCTTCACCATTTTTCCAAGGGGCTTATCCTTCCCAGTAAGTTATAGCTGATGAGGATAATTGCAATGTTAGTACTAGGTGCTAACAGAGTCAGTTTATCCCTATTTTGGGATTACATCCCACAGTGATGAAACAAGGTCCTGGTTTGCTGTTTATTCCATCCAGGATCAACTCAAGAATCAGGTGGATGGTTGAACTCAGAACTTGTTGACTCTTCCCATTTTAGTAAGCATCAAAGCCTTACATGCCATCATAAAACTTCTTTGCGTGAGGGACTTTCTCAAATAAGACAATCCATAGCAATATTTTGATTCTTTTCCTCAGAATGAGAAAATATTTGAATAGATCTGTGGCACATACTTTTCTACTCTCTACTCAGCCAGTGCTCTCTATCAGACAATAATTTATATAGTGCTGAGGTAGGTGCTCCTTGCAGGGGACAAAAATTTGGTTTCTTTAATATTATGAATGTCAGCAGCTTTAGTTTTTCCCTGTGCATGACAATTTTATGCTTCTGAGTAGTGGGTGATACACATACAAACAGAGAATAATTTGGGTTGGAAAAGACATCTAACATCATTGAGTACAACAACTAACCCAGCACTATCAAGTACACCACTAAAATATGTCCCCAAGTGCCACATCTACATGTTTTTTGAACCCTTCTAGGGATGGTGACTCCACCACTTGCCTGCATCAGGTACCAATGTCTGACCACCCCTTCAGTGAATAAATTTTTCTTGATGTCCAATCTAAACCACCCCTGGTGCAACTTAAGGCCATTTCACCTTGTCCTGGGGCCTGTTCCTTGGGAGAAAAGGCTGAGCCCCACTTGACTCAAACCTCCTTTCGGGCAGTTGTAGAGGGTGATAAAGTCCCACCTGAGCCTCCTTTTCTCCAGACTAAACACCCCCAGCTGCCTCAGCTGCTCACCATAAGCCGTGTGCTCTAGTTCTTTCACCAGCTTATTCTTTTAATAAGACACTGTTTAAAGTACTAAGCAGCAGCTCTGGTTCCTGCTGCTACTATAACTGTATTTGAATTTAGACTTGCTAATAACGATATCTTTGTTTTATTCATTTAAATTCTTTTCCAAAGAACTGTGAATTTTTCTCTTCCTGACTTTTCCTGATAAGCTAACGTGCTAAAAAATACAATGAGACTATTGGTACAATTTGCTGAGCAGATAATATTGTACGATATTAAGGTCAGCAATGGTGCTTGCAACAGGGAATATGGTTAAATTTAAACAGAATATTATCCAAATGTTATTGGTCAGTTACAATGTTTAAAATTATAAATATAGTGAAAAATCCTCTTTCTTAATACATTAATTTGAATATTAATGAAACAGTGGAGAAATATAATAACAGGTATATGTAGCTGGTAGATTTAAAACTAATGATCATATGATACAGTATGTGGGAGGAAAATGCATACAAAATATTGGTTTTCCTTGTTATATTGACACTGAATAAGGCCCAAAGAATTTCAAAAAGAAATCTGGAATTTATTTCATATTGAGAAGAGAGCAACTGTGTGGACATAGGCTGGATTTTGCATGTATATATTTATCACTTTCATTTCCTTGTATATGCAGCACATAAAAGGAGGAAGGTTGTGTATAATTTGGCACTCTTATTGGCAGCATGAAAGAAAACTATTTTGTCAAAAGCTTAAGTCTAAAATTATCTTACCTTTACCTGCAGTGCCACTGTTTTACAGGTTTTAGAGAGCTACTGGAGAAGCATTACTGTTTCTTCCCCCAAGATAGTTTAGAAAATAGCCACACATAATTGCAATCTCTCTAATTTGTTTTTGACCCAAGATGACAAATAAAACTTGAATAAATCCTGTTTAAATTAAGATAATCAGGTAACTAATTCCCACCCTGGTTCAACAACTATTTGTGAGACAAAATAGACTAAAAAAGTCAAGAATAAAGGCCTATTCCTCTAGAATATGCATCCCTATCCCACTAGGTCATGTTGCTTACAAGACCACATGGATGCATTTGAATTCCCCAAGTTTTCAGCTATATATATGATATTGCAGATAAGTAAGACTGAGAATTAGTATTTTCTTTCCCAATAGTCAACTTTCCTTTCCTGTTCCCTACCACCAGCCCTAAGGGCTAGTGCAGATTGATTAATGAGCTCTACATTATCATAGTTGCAGTTTTTATCATATTAAAGCTGTAGGGGTTTTTTCCCCCTTCTGCAATAGGAGCAGGTCAAGAATTATGTATGACTGGTTAAAGGCTTTGCAGACAATTTTTTTGTGTTACCAGAATCCTTTCCATCAGGTATCCATTTTATTTTAACTAATTGTTCTTCATACCAAAGCTACACATAGAAAGGATTGTTGTACTGCGCCAACCCTTCACACAATGTGGGTGGTATAAATGCAACATGTAAATACAGATAATACCGTTGGGGGACAGGGGAAATGCTTATCATGATAATGCTTTGCCTTATCATGAAAGTTATTGCCAGAGATTCTGTTATCAAGGTCATTTATTCTGCAAAACAGGGTGCCATTTCTCTACATTTTTGCAGCAACCCATTAAGGCTTTCTTGAAAGAGGAGATCTTTCTGTTATATAACACATTATTTTTTCATAAATAGTCTTGACTAGCTTGGAAGTAGGGTTTTCTCTGGCATCAGTAGCTTGCGTTGCAGTTCTGTGTTTCAAGTTCTGTCATGCTACTGAAGTTGAAGGAAAAATAAAACTGAGCCCTCTTAAGCTATTCTCTTTGTCTTACTATAACTAGATTTGCACAGACCCGTGTATTTCTAGCTGGGCTGTAACCACTTGCAGTGTACTCTTTTTGTTTAGGCACACAGCTAGGAAAAAGTAAAAAGAGAATAAGCTTTCGACAGCCTCCGAACTGTTTCCTTCTATACTTACAGCAATGTGGTAGAATTCTGTTTTCAAATGTTTTATAGATCCAGAGTATTTTTAA
This sequence comes from Monarcha castaneiventris obscurior, assembly GCA_026261815.1. Taxonomy (NCBI): domain Eukaryota; kingdom Metazoa; phylum Chordata; class Aves; order Passeriformes; family Monarchidae; genus Monarcha; species Monarcha castaneiventris. The sequence continues at coordinate 8,187,632 of JAMPIT010000230.1, read as the reverse complement.
ATTTAATTAATGTTTAAGTTTAATAAAATAATGCACAAAATCATTATTTTGTGACATTAATGAAGTCTATTTTCTAGCACAGTTTGAATAGGCAGCACTAAAATAGCACTAAAATACATTAACATTAGGTCATCTGCTTTGCATTTATAATAATAAGCTCACATTTTCAGAAAGGATAATCTTAAACAATGTTTTTTTTCAGTGCAAACTGTACATCTTTTTCTTAAAATTCCAAATGTTTCAACAATAGATGATGATTAAGGACTAGACAATTATTCTTCATCTCTCAATGATTTAAAGCACAGAGAAAGACCTTTTCTCAAGAGTTCAAGGTGCTAAAGAGGAGTATGTTTAAGTTGGCAGCTCCCTGCCTTCCTCCCTATTTACTAGGCACAGAATTGACTTCATTGTTGCCATCACACTAGAAAATTAGTTTATTGACTTTATTGCATGTTTGGCCTTTGGTGTGGACATATATATGGTTGAGTTCTCCAGCATTTATATAAGCATATGCAGAAAAAGAAAATAAAGGACACACATTCCTCGAGTAGCTAAAACAGGAAGACAAAATGCAATGGCAGCACTCATCTCCCCATAATGGGCTTTAGTATTTATTTGCCATAACCTGCACAATGTGCTATGTGATTTCCAGGCATTGAAATAAGCACTTTGCTTGTCCCAAGGAGCTCAGTATTTAATCAGGGGAAAATAAACAGCCAGTAGGAAGAAGAAAAGTGGTAAATATTTGAGAATGTTGACAAAACCCTCTGCTCTTTTCTTCATGTGTATGTAATTTGAAGTTCATTGTTCTTTAAATTTTGAACATATTTGCAATAATATTTGCAATAATCTTTGGAGCCACTGGCTTTAGGATTTTAGTAAAGTTGTATTCAGTATGAACAAAATAAGTGGGAAAATTGAGTGTAGTTTTTTCTGTTTCTCTTGATCATTCAGTGAACATTCATCACTTACTTGAAAAGGACTAATATATCACCTCCAAATTCTAATTGAATAGAAAACAGGAAATCCAAAAGCAAAAATCTGATAAGATTAAATAATATACCCACCCTCTGAATTACCTACCATCAAGCTGAGAGTATTTTTTAAATTATTGTTAATATCCTGTGTATTTCCTCCACCTACTTTGGTTCCTGTTGTTTCTTTTCACATGCCATTTCTAACTCAATAATCTCCCAGAGTGGTTGTCATACTGAGGAAAGTAGTTAACAATAAGTAAAATCATGCCTGCAGTTCTCAGGTTCCCTGTTAATAAGTTGGTATATGAGCTGGCTACAACACCTTAGGCCAAAACTGTCAGACCTTAATCAATTTGAATTATACAAGACTAGCATTTGTGTGTGGACTGGCTGTTAAAGTGGCATAGGACAGTTCCATCCCGATTGTCTCTTTTCTTGGTGTCCTGCCTGTCACCTTGGTCTGTGGGAAGGTTGGGGCAGAAAACACACACAGGCACTGGCCTTTAAAATTCTCATCTGTTTAACGCAGTTATCCAGTAAAGGATAATAGTTTACATAAAATTGCTGGATTTGCAATGGTGAGTAGTAAATCAAAAAGCAATGAAGGATATACTACTGTGCATAATCTGTGGGGTTAACCCAGTGAAATGGTGTAGGAGTAATCCCTCCCGTTCTTCCTCTTTTCATCCCATCCTTAAGGAAGCTGTTAATGTCTTTCATGTGTTTCTGTTAGTTCCTTTGCCTTCTTGCCATAAATGTGATGTTTTACTTCCTCAGTTACCTTCTTGGGTTTGTGTGCTCAAGCCCTCTGTTCTCATTCTAGGCTTTCCTCTCGGTGACTTTTACACCTTTTTCCCCCAAGGATTAGTCACTATCACATGATGTTGTGTACATAAAGAACATCACCTTGCACTAACTCCCAGGCCTCTTTTTTTTTTACCCTTCATGATTTATTTGTGTGTCCCTGTGAAGAGCTGTACCTGTTGCTGGGCTTTCTGGGAAGAGCTGCGATTGAAGAGCTGGTCCTGCTTTTATTTAGATTTTGGGAGTCGTTAAAAGAGCCTGAGGTGGACTAGGGGGCATTCAGATGTAGTGCTGCTCCAGGCAACTTCTACGGCCTTCACTACCCAACCAGTGTGCTGGCAGAGCTGAAACAGCTGGTAGAAGTTAACTAATGTCCATTTCTGCAGTATTCCTCTCAGAAGAAAAATAACTATTCTGTGTTGTTTGGGAACTGAAGATTTAGAAGATTTTCCACAGAATTACCCAGCCTATAGGAAGGTTGTCAGGCAGATCTCCTAGGTGAGTCACTGAAATAGATTGTTATAGACACATATTCCCAGGTGATTTGTAAATCAGTATATGCCTTTTATGCATATCTGGCATCAAGGATAGAAGTACAAAAAGGATATAATTCTTAAATTGTATTAAATGGACTAAGAGTTATCATTATTATTATTACCAAAAAGATTTTGTACTTCTATTTTTAAACCCTGTGTAATGCTATGATGCTTCTCCATTTAATTAATGTGCCAGTACAATAAAATAACACACAAAATCATTATTTTGTGACATTAATGAAGACTACTTTTTGAGCACAATTTGAATAGGCAATTGAACAACAGTGCACTAAAACACATTAAAACCAGGTCATCTGCTTTGCATTTCTAACAATAAGCCCATACTTCCATGAAGGGTAATCTTAAACCACATTTTTTTTCAGAGCAGCCAGTACATCTTTATCTTAAAATTCCAAATGTTTCAACAATAGAAGATTGTTAAGAACTAGACAATTATTTTTCAGCACCCATTGATTAATGACTTAGTCTATGACACACAGAGAAAGTGTGGAACAAAGAAGTGCATTATAATAATGCACAGGCATTAAACCATCTTCATTAATAGGGTCTTTTTGGATTCTGCTTAGCATGAAACAAAGTATGCCATAAAGAAAGTGAAGTATTAGCTTTAAATATCTCTTTAAACTTGCTTGATAAAAATAAAGCCTACATTTGTGCCCTTAATCTTAAAAAATATTTTGTTTTCTGGGATTCACACATTTTCCAAACTAGGTGAACTGAAGCAGGGTTTCTGAGCTATTAATTTAGTTCCATTCCTACAGGCCTCATTCTTCATATGTTAGGACATTGCAAAAAAATTTGGCGGTGTCATCCTTCCTCTGCATTATAGAGTTTTAAGGTACTGCTCAGCACTATTAACAGGAGCAAAATCTGAGTATTTTTAATCAGTTAACCTGTCAAGACTCAGTAATACAAAACTGTTAAATGCTCCTGATAAGAAATAAGAATGAGCATACCGAAACTACAGCTTTAACTATAAAAACTCACCTTTGTTAATGCTCTGTTTCAACTAGAACTCCGTAAGTGCTTTCAGGTTTTAATCCGTGAGATGTTTTGGCTCCTCCTTTTATAAATATATGTTTAACTTTGACACCACCCCTCCTCCCAGTGATCTTGTCAAAGCTGCTACTTGGAAAGCACATGTCCACATGTTTGCGAGACTGGGACCTTAGATATCTGCTGTGCTCTCCACTTTTTCACAGCTATTAGTACTTAGGGCTTGTTTGTTTGGTTTTTGTTTGTTTTCAAGCTTTTAAGTTAATTTTAAATAAAATAATAATATTTTTCCCCAGTGCTATCATGAGTCTTTGTTACATGTTAGTAATTTACATCATACATAACTCAAAGAATGAGGCTAAAATATGAACTAGGCATAGACCATGTTCATAGCACTTGGAAAGGGCAGAAGAAGATGGATTATGAAGAGGTTGTTGGAGTTAAGTGAATAATTCGCAGTGAATAATTAATTTGACAAACTTAGCCTCTTTGTGCATACAGACCAGATAACAGTCTTTTATTCATTCCTTATTCAGATTTATTCAGTAAGTATCTTTTGAATAGGGCACAGTAGCTAAGGCATCTCATCATGGATCCAAAAGCATGAATTAAAATCTCTCCTTGGATTCAGATTTCACTGAACTCCTCTGAAAACTGGGACCTCCCCATTTGGGACAAGAAGGCAGCCAGAAGAATTGATGTGGTGTGGGCCAAAAGCCCGTCCATCCCAGACTGTGGAAAGCCACATTTGTCTCCAAGCAGTCAAAGTGAGGGTAGTGGGAAAACATCTTCACAAGAAAATTGCTGTTCAGGATGAGGCTGGCTTCAATGGAGGGCCACAGGTCACCCTGGCTGTTTTAGAGTGGCAGGCTGATGGAAGAACAGGGCTTTGCTACCAAGTTTTTTTAAGTTTTTAATGCATTGACAGGACTGAAGAAAGAAGTCCAGTTCACATGTGCTGCCTGAGACGTTTTGTGCTGCACATATTTTCTGCACACACCTACAGCATGCAAGACTTGTTAACTGGGATGCTGCTTTGGAAGAAAATCTACTCTTAAGTTGAGACTCCTGACATTTAATGGGAAGTGAGAAATACTGAGAATCACCAGATATCATATCAGGTGGCTGACACTGAAAAATGTAATTGATACTGACTAGGAGCTTTTCAGTTGCATTCATGGGCCCAAAATAAAAGTTTCTGCCCCAAAGACCTTATATACAGAGAAGATGAGAGAAGCACAGGGGAAAAAAGTGAGCTGTATGAAACCAGTACGTAGCAGGAATTGTGCCAGACTAGCTTCAATTAATAAGGCTTTTATTTTTATTCACTTCCCTAAGAAACCTCTACACAGAATTTTTTTTTTTCAGATTTGGATTCCATTTGGTGTAATGTCATATACTGCATGCTATATCTAATAATGGTAATTACTGTTGGTTTTGTTTTCTACCCAGATGTAACAATGCTTTGATGAACTGCTTTTTACTTTAATTGCATTAATTTAAACATGTGTATCTGATAAAATATTTACTGACAACTTTTCTGGCAAGGACATACATGGTTCAATAAGCACAAGTCACACTGTAGTTTGTACCTATTTTACAACATTAATTTGTTGGTCAATGTTTAACAGCTTAACACTAGAACCATTTCATCATGCATTCTATTAGTTTATCAACAAACACTCATAACTCCTAAATGGTAAGCTGTAAAAAAAAAGAATAATCCTCCCCACCTCTATTAGCATGTGACCGATGAAAAATTAAATTAAAAATAATTAAAATGCATTGATATCACAAAGCATTTGTGATTTTGAACTTGCACATGAAAGAGAAAGTAGTTTTCTGCAAAAATTAAGAAAACAGTTTCTTTTATACTATCAGAGAGTAAATTAATTCAGGAGAAGCCCAGAGTCATAGGTATTGCTTTTTCATCATTTCTTTTGATGAAAAAGAAAGTTAAAAGCAATAATTAAGTTTTTTTCAGGCTTCTAGGCTTTAATTTGCTTAATTTTATGTCACATCAATTACAAACTCAGTGATTCTGAGGATTTTTAGTAGTAACTTTAGATAATTCCATTTAGGTCATCACTGGACAGGGTGACAGCTCCCATCAGCTCTGGACACTGACCATCCTTTAAGCCTTGTTTCCTCCAAGTGCACACTAGAATTCAGTCCAAACTGAACCTTTAAAATCAAGGATTTGAAGGACATTTCACTGGATTCTGGGTCAAGGCTGGTGTTTCTGCTCCTCTGCCTGATACTCTGAGCCTTAGGGCAAGCAGGAGGTTGTCCACACTGCAGCACAACACTGGGACATTGCAACAACCACAGGGCCAGGATTTGGTGTTACGAGTAAATCCCACCCAAGGCTCATGAGTAACTTCGAAGTTTGATTTCTGTCACAGCCACAATTTCATCTCATCACAGAAATTTCTGTTTGTTAGAGTTTCTTCCTGAGTCACCTCACCAGAACCTTTTTCTTCAGTGACAATTAGAGGGAGCTTAGAGGAAACATTTCCTTCACATAACAGGAGATGATTTTAGGAACTGACCAAAGCTATGTATATTTGACAAACTATGAGTCCCATAATTTACACACAAAGAGACCACCAGCAAGACATATGCATAGAGATGGCTTATCCAAATCCTTCTCAACTTTAGCTTATTGGTTTGTTTACTTCAGAAGACAAATAAAGCTTTGATAAAGTTTTTTCTCTTCTTGAACAGTTTTGCCATAATGTTTTCTGTACTGTACACATATTTTTGATTTATTTTAATGGAAAATAATTTTATTAAAGTGTTTTCACATATATTCCTTGGGCAGGAGAAGTGTAGCTACAAATGCCTTTTAGTGGCTGCTTTGAAAACTGAAATCCGCCCTCAGAAGGTTGAGTGACTCCTACACATAAGCAATAGATGGTTCCAGGGAAAATTTGACTTTAGCTTAGGCAGCCAGAAGAAATCAGAATGAGGCATAATCCACACACTCGCTTTGTGCCTTGCCTTCCTTCCATACTGTCACCTGCTGGAAAAAAACAATGCTTTTATACTGAGCCATAACATTTGTCATCTCTTTGTAACATTACTGTTTATACAAGAACAGTGGTCAAATAATAAGAGCTACACCAAGTCCTGATGCTGTTATTTGGAGATGTCAGAATTTCATCAAAAGTCATCCTGTTCTAAGACTGGGGTTTGGGTTAGATTTTTTTTCCATTTCATAAATTTACATTAATTTCTTCTCTTTTTAAATCCTTAAAATCATAATTTCTTTAAATTCACAGAGTCTGTTGCTGAACATTACTGACCCCTTTCTCATCCAGTAGATTCTTCACTTCCTTGGGGTTTTTTGCAGGGGACTGCCACAGGCTGACTTCCTGCCACAGCACCTGTTTTACAAAGAAAGAAAATATCCACTGCTGAATTGTTCCTCTCAGCCAGCCCAGATATCAGTGTGATTTCATTCATTAATGTAGACATTAGTCCATTTACATTGGGTGCTCTTTTTCAGAAGGTAATGGCAGTGCCTAGTAAAAATGGGTCCTGATTTGTAGTGGATAGAGCCTGACTCTCAATTTGCCTTGTGAGTTCTGTTCATTACAGATGAATAAATGTCCACAGCATGAAAACAACAATGAAATGGTCTGACTAAGTATCTCACATCTAGCCAAATTCTTGATATTCCTTAATTCACTCACTGATGTCTATTCTAATCCTGAATAGCACTTGAATTTACAATCTGGTATCAGTTGTTGAGGCTGTTCCCATTCTAGCTTATAGCTCTATGGCATGTCTTCCCTCATAAAAACCATCCATTTTTTCAGGCCTTCCCTACATCTCTCTCTTCAATTTGATAGCTTTTTTTGCCCTTGGTCCACAATTTTCCAGATGTGCAGTGCACAGAATCACACACACTACCTGAGGACTCAGCAGTGCTAAGCAGGTCAGAAGGATTGCTTTCTGAGCCCAGCAGATGGTACTCCTGTTTAGATAGTTCAATACAGTATTTGCTAGTTTTGCAGCAGAGTGATGTTGCTGACAAACACAGGCTGATTGAGCCAAAATACTGCAAATATAACTCCAGAAAATGATCCTACAGTAGGCAAAAGAGATGACCTAGACAAGTTCATTGATACTCATCATATTTTTCCTCTGTATTATGAATACATATTCATTCATATATATGAACTATAACTATATTTGATATTACATCAAATCTTGTTCGTACTAAAGTTTTGCATTAAATCCTTACTGGCTTCAACATCAATGGGAATGTGTTTGTCATTTCTGTTGATTATATAGAGGCACTTAGTTATACTTTTCTTTTTATAGTCTATTTGCAATGAACCATAGATACATTCATAAAAGATAAGAAGACATCAGACTCAGTACTTTCAATGCCAAAAATACAAGTTGACACTCTTTCAACTAAGCAGAATACTGTCAATAGAAATTAGCAGTGTAGAAAAAGTAATGCACCACAGGGAGATGCAATCAAGGCTTTCACAGACAGATATCTTGGAATACTTTTTATTTGACATGGCCTTAAAACTTAAGCAAGTTAACTCAAAATGCCTTTTATGAATTTGTAAATATTATCTCACTGCTATATACATGCTCCAAAGCATTTCCCTTTCTACTTGGACATTCACCTCTCCTTTCCAGCAGGCTAGATAAGGCTTCAATGCAATCTGAATCTTTGTGATTAAAGGCCGATTTATCATTTTTTAAAAAGAAGAATCATCCTGTCATAGGAAGACAGTGGGTTGATTTGGAATACCTGTCAACCACAAAGGAAATCCCTGCAAACAGTTAAAATAATTGGAAAAATTGCAAATCTATTTACAAATTTCTTAACATTTTGTCTTTACACTAACACAACAATGATTTTTGACCTTTGTAGCATTCCCCAGCACAGGCAAACAAGCTTTGACTCATTGTTCTGCTGCAACATAACAATTCCATTGCTCTGACCCTTGGTGTCTTGCAAAATACAATAGAACAATAATTGTCAATCCTTCCTATACAATGTGCTAGATTTGACAGAGGTCAGCATTACCTACAAGACCTTTGGCTGATGCTCAAAGAGGTAATATCTCTTCTCTAGTTCAGTTGATAAAACATTAAATAGAATCAATTTTTGTCATGCTTTTGTGGAGACAGAGATAAAAACAGTTTTTACACTGTAGCATGTTTTTTAATAGACAGAAAATAGATGACAGTATAGCTCAAAGTGCTTTGGTAAATATACTATTTAAATGTCAAAAGTTTTTATTCTCTAAAGAGAAATGCCATAATTCTTCCTTCCAATTTGCAGTATGATGAATCTAAGAAGGCTTTGCTGTGTGCAGAAAATAGAGGATTTTGTTGAAGATCTTACATGAGTAATACATGGAGGAAAAGACTGACTCATAGATATTTTGTGTCAGCATGTGATTTGTACAAAGCAAGGACATAATCTGACATGGGAATAAAATGTGTGGTAGATGCTCCTCTTTGGCACCATGGAGAAGCTGGTGGCAAGGTCAGCAGCTACAATGTCTAAGCTCCTCACGTTGTAAGCAGTTGTTAGTTAAAATTTTGCTTCGGTCCTACAGCCTGAGTCTTTTGTCTGTCATCTCTGAACATTTTGATCGAAAAAGCTTAAGAGAAAGAGACATTTATGGCACGCGGCAGTACTCCATATCTGTGGGGGAAATCAGACTTCGAGACCAGAAAGAAGAACTGGCATATGAAAAGAAACCACAGATTTCTCATAATTCAATTTAATAGCATTATTCCCTTTGGTATATTTCTAGACTGTGCACATAAAACTGTCTAATGTTGAAATAAACAGCAACAAAAAAACTCTTCTTGTGATTACTTTAAGTGTATTCCCTAGTCTTTACCCACACAAAACATGAACCACACAAATCTTTGCTTCCCACTTCTGTTGCATGATGCTGAATATACTATTTTGAATATGCTGTCAGCTCAGGTTCATACAGATTGGGGCAAAAAAAGCACCATTTTTCGATCAAGAAGCTGTCTGTTAGAAAACAGCTATTTCACAAGACCATAATCTGACACTGAGCTTCAGCATCTACTGTGATCTCCATGAAAAACATGAAACCAGACTGTGCTTGAATTACAGAAATCCCAGCCTTTGCAAGATTTTCCTGCAGCACATTTGGGATTTTTGTCTGTGCTGGGATGCTGCTGGTCCCAAGAATTCACTGTTACACAGGGAAGGCATGCACTTCTTCAGGGCAGCAAATACGAGAACAAGGGAAACAAGGTAGAAAACAACCACTTGGAAGGTCTTTCATCTTTTGAGAAGCATTTATATTATGCTTATTCACACAGAAACTATGCTGCCATACTGGTGACAGTGCACATACTAGCAGAGTCAAGCACAATCTGTGCTGAGCCTGTGTGGCAGGATTTAGACATCGTTTTGCATTTGTTTGCTTCTCCCATCTCATCCCATTTGCTTCTCCCATCTCACACCATGCCTGTCCCTGTCTGTCCTCATCCCCATTCTGATCCCTGTCCTTGTCCCTGCTTCCTTCATCTTTACTTTCTGTAAACCCAGCAGTGACTGAGGTTCTGTCTGCTGGTACAGAAGTGGTTCTACAGCAAGATAACAAAGAAGATAATTATCTAACTGCAACTTGTGATGGAGACAAAAGGTCTTTGCAAAGTTTACTGAAAAATGCTTGCTGGAGTTCAGGTGTCTGTGTCCTTGTCTTGGGGTGACACAAGTCCTTCATTTCCCCCCTTGCCCAAAGGTTGAGTTCACCTAACTGTACCTTCCAACAATGTCTTCAGTGTGCTGTCAGTGATGTACTTGGTTTCAAAGATGGGACAGTTAAAACACTTATATTATGAGGTTGCCCACTCCTAGTCTTGGTCAGGCGGTCCCTGGCTGTGAATTTCAAAAAGTATTGTGAACCATGTTAGCAGTTTTGAATAGTAATTACTTTCTCCAGAAATTAAATGCTGACCTACAACACATGGGATAGAAGAGCAGCAGAAGACTGGCCTCCCACTCCTAAGGAAAGGATTTGTGTTTCAGAGATTCCTGCTCCAAATAGGAACAATCATTAGTACATTTTTCATAAATGAGTTGAGGTGCAGTTATCCCTAAGCAATTCAATTTCACTTGATAAACAAATGGAGAAGCAAGGTATCCTTTAGCAGAAGCACATTAGAGGGAGCCAGAAATGGTAAGTAAGGGAAAAAGCAGTCAGAAAGGAAAGTAAGGGGAAAACTAACTGAAAATCTGCTGAAAGTCCCTGGAGAAAAAAAAAAAAAGCCTACCTCTTGAATGTTGGTTAAATATGTTGTGTAGAAAGATGTAACAATGGACACAAACATTTATTTTCAGACAGTATGGGAGTGAGGTTTATGAAGCAAAGCAATCTGTAATCAGTCCTTTTTTTCTCCTTCCTACATTTCCAAAAGATTAGCTCAATGCCAAACTAGCTATCTATCCTGCCTCTAAAAGAGGCACCTGGCAATTACAGCTCTGCAAAGGTGCAGGGTTCCCTTTGTGGCTGTGTGTGAAAGAAGCAAAATACCCACTTTCATCTTTGCATCTGAGTGCATTTGTACTACACACGTACATGGGATTTTTCTACAAAGACAGGAAGGCAAGGTCTTTTTTTTCATCATACATTTAAAAGTGAACTCTCACTACAAGCATGGCGCTTTGTAAGCATGTGAGCAGCTTGCTCTTGGCTCCACACATTTTTTTCTCAAGAGCCCAAGTGCACTGGGCAAATATGCACATTTTAGTACTAATATTACCAGAGAGTGTACACTGGTGGTTGTACATATATATTTGTCCACTTCCCAATACTATTGCTGGGAGGTAGGGAGAAGAAACGCTGAAGCAAGAAAGTCTATTACCAGGAAAGGTAAAAATTTAGTGACACAATTTAGTAAACTGTATGAAGCATGGCATTCAATGCTCAGGAAAACGCCCTGATATTCAGGTCCTTATCTAAAGTATGTCCAAACTATCTGCACTTCTTGAGTCTGCAAAGCTGAACTGGAAATTGGACAAGACAGGCTTTTCTGGTATTGCCTGTTTCTGGCTTCGGCAGATAGCGGGTGATAGCATCTCTCTTTACACACTCCTGCAGAGCAGCAGCAGTCTGGGGCTAGCCAGGAAGCACAGTGATGTGCAGGAGAGATAAAAAAGCCCAGGATTAACTATGGCAGGCCCTTGATTTTGTTCCCAGGGGAGGTCACGTCCCATGTGCCCCTTTGTGTGAAGAGTGCAGCCAGTCTGAGCTCCCAAAATGTCTCCTTCCCACCCAGTGGTGAGGCATTGTAGGCTGCTGTGTGGTCTTTCTCAGCGCTGCCTCTGCAAAGACAGGCAATCCATTTGTATCCAGAAAGATTTCTCCTACATAACCAAGGCAAACAATGGAAAAATAAAAGCAGGGGATTCCACAGATACCAAATCAATCAAATCACTCATAGGCTTAACTCCTGGAACACCCTCCTGTGTCAGAAAGCGTGGTCACCTGTCAAAACTGAGATTTTGTGGCATTCTGCTCACTATTTGAGGATGCAAGCCCCACTGTGGACTCCTCAGAGTTTGGGAAACACCCAAACTGGGACCCACCCTGATTCAACTGGAAGCTGTCTGGCCTAAATAAACCAGAAGAAAAAAGACAGGGTTTGTTCACTTTATTGAAAAAAAAAAAAAAAAAAAAAGAGAAAAAAAGGAAGATTATCAAGATCTTGAATTTTTTTGCCTTGAATTATTTTCATTTGTAGGTGGGTTCATTTGCAAGAACCAAACTGATTCTATATAACAATTATAGCAAGCAACCACACTGAGTGATTAAAAACAAGGTTACAGAATAAATACTCATCTACTTTTTATAGTGCATTAGTAAATACATCAAGCAAGTGTTGTGTTTAGTGTAGCTTTTACTCTAATCATCAAAATGTACATTTCAGGGCTAAGGTGAAAAAAACCATAAATAAAATTGCCTAGTATTATGAAGAGGGGGAAGGGATGTATGGAGTGTTCATAAATAGCTGAAAGTATCGATCAGTGATGGTGAAATACCAGTGAACTGTACAGAGCACTTTGAGTTACCTCCTTGTCTTTGATTAGGTTCAAATGTTAAACTTAATCTGTAAACCTTTAAATGCGATTCAGAGCCGAGAGTCTCGAAGACCTGAGATTTCAGAAAACAACTGCTGAGTTTGATCCAAATGTCAGAACAAAATGCAGAGAAGGACTTCATATTGGACTTGGAAATGAAATTTAAAATCAATGAACACTTTTTAGATATTCTTCTACCCTTGAATATTAATAAGTGGGTAAAAGAAATAGTAGCATCTGGAGAATTATCTGTATTAAGACTGTATGTGGTCAAAAGCTCTCTTCCAGGTTTTTAAAAAATTATTTCATATATTATAAATATTTTTTTGAGCATAAAAATAAGAAAATGAGAGGATTTTCTACTTTCTATGTACGATTTTTTGTTTCCTCAAAGAAAAGGCTTTTGTCTTCTGTGTTTCTTTGAGGGGAAAGCATGTTTTTTTTTAAAAAGGAAACAGAGAAGTTTCAACCTATTTCTTACAGGACAAGCTCCGTTGTTCTGCGTGTTTAACGACAGCCTTGTTTTAACGACAGCCTTCCTAATTCTCAAGTAAATTGAGTTTTCACTGTTTTCTTGGTCCACTTGGGAGGTGGGCACTGACACTCCGGATCAGCTGCTGGCGGCGAGGGCTGCATTGTAATGCAGAACAAATGAGGGCTGGATACGTGCCCTCCTCGCATTCAGCCGCCACTGCTGCCACTTACAATTACAAAGGACAAGAGCAGGAGACACTCCAGCAGCGGGGAAGCATGACCTGCGAGCCGCAGCTCATTTCGCACTGCACTTATTCAATACAGCGCTGCCCTATAATTTCCTATAGCATTGTTATCTGTTCGCCGCTTACACACTCACACCTTCATTATGTCCCCCCCGCTTGCCAGCGCCGGCTGCTTGTCACATCTATTGATTGCGCCCGGGCTGCAATTTGCATGGATCACTCGCGACTGTCCTCAGCCAGACCGATACCCTGCCTGGGACCGACAGATATCCCTGCCGGGGACCGAGACCTCGTACCGGGACCGGCACCTCGCACAGGGGCTGATACCACTCGTAGGGATTGGTTTCCCCTATAGGGACCGCTTGGCCTGACACCCCTGCTGAAGTGTGACGCCTCCTGCGGGGACTGGTATTCCTGCTGGGAATACCAGCTGGGAATGCTCCTGACAGGCAGGAATGCACCTTATCGGCACTGATGCCCCTTAGAGGGACTGGTACCCCTGCCAGGGACTCTGCCAGGACTCTGCCAGGGAATGGTGTCCCTTTCGAGGGGGCAGCCCCAGCAGGGTCTCGCTGAGGGCTCTGGGCAGCTGTGGCCAGCAGCTGGCAGCCCCAGGCAAGGATCGCGATACCCCCATGGGAAGCCCGATGCATGAGCACCTGAGAGAGACTGTCCTTGCACTGCCACAAGCACAATGCTTGGAATTTCAGAAATTCACTGTGACTGTCGCATGGATAGCCACAAGGAATTGGACACCCAAATCCCTCTGCCAATCGTTTGGCATTAATTTCCACAATTACTGGGTGGGTGTTTTAGCACACAGGTCTGAGGAAAGACTGAGATACAGGGAACAAAAAAGGGAAATCGTTATTAGATGAATGTCAGTGTTGTCTGTATTGCACTAGGTTTTCTATTTCCCTGTCACAATGGATGAGACTATCGGAGGGTGCAAGTACCTCTGTGAATCTGAGGATGTCTCCTGCAGATGCAAGCTGGTATGTCAGCAATCACAGCTGGCACACGCAAGAAAGAGAATATCCCACACCTGGGGGGTTGTGGACTTGTCCTGAACTTGGGATGCTGTGCAGTGATCACACTGTAGATGCATCCCAAAATACTGAGATGTCAGTATTTTGCTGGAGTTAAGGAGATGTAATACTTAATCCCATTTGTGTTTAAGTCAGTAGGACAGGTCTGATGTCTTTGGCTGGAGGCAGGACTGGATCTGATATCAGAAGTAGCTGAAGATCTCTGTCTAAAAACTGTTTAAGTGGTTGCACAAGCAGAAGACAACAAGGTGATCAGATGGGGCTAAGGAAAGCACTAATTGCTGTGTTCCAGGAGGAATATAAATAGCCTCTTGAAAGGTTTGGTGAATCATTTGCCCTTTCTCTCCTGCACCTTTGTGTTTCATGGAGAGGTTTTGTGAGATTTTGGCTGCAGAAGGAAGGAATCCAAACTATCTGAACCAACGGTGGTAGCTCAGCAGGATAACAAAATCCTCACATTATTGCAGAGCAGGCAACTACGCAAACCTTTTCAAATCCTCTCCACAAGCAGAGTGCAGATAAAAGCAGGCAGCAAAATGTTTCTGAAATTATCTGTGATGGAGTAAAATCATGCATCATTTCATGAGGGATGCTGAATCAATGCTTATTACTTACAAGTAAGGTGTTTAAATCTTTCAATGAGTATGGGAAGAAAAGAAAGGGAAGGAAGTGTCTGAGATGAGCACAGTAAATTGCACCATGAATTTAAAATAAATCCATCCTAATTATTCTTATTTTAAATTGTAACATACATATTCCTGATCATACTCTACCCCTTCCTTTCAGTTTATGACACTGTTTAACATACTGATCCATTTGTTTCACTTTGTCTTCTCCTTTTCTCTTGCTGTCACACACAGCATTTTAAAGAAACTACACCAGTGCATATAAAAGCCACAGCTTGCAGGAAAACAATCTAATCCCAGGAAAATATCAGTAAATGAGAATTTTGTCTTTGTTTTCAGGGTGAGAAAAATCAAGTATCCATTCCTAGAAAAGAAGAATTAGCACAGCTATTTTTGAGAATTAGTTCTGAAAAAGTCAATCATGCCTCAGCTTGGTGTTAATGATTTCAAAGTTTCAACATTAATATATAGCAATTCTCAGTTCAGAAATTTTCAGTATCTATGGTAATGCAAAGCATTATAATTGTATTTGTTTGCATCAAAATAGATTATACTAAACTACAGCTTCCTACATAGAACTGAGTCTGGAGTTGTTGTTTTGGTTGGATTTTTTGGTGAAGTACTGTACTTCTATTCCCAGTCGGAAGGTCATGAGAATCATACTACACCCAGACATTTACCTTTCACCATTCCTGCAATAAAGAACACAGTGTCACTTTAAAAAATTTACAGCTGAGGTCAAGGCCACAGGAATCAAACAAGCCCACGCAGGCAGGGGCTGGTGAGGAGAGGTCACCCATGTGTCAGTGGGACCACAAAGCGCAGGCGGCGGAGGCAGGGCAAGCTGCTCACCTCTGTTTTGAGACCCCACACAGACAACGTTGTACATGGTGGCCTGAATTTTGATAGTCATTAATATCTGTATTTTTAAAAGAAATCCGAAAATGGCTAACTTGTGACATGACTGGAGAATGTGCTGTACTGTGTGTGGGCTTCTCTGACAACAGCAGAGTTCAGTCTGATACAAACCAGGGCACCATTTCAATCTTTCTGCATGAGCAGAGTCACTTCCACAGATGAAGAGTGAGAAAGGAAGAACCCTGCTAAAACTTCCTAAAGACCTGATGGGCCATGTTTTCTATCCAAATTGTCCTCTGAGCTCAAGGAAACTACACTCCCAGCCTCCTACCTCAGTATGCTTAAGGAGGCATCCTGTATAACAAACACCACTCTAAATTATGATTTTTCAATATTTTTAGTTTTTCCAAGAACTTTTTATGTGACTTGTTCAAATCCAGGAACAATGGTGAAGATAAAAGAGCAAGGAAGCTTTCTTGTGCTATTTCAGTATTTGCTGAAACTAATAATTCAGTGTCATATGTGATGATGTAGTAAGTCAGCAAACGTGAAATATCGCTAGGGAGCTCTTTGTTCTGCTGTTTTTTTCCTATCCAGTGCCTCTGGTTGTCAACAGAAAAACATAAAAAAAATTTTCAGATTCTAAATAAGGCATCTTACATATGATCCTAATACTTCTTTCTGGGGAAAAAAAAAAAAAAAGAAACAGTCCAACATTGATGTATAATTTTCTTTAACTGTTTCCCCTTTGATAAAGATGTAACAGGAATTGAGCATTTGAAAAGGATGTTTATTAAACTGATTCTATAAATGGAAATGTATATTTTAAACCCCAGGATTCAGTAGAATACTTTGTTCTTTATACTGGTGTCATTTTAGTCTTACTCTCCTTTGTCCCACTAAAAACATCTGGAGAGAAACCAGTCACAGCCATAAAATTTTACCTATTTTTTAAGAGAAGGTCTACTTTTCCCAATTTTGGCTAGTTTTAGGATTCAGAGAAACACTGAAAAATCTCACGTTGCCATAGCTTCACTCACTGAAGCTATTCAATTCCCTCGTGTTTAAATAAGAAGGGTGTTTCCAAAATAAATTTGATGCTACCATCTGAAGGCCTGTCTATCTCCAGTTGTGTGCCAAGGAGTGCAGGGTGCTAATACCCTTCACTTAGGTCTTCACCCGAGTCAAATGTAAAGATTAAATAGGAACAATCCAAGCTTAGGTCTCCAGTCTTATGGTTAAACAGATTTAAATCTGTATTCCCACTGAATCTTTCCCTACTACTAAGCTTGGCAGAGTTCACATCTGCAAATTTTATTCCAAAACTGTCCAGCAGTAAAGAGAAGTTCATTATTTTAAAATAACTCTTTCTAGTTTGGCTAAGGTTTTATTTGATACAGTACTTGTGTTTTAAGGCTTCAGTGGCTGCCTGCCATTGTCATCCTGTAAAACTGATCTTTACTGGTATGACAGATAGAAATTAATGCCTGAATATAGATTCAGTGAGATAAACTAAGGGAAGAAGGATTTGGACAGAGGGCAGAAACAAAGCTGAAGGGCTCCATAGATACTAATTAACATGGAAAGTGCAGAGTCACCCAGTCACTCTGGAGGAAATTGTTATTAAGTACAATGACTTTATCTCCTATATAAAGAAGGGTTCAGGATTCACCACCAAGATGGACACGTTGGGCTTTAACAGGCTTACCCAAGATCTTAAAATAATGTCTTTGACTTGCATCCGTATGTTGAGGTTGGACTGAAAGTTTTGGTTGTATGAATCATTCAGAGATATCAGGCAGCTCTTTGGGACTTCTAGGGTAAGGGAGACATATAGATTAATTCCTGTTCTGTGTTTCTTGATACCCCTCCTCCTCTTGATGTATGTTTAGGATCTGTCATCTGTCTTTGCTGCTGTTCAAGTTTTCCTGAGCTGTCTGTGGGCATCATTCTCCTCCAGGAACTCAGTTGTTGTACAAGACCTACATGCAAGCACCTCTAGGTATCCCTTTTTTCTGCAGATAGAGGCTTCAGCACCTCTACTTTTCTGATGCCTATCTGAGGACAATGAAGGAAAATCAGTTGGGGCACAGGAGAAATAAAATTAAGGGGAAATTGATGTGGGAGGTAGAGGATAAACCTATAATAGTATTGAGTGCATTGCATTCTACCTTTCCCTTACTCATGACAGTTGAAGGAGTTATTTTTTAATTCAGGAACTGCTACTGTTTTTTCAGTGTTACTGGTAGGTATTTATTTAGATCTGTGATGGCAATCATAGCTCCATGATGTTCCTTTATTCACTTTATAATATCATCTAGACATCTCAAGCAAGAGTTGGAGGTCCATATTTGTAGGAGTAGCATCCAGAAACAAGATAAAGACAGTATACACCTCAATTGTTTACTGACAACCAATGGAACAAAACTTCCAGGAAGTAATGTGGCTTGCTGTCATCTCGAAGAACATAAGTACTTAGGTGACTTAACTGAGGTCATGACTATCAACTTGAGTTAAGACCTGACATCAGATGAATGATGTGCAAACCCTGTACTAATTCCATGAGGATAGTCTAGTATAGTAGGAAAGTCTACAAGAGCAGTCATCAAGGGATGTCCATCTACATTTACCAGCACATCACAATTTAGAACCGTCCTACAGATC
This sequence comes from Monarcha castaneiventris obscurior, assembly GCA_026261815.1. NCBI lineage: Eukaryota > Metazoa > Chordata > Aves > Passeriformes > Monarchidae > Monarcha > Monarcha castaneiventris. Next base: position 8,169,273 of record JAMPIT010000230.1, on the reverse strand, counting down.
ACAGAACCACAGAATCACCAGGTTGGAAGGGACCTTCAAGATCATCGAGTCCAACCCATGCCCTAACACCTCAACTAAACCACGGCACCGAGTGCCACATCCAATCTTTTTTAAACACATCCAGGGATGGTGATTCCACCATCTCGCTGGGCAGATGATTCCAGTACTTAACCACTCTTTCCATGAAAAACTTTTTCCTAATATCCAACCTATATTTCCCTTGGCACAGTTTAAGACTGTGTCCTCTTGTTCTGTCAGTTGCTGCCTGAACAAAGAGATGGCTCTAAATGAAAAAGGACCAAGCAGCTGTTGAATGCGGCCATCAGGAGAAACAGGAGTCAGAACTTAGAGCTAGATTTAAACCACTCTACATCAATTAGCGATCACATAGGAAATAAAACGCAAAAAATATTTTTAAAAATACAAGGCAGCCTTTACGTTATTTGCTTTTATCTGCAGTATGTATCCTCTATGACTTCTGAATGGCCATACTGCACACAGCAAACAACCTCCCCCAGGCAAATCATTGTATCACATGGTTTATGAGATGGATGTACAAGGATAAATAATATTTTTTATGATCTTCACTGTAGAGTTTATAAGTTAGTTCTTTCCAAAAAAATATTTTCTTTATTTTCTCCATGACCTTACTCTGATGTCTGTCATAGAGTGCTCAGTAGGGGCTGTAGGGCCTTACAAATCTCAGAAATTTGCAGCTGACTGTTGCTACTGCTGGCCAGCTGTTGGAAAACATATGCTTCTACAGCAGCCTTCTTGTATTTCCATACACTTTTCTGCATTTATATTCTGAACTGTTGTGTTCAGCTTTGCTGTGATTATATACCACATAAATCTGAATGCCTTTTGAAAAGTATGTTTAAAAATAAGTTGACAGAAAATTGCAGTGAAACTCCTTTTGTAAAGCGATTGGATAGCACAGAAACCTGATGAATTTGGTAGGGGATCTAGCCAGAGGTTAATACAATTCAAGACACTTTTCCTTTACTGGTATTACACCTTATCCTCAGCCACTGTCCCTAACAAGGTCAGTGACTGCTGCTGCTGGAGGTCTCAAGGAAAAGGCTGTAACACTAAACATATGTCGGCCTGCAAATGTAAACTTTAGTGAAATTATACTTCCATAATAACTTCTTTAAACTGTAGCACATTACATTACTGAAATAATAGCAATAGCTATGCTGTAGTATTTTTCAGTACTGCCTTAATTCTCTACAAGGCAGCTACCGCAAGATTACTCTATAAAACATTTTTAGAGTCCCAGGGAAGTTGGTTAAGGTTTCTCATGACATAGGCTTGCAGCATTCATTTTAGAAGATGGTAGTCTTTCATCAAAAATTCTGCAAGTCTTTGTAATCCACTTGGCGGCTACAGGGAGAATTTATTCATCATTTAATTTTTGGAAGTTTTCCAAACTGAAAAGATTAGGGTGAAAAGTATATTGTGTGCAAGCAGCCCATGGTCATTTTAGCTTTCCTTAATCCCCTGACGTAAGTATTTGCATCTGTATTTCACTGATGAAAAACCTGTCAGCACTGAGAATTGAACTGTTTTGGGCAATTCTCTTCTCGGGTGCCCGATTTCCCAGCCTGAGGCAACTGCGTGATGATGGTGATGCTGTGCTTCAGCCTCTTGGGAATTCCTTGCAACCAAAGCATTGGGTGGGCTGTGGACCCACCAGTGACACTGCACCCCTGCCCCACCAAGGGCTGATGAGGTGCCCCTCTCCTCTGCCCGAGGGTGCTCTGCACAGTCACGCTGCAGCACGGGGTGGGGGGTCTTTTCCCCAGCTGACTCTTTGTTTTAAAGGTTATATTCAAAGGATGTAGAGGACGAAAAGGTTTTCTTAGTATTTCAATATCAGATAATCACTATTTTAAAAGAATAACAGTAATAAGAAGTATAATAAATTAATAATAATAAATTATTGGTAATAACAAATTAATAATAATCTGTTACAACTTGATGCATTTCCAAGTGGTTGAAGAAAGTGGATTGGGATACTGGGCACAGAAAGAAACCTGTACAATGGGGGCCTTGCAGAAGGTTTGTGCACAAGTTAATCCCATATGAACAAACTGTCTATGACCAGTCTGGGCTGGGATTGAAACATCTGACAACAGAATGAGGTTTCAGACATCTCTGCTTTTGGGACAATTTCATTCCACCTTTTGGTTCAGCTTATTACAAACACAGGAAACTCTATTAAAATCAAAACTGTTTCTGGTGATGAGCTGTATCTCTACTCCCCTCATGTCAGAACTGCTGAATTATGTTCTAGTATGCCCATACAAACATCTTTCAGAAAGTTTTGTTTCATCTCCAGTGACTGCTGCTGGTTTGTGTGGCATATGCAGGCTTACTAATTACAATGGCTTGAAGTCTTACACATCCAGGTATTTTCCCCATTAAAGAGACTATTGTCTAAGCAGCTTTGAAATGTTTATCTCATGCTCATCAGGGAGTTGGACATTGCCTGCTGTTGGCATGTTGCACTGAACCCCCATCAGACCAGATATGGGGTTATCGCAAGGAGGTCTGATGCTGGCCAGGCACCAGAAGCCAGAACCTTCCCTAGAGTGTCCTGCAAAGAACAGCTCTTCTAGGGGCCAAGGCAGCCTCCCTGGACAGTGGTGATCTCAGCAAGTGTAGCCATTTCTTGGCTACAAGTGATTCCAGCTCTTGTGGTTCATCTCTTTGTGAAATCACCTGAGGCAAACTCGGTGACAGAGGGACAGGAGCCGTGTGTGGCAGTGCCACAGAGGCAGCTTTATTGTCCAGCAGCCCCTGTGAAGGGGAGACCAGGGACAGCGGCTCCCTGATTCAGGGCAGACCCAGGGCCTTTTTATGGGAAAAGCAGGGGGTGGGGTAGAAATCAATTTGCCAACTGGGTACAAGGTATTACCATAGAGAAACAAGGCGTGCTGGGGGTGGTTCATTTTCTCACCGTAACCTAGAGAGGTTTTGTATCCCTGAGTCCTTTTGCCCTCAAGCTTCTCTCCTCCAAGGGAGTGCAGAGGACTCCTGAGTCAAAGGCTCACAGCCTTCCACATGGGGTCTTGAAGAAATGAGGGGGAGAGGGGAAGCTTCTCCTGTGGGAGACGAAACTTGGCTGCTGTGGCTTTCCCACAGCAGAGAACACAGAATCCCAGATCCCTTCAGTTCTGTTGCAGATTAGTGAGGGTGCAAATCCTTTCAGCATTGCCTTAACCTCCAGCTATGCAATACCACAGTGTTACCCAGCCTGGGATATTTCATGTGCAAGAATATGCAAAGCAGACAAGAGGACCTGTCTGCAGTGAGGTATTTTTCTGACAAACTTGATACACTGAATATGGGTCCCTCATTGCTTCATCACCCTCATTGCTTCATCACCACCCTGTGATGTTTGGCCCCAAAGCTAAAGTGGTTTTTGCTGCAAATAACCACACTGACAGCTCCTTGTAAGTAGGGCAAGAGTGGATTAGTGCAGGCATTTTGCGGCAGAAGGCTCTGGAGTCTCACCTGCACAGCCACACGATTGCATTCATGTCCTGCTTTAACGCCCTTGAGCATCTTTTATCTTCCAAATTCTAAGGGCCTTTTTTTTTTTTCTTCACCTACACAGGCAGGAGGAAACAAAATCAAACAGAAACGGGATGGAGAGGAGAGGAGAAAAATAGGTGGTGGCTACTGCATCCCTGTCCCCTCTCAGGAGCCTACAGGGCATGTCTGCTCCCAAGCAGTACATTGCAAAAATCTCTACTGTGGCCTGCTGCTTGCAGTATCCATAGCTCCTTAGGAAAAGGACAGTGCAGCTGCAAACTGTGGAATAAGGCAGCCAGATGGCCTCTTCTTCAAGGGTTTGTGCATATTCTGGGAAGTGCAGAGTCTGGAGCTTGTCTCTCCCACTTGCTGTGCTGCTCAGCAGGACTCTTTTGCTCTGAGCAGACCACTCCCTGCAAATGCTGCAACACTCGTGTGGGGTATTCCCTGAGACATCTTAGATGCTCAACATCATTTTATATATTTGCATTTCTGCAAGTTCAATATAGCATTTATTTAAATTGTTTCACCTGCAATTTTTTGTATTATCATGTCACTGAAAATCAAGCTACTACAAATTTTAAAAATCAGAGGGATAAAGTAAAAAATTGATCTCATTCTACTTCATCTAAATATGTTTGTATAGCAGAAGCACTGGCCACTCATAATACCCATGGACCTATTATTCGGATTTGGATAACTTTACAAAAGGTTTTTTTCCGAAAGTTGCTCATCTGAAGTCCTTAGCTGAAATAAGGGTGGACTGCTTTTTTTCTTCATCCACTTCAATTTTTTTCCATTTCTGTTGATTACTAACTCTATACTATATTGCTTAGGCATGGAAATTTAAATGGTAATGCATAATTAAGGTGTGCAACCTGGCATCCAGTTTCACACTCTCTTTCCCCGTCATACTCTCATAGCCACCATCAGTCTTCCAGTTAATAAACTATTTGGACTGCCCTTCAGCTCTCCTCTTTTGAGAGAATCTGAGTGAAGTGAATTGTCACAAATCCTGCAAAGCTTGGACTTCTTGCTTGGGTACCTCAAGCACTGAGAGAGACCTGTCTATCTCACGAGAACAGGAACAGAGTTTTTGATGTACTGGCTGGGATCAGTAGTTGCAATGGGTTCATGAGAGGAGTCACAGCTCCCAGACAGCACAGGGAAGAGGCATTCACATCAGGACTTAGACCTTAAACTCTCCTACCTGGCTGACTCACCTAGGCCTGAGCAGGTGACTCTACATTGGTGTGATGTGCATTTCTTTGCAGGCTGTAAGTCAAGGTGTGCAAAGTTACGCCTTTAAAACAGTCTGAATTACTTCAGTTTGAAGATAACAAAGAACAGTCTGAATTACTTCAGTTTGAAGATAATAATCTTAACAACCACAGGTTGTTGGCTCATGGAGATGAAAAATCCTAAACTGCTTCACTCAACAAAAAGGAGCACAGAACACCACTAACAATTGTTACTGGGGCATTGAGGATCAGCCATAATTTCTGTGGGATGATAAAACTGTCAAGTGCATTGGCTAATGGTAGACATAAGCACATAACTGAGAGAGATGGTGTTATTTTATAATTTAGCTTTTTCCCACCTCATTGATACTGGTTTTGTATTTCCTAGTTTGAGTTTATGCCACTCTAACAAAGTTCTTGAAAACATTTACGTGTTTTTCTGAGCGGAGAGACAGACCCGGTTAAGTGGGACTGGTAACCTTGCATTTGAGTTAAAAAAGGCTGTTGAAACAGGGCACTTCATTGGGTGGAGAAGCCAACTCCTTCCATTGCAGGGAACAAGAGGAATAAGCACAAAACATTTAAGGAATTTTACTGACCTTGTAGCTGGACAGTATAAACAAAGACTGCCTTTCACATCTCCTTGTGGCCCAGTGAAAATCTTCCACCAGCATGACTTCAGCTGTCTTCACACCTTCTCCAATCCTGAAAGCAGCCTAGGAGGCAGCTATACCCCCAGTATAGATCCATCATTGCTAATGTTGCCTTGCTGATACTTTCTTAGAACTGTGCCTAGAAATATAAAGCAGTTCATGAATCTGTTAGCACTGAATAATAGTTTCTGAGAATTGGTGGCTTTTCAGATTGGCCTGGTAGCATGACTTCTCTAGGGACTGGCAATGCCAGTCTGTCTTCTTAACATGTTAGGTTCCAGTCATTTTGAGACTATGTTAACAAAATATTATCAGAAATAATGCCTTCAGAAAGTTTAATGTGCTGAGCTTGAAGCCACTCCTAAAAATGAATTAATGTCCCAGGATGCTCATTTTCCTTCTAATTGGATCTAGCTTCTCTTTTAGATCCATAATGTAGAGAACACAGATTGGTACTGAAATACAGAAGATACTTTTCTAAATCTGGCTTCTAAACTAAGTGACTTAAATTCCAGACAGGTCAGAACTTTGATGTACAGTTGAACATGCAGTTGTGTTTTGCTGCAGCAGTAACTACTTCACATACAACAAGTTTTTGCCACATTGATAGACAAGAATCAGCTGTGGTCAGAACAACAGAAATCAGAAGGAAAAGGGGAGAAAGGTTGAAGGCTGAAGATGAAAATAAAAAAATACTGATTGCCTCTCTGTTTTCCTGCAGACAAGTTTTTATCCCTGAAACAGACAGCAGCACTTTAAAGAGATGTTTACTTAAGCTATGTAGCAGTTTGGGTGATGTGTATGTTGTCAAACAACTCTGCCAGTACCGGTAAAAACTAGGCAAGTAAGAACCTACTTTCATGCAGAGCTTCCTGTACTATATCTGACATTCAAGCAATGCAGGTTTGGATTCTCAGGCTCTCTTACCTTACCTTAGCTGTTGAGATGGGAGGGCAGCTTCCCCCTGAGCTTTGTGCTTTGCCACATAGCTGAAAGTGAGGGTATATAGGGCCTTCTTACCATATGCGACCTGCTTTGTGGAGCATAGAGGGTCCAAGGGGTGACATCATCTTGGCACACCTGAGTTATCCATATCCTGCTTTAATGAGCACCTTTAGAGACTTTTATGGAAGTGGTTTTGTTTATTTAATTTGAAAATCCGTAACATGTAGCTCTGCCTCCTCCAAAAATTACAGAGGCCTATATACCAGCCAAACACAGAGGGTTTCTAATAGCTGGGAGGGTTGCAGTGGAAGTGGTTAGCAGCAGGAGCCAGGTAACCTACATTCCAACAAGAGGAAGTTTTAGATTAAAGGAGTTCTGATAAACAGGGGTTTGCTGTGCTCCTTCAGCCAACTGCAAATGCAGTAGGCACTAATGATGACATTCATTATTTAACATAATTTTTCTTGATTTTCTTCCATTTTCCAGTCACTACCTAGGTTTCCAGATACGTGTTTTTAAATGAGATAATGTGTAAGGACAGTAGAGCACAGAAGCGGTCGGTCCCTCGTAACTTGAAGCAGTATCTTATCGGTTGTGTACCCTGGCTTTTTGTAACGAACATGTAATGCTTTGTAGTCAAGCTTTTCAGAGGACTGCTGTTGTCATCTTTCCTCTCTGTAAAAGCCCCTCTGCTCCCGACACTTTAATTGCACAGTTGCCTAAATGAGGCACTGCAGAGTGTTAATGTGTGAGTCTGAGCGACAACACACTCCTCTTTTCACAGAGCTTTTGCCCTTGATCGTGAATGTAACAGAGAACGTACCTTAAAAATAACTGGAGATTCAAGGGGAATCGCTACACTTATCCTCTTGCATAAGGTTTGTTGACACAGGGATCCTTCAACAGTAACTCATATTCTTTCACTGGGAATAATAAGCATTGCAATTAGTGAACTAGTTAATAACTGCGTGGTTGGGGAGGACAGCAGAGGCATTTCTGTGTATGTGGAAGCGGAGTGTTCAGTGTCCACATGGTCTAAAGCAGACAAAAAAAAAAAAAAAAAAAAAAAAAAAAGAAAAGAGAAAAGGCTTGAAATCCTCCCTGCAGCCTCCCTTCTTCCGAGCTGCCCCTCCGGCTTCTCCCAGACGAGGCGGCAGGATGTTTTTATTCCCTACGGGGCTATTCTCCCTCGCTTTCTCCCGGGAGCCGGGCACCGCCGGCAGCCCCGGGGGAGCGGAGTTTGGGGGCGAGGGCTGGCGGAGCTGATGTCAGCGCCGGGCGGCGGGAGCGATTGGGCTGCGGGAGACTTTGCAGCAGCAAATCCGCCCCCCTCGCCCCCCCCACCCCCGCACCATCGGCTTCAAAGCGGCCGGTGCCCAGCAACTCGCAGAGGTGCAAAAAGTGGGCGCGGGGCCGGCAGAGCCGCGGCGGCGCCCCCGGGCATCGCCCCGGCCGGGCCCGGCACGTCGGGGCGGAGGCGCGACCCTTGCGCGGCGGCAGCGCCGAACGGAGCCCGGCACAGCCCCGGCACAGCCCCGCCGGCCCGACCCACCACCCTATAAAAGCCGCCTCCAGAAGGAGCAGAAACTCCGCGGGAGGAGAACACGTCGGCGCGGTGCTGCTCGCTGAGGTAGCGGCATGACATCCGTCCTGGGCAGCGGCAGGGCGTCGGGAGGGCCGAGCGGGCAGCTGAGATGCAAGTCCAAGAGGAGGAGGAGGAGATCAAAGAGGAAAGGTAAGAGAGATGTCATTTTCTTGTTGTTTTCTTTTCCCACTCTGTCCGCCTGCCACCTGCACAGCATCGGCTGCTCGCAGCTCTATTGTCAGTGCCCGGCGCTCGCCGGCACCAGCCGGGCGCTGCCCCGACGGCCGGGCCGGGCCGGGCGGTGCCTTCCTCGGGGCCAGCCGGGGACGGGAGCGGCCGGGGCTGTCCCCGCGGCCGGGCACGGCTCTCGCTGCCCTCCCTGCGTTCTGCCGGCCCGGGGCTGAACCCGGCGGGGTGGGGGGGCTCGGCAGGCCCCGTCCGAGCAGCGCCGTGCAGCGGGGCTGTCCCGGAGCTCCGGCAGCCCCGGCCTGCCCCGCCCGGCCGCGATGCCCTCATTCTCCCCCGGTGCCCGCGGGCAGGAGGTGCCGCTGCCCGGGCGGAGCGCGGCGCGGAGACCCCCGGGGCTGTCGCGCCCTCCAAACTACCGCTTCTCTCCTTCTCTAGACGAGATCCGCCAAGTTTTTCTGTTTTGGTGCTGTTCCCCCGTCCCTAAGCGAACCCTGGTTAGGAAGGCGCTAATTGCCGTAAGCAGGAAAAGTGAAGCTACAGGATGTCATTGCGAACAGGGAATATGCCCTAGATAACAGCTCTTCGCAAGGCTGTCTTGCTTTCCCTGTAGAGGGGATGACACACTATCGCCTGATTTTTGATGTTTTGCCTGAAAAAGACGAAGTTAACCGTCTGTGAGGACTTTAAAGCAGAATAAACTGATACGATGAGCAGAGTGCCAGAGATGCCCAGCTGCAAGGCATTCAACCGGAGAGATGCGAAGTCCGAGTGTTTGTCCAAGCAATGAATATAATCTAACCTGTAATTGTCATCTCTGTGTGGTACTCACACAAGTTTTAGTCAGCTAGCTCTCAAGCTAATGCTCCGGATACACTGTTTCTCCTTCTGATTCTAGAAAACCTAATTTGTTGATGCCATTAGCTAAGCGTCTCTTAATTATTGATTATGTTGAAGTCAGTAAGAGCGGTATTTGATAACTTTTTAGAAAGGTGTCAAATCAGCTTTTGTATGGTAGGTGCTAAAAACGGGTCAAATGCTAAATGCAAGACTGTGTCATTTGATTGTCACTATTTTAACTTTCATCTGTTAACTCTCTATATTCAAAATCAAAGTAACAAATAGTGACCTGCACACAAGTAGAAACCACAGACATGCAGATATATCAGGACTTCGAGTAGATGTGCAACCTCAACTTGTTACTCTGGGTTTTTAGCAGGTTATAACACCTGGTGAGAAAGGCTGCCTTTTACTTGGCACTACAGAAGAAATTTTAAAACGCTTAGAAAGGAGAGCTCATATATTCAGTTCCCTTTAAATTTCCCTGTAGTCAAGCTGCGCTTTGCAGACTTTTTATGCTGATTTGTTCTAGCAAAACTACTTTTCTACAGAGTTGCAAACTTAGCCTAGCTTTAGCGACCTGTACTTGGCCAGGAGAAAAGAGTAATACATTAGTCTATGCAATGAAGGGAAGGTACTTGGTTTAGTTTTGTTTTTAAGAGCAGACAAAAGTTAGGGTCTTTCAGTAAGACTTTTCTGATGCATCCTTTTTTCCTTTGTTTTGCCAAAACAAGGTGGAAGTTGAATGTCTTTAAAAAACCACAAAAACTTGCTCAGCAATAACTTGGTAGCTGACAGCTATTTGCAGAATGCACAGCTGGAGGTGGATGGCATTCTAGAAAGTGCCTAACTGACCAACATCAATAAGAATGTGCACTTGAAGTGTTCTTTTTTTATTCTTCCAAACGTGCTATTTGTAACGACTTTTCAAATAATTTAGTTGGTTAGTGTACTAATTACAGACTCGTGTTCGTATGATTTTGTTTTTCCTTTCTTTGTAATCACAGTATACATTCATAAAAATACACATTCCTGTAAAATCATGCTGGCCAAAAAATTCCTGTAACTTGAGGCATGCCCAGTAGAAAACCTGTTGGATTTTACTACTATGCTATTTTATTTAGTGACCATCTATTTCTGCTTTTTTTATTATTTTTATGGTATCTAATAAGAAGGTGTTTCTTAACTAACAGACTATTCAGGAAACTAGTTAAGAAAATGTTTATTAAGCTTTTAAATTACTGGGATTTTATGAGAATTATTAGTGGGCTCCACTATTTTGCAGGTTCGATCTGTTTAATGGATTGTGAGAAAGTCTTTGCAGAGAGTTAGAGCAAAGACACTTGCTTTTAACTATTCTCCAACACATATCTTGTTGTTTATAGCAGGAATGCTTTTAGTAGCTGCGTTAAAGTCTGTAACTAGACACATGTTTACACATCCATACACAGGGATACCTATGGACACGAAGAGACAAAGAAATTCACTATAGTCTTACATTTAAATTGAGTATTAGACAAAGTAAGGAAATGAATATATCTGTCACATCCCTACTCCTTAAGGAGGTGAAGTCAGAAAATTATTTATACAACTTACTATATTTTATTACACGTTACATATGAACTGTGCTTAAAACCAGGCTGAGACATTGTCTAATAGAATATCTAGGAATGTACAGCAGTAGAAACAATTATTATTCTCTATTTAATAGTGTTGCGTAAATCCTTCTGTTTTACTTTCCATGTTTTCAGCCATCTTTTTGCTCTGGTTAGTGTGAATCATAAATTTGTGTGTGTGGGTATAGCACTTCACTCCCTTTCTTTTATACTTGGATGCTGTGTTTTAGGAGTTTCCTGGGGGCAGAAAGCAAGTTCAAGCAAGGAGAACAAACAGCATTCTCTGAATAGCTGAATTTCCTTGTCCATTTGGCCCAAAAAAACCAATAAAAAACACATGCAGTAAGAATCAGAGAGAGAATTTCCATATATGCAAATCAAGCACTGAAAAGTATAGGACACTGATTATGATTCCAGGGTACAATATCATCGTCCAGTAATTAATTTGCATGCATCTTATTTTCATGCTTATGAAATCCAGCAACCCTTTTAGTAAAAAGATCCTGCCTTAACAATAAATGTCTATGCAATGAATATTATACTGCAAGCATATATTTACAGAGTGATTTTATTCAGTTTTACACTCTATGCAGAATGTGTGTTAAAAAGTTAAAATGTGGATATTCAGAGTGATTTGTTAAATTAGTATAGGTAGAAACATTTTCATTGTCATTTAGAAAAGTATGATAACTCCCAGTAAGAAGTAAATATCTTAATTTTTCAATGATCTAATGAAAAATAAATATGGATGCTTGACAGATTATCTGCATACTAATTTCATGTGGCAGCAGTAATAGATATTTTATATTTCTCTCTCTGGTTGAATTGTTGGGTTTTTTTTTTATCGGTGTGTATAAAATGACCAGAGGATAGAAAATTACACCTATTGGTTTAGAGAAATCCATTTAAAATTTTTAGGGTTTAATAGGCAGTTACTGTGTTAGTGGGTTCTTGTGTTTTCTCAGGGCTCTGGAATATGGCAGAGTACTGGCAGAACTCAGCACAGCGGCCTCAGCACGGCTTGTGCCGATTTCATAGCCTGTGGTATAGATTTTGAAAAGAAGGCTTGTTTTCCCAGATAAGTCATTACAAGTAGACCAAACAAAAGCAGAATTGCCATTTACTGATAATACTAAAAAGGCCACACTTCAGCAGCCTCCAGCAACTTCTTAGAAATCAACACACAGAAGGTAAGTATGAAATAGGGGATTGGATAGATAACCCTTCTGAGTTATTTTCCAGTGTAAGACGACAAATAAGCCACCTTATTTACAATGCCGTTTTATAGGGCTAGTGAATGAAGTTAATTACTGGAAGCAGGAGGGGATCAGGTATTTCTGATGTGGTAGAAAGCCATGGCCAGGGTTGCTGCTGATACAACGGGACATGAAATAAAAGTTGACAGAATAAACTAAATAAGGGCAGCAAGTGGGTGAGAGAGGCAAAACGATTGTGAAATGAAATTCCATGAAAAATTAATGAAATAGAAAGATTGTGCTGAAGATGAAGGGAGGAAACCAGCTTGGTTCTTCATCATCCTGCAATGCCAAAGTAATAAATGAGCGTGTTTCATCTTGGCAAGGTTCAGGGACACAACTCCTTCCCCACAAAGGGATTGTGTTGTGCTTCAGGACGTGTTCCGCTTATCTCGTTCCCTGACAGTTCGAGAGGAAGGGAATGGATTTGGTGATAAAATTAAATTGATTAAACCTTTATCCATCATCTAATTTGGTAGCTTTCTTTTTTCTTTTCTTTTTTACTATTACCTCCAATTTCTAGTGATCCGTGTAATGACAGCAATTTGAGATAGCATCAAGGACATTAGCTACGATGACTGAACTTAAATTTAGAATAAAAATATGGGATTCATGAGTCCATATCTAAATAGCAGACAATTAGGTTATAGCAGACTTGTAACTTCCTAGCAACAGCATGTAATTGTGAGGACAATAAAATGGTGTATTTTACTTTCACAGAGAACAAAATACTTCAGCTTTATCTCAAAGTATTAATTATGTAAGTAGAAAAAGCACTGTTATGAATATTGACCATATCTTACATGAACAATAGCGTATATTGTAATTTCTACCTTTCTGAACACAGATGTTGTCAGATGTTTTGTTTTCCTCAGTGGCAATACACAGACATATAAAGCTAGTGGCAGAGAATCCTACTGTTGGAAATTGCTTCATATTGCTTAAAATTTTGTAGCTTCTCCTTGGTGATTTGTGTAGGAAAAGTCTCCTATAAGGTGACAGCTTGGTTTACACATTCCAGTTTAAGTAGTATTAATGGAGTTTTTAAAATACTTAAAGGCAGCCCTTCCTGAAGTGATACCCTACAAATGGAAAACACTGCACGAAAAATTAAAGGTCAGATGAAATTGCCTTGTGAAATATCAAAGTTACTAAAGGTCTGTGCAAACTGTATTCTTTGGTCCTTGTAGTGCCTTATAAGGTTAGCAAGTCTCAAAAAAGCGAACATGAGGATATCTGTCTGATCTCTGTTAATTGTACTACTTTTGAATTACTGCTGGCCAATATTGTGTAGGTTTTGCGAGTAGTAATGAACCTGAATTGATCCCTGTGTTTACAGCTAACTATCTCTACAACCTTTCAGGCAGTTTACCGTTTTTTCCCCGTGTAAGTGATTAGTTATCCAGACAAAAAAGGCTGATATGCATCAGTAGATAGATCATTCTCTAGGCATCTGTGATGAACTTGACGTTTGCTGTGTAAAACAGCTTGTTCTGCCTGCAAATTATGTAAGTTACAGTAGTAAAATGAAGCGCTTACCTTTCTGCTGTGGCTGACCTTTGTTCCCCAGTGTATGAATTTGAAACGAAGCAGCCAACCCAGAGGAGTTTTAACAGCATATTGTGATATATAACATATTAAAAAGACTGCTTTGTTAACTGGCGGAAGCAGCTTGTCAACCCATACTAATAGGCAACCCTCCCTGAGTCATAAAATAGCCAAATTTAATGCTTTAACAGAAAGCATTAAATGGATGGAGTTACTGTCGTTCAATCAGTCGCGAATTTCTTGCTTCTCACAGCAGATTTGAAATATGAGGATGTATTTTTGGACCCTGAATTAACAATACACACTCCAGAGTAAGGACTGGACATCGCCATGGCTGGTTTAATGAAAATCTCTGCTAAGCAAAGCGTGATAACAAGGGAAGCACGGAGCAGGGCAGAGTGCGTAAAGAGCAGGACAGCCAATATTGACGATATTACCGTGACGTTAATGAATGAAAGGTGTATTTTCACTGGGTATATTCTCTTTCGTTCTGGCTGTTCTAGTTCCCAAATGTGTACTAGAAACAGTGAGGATTCAGAGACATATGGCAAAAGGGATTAGACGTGTAAAATTTCAGTAGAAGAAAATTGATAAGATTTATATAGTTTACTTTGGAGATAAACACAAGAAAGGATAAAGTAAAATCATATTAAAGAAGAAAAGATTACTAAAAAGGTAAAAAGGCTACTCTAATTTATTCCTGATTTTTTCGTTTACTACGACAGAGGCCTTTAAGGAAGGAAAATTTCAGCATGTTTAATAGGAGTGGAAGGACGTTTTATGTTGAGACTGTATGTAGCTTGCCTGGGAAATTTGTTAATTCAATGTATGAAAAAACAAAACATATTTGTAGGGAGTTTGAGGTATTTGATTAGCCCAGCTGAGACTCATGCTACTAAGTTTGATGCTCACTTCAGTGACTGTAGGCTTTGGCTTTAGGTAGGATACATTAAGAAGGATTTAATATTTTTAATATGAGATATGAATCCTCTTTTTTCAGGAAATTATCTGACTCCTGACTTGCTTGGATTAGGTGGAAAGGTGATTTGTAGGCAATTTAATCACTCCTGTGCCCTGTGAGGCTTTTTGCACTCTCCGTTTCCCCAGCTGAAGCCGTGGCAGCGGTTCAGGAGGCGCCTTTCTGCTCGGCTTTGCGGCCGTGGCGATGCGCGTCCCTCTGCCCTGTGCCTCCCAAAACCAGCGACACAGCTGGGAGGGAGGCAGGCACATTTCCTTGGAATATTCCTGACAGCTTTTTAAAGTCTCCTTCCTCTCTGTTCCCACTCAACACCCTTCATGGTATTTATAAAAATAGACCAAAATCGAGACTGATTCCTAGTCTCTTACTTTGATGCTGTAGTGAGGTTAGGATGATTACAATAAAAATTAATTCACCCCACCCATTTCTTATTCTCTTAAAAAAAAGAAACAAAAGGATGGAATAAAAGGGGGTGAAAACAAATTTTACAAACACATGATGATTTGTTCAGCAGAAAAACCCCACAGGTACTGGTGTGACTGTCAGTGCATCACCATCAGATGAATCCTGTGTCATAGGGGATTACCCCTGCAAACGAATCTGTGTTTGTGAAAGTGTTTTGCTGGGTCTGGGTTTGGTCTCAATGCTAAACCAACTCCTGTGTCTGATTATGGAGTTGTGCCACTTGTGAGTGCTGTTTCTGAAACCTGCACTAGGTGCTGATGGCATTTTTTATGTGGTTCTGGAATGAGGAATGAGCAATAAGTAGATCTCAGCAAAATACTTCATGCTAAAGTGTGACTTTTTTTCCCCCCCCGTTTTTTGTTCCTTGCAAGAGAAATGGTGCTCAGAATTATTAACAGAATCACCTTTCTCTAAATGCTAATGAAACATCAGCGTGAAGAGTCAAAGCTGCTGGGAAGTGTGGGAAGGAATAAGTAGAATTTGACAGATATTTTATCTCCATCTTAGAGATTTACACACAACTGATTTTATGCAATTGCTTGCTTCTTGCCACTTCTTGGAGACTGTGAAATGGCTATTTATTCCTTAAATAGTGGGATTTAACAAATGTAAAATGATGGCTATCAAGCCAACTGTAATAATGTGTTACCTTTGCATAAGGCCTAATTCTTCTGCCCCTACTCAGAGTAAAATTGGAATTGAAACTTCACAGTATCAGTCGGGGGGCAGAACTGTGTTGCCACGTACATTTATTCTATGCCTTAATATATAGGTATGTATATACATACATTTTTGTGTGAAATATAGTTGTATATTTGTATGGAGTGAATGACTGTAATAAACTCGAAGTTATATTAGACAAAGGGTCTTAAAGCCTGTAGAGTTCAAATTATATGAAAGATTTTTATATTCCATTGAAGTATTTTGTTTAGTGATGTAAAAATAAAATACATTTATATCATGTGTTTATTCACATTCATCCATCCAGACTGCATGAATTCGTAATTTTAAAAATACATGTACAAAAATTCTCATAGTATTTGTGTGTGTTCTTTCTCTATGAAATAACAGTCATCTTACAGACAAATCACAAAGGCACAACTGCACAAGGAGTATAATTTTTTAATTTTTTTAGAGTGAGAAATAAAGAAATGAAAGATACTTTTTTATAAGCCAGACTTTTTATGTGTATTTCTACATTCCATTTGTGTAGGTATGTTTTTCGAGTAGCCAAGTAATTCAGCATGGCGAAGACAGGTGCTTATGCCAGAGCCCATAATTCTCATGTCAGGAAACCCCAAATGTTTACCAAAAAAGTGGATTTGGTCTTAAGTTTCATTGTGTGCATATCTTTCTCCAGCTGAATCCTACAAAAGGACTAACAGAGCCAACTTTGAGCTCATGCTCCATGTTACATCCATGCCAAAAGACCTGCTGCAAACCACCAGACAAAATGCCCATGGCTTCTTGTACAAAACTCACTCAAAATTAACTTTCATTAGCTGATTTCCAGGTTGTAATTTCCCTTCCTCACGTCAATCATGTGTTGCTATTTACACATGGTGATTTTGGGAAGCAGGCTGCAGTGGTCGGCGTCGCCTCATTGTTGAGCAGCGCAGACAGTAATTAAATTGGAGCTCAGCTCTTGCTGCTTGTGGATTTAGGAGTTTAAAGGAAACAGTACAAAAAAGGGAATGTTCTTTAATATCACTGACAGCAGGTTTCTTCCACTTGCAACTGCTTCAAAGATTATTGATTAACCCGTGTTTATCATTTATTTATGCTAAAGCATCTGATGCGTGTCTGTTGTAAAATCTGTTGTTTCTAAAATCAAGATACTTGACTTGTTTGCAATTTATGCCTATGATGATCAGTTTTTGCAGCTGTGTAACAGAGAATTGCTTTACCTGGTGCTGTGCCCACAAAGAGCACTTCTTGTGCCTTCAACTGAAATCCATAAGCCCAAGACATTTGATGCTGTGGTTTTTTGGTGGCTTTTTGTTTGTTTGTTTTTAATAAAAAATGTTTCACCGTGAGAATCCTTTAAATTTCCTACATGTGAAGAAGGGGGAATATACAACAAGAGTGTTCAAGAATAAATGTGAAGCATTTCAGTTCTGCCAGAACAAGTCAAAACCTAGTCTTTCTAGGTTAACTTGTACCCTCTTATATTCTTTTAAAAAGAGACTTTATCTCTGCATTCATTTTGTTTAAAAAAAAAAAAAAAAAGAAAAATTTTGAAATACTTTCTTGTTACATCACAAGGTGTGAACTGCAAGGTAAAAACAGGCAGTAAGTTACAAACAGGACCAGTTACCAGAAGATGGTAATTAGGTGTCAAAAAACCTGGGGATTTAAAAATAAATACACTGGTTTTGAGTAGTCAGAAATGAAATAGTCTTTTGCAGTTAGAAGTCTGCTTTATAGAACAAAACACTGCTTTATAGATTGGTTAACCGAGGCACATTTTTAAGCAAGTAATACATTCCGCTTAAATGTGGTAAGAAGCCATAGACGAAGATGTTTTGTCAGATTTTCCTGAAGGCTAACAGTGAATTCCTTATTAAATTTGTACTTTTATGATGTAAGGCACATTGCACTATTTTTCCCTGACAATGGTAAGATGATCCTTCTGTTCAGATAATTCCAACTCATCCCAGACAGCAAAGGTCTCTTATTGCCCAGAGTTAATAAAAACACATCAGTGTAATCATGCTAGGTACATGCTCAAACTACTCATGAAAAGTTGTTTTTAACTCTCATAGACAGGCCACATTTGTCCCGTTTACGAGAGGGAAATTGAGTCAGACCAGTTAATCTGGTGCAGGATTAATTAGCGAGAGGTAGGAATTCAGGAGTCTGTTGCTCCGGTTTCGAGTGTCCAAGGAACCTGGCTCGAGTTTGTACCAGTCCTTGCTGTAGCTGTGTCCCAGCTGCAGTTGGATCACACGGCTTGGGTTTATCCCTGCGAAGTGCCCGTGTGCCATGGCAGTCCCTGGGAGTGCTCATTCCAAGGTGAGCAGTGTGCCATGGCAGTCCCTGGGAGTGCTCGTTCCAAGGTGAGCAGTGTGCCATGGCAGTCCCTGGGAGTGCTCATTCCAAGGTGAGCAGTGTGCCATGGCAGTCCCTGGGAGTGCTCATTCCAAGGTGAGCAGTGTGCCATGGCAGTCCCTGGGAGTGCTCGTTCCAAGGTGAGCAGTGTGCCATGGCAGTCCCTGGGAGTGCTCATTCCAAGGTGAGCAGTGTGCCATGGCAGTCCCTGGGAGTGCTCGTTCCAAGGTGAGCAGTGTGCCATGGCAGTCCCTGGGAGTGCTCGCTCCAAGGTGAGCTGTGTGCCAGGCTGCCTGCGGGCATCGGCGCTGGCAGCAGGAGCAGGTTAATCCCTGCCTGCAGGGCAGCCTGCACAGGGCATGGCAAAGCGGTTCCGCCTGCTGGTGTTGGAAAGAAGAGGGGTCTGTATTTACTTACCTAGTTTGTATGTAAACAAAGGCGTGGGGTCTGAGTCTTCTTTGAATCAGAATCACGCTAAATCACGTTTGCTCTTCAGTTTCTGGAGGGCTTTCGATTTCTCCCAGGATGTCTTGTTGTATGTGCTGGGGGTGAGGTTTCTGAGTAGCAAAGTTTACATTTAAAAGGCAGCTCTTTCTTCAGTATTAAGCAGCACATTGTGGGCAAGTCTGCAGAATAACCACAGGAACTGGTTTGGTAATATACATTACTTCCTTCAGATGCTACAAGAATTTGCTTATGAAATTCATTGAAACTATTACAGATTCCTTTTTTATTTTTAATGAGATTTATCCTTTTAGACGAATCACTTAATTTCAGAAGGATTAAATGCTAATTTCTAAATTTCATCATTTTCTTTTCCATTAAAAACTGTAGTAACAGTCCCTACATTTTTACCTTGCCTGCAGTTCATCAATTTTGTTTATTCACAAGCTCCTCAGAAGACCAAAAGACTATTCCACTTTAGCTAAAACCACTCTAAATTCACTCTAGTCTTTAACAATAATTCTTTGACTAAAATGTGGCAGACAATTCTTAAGATGAAAAAAGAACGAAACAGTCATTTCTGAGTCCAGGAAAGTAATTCGTAAAGTTTAAAAAAAGAAACTTTAAAAAAATCAAATCCTTATGCAGTATCTTAATTTTGCCTCAAAAGAATTGTCGCTGAAATTAACTGAAACCAAGCAGGAACAAATTACACTGGTTTGGGTCTTTTAGAGTGCTTTTTTAACAGGAGAATGAATTAAATACTACAGAAGCCATCTCAATCAAGATAATCTCAAAGGTTCCAAAAAATCACTCCTAAAATAAAAGTGTATGTAACCCTGAAAATCCACATATTTGCACTTCCTGAATTTCTTTCTTATTTACCAAAACACCCACCTCTTTTCCCCCCTTCTTTTTACTATCTTACTTCCCACGTTTGTATCCTCACCTATTGAAGCAGCTGTTATTCATACAAATTGTGAAAAGGAAAGCATATATGAGATTGGTGCCTGGATAGGACCAATATATCATCAAAGGTCTTTGGGGTAACATATGGCCTTGGTTCAGCAAAAATCACTTCTTCAGTCATTCCATTGCTGCTCAGAAAAGCAGTAAATAATAAGTAACAAGATCTGCATACAAATGTGCTGGTGCTTAGGTTTTTCTGTGGAATCAGAAACTGGGTAAGAAGTTACTATAATCTTCCTAAAATTTTTCTACATACAAAAAATCTATAATGCACTTAATTACAGCATGTATTTCTTAGGGCTTGTTCTTTCTTAGCATATCTAAACTGATCTTGCTACCAGTTCCTGAGCTGACTAAATGTTTCTCTGACACTGGCACGTAAAGTTGGTTTCTGTGCTATTTAGGCAGAAATGGGAGACAGCAAGAAGTCAAGATAAGAGGCTGAAACTATTCTTTTAATGGCCATTATAGCAAAAGCAATGTGTGCATCATAGGCAGGCAGTTGATTGAAAAGAGTGGCTTGTTAATCTCGGTTAATTTTATAAATCTTGTTAATCTTGGTTTCCAGTGCCTTTCCTGTTGCTGGCTTGCCCCATATGATACTGTTGCAACTGCGGGTGTCAGGCACACACAGCCCCTGTGCCGGCCGTCAGCTGAATTTCCATCAGCCATTTCCTCATGCCCCAACAGGTGTCAGTGAGTTTGCACATTGTGGGAGAGGTGATGACTCACAGAAACCCACATGGCAAAAAGAGACTTCTCAGTCATGGTCAGCTCAGGCTTTGCAGGGAGGTGTGGTGCAGGTGGGCAGGCACGCTAAAGGCACCAGGGGATGTGATGCTCTCAGCACACCTCTGGCCAAAAGCACGGCTTAAGGGTAGCAAAAATACCTCTCCCTGACCAAATGTAGGAAACTGTTTCCATCTGCCCTTTCTAGCAGACAGCTTGTCTCTGCTGAATGTTGACAACATATTATATAAATTTCCCTGCAACAGCTTGTTTCAGAAACTTTCCCCAGTAATATAGATTAAGATAGAATTTGTTTTGACTGCTGTAATGCATATTCATTAGATAAAAGCCCAGACAATTACTATGATAGTTTCACTAACAGGTGGAGCATGTTTTAGGATTTGTTGGGCATGGGATTTGCTGGAATAATCTCAGACAAATTTGGGGGATTATTTTTGTGATGAAAATAATTTTGTATGAAAAGTGAGAATGTAAGAAGATTTGAAGGTGATTTCATTATGTTTTTACATTAGTTTGCCCTTACAGTTTTAAATCTAGAATAAGTTCATATTTTGAACAAATGCAGGTCTCTCAGGTCAAGCAATAAATCACACAAATAAATGTTACCTCAGTAATATAGCTTAAAATTGCATAAATGGTAAGCAAAGGTATTTCTAACAGGATATCACTTTATTGCATTCATTTTCCAAAACTAGAAAAGAACTAGAAATTCTTCTGTCTTCACTTGTATAATGTCCACTTTCATCACTAAGATTATAGATTAATTTCAGTTGAGTAGGTAATATGCCTGCATCAGCATTGTTGAGAATTTGTGAACTAAAGCACAATTCCCTTTCTTGTTTCCACTAGAAAAAAGAGAAAGATTGAGAGCAGAATCAAGATGAACAGTATAGGAGCATTATCCTACCATATTACATGGAAATCTTTTTTGAGGAGCACCACGCCCTACATTTTATGGGACCTCCATCCCATAGGACATTCTCATATGGGCAGTCTCATTGTCTTTGGCACAGATTGGTCTTGGTGATAATTTTTATAGGGATTGGGGTCATGCCAACTGGCACCAGCAGTAGTGGATCACTGCCAAATTAGTTTCATAAAGTAAACAAGGAAGTTAAAATTGCACACTCAGGGAAGAACCTTAGTTCATCCCTACAGCACAGCATCAGAATTTAATGTTAAAGGAGATTTAAAAATACACTTGCCTAACACAGAAGTTATCAGTCCGGACTACCCATCTGTTGAATGCCTTGTAAGTATCAGTAGCACTTCAGTATCTGACTTAGGCAGAAATCATCATGTAAAAATGCTAATAATTTCTCTACGCTGTTTGTTACTAATGGAACTTCAAAGCTATGAATGCATATGTTTATATTCAATTTCTATTTATATACTTAAGCACAGACTCTCTAGTACTATGCATTTAATGTGCCAATATGTGCTCCAGCAACGCCTCTGTGAACTATGTGGATATGTCTGTAAAGGGCTGGACTCAATGGAAGTTTTGTCCTAGGCTTCATAAGGAACTTTTTATTTAAAAAACCCTGTGTCTTTTTTAATAAACATTGGAACAAATTTCCAGGAATTCATTTAGTTCATAACATTGTCTTTTTGTTGTTGTAGTTGGATTTTAATTCTTAAGCACCGGTTTTTTATGAGCTGTGTCATTTTCAGCTGCTTGCGTAGAACTGTTTCTCTGTTGACAGAGCTGTTTCCATACTCCCCTGGCCATCCTCCTTTGTCTTTCTTGTTTTCAGTGTGTTTTAATCATGCTCTCTAATCCCCTATACCATTATAACTGATTAATTAGCAAACCTTCTCTTTCAGGCTCTGAATTTTTCTCTTAGGCTCAGACCATTTATAATCTCAGCTGAAAAGACAAGATTGAACATCTGCCTTGTATTTAATCTCTTTGCATCTTGTACCCATCATGATTATTGTTTATTCTTTATTATAACTGGGGGGTTTAAGAGTGAAATGTTACATTCTGCATTATCTGGGCATCTGGGCTCTTAGCCTGAAACTAAATCCATGCGAATGGGCCATGGGGAAATACAGAAATCAAGGAGTCCACAACTTGTGGTTTTTTGTAGAATTTTGGACCTCAGATGTCCATTTTTTCAAGAATCAGCTTAAAGAAACTGGGGGTGGAAAAAGACAATGATAGATGAATTGTTTCTTTTTGCAGAGTTTTCAGCAGTTTGTATTTTCAAAATGTTCTTTGCAAAGATATGGGATAGAAACATACACATATTTGTATACTTGCAATAAGTAAACAAATCCAACATTTTCATTCAGTAGTCAGATGCCAACTTCGGTTGTTTTCAGAAAATCACATTTAAGGGACCTGCATCTGTACCTGCTGCTGGTGACAGTGAAAGGACCATCCTCCTTCAGACATTCAGGTCTGAGCTTCCCTCAAGTCCTTGTCAAGATTTCCATATGAAGCCAGTTTGCTCATAGCTTCTGCAAGGAGCAATTTTCCCTGCTGCACTTGCTGTGCATGTTTTCTTATATAGTTGAGGTTAAGATTTTGAGGGATTGAAGGAAGATCAAGTATCCATTTGTCATTACCTATTTCCAGCTGGAAACCTTGGGATGGCAAGCTTTCTCTTCCCCCTCACTGACTCACAGCATGAAGAGATAGTGGAAGAGAAATTTTCCCAACACATTTTACGTTTGTCAGCACAGGTAGAAGAGCAGCGAATAAAATAATTTCTTTTCTCATCCCTCCTACTGTCCTAGTCACAATCTCAAATACCAAGAAGCATCACACAGAGGGTTTTTGTTTTTTTTTTTTTCTCCAAAAGGAACTGTCTCCAAGTGTCACATAATTTATGCAGAACTGAGTTTGCTTCTCCTTCCTGCTGCAGCTGACACCCACGTGTCATGTCCGTCCAGAGGACTCTGTTGGCTTTGGCCTCAGCTGGGCCATGGGGTGTATTTAGGCTCTCCCATACATCACTTCTTATATCAATTAGATGGGGCCACCCAGCTGCTGGGTGAAATACGCTTTTCTGTTATTCATGCAATCTAAGCCTTTCAAAATCTGCAACACCTCCAAACACTTTGCAATTGTGTTAGTGCAGGTTTTGGAATGATGCTGTAATATAATATAGTTACAAATATTTTCATTATGGAAATATAGGAGGAAAGAAAATAGCTAATGTCAGTTACTTTTTAAACTGATTTTTTAATTTCTTTCAGAACTCTCTGTGATCTTTGTAGGTATTAGAATAAAAAGTAATTTCAAACATAAATAAGAAATAACGTGTAGAAAGCTTCATTTTGGCTAGAATTAGCAATGTGAAGCACTTTTCTGGGGCTGTTGCTCCAGTCTGCCAGTTTCCCAAGGAGCACAGAGCAAGTGTGGCTAAGACCAACAGAGCCCATGAAGTATTTTGAAATGGTCTCTAGCAATCATTTCTTTCCCCATAAAGACTACTTTTAAATATTCCAGGAAGCCTTTCAGGAGAAATAGAATCTTCCTCTTCTGACTGCCTTTGTTTTTAGAGATCTCCTCTCTTGCAGATGTTTATTCACTTACAACTTTGCATTGCCCAGATGCATTGCTCTCTTCTCACACTGGTGGAGTCTGGCTGTTGCCCTCAGCTGCTGTCTTTGGACAGTAATGTATCAGCAAGGAGCAGGGGACTTAGGGGAGATGTGAGGCCCCACATACAACAACCTGCCATCTGGTGGGAGAGCTGATGTGATACTTGCACCTGAGAGCCTCGCCTGTGTCACCTTCTGCACGTGCTTTCCATGGCCAGAAAACTCTGTTTTATGAACCAGACTATGAACTGTGTGTGCGTCTGTCCAGGTGCCAGTCGGGGCCTTCAGTTTGGTGTGTGCTAGAGAGCTGTTCCAGTGTTGGGATTGGGATGGTCCCAGCAGCAGCCAGTTCTGCTGGATGTGCTCACACAGACCTGTGCGAGCTGCAGTTCTAGGAAGTCACACAGCCATGGTTCTTCAATGTCCTCTGGTGCAATGGTGAGGGTAGTGGCCTACTGGTCCCCCCAGCCCTATCAGCAAGGAAAACCTGGGTCTACCCTGCTGATTTTCTGGGCTTTGGGGGTAGGTTCACTCACTTGTAAAATGGATTTCCTCTAAATGAAGCTCTGTTCTGAAACTGGCAATGCTGAACATTAAAATTAGCTTCTCCTTTATTACTAGGACATATTTTTAGGCCCTAATTCATGTCTCATGTGAACGCAGTCCTCCCACTCCCACGTTAGGAGTACTGAACTAGAGTCTGGGGGCTGTGCATTACATCTTCCAGAAATAGGTGCGACCCAAGATTTTTAATATTTACATTCTCTGCCTTTTAAAAAATGCACCTATTGGTTTTAGGTGCGTATGTGGGTTTAAAATAGTGAAAAACTAAAGTAGAAGCTGCTATCCTTTGTTTTTTGATCACTCCATCCTTTTTTTGTTTTGGTTGCGTGAAGGAGAATTTCTCTTAGTTTGCAAGTAGATGCTGCGAAATGCAAAAAAAAAAAAAAAAAAAACCAGAATATAAGCTCAGATATGAAGCTTCAATATGAAGATATGAAGCTTCATATCTTCAATATGAAGATATTGAAAATATTTTGGATGTCTCCTGTTCTCTGCTCTCTCCTTTGGAGCTCCAGAATCTCTAAACCATGCTGCTGGTGTGAGCCCTGGTCCAGCAGCACACCGACATTGCCTTCCTGTGACAGCATCTGCAGCTGGTGTTCACAGAGGTCAACTCTGCTAAAAATCCTCTCCTGGGAGCCCTAATGTGCAGCAAGGACAGGGCCTGGCCTGCAGAGCAGGTTCCAGCTGGTGCCGTCAGACGGCAGTGAGAGGATTTTGGAGAAGTTTGACCTGGCCACAGCCAGGGTGGTGGAGATGGCCGAGCAAGCTGGCAAGCCATGGGAAGGAACTGCAGCTGTCTGTGGAGCTGGAGCCCCTGCCGTGCAATTCCAGAGCTCCTGTCCTGCTGTGTGAGGCTTTGCCAGCATCCCTGAGGACACAGGCATGGCTAGCTGGGTCAGAGCCAGTGGCTGTGGACAAGGAGTTCAGTGGAACCCTGCTCATTTAAAACCCTTCCAGTGCCACTTAGAAAGCTGTCCAGCAGGATGATGAACTCCAGTGAGGAATGGAGTGTACGTACTGTGGAAACACGGCCCCTGGTCCCATTAGTGCTGGTTCAAAGGGAGGGGACAGTCTTCACCTGCCTGCTGGCGCCCTGCTCTGCCCTCCTCAGCATGGTGTGTTTTCTGTCTGCTTCCAGGTGTTGCTGACCACCCTTGAGTGTTTCTGGGGTTCGCAGCCTGTACCAGGAGCTCCCCTTAGCTGTGCATGCCTCCCTTCCAGAGGGGTGTCTGAGCCCAGGTGCTGCAGGAATGCGCCCTCAAGGCCACATCAGAGCAGCCACAGGCTCTGGGTGGAAAGTGCTCTGACCTTGGACATTGTCTGTGACCGTGTGTTCTCACCTGGGAGATCCATTCCAAGGAGCAGAGGAACAGGGTTCCCCTCATGAGGGCAGTCCCAGCAGCTCCGTGCTGGGAAGGCAACCAAGTCAAGACTCTGATTACTGGTACTCCACAATTACAAAAGGTATAAAATATCTATGTTTTGCCAACAAAGAGGGATGGAATTATACATCAAATAAAACCTAAAGTCATTATTTTCTTTAAAGAAATAGTGAAGTCTCTTATCCTGTCAGCGTACTCTGCAGAATAATGTAATCAATCCAATAAGAAATTCAAAAAGAAAATTAAAAAAAAGTGTAAAGAGCTTGGAAAAGATGTGTTTCATACCATTACATAAATAAGGCAAAAATAAATTAGACATTTGGAAAATGCAAATCAAATTTCTTCTTTGTTTTTATCTATTATTATGGGAGCTTGCAATAGGTAGGATTAGAAAATGATCACTGAGAAATATTGTTGGCATACTGAATATTTCAAGTCACTGAGGATTCCATTTAAAATAAAACCATCAGCTATATCAATATATGAATGGAGAGGAATCAGATATTTCTGCTACTGCAAAAAATTAATAACATAAGTCATTAGCATTAGTGCAACTTGCTTCTCTTTCTAATTTACAGGCACATATCTAGATTAACCGTAAAATATTCCTGGATTTAGGACACACTGTCCTCCATTGAATGCTTAGCCTGGAAAGGTTATTAACATTGAATGGGGACTGTTCTCTCAGGAGAGCTGCAGATAAAATGACCAGGGAAAGAAATAGCACAACTTCTCAAATTAGCATAATTAGTAATTATCTCTTAATAGCCCCACTTGGCTTTGGAGACTTGGCACTTGAAATTCCGCTTAAAGTTCAGTGAGGAAAAACAAATTTCACGCTGAAATGTCTCAATAACACAGCTGAGCTGCTGAGGTAATCGTCTGGTTTAGGTAAAGGAAAGGAGATGAACATATGGATAGGAAAGATCTTTCCTGTAAGCACTGTGTTTGTGTTTGCATATGTAAAGCACTCCAGGCTTAATGGTACAATTGCCACTTTCTCTGGGGGTGAGGGGAGGGCAGGAGGATGAGTGGGACTTTTCTCTCTTCTTTAGTGGAGAGAAACAGATGAAGATAATAAACTAAAATGAGCAAATCCCATTCATTTTACACTAGAATAGTGTAATTTCTTCTGCAATTCTAGCTGAAATAAAAAACCCAGAGACAGACAAGCCAAGCAGTGGATAGAAAAGCAGCCTTTATTGTAGCCAGTGGCAGAACTAAAACCCTTCCAAATGGGGACAGTTTTCCAACATTTAACTCAAGGTAAAATTGGATGAATAAGCACAGGCAGCCTGGTAACCCTAATTTTTTTTCTTTCTGTGGCAGTGAAACAGATGGCTCTCTTAAGATGCTTTTGGCTGGGAAAGAACAAAAGCAGAAGAGAAGTATTTACCATTTTTTACACACCTAAAGCCCAGTCCTCTTTATCCTCAGGCAGAAAGCAATTTATCCGTCCATCCTGATGGAAACAAGCCTTTGTTATTAAGTAAGCACGTTTTGATTTACATGTTGCACAGCTGGTTGGAAGCTTTCCACTGGGAAACACATATACAATTGATAAGCCTTCCTCAACTAGTTTGAAATAGAAAAAGAAGTGTTTCTCTCTGCCCTCCTTGGCAGTTCATGTTGGGTGCCAACACTTATTGTGGTGATGGTTTGGGGAGCTTTGTTTTTAGTGCAGGTTCATGTTCTGTTCTGGTTTTTTTTCTGATTTTTTTTTGTTGGCTTTGCTTTGTTTGGGATTTGAGGTTTGTTTTTTTTTATGTTGGTTGGGTTTTTTGTGGGGGCAAGGTTGGTGTATATATATATTTTATAAACATATATATATATATATATATATATGCACATATGAAAGCATGCATATTTTGAAGTGCCAGATTGCCATATCCCGAAGGTGCAGGGTGTCGAGGGTTGCAGTGGTTCATGCCACACATGGCCCCTCCTGGGGTAGGGTCAGGTGCCCTCTAGAAGAGGCACTTTTTGTTCTGCCTGCAGAATGAAGGACCCCTTGGCTGCAGGGAAATAACTCTTTTGGTGCTGTGTCAACACATAAAATAGGAAAGATGAAGACAAACTAGTCAGAGGAGGTTGACAGCTGTTATAAAACTGATAGGCTGACATACTCATGGTCAGAGGAGGAAAAGGTTTGGCTTAGAAACTCTAATTAAAGGCTGGCCAGGGTCCATTAGCTCATCTTCACTAGTAGTTTTGCAACCTCACACCCTATGTATCACCCTTTTTATACAGGCTCTAGGTGAGAAATGTGATTAAGCAAGCTGCTATACTATGTTTCCAAGGCCCAGTCTCTGAAAGCAATTCAAATGCCTCTATCAACCAACAAAAATCCATTTCAAAATTCAGAAAGAGCACGAAAGCAAAGAGGGAGAAGGGAGAAAAGAAACGGAAGCAGATCAAAGGAGATGAAATGACATTTGAAAAGTATGGAAATGAGGAGAATATTGAGACTGAATTAATTGCAAAAAAATCCTAAAAGATGCAGAAATCCAGCAGGTCTGATGTAAATATTTTCAGGCTGACAGAAAGCAGGGAGATGGGCCAGTATCACGATAAAACAAACACATTTCTCCCTGTTCCCCCCAACCAGTCCTACTCCCAGATGAGCACTTGACAAATAAATTAAGCTCAAGCACCAACAGTGGAGAGAGTGCAGAAGAATATTCTGATGGACACCTGAGATATCTCCTGATAGACTGTATGTGGGCAGCTGCTGAGAAGAAAATGCTGCAAAAGAAAAATACCCACTCCCTGACAAGCCTCTTTGTTGAGTGATTGATATGCTTCTGCTTTCCTCCTTCCCTATAATATTGGGAATGTGAGCTGCTGCTTTGAGGCCAGAACTATTAAAAAATAATCATCTGTGACACTAGCTTGCCTTCCCCCCCCCCCCCCCCCCCCCCCCCCCCGCCCAAAGCATGTAGCTGTAGGTGGTGAGTGTTGATTTTTCTTGGTACCTCAGACTGGATTTTTTTAGGGCAGATATTTCAGAACAGGTCTTTTGTCATTTTGGTCTTAAATTTCATCTTGAGAAATATAGGAGAACCACTTGGGTAGTTGCACATGTGTCTTGTTTGCTTGCAAAGCTCATTAGAGAGATGTTCTTGTTGAATTCAAGAACCTTTAGCTTGATTTTTGGCTCTGCTGCTCGTTTTTGTGACTGTGGCAATCCGCTTGCCTCCCCTCTGCACTGGGTCTGCCAGGACAGACGGAGTAACTGTCATCACTGTTATTTCTAATCTCTTAGTGCTGTGAGCCCTTTAGGGACCATTAAATTATGCCTGGGATGATGTGATCCTGATCTGATTTGGGATCTCCTGGTTGCTGTTGCAAAAGAAATAGCAATATTACTATGGCATTAAGTGTTATTTTTATGCATTGTGGAACCTGCAGGTGAACTTCCAAAGGCTACTTCTGTGAGATCAGGTCTTGTCAGACAGCAGTTAATTACTTGGCCCAACTCTGTGATTCTTGGCAAACCTTAGTGAGATGGTTAAAGGGCATTTCCATTCTGCTAAAACCAGAGGAATAGAATGCTAGAGGGGAATACTCAGCAGTTCAGTCAGGATTGGACCTTTAAAACTGGACAGTGAGAAGAAGAGAAACATGGAAAAATTACCTGAGCAGAAAAATGCCCGAGGGTAATTCATTCTCTTAAAAAATGCCATTGGGTTATACTGACTTCATAGGTAGCACTTAATTGGGTTAAGCTGGTGATCTGCTGCCTTGTTCCATTTTTTCCTTTCCCTTTCCAATTTTTGCAACCATCTATTTTGGCTATTTCTTGAATTGCTGGTAATTCAGAACAGAGAATGAATAAGAACATATTGTGTATTATATTTGTGTTGCTATCAAACAGAGTTAAGCATAACCTGTATATATAGATCATGGCAAGGAAATATCAGTAATTTTCAGTGGAAGAGTAAATTGGACAACCTATCAGACCTATAAGGTCTATTCTCCTTCATTTAATAAAAGTAGGTCAATGTAGGTTTTATGCTGTTCACATTAGTGTCATTCATTTTAGCTTTACTAATAAAAGTGAATGGCTGGTTGAGCATTACTGGAAGAGGATATCAGAAAAGAAATTAGAAAAAGAAAAATGGGTAAAGAAACATTACAGAAAGTAAAGCCCTGTGTCATGGGGATGTTCTTATAAAATTTGTTAAATAACACCAGCTCACACCCTGGTTTTGAAACTCCCATTTCTAAATAACTAAAGTACAAATGGACAGGAACATGAGAAAAAATATATCTTGTGGACTTGTTTAGCTTCAGATCAGCTATTAAACACTCAGGAGATGCTGACAATGGGCTTCATGCAATCCTGTCATGATTCCCATTTAACTCTCAAAATGCTTATTGTATAGTTGAGAATGTCATGATCTGCTCTGGCCTGTGCAGTTCTGCTTTAGCTGTGACTTTCTGGTTTGGTTCCTATTCATTTCGATGGCCAGGTACCTGCCTGAGGGGATCACTGGTGGCATGAGGAATGCTGGTGGTGTTACAAGATAAAGACAGGGAGAATATTCTTCTATCTGCTGCTACCAGCATAAGGCTGCTTACTGAAGCGGATCAAAGTATGTAAACATACATACACGTGTGCACACACATGAATCCCATTGCATTTCTTTAATTTGCCTCTTACAGTTTGTAATAATACTGTGATTTTTCATGTACTTAAGAAACAATTGCTTTAATATTTCTCATACAGGGCCTTGGAAAGTGGTGAATGAGAAGAGAAGGAATTGGGATTCTTTTTATTTGCTTTTCAGCTTTTATTTAAAGCATAGGCTATGCTTTCATATCTTTCCTAAAAGAGTAAAAAGCTTTCAAAACCCTTCAGAAAGGGTGAAAAAGTTGTTCAGCTTCACACAAAAAAAGTCTCAGATTTCCTTCGTATCCTGCACCTTAAGTCACTTTTTCGTGCCATTTCTTTATAATACTTGAAAGAGACCATTTTAATATGTGTACCTCAAACTAGTTCATGTTAAAATTCTGCATCCATCATTGCAGCATTTGAGGAGCCATTAATTTTTTTGTGCATTTGTTTTAGACTCTTTCCAGGGTCTTGTGAAGGATCCCAGTCCCAGATCACAAGCTCTGTTTGGGTTATAGTCTGGAATTGCTGCAAGATGTGGGACACCTTTTGGTGTCTTCCTCATCCCTTCATTGCCCTCCTTTCATAAACCACCCTAGGTTTCAAAATAAAAAGAAAAAAACATAGCACATCGGCAGTAATAAAACCAACTAACAAAACAGTTTAGCATAAGGAGATTTAAGGCATTTTAAATATTTGACCTCTAAAGACTGTTTCAGGACATGCCTTAGATTCAGTCTGAACCCATACAGACATGACATACCTTCGGCTTTGCTATTTTTTTTTACTAAACGAAGATTTTAAAAATTGTCCATTCTTTTGCATTTAACAAAGTCAAACAAATTCCCCACTGCATGCTGAGCTAAGGATATCTTTTCTCTGTCCCCAAGCAAAATACTGTAGTAGCAACTGGAAGCCTTATAATTAACAGAAAGTGGGAGAAATGAGTTATTTCAGGAGGTCATATTCTAGTAAGTGGAAAACTACAAGGCCCTCTGTGCATCTCACAGTGCTAAATTCAGTTCAGGTGCTCTAGGCTGTGAGTGGTCAGGAAACCAATGAGAACACTTCTCTTAGTCTGTCATTTGCTAGGAAACACAGAAAGCCACAGGCAGATGTCAAAAAGAACGAGTAGCATAATTTCCTACAGGGCAGCTTTGTTGTGGAATAAGACCAATCCCTAGGTAGAAGTCATCAGTGGCTGACCTAAGACCTGGTTCAAGGTAATATGTGCACTTTACACGAGGTACCATGGAAAGCAGAAATCTTTCACATGTTGGGAGATGGCAGAATTTTGGATGAACTAGTAGTTGACTGGATCCTTTTGTAAAACAGGTGGAAAGGCAGTCTCTGGAGGACAAGTAGTATTAGACCCTATTAGTGGTACTGTAGAAAGCATTTGAATTTATTTGACAATCAGTGAAATCAGTAATGTTACCCCTCAGTACAACATTCTGTTTTAAAAATTCTTTGAATTCAGTTTTGAAGAGAAATCCCAAGTTTTTGCTCTCACTTCTGAAGGAATTGTTTTATTTTACACTCACATAGATTGTATTTTCAGTTTGGGGTTTTTTTGTTCATGAAAAGAAACAGAGAATTCCATCAGGTTCTCTTAATCCAGTCTCTCAGTTTATTAAGTGAACCATTCCTAAAATAACAATATTTATAGATGATTTCAAGGAGATGCCCAACCACAACCTGGTCTGCATTACAAGAAGTATAGCCAGCAGGTCAAGGAAGGTGATTCTGCCCCTCTGCTCTGCTTTCATGAGATCCCACCAGTAGTACTGTGTTCAGCTCTGGAGTCCCAGGAAAAGAAAGATGTGGACCTGCTCAAGCAAATCCAGAGGAGGGCCACAAAAATGATCAGGGAGCTGGAGCACCTCCTGTGTGAGGACTGGCTGAGAGAGTTGGGGTTGTTCAGCCTGGAGAAGAGAAGGCTCCAAAGAGACCTTATAGCACCTTCCAGTACTTAGGGGGAGCCTACAGAAAAGACAGGTAGGGATTTTGATCAGGGAGCATAGTGATAGGATGAGGGAAGGATGAGGGATAACAGTTTTAAACTGAGGATGGATTCAGTTTAAATATTAGGCATTGTGAGAGTGGTGAGGCAGTGGAACAGGTTGCCCAGAGAAGCTGTGGCTGCCCCATCCCTGAAGTGTTCAAGGCCAGGTTGGGTGTGTCTTTGAGCAACCTGGTCTAGAGGAAGGTGTCCCCACCCATGGCAGGGGGGTTGGAATGAGATGATCATTCAAGTCCCTTCCAACCCAAACCATCCTATGATTCTCTGATTCATTCTTTGATTCTGCCATTCAGTGTATGTCTCACATATTATGGTCCTGAAGGATACACGAGTTGTTCACCAGCCTTGCATCTTGCTCCAGGATGGTGGCTCACAGATGAATTCTCTGTAGCCTGAAGGCCACATGTAGCTTCAGTTTCTGCAGCACTGTCTGAACCATCTAAGGCATGATGCACTTGTGCCTACGTGGCATAACTCCCAAGTTGCACATACCTAAGGTTAGTCAGCAGTATTTTAAATGCGTATTTGTCCTGATCCCTTTAAAACATTTGATAATGAGATCTGTTTCTTCAGCAGTCAGTCCTTTGCTTCCCCCTGCCTTTCCCCCAGACATCTGTGGTCATGCAAAGGATCTGGTGTCATGACAGAGATGAATTGTCCTTGCATACTTAATTTTTAAACATGGAATTTCCCTTTAACTCCCACTGACCCCAGACGGATTTGTGTGAGACCCTACAAGGTTTGAACTTCTAGATTTGTTGTATCCTCTATAAAGAACAGGGGACAATAAAGCCTCCTTTTTGGAAATAATAATCAAAAAAAAGCTTGGGAGAGAGGATCAAATCCCAAAAGATCTCAGCCCAGATAATTATATTGAGGTTTTATAACCAACAGGTTGATGCAGTCACAGTGAAATGAATCAGAACAAATAGTAGTTCAGCTTGCTGTGGCATGAGCTGCCAGTTTTCCTTCTGCCTCCCAGAGAAGAAAGAGCTGCGATCTGCTTTAAATTCTGACATCTGGTAAAGCGTAGTGATGTATGATTCGGCACACAAGCTCGTACATTGCACAACAAAGTATGCCATTTATGAGGCTCTCTAAATATAGGGAAGCAGTTTATTTAAGTAATGCAGTAAATAACAGAGTAGATATTTTAGTTCAAGGGAATGTATAAGCCTTGAGGCTGAATTCGAGCAAGGACATTTTTATGTGGATACAGATCTTGGATTATTGAGACCATATGCCTACCTGTCTATAGTTTCTGTGTTACCCAGTGATCATTACTGCCTGGCGCCTTGCAAGAAATGTTCATAATTGGCTAGACAGGATACGAGAAACAAATAAAACGCATTTAATTTGGCCCCAAAATTCTGAGCTTTCAATATGAAAACTTTGTTATGCAAATTTCACTGTGAGTCTGTGTTGTTCAAATTGTTGGAAATTAGGAATTTTGGGGTCACCAATCATTTTTAACTATGAAATCTCAATTAAAATCTTTTATTTGCCCGTTCCTTGGCCATTGATTTCAGGATTGGGATTTAAGATTCTGCAGTCCAGTGTAATACTTGACTGTGTTAGCTCAGAACTAGGAGCCAGACAGCTTCCAGTCTCCAACAGCAATTGGCAGCAGGTCACATGTTTAGGAAGGGGTTAAGCAGCGTACAGGGTATGCAGGAAATCTTCCCTTTCTGCATGTTTAAAGCAAAAAGGTTATGGGAATGCCAGAACCAGAAGTTACACCTGAACAGCTGTGTTCAATGACCACTGGTAGGCATGAATCAATCAATCCTTTAGAACATGTATGATTTTATTCATACATAGTCTTGCCGAAGCCAATGTGTTCACTGAAAGGCAGGTACTTGCAATTATAATTTTCCTGTAAATTATGTTTGATAAATGTATAATGATGATTAATATCTATAATAAACTATTCAATTTTTTACCAACAAAGCATTTGCTCAGGACACCTCAAATTCTGCATATGCGGCACAAACAAAAAAAAAGTAATAGAGTTCACATTCTGAACCGTTCTCCTTTCACCTGCAAGATGAAGCCTGCACGTGGGAGCTGTTCAGGTTTGGACTGAGATACCCACTCTCCAGGACCTTCCATCATGACCCTGATGGGGCCATCCTTATTCCCCCATGTGGGGCCCCAGATGCCAGCACAGAAACCCAGGTGGAGGGTGAGGGGGTCTCCCTGTGCACCAGCGTCCATTGGGAACTTCAGGATGCTACCCACTGAAGCAGCTCTGTCCTGCCACAGGGACAGCCCCAGTCTTGGATGGTTTCAAGGGCAGTGAAGACAGTGGCTTCTCTTCCGTTTTCTTGGGGCCATGAAGATTTAGATGAGGAATCAATGGGATCACAGAGGAAAAGTAACCCCAGTGGGGTCAGTGGATTGTGTTGATTTACGTCAGTGCTGCGGTTACCCATATACCCATAATTTTTAAAAAGAAGGTCTCACTCTCTAGTTTCACCAGTAAGAGATTTCAACTTTTTTTTTTAACTTTGCTATTTTACCACATTTGCTATTATTTACTATTATGCTACCATGTAGTAGGTTTGCATATATTCATAGGCAAAATCCTATTTACTTTGGAAGTTACTGCTCTCATGATTCCTGTTATTTAATACCACAACACAATGAGTGAGGAAAAATAATACATCTATTTCTCTTTTTTATATCGGCTCCAGAGTTTTACAATCCATCCAGCTGGCAAGGCCCAAAGAAGTCATTTTCCCATAGAGCAAGATCAGCTCACTGCAGCTCACAGTGTCAGGGGACCTGGTCTCCTGTACATGGCCCTGTATCCAATTATCCTTGTAACCTGGCTGCTCAGCATTTCCATTGCTGATTACAAGTTCTCCTTACCTTGAGATTATTTTTTAAAATCTGTTGGACTGGAATATATGTTTTGTTATTGCCAAAAGTCTTAGATCAGATGCAGAGAGTTGACTATGACCAACTGCATACATGCATCCATGGGTGCCATAATGAGCTTTATTCTTATCTGATTACATGCACAGACCTGTTGAAATAAGAGGTACACTGCAAATCTAAAATATGTACATTTCTTATGATGCCATGATGATTTTTGTCTTTTCTTTTATACCCCTGTTATACCTTTTTACAACTTCTGTATTCTCGGTGCTTTTTGCTACATTCTTAGACTTGTTTGTTAAGCTAAGAGACTAAACATTTTAGAAGCTTCGTAGTTAGGGTGCCAGAGTGCCCAGACCCCGAGGTCCTCTCCAGAACACATTTTGTAAACTAAGATAGAACCATCCAGGGGAAGGTTCCTTGGGAGGGGGGGCTCATTTGAGCCTCTCATTAGGGAATATTTGATAGATATGCTAATTAGTAAGATCTGGAATGTAAGATCAGATCTAGGAGAGGGGGACTTTTGCAGTGGTGATAGTGAGGTGCACAGAAGTGTATTCGACCTGTTCGTGGTGCACCTAAGGATCCTTACAATAAATACCAAGGTAAAACCCTTTTTCCCCTTCTAACCGTGTTCGCCTCTTGATTTTAAGACCAGGAAAGGCATCACTTACAAGCTGTGTTGAACTGGGGTTTACGGACACACCCAGTGTTAACTCAGAGAGCCCATGTGCATCTAAGGAAACTTTTCTTAACCTTTTCTGTTTAAAAGTATAGTGTTTTGTATGCTGAAGTATTTGAAATGTGGAAACTGGATTTGTTGGGTATTACTGATAAATCATGGCTTGCGATTACTTTTAGTCTATTTAGGTTTTCAAATTTGGGGGGGAAGTGTGTTTTCTTTTCAAAGAAGAACACATAGTGACATTTATGGTGAATTGAAAAACTGGAAAAATATGTTTCTGTCAAGAAACATTGATCTGGTTACTGAAAGAAAACACGGTATGGAGAATAAAATTATTTTTTGCCATTCTTAAGACTAGTGCAAAATTGAAAGTTTTAAACTGAACACTTACAGGTATTTCCATATTTGTAAATACAGTTGTTTTTGTCAAATCTGTGTCTTTTCAGCTGAGAAAACAAGCTCTTCACTCTACTCCATCCAAGCTAAGGCTATGTCTGCATCCTTGTTTCCTGTGACGCCTACATCTTACCCAGATGTATCCAAAATGAGTTGTTGGGAGGTTTTTTTGGACATTCCTTGCAGCATGGTCCTGGTAACACAATGCTCTAACACAGCCATGAACACAGGCTGATTTACCCTTCATTTGTTTGTTTGGTTGGATTTTTGTCTCTGAGCTCTGTTCTGCTCCGAAGACTTGGGCTGCCACCTGTGATAACTGGTTTAAAAATAAATGGAGCCCATGTGTGGCTGCGGTGACAGCTGTGGCACTGGATTAACATCCACCACACTGAATGTGGGATGCAGCACATGGGTGGGGTGAATGCAAACACTCCCAATGGCCACAGGTGATAAAAACACAGATTGTTTCCTGAGCACCTGCCTGGCCTTTGTGCTGCAGGTAGTGCTGCATGAAGCCCTGGAAAAGCGACATCAAACCAAACTAAAGCAAGTGATGGCATCTTTCAATGCCTTGCTGAGTTTACTCAGCCATTCCTGCACTGCTGGGGGCAGTGTGGCTGCCCTGGGTGATGGAGGAACGTGAGAGAGTTTTGATGCAGTGTTGTATTCCCACCTTATCTTGCTCTTTCCAAAGAAGCTATAGGCAAAGCACAGGGTTGGAGAAAGGAAATATGGCCTTTGAGTTTTCCATTACCTTGACAAAATGGCCACATAGTACTCTGCCAAAACCATCATTGGTATCTGTAAGAAGTTCTAGCCTGTTGCAGTAAGCCAGTGGAGACACTTTGTGCATTAGCTGCAGACTCCCATCGTAGCCCAAACATTAACTTGTTTTCAGTTTCATACAAATGAGCTGCTCATCAGCTCTGTTGTTACACAAATGTGTAGCAGCTGCACTGCAGAACCAGATTGCTGTGAAAGTGTTTCAATTCAACTCTCTTATGCAGCCTTCCCACCCTTTTACTGTATTGATTAGCTACAATTTTACTATTAATTTCACTGTTGTCAAAGTCCTCATATATTTTTTCATATGTTTGCATCTTTTGGTCCTGTCTGTGTCTAATACACCCTTAAATCAATTATTTAAAAAAGTCTGTTAGGCCTCAATAATTTAAAATGTCATCACAGGCAGCAAGTATCCAGTAGAAAATACTTTGATAGGTATAAAACCTGCAAAGTTTAGTGACATTACAACGTGGCATTGTTTTTTCACTGATTCAAAATTTTATTTTCTACCTCTTCTTGCCATATTCAATAAAAGCTTAAGCTAGTTTGTGAGAACCTCAGCAAGCAGTAAATAAATAAACAAATAAAAATTAAGCTTTGAAGAACTTCGAGCTGGCATCTGTGACTACAAAAATTGTCAATTATTGTGAAGTTTGTCTCTTAGATCTGACGCATTCTGGATGCATGCACTCAGCAAATGAAAAAACTTGTATTTTTCATTTGGGAATGAAATGTGAGTCAGTTCTCTGCACATTTAATTCTAATTAATTCAGGCTTACAAAACCTGTCATGCTGGTCATCACTAACTAGTTTATGTCTGAGAGAACTATTTTTTACTTTTCCTACTTTATTTTTTCTGTTCCTATTGCCCATCAACCACACAAACAGTTTTACGTAAGACTACACCTTCCAGAATGACTCTCCTCTGGATTCGCCAGCTTGTGTGTTACACCTCCATCATCCATCAAACCTGTTGGTACCTGGCTGCTGCCTAAAGGACAGAATGTTTTTCTATCTATTTATTTTATCCTACCAACAAAATTGAGTCTCAGAGCAACTTGACCTCCAGCATCTGTGGGGAGCATTAAGATACTCATCTGAGATGCTGAGAAAGAGTCACTGCCAAGAGGCAGAACCCTCTGCACAGAGTGGAGGGGTTGGGTTGCCTGTGGTGGGGGGCATTGGGAATGGGGGAGCTGAACGGGGGTTCATCTGCTAACCTAACATGGCCAACCCAACTTGCACAGCCTAAGTGTGCCAACACCCTTTTGGTATCTCTGTATTAGTCGTATAATGTAAGGCTAAAAGAAAGAACTTACAGCTAAATATTCAGTTTCTTCTGCATCAGAGTAAATGTCTCTGTTTCACTTTGCCTTTTGTGTTACAGCAGGGACCTGTACTTAATTGTAATAGTCCCTCTGATCTTACCTCATCCAGAGGCCCTTTATTAAGTAATATGAAGGATGTTTTTATATAAAATCTGTCCTCTTGGAAATACTTAATGGCCAGATAAGTTCAAAAGTGAGAGATTTTTCCACTCTAGTTTTCTGACAGGGTATGCAGCAAAACCGTCCTGCATTTAGGAGTTAATCTTTTTCTTATACCCTTCTTGCCTTCTCTGGGGAAGAAATTTTCCAGGCATGAGTTTCCTAGTTCTCTAACAAGTCTGTGAGCAGGACAACCATGGTCTGACTGTACAAGACCTCAGACACAAGCCTATCTTTTCTGTTTTGTGTTATTTAATGCCTATCATGACAGATTCCTTGCATTATAATGCAATATAAATGACAATAATAAAGTATGAAGATTATTTCCTAAGTAAATCAGCAAGCAGTCAGTTCTAATACTATACTGCTATTTGTTTAACTTGTTCTGTGTAGATAAAACCATAGGTGCTCTTTTTTTCCTATGAAAGGTGACTTATCTATAAAACAAATATGATGGGCACCAGCTGCCCAAATTGCTCTCTAATGCTGTTCAAACAGTGAGCTTTGTGTTTCCAGGAGAAAATCCTTCCTTTCTAAGTCTATAAATGGCAGCATAAGTTCACTTTGGTGTACAGTAAATGTTCTGCTTAGGAAAAAAAAGATTGTTAAAATCACTGAATGGGATAAACAGAGTCTTTTTCATCAAGCACCACTAACATGGGTCCTGCCATTAGGAAAGTGCTCATTTGGGGTTTCAAGTGATGAAGGTGTGGCTATAACAGGAGACTCCAAAAGGCCCAGGAATGCACCTGAGCATTACTCACATTTTGTATGAGACATAAGCCCCTAATGTTGTACTCTGTTCCTATCCTGTGACCCATATAAGAGTTCTGGAAAGCCCTTCTAACTTCATGGAGAATACAGTGGCCCAGGGAAATGGAGAAGTTTTGCAATAGGGCTTTTAAAGTGTTGAGACTCTCAACACATACAGGGATATTTTGGGAAGTTCACTCTCAGTTACTGTATTGTGCTACTTTAGACTACCAGCCATGCAGACAGATACCAAATTTTAGTTTTCCTTATTCAGAAAACTTTCTTTTCTTATCGAGAGTACTGAATCTTCTCTTTCTTGCCCCCTTTCTTGCTCTTTCTTGCCCCCTCCCCAAGCTAAGCAATAGGAGCAGATGAAATGCTGACAGAATGTTCATTGCAGAGGGCAATTTCCACTGATGGATGATATGTCTATAACAGGTGAATCATCATTCTCACTTCTGTCTTTGAAATGCATTAGTAACTATTAGTCAGTGTTATCACTGAACTTGTCTCTGCAGCAGCTGCACTGCTCTGACTGCTCCACTTTGTCACTGTCTTTGCCCCTTTGCTTGCCCAGCATTTGACATTATGGACATTGACCTGCCTTGGCCTCCCTCTTATTGGTATAAATTATGCTGTTTTAATCCTCTGGCTTCTTTTCTCACTTCTACTACTTTTGTTCTTGTTTAATTTAACATATTTCAATTTATCCAGGCACTTTTGGGTAGCCTGAATCCACTCTACATAACTGTGAGGGAGTTGTAACCCAAATTTTGAATCTTCTGGCTCTGAATCTTCATATTAGATGTTGAGTATCTCTTTCTAGCCCTTGATGTGGTTGTCAGTTTCTTCCTAGGAGGCTCTTTGCTTTGTTACAGTATGTAATGGTAACTGATAAAGGAGGAAAAGAAAAGGAGCTAAACAGAAGTGGTAAAAAGGTGGTCATCCAAATATCTGAAATGAAAGCATTCAAAATCATCAGCAGTCCTCACTGGTTTCACTAGGCTTATATAAAATGTATGCAATATATAATATGCTAGGTTCTTGTAAAGTGGGAATGACTCAGATCAGGTGTTTAGTAATGTCAGGTTCATTAAAGTTTAGGACTTAGACCTTCAAGTGTACATGAAACCGTTTTCCCACATCAACCGATAATAAAGATATAATAAACATACAAAAAATTTAAAGATAAAAAGAAATTGTATTTCAAAGAAGTGTTGG
Organism: Monarcha castaneiventris obscurior; assembly: GCA_026261815.1. NCBI lineage: Eukaryota > Metazoa > Chordata > Aves > Passeriformes > Monarchidae > Monarcha > Monarcha castaneiventris. The sequence goes on along the minus strand of JAMPIT010000230.1, from coordinate 8,128,843 downwards.
TGATGATGGTAAAAAAAATGGTTCTTAGAAAGCTCTGGACATAAAATTGAACAGGGATCAGGATCCTCTTCTCCCCTCCTCATCCTTGAGGCTTTTGTGTTCCAGGAACTGTGGAACAGAAGCAATAGAAGTTGTACCAAAAGGATGCAACATACTTGAAGCTGCTTCTCTCTTCAGGTTTGTCTGTTGCCTGCACTCCTAAGTAAATAGCCAGGCCACAAAGAATTAATCTTGCAGAGGTCACAAGTTCCCAAGCGTTTGCCAACCAGCCTTTCAGTGTGGAGCACAGATTAAGCAACCACAATAGAGAGGGAGCCTGGTGAAATTGATCATTCAGCTTGGGAGAAATCATAATTAGCTTTCCTGTAATGCAGCTCCACAGGAATGCAGCTTCTGAGCCTCCATGAGACTCTGACAGATCTCTTGGAATCTGGTTTACTTATTCCTTTTGAGATTCAGCTCTTGTCTGCTGCATTATGAGCCTGAGATCTGCGAGTCCAGGGTGCCGACAGGCAGGGTTTGAAGGGTCACATTCTCGGGTAGTTACCCTCCAAAGGCTCGGTCCAGTTTCCTTTTCCCAGGTGTAGCTCCCTACTATGCAGTGAACAGCAAGGCAGGAAACCAGCAAGGGAACCAGCAAAGAGGCCACTTTTAGCTCCTTATCTTCCCAAATCTTTGCCAGTGGTTCTACACTGCTGCACTGTTCCTGAGCATGTATTTGTAACTGTACTGGCTGCAGTAAGAAAATACACTGACTCTCATTCCTGCACCAGTTACTCTCTTTGGTCCTGCTGGAATGAAAAATTATTTCCTGTGAAGTCGCTTACACTTGCTGCTAACTTTACTGGAATAGACACTGACCTTTTAAACCACTAAGCCTATAGAAGGCTAAATTATAGAGTTTACCTCCCTAGATGCTCCTTAGCTGTCATAATGAAGCAAGTTTACAGTGGGAAAGTGAATGAAGCAAGCATGTTTTTAACCATATGGTAATTATCTGCTATCTGTGCAAAAGACATAAAGTGTTGTTTACTTGATGTGAAAAGAGCATCTGAGAAAGGATTCCCTGGAGAGGGAGTGAGGGAGATTTGGCACAGTGACTGCTCTTCAGATGGCTTGTAATAGACCCTATAAATTTGGAATATGCTATTGTTAATCATTGGGGATTGGAGTTGCTTGGCACGTAATGTTTTAGTTTTAAGGGGCAGGTGAGTGTCTTGCCAGGCAGATGGGTTTTTTTTTAAAACTGTAATCAAATTATGCAAATGTTTAATTATTTGTTGAGCTTTAAAAGTAAGAATAAAGAAAAAATGTGTAAAATTACATCCTTAGCTCTTTGCTATGAGTGGCACATTAAATATGAAGGAAAAGCTACGCCGGCAGTAGAATTACTCTAAGACCAATAAGATGTAGGCTGTGTTCACTCTCCTAAAAAAGTTTAATTTAGTTTGAGTTCTCTTTTCCTGCTTCCAGTACCAAAGTAATACATTATTTGCTTATTAAAAGAAAAGGGGCCGTGGGGGGCAGGGAGGAGAAAGGAGAATGTGTCCTAGCTGCAACCACACATGATTGCAAATCATTTAATTTTCAGTACATTAGGTTACCCAGAATAACTGCCAAGGCTCATTTGAACAAATGTACCTAAGCTGCTTTATTACTTAAATACTAAGAAAATTAGTTGTGAAAATCCAGACAAATCATTTGCACTATAGTGGCTGAGCCTGGTGCACACTTAGAATCCCTTAAATCTGCCCCGTAGTGCACAGGCTCAGCCTCAGACGTGAAAAACTTTTTTTTTCTTTTGAAAAATGATGTTAAGTGTTACATAAGAAATCTTTGTTTCATTATCTTATTTTTTGATTGATTATGTTCAGCTTAATCATAAAACCAAACTATTTTTTGTGTGCTATGTGGTGAAAATATTCACTATATGGTTAATTGTTATTTCTTATGAAATTTTCTCTGTATTCAGAAGATTTCAGAAGATTTCCAGGCCAAGCATGCCAAGTTTAAGCAGCAAGACTGCTTCAGGTAGGGATTTCAGAAAAGTAAAATGAGAAGCTGAGCTGTATAGATGGAATGAGCTCACAAATAAGGACGTAGGAAATATAATGGAGCAGACTAAACCATAAAAGAATATGAAGAAAATGATATGAAGAAAATAGACATAAGATCTTCAGAGTATGGTCCTTAGAGGAGAAACTACTAAGCTGGATGAGAAGGATTTTAGAGCAGAAAGCTGGGAAGGCTGTGGGAAGGCAGGATCGTGTGACCTACAGGTCCAAAGGCAGCAACAAGGAAAAACACAGCCAAAATAAAAAAACATTTCCTCATCACAACATGCTGTCCCTCAGCGACTCCTAAAGATGTAGGATGTTTGCCTTAAAGTCCTTACTTGTATGAGAAGTCCTTTGATATCTGTCAGACTTCCACTTGTGTTAGTCACTTGAGTAGGTATTTCAAGGAGCAAGTCCTTAAGGTATAAATTTTTCATGGCAATTTTTCAAACCAGGCTCTAAAGCCCAGTGCACATTTATGGTACCATTTAAATGAAAAACAATAATATATGATATAGTCTGAATATTATACTTAATGAGCTATATTTTCTTCTAAAATAAGGTTACAGACTATAACCAGAACATTATGCTGCCATAAATTTCATGAGACTTTTTTCTAAACACCTCAGTCTATAAAAGTCAATGACTCACAGAGTAGACATAATCTAAGGGAAACTTTGACCTTTTGCATAATAAGAAGCCTTCCAGCCTGTCGTGTCAATGCTCTGATTCCTCTGAGTGTACTCTGAAAGCATCAGTAAAATAACGGTTATGGCAATTTCCATCTGGAACTTGCATTTTATAATTCTGTAATTATATTTAGACAGTAATCTCCTTTGCACGACTCCTTTTTTTGCATTGTTACTCAATGGCCCACATGATTATTCACCCCTTAACCCACAGCAGTTCACCTCGAGGGATTTGAGGCAGGTTGCAATCTGTATGATGGAGATGCTGTTGTTTCTCATGGCAGTCAGAATAAACTGGATACCTTTACCTATACATATACCTATATAATATACATACCTATACAATAAACTGGATACAGTTACCTATACAGTCACAAAACTGTGACTATTTCACTGATACACCTGGTTGTAGGTTGTTTAAAGCTCACAATATTCAAAATTGTCTGTTTCTCCCTGCACATCAAACCCCTTCAGTTTTACACAGCTTCCATTCACAGATTTTTGGTCAGGTACACAGAGACTGAGATCAGATAACATTTCTTTTTACTTGGAAAATTGGAAATAAGATGTGTTTGTGCCTATGAATTATCCCTCATCACTTTCCTCATATCCAAGTTTTCCTTCAATCTTGCAAGAATATGATGCCTGTCCTCACTTCTTAAGTTGTTGATTTTTATTCTTCTACATTTCCCATACTGTAGAGTTTGTTCTGCTCTTGGGTGAAAACAATGTATGTGGATTCCAGGACTTCAGAGAAACAGCTTTGGGGGATTTGATGTCTGTGGATATGTTCATGTGATGGAAAAAGCAACCCTTGAGCTCCCTGGGAGTAATGGTGGCAGGGGATCTGTGCTGATTTGCCAAATAATTTTGCCCTTTACTTTTCCTAATCTCAACAGTCATAAACCAACACTCGTCTGATACCAGGGTAAATACAGTAAACACAGGTAAAATTGACTTTTAGTTAGTACATGGCATTCCACAGGAGATGAAAATGAATTTTTGTGACTATTTTTGTTGAAGTCCTTGGGTTTCTTGAAACTGCTTTGTGAGACCAGACTGAATGCTCCTCTAAAAGTCAGGCAAGCAGCTTTCTATGTCCTTCATGATGGAGAGCATCCTGCTTTGATCAACAGTTACCTCTTATCAGGGATCTGCGATGGGATCTGATCAAAAGGTAATTAAACAAATAAGTTATGCAAAAATGTGGGTTAAGCACTCTAAAATACTTACCAATCTATGATAATTCTATGAGTTAGGTGGGGGAAAAAGGTAAAGGATGAGCAAAGGAGGAGAAAGAAAGGAATTTGAAAATAGCTGAATGGATTGTTTCGAATGATTACTCTTCTGAAAAAAAAAAAAAATCAGTATATTGTTTTGGCTACATTTCTTGTTTTTCAGAAGAACCTAGATTTGTACTAAGCTTTTCTTCCTATACTGGGTTACATATTTTACTGTATTCATGGTTGTGTCCTTTCTTCAGCAAAAAAAAAAAAAAAAAAAAAAAGCAGTAATGTTCTTTGCTGTAGAGGGGATACACAAAAAAAACATTGTGGATTTTTTTTTTTTCTGACTTACCTACTAAACCAGTCATGGAACAGCACAGTTCTACACAGAATCTTGTGGACTCCAGCACATCATCTCTTTTGTATTTGGGTGGAAGAGAAGACATGAACTAGAAAACTCCATGAGGAGGGAGTGGAGACATCAGGTAGCCTTGCTAATTATTATGTACTCAAATATGTGCATTTAGTTCACTGTAGACAAGCTGTGAGCCCCAACCAGCAAACATCTGGCGAGGTACATCAGCCTTCACAGTCCTGGCAGCACTTGAAGTGACTTGGGATTGTGTTCACTACTGTCCTGTCTTGTGACTTTGGGTGGTTTGAGGTTGATAGAATAAAGTGGAAAACTAAGAGCAAGGTTTATTACCTGTCCTAATTCTAAGATGCTGACACAGAAATGCTGGGAAGGCCCTGTCAGGTGTACTGTGGAACAGCATGAGAGTCGTCAGGCTGTGTAACACTGGTGGTGTGACCTGCAACAGGACATACACACTGCTCCCCTTTGCCTGTCTCAGCAAGCAGTGCCTCAGCTGTACTTCACTGAAACTTGCTTTATCTATATTCTTCTTGTCACTCTCCTGTGTTCTTTATTTATATTTTCTGATTTATTTGGTATTTTATGTTTACTGACCCTCACTGTTTCACTGGGAGCCTTTTTCTTAGCTTTCAGTTTCAGTCTATTACTTGATTCTTATCCACAGTCCAAAATGCAAGATAGTATTTTACTCCTTGGATGCATACGATCAAACACAAATGTCTGATTTCATGCAAATTTCTAGTCTCTTTAAATTCACTGCTACTTTCACTTTAATTTTAGTAAAACTGATGTGCAAAGTACCTGCTTAAAGTTAAGCATGCAATTGATTGCAAAATGAGGAAATTTATCAAGTATGACTATTCTGTTATGTAAGAATTACTGTAATGTCTGCTCTTTTTATTTTATAATGTTCTCAAAGAAACCACTTCTTTCTCTTATCATCAACAGACTAGCAACAGAAAGATTTTATCTTTCCCCATTTGCTCCTCACTTCTGCTTTTTCCAGTTTATTCTTGAACATTATTTTGACCTCTAAATGATGATGCACACAGGTTAGTAACATTTATCTTTTAAAGTTCTAACCTTCAGGTTTTGTACAGAACATCAAATAGGAAGGTGAAGAACGAATACAAAATGTTTAATTCTGCTTTCCATGCAGAGGATTCAGGAAATTGGCAAAAAATAATTGCAGGGGGTTTCATTTTATGCTTCAAGTGAATAAGCCTGACTTTGTGATGTTTGTACTCTTCTTTTCCTGTATAAAGACCAAGTGACTGAAAATACTGGATGGATTGATGGGGATTTATTTTGCAGTAGTACAAGTCTAGTGTGTTTTTTGAATGTGAATGTGATCTCCTTGGCAGGGTTTGCACACAGATGTGTGGCATTAACACAGTGGATAATTGGATATTGCAAATGAATTATCTAAATGTGGTGACTAACAGGATAATGTCCCTAGTTGATGTATTCAACACTCCTTTAACATTAAGATGAAAAAAAAAGTTATAAGAATAAATGTGCCTCTTTATATTTCATTTTTTAATCAATAACAGACTAAATTATCATGATGCAATTAACTATATTTACGTATGCACATATATTCTTATATGTGAATATATCCTCACAGCAGTATGCATATGTGTATAGGGAGACATATGTTTGTACTATCTATATGCTGTTTTAGTAGATATATATATTAAAATAAAAGATTCTACCAGAGGGCCTTGGCACATAAGAAAAAGGTTAATTGTATGTCACAATGACAGAGAAAATCATGTTACATCTTTAAGAGTTATGAGGACAATGTTTAGGTAAAGAAATAAAAAAGCTGAAAAAAAAGAAAAACTGAGAGATGCGGCTATTAGGGACATTATACATTATCAGAGATACTGATCAGTCAGGAAAAATGCACTGATGTTACCAGTTAAAAATCTGAACATGATCTTCTTCTTCCATTTTTAAAATATTTAATATTTAAATATTTAAATATTTAATAACCTTATTTTTGTTCAGTCATATTATGTAGTGGTCTGCCTTCATAAATACTGTCCCTTTTGTTCATACAAAATTACATTTTGAATTTTTACAGTAAAATACTGATGTCTACTGTACTGGGTATTTTTCCAAGCTTTATTGGTAGAGTATTATTCATTTTATTTCCTAAATGAGCCAAAGTTTCCAAAATCATGACTACCATCTGAGAAAATGGTTAAAACATAGCATAGCATTATTCATATAGTGTGACCTGCATCCTGTTTCTTATTTGTCTAATGTGCCTGCAATGATTATTTCTTGTTATTATTCTGAGGGATGATTTAGGTGTCAGATATCCTATAATACTTGCAATATTTTCTTTGAAATTTAGCTCTGGAACAAATTTTCTGTTTATCACTGTAGGTAAAAAAATTGCTTGGTCTTCATTGTCCAAATGTAAAATTACTTTTCTTGCCACTATTATTGTCAGCTGAATTAACATGTTTCCTAAAGTATATGACTGTGCTGCTGCTACCTTACAATATCGAAATTCTGGGTAAAACTTAAAACACATTTCCGTATAATATTTTTTTTAAAGTAGCTACACAACACATTCAGTGATTTCATTTCAGGCATCAGAGTTTAGTTTTTTTAAGCCAGGAAATAAATTAGAAGTTACCTTGGTCTTCCATTGTTTGTGCTTTTAACATAATTTTGGGGGACTATTTAGTATGGAATTTTAGATCATAACTGTCTCATCTGTGATATAAAATTAAATTCTCCTTCACTTTTTAATGGATTAAAACAGTATTTTACAAAAATGCTTTTCAAGTTTGATTGCTAGGCTATGCTTCAAATGTAAAGTCAGAAAAATAGGTATAATCTTGAAAATTATGCACAATACTGGGCATAAAGGTCGCAACATTTTTAACTATTTGAATTCATAAGATGTACAAAGCAGACTAAATCCATCAAAGGACTTGCTTCTGGCTGACTTATGTACACCAGATGGATGTACATGCTGTTACATTAATTTTAATGGGTTTGCCTTAAAAGGTGTGTGTTTAGGTGTGCCAAAGACCTAACATTTGTATGCAATGGGGAAAGAATAATATTTTACTTCTGGGTTGTCATGGTTTAACCCCAGCCAGCAGCCAAGCCCCACACAGCCACTCGCTCACTCCCACTCCAGCAGGATCGGGGAGAGAATCAGGAGGGTAAAAGCTGGAAAACTAATGGGCTGAGAAAAGGACAGTTCAGTTGGGACAGCAAAAGTCACACCCAAGCCAAGCAAAAGAAGGAATTCATTCAGTGCTTCCCACGGCAGGCAGGTGTTCAGCCATCTCCAGGAGAGCAGAGCCCCATCACGCGTAACGGTGACTTGGGAAGACAAACCCCATCACCCCAAACTTCCCCCATTTCTCCTTCTTCCCCCAGTTTAAATACTGAGCACGATGCCACATGGTCTGGAATATCCCTTTGGTCAGTTGGGGTTGCCTGTCCCAGCTCTGTCTCCTCCCACCCTCCCAGGCACCCCCAGCCCCCTCGCCAGCACAGCCATAGGAAAAGCAGAAAAGGCCTTGGCTCTGTGTGAGCTCTGCTCAGCAATAACAAAAACATCTCTGTATTATTATCCCTGTGTTCAGCACAAATCCAAAACACAGCCCCATACCAGTCACTGTAACAAAATTACCCCAGCCAGAACTTCTCTTAACCCACACATGAGGGGTTAAGAGGAGAAGTCAGGAAGACTAATGAAAAGCTGCCAGGCACAAGAAAGGGGTTTTTAAGGCATGTGGCGCTGTAAGAATTTGTGTGTTATTATGGGAAGCATCTTTTCTAAAAAGCAAAATCTTCCAAAACAGCTTTCCTTGGAGATTTGGAAAACTAAGTCAATAATTGTCTTAAGAAAACAACTGCATCCCTACAGGTTAATAAAGGAAGTTTCTGACAGTACATGTCTATTGTGCATGGTTTAAAATGGAAATTTAAGACATGACATGAAAAAATGTTTTTCTTTATTCCAGAGTGGGTAAGGTTATTATTATGTATGTATGTTTATTGCTTACACAGGTAGCAACTACTAATACTGATTCCATCAATAACCAAATTTTGAAGTTCACTTTGACATGAAGAAACCGAAATAAAAATTATAGCTGAACCCTAACCACAAAGTATATGGAATACAGGCCACTACTGCTTCCTATTTACAGCAGGGTAACAGGTAGAGCACACTGAACTTCTAAAACAATGCCTGGACACCTTTGTCCGGCGTGAGATTCATGACAACAAGCTTTGAGTGTGTGTGTGAGTTACGAAGCAGCAGTTTCTGTAGGCATCCTGCTTTTCCTGTACCAACTCTCCCCTCCTCTGTACTGTAAAGCCTTTGACTTTGCATTTTATTTTATGAGGAGGAGTCTCATTTTGGGGAAAAGCATAACTACCACAATCATTGCCATAATACAATATTTGTGAAAATATGCTGAGTTTAGAAATGGACAGCACAATCTGATGCATAGACATGTAAGTCAGGATCTGATTTACACTCATTTCTGGTTTGCTTGTAGACTTCAGTTCTGAATAATTTTTTTTCCTTTTGCTGCTCTTCCCTTGAGTCTACCCTGATTTCACCATTACCTGCATGGCTAAAGGACTAGCTTTTTTTTTTTTTTTTTTGTCTTTGTACTGGTCCTAACACTGTCTGAAGCTCTTAGATGAATCCATAAATGTAAAATGATAAAAAATGCATTATAAAACTTAAAGGGAAATGAAAACATGTTTTAATCTTGGAGTGGAAAGGGAAATAAGAATTTCAGGAAGCAAAACCTGGTCACGGTGATGGAATTTCATCTTCAGTTTTACCTAACCCCTTCATCACAACCAGCAATTTAAAAACAGTCTTAAATATTAACTTAGCTGCAACTCGATAATATGCTATGAGAACTTTGCAGTCTCAGAAACACAGAAGAGACGACCTGATTAATTTTATCATATAACAGAAGCTGCCTAATCCCTCAAAATGTGCTTAAATGGGAAAGGGAAGCAGTGTTCCATGCTAAAGATGTCACCAAAAAATGAGAACCATTAGCAGAACGTCATGACACGTCTGGGGGAGAGATGGCAGCTGCAGCCACACTGCCAAGGACGTTGGTTTAAAGGGAGTTCCTGAGTTCAGGAAAGGCACATAGGTGCAAAGCATGTCTTTGTGGAGATGAACAGGAAAGGGTATTACAGTTAGCCAAGAGGCAGCAATTAATATTATATATCTGAGGATCCTGCAAACAGCAGCAGGATCCTCAGAGGACGTATTTCTCAAACTTTGCAGAGGAGGAGTCCTTTCCTGAGACAGGTATCTTCTCCATCCAAACTTTGTCGAGAGCAATCCAGGTTTTCACAGAGGAAATGACAACCAGCTACTTATATTCCCTGATTATCCAAAAAAAAATTAGCCATTAGGAGTTAGTCTGCAGTTCCCTGAAAAATGCACAAATGTAAAAATGCAACCTTTAATGCCATCTGACTTCGAGGAATTGAGCAGCCACTCTCTAAAGCTTTGCAGCTCTTTGAGCTAAATGGTGTTTTGGAAGATGGCAGTTTGGAAACACTGATGTTTGTTAATAATATTTACTAGCCTGTAAGCTACAGAAGTTCATCGTGTGTCTGATCAACATAAATATTTAAGGAAAAAAATACAAAAGCACTGACTTGCTGCTCTATAGCTCTTACTAAAGGAAGTCAGTAGATGGGAATAATTGGACCTGGCACTTGATTTTTTTCCTAGTTGATCAGTGCATTTAAGGCTGTCTAAAATAACCTTAGAAAGATGAGGCAGATTTGCCCTTTATGGAATGAGAAAATCGAGGGAATTTTTAAACAAAAATTTTCTGTAAAGACTCTTCATTTTAATCATCATAAAGAAGAGAGGAGATAGTATATACATCTTAACATGGTTCAATCAATTTCTTGTCTGATGCTAGTAAAGACTGGATTGTAAGTCTGATTGGCAGAAGAAACCCTAGGGCTAGCCACTAAAGATGGCCATTATCATTTATTAAACAGGTGTTGAAATGAATTGGTCTTTTATCGTAATGCAGATTTACAGTGCATTAGGCAATCCATTTTTCAATTTAGTGTACTGCCTCTGATAAATTAACAGATGTCGATTGATTTTTTTCCTTCAGTCCCCCTGTTTACACCTGACAGCCAATGCTTTATAGCTGAGCAGTTATTTGAAGTTATAAACATTATAATTAGCAATTTTTTAATTAGGCTGACAATTAACAGGAGATTTGCAAAGCTGCTAATTTGACATGTCATACTCTCCACAGTGTTTATGTTAACCACTACTTGAGTGAATTCAATTGAACAGAACTACAGTGTCTGAAAAATCAATCTCAGAAGAACCCTTTTCCCCACTTGGGTAACATTATGGCACTTCAGGCAGAGAAGTGGAACTTCAATGAAATTTTACAATGTGACAATTCCAATACTTGAAGTTTAAACAATGTGCCCATGTTAACTCAGAAATGCAATTAAATGTGATGTGCCAAACACTTGCATGGTCTGGGCTCTTTTGCTGTTGTTAAGCTTTAAGGGTTTTATTTTTAAGGACTATGACCAAAAGAAAACCAACAACCATACAGCTCAAATCAACAGAGTCTCAGCCCTGAACATAACGTTAGCTCTTTGAGTTGAACAAAGGAAATAGAATATTTGTCATTCTAGTGTCTGTGTGGTCATGGACGAAATCTGTGTAGCTTTTCCAGTAGAATTCCACATATCCCAGTACAAACTGGGATGGCATGTGAATGGAGGCATTGAAGAGGTCCTGCTGAAGCAGGTGGGAATTTCCTGGCTCTTTCCATTAATCTGAGCTTCCTCACAGGTTGTACAAAATGACCTTCTTTCTAATTGAATCTCCTGTGTGAGCATTCCCCACAGAATGTTACTGCCAGTCCTGGCACAAGGGAGGCTGGGTGGATGCAAGGCAATGAGGGTGTTGGAGTGCTCAGCAAGAGAGAAAGGGGCTTGGGTATGGAAAGAGCTGCTAAAAAGTTGCCTGCCAACACCAGGGTGAAGATAAATTGGTGGGGCAGCCTGAGAAAATGTGTTTCTGGTTGATTTGGGTTAAAAGGATGGGTTCTTAGGTAATTTTTTTGAAGATATTTAATCACATGCACTTTGTAAAGGAAACGAGGCTAATTTTAAATGCAAATGGACTGATTTTGACTGAGAAAGCTCTCTGCCTCAAAGAACATGAGTATTTCTTTCTCTAACATAGGCACTTTCTTGGTGTTATTTCGTGGGGGCTTTTTGCATCAAGTCATGTACTTTCATCAGATACTTGTTTCCTTTGTATTCTGTTTCTGAATTGTCTCATTCTCTCCACTGATGGCTCATCTGGTGGAAGAACCAGCAGCCCTTTAGAACACAGTAACAATTAAAAAGAAAAAAAAAATGCAAGTTCTTGCATACCTTTTTTAAATCTCTGCAGAATACCTTCTTTAATCCTCTGCAGCCATCCAAACACACCACTTTCCAGGTGAGCTTTCCTTCTCTGAGGTCCTTGCTTGTAATGGAGGCAAGATGCATCCCTAACTTAGTGAAGAACCAGGAGGAAACAGAATGTGCAGAAAGCACCCCTCTCCAAAATAGTCCCACTCTGCAGACTTCCCCCAAGAGCTCAAAAGAAAATCTAGACACAAAGTTATTGAAATCTTTCATTCTTATGATACCTCTACCTCCACATTTCTGTGATTTTAGTCACTTTCTGAATCCATCTGCTCTCCTGAAAGGTGCAAGAGAACGAATGAGGTGAGGGACTCAGAATTCACTCCATTGCAATAGTAATGCAAAGAAAATGGACTATTTAAGGGGTGATCTCAATAAAAGTCTTAGGAGTTGATGGTGACATGGCATTGCAATAATTTCATTTGAATAGTGAAGAATTTTACCTCCTAGGAGTCTTGCATGAAGTCACTGAAGAACAGGTCCTTGGCTGGTACAAGTCATAGGATCAGCCTCTGAAATATCCTGTTTTCTCACACAGGGTTAATGACTGAATTTTTCATTTCCTTTCAGTGACTAAATAGACACAGTTTTGGGTTCACAATCCAGTATGTTTTAAAACTTAAAATGTAAATACTGGTTTCTTTCTGGAGCAATTAGACAGTGTCTTAAGCAAATGAGTTATAATTAAATATGTGAAGCTGTGGTGCTAGCATATTACTATTTTTGAGCTCAAACAGTTCTAATTATTTACATGAATAATACAATGCTTGAGATGAGATATATTGAAGAGTCTGTCTAATACTTGTTTGATGTAAAATCCTGGTTGCTAATTTCAAACAGTCAAGCACTGCTGCCAAGCAGTGCTATTAATGGGTGAAGTATCCAATTTTTTTCCTGTGGTACCACCACCCACCCCTGAAGCAGCAATTCTCCTCTGAGAATGAGTCAAAAAAAAGCATTTAATCACGACTAGCATTCACTGCGAAGCTCGTCTTCCTTACATTGATTGGGCAGAAAAGACAGAAATTTCTAGATTGTGAAGATGTCCTTTGAAAACTAAGAATCAAGGGGGACTCAAGAAATGAGTAGGCAGGGCCTTTCACAGGGAAATTTTTGAAATGGGAGAAGAGAGGGGAAGAGGTAGTTTAAAACCTCAAGGAAAGATTTCTAGATGAGATACAAGATACAATGGGTCACAACTGAGTCAAGAGGAAAAAATAATTTCTGGAAAAAGTAGAGACGGGGGAAGGATAAAGGTGAGGGGTAGTTATTAAGGTAGGAGAAATAAGTTCTAGGTAATAATTACAAAAAAAGAGAAGAGGTTGTCCCTCTGTGCCAGCATGGGATGTGACACCAGTGTTTGAGGAGATGTGGAGGCAGTGTTGGCTGCAGGAGTGGTGCTGTGGCAGCCACAGGCTTCAGCCCATCAGGGCAGCAAACCCTGCAGTCAGGGCGAAGCTGCACATCATAAGGGAGAACAAATCTTTGCCATAAACTTCAGTAAAATGATGCTTTAGGAGAGGTGTGGGAAGGGGTTTAATTCCTCAAAGCAAACTGGTTGATGCTATTATAACCTTTTGAAACCGTTGCACAGTGTCAAGAAGGCCCTGTCCCACTAGGAAAAAGTAGACAAAGGAGGCCCTCTGCTAATGAATATGCCAGAAAAGGACGTGATAAAAACTGTAATTGAGAAAACTATTTATTTTGAGCTGTTTATTTAAGCACAGGAGGATTCCTAATGGAGCCATCAGACCTCACTCATTGGCTAATAGTTTAATTAGGCCCATCTGGTGGAGGCTGTGGAGAGAACTGTCCCAGCTCTCATATTGGCAGAGAGGTAATTTGTCATCCCGTGGCCCAGTGACTGGCACACGAACATCTCTAAAGCCAAACAGAAGCTCAGCAATCTGTCTCACATGAGAATAGCTGAGAGCTATTGGAGGTATTTGTGTGGTTCACCTTGGCACACTGAGGAGAAATGAGACTATTGCACAGTATCCTTCAGATAACCTCAGCAGAGAAATTCAGGCAGAGCCCATAAAAGCCAAGTCAATCTTGCCGTTGTCAGCCAACCCAAATACAAGGAGCAGATTTTTCCTCTCTTTTCCTCAACACCCCCTCTTCTATGTCATCTTAATGAAACAATAGGGTAAGAATGTTTTCTAATCATTTCTGTTCAGGACCATATTTACTTGAGATAAAATTTCACTCCTACTATGTCGAGAAACAAAAGAATTTCCCTTTTGAATAGGAGGAACTTGCTATTTTTAAGAAATCCTAATTCTACAAAATGCTACCCAGTGATGGAGCTGCAACTAAACAAAAGCACTGCAGAGACTTCATACAACTGTAACCAGTCTGTAAGGTAAGTTGATAAAACTGTGGGTTAATTCAGCTAGAGAGGGAAAAAAATTCAGAATGCTAACAGTAACTGCCTTAAAAGCTGAAATCAATATTTCCTTCTCAGTCTGGTGTTACTGTTTGTATTAGTGTTATAAGATGTTAAAACCACCACTTCAAGGGTAATATTTGAGAAAGCATGGGACAGGATGCCAACAAAAGTTGTGTCTCACTGTGCCTATCTGCTAGTATTTATGTGGCACTTAATCTAGTACAACCCACTGCCTATTCCAAAACCCCAAAAGCATTTAAGATGTCAAATATTTTACCAGCTCTTTTTTTACAGGCTCATATCAGGTGCTCTCCTGCTGACCTGTGATCCCTCTCCAAGCTCTGGGTATCTGTGGCTGACACTGCCATCAGACTGGTAGGACTGGCATAGACTGAGGTTCCCCTCCCCCAGAAACTTGAGTTTAAAGCTCTGTCCCCCACCTGGGCAAGGCCACGACCTGAGATGCTTTTCCCATCAGCTCCCCTTAGACCAAGTTTCTTAAAGCAAGTCCCATGGTCTCAGTAGCTCAACCCCCGGCTCTGGCACCAGTCCTGTAACCATTTGCTGAATCACCCGATTTGACTGGCCCTTTCAGACCCTTTTGCTTTGACTGGGAGGATTGATGAAAAATTACCTGGACTCCAGAGTCCCTTACTATCACTCCATGGGCTCTGTAATCCTTCTTGATATTCCCCAGACTGGTCCTTGGTGTATCAGCCCACGTGAATCAGCAGTGCATGAGTCAGTGGACAGTGTGAGGCTGGGTAGTCTCAGGGTGGCATTACTGGTACAAACCCCTGGTAAGGAGTGTCCCTCGAGAGAGAGAGAGTCTGTCAGGGCAGCAGATGGGTGCCTCTGTACCTCTAGAAGGGAGGTGCCTGCTACTATCACCCACTGCCTTTTCTTAGTTGTGCTAATTGTTATATGGGGAGTAGATCCAGCTTCATTACTCAGCTCCAGCATCTCTCCTGGTGTGACAGGTCTTGACATTCTCAGAGTCAGTAACACTTGAAGAGTCTGAGTAGCCTCAGAGGAGGCATCATAGTTTAAAGAAATCTGTAAGTCAATAAATCACTGAGCTTTGTATATGTCAGGTATCTATCTATACCTTAAGAAGCAAAACATTGAGATAATACAGAGGTTGAAAGTTCGGGAACTAATATTTAAGAACTGAAAGCAGCTGAAGTGATTGTTCAAAGTAATCTCATCGGCAAACAGTCCATTGTGATCTCTTACTGTTAAAAACTATTAGTATCTTTAAATTATTTTTCTGTGTCTGGTGGTATACACCATCATTTTCTCAGTGTCTTTTTTTTATGGTATGATTTTTACATGGGCTAGACTTTGCAGAGGCAAAGTGCTGTGTTTGAGTACCATAAATTGAGCTTGAGCAGCTTGATCTAGTAACAGGTGTCCCTGCCCATGGCAAGAGGTTGGACTAGATCTTTGAAGGTCTCTTCCAACCCAAACCATTCCATGATTCCATGAAATTGGGTTTTGCTGCTCTTCTCACCTTGTCTGGATATGCATGCCATTTCAGATGCACAGACATGCATTCATAGTTCATGGATGCTAATTTCTGTGTACATTTCTTACAATGGATAGACATGTTTTAAAATTCACACATATGAGTTCAAAGAGTCTCAGTCTGCAGTTTCAAACCTAGGAATT
Organism: Monarcha castaneiventris obscurior; assembly: GCA_026261815.1. Classification (NCBI taxonomy): domain Eukaryota; kingdom Metazoa; phylum Chordata; class Aves; order Passeriformes; family Monarchidae; genus Monarcha; species Monarcha castaneiventris. The sequence continues at coordinate 8,112,947 of JAMPIT010000230.1, read as the reverse complement.
AATGCAGTTCTCAAAAATTCTGCCAGTCTAGTTGCCCCTTTAATTAATTTTGCTTCGTATGCAAGTACAAGCATCATTAGTTTGTATCATTTTTAGCAACATCCCGAAAGAATCAGCAAGTCAGTTTTGTGCTCAGCCTGATAAACTGTCAAGACAATTTTGCCAGCAAAGCTAACTCATGCAGTGCAAATATTTACCAAGAGATTATCTGTTCTTAAAGCAAAGTCACTAATCCAGGTTGTCTCTTCCAGACATAATTCTGAACATGTATATTGAGCAAGCTAAAAGCATAGTAACAAAAATGTTTTGCAATGTAAGAGCTTTGTGATCATCTGCTGCCTTCAGCCAAGTCTTTTTTGAAAGCTCATTGTGTTCTTTGCTGCATTGTGAATTCTGCTCTGTTTACAAAAGTGGAGGAGGCAGTGGGTAAAGTGAAAATATTTTTCTGGTTTTATCTGCACTTGACTAGTATTAAGTGGTATTTTTGACTCCTACTGATCAGATTTCTCCTCACTCATCTGTCTCACTTGTCAACACCATGTGGAACAAGTGACAGTCTTGTTCTTGTTCCTTGTATTCGAACTCAAGTGTCTGGATTTGAATTTGTCTTGGTAGTCGTATGATAGAAATACTTGTAATAAATAAAATGCTACTAAAGTTGCTCAGCCTTCTTGCTTCTGAAAAAGCAAAAAAGTGCCTTTTGCATGTTGTTTGCAAAACTTGGAACAGAATTGATCTGCCATCATTTTTACTCTGGTAAAGGTGACACATATAAAGTAGGCCATGAAGGTGAGAGCAGCGTGGAGCTCCATGAACCACAACAGCCACATCCAGCTTGGATGGTGCAAGAGTGGCTTTCCAAGGAGGGGTTTTCCATGGGAACTGCACCCCTGAGTGAAAGAAGAGGCAAGCAGGGCAGATGCCCAAGACAAAGAACGGCCTAGCTGCCCAGAAAAGCTGGGAATAAAGCGACTGCCCAAACCAGGCAACAAAAGGCAAAAATGGCAGCAGGACAATGGATAGCTTTACTGTGACCCAGAGCAAAGTACTGGATTACTTCAGGGCACCCCAGAGTAGATTAAAATGATATTTTTCCTGTGAACAAAGAGAATAAAGGTATCAAAGGCTTCTTCACTCTTATATGTTAGAAAAAGGCAATCCAACTGGAAAAAGCTCAAACTATCAATTTGTCTTTGTAGGAGACTGTATGGTTATTTATCTTTTTTAATTATGCTTCAAAAGAAAGATGGTGCTGCAATAAATAACATTAGGCAACAATAAAGGGAACAGCACAGAGAGCTGTTTGTAACGTGTTCCCCTCACCCTCTTCGTTTTAACCTCCATAAAAGTGTGGGGTTTTCCATGTTGTTTGAGGTATTCAAGACAGTGATATTTCTGGAAGCAAGTGAAACACAGCTGCTTGCTGATTAAAGGGATACAGGAGATGGCAGGCTTACATTAGTATGATGCATGTGCTGCTACTCAGGGACCAGCAAGCTCCCAAATTTAGTGCCAGATACACACACACATAGTCACACCTGAGCACATCAGAAAATGTGGCACTTTCACCAGAGCCTGAGCAGAGTTTATTAGCGTGTGTACTAGTGAAAAAAAAAGGAAAAAAAAGAAAAAAAAAAGAGAAAAAAACAACCAAAAAGAAAAACAAACAAAAAAGCCCAACCAAACAAACAAACAAAAAAAACCCCCACCCAAAAATAAAACATAAAATTCCTGCATGAAAATTGGGAAAGCACTGATACCTCTTTTAAAAGGATTCAGGTAGCTTTGAAGGATCTTTTTCACTTTTAACTGTAAAGACGCCTTCTAGGAAGGGCATGTGAGCTGCAGCATTTGTGTTAGTCTAGATCTTCTGCACGTGAAAACATTTTCAGATATAATAAATATTACAGGGCTTACTTAGAGAGGTTTTTGTTTAGGACCCTTACAAAGAGGTTTGCTTTCCAGAAGGTCGAGCGAATGGCATCTATCTGAAGTTTGCATCTTTCTTAATGTTTGACACAGCTTGGGCAGTCAAATTCACTGTTCTTTAATGTTGTTTAGTATTTGAAAGCAAATTAAAGGGAATTAGTTAAGACTTTTTCTTGTATAACTTGGGCCCTAAAGCTTTTTTGTAATCATGCTGGCAGTAATGTAACAATTTATCTTACAGACAAGTCTAACAGCAATGTCATAATTTCAAAAGCCAAACAGTCTTTCATATTTCTTTCAGCAGGAGAGAACTGTTGGGATTTTCATGTATGTTTTGCCTTTGTAAAAATAGAAGTTGGAGTGTGAAACATAGATCATCCTTCACACTCATTAGCATTTTAATGGCTTCTCAATTGTTAACAGATTTGATGTAGCTACTAGAAAGATAAGACTGGGTTGTGATTTACGTCTACACTTTCCAATCCAGTAGTAGTCAGTTACAATACATTTTACTAAATGTAATGTCAGGTCTCTGAAATAAATTTTCAACCCTTTTAAGAAAATAATAAAGACAATGATAAAGAAAAATGCCAATATGCCTCTCCAATGTCTTTCCACTAGTGATAGTTCTGATTTGTTATTTTTGAAGAGCACAAAAAATTTTCCCAACAGAAATAATTATTAGCTATATCATTTGAAAATTAAAGATGGTGTATTCTGCACAATAACCTTATGGAGTAATAGCATAAAGCGACATAAGCATTCACAGCAGAATGATCTGCAGAACTTCTAATACAGAGAAGCTGTTTGAGGGCTCATTTTTCGCTGTATTTTCAATGTATGATTCTATGTTTTTATCAAGAACATTATGGCTTACTGAATCACAAACTCCCTTTTGCACATGTAGGATGCAGTTATTACGATTTGCACACATTTTAACCTCTCAGAACTTAATCATCTCCAAAAAAGAGCTGTCAAACCCAAGGGCACCATGGCATTATATTTAGAAATATTCTTAGTGTCAGGAATGATTTGAACTATCCAAATTAAGCTAGAGAGCACAAATACACAGAGCCTGGCTCACTGACTCCTACCATCTGAACACAGTCTGCTGTAGCCCCATGAGTCATTCATGGCATGTCCCTCTTCCTTTCCTCCCTTAAAGACAGGGCTGAACCTAGCCCTGAATTTAATACAGATTTTTAGGATCTATACACTGCCAATGTGTATTTGACACGCCTCTGTGGTTTGATTCCTCTGGAGTCAGCACTCCTTGCCCAGTAGTTACATATCCTGTAGCATCGGAGGAACCCAGAACCCAGAACAACACGAGGATCACCAGAAGGTCCAACAGAAGGTGTTTTGTTGGCAGGAGCATCATTACTGACATAGCTAAAGCAGAGTGAGGACTTCTGAATAAAAGAAAAAACTCCTTTGTTCTGAGAAGTCATTATATCAACCAAATACATCAAATAACATTTTGGTTTGGGGTTTTTTTTTTTCCATTTAGAATTTTCCATTCTGTCTGCCATCTCCTTCTAGGCAACTGTCAATAGAGAGTATTGATGGGGAAATAGGCACCACTGGCATTTTTCCACAGGATATTAATGTACTAACTATTTTATTATCGAGGCTTTTATCTGTGCTGACTGTGTTGTGGTCTAGAAAGTCTCCAGCAGAAGTTGAACAAAATTCCTACCTACATGGTTCATTTATTTCAGCAGTGGATTTGTAATGCAACAAATAGAAACTTACAATATTATTGTCTGTGCTGGGTTTTCTCTATCGAGGCAGAGAATTAGAATTTTCAGGTGTGCTGCTTCAATGTATCATGACTTTAAGTGGACTGGAGGGAAAGCCACAAGTTTCGATTGTTATTTTTAAAAGGAGGAAAGTAATCGGAAAGGTTTCCCTTCATGACCTGTCCAGTAGGTTGATGATGTAATGGCTCTTTTGGATGTAAAGATCTGCTAATCTTCCGCCAACTAAGAGGGTGGCTGGAATGCACTAGATTAGATATTTCAATACTGACTGCAGCTGTCTGAGGACAGCTTTTATGTACTCAAAATTTTTCTGGACTTGTAGATCATCAGGCTGGCAAGGGGGCAGAGTGAGGGGAGGGGGGGTGCTGGGGCAGTGGAGAATTGGGGAGGGGGGCAAGAAATGAGCCAGGCAGTTTTTCTCAGGGCATAGCTTAAGATGATATTTGAACAGTGCTGTTAGTAAGGGCCTTGAATGCACTTTTCATCACATGGCATATTAGATCTCTTCCTGTCAGAAAGTTAGACTCTAAAAATGTAAAATGTCTGTGGCAGAGATTTCCAGCTGCCAACAAAAGGCTCACTTTCATGAGGAAAATAATTTAAAATGCTTCTGAGTCTTTGTGAAAAATAGAGGCCATGACTGTGTCTGCAAAATCCCATTGAGTCGAGACACGGAAGACAAGAAAAATTGCATTCATACCACTGTGATCATCATCTGTCCATTCAGCACAGTGCTCTCCAGGAAAAGACAAAGCTGGAGTGACAGCACAAGGAGCATCCTGCTCCTTTCTGTGTCACTGCTCGGGCTAACCTGTGGCACCGCATGCGAGTGGGCGGGCACAGGAGTGTGAGAAAGGAAACAGGGTTTCTTTTTTCTTCCTCTCTTTCCCTCATCCCTGAAATCTTGATGTAAACTTGCTGTGATAGATGCGGGCGGCTAAAAATAGTGTGGGTTTTGTGTACCATACTAGCAAGTGAATAATTTTCTGCTGTAAGCAGGATGCCAAGGATAGCAAAAAACCTGATGGTAATGGCAGGTGAGGTACAGTGATGGAGTGCAGCTTCCAGCCCACTAAATCAGTAGCAGACTACTTGGCACATTTGCCAGTGCTGCTGCAGCCAGAGAAAAGCCCTGGGGAAACTCTCCCTGCATTTAAAAATTATACTTGAGACACACTTGTTTTATCCTAGGAGTTTGATAATTTATCCTCACAGCGTGGGAACCCTGCAGTAACAAGTGATAGTTCTTGTTACATTACTTGTTGCAGCTTCTGCTTCCTGGATTTTCAGTCTTTGTTTCTAGCTTAGAAAATACCACATGTATCTGCACAAACGTAATTGTCTTCGGGCATGAAAGTTTAAAAATTACAGTGAATATTGGACAGAATAGAGGAAGAGACTGTCATGATCTGTTCAGGCTTTCCTGTTTGTAGCTCTCATACCACGAGTAGTTACAGCTGGAAGTTATTTTATACAATTACAGCAGATGGGCCAGTTCTTTCATGCAGGTTGTGCTATGATTTTTGGACACACAGGAAATCCTCTATAAAGATTAACATTTTGAGACTGGTGAATATAAATCCCATTATTATTTAATGTTCTAATGCCATCCTGACTGCTGCTAGGAGGAGTTTTCATCATCTGAAATGAAATCCTGATCTTTTGAAGTCAAATGGCAAAATTCCTGTTGACTTCAGTAGGACAGGTTTGACTCCAGAGCAGTGCAAGTGCTTAAGTGACCTGGCACTGGCCAGATCTTTCAGCAGTGGGTATTTTTATCAAGTCGACCTCATTATGGAGTTGCCTCAGAAAGTCTGCTTAGACTCGGGGAAGATGCAACTGAAATAAAGCAGGTGCCTTCCTAATTGGAAAGTGGGGGAGGCTGAGTTTTACCAGAGGTATTTAGTGCTAAATAAGGAATAAAATTGTTTCCCTGGGGAGCTTGAAATACTTTTAAAACTTTTACAGCTTCCTATTTCTTTGCCTCTCGTTCCCACAAATGCCAGATGGAGCATTTCATGTCCCATTTCATGTATCCTCACCAGGCTTGCCACACCATGGAGGGAGCAGCTGGGAAGCTCCTGCTATTTGAGGGGTGATGGCAGTGATGCTGCTCATGGGGGGCAAAGAGGCAGCACAGAACAGGGTTTCTTGCCCCCCCTGTGCTCAGTATTATTAATTGTGAGAGTAATGGGCTGTGAATTGCATCCCTACTGCACCAGTATGATCTAAGAGATATAAATTTTCTGCTCAGCATGTTTGTTTGTCCCACCATTGCAAGAAAACCAGATTTGGGACAATGCTTAGATCCTTTCCTCTGGATAATGAATGCAGTCTATAGCCACACTCTCCTCATTATGCAAATAGTTCAGACAAATCTCCCTTCCCTCCACTTCCCCATTTAAATGTGCTTTAGTGAACAAAAGACCTGGTGCCACTGCAAGGACCAGTATTAGATTGTTCACATCATTAGTTGAGGTGAAATTGCTATTATACCATCTGCATTTGGTTGCACTTCATTCAAACCTTGTCATCACCTTTGCCAAACTCAACATCTTCTGGGGTGTTTCTTTGAACACCATTTATCTGTGTTTCCAGCCTATTCAAAGACGCCTCACTGCCTGTAATGGCTGCATTTAATTTCCTTTACTTACACATTGCTGATTTGCTGGGTCTTTATGTCAGATTTCCTGTTCCACATTATTAGTATTTAAACTTGCACCTTTTTAAAATCAGATGATAAATTAACCTCACATTGCTCTTTTTCCAAGCATTAGTCGCTTGCTAGAAACCCTGGAAATTAAGTAATTTTCTCTCATGCCTGGCGCTGGCAGCCAGATATGGAAACCAACTTCATCAGCTTGCAGAGTTCACCATCCAGTGGTTGGCCCTGCTGAGCACATGTGGGACTCAAAGCAGAAGCACTGTGACCTCCTGGCAACATATCTGTAGGGGTAATAGCTCCCTGATAGCTGTTAAAGGGAGCCATGTCCTGTGCCAGTGAGCTGAGCTGCTGCGTGCTGGAAGCAGCTCTTCCCAGGTCTGCCCCTGCCATGGGATGTGGTGTCTCTCACGCCGATGGTCCCAGGGCCAGGTGACACCCGCAGCCTGTGCAGTGCTTGCTCCTCCAGTGGGCTGAACTCTTAAGGTGCTCTTTAGTTCCTGCCAGCAAAGTCCTGCCAGTCTGACTGATACCCCTCCAACAGCCAGCTTTGTATACAGTGGGACGTTTCCAGCAATGCCTCCAGTTTTTATGCTAATGTTTTCATTTGGTGACATTTGCCCATCAAGGAAGTCGCTCTCCCTGCCCCAGCTGCATTTAGCAGCTGTGCTGGTGGCAGTTCCCCACTGCCATGTCCTTCCTCAAATCCCTTCTCAGGATGGCTGAAGGTTGCCAAGCATACCACACCTGGCAGCCTGCTCCTGCTCTGTGCCTCGTCTCAATTCCCACTCATCTGAGGGAGTTGAGGACAGGTCACGGGTGATCGTCTTTGGCTGCCAGAGGCAGCTCTGGTGCCCAGTGCTGAAGCAACTGGGTCATCCTCTCCCCCTGCTCATCTGCCTCATTTCTGATGTCCTTGCAGGGACAACTAAGAGGCTTGGGGAGAGGATGCTGTGATGCTGCTATAGGGAGGAAGAGGCACAGAACCAGCCCTTTGCTTTTTGTTTGAACAGGCTGCAGCCACAAGAGCTGTCTGCTGCGTCTTTCCCCCATCTTCCAGAATAATTTGAGGGCAGCCTGTGACATGTTCTGCATCATTTCTGTCATCAGAAGTAGAACTTTTGATTGTTACTGCATCCAGGATAAGGTTATGGCCGTGGCAGATTACTAATAACATGTAACACAGATCATTAAATTTGCATAAAATTGCACAGGGAGGACAACACAAAGTGGCTGCTTCAAACAAGATACATTAGAGAGAACAAAAGTAGTCCAATTTACGTGCATGCAGGAATTAGTTCCTCTGATATTCTAAGTCTTTCATTTGTTTCCTTATTAGAGGACTATCAGGACTTTATTTTCTGTATATTTTAAGTCTCTATATGTTGTGGAGGATTAAGGAATAGCAATAACCATACAATGACACAAAGTTACAACACATCGTGCGCAGTATGCAATACAAATCTTTTACTAAAGGGAAGTGAAAGATGGCCAGAGTTAAATAACTGACCTGGGTCTCAGGAAAACTGAAATATTCACTGAGGTTTATGTCATCCCTCCTCAGCATTTTCAGTTTTCCTAAAATATTTCCCTAAATATTTAAACTGTAAGCTTTGTGTACTGTTTTATGGCATATATATTCTCAGTGCTTAGTTTGGCCGGCTGCAGTCTTTCACAGGGCCCCTAGATGCTACTAAAATTTAAATTACAAATCAGTAACCTTGCAATATTTCCTGTCACATTCACTAAAGACCATCCTACTGAGGTTTGGAATGCCACGTGTTGATTAGACAAGGTTTTAAGTGTGTGCTTAAAGTGTCACAGAAAAAACTCACCAATTCACATGGTTTTAATAAAATGCATTCATTTTATTAAATAAAATTACAAGTACTTGTCATTAAAAAATTAAAATAAAATCAATTTTTATAATGGTAGCCAGCATCTGTCTACATTCAGATTTTAAATGTAAGGAGCAGTTAGAAGATGAATACAGGACCCTAAGCTTTATTTTATTACAGCTTTTGTGTTGACCACTATTAAATTTGCTTGGTTTTTTGGATATATCTAAACAGCATTACTGGTTTTACATGAACACTTTGCCAACATGAATACTTAGAAAAATACAATATTTTCCAAAATGTTGGACTTTTTGTTGTTTTCTAAGGGTGAAACCCATATTTTAAGCTGCTTTCCTCAGTTACAGTACAGTGTCTGCATCATTCTTGCCATTAAAAATGTTTAGAAATCTGTTCATTTTTTATGTTTGATTTCAAGTTTAACATAGTCCTTTGAGGATGGTAATGCCACCTAATGAGGCTTGTGAAGAGAGTCTTCTGCTGTCTCAAAGTGCCCATATAGAAAGGAGTGGAAAGCTAAGATTCCTTTATTCTGTTTATAACCTAACTCCAAATGATCCACACTGTTGGAGAGAAGGTAATTTAATGGCCATTATTATTACACAATCCTGCATCTTCTTTGAAGCTGCCAGCTTGAAAACCAGCTCCAGTCGTATGTGTTCATTTGAAACCTTTGCTGAGCTTTTTATCAAAGCATGACACAGAGATGATTCCTAAACAGCTTCCCTTTCTCACACACCCAAATTGACCATTTTCTCCTCATCTAACCAAAGGCAGAGATGCTTTGAGGTCCAGGCATATGTAGTAACTGTTGAAACATGGCATAAAGAAAAGAAACACGCTAATTAGATTACTGAGGCACTTTGAAAGGATTTGGTCCCTTTATAAAGTGTGCAACGTGGCTGGCAAATTAATTCAGTTGTAAAATAAATTATTTAAACTAATAAATCATTAACTTCACATTTTAGTGAAGTGTCTCATTAAGGAGCAGAAACATGGAAATTTGATGCATTTATGAAAGCACAAGACAATGCATAGCTTGTTTGTGAGGTGGCAGGTTGGCTCCTCCTGTGTGAAATCAGAAGAGCAGAATCTCAGCTGTGGGGTCGATATGCTCTACAGGTGTCCTCCAGCCCAGTTCCTTCCTCTGCTGACCTTGGTGCCTGATATATGGGTACATCACTCACAGCTTGTCTGCAGGGGGGTTGGACTACTTGTAAAGCTTTTACAAGCTGCAAGGGAATTTGGTATCTGAAATAATTTCTTTGTGGAAGGACACAGGGGAATGCTTTATGACCCTGTGCTTTTTTTTATAAACTGAGCCTTCCCTGTGAGTTTAATCTGTCTGCCCTTCCCTGCTTCTCAGCTGTGATGGGCACAATGCTAATTCTGTCTGCTTGGAGCTATTTCTCTCGAATAATGTTATGTACTCTGCTGTGGTCTCCCTTGCTCCTTTGGGTCAACGGTGGCCAAGTACACCTAGAATGTGGTTCTTGATGGGTTGGTGTCAGGAAATACAGCACTTTTTCATCAGTAGGAAAAACACTGAGAAAGACTGTGGCATAGATTAACTGTCTATATTGCAAGGAACATATACAATCCAATCACCCCAACAAAGTCCATCCAATACCTGAGAGAGTCAGAAAGTCACCAATGCCCAGGGATGAACCAGCTGGCAAAGAGGTTCAAAAAGATGACAAGATCTTGGGCAGAATAAGGGGGAGATAAAGAATTTGCCACTTTCTGGATTTCTGATTTAATCTGTAAGTCAAAAGGGCAGAAGAAACTGAAACAAAACAATGTGAAAATTAAGGAAGGGATCCTCACAGATCCTGTTACTGTTCTCTTGTTTTTCTCTTCCACCTGAATGAAGGCACACAGGCCTTTTTACAGGTAGAATCCATACAGAAATCACCATCCAGGTGATGCAGCAAAAATCAGTATATAACTTTGGCTGTTTTCTTGGGGGCTTCAGAGAGTAAATAAGTGTCAGGAAGTCAGGGAACTTTTCTGTCATTGTGAAAGTCGGAGGAACAAGGCATCTCTATGGATTTGGACTTCAATTTCAAATCACCTTGAACGTTAGCAAAGCTCTACTGGATGTGTTCTTTCTTTATCATACTAAAGTCTACTATTAATAGCAGCTGTACATACACTTCAAGGAAGATTGTCTCTTCATATGAAATCCTAGAAGAGATGGGGCTGACTTTCGAATTACTAAGCAGAAGAAGGAGGGGACATATTGTTAATATGTACCAAAAATGTTATTAAGTGCCTAGTGCTGCAAGCAGAAAAATCTTATAACTGATCCATGAAGTGAGGTGAATTCTGGAATCCTTGATAACCAGTTTCAAATGTTTGACAGCCAATTCCATTAATTTATATATTCCTGCTGTGCAAAGAGATTATAAAACAAATTTCAATAGAAACATCACAGAACAGTAGCCACCTTTGTGTGCGTGGCATTGATATGCAACTTCTGGTAATAAAGCAATGTTAAAAAGCAGTAAGAGATGGCCATGTAAAACCAGAACAAAAAGAATGCACTTAGGATGCTTGGAAAATAAACTGGAATATCAGGACAGTGTGTGTCCTGCCCTGACTATACACCAAACTCTGCGTGAAAATCTGCGCATCACTTGGAAATCATACACAGGGAACACCACTACAGCCAGATTTGAAGTACAGTTGCCAGTAACTTATGAGAAGTTGCTTTCATAGAAAGCCCAAATATTAAGGCTGCAATATGGGATTACCTCACTGGGACAGCTGAGTTGTCCTGAACAGACAGCTTGGCACTCGAACATACTGCACCCAAACTGCACCATTCAGATCAGGGCAGCACTGCATGCTGTAAGGGATTGTTGTCTTCAATCCAGACTTTTGAGACAGCTTTGTGATTCTTTGGGTTTTAAAAGCAAGCACTTCTTACCTAAGCGTTGCATTTCAGTCCTTCTGTAGGAGTGCAGGATGTATCCTGTGCTGATCTGTTACCTCCTAGGAAAGTGGCTCCCCCCCGACTTGAATCCTGAACTCCTGAAGTTCCTGTCCTGTTGATACTATAAATCAAAAACCAAGTGTTTGCTGGATATGCCAAGGAAACTTCACACAGAGTTGCTGTCTACGTCCACATCATCACCGAGGATCATTTTAGTGGTCCCTGAGCTCTGCTGCTGTATTGGAGATTCCTGGACCAATGGAGTCCAGAAGCATCAGAGAAAGGGAAGCACCAGCTTGGTGAAAACGTGAGGGAGTGTATGTGGAGGTTTAAGTTTGCATATAAACCTTAAGCCAATCTGTCCTGTTCACAAAATTATCTGCCTAAATTACTGGGAGGAAGAGGAAAAGAATACCATTAAAATAAGATCCTGTAGTACTATCAATAACAAGTCTACTGCATTTCAGAAATGTGTTTGTTTCAGTTAATGAGCAGTGAGTGCTAAAGAAACATTTAAATTATCTTTCAAGGATTTAAATGAAAATTGGCTCCTATAAATACCAATTGGTTTACTTAAATGCATCCAACTGTGACAAAGAAGTAGCAAATAGAAGGGGAAATAAGTGGGAAGGAATTAAAATGCATTTGTTTTGAGAAGTGACTACTGATTTCAGTGAAAAGCCATATCAGGTTGAATAAAAGTGGTGAATATTTGCTCATTTATTTGAACCATATTCTTTCCATATATCAGTATCAGTTCCACTGTTAATGAAACAAATTCAATTAAATGGGTTCAGCAAAACCATACCAATTAGAAAAATCAAACTGGCAACAGGAGTGGTAACACCTAGGTCTTTGATGCACAAAGAATAATCCCATTGAAATTGATAAAATAGGCACGGAATTAATCCCAGGTACAGGATTGAATATAAATTAATTGAGGAGATATCCTGGATGTGCAGTTTATGTGTGTTTCTACTATATTATATATAACTGTGAGCAGCAATTAAACATGGTAGCTGAACATGGCTGTAACTGTTAATACATGTGTAACTGTTCCTTAACAAATCCAGCTAGAAGATGCAGGAGTTTAGAAGTTTGGGATCCTGAAAGAAAAAAAAAAAAAAAAAAAACCAAAAAAAACCCCAAAAAAATACCAAACCACACCAAACAAAAACCCCCAAGCCATTAGGGAAGGTCAGAATTATACAGCAAGGCATGTTCATGTAATATTTTGTCATAAAATTATCCTGTTTCTTTTATGTAGTTTTAAACCTATGCATAGCTTTCAGTGCATTAGGAAGTGGATTTATGGGTGACTTAATAGAGATATAACTAGAGTATATTACAGAGTCAAAGATTTAATAGAGAGAGGAGCTGATCTTCTGTGTGACCTTCCTGCTCTTTGTCCTGTTCCAGGCTGGAGCAGCCACAGCTGTGGCTGAGGCAAGGCCACACTGAGGAGCTCTCTGAGCAAACAGGTGCCATCCCATTACTGCCTGAGCCTGGCTTGCTCCAGTCATGTTTCCTTGGGCACACTAAGGTTCTCAAAGTAAAGTCTAGGCAGTACACAAACCTATGGGAATTTTTCTCTCTAATTCAGGAAACTCTGTGTTCATCCATACATGTAGGTAGCTCAAAAAACTGGTGGGAAATGGGATTAAATACATTTGTTCACGTCCTCCAGGCTCAGCTCCATCATTCTAGAGCACCCCCCTAATAAGAAGCTTCCAATCCCAATTCCCACTTTGGTGGAGTTTTTGCAATGTTATTTGTAATTAGCAAAGGAAATTAAAGGGAATGCATTTTTCTCAAGATGAGGAAGACTCCTGGTTTGGTTTTTTTTTATTTCCATGTGTCCCTCATAAAGAAAGGGATCATTTTTTTATGATCAAGAGGTTCTTATTTTGAGAGGTGTCTGTCTTGTCTTAGTGGAATTCTAAAGTACATTTTAAATGTTTGAAACCATTTCCTCCACCCCTCCGCAAACAAAACCAAACAAACTAAAACCAAAAACAAAACCTGGTTTGTCTACTCATATTCCTTAGCATACTTCCTATGCTGGGATTTTACCCATTGAGACCCGTGTACTTATTCATCAGGAGATGGAACTGTCAGAGATGCAAAGAAAGTTGGGAGCAACAGTTTCTTCTAGTGCACCAGTATGGCATAAGTCTACATTCTTACCCCAGGTGAGGAGAAGGTCATAGGGTGTGCTTTGTAATAAATATTTTTCTGCTGCCACATCCCTTTTCCATAGCTTAGCAAGTCCTTGCTTCCACAGTAATAAAATAACTGAGCAAATATTAGTGAAGTGCAAGTACATTTGAACCAGGGCCCCTTCTCATAGCAGAAGAAATGTTGGTCTGCTGTGTAGCATCTTTTCCAGATGGCTATGCAGAATGTGCTGCTGATGCTGTTCACTAATGATTTTATAATGTATTTTAATCTGACACGACAATTGCCTGGATCATTCTCACAGATATATTTCTTAAAAGCCGAATAAATATATCTAGGAGTACCACATCATTGAAATGTAATTGGAGGAAGCCACAGGCTTTCTACCTGCATTAATCAACTGTTGATGAGCTTAATTAATCTCTCAGATCTAAATGGAGGAAGAGAAATGAGAGCTATTTGCTTGAAAGCCAGTACAGCAGGCTTTGAAAACATAAGAGCTGTCTTGTTTACAGGTAGAGATGTGTAATGATTGGTGTCTTGCTTAAAACTCTTTATCTCTGTGAAAGAAACACACTTGAACCCTAGGGAATTGGTTTTGTTGCAAAAACGTAGTTTCTCTCACAAGGCAGACTTTGCTTTAAGCTCTACTCTGTTGTATCATAGAAGCACAGAATCATAGAATTACTTGGGTTAGGAGGGACTTTAAAGATCATCTCGTTCCAGCCCCACAGCTACAGACAGGGGCACTTTTCACTGGACCAGGTTGCCCAGAGCCCCTTCCATCCATCTTGGCCTTGAGCACCTCTGGGGAGGGAGCATCCACAACTTCTCTATTGGTTCCAGTGCTCACCACCCTCTCAGTAAAGAGTTTTTTCCTAATATCTAATCTAAACCTACTTTCTGTCTGAAACTATTCCCCCTTGCCCTGTCACTACATGCTCTTATAAAATGTCCCTCTCCAGCTTTCTCATAGACTCCCTTCAGGTACTGGAAGGCCACAATTAGGTCACCCCAAAGCTTTCTCTGCTCCAGGCTGAACAATCCGGATTCTCTCCACTTTTCCTCATGGGAAAGCTGCTGCATCCCTCTGATCATCTTGGTGGCCTCCTCCAGACTCACTCCAGCAGGTCCATGTCCTTCCTGTGCTGGGCACCCCAGAGCTGGATGCAGTGCTCCAGGTGGGTCTCACCAGAGCAGAGCAGGAGGACAGGATCATCTCCTTTGATCTGCTGGCCATGCTGCTTTTGCAGCAGCTCAGGATGTGGTTGAAGGCCCATCACTAACACCTCACAATACTTAGTTTCTTCACTAACTCTTCATTATTTCCTAGGAGAGTAAATGTCTACTTTTTATTTATTAATATTTTATCAAATTTGTAGGGGCTAAAAGTGCTAAAATAATAACAGGATCCCCAACTTCAGTCTTCTTTTAGGCTGCTGCATTTTCCAATACCTCTAATAGATTGGTAACAGGAATTTATGCTTTAGATGTAAGGCAAATATGTGCTCCTCTTCATAACTTTTTACATTTCTCTCATATTTGTTTAGGGGTAAATCTGCCAAACACTGTTACGCAGTTGCAGTCTCAAATTTAGGAAGGGAGCTTTGTCTTCTTTATCTTCTTCCTTACAGAGTTGGTAGCTTCCTCGTGCTAGCAGATGCATGAAAATTAATTCCAGAGAGAGAATTGTTTTGTCCAGTCTGACCAGTCTATTATGAACTGTTAAATCCCATTGACTCTGCTGAGCTCTGTAATGTGTGCTCAGCCAATACATGCTTTCCAGCAAGGCCTCAACAGTTGCTTGGAAGTGATACAAAGAGAGAAACCCCACCACTTCCTTTAGTAATTTTTTCCAGTGGTTAGTCAGCCTCACTGTTGCAAATTTGTGCTTTATTCCTAATTAGAACTTGTCTGGCATCAATTTCCAGCCAGTGGTGATGCTGGGCACAGAGGTGGATGCCTCTTAGGTCTCTCACTCTTTCTGTCACATAATTGATTTTTCATGAATATCATAAAGTAAAGCTGAAATTAGCCCAGCAAAGCAATATGAGACATGTTAGATCAGGAAGCCTTCCTGCATGATATGAAGGCAATTTTTTATCCTATTTATTCTAATATTCTATTGAGCTTTGCATCAAGTTAGTGGATACTCTTTAACCGTGACTTCCTCTGAGGCAGCACATTGTTGATGCTAATACTGAGAAAATATATTAAATCATTTGGCCTCTGGCACACTCTGCCTTCGGTCTCTTCTTAGCTCATTCTCCCATTTCTCAACAGGATGGTAATCGACATGCAATTTCTCTATCTCGCTGATGGCTCAGACATGCATAATCCAGATCTCTGTTGCACAAATGTGGGCTTGTAAAACTGGAGCCTCTGGATTGCTTTAGGCTCCTCTGCATGTAGGTGCACATCCCTTGTATGTGTAATCTCATTGTACAGGCATAGGGATGCATATGCAGATGCTCTCAGGCACTACATCTCATTTAGATAATAGCATTAGCTGATAGCAGTTGATGTACAAGGTCTCTTGATGTTTTCATTAAGTGGATCATTTATGCACTTTATTTATTTTTAAATGTTTGCACTTTAGGTCTAGTTGTAGCTCTTGCCATATGGAGCTGACTGGAGTTTTATAGTTCCAAATCCAAGGAGTAAAAATGAACCACGAGTTTCACTTGTCTGGAGAGTAATTTGGTAATATATGGTACTCAGTGCCTTCCCATACACCTGACAAATCCAAACTGACTAAAAGTCTCTAAAGTCTTTTTCTGGAGAGAGGCCAGTGGGGCTGTAAATTTGATCATGACAGATTTCCTGGTCCAGGATGCAGTTTATGGTCAGAAGGATCTATTGATAGCATACCAGAAAAAGCAAGCACCAGAAAGTCAGGTTTTGTGCATCCTTCATATTCCAGCATTGGTTCTTCCATCTCTCCCACACCCAGTGTATGTAATCTCAGGGTGGAGTCTGTTTCTTTCAGCTATTGGATCTGTTCCACTTAGTTTAAATAAAGGTCCTAACTCTAGAAACGTTGGCATGTCGGAAATTTCTTTAATTCTGAATCAGAGAGAGCATATTTCAATGTTTCATGCAGATCGGAATTAAAGAAAAGTCTTTTTTTGGAAAGTTTCAGGAGTAGTGGATTTAAAAGTATTAAAAAATATATTTTTCCCTTTTTTAAAAATCCTTTCTATTATTAGCACTGTTACCTAAATTTAATCTTGCTTTTAATCATCAGAGATAATTACTAATACAGATTACTACAGGGCATAGCATCCTATTAGTGTTGTTGCACGTTGCACTGCAATTTTACCTGTTTTCCCCTTGACTGCACCATGGATAAAACTTTTAAAGCTGACCATTACAAGCATAAGAACATCAGGAAAAAAAAATACGTTGTGTGTTTTTTGATGAAGTTAATGTTAGCTTAAAAGTAATCGCATAATATAGAGGAAGCGTCACACCTTATATCAGCTTTTTCTCTAGTTTGGTACCATAGTGTTTTTCTTCCTATAAAAAGATCATGAGTTCCATGTCTGTCACCATAATAATAATAAAAAATAATGTGGGGTAAGGAGAATTGGGGGTTTTTTCCCCAGTCACAAGGGATATGCTAGCAAAAATTTGATTAAAATACCCATTGCAAGAAACTGAGAGTGCGAGAGCAACCCTTTTACTCTTCTCACTTTCCTTACATGCCAGAAGGTATTGCTCTATGTGTGGGCTGATGAGAAACAAAAAAGTTTTAGTGAAATCTAGCTAGGATGCCAAATGCTAGTGCTGTGTTGGAAGCACACCTATGATCAGTAATAGCTTACCCAGTCTCAAATAAAGCAAAACTATTCAAAACATTAATAAAAGTATCTGTTTGTCTTTCCACTGCTAAAATGCTACTTATTGATTTCTTTCCTGTGCTATTACAGTAGCAAAATTTGAAACGTTTCGAAAACATCCCTTAGAGCCACATAACAATAATTAACGGCATAGCAAGTGCTAAGCAGCAAGTAGCTGATAATGACAGAGTCTAATGTCGACTAAATGCAATTAATCATGGATACTACCCATAGAGCTTTGGATTTATACTCAGCTATTACAAAGCACTGATGAGGTCCCCTCTCGATCTTTCACAATGTATGTATTACGAGTAACTCTTCACCATAAGCAGAAGAAAGCAGAAGGAATG
Source organism: Monarcha castaneiventris obscurior (assembly GCA_026261815.1). Classification (NCBI taxonomy): domain Eukaryota; kingdom Metazoa; phylum Chordata; class Aves; order Passeriformes; family Monarchidae; genus Monarcha; species Monarcha castaneiventris. Next base: position 8,095,429 of record JAMPIT010000230.1, on the reverse strand, counting down.
CTTTGAGACTTGCATTTCTTAATATGTTTGCTATCGCTCCATTATGCAGTTGGTGGCTGCTATTCTCTGAGGAAGGCAGTATCATAGAGGAGCAGGAGCAGTTCATCCCTCTAATCTTTGCAGCAGACAAGACAACGTGCAATGTATATGCAGTCCCTAAGTAGCAAGTAAGTGCCAGTGTAAGATATGGGATACCTTTACACAACCTAAAAACAACATTTCTTTGTCCAGTTTTGCTTTGGTTAACCAATGATCAGGGCTGTATGCATAGCAGTGTCTTTATAATTTGTATAAAATCCATTCTTTTCCTTCTCTGTTTTTTTCTGCTATCATGCTCCACTTGATCAGTCCACACTAATGGCTGTTTGGCACTTGACAAGTGACTAGTCTCTTAACCCTGAAGTGAGTTCAGAGCAAATGAAAGGGCACAGGAGTTTGTCATGTTGCAGCACACTTTCAGTCTGACCTGAAACTCCTTATGGATGAGTAAAGAGGATCTCCATATTTAGAACTGTATCTCTCCAAACTCAATTCAAACACAACTCACAGTCTTTTCCCCCAAGAAAGGTAACAGGAGGAAATTACTTTTAAACTGAAGCGTGCTAGGTATCCGTTCCTAGACCACCCATATCTCCTGTGTACAAAAGTCTGCTTTAACTTCAAAAGGGAATGCAAAAAAGATAATAGGTCCAAAAAAAAAAAAAGAATAATGATTGTTGACAGAGGTGGAAGGGTTTTTTGAGACTGACTTTGAAGCTGGGCTCTCAAAACTCCTGTGCTGATGAAGACACAGCTACAGAGCCAGGACCCTTTTTTATTGCTGCCTCTACTTCTTTTTTAGGGGTCACAGTAAGCCTGTGGAGCATATGAACATGAAAAGTTGCCTAAAGTGAAGGCTTAATTGGATTCCATACCTGATTTGATTCTGCAGCAAAAAGTGAAAACCTGCCCTGAAGTATTGAGGGGTTTATTTATTAATTTATTAATTTTGGAGCACTTGAAGTACGTGTTCTTAAACTGAAAAGGATGTAAATTTGGGGGGTTTAGGAAAAAAACTGAGGGAATAGAAAGGAAAATTCCCATGTGGCCAGAATTCCTTAGTTAAATTTCCTCAAAACTGGAGAGTATGATATGAACAGTTGTTTTCAGTAGGATATTATATGATATGCAACTTTCGTCTAAATTTCTGAGTTAACTCGTACATCCCAAAGCAATTTCATAAGAAAAGTCAAGAAAACAAAGCAAGAAATAAGATTTACAATATTCCTTTCTAAAGAATGCTTGGGTTTTTTTTTTTTCATTGTCATCCCTCTTTCAAGCCGTTCCTGTATAGTGCGTTGGAGAGTGATAGATAGCCATTGCTCTCCTAATGCCTTGCTTTAAGTGAAATGTGATTCCCTTGTGCCTGATTTTCACAGCTAAATAGAAAAATGCAACTCACTGGAAATTCAATTTTCAGACAAGACATAAAACTTCAGACCATGGGTGGTAATTACAGAGTCCACATAACTTTCCATAGAAGTAGAAAGTCCTCATTCCAATTTCTTAGTCATCTGGTATTCATGATTTTTCAGTAGTCCTGCATATTCCAGTGAGTTTCTTTTAATAACATCTTTCTGATTAGAATGATCTTCTTTTTGCAAATGTGAAACAAAGGAAATAATTTGTGGAGAAAGTACCATATGACAATAAACAAGCAGAATAAAAAACAACCAATGGAGAAGACTGAAAATTTCAGTCTACTGAAATATTGTTTTTGCAGAAAAATAGTATTTTGAAAATCGCCTGTGCCCCCATAAATAGATAAATAAATAAATAATCAGAAAAACCAATAGAAGTCAGCCAAACAGCTAATCAAAGTGTTTTGAGTAAAGGGAAAATTTAATTATGCAGGACTTTTTTTTCAAGGGTGGTGTTTGTCATGTGTCATTCCAGTCTAATCTTTAATGCCAAAGGTACCTGGAAGCTGAAATGATAATTTTCTTTCCTATCACCTACCATTTTCTTTCTTCTTAGGATTTATTTTTCTCATGGATTTCAGTGTAGCACACCTGAAAACAAGAGAGCTATCCAAACATTTTTTCTTCTATGCAATCTTCTTGATTTTTCTCCTTACTGGACTGAAATCTATTAGTTTTGCCATTGGTATTAGTGGAAGGACTGACGAGATGTTTTGTCAGATCAAATGTCTATCTATCTAGCATCAGCATAGGATTCATATTTTCTCTTTGTGTATCAAAAAGCATAAAAATAGACCTGCTTGTTCAAGGCAAGGAATTGTGAGCTATCTGTGCCATACTAGTTACACAACCTGGGTTTTTCTTCTGTCTTATCACTTATTATCAGCACTTATTTTACTTGTCCACATCACAGAGCAAATGCCAGACGAGCATTAGAAATCTGCGTCTTTTTCTGCTACACCTAAAAACATTGTGCCTTTACTTCTCTGAGAGTGGCTGCCATGAGTCTGAATTAATGACTCCATATGTGTGTTATGTTCATGATGGACATTTAGTCTTCCAGGTATAATTTCCTGTAAAGAAAAGTAATTTTATTTCCAGCTGAATAGGCACTCTATCATACTACCCAAATCAAACAAAGTTATTATTTGGCTTTTTGCCAAGTGTACAGTATGAAAGGTCATATTTTTAATAGCTTTGTGCTCCATGGTAATCAAATTTGTAAGCCTGGAGAAATAAACAACTTGAATATTTCAGAGTTCTCTGTGCACATTTAACCATTACTGTTCTGTTCATGTGGCACCCTCCCTCCACGCTGCAGCAGCAGGGCAGGCTGGGCTCTATTCTTACCTTGGCTATCAGCTTTGTATGGCAAGGTGCAACCTGCTATTCATACAAGAGCAGGACTAGCTGATTTGAACTATAAACGCCAGTTTTGGGGACTAAAACCGCCAGTTTTGGGTACCTTTTGAGTACCAAAAGGTACTCTTCTCTACCAGGAACCTGCTGACAGGCAAGCAAGGTTACATTAGTGTAAACCTGGGTGCACATAAGCGTTAATACCTTGCTCGAATCAAAAATAATTAGAAAGAACACCTGCTTTTAAAAGTCATTTTTCTTCTGGTTGACTGGGCATTGCGTTTGTGGGAAACGGATGCTGATTACATGCAAATGAAATTTCTAAGGTTTCCTTGTGTTTCATTTTTAAAAATAATCATTCCCTGTTGTGCATCAAGAATAATCCAGCTCAGTTATTGTTCAGCAACACCTGTATGTCAAAACAAAAGAACTGTAAAAGCTGCGAATCCTTGAAAAGTCCAGAGGAAAAGAGAAAATTTTGCATCAGCACTCGGTTATCTATCTTCTTAAACATTAGATTAACCTGAGGTTTTTGTGATTTTATAATAGCATTTGTTATGAATTGGCTTAGAGTCAAGGTACAATCTGACTGGTGAGAGGAGATGAATTATTAACCTGTAACACAACGGCTGGGAATTGAGGCTGCCAGACAGGACTGTTAGTGCGATGTGTATTGATGGCTTCTTGATGGTGAGCATTTTGTCTGTCTCAGAATAGCTGAGGCTAGTTGCAATAGCCACATTGCTTTGGTAATGATACCTTTCTTGGTCAATGCTTTCATTGACCTTTTCCAGTTTCTTTCCTGAATTTTACATTTGGTGGTCAGAAGTTGAGGTCTACAACCTTTGACCACATTTCTTGACCTGTACAGTAAGGCGAGACTCCAATCCTAACCATTACTTTAAATAGTACTTCTTGCATTGACTTGCTAAAAATAGTACTAAATACCATTTAGGATTTATTCAGAAACCTAAGCAATATTGTCATGGAGACAGAAATCTTGCTCACCTGTTACAGATTTCTTTGCTACAGTGCACTGCTAGAACTGGAATTCGTGTTTTGCCCATACAGCATTCACGACAAGATTTGAATTCAAATTGCCTGAAAGTGTTAATTTAAACTGCATTGTTAAACTATATGAGGTAACTCCCTTATTCAAAGTCAAAGAGGTCTTCACTGGATTTAGCTTAATTCACTTTGGAAATGTCCATATGGAATTGCCATGCATTTTAAGTAGTCAGCTTTAAAAGCTCCTCCAGTGTAACTTACTTGAGTATTGCTCAGACTGTTCTCTGTCTATAACAGGTTCTCTGATAAAAAGCCTCGCTGTGCCAAACCTGTTCTTTAACAAGCATTAGAGAAGCAGCTACGTGTTTTACCTCTGTTGAACAGTGCTTGCCTCGTGACTGAGTTTCATCATAAAGCATTGTAGTACTCAGGACTCACCTCAGAATGACAGACCTTGCTGTCTGCTCCAGCATGATCCAGACTCTCTCCTGCAACTGCTTTCACACGGCAGGAAAGCCAAACCCAGCCGTTCTGGCTGCTCGCTCCGAGCACAAGTCTGTCAGCTCTGAGAGCAGTGGGCAGGGGGCCCTGCTTTGCATTTTGAGTAAGTAGGTCACAGAAGAAGTGGCTTTTGTGAGGTGAGCCTGCATAACTTAGAAAATTACCATTTGTGGAGAATTAAATGGATGCGCCAGTGTTTGACAAAGGTTCTTCAGAAGTAGGGTCTTTAGAGGTGCGTTGAGAAATGAAGAAAAAGTAGTGCATTTTGATTTTTACTCTTTTTTTCTTAGGTCTCCAGTGTATAGCCATCTTTTCTTCCAATCAACATTTTCTCTTGTCTACTGAAGCTTCTTAAATACAATGCTTTTGGTTCAGAGGTGGTTTTTCCCTTTCTTTGAAATGAAATATATTCTTCCTGTGTCAACTTATTCTAATCTACATTTTAGTTTCAACTAATTATCCACAAGTAACTTGCATTATCACATAGAGAATAGGATTTAACTGAACAGAAATATCAGCAGATTCTTGATGTTTGAAATTAGGCAGCACAAAAATTTAACACATACGAAATGGAATCATGAACATAATTACATTTAAAGTTCTGTAACTTCTTGTTGCCATGTTCATAATAAGATCACCATCATTTTGGTGCTGACTAGATATTAAGCTTCAAAAATCATTCTTCTGAGACGCAGTTACAAATATTTACAAGACGAGATTTTTTTGCCTGTAGATAAATTCAAACTTGCACAGCTTTGTTCCAACAGGAGATACTAGATTGAAACCTTTGAAGGGGCAAGTAATATTTCCATTAAGGGGAAGTTGCCTTCTGATGCTTTTAATAGGATGAATTAAATCTCTGAGTGAAGATTTTAATTGACAAAAGGCCTTTTGTAGAAAAGGCTCCAGGCTGTGACTGCTCTGCAGGCAGCGTGGTTGGGTACAGCCAAACAAACAGCCCGTGACACTGACACATCACTCGTGTGGCAACTCCATTCTGGATGGGGTGATTGATTGCAGTCCCCTTTCAAGGGATGCTGTGGATAGACACAGTGTGGCTGCAGCCAGGCAATTAAAAAAAACAAAAAACAGTGTCTTCAAAAATTTCCTGGTTTAGGAAGTGTAGACTGTGACTTACTGGTTAAGCTCTGACAGAATGATCAACACTTGATACACCTATCTTTGGGAGCAAAGTTTGTGAAGACAGTGGTGGAATACCTTACATTTTCATGTTTTGCTGTTTCTCTCCAAAGATGTCTGTGAATCTGTTCCTTACTGGCCCATGTACCAAAATGTTACATGATGTCACTGCCTTTCCCCCTTTGGCTGCTATTTGTCTTCCTGGACTGGAGATATATACATATTAAACACTGAGGTCAAATAAATTTTCAGTGTGTCACACAGTTACATTAACAGTTTCTCTGAACAGAAAGAGATGGTGTTGTCAAGTGTCAGGCAAACCTATTCCTGCTCCCCCTAGCGCGGGGGGCAGAGGTTACAGCACCAAGCAGCTGTGTAGTTAATTGTTTGCCTGTAAAAGTTGATGGACTGCATGATACTGCAAATGATATGTATCTAAACCAAAAGAGAAATCACTTAGCATTACCTTAATTGCAATCATGGCTAAAGAAATAAGTTGTTCCCTTAGGACTTCAGGCTGCAGTGTATAACCTGGGGCAGTCCACATGTGCATTTTTTAAGGACACAGGCTCCAGACCAGTCAAAAAATGCGTGTGATATCCGGTGAAGGACCTGTCATAATCTGAATTAAAACATTTCAGTGAACAAAGGAAAATAGTAATAGTGCTCTCATCCAAAACCAAAGTCAAATGTTGTCGTGAATGTGCTTCTAATTGTTTGGATCAGAAGGTGCTGCTGGTATACAGCTCTCTGGGAAGGAAGTATTTGTGTTTAAAGGCATCTGAGAAACACACAGTCACAAAATGGAAAGGGTGGAACAAAGAGATGGGTGGGGAGCAAGGGACAGAGCAAGGTTTCTTTTGCTTGGTTTCCCTTCCTTTTCTAGTTAAACATTTGTATTGCAACAGTGAGGCACCAAATGGTTAACAGCCAAAGACAAAACCCACTGTGACCGTCAGGTCTCTGTGCAATCATCAGCAGAACTAGCTATTCTAGCCAATTTAATAGCTTGAAAATGAACTCATTAGTGGTCTTTTATCAGTGGAAAAAAGTCTATTAAATCCGGATGTGTGAAGAAGCAGTACGGAGGCTCATTTCCATCCCACTTGTGACCTGAAAAAATCAGAGAAATGCTTTTCAAGGAACAGGGTCAGGCTTGACTGCAATAAGATATTTTCTACGCACAGCACCCAACTTGTATCTTTCCTTCAAGTTTCTGATGCAGTTAATTTTAATTTACAGTCTATTTGTCGGTCCCCACATCTCTCCCTCTCACCTCCTTCCCAGTACCACTGTCATCCATAAACATGTGGGCTGTTTATACTTTATAAAGAGAAAATGTACTACAGTCTGTTGGATTTTTCGATAAACCTGCCCAGTGATGGCCCTCTGACAGCTCTGGACTTCACTTCTCACTGGCTGAGGGAATAAGTAAAGATTCATCTGAAAGGTAAAGACCGCAGCAGAATGATGCTGATTTACATCAGCTTGTGATCTAGCCAGAGCTATGGGCAGAGGCAAAACATAGTCCAACCTTCTTTCTGCCCCTTTGGAGAGCAGAAAACCAAATGTGAAGTGTATGAGATGTACTTCCTCCAAAAGAGGCAAAAGCACAATTTCTGTCAGGATGTTGACATTGTTCTGGAATTGTCTCAAAATTATCTGGGAAAAACTTTTCTACAGTTGCATGATGCACAATGTTGAGCTAATAAACCTGAGAATAAAGTACACATTGCCCTCAGAAGGTGGTATATCTGTGGGATAATGATAACAGTCCACAGTGAGTTTTAAACCTTTAGCCTCTTGAGAAGTATTTAAGGACTGTCATTGACAGAAGTATTTAAAAAAACTTCTCACGTCTTGGCATGAAGGAGTTAATTATCTTTGTATGACTAAATCTAAACTGCATTTCTACAAGGAGTGATACTATTGTTCCTGGAGAGCTGTAGCTTTCCCTGCATACATAGTGGAATAGCACTGTCTTCAACACTATGGGAAAGGTTTTTTTTACCCTTTTTCCTTGCAACTATTTGGTCAAAAGTTAAACTCGTAATGGAATTAATTTATTTTTTTTATTTAATTCCAGACATTTTATGCACATGTATTTAAACTTGCATTACTTAATAATATACTAGGATTACTTAATGGCCTCTCATCCTGCCCTGAAACATAACCCTATTATTCCAGTCTTAGCTCTCTTATGAATAGAAAATCCCAACTATGATAAATTCCTTTAAAATGATGCTGGGATTTTACAGTGAGTCTGTGGGCTAGTTTGAGACCACCAAACTCATTTACTGCTGTCTGTTAAGCCAAGCATGAATCAGAGATCTCTGGGGTGGAAATTCGCTTTATTAACCCCCTGGGTCACTCAGCTACCAAGGCAACGGCTTTCTGCAATGAGTAACTCCATAACTAAAGCATCAGCCACATGAAACCCAAATGCCTTGATTAGAACAGGGGTTGGTAAACCTCAAACCGGGCACATAAATACTTTCCAGAAGTTTGTTTAGCTCTTAGCAGAAGCTGTTCTCCTTCACTTGGTTTGAAAGGAACAAAAATTGAAAATTGTTTCCCAGCCTGCTTTGCCAGCCCCAGAGCCTGCCTGATAACTTGATTCACATCTCAGCCTCACAGCACACTGCAACAATTCTTCTGTCATTGCCTTGTGTGCTCCTTCTTGCATGCCCTGCTCCTGGGGGATGCCCATCAGTCCAGGATATCTGGCCATGTTATTAGCTTGTCTTATAGATGCTGAAAGAGAGCTTATCATGCATTTTATTGTGTATCAGAAGAAGAGACACAGGGGATGCTTTATCCCATGCAGTCCAAACTTAAATAAATTTGGAATTAAGACTAAGTATTTATTTAATATTCTAAGGTAAGCAGAAATCTCCTTTACCTAGGAAAAAACATCCCACTGTTACGACTTCTTAAGTCTGGTTTAATTACTGGATGTCTCTCAAAGGTATCAAAAAGGTCACAGAATTACAAGAATATGGTAGCCAGGAAAATTCTGTTGAACAAATAACTGTCTGCCTGATTTAAGGTGTTAAGATTTGTGCCCTTGTGCAGCAGTAGATGTCCTGCAACATGGGCAGGGCACCCTTGGACAGGTACCATTATTACAGAGCATTGCTCAATCTGCTTTCTCACTGAAGCTTTTGACACACTGTAAATTTGTTTGCTAAATTCCACTGTGCTCTACTTAGTACATCTATAGACTGGCAGACATGTGCGTTTGTTGCTGAGAAGTAATTTTATGTTATCTGTAGTCCCATTTTTATGTTTCAAACTCTTTCTCCACACATCACTGGGGATGTTAAACTCTCACAAAGCAAGGGGAGAGAGCCATTTAAATAGCATGCATACTGATAACATGCTGGCTTATATTCTTTGTTCTCACAAAGTATGTACTGTACAAGAAAGGAACATGGTCACCTATCCCCTTACCGGAGAAACTGTCATTCCTAATTCATTTACACAGGGTGCTTAAGGTGCCTTGAGCAAACTAAAATAGCTTTAAAGGAAAATTAATCTAGTTTGACTGGAGAAAACTAGTAATTTTTCTGGAAGTGTAACACATTTGTTAAAGAAAGAGGTTGTGCTGCTTTGTGCAGGGTTATTAACAAAATCTTTTTCCATGCTTTCCCCTCCCCATGGTGCACAGTGGGAGGCAGCACCAAGCACCATCCAAGCCACAGTGATGGGCTGGATGCCCTTGATGCTCATTTTGGATCTGGACTGGGTAGGGCCATGCAAGGTGACAGGTGATGTTCTTTGCCCACTGTTAAGAGGGACACCTGAGCCACCCAGCCCGATGGTGGCAGGGCAGTGGCACCAGCTTTGGATGTCTCCCAGTAGTCAAACTGGGAGAAATGAAGGAGCAAGTCCTCTGCTCCCAAGAAGGAGGAGCGGTCTGGCAGGGCAGCCACTGCAGAGAAGCAGAACTGCTCAGGAGTGAGCTCCCCATGCTGTTCCACCTGTGGCCCTGCCTGAGCCAGCTGTGTTGAACCTTGAAGGGCAGAGAAACTTCTCCGCTGCAGAGTTGTGGAAGAGGTGAGTGTTGGGTGAGAACAGCTCCTCAGTTCTGCCTGCTTTTCTTCTCATATCTCAGGGAGCCCCGTTTCTGTGGCCTTTTGTGTTGAAGCTTTTTGACTTTGCTCTGTGAATAGGGACCTAAAGCAGCAGTTTTGCTAAGGGCATTAGTGGAAGTACTTAATAGAAATTAACACACTATTTTCCATTAAACTCGCCAATTTACTCTTTTTTTGTAAGGGGGAGAAACACAATACTGACATGTTCTTCTGATACCTACGGCTCTCTGTCAGTGTGGTGTTCCTCAAAATAAGAGTTAGATTAATCAATGGCTAATGTATCACAGTGGCAACCCTCCTTTACGTGGCTGAATACTTTCAAGAGTACCACAACTGTCTTTCTACTGGCTGTATGGTGTTATTTAATGGTGTTGTATAATGGCAGTATCATTACCTGAAGAGCATTTTTATCATAGAATCATAGAATGGTTTGGGTTGGAAAGGACCTTAAAGATCATCTAGCCCCTTGCCATTGGCAGGGACACATTCCACTAGAGCAGGATATTTTTTAAAAGCACAAAGTGTTTTTAAGGGCTGATTTCTGCCCTTTTTATTCATGGACTTGACAATCTTAAAGGTCTTTTCCAGCCATTATGAATCTGTCTTTCTATGGAAAATATTTGGAATTCTGTCCTTCTTCCCTCTGTATTCCAGGGAAAAGTTAGGGGCACAGTCAATTTCAAAATTATAAATGTATGTAAAACAAGCAACCAACCAACCAACCAACCAAACAAATCCCAAGATGTATGATTGGGGTTTTTTTGAAAAAATGAGAGTTACAAACTTACATGATTTCTCATGAAAAAAACTCCAGATGTTGTAAATAAAGCTTTTTAGAAGCGAGGTGAACAGACTTCAGCCTTTATTTATGGACTACAAAAATATTCCAAAATTTTGTCCTGGGTCAATGAAGAAATATTGCTTGGAAAATATTGAGGTAAAAGCAGTCTGGAAAAAAAAAAGATAATTTATCCATATACATATTTTTAAAAAAATATATACTATGTATATGTAGCATCTCCTAATTTTCTTTATAGCTCTGCAAATCACCCTTCCATAGAACATCTTATGGATATTTAGAGCTAGATGTTGCTGCATAGCTAAGATATTTATTCTGGCATCTCACCCTGAAAATACATTAAGTGCACCTTCACAGATGTCCATGCCAGTACTTAGCCCTGTAATGTTGTTTTCTGTGCAAACCTAAGTGGTCTGTGTATGCTAAAATAGCTGCACCGTTACACTGGTTACACAACACCTGTTGTGCAGGTTAGTATGTGTTACATAGCAGCAACACAAAAATGGATATTTTCTAGGCACCAGTCTTTTCTGGGTTCTGGTTTGAATTCTCTAAGACACCCATGTTTATGCATCAGAGTTTTTAGAGCATGAGGCTCTTAAAAAAACACACAGGCCATAGGCTGGCATGGTCATCCAGAAGGTCACATCCTTATTTTTAGTGATTACTGATGTTGTATGCAACCTAGCACTATTTTAAAGTGGTTATAATTAGATGTGTTCATAATTTATTGTTTTATTAGAATCTCATTATTATAGTAGTACATTAGATTCTAGTACATTTTCTCTGTTCCCTGTTCTGCTGACCAACTGGACCTGAACTGAAGTTCAGGAATGTACCTTTTGTTCTGCTTTGATGGGTAGTGAGCAGAAAGAATTAGTCTGTCTGATGAGATGGGACTGAACTGTTGCAAAAATCCCCAAACAATGGTGATTTCTACCTCCTTAAAAAAAAAGTGCATCTCATTAGTCTTCTGCTGTCATTTCCTGCAGGTTATCAGCTTTAGAGAACTCCTTTTAAGTGTCATGCAGCTGATTTTAAAATAGGAAGAAATTATCTTGGAACTTTTGAAGAATATTGGCATTTTTCCTTTAACGAATTAGAAGCTGAAAGAAGACAATAGAAAAAAAAAGTGTCTTGTCTCGCCTCCCTGCTCCATCATAACGCTGTCCTTTAGGCAAGATCTTTCAGGGATACACTGTCTCCTGACTGTTATGGCTTATACCATAGAGAAACACCTATGAAAATCTGAGAAAAGCAATGTTGTTCCACCAGTCTCCCGACTACTGTAAGTATTAATATGGTCATGTAAAGATTCCTAAATAAATTACAATGATACTGAAAAAATGACAGTAGTGTCTGATAATGACTTACATTTCTGAGACCCCAGTGTCAAAATTTTTTTGTTCAGACAGATGAATTTCATGCAACTGTTATAGACAGACAGAGAAAATATAGTGGCTGTAACTCTTATGTTGCTCCTGTCTATTAAGACTGAGCTTTGGCAAAGTGATTGCATGATTATTTTGATTTAAAGGAAAGAGAGGTCATATTTTTCCTGAATAGAATTGTGTCTGTGGAGGGACATATTATGTAATGCTGGCTGTGTTTAAGGACCAAAAGGGTCTTAAGATAGTACTGATTTAATCTGATGAGTAGATTTTCTGTTGCAGCCATTATTAATTGGGGTGATCACTACTGCACTGAATGTTCTCTTTATTCCTGAAAATTATTCTGGCATAATTGGTTCACTCTGACTTCAGCCTACCTTTTTATAGCTACTGTGAGTCCTGGGCAGCAGAGTCTGAGGTGAGACACCCAGCTCACAAGCACATCTCACTGTACCAGAGGAATGCACAAAGCACAAACATTGAAGCGTATGTGTGAGTGACAGGAAATTTCTCAGGCTCAGTTTGAGCTGCATCTTTCAGCATCAGAGTCCATCAGAGTGAGCTGGTAAAAAAAACACCTGGGAGGACCCATCTCAGAGCTGCTGCTGCTGCTGCTGCTGCTGCTGTTGCTGCTGCTGCTGGCCACGACCAGGGGCAAGCACAGCACAGCTTTGAGGGAGCTCAGCAACTCCTGGAACAGTACTGTAACTGAGCTTCCAGGGTTGTAGTCTCCAAAATTGTTTTCCCCATGCCAGAGTGGGACACGTCAGGTTTCAGCTGACTAAAAATCACTCAAGTACCTCACCTGTTCATTCCTGTGGTGCTTTACATTTCCATTCTGTGTTTCACACCAGACAATGTAATGGAATCTCTCTAGAGGACTAATATAAATAAGTTTTTCCCTGTGATTGGAATCCCAGCACCAGTTTGTAAGGTCCAAGAACAGACGAAGTGTGATTCACTTTCTATCAGGCCTTTGTTCCATTTATTCTCTTTGCTTTCCTGCTCAGTTAACTTTTAACAAGAATGAACTCCTTTGAACAAGCCCCTGTTCATTCATTTTAGTACTTTCATTTATCTCCTGATGCTCACTGTGGATAGGAAGCCTAAAGATATTTTATTAATGAAGCATGTGAAAATGAACCAAGTGGACAGAGAAAGTTATTAATTAATTTTCATGTTTCTTGGGTATCGTGGTCCTGCAAAAGAGTTTGGCAGATTAAGAGCTCATTTTAACCTTATCCCAAATGCTAACTGAATGAACCTGGAAGTCAAAGTATTTAGCAACCTCTGTAGCACACAGAGCTCACACCTGTCTGCTGGGAGTTGACAGCAACATAAGAAGCTGGGGTTTGTCTCATCAAACATAAGCTACAAACACTGACCTGAATGTGGAATACTCACTTACAATAGCAGAAGAGTGTCTGTAACCTCAGATACACAACTGTTAGCAAGCAGCTTGTCATAGTAACATTTGAACCGATCTTTTGATGTACACAGCACTGAGGAAAACTCCAGTAATACACCTCTGTAGTATAAAAGGGGATGTATACATGAGAAATACTGGTCTTGTAAATGAAAAGAGACTGAGATTTGTGAGTACTGTTTTTACTGTGAAAAGCCAGGAGTGGCCTCATGGCTCGCAGGAGAGGTGTGTGGAGCTCAGTCTTGTGTCTTTGACAATGGACATGAGGGCAGAGCACTGCTGTAAATGACTTGATTAGTGTACAGAAATTGTCCAGCTGAAGACTACTTTGTGTGGTAGCATAAAACCAGAGTCCTTTGATTTCAGAGCTCTTTTGAGTTTACTGTATATGAGCTATTCTTTCTAGAGCTGGTGTAGTTTTCCCAGGTTTCACCTGATTTATGTGCCCATTTCTGTAAGTGCTAAATGTCCTTCAGTTATAGTTAATTGAGTCTGAGTCAAAGTCACCCACCACCATAAGTATTTAGCTGCTAATCTCAGTCCCTACTATAACTTTTTTTATTATTACTATTCACTGTGTTTCACCCCTCTGCCTGGATTCAGTTTCAGAAAACACCCTGTTCTACCTCCTGAGAGACACAAAGTGTCTCAGCATCTCATTTCTCTGCACTGCACATTACTTTTAGAGCACTGATCAGACCTGCAGATCTTCCCTTACCTAGAAAGCTGTTCCTATTAGAAAATCTGTTTGGATACTGTTTTCTACCTCTTAAATGTAGGTAATACTCCATTTTCAGTTGGTATCTACTAGTGTATTTTATTTTCTTTGAACAAATGCTTCAATGCAGGTCTCTATTCCCCTCTTACTATGGGTTACCATTTAATGAGCTTAAATAAGCTTAGATGCTGAGATAGATAGATAGATAGACAGATAGATAGATAGATAGATAGATAGATAGATAGATAGATAGATAGATAGATAGATAGATAGATAGATAGATTCTGCCTCCTATATTTAATATAATGTGTTGCCATGGAGATAAGTTCTTCTCTATCTGACAAGTAACACATAAGCCAAAGAAGTTACTGCCAAAATAGTTCAAAGATTGGAAATGTGATATTAAAAAAACTTTTTGCCACTGAGCTAAATTATTTATTTATTATTTATTTTGCTACTCTTTTTGCTGTTCTATCTCTTCTCTCCTGAACCAACTTTACCATCTCCATTCCTGCTAACAGGACTGACAGGCATATCCTATTGATGTCTTTCCTAGTTTTGCTCCATGAGCTGATTACATGTTGCTGAGCAATGAAACTGGAATTTGTCTCCATTGTCTTGCTCTCTGCACCTTCATCATTAAAGTCTGAAAGACTTTACTTCATCAAAGATCCATCAGTTAAGGTTTTTTTGATCCTGCATCTAGCATTTCACTGCAGAAATTGCAGCACTGAAGGAAATGTACCAGCTGGGATAACTCACAAGCTCCTCTCCTTCTGGAGTTTATAGACTCATCATTTTAGCCTGTCCTTGGTACTTCTCCAGAACTCTTTGCCATTGTGTGAGTAACTCTACTGGATTAGGAATTTAGGGTTTTGTTCCTGGTGTCTTCTGGTTTAATTTGTTAGATGGATTGAATAATACATTTAAAATATCCACTTGTCAGGGCAGAGCTAGACAATTGCTACCCTGTGTATGTTCAGACACACACTGAAGCACCGGAGTAAAAATTTATCTTTACCTTATCAATGCTCTCATGAGCACTGCCATTGACTTAACCCCTGACACAGCAGTGAGGGTTGTGCACTCAGAAAGAACAGAACAAGGTCATCTATGCAGTGGAAATGGCATGAAAAGCAGGAGCAGTGTGTGGAGCTTTCCCAGAGAAAGAAGAGACAAACTATGCTGACCCTGAAAGCTTTTCACTCAACCCCATACTAAAAAAGAAATTCTCTGAGATTATAATTAATTCATTTTTACTTTTCTAAAGGCTCCTGTTCAGAGGGCTGTGCCTTAGTAACCAATCACTACCTTCCTTCCTTGCTGTATGCATATCAGCACAGATTGTTTCCAAAATGAACTGACTTTCATCTCTGTGATGTAAATGACAACAGTCTTAAGAAAAATTCTGGCTGACAGGAAAGGACATGGAAGAGTTTTCATAGCAAATAACAATGAACCACTAGATCAGGAAACCTGAAATCCCCTTCTTCCCTGCTGGGAAAGCTCACTGCTCTCTTTCTTGCATATTAATTTAAACTTGGTAGGCAAACAGTTATGAGTGAAGTGGTGCTGCTCAAAGTATACAAGGTGTATTCTTCAGATTCATAAGAAATGTTGTGCTAAAGACGTGTAAATTTATGGAAAATTTGCAAGCTATTTTTGGGGGGTTTACCCAAATAGTGAGTACTTCCCAATCATATTCTTTTAATTAGCAGAATAATTTGTCACCTCACAAAATGTTACCTTTTTCCCGAGCTTGATGGTCTAAGAAATATGGGAAAGTCATAGCCAAATTGGTTCCCCTATTATTCTGGTCTCCAATGAAAATTACTCCAATTTAACCAAATAATTTTATGTCATTATTAAGTACTCCTTTGAAATGTGTCTGATTTAAAAAGCAATCTTGGTGTGTCTCAGGAAATCCAAATTCAAAGTAGGAAAAGTACAGCTAAGTAGTCAGTGGAGTTCTGAATTTCATGTAAATGTCAGCCAACGCACTTTTGGTGTTCTCCATAACAAATGAATTAGAGATAGAGATGAGAATTCAGGAGCAAGGAGACAAGACCAGTAGGATGAGTATATGTCATGTAAGTGAGAAAGAAGAACATTTCTGATATTTGCATTTAATACTTCTTGAATATTTTTTGTTTAAAATTAACTAGTCACATGAAAACCTTGTGGTCCACAGAAGCAGCTATTCTTGTAAGCCTTCCTTCAGTTCTTAATGTTCACATTTTTGGAATGGATCTTTTATGTTTGAATGTATTGGTTCAAACCACTTAGTTTCACTTGGCTTCACACTAGAGGTATTAAAATTCCTGTCATTATCTTTCTTTGTCATAATTTGGAAGAGATCTGGGGACTATTCAGTGCAACTGAACTTAGCTTCTAAAAAGAATTTGATTATTTCAGGATTCTCGAGAATGTTTCCCATAAGCATTTTAAAAATAATGGCCTAACGTATGTGTAGAAAATAGTCTCAATTTTCTTCATTGAGCAATGCTAATATGCCAGAATAAATCATGTTTAACCATTCCCAAATAAAAAAGTCAAGTTAGTCAACTGAAGTAACTACCTTAATGATGAAGCTGCATCAGACTATGATAGAAGGTTCTCACTTTAACATTCTTCTGCATATATCAGAAAATTATTATATTAGGATATTGTATTAGGAAAATTTTAAAAAACGTGGTTGAAACAAGCCTCATGAGGCCTTCAGTCCAACCTAGAGTCAAAACAAACTTGTGGCGAGTACTGGGCTAGGTCAGCATGGATGTGTAGCCAAGGTCGTCATCATCATAGCCTTGTCCTGTGTTACTTTCCTATCGTGGAGAATTTGGCTCTGTCACCTTTTTAAATCCCCTTCAGGTAGTCATAGGATGCTACGAGATCCCCCCTGAGCCTTCCCTTCCCCAGACCAAGCAACCTCGGGTGTCAATGTCCCATGCTCTGGGCCCTGGGCCATCTGTGTGGCCTTGAGCTGGGCCCTCTCCAGGATAACTCCAGAGCAGGGGCACAGAAACCTAGCACAGTGCGCCATTGTTAAGCTTCACCAGCACCAAGTGGAGGTGGGTGGTAACAATTGATCCTGGCCTATGACCCAAATTCCCCAAATTCTTCTTCAGGAAGCCTTGAGTATATTTTGCTTTATTTGCAAATTATTTGCAACTCAATGTCCATCACCACCTGAGGTCCTCTCCAGCAGGGCTGTTTCTCAGCCAGTCACCTCCCAGTGATTAATCCTGCCTTTCACTTATTGAACCCTATGACATTCTCCAGGTTTCCCAAAGTCTCATTTCTTCAACTTTATCTGCTGGAGGGCAAGTCAGTCACCCAAATCTGGGATCATTTGCAAGGATGCAATTCTGTCTGAGTTCTAGAGGAAAATATCATGCAATCTAAGCCCCACAGCAGTCCCTGGTATATTTTGGACAAAGAAGTTGCTGTCGCACAGCCTCCATGATGTAGCATATAGCTTAATTTCTTTTTGCAGAAAACATATTAAAGAAAACATATAAATGACATATTCCTTGTAACCTCTTACAGTAGGGCAGAAATGTTCTCTGCATAACTCTTCTGAATTTGGGCATTATTTTCCTCCTTATTTGCATGAGTAGATAATCTGTTCTTTCACAGTTTAACAATAGCAATCAATATTATTTAAAAGGTTTCATTTTTTGTATTGAAAAGTCATGACTTTGAGAGAGCAGGATTGATTTTTTAGAGCCTTGCTAGCTAATAAGTATCATAATTTTCTTCTCATTTAAAGAAATTCCTTTCCTGTCCATCTAGGTACCAAAAAGCTTCAGTGAAACATTATTAGTGTTTAAGAGGAAGCGCTGGGCATTTGTCAAGGGCTTTACTGCTGGCAAACTGCAGGGTTTTACTTCAAATTTCTGCAGACTGTGTATTTTAGTATTCACTCTGTGCTAAGAAAGTGATCTGGCAACTAATTATCTGAATAACTTCACGTCAACTCCAGCACATATTCAGTGAATATTCTGTATATCTATTCTGAAGTGCTATAATTCAGTAAAGGACGTACACAGACCAGACTGGAGCAAACACAAGGCTGGAGGAAGACAAGATGCATGTACTTCCCTCTGTGCTTATAGTCAGCAGACTTCAGTTGTGGCAAGATTCAAGCTCATATTTTCTTTGTATTTTATAAAGAAAGAAAGGGCTAGCATAATCAAAAGTTCTCCTCAGGAATGCAGGTGGAGTTCAGCTTCTCTTCAGGGCATGGATATGCAGATTCAGGCTAACTTGGAGAAGTGGCAGTTTGGCCTCATGCCCAGTGTTAGTCACAGGAGAGCTAAGACTTTCTTGCTGCCCCTGAGGCTACCATTTTCCAAGTAATATCCTAGGGGAGACTACATCTTCCTTGGTTAATGAGAACAAATGAAGTTGCTCCATCTTCTCTGTATTTCTCTTTCTTTCTCTCTCTCTCTTACACATGCCTGCTCATCGCTTTCTGGGAGCAGGCATGCTTGACATTTTATCAGTAGAAAAGAGGAAAAAAATCACCTTTGACTAAAATATTTTTTTAGATAGGTCCTTGATGTGAAGTGTTGAGTGCTTGCATGTCAGATGATTGTCTTTTCCTAAGGGTTTTGGAGAGCAAGAACCCAAACCTGAAGGGCCTGCACAGTCACGTAGCATTTCTTCCTTTGTGTCTTACAGTTTGCTGATGGCAGAGAGAGATGGACTGACTTGGTGCTTTAAACAATACCGTGGCCACGAGTCAGGTTTACTTTTAGATTGTTGAATCTGCTGGCAGGTTGCATATGTGTAGGGAGTCTCTTGGAGAGCGACCAGGTGGACTTAGGCATCGTTGTTTGAAGTTGGCTCCAGTCCTTTTGCAGAACCATTGCCATGTTGTTATCCTGGGTAACTTGGTAGCTTGAGGGCTGGACAGTCAGTGCGTGTGATCCCTCCCAGGATTCGCTTTCCGGCTCTTTGCTGGTTTATATCCACCTGCTTCCTTTTGGAATTATGGTTAGACTGAAGGACTGGAGCCATCACCACTCTGTCAGTGATGAATTACCAATGTGCTTGTCATTCTCCCTGATCATGCCATGAATGCTTTGTGCTGCCTTTAGCAGATGGTCTTGGATAGAAAACTTGCAAACTAGTTAGGATAAAGTTCTCATCTGAGACAGTTTAGTAAACATCTCTAGTCCAAGCCTCAGGATTCAAAGTGTGGATTCTTCTGTTTTTAACAAACAGTGCTGGAAAGCCTGGAGCACTTCCCTACCACTAAGTCTGAATGTTCTTTATCAAATATCAAAGTATCAGGAGAGACAAGATACTATGAAAAGGTTTTCATCAGAAGTGTTTGTCCTTGAACTGTCCAAAGTAAGGCTGAGGTGTCCAGTGAGCTGCCAAAGGCTTTGTTTTGGGTCCTTGGCTTTGTTTTGAGCAGTCCGTCTGCCTGTTGCTGAAATTATTTTAGATTTTCAGAATTATTTTAGAAATTACTGGCAAGATCAATCAACACTGGAAGAAAGCACCACCATAATTTTGCTGTACATTCTGCTGCCTGCCTCAGTGTCCCTCATGCTGTCATAAACCACTTTATCCAAATACCCCATCTTTGTCCAGGGTCTGCTGGATAGTAGGAGAATATTATATTTCCCTCACCATATTTTTGAAAAATTTTCCTTCATCAGTGCCAAAACACTCTTTTTTTGCATTTGGATCAGAACAAAAGATTTCTTAGCCACCTTTCCTTCCATTTATGTAGGTTTTATTTTAATGCTTGAACAGCTATCCTTATTTACAGAGGACTAATATAATGAATCAATCTTCTGCTTAATTTTATTAACCCTCTTTTATCTAATAGTGTTTTCTCATTTCTCTATGTATAAAAATAATGATGATAAGCATTTTCTCTGATGTCTCTGGTGCAGCACTTACGAAACAGGTTTTCACACATACTGCAGAATCATGGAACAGTTTGGTTTGGAAGGAACATTAAAGATACCTAGTTCCAACTCCCCTGCAGTGAGGCATCTTCAGCAAGACCAGTTGCTCAGTGCCCCATCCAGCCTGACTGTGGACACGTCCAGGGATGAGGCGCCCACCACCTCTCAGGGCAACCTGTTGCAGTGTTTCACCACTCTCATCATAATTTTTTTTTCCTTATGCCTAGTCTAAATTGACACTCTTTAGTTTTAAAACAGTAGCCTTTGTTCTGTTCCTAATGAAGTCTGGCAAGGCAATTGCAATTCCTAGAATAGAAATGTTTGAGGAATTTTATATGTTTGATAGACATCTTAAAAAAAAAATAAATCAATGTGAGCTTTTATACCAGAACCCATAAAGAGTTCAGAGAAGTGGACAGTGTTGGCCAAACAGTGCAGGCAGATTCACCTCCATGCAGATCTGCAAGGATTACTCCTGTGGGAGTGATCTCCACAGGCAGCTTCTCGTGGTTTCTCTAATCCAACTGCCAGCTCATATTGCTCAAGGCACTGCTTTGTTAAGAGAGGATATTAAAAAATGGTGAGTTGAACTCAAAAAGGACTCCTGAATTTTTAGGGGAGTTGAGTACCAGGAGAGTGTAGCTCCTTTGGAAACTGTGAGGCTTGGCTCTTGTGTGCAGGAGGAGGAGCAGAGCTGAGGTTATCAGACTCTCTTTGCCATCTGCAACCATCCATACAGTAATTTTAGTTACCAAGAAGTAAGCAAGCCTGGTCTCTCTCATACTTCTTTCAGATCATTGTGGTTCTGTTGACTTTCCTTTCAAGCAGTGTGAAAGAAAAATTGCTGTATTAATAAGAAAACATTTTATTCTCTATAATCACACAAAGAATAATAGTATTTTAGAGTGACACAGGGTAAGGCAAAGAGCAGTAGTGTAGCTGAACATCAGACTTGAACATTCAGTAGAAAAATGAGTTTGGGGATGCATAGAATTTCTGTTTAGGCAAGTTCAAACTAATTTTATGAATCGTTCACCCAGCTCAACTTTCTTTTTCTATCTCATTTTCCTTTTACCAGCTAAAAACAAATAGAGAAAACATCAGTAGACCTTGAAAAACACTTTAAAATTGAGCACAGGTTTCTTCTTTTTTTCAATATATCTCAGCTAAATTGAAACACCACCATATTTTTAAGATGACAGCTTTCAAGAAACTATTATATCAAGTTTAACTTTAAAAAAAAGATTATGTTTTAGTTCGGAAATTACATTAAATTAGGAATTTGTGTAATGATATACTCCAGAGTATGTTGCAAAGAATTATTAAAAGACACCTACAAAAATGAAATGCATCATACCACATTGTTTAAAGCTCTGCATGTGTGTTGCTTTGTTTTTTCAGGTTGCTAATTATTAAGATATAAACCAGAAAGAACCTAGAGCCAAAGGCATTCATAATGATGTTAGATTGAAATGTATGCTATTGCATTTGTGAGCACTCATTTCCTTTTTTTTTTTTTTTTTTACTTTTGGGTATGAATTGACATTTCCATTCCCAAGAACAGAAGTTTCAAACAAATTCCGTCGTCCATAACAGTAGCCAAGCAGCTCTATGCCAGCACTGTCAGATATGACCATGGCCTTTTGTACAGGAGGATCTAAGTTAGAAAAGTGGATGTATTAATTGGCCCCAAAATTCAGAGGTGGGGGTAGCTGGCAGCTGGTCAGACCTACTGATACCTCATCCGTGATCACGATACCTACTGAACCTCATCCCAGCTGTTGCTGGGGTGCTTAGATACGAAGACAAACTTCACCTTCTTAAATGAGAAATGTGTACCCTCCCCTGGGGTTGTCCAGTTTCTGGGCAGGGTCTGAAACTGTGCCTGTCCTGCCTAAGGCTCAAGGCAGTCTGTCTTTGTGTGCTGTCAGTGCAAAATCCTCATCTTTATGTCTTCTATGTCCCTGCTTATCCTGTCTGCAGGACATAGGGAAAACAGATTTGCCAAACTCACCTTGTGCAGTGCTTCTGTTTAGTTCTGATCTTGGCGTGAAAAATCCTCTTTTTTCTGAACTCCATAAAACTTGAAGAATTGCTTAGGTTGATTTTGTTCTTTCCAAAAAAGGCTGAAATCCAGCCTTTTTTCCTGTCTGAATGAGGGCTGAGGACATTCACTTTAACTGAAAATTGTTTGCTAGTTACTTTTTTTACCAGATCGAAACATAAGTTTTAGCCATAAATTCTTGCTAAGTGTTGCTAGAAGTTACTGTCTAAGCATAAGGCATCACAATTTCATTTCACTTCCAGGAACTTTTGCATTTGCTCTTTCCAAAGCAATTCAGTGAAAAATGTGACAGTATCATAAGCACTGAGAGGCAGAGTTCTGATAATTCAAGATGCAAATTGTTTCTGCTAAAATTTACTAAAGTATGGCTTTGATTGATGTCATGACTGAAAACTGCCATGACTAATGGCATTTTGATGGTGTCTGTGAAATGGAACGACCTAAGGCTTCAGATTATCCATCACGTGCAGATGCTTACTTTACTGCAAGGGTTCCCCTTCCTACAAAGTAGTTTGCCTGGGTGGGTTAGGGTTGGAGCACCAGCATTCTCCATGCCATCCCGACTCATAGCTAATTAAAGAAACTCAGCACTGCCAGGTCTGATGCCCTACACAAGTTCTAAGTTTATTTTAGAACTTGTAAAGAAAAAGAAAATGTTGACACACAGGGGTTGCAGACAGGTCTCCTATTTTCTCAAAAATCTGCACCAGTGGAGATCACTCTGGCATTTAGAATTTACCTGTGGTTTAGTTATGGCAGGATTCTTTTCTGGACACAGTGCTGGTATTAGGTATTGGACCTAAAAGTTAGAAGTTTCTTTTCTCCAACTGAAGTTCACCTGTAATTGGAGTATTTTTTTTACTGAGGAGTAAGGTGCTGTTAACTGGTGGAAACACCAGTGATGCTCCACAGGGACTTTGCTGCTCATATTGATACACGTGTAAGGGCTTAGATGACTGTGCTGATAGCCACAAGATAAGCAGGTAATGCGAGAGTGCATAGATAAGAAAATGTATTTTGTACTATTATTCTGCTATACTGTGTGTGTGATAAGTTGTGCAGTGCTATTTAATTCATACTTATAATGCACAAGATTGATAGATTCTGTTTATAAATAGAGAAGTACACAGACAGAGCCAGTCTTAGATTAAGAAAAAAAGTCAAGGGATTGTTTGGGACCCTGCAGGCCTTTTCAGTCCACTTTCCTGACCAGATTATTGTGTGGGGCCTGACCATGTACCCGGTTTACCTGGTCATATCCCTGGAATGGAAGAACTCAACTCTGAAGGTGCAAAGGGAGCCCAGAGAGGTAACAGCTGCAGAGTGGAGGGGTTACTCCCTCTCACATCACTCTTACTCCAAAGTAGAGACTAAGCTAAGACCTGTGCCCTTAGTCTGAGACGTGGTGGCAGCTGTGAGAGGCAGGAACTTGGGGAGGAGTGTGATGGGGATGTGATGAGGGATGGGAGGGAGAAGAAACAGGGAGCCAAGTCTTGGACTGAGGACTCAAGCACAATCAAAAGTGTCATAGGTTGGGGCAGGGGAGAGGACACTTGACAGAATGAAAGGAGAAGAGAAATTTGCATTTTTAGGACCCAGCTAGGTCCAAAATGTCTAAAGCCTAGCCTAAAAGCAATTTTCAAATGTTAGCTTGTTTTTAAAACTATACGTGTGATATTCCAGTTCTGTAATACTAAATGTCACCTGGGGGAAAGTTAAGATCACATGTTAAATTTTCATGCTGTCATAACTTGACTGTTATTCAAGAAATATTTTTACCAAGGGGATTTGTATTTGCTTGTGTGACTCAACATGCCAGCTGACTGAAGGTACTTCAGTCACATCCTTTTCTCTAACACTGACTAGATGCAAGATGCTCATTCTTTGTATACCATGTACACTTAAGAAAAAATATTTCTCCTTAATAAAAACATCCACTCTTGCCAAAGATTATTTTAAAAAATCAGTGTTGTATAAACTCAACAAGCACAACATATCACTTGATCAGAACATGTTTCTGCTTTGTGCTCTCAAAGAAAACATCAGGGTCCACCCCTCTTAACATGACTGCAGATAGGATAAAGAGCCTGAGACACCTTTAATAAATTAATAATTTAACTTGAGAGAAAAACGCCTCTGCCCCACCTTGGAAATGTAGACATGCCAAAGGTGTATAGGATCAATCTCCCCATGGTATTTCCCCATTCTCCATTCAGAACCATCTTTTGCCAGCAGTTTGATGCCACTGTCCATGTAGCCCTGTAACAGGTATTGCCATGACTATAGACCATAGGCTCTGTATTGAGTTTTTAAGGCCTCAGGACTGAGGTGTGATAGATTTACCCTGTCTGAACTTCTGTTGACTCGCCTGCAGCTTTTATTTCCCTGGTTTATCTGTGATAGCAAATTCCTTAATTGAACAGGTACCTGTAGCTAATTTTTTTTTAGTTTGTTTCCCTTTGTGTGGTA
This sequence comes from Monarcha castaneiventris obscurior, assembly GCA_026261815.1. Taxonomy (NCBI): domain Eukaryota; kingdom Metazoa; phylum Chordata; class Aves; order Passeriformes; family Monarchidae; genus Monarcha; species Monarcha castaneiventris. Next base: position 8,071,066 of record JAMPIT010000230.1, on the reverse strand, counting down.
CAACCTACAGCCTTATACAGATATCAGTAATAAGCAGTTATAGTAGAAGTATAGAATAAGAAGCAGCAATTGTATAGCAGTGTAGAGTAAGATATTTATGGTTCTAACATAGCAATGTCATACAGAAAAATGCAGACTTGGAACGATAGCAGATGCCTTGAGAGGTGGAAACAGGATGGGCACAGAGACATGCAGGCCTGGGGTGATAAGAGACAGGGCACAGGTGAGCACTGAGGCCCTCATGGCTCTAGCCAGCTCCAAAGTGGGCAGTTAAAGAAATGCAGACATGGAGAGGGAACAAAAATGTGTTTGGGGGTAACTCAGACAGCACAGAAGTAGTATCAAACATATGCAAAAGTCATCTTGTAAGAAAACTTGGATGTGTGGAGCTGCAGACCTGTGAAAAATGAGCAGTGATTCAAAAACATGTTACCAAGCATTTAAAAATAACCTGAGTGCATTCTGGAGTGAAGAAGAAGAAACTACATGGATATCATGCTAGTCCTAGTGCATGATGTCTAACAAAAGTTGTGTGTCAAAGCAAGGGGAAAATACATTACATCGTTTTGCTTGTAGTCCTTGTTGAATAATCCAGGCATATTCTGCTCTTAACATTAAAAACGTAAATATTAAGAAGCTGGTTTGATTGAAGGTGATCTAGTGTTCTTTTCTGCTTCAGTGTTGCACTAGCTGGGAATAAAGTCAGGTGAAACAAAAGATTGTTCAGTATTAATGAACAAAAATGTACCCTACCTTGGCATAAGACAACTAAACCTTAATGACAAATAGTTGCGTATTTTTGTTCCTAGTACACCATCATGTATCGACCAGGGCTTTAAATTCCTGTGTTAGTCTTCATTATGCATGAAATGACACAATTCTGTTGATATAAATCTCTTACCTTTAATAAGGCAACATAAATGAGAAATTTGGCATAACTGCATAGTTTTAAGTCAGAACGGGACTTCTAGCATCTAAGCTGTGTTTGTCAAGGCATCTCAGGATCTGAAAGAGCAGAAGAGGCTATTAGTTTTTGTTCTGGGCACTAAATTGGTACAGGTATGACATGCTCCTGGTGTGGTTTAGTATCTGCTGTCTCTGGCATGTCTCTGAAATCTCCCCACACACGGGTCTGCGCACAGCTGGGCAGCAATGTGGCTTCAACTGAACCGTGCACTAATCAGGCTTTCAAATGAAGATGGAGCATAATTAAAGTCAGTGTAAAATAACCCACAAGGCAGTAACACATTGCAACAGGCCGTAGCTCTTTTGACATTTATATCATAAAAAAAACATATTTTCTCCTCAGGGGTCCAAACCCCAAAGGTGTTTGATCTGACCTAGCTGGGGAGGCTTGTGACCTCCAAAAAGATGTGCCATGCCTTGCAGAATTCAGCTATAAGGCATGAAAACATGTTCATGTTTCTTTCTGTTTCCCTGCCACAGACAGCAGCCTGGCTCGGGGCCTCCACTCACATGCAGAGAACAGCAGCAGAAAATAATAATTCTGTTCTGCAGAAGCAGCAGTGCTTTGAATGTCACCTCACACATCAGCTACTTTTTTGCCTCTCATGCGTGGAAGTACTTACGCTTCCCAGAGTGGTAGATATTTTTTTGCCAGCTCTATGAACTCATCTGTTTGAACCAAATGAGCTTTCAGGTGGTAAAGGTGTCTCAACAGCAGACAATAAAGGCCACCCAGGCATTTTCAGACCTCAAGTAGGACATTTCTCCAACTTGGGCACGAACAGAACAAAAATTATGGCCAATTCAGAGCAACTTCTCTTTCCTCCGTGAATGCATAGTAATGGGATTCCTGCTGTCCCAGAGGAAAAAGGCTGGTTTGAGATAATTAGTGAACTGGTGTGCAGATGTTTCAAAGGGTTACATCATGCTCCTCTGTTCCACCAGGGGTGTGTGGTCACTGTGACTGAGAGAGTAAAAGAAAAAAATCTTTGATTTCAAGTGGCTGTTGAGGCAGAAGTTACATTGCTGTATGCATAAATTCACTCACAATTATTTCGCCAAAATGAGAGTAATATAGTGGGTCTAGAAAAATATTCATGGTCAGGACAAAACAAGTAGGTGTCCAGAACTAATACTGCCTCCTGGCACTAGTCTGGTTGGTTTGGAGGATAAGTGGGAATTCATGAGTAAAACCCCTTCTGGGAGAGATAGTCCCATCTGCCAAGGTCTGTATGAACTTTTGTGGGGTGCAAACTATGGGCAGTGTGGAGGTGGAGTATTCAAGAGAAGCCCCTAAACAGACAACAGAGGCACTCAGTCCCTTTGCACCTAAAGTATTCAGGGTGCCAGGAGGCTCCTTCATTTTCTCACTATCCCAAAGTGATCAGCCCCTACTTAAACCATTTTCCCATCTCATCATCATGTAAATGAATGTGGCATATATCTCTGAGAGGTTATTAGACTGCTAAGGCAAGTGTTTTTGATTTGACTAGAGTAAGTAAATATGCAGGACTTCAGATCCCAGACATACTTTCCATTCTATTTACAGAAGATACATAGAAAAAAACTGATGTAACCTAATCAGGAATGAATCAGAATGAATGAGAAGCCTCTCAATATATAAAGCAGCATGTTCACCAGGGTTGATATAAAAAGGTAAATAACTTGGGAATAATGCTAATCTGTCAGCATTTCTGTATACTTTTCTTCTCAGGGGTTCATAAATCTCTGATGAAAAAGTAATAGTCTCATAGTGAAAGAACAGTGGACAAAACTTGATCTAAAATTATTTAAGCATTGGGTTTAATTTGAAATTTTTTTGGTGTTTTCCACTGTTGCTTTGTTCATCTTCAACAAAAAAAAAGACAAATAGTTTTACAAAGCAGCCCCGAGGAGGTAAAAAGCTCTCATTTGAGCTCAGCTGTTCAAATTTAGACTCCTCTGAGCTGTGCATTTTCCCTCCCACTGTCGTGCTGGGAGGCAGCAGGAGGGAAGGCTTGGAAGGAAGGGTCGTCTTGGCTGCCTCGGCTGCTTGCAGCCGTGCGCGTGGGTCAGGGCCCTTCGCTTGTACCTGACCTCCGAGCATTTGCTTTCTGCTGAGAAAATGCTCTCAGCATCTGTGCCTGTGCTGATGGGCATCTGTGAGAGTGGCAGTGTCCTGGTGCTGGTGTGCTAGTGCACAGCCAAGCTGAGCTACAGCCCTCCAGGAGGGCGTTCTCCTGCCTGCTCTGCTGCTAGGACACATCTGGGCAGTTCAGGCCCTCTCTGCGTGAGCACACGGAAGACTTGTATGGGTTGTGTGAAAGTGTAAAATAGCAGTGGAAGCAAAGGAAGAGGAAAAAGGATGGAAACGGTGCATTAGGGTTTTAGTTTCAAGGCATAATGCTGTTACAGGGTACTAAATATAGGGTACTAAAGAGACAGATGGCACAGACGTTGTCAGAACTGCGTGTTCAACATATCCTGAACTAAAGGGGCATAACTGGAAAAGACACGGCTCAGTGGTGTGCACCTTTAGACACCAAAAGGCCTTTTAAAAATTTGGCCTTTGGTTTTTCAGCTACATTGTAAAATTTGGACACCACTAAACTTCTAAGAATTTCAGCCTTCATATTCTTTGCCTACCTAGGCATTCCCGATATTTTATCATTGGTATGATTAAACAACAGGAAATGGCAAGTAATTCTCTAATTGGGATGTTATGATTTGATATTTTCTAAAGTAATTTTTAAGAATTATGAAACTGTGCTGGACTTCATGGTCTGTAGTTCATCAAGAGCATTGAAATAACTGGAAATGTTAATTAATTCAATCAAATGCTTAGTAGTGTGTTTTACAGGTAATTGCAGTGGGTTTGACTTTATTAAAATAAAAATGGATGTATTTTTATTGTGACATGAGAAAGTACGATAAATTAATGGTTATGTTTCTTGGCTCATTAAAGAGGTAGCAACTTGATATTGCATTGTTCCTGCTGATTATTTCTGCAGTGAGCACATGTATCACTGTTCCTTTGAAGGAGTAATGACAGATAGTAATTGATTTTAAAGGTACCACCAGAAAGCCTTAGCCAATGGAGGGAGTGAAACAGTTCCAGAACGGACAAAAGAAATAAACTATTCCATATAAATTGCTGTGTGTTATAAAACTACTTATGGTAGCTGAATATCTGCTCAATACCACAAATAGATGCTTATAAATTTGTTAAATACTTAACCAAAATTCAGCATATTTTCATTTGATGTTTAACTGCATCTGACAATAATGTTTGGACACTGGGCAAAAAATCTATTGTTGTCTTACAAACATATTTAGAACACTGGTAAGAACAAGATTCAGTGGAACATTTACACTACCCAAAATGAACAGTGTATAGTTCAGCAGAAATTAAAAGAAATCCCACCAGAAAGAAAATTTCTACTTCAAGTCTAACTATATTTGTTTGCTTTTCCTGTGATCAAGTTTAATCCAATATAAGGAAGGTATTGTATTTGTGGAGGTGTCTTTAGAAAACTGCAGCTCTATTTCTTACGAAAAACAAGGTTTGTTTCACTGTGGGCAGTTCCTGGATATTGCTTTATTAACTGAATTTTACTTTGTGCACTGTATTAATTCCGTAAGTTCATCATTCTTCCCTGCACATCTGTGTTGCTGGGGGAGCTGTGAGAGAATGTGTAGAGAAGGACTGCTGCTGGTTGTCATGTGGGGCTGTGGTGGGACAGTATTTGGCTTTAAAAAAAAGGAATTCCAGAGATTCTTAGAGAATACTCCAGAGTTCATACCTCATAAGCTAAATAACATAAAAATAATCAAACAAAGTAATTGTGGAGTAAGAGATCCCCAAGGGTTGTTACACAGGTTTAACTATTCTATCTGTAATTATATCACTGAGTTGGCAGATTAGGCTTAACAACAGTTCTGAACCAAAACACAGTCTGTGGTAGCTGTCCCAGGATCCCTTCAGTGTTGGTGTGAAAACAGAAGTGTGGAAGTTGAACATTAGAGGCCACATTCTGTGAGAGAAGGTGACCTTTCAAAGCACTGGAGCGGTGTGCCCTGCAGGGTTAGAGGTGAAGGCGTCACCCCATGTTGGCTGTGGGGAGTGATCCCCTTCCAAAGCCACACCACCAGGCACATTTGTGTGCTCCTCTAAGGACCCAGTCCCTGTGGTCTTGGTTTCAAGGGCCTCAATTTGGTTGTAAAAGAAGGATTACATTGTCCTCTGGCTTGGTAGCAGATGGTCACAGCGTTGTGATGGCTGTGCCTGTCATGGTGAGGTTACCAGCACCTGCTCCCTTCTGCTCTGGCAAAGGGGTTGGGAACCTCTTGAGAGGGCAGGAGTGAATAGTTTTCTTAAATTGCAGGTAATTCGGCTAAAAATTCACCATCAGGGCCCTGAATACACAGCAGTGGCAGTGGTCAGGTCTGATACCTAAAGGCATCTAAACATGCAGAGCTGTTTTAGATCCAGCCTTCTAGAAAACATCCTTTGCTGCATCAGCTCTCAATTTTATTTTTCATTAAGGTCCCTCTTAATGCCCAGATTTTCAAATTCTTGTACATTAATTTGAGATCCTCAAGCTTCAGAAGATGTGAGTGGTTTTGGATTTGTCCTGAATACCACCAGCTCTTAGTAAACTAGCTAGAGCCAAAGTCACTTATTTTGCAGGCAGGTTAGTTTTATGTGTCAGGATGTTGTATCCAGGTTTTCAAAATAATGTCTAATAAAACAGTGTCAGGTTCACCTGCTTTCATTTTTCCCTTCCAGCACAGGTTCCTTGGATATTTATTTTGTCATGATTACAGAAAGTAGAGCAAAATTGCATGTTTTCTATCTTGGGAAGTCTTGACACTTCTAATGGGAAATTAGTTGGGAAAATAATGGCCATCTAAAAAGCCTGATAAACTATGAAATGTCAGCCTTTCATTTCTTCTTTTATTTTAATATATGTCTGTGGTGAAATACTTAAATCATTATAATTTCATTGTTTTAGAGCATAATTTGACACATTTAGCAAGAAATATCCTGATATCTAAGTGCAATAGATAAATTACCTAACAAGACCATTTTCTAGAACTGAAGTATAAAAACTTCATTAAGAACTTCCTACAGATGCATGACAAAATATCTGTTATAGACTAAAATGATTGCATCCAAAGAGATAACTATCACACCTTCCCAATAGTTTTGTCTCTCATCTTTACCAATTACAGTGCAGTAGTGGGCATAATCCTGGTGATTTAAAGCAAAGAGAAGTTTTGCTGAAATCATGGCTTTCACAGCATAATTGCCATTTCTTATTGCATAAATGCAACCTGTATTTTTGCTCAGTTCACCTAGGCAAGCATATCAACTAATGCATTTAGCTCCTAGTCACACAACTGACATTTTCCAAGACATTTTTGGTGAAAGTATCTCTTTCCACAATAGTTTTTGACACAATGGGATCTTGATTACTGCTGCGATTACTGGCTGCTGTTGTAATGCAGAGTAGTTAATGACCTCACCTCCAAGAAAGGACAAATGAAAAACTATCAGATAAAATAAATTAAAGGTGAAGAAGGGGTCTGAATTTGCTTGGAGGGTCATCATCTTTGGAGGGATATTTTCTTTTCTTTATTGTCAGTCTCTCTTGGTTTTGCCTGTACTACATGTACAGTCTCATGTGACTTGGTGCTTTTCCTTTTGAAATCAATAATCAGTCAAATTATGTGGTACTTATCCTTAACCCAATACATTTTTTCTCTGTTCAAAGCTAGTAAATATTATTCAAAACAATTTCTACTTTTTCCTTGGCATATCATTCACTGAAAATTATTCATATATATGCATCTCTGTGCATGAGGAAACAAACATATTTACATGTTCTTGGGCTGTTCTACCACATAAGTTAGATTGCCATATATACACAAGAGAAAAAAAAATTAAAGATTAGCTTTGAACTGAGCAAAAGACCAAGGATTCTGTAATGACTGTTTTTTGGAAATGGGGCTTGTCAGATTCATAGTCATGATAATTACTCTAGTGTTCAGCGTTCTGTTAGTTCGAAATTGTGACATTCAGGGGGATTGCTTATGTTAATAAACACTGTCAGCATCTAGTGACCAATATTTCCATGCTCCAGCACCTAAAATTTAAATTCTCCAGATACAGAATAATTCATAAATTAAAAAGAAAAAGGCTTAGAATTGAAAATTTAGCCTGTTCCGCCTGCAGAGGTGTCTTGTTGAGTAGCTCATTTGAAACATAGCATATTACAGCACCCAGTCACAGCTTTTTACTTCTGCAACATCTTCCTTCAGGAGGTTTCACAGTATTTTGCAAACGTAAGGAAAGTTCTCGTTGTTACCAGAGGCAGACAAGTGTCAAATCTGTGGTACTAATTATGAAATCAATGTTTCATTTACATTTTTAGTCCCATTAGAAAGCAGAGTTGAAAGACACTTTCAGGCATTACACCTGCCTGTTGGTGACACTGACAAATAGAGGTTTTACAGTTGAATCATAATCTTTAAAAATGTTTTCCCATCTTCACTGTTCCTCAGGGAAGAGCTTACATGAACAAAAGAAATACTAATACTAGGAGAGAGCAAGGGAATACAGACTACATGCAAACTGCTGTCTAATGCACTATTAAATAAGCTGAAAAAATGTTTTCTGTAATTTTTCTCATTACAAGTTTTAAGGAATTCTTTAATAGAGACAAATTTCTTATTCAGGGTAACATGCTTTTTCTTGCGCTCTCTGAACCACCTCTTTGCTGCTTTGGTAGATATTTCCCACAGGGTCCAGAGCAAGATCCAAACCTCTGAACTGGCAGAAGTTGTCCCTTCCTTTAAAAGGCTGTGATGTGGCTAAGGAGAGCAAAGCAAGGCTCCTTCTGCCTCCCTCCAGAGCCATATGCTCATGTCCTTTGGAGCCCAAGGCTCATTTGAAGCTGGCCTTTTGCAGTGTAAGTGGTGCAGGCACCGCCACGTGCCAGCACGGCGCCCTTAATGGATGCGCCACAGAAAGAGAGTGACTCCATTAAACCCAAGTACAGCCTTTTAATTCCCTTTGGTCCTGAGCGCTCACTTATCGCTATCTCACAGCATCCTACATCCAAATCAAACCTGCCAGCTGCTCCGAGCTCCAGTTGTATTTAATTTAGTTAGTTAAAGCAGCACCTCGACTTTTCCCTCCCAACCGCAGACAGGTTCCTTTCAAGCTATGCTGAGTGGGCGTTTTCGCTCCTGACATGAAAGGGCAGCCAATTTGTAAGGGGGTAAATTAAATTTAGGACACTTAGTTCATATGAGAGGAAGGAAAATCGAGCAGGAAAGTAAGACGGGGTATAGTATTTATAATGTTCAACACTTGCAGAAACAGTAAAGAAATTATATGAAAAACAGGTAGCAATTTTTGAATCAATGGTAATGCCGGGACTCTTTCCACAGTAAGCAATTCTGTGTCTATTGCTAAGACATCATGGGTTTTATGAATTCTTCTTTCCATTCCTCGGGGAGAAAAAAAAATCAGGGGTGGATTACCCCTGGAAATCCACCAAAGCCCTAAACCAAAATATTTTACCATAAGTGTGAGTGGTCTGAATTCAAATTTTTATGTGCTCAAGAGTTCCTGTATGATTTTGAGCAAGTCAATCAGCAGTTACCACTTACAGTGTTCCACTCCTTCATCTGTGAAACAGGACTAGGTCATTTTGCTTTTAGGTCACCATTTATTGTCATCACTCAGGAGCCCTCTGAAGCATGAATCGACCACAGATATGTGCAGAACCTATCAAAACTAACTCTGAGGTCTATTTCTTTTTCAGTCTGCCTGCTTGAATCCCCTTAATACCAGTCTCTATAGAGCTGTGACCCTGAAGCAGGAGGTTATAAAGGAGGATTTAACTGTGGGAAAAAGTAGGAGTGGATATGTAGATGTTAGAAGATACTGAGTGATTGTTCAGCAGGAGGGCAGGCATATGCTGTATCCGTTAGGAAAGGCAGCCAAGAGTCCTGCTGAAGTTTTACCTTCTAAGATCTGTTCCCTAGAGAATGACACATTTGCAGAGAGTAGATGAGTGCAGCTTCTACTTATGCAGTAGAGCAAGCCTGTCTTGGCACGCAAACTTTCTGCATGATGGAGAAACCACTGTTGTGGAGGCTTTTGCATCACCAACTTTTCTGGAAGCCCTGAAGTGAACTGCAGTAATTCAGATTCACATGTACATTCTTTGTATAGGTGTTCCTCACAAACGAGAAATGTGTTTCCCTTGGTCAATTCAGACTGAATACTTAGTTTTTATCTTTTTGAAAACAACAAGTTCATTCATATCCTTTCACCCATCCCATGCCTTCCTGCCCTGGAGCACTGGCAGCCTCTAAAAGCAAAAAGGCAATGGGTTCATCCTGGACATCTTCTCCTTGTCCTGTTAGCTGAAGCTGACAGTAAGGTAAAAATATGTCTTCCAAAAGGGAAGAGTAGGTGGCCTGCTTAATTCTTTTCCTAAAGAAGGCAAAGGTGACCCTGAGATCAGCTCAGTTGGTCAGAGCATGGTGCAAATAACATTGAGGTTGTGGGCTTGATACCTGTATGGGCTGGTCACTTAAAATTTGGACTAGAAGATCTTTGTGGATCCAACTGCAAATATTCTGTGAATATTCTGTGAAAAAAAAAAGGTCTCTTGGCAAAGATCTGCTGACAAATCCTTAGACACCACTGTTGGAGTATGAGCAACCAGGTCCTCTTGCTTACAGAGTCATCCATACAACCTTAGGAGGTGATTCTTGTATTAAGGCCTTGCTGGCTCTGCAAACTAGAGTTGAATGGCAAACAGATTTTGTAACTTTTGCTGAGTTAGGTCTGTTCTCTTTATTCCTGTGTCTGTGTCCTGAATTTAACTGATTAGATTAGAGCTTCCCCATAGGACTTTGGGATAAACAGCTTTGTATTACTTAAAGTTCACAGAATTCAATCTGCTGGTTTGATATACGAGGTCAGGAAATATTAAAAAGATTACACACACAAATACAGTGTTTGGTGCAGATTGTTCTTTTCCCTGCAATTGATTTGCCGTGGTGTCCTGTAATTTATTCATACAAGGGAGCTGTGATGGATGATGTAAATTATTTTGCCTTTCCCTTTTGACTTAAATAATAATTGCCAATATCTTTGTGCAATATGGAAATATGGGGATAAGACATGGAAAAGTGTTCAAAAGTTAATTTTTTTCTTTAAGGTTACAGCAATTATAAACATGAGTTCATTATTCAGAAATAATGTGTTTCTAAAATTGAGTGAAAATGTCACAGTTTAAGAACATCACCTAAATGCTGAGATGAGGTGCTGTCAGACACATTGAAATAAAAGATGATCAAATGGAGATACCTTTGTTGGTTGGGTTTTTTTTCTTTTTTTGAGCCAGTGGTCCTTTTTTCAACCTTAGCTCATTGAAACAGAAAAATTCAAAATTCAAAATTCATAGATTCTGAAGATGAAAAACCAGGTTCTGGCATATAAGTAAGCATTTTGTAAAGTTGCCTCTTATCCATCTCTCTAGGGATGGAAGCCTAGAAATACAATTTGTAATTGGAAAACAGAATGTAAGACAGCCGGAGACAACTGAGCTGGACTTTGCAGAGCTGCTTCCCTTCCCAGTACAAATCACTGCATTTTCGTGCAGAACCTACTCTTGTCTTCACTGTTACCTTGATTTTAAAGAATTGATTTCTAGCAGAGTACAGTTTGATGTGTAAACTGTCCATAAAGTTCACCCGAAAGATTGCAGGAGTGTCCACTCAGGCAAGAGTCTCTCATCCAGAACTTGTCATCCGGGTCAGGGATGACCAGACTTAACTGCTCTTAAGGCAGGAAGTGGGACAAGGGAAGCAGAAGGCCCTGAAGTGACTCAAGTGACCTCAGTAAAGAGCAGTCAGTCTGAATCCTCATCCCCTGGTGCAGTATCCCATGCTGCAGGCAGAAACCACACTGCTGGCTTTCTTTCCTCATGGAACTGTAGAATTTGAGCCTTCCCAAAGCTCAGCTTCGTTTTGCTGCTTTAGACACTGTTTTCTGGAAGATACCTATTTATAGGCCACACATCTAATTTCAAGTTTTAATGCTGAGATATGTTACATGAGTCTCTCAAGGTCAGTAAATCCTTGATGCTCACTGGATCCCACACTGCAGACAGCTCTCTGTGTAGGATGATGGAGTGGCTCTGTTCCTGTTCATGCAGAGTCACAAGGTGGGAGAAGGTGCAGAGTGATTAGATGCTGTAGGTGAATGTGCCTTCCTGGAGCCCATTCCCATGTCTCCTGTTCTCTGCTGTGACTACCAGGTACCACTGGGGGAGGAAGGACCTGTAACAGCATCATGCTTTTGTTGTTGTGGCCCCGTGATGAAAAGGGCTGGTGCTGGGTCACTGCAGGAAATAACTTTCTCTGTTGGGATATTGTGTTCCGAGTGAGGGCTACAGACTGACCAAGAGGGTGGAATTCAAATAGGCTCTTTTACCTGAAGGAAGCAATGCTTCAAGTGCACAAAAGGCAGCACTGTATCTGTATCAGAAGCAGTTGTCTGCCAGCAGTACAAAAGGTATTGTTCCTGCTGTTTCCCATGGAACAAAAGCGCATACATGGGAATCACAGGATGTGATAAAAAAAAAGGGGGGAGATGTAAAGTGGCAAAACCCTTCATACACTTTCTCTTCCTGTGAAATCTAAATTCATTGCCTCACATACAGAAAGTGCTCCTTCGGCCAAGTCAAGGATCATAAGATCAAATTCAAGTATGAAAAATAAAAAATCACATATTTGATGGCTGATTCTGCTGTGCAGTGGAAACTTGGAACTTTCAAATAAAATTCCACCAAAAATGGGTGAGCTAACAATGCATTAGAAAGTGTGAAACCACACATTATTCAGGTAAACCTGTTCTTACACTGCTTTTGCAGATAATGTGCACGTGCTTTTACAGTAATAAGCATATCCCATGGATTTCTGTATTACCTGCAAAGCACTCAGGCTGATTAGGACCAAGTTTAATTTGGTCCTAATCAGCTCCAGGCAAGTGGACCGCGAAATTAGCTTGACACATTAATTTTATGTTTTATAGTAGGGAGACCTGCCCAATTTGCCTGACTATGCTAGACCAATTTTATGTCTCTCTATATATGCATGAATTTATGTATGTATTACATGTATTTTACATATATATCTATAAAGCTTTTCATTTGTCTCAAACACAAGTGCCATGATGTAAGATGTCCCCTTTTTTCTTTGGACCACAGGCAATCCCTCTTGGGCCTCACATTTAAAGCATCACACTTTCTTTTAGTTCCAGTCTGCTGATGGTGCTAATGTTTAGTGACAGTTACTCAGTACTAATGATCACCTTTGGGGATTTTCAGAGTGCTTCCCTTTTGCTGGTCATTGGTGAAATGTAATCAATAAATCTGCCAGCCAGGCTTTTCCTCTTGCCTTTCCTATTTGAATTAAATGAACATCTCAGTAACAGATACATGATGGAGTCCCTTTGCTATCCAGAGCCATTCCATGTGTAAGTAATGCTGGTTTAACTGATTTATGAAGTGTACCTTAACATTATAAATACACACAAGTAATGCTTATACTAAGATTGTTCTTGGGTATAATCCTTGCATGGAAAAAAGGAAGAAAGTTAAAAATTGTTTAAAGATTTGTTCTATTTTGTTCTCACTTGTTTTGTGATGAAGTGTTCCTATCAGCTATTCTCTTTCTAACTCACATCTGCATTGGCATGAAGGACTACACCTTATTTTTCTTCTCTGACAAGTTGTTCCAAACATTTTTTTCTTTTCAGTTTGAAGTAGTGCATTACTTATTTACTGTATTTTATATTCAATAACTGCCTTTAAACTTTTTTTGCATTGTTTTTCACCACACAAAAGCTACTTGTGTTTTCTCTGTAGGGTACAGAGGATGTCATTATGTAATTTATTATCAATTAAGGGTTAATAATATTTCATCTGAAAAAGTACATTGTTTATTTTAAACCACTGTCCTTTGTGGTTTTATTTTCTCCTTATGATTATAAGAGTAATTTCTCTTGTCTTTGCATCTAATGTAGCATTCAAATACATGCTAAATGTAGTTGAGAATACTGGGCCTTTGACCAGAGGGTAGAGTAAGATCCTGCAAAGCACCATGATAAACTTCCATGGTAGATTAAAGTTTTCTTCGAATTTTAATGCTAGAGAAACAACTTCTGGAAGACAGAGGTCTGTCTTCACGTGCTAAGAAGAAGTATAATTGCAGGGATGCTCAAACCATTGATTTGTCTACCTTCTGCTTTGCTTCACCAGTGGAAAAGCACAAATTTTTTGTCCTTCTGTAGCTCATTAAACTTTTCTGAGGGATGACAATTTAAAAGCTGAAATCTCTAACTAAATAGTTACAATAATTACAGTCTAAATGGGGTCAAAAATAGCTACACCTGAGGAAGTGGTGAATTAAGAAAAAATGTGTCCTCTCATGGCAGTTGCCCACTTATCTTGTCTGATTGCCTGCTACTTTCTGGTTTATATCCTGAACAACCAAAAGTCAGTTGGCTCAAGCACTTGTTCTTCCTGTCAGTAATTTTTCCAGTTCAACCCTTGGAAGGTGGTATTCTTTGAGAGCAGCAGCAGAGGAGTAGGGGAGTCGCTGCCCTGGCTGAGCATCCCCTGCTGACCACGAGGCTGAGGATCTGCTCTGTGGTGCAGGTCTGTGGCCAGGACACCTCTGCTTTGGCTCCTCAACGTGGGCTGCCATTTCTCTCCTGCTTCAGTAGCCTCACCCCTTACATTCCCTCAGATTGCTATAAATGTATTAGGAGTTTCAGTCTCAGTTACATCATATAAATGATTCACACTCTGCTTTAGTGCTGGTAGGATGAGGGTCAATTTTTTTGCCAATTAAGAAAAGTAAATGCTATCAACTTGCAGATGAACTGCAGTTTCCTGGAATTCATGAGTTGTGAACACCAGGGAAAGGAAATGAAGCTCAATGGAGATGAAAGAGGGTAAGCTTGTGCTGCTTTATGGTGTTCTAATCTGGTGGTGCTCCAACTCATACAAAGATAAATTAAATAATCTTGAAGATTTAGTCCTACTTTGACATCATTTTCTTATAAAAGCAACTACTGTAATTCTGCCAATAAAAAGGTTGTAATTCTGTATCTTTTTGAAGAAGTTAATCATAAATTTAATGCACTTTTCTTAAGCCAAGGTAACCAAATACTGAACCTGAAAATGGTGTACGTGTAATGAAGCATTTCAGAAACTGAATTTGGGAATAGGCTATGAACATATGCACATATGAAATGTGCAACACCTACGTTTGTGTTCTGTATCACTCCTCATATATGAGTTCTGTCATACGCATGTGAATAAGTAGCATATGGCTTTCAAAAAATACTCCTGTGGATGCTCTTAAAATACATCTCACAAGAAGTGATGCCCCTCTTTTACGGAAAACTTCCATAGGTTTTCTTCCCAAGTGCACTGATATTTTAATCTTTTTTCATTGGCATGTTTGGTGTCCAAACAGGTTAGTGTGGAGAGGCTACTCATTTAGCCCCCAAAACAGCTAGGAGAGAAGCCCATGTGAACCCAAGACAGTGCTGCAGTATACAGTGGGGAGGAGCTACCGTGTCCACCAGGGCAAAAGGATCCTGCAGGGATCAAACACCAAGATCAGTAGGGTTACATATTCTCAGGGCCTCCTTTTTCTCCTCTGTATATAACACGGAGGAATTTTCCTACTCCACAAGGTTGGAAGAAAGAAGGGATGAGATTTTAAAAGCCAAATGAGATAAACCTTGCTGAGGTTATTCCCATTGCTTCATCCTGTTGTGAAAACTTTCAGGACACCATGGTAGCATTATTCTGAGATGATGACACATGGCCAGCCCTTCCTGCTCCTTTCTGCTCCCACCACAGCCTTCACCCTGGCTTGGCCATGCCAGTCATCTGGCAGAGTGGCTGCCCTGTTATCTGAATCATTAACATAGTCCAGGTTAGACACACACCACCAAGGAAAGGAGAGAGGTTGTATTTAACTCTGAGATGTGATTAGAGCAGACTCTGCCATGGGAACAGCAGCATGAGGTAGGGCCAGTGAGCCATGCATCAGGGAGAGCTGAGCATGGCAGAGCATCTGTGGGAAGGGTTTGTCCCTGGGACTCTCACCTTTGAAAAGCTGCTAAAAGAAACTGTAAGCATCAAGTGATTTCTGCTTTGACATAAAAGTGTTTCTGTTTAACAATGATAATAAATTACCTGAACATCAAGACTTCCAACCAGAGCAGAATCCTTTGAGCAAGGCATCACTGCTGTGTATCAGGAGAGAGCTTTAGGTGGAGCAGTGCAGTGCTGCTCCCCCCAAGCATCCCCTCAGCAGCAGGCACACCAGCTACGAAGGAAACCTGCCGTGCATTCCTCCAGGTGGATGTGTCCTCAGTGTGACTGTCAGGAAAGGAGATGCTGCTGGGCTTGGGATGTTTCTGAGTGATGAGGGATACCTGCAGAGGCTGGGCTGCAGGTGTGTGACAGGCAGAGCTGCTAAGGCTGCTGTCCTCTGGGCTGGCACCTTTGGGCTTTGTAAAGTGCAGAGCTGCGTTGCCAGCACTTCCAAATGGGCATTACAAGAGCAAACTCAGCTACTCACAGGAGTAAGCAGCATGGCCAATAGAAAATACTGACAGGATCAGACCCAGGGACTAAAAAATTCTCATTAAAAGGTTTTCATTTTTTATCACTTCCATTCAGCTCTGTCAGCCCAGTTTGATAACTAACACCACTGACTTCAGCTGGGCAAAGATTACATGTGAATGCAGTGACTGATTAGGCCATGACATATGAGACGTATTTTCTATTTCCAGAACATTTTGCTTTGGTCTTTTTACAGATGACAATTATAGCATTTTTGCAGGCTGATAACACTACAGTGCTGCAAATAGTAAATTAAATATTTGCTCTGGGTTTTCTCCCCATTTTCAGTAATTGCATGCATGCCAACATATTTTGAATCCAGTCCAGCATTTTTTGCACTGTATAACTTGCAGATATGTAGCAATTATAAGCCATTAAAATGAAACTATTTATGAAATGCAGATGCCAATTTATAACATAAATCAGTGCTTGTGTTATATTACTGAATTGACATTTATTATGTAATTAATAATTAGAACAGGCGTTCCTTCAAGCCATCCACCATAACATAGGGCTACATTATATCCCTAAAGGGTTACTGTAGGTTAACATACTGTAAAGGTGCCTACCTTGGGGAATGCCTGGGAGGCTGAGAATTTCAGGTGGGGTTTACTGTATGGAAAATCCTTTCTGCAGGAAATAAAATCTACCCATGGCTGCAAGAAGTGCTCAAAGCAAGCTGGAACATTTTTCTGTGCATCCCCAAGGATGTATAGGTGCCAACTGCTGTGGCTTTCTGTTTAGGGGCTGGACGTGGCTTGGGCTACATGACACAGGAAATATGCATAAGAAAATAATTTTCTATGGAGTATTGCTGTTTGAACATGAGTGTTGCCTATTTCTGTGTCAACATGTAGAGCATGTTTCCATATGCTCTACAATTCATTCAGTTACCCATCCTGAGGCCATCTGCCCACACCTTAAAGGATAGGTACAGAAGCAAAGAATGATTTGTCCTCTTTTGAGAGAGTATTCTATATGGGACCTGACTTCATATAAACATGCCTGTGTTGTTAACAGAAAATCCAGTTTCACTGTAATCTGACAGCCACAGAGAGAAAAACCTGTTATCTTCCCATCCTGGGGGGGCTGATAACACCAATCTTCATAGCATCTAAAAAACTGTGCTGAAGGATAAGGAGGGAAATTAGCACACTTAGGAAAGGAAAATCATTGCTGCAAGTTATTAACATGTAAATCAGCTTTCATTAATGTGTTCTGCCAGGACTTTAATCTAGAACCACCTCATTCCCATTGTCTGACCACATCTCTGTGGGCCCAAAGGGACATACAAAAGGGAAAGTTACTAAATCCGGCTTCCTTTTTCTCGTTTTCTTTTTTGGTATATAGTTCTTTTCATATAGAAACCCATCCAGCCTAGAAATGAAGGCATATAACAACTTTTTTGTGCATCAAATGAGCATCTAACATTTTCTATGTCGTAAAATAAAACTAAAAGAAACTAAACCACAAAAACATGCTGTTAAAGTAAGAGTGTTTGGATGAAAGCAAGGGGTTTCAGAGTTAAGTGCCTCATGTCCTCTAACTCAACCCCATTGTGTCTAGAGAGATTGCATTTTGCAGCACTTCACTGTGTGATCATTTCCATCACTGCAATCCCAAACACAATGGGGTGAATTAAGACTGCAGGAGAAGCATTAACTACTTGTTGCTGTGGGTGCTGTCAGACAATCTGGCTGTGTATTAACTTGCTGAAAAAAGATATTCAAACTGCTGAGAAAAGTCAGGGCTTGGTAGGCGCCAGGGGGTCCAGTGTGCTGCTTAAGACCAAAAAAATTAATATGAACAACTGACAAAATACTACAGCATTGCCCTATTTCTACTCTTTTTTTTTTCCTTGAAATGCATCTCTCATATTGCCAGCCCTCAAGCAACAGAAGTGTGAAGTGAATATTTTATACATATCCTTATACACAAAAAATTACATACATAATACATTATAGATCCTTTTACTTCCATACATAATATCCCACGTGGTGATTTCTTTTCCAGAAAAGGACTTGTGAGAAAATGGCATGTCTATTCTGGGTTGTGACTGTAGGCAACATGTTACTAAACCTCTTGCCATCACAAACTGAATATAAAAGAAGCTGCGCACCAGTTCCCCATAATAAAATGCATTGTTGGTTTTGGGGTTTTTAAATAACTCTCACGTGTAGTTTGTTATTTCTGGAGTTGTTGGCAGCAGTTGCAAGGGCTGCAAAAGCTCCATGATCAGTTCTGGGTTGCTGACATAAGGAAACCAGTGCTGGATGTGGTTCATCAGAGATCACAGTGATCCCATTGCTACCCAAAACTGGGTGCTTCCAGTCTGCAACACATGACAGAACATTTGCCTGATTATGTATTCCTGCGGGCTCCAAGGGGGCTGAGAATGACCCTGATGTCTCTGAAGAGGTCAGTCAAGAGCTTTTATCCACAGTGATGGATACGATAAAATTGGACATATGGGGATTCGTGGTGGATGTGAAAGTGTGAACTCGAAGATGTGGGGAGCAAATCAAGGCTACATGTAGCCCAGAGAAGACACCCTGTAGGCTGGTTGGAAGGGAGCACTACTGGAGACTCAGCACAAAACCTTCATGTAGCTGTTCCCAAAGTCTGTCTCCTCAATGTGTTTTTGCAACCTGAGGCAACGGCTTGAATTTTAGCATCTACCACTCACCCAGAACTCCTGCCACAGTCTTAGAAAATGAGGCTGCAGGTTTGATGTCAAATTTATTATTATTTTTAGCATGAGGCATAGTTTAACTTGAGTTCCCTCTAGCCTTGAGACTCATTTGTGTGACTTTGGATACTGAGGCATGGGGAGATTAAGTGACTTTGTCAGTGACTTTCATTACTCAGGTAGGTCTTTCATTACTTTCATTACTGTGGTAGGTCTAGGAATTAGACCTTGATGTTGGGCATTCAGAGGAGTACTTTTCTTCCCTAATAACTGAGTGGTAATACACTGCATTCTTATTTGGAAGAATCACATTTGATTTTCTTTTCTTTCATCTCCGGAGAGAGGAGTGCTCTGGAGTCTGAGCAGGCAGCCTCTGAAAGTACGTGAGCCACTATTTCTGTCAATTAACAGAGGAATGGAAAATGTCCACTCTGACATACACATTTAGAGCAAGAGGTGAAATAGTAGGGAATATTGCCAGCTAATTGTTCCCATGTGAACTATTTTTCCCAATGACTTTTTCTTGTGCTTCTATTACAGGTTGAATTCAACTCCTCTTTAAGCACATGTCCTATAAAAAGGGCATAATGGCTGAGTTGAGAATAAACATAAAAAATGTGAATAATTTTAAAATAAGCAGCCAGCCATCATTAATTCACTTGGTACTCATTACAGTAATAATAATAATGACTTATGCATTAGGTATTAATATAGTCTTCAGATGAAAAAGCTGATTTGTTTCTAATTTTATTTCAAGAAAAATAAGTGATACTTAAAACTTCACCTATCCTGCCTAGTTTACAAATCTTTTAAAAGAAAATAAATCATCTGTAAGGTGAGCGGTGAGCAGTGAGCTATGATCTTTTTTAGTCTCCAGCCTACATCTCCAAATGTAAACCAGGGTAAAAGCAATGAGAACACTTTTATTCAATGTAAATTCTTTGGGGAACAAACATGTTTAATAATGAGTACTATCATCTGTATATTGCTGAAGTTCTTAATTGGCCTCCAATTAAGCCTAAGATTTCTGAGGATGCTTTAATTGATCTCACTTTCAGGCACAATAAACTATTAAAAGCCAAAAGCAAAACCAGAATTCTGCTTCTGGACATGATATAAAACCAATTGAAGATTGCTCGAAAGGGAATGGCCTGCATAGTCTTCACTCTTTGTCTAGTCTGACTAGCCCTCCAGGAAGTCTCTGTGGTTTTATAAAATAGGTTTATATACTCATTAGTGTTTAATAGACTGTATTTTTCAGCAATAGTTTTATTTTACTGTTGAGATCAGTAATATAACTCCTTAAAATTCAGCCGTGGATCAGCATAAGTCAAAACTGCTGTTGCAAAAATGCTCATTGGACTGAGAGAACAGCTGCTCCTCTTTGAAAAGGAGAATACGAAATAGTTGGGGCATCATCTTGCACCTTTTGACCTGAAAAAAGTATCCTCATTTTTGGCCCAGGTTTCACATTTCATGCAACTTGAGATAGGCTGGGAATCCACTGTGGTGATGGGTGACATCTGAAGGATGTGACTTGGGGCACCTCCCATCACTCCCCCGTTTGGGTGAGCATCACCCCTTCCTGTGCCATAGAAAGGTGTGGCCTGGCATGGCTGCCAGTCCCCTGCCCAAATTATTGTTTTCTCCCTTTTTTCCTTTCATTTTTTTTCACGTGCACATTCTTCAGACATTGCCCTGTAGTGCATAACAATTCTCCGTGTTTGCACTCCAGGGGGGCAGTGTCAGACATGAGCCAGGATAAAAAGTAATTTGTTTTTCCCATTGTTCTTAACAAGGGTGGGGGGGCTGGGGGGGGAAGGGGAGGAACGGGACAACAAAACACACAGCTTTATTTGGTCCCTAAACAACAACAAGAAAAAACCAAATGGAGTAGCTGCCACTGCTCAGATTAAATCCAAACTGTCTGTTAAACCTCTAATTATCATCTTGCCTTGTGGGTAAAATGGTACCATTCAATTATTGTTTTTTGTTCGCTTGTCAGCTGCAAAAAACATATTATCACTGCTTTTCAAACCAGCAAAAAGAGCAGAAATTCTGCAAATTGCTTTCTAAACATAGTTACTTTAAACCTAATACCTCTCTGCAGCATGTCAGCAATTGTATAATGCGATGTTGCATGCAAATTGTGTTTAATGTAGGTATTCCAATTATTTGTTTTACATTATGTAATTTCAGTGAAATGATTTCCTTTGTTGCCACGTTACGTGTGGCATGTTAGACTTAGTATGTTAAAAATAAATACACACATACAGACTTGCCTGCACACATTTTATCAAGCTACTGTAAAAATAAGCAAAAATTGTCAGATAATAATTCTCTGCAACCATGGTGAGGTAAGAAATAAGACCGCCTTTTCAAGAATAATCTCAGGACTGATTGCATTTGACAGTCGTTCTATGTATTTATTTACTTGCTTGCTTAATCTTGGAGGGTTGAAAGTGTCTAGGATATCCTTGATCAGTTTATTTCTCCTTTGCTTGTGAGTGGTGCTGGCAATCACTGAACACACCCTCCCAGCCTCTGCAGGAAACACGAGGGCTCTCTTATACAGCTGGAATGACTGAAGCTCTGCTACTCCTGTGATAAAACACATGACACATTTACATCCAACTTGGCTGGTAGATTTT
Source organism: Monarcha castaneiventris obscurior (assembly GCA_026261815.1). Taxonomy (NCBI): domain Eukaryota; kingdom Metazoa; phylum Chordata; class Aves; order Passeriformes; family Monarchidae; genus Monarcha; species Monarcha castaneiventris. Next base: position 8,050,043 of record JAMPIT010000230.1, on the reverse strand, counting down.
GGATATTTCACTTCCTCAGCTTTCCATTTTTCCATTCACATCATGTGAAATCTATTTTACTTAAGCAGAAGCAGCTCAGGAAATATTTCAGATGGAGGGTGTTAAAACCTCCCCTTCCCCTCCCTGACTTCTCCCTCTGTACAGCCCTGTGAGTAATCTCTGCTGAGAGCTGGGATCTGTAACACCATCATTGGGTGGCAAATAAATACCAGTTTTTGCTGAGCTCCTAACCTTAGAGCAATTCATCTTCCCAAGGTGGGCTGAGAGCCAGCTCTACTTTAGCCTATTTGTGTCATATGTTGCTTCTGCCATTCCATAGGACCCTGCAGGAAAGGATTCCTGGGGTTTGCTTTCTTTGACCAAAACAGAGATTTTCAAATTATAATGGCGTTTCTTAAGATAGAGGTCTGGACTTTGCAAAAGGTAATCAGCATCTTCCTGTTCCCAGTGGAAAACTTCCATGGATTAATTTGAAAAAATAAATTTATGCCTATCTATGACTGCTTGAACCAGGTCTTACTCTCCCTTTCTCCCTTATTATATATATATACATATATATATATATATATATATATATATAAAAAATAGGTCTAATATATTTATTTTGAGATTAATCTGGCAATTCTCCTGCAATACTGCTTTAAAAAGGTACCAAGAAAATTTTCAGTTAACAGACATAATCTATTATTTATCTTTTTCTATGGGAGGAAATACTTTACTGAAAAAAAATCTCGGTGCTTGACTTGCCAAAGAGAACATACTTGCCTTAGGCAAGTGGTTAAGAGAGTATTTCAAGGTTGGTTTAACCCCCAGGTGGGCTTTCCTTCAGCTCTCACAATGCTGCCACAAGATGTACTTTTCCTGGACAAAGCACAGCAAAGCAGGAGTACACACGGAGTTTCCCCAAAGTTTCCTCCTCTGATCATTGCCTGTCCTCACTCCAAGACAAATGATGGTTCGACTTCTATTGACTGAGAAGGGGTCAGAGGCATTGAGCTTCATCGAGGCCAGGCAGGCAGGGCTGGGGAGTCACACCTCATTAGTAGGCATGCAGGTAGCAGAGCTTTAGATTTGTTTCAGGCCCCTTACAAAGGTGCCTTGACAGTTTGAGTTATGCTGACAGCCTCCCCTCAAAGGGAAAGAGAGTGTCAGGCAAGAGAGATGAAACATGTTTCACTGTCACCCTCCACACAGCCTAAATGGATGGCCCAGCATCTCGCCATCAGCGACGTTCCCATCTGGGGAAAAAATGGAAGAGTTGAGTTTGATGTTATAAATCACCATAATTTGTTACAATTTCCAAAGACAAATATGACAGGGTGGAATTACTTTGCAGTGCTGAGACAGTCATTTGCAGAACCCATAAAGTGCCAGTATAAATCTGAGGACGAGATATATTTAATCTGAAGAAGCAGATATCATCTCAACATATACTGTGTTTACCAAGAACTTAGCTGCAATGATACCATGGTATTGCAAGTTGCTCATTTTATTTTAACCTTTAAAACTAAAAACTATTTTATAAAAATCCTAATGAAGTTGAAAGATTATTTTGTGTATTTTGTATTTCCTCTATCAAAAAGCAGAAATACTTATCATGTCTCCAAAAAAAATTACGCAATGCTCGTTGTCAAAAACAGAAGTATTGTGTGGGGTTACAAGTCTGATTCCAGAGAGAGACAATGCATTTACACATTCAGGATGATTCTTCACAGTTGCTCCTGTTTAGCAGCTCTTAAATTAATGAACCCGCCAATCTAGTGTTCCTTTTGGAGGTGTCCCGATCACAAGCACTAGTCCCAAAAGCTGTGTCTTGGAACTTTCCCCCCTCCCTTCATTGATGATGGCATAGACTGAAAAGACATTTTGAAGACAAGTTGTTGGAATAAAACAGAGCTGAAGTTCTCACCTTGCGATATTTACATGGTCACAGTCTAGGTCACTGATTTTGTCTCTTCTATAACAAACACCCTTTGAGGAGACACATGGAAAGGAATGTGAGTGTTCTAAGTGTAGAAACTGAAGACAAATTTGCTAATCATTGCCTTTTGGGGGTGAGTTGCTTAATCTGTCTGTACCATGATTTACCCACACATAAGAGGAAGACACTGCCAGCCTTCCTCACCCTTCCTGTAAAATTATTTCAGCGGTCCATGAGTAAAATGTTCTCCAAAGAAAAGAGCAAAATCCTTTTTAATAATATACACTTTAATAACAATATTTTTATTTCCCAGGTGAGAGAATGATGGCATAGCATGCATGTTTCTTTTTTTAACAACACAAAAAGAGAGATGTAGGTCTAAATGCTGATTTGGCACTTACGTAGATAACCCTTCCCAAAGCCCTGGCTTTTTACTTCCATAAATCCCAGTGTTTTTATATCAGTGAGTAGATGATGATATGTTCACCCATTCCGCATTCAAGTGTTATCAGGAGAGAGATGAAACACATTTTGGTGTTGCAGTTGCTACTGAATAAATCAAACCTCGGTGATGCAGTGTGATGGTATAAAAATCTCACAGCCTGTGAAGTCAGTCATTCATATGTGAGGAAACTGGATCACTCTCCTGAAAACACGCTCTTAGCTGGAGCTCTCAATATGTCAGCTCGCTGTTCTGGAAGGAACTGGCTGGTGTTTTGAGCTTGTTGAAATGACAGTAACTTTAGTATGGTTTCAGAAGAAAGGTTTTACTGCTGCCTTCCCCTGTTCCTGCTGCTCCTTTGGATGGGGTTAAGCTTGTTTCAGCCCTTCATGATGTCTTAAGATCTAACACTGTGCTCTGCCTGCAGTAATTGCCTTCAAATTTGCACCTTTGCTGCTAATTTCCTGAGCTCTGCACTTGTCAGTGCATCTAATACATAGCCATGATAATGGGACATTTGTTTTCATGCTTGTGTTACCATTGTGTTTTCATTCTGTTTCTTAAAGAGGAGCTGATAAGTGTGGCTGCTACCCATGAAAAGTGAGGTGTGTTTCTAAAAGGCTTGTCTGTCAGGAATGCACCAACTGGAATGTCTTTGCCAGGGCTCAGGGGCTTTCAGTGGGTTTGTAATCCTGCTTTAGACAGAATGAAAATCACTTGAGCAGAAGGGAAGAGTATCCTTTTCCCTGCTGAAATTATGTATAAATAGTATGGGAAAGCTCCTTCAGTCTGACTGTGCAAGTAGCTTCTGCTCTGCTTCCAAAAGTGCTCTCAGATGTTTTTCACATCTTTTATAAAGACCCTGTTTAGAGGAAAAGAAAGTTAAAAAATTACTGTAGAAAAATAAACATCTGAGTTCCATTATGAGACAGAGTTTAACATAGGAGAGGTTCAAAACTGCTTCCTGTTAGGTATTCATATAGAAGGAAATAAGCAGTTCCGTGTCTCACCGATTTACTACTTCAGTGGAAGGAAAAGAACGGGAAGGAAAATTAAGAAGGAATTAATTTTTCCATGCATCCTCTGGGCATGGAACATCTGCTCAACTAAACACCAAGGAACCAGGTGGGCAGAAGTCACACGTTGTTTACTATATCCTGGTCTAGACTGCCTGAGTGATGGTCAATAACCACTTAACTCCCAGAGCAGTGCTGCGGGGTGAGAGGAGCAGCGAAGGGTCTGTGAGTGCCCCCAGCACCTGCAGACTCCATTAGCAGGGGGACACACAGAAGTGGGCTGCTGAAGAGCAGCTGGGTTTGCACGGCAGAGTAGTTCCTTTCAGACAAAAACTGAGTTTAGCAGAGGAGGTGGTGTGGCTGGAGCCTGGCTGTGCCTGGGCCAGTGGATGTGGGCAGGGTGGCATGGAGATTTGCAGGTCTCCTGGCAGGAACTAGGAGGGAGAGAGACTCAAAGAGGAATTAAAACGTTAAGAGTTTTGTGTGTCTAAATTTCTTCACTGTTTTGCCTCTGCACTGACCTTCAAGTCTTACCAAAACAATTCTGAAAACCTTTCAATCCATTTTGCTGTGAGTGCTCCCCAGGGAAAGTGGCTGGACATTTCTCTGCACGACGGGAGGGAGATGTAATCACTGGCTGGGGCACCCCGAGGTGCTGCACAGCCGTTAATGGAAGGTGATAAGGGCAGCAATGCCTTTCTCCGGCAGAAAATGCCACTTTTTCTAAGTGCCACCAGCCTGCACACTGCTGTGCAAACTGCTCCCCTGCCATGCCCTCCTCTCTGCCCCCTCCCCAGGGTTCAGATAACCTTTAACTCTCCAGTTGTCTCTGTGTTTTTTTTTTTTTTGTTCTTGACGTCTTCAGTATTTTAACAACAACAACAAAGTCCTTGCAGTTGTATCACTTCCTGCAAGCTGTTGTGAGACCTTGTAAAGCTGCTTCAGGCATGGAAATGGTTCACAGGCAATGTCAGCAAGGGGAAGAGGGAGCTGCAAGAGAGACCGGGTAGAAGTACATGAACTGCTGCTGGCACTTTCCAGAGCAACTGGGGTGAGAAAGTGTTGTGAAGTGCTGCTGGTTGGTGTCTGCTGCTTTACCAGCTCCTGCTGGTCCTGCTGGCAGGGGCATCCTTTCAGTGACTCAATCACCTGCTTAGTGATCTCCTGATCTTTCTGCATTTGTGTGTTCCTGTGCCACCATATGTTCTGCTTCTCTTACCAATTCTCGCTGCAGCAAGCTGTAAGATACCCCAGGTTTTACAGAATCAGAGGCAGTGCATAATGTCATTTCTTAGGCCTTATTAATCTTAAAACATTTATATAATTTTTGGAATAGGAATGATCTGCAGGATTAAGCAAGGGCCTAGAATGTCAGCTGGATTTTTTTCTCCTTCTGTTGTGTCACTCTGGGAACATGGATAAGCACACACTCTGTGCCCAGATCTCCTCTGGTAAGACCTTTGTGACCATCTTTTTTGTGCTTTGGCAGCTCTGGTTAGTAGAATGGTTAGGGCTGGAAGGGACCTTAAAGATCTTCTCATTCCAACTTCCCCCTTAGTAGTAGACAATAGGCATTATTTTTTCCCTTGACCTTAAAAGCACGAGTAGCTGTGATTTCATAGTTTGGCACACATATGTGACAATGTCCATTTTGCCCAGAGAGGATCTGGAGCTGTTCAGGGTCACACCGTGACCTGTTGCAGATTCCCAGTGTCTGTGGCTGAAGTAGTGACACTTACCCATCACCTTTCAGTTTGTGCACACTAATAGACATTTAGGGAATTGACTACAGCTTCTTGACCTAGAAAACTCACCACAATGAAAATTACAGCAAGTGATAGACATTTGCAGCATGAAACAGATGAAAAAGAAGTTGCTTTGTGTTTATATTACTGCTGCACCTCTTTCTCATTGCCTTCTTCAGGGCTGAAGGTCCTTGGGTTTTCTTCTCTTCTATTCCATCCTTCTGTCAACAGCATTACTCCACAAAATTTGAGTTCTCTATAAGACATTTTTGAGCCAATTTCAGCCTTTGTGAAGGAAATTTTAGAGAGAAAGAGGATATCCCAGCCTTCCAGATGCTTTTTGTTGGTTCAAAGACAGAACCTGAAGAGCCTGTCTGCTGGGAAAATTCTCATCAGCAGAAAGCCCTGTGCCCCAGAGGAAGGATGGCTGCCCAGTCTTTGAAAGGGGAAGGAGGAGCAGAGGCACTATGGCTCAGTTCCCAGGTCTGGTGGTGGGTGTCCCATTGCTCACCTATTCCCACCAGTTCTGGCTGAGTAGAAGGCAAAGGGTGAAAGAGTGTCCTGCTCCACTTTCCTGTGCTCTAGGGACAAACTCAATTTCACAGTAATTTAATTTAATGCTAATTCAGTACCTAGCAATTGTACAGCCATTCTGAATGTGCCCTCCTGTCGGTGTAGTAATAAAGAGCATATTCTGCTCTGAAAATGACTGGAAACCTGAACTTCATTAGTGTTCGTTTTCCTTGGGGAATCCCCTGTCTCTCTCTGTGCTGTCTGTCCTCGTGAGTTCTGTAAAGAGCAGAATATCCATGTCTGAACTACAAGAAGTGTGCTTTGATTCTGAGAACTCTGACTACAGAAACATGATTACTTAGCATTTCAGAGGACTCTTCTAGTGTATCCTTGGCTTTTCACCTAGTTTCAGTAGTGCAACATGTATCATAAAGATGCACACCATGAATAAGCTCTTGTAAGTCAGTGTGTCTGTTGGTCCTACAGGGTAGGCTTATTGCTTTCTGTTTTATCTTGTGCTTTTACTGTTGCCAAAGGTCAGACCTCAAAACTTCCCCTGGCAGATCCTTCTCCAATCCAGCAAATCTTCCAATTAGCAAAATGTTCATTATATGCAGCTAATACAGTATGGATTTGCTCATTCACTTTCACTGCTGTTTCTTGGGACCTTCTGAATAATATGATATTCCATCTCGGAATAATTCATAGACTCTTTTCCTGAACACTGTATCTTTCAATAATCAATCTAAATTGCAAAACATATTAAGCTGCAGCATTGTTTGCCTGGCACTATTTAAAAATCATGAAAGCAGTGCTATGAAGGATGGAGGAGCCGATCTATTCTCTACTCAATACAGTATCATCCTTGAGAAGGGGACATTGAGAAGACATTGATATATAAGTTGATGATAAAAAATTGGACTTTTACATATTTGGGAGGTGAGGCTGAGGTGTAAATCATGATCAGTGATACTGCTCTGGAACAAGTAATAGTTTATATTCTAGAGGAGCATGTAAACAAAACAAACATAGTCTATTTCTAAAGTCAATTTAGTGTTCTTTAAGGTGCCATACTGAATGTAACCTGTGTATCCCTAAACTCGGAGTATAAGCAGTTGCCAAGTGAAATTATTTTTTACATGGTTCATAACAGGCTTTTGCATCTTACACTCCTCATTTTTCTGCAGCTCCAAATTGCATCCAAATTTCTAGATATGCTATCTTCTGTATATGTTAGAAATTATTTCTTTGCTATCTTTTCTATGCCTAAAATCAGTTCCCAGGGAACTGGATCAGGGACTATAGGTGAGTTTTTGCTGCCATGGGGTCCTCAGTGCTAGCCCGTGGCCTGTCTCTTACCACCCTGTGCCTGCTCTCTTATGTGCCCTGCTCTGTTTCCACCTCTCAAGACCTCTGATATCATACCCAGACTCTACTAAGACTCTTCACACCATCATTGTAATAGTCATAAAAATCCCATTCTGCACAGAATAATTATTTATGTTATCAACATAAAACTATGTCTGTCCAATGCAGAGATAAACATAAGTGAAATAAATGAGCCATAGACACCTGATCAATTAGAGGCCTTGCAGTGACAGCTGTGCCAGGGCAAACAAAGCTGCAGACAGGTCAGATGTTGACACAGAGCTAGCCTGACAAGCCTGTCCTGAGTCCTTGCAAACTCAGTGCAGAGCCCATGTCCTGATGCTCACAATGACAGTGTCTGTTACAGGGCTTGGAGCAGTGTTGTAGCCACAGGTGATGCCACTGAATGCTTCTTTGGGGTAGCTCAGCCTCTGAATTCCTACAGCTGGCAACAGAATGAGCTGGAAAGGTGATAACTTTCTGCTCTGCTGCAAAAGCTGCTGCATGTCGTTGTGGGAGACATATAAACTCCTTAAACTGTTTTAACCTTTAGGAGTAAACACAACAGATGAAATGTGGATTACTCCTGTAGAAGTGTAATCACCTTGCTGCCTACCATCCTCACAAAGTTATTATCTTAGTCCTGAGAAACCAGATGTTCCTAAGAATTTGCAAATGGTGGGATTTTATTTCATCTAATATTAGAAATGTCTACATCTACTTTTCAGCTAGTCACAGATTCTCTTTCTAGTGTGAAAAAAAAAAAGGACACTTTCAGTGTTACCCCATTTCATCTCTGGATTCTTTGTAAATGGAAAAGGCAAATTGGTGAACTTGGTTTTCTATACTGCTACAAAAGGAGGCAACTAGCTGAGATAAAGACCACAGATGTCTAATTTTGAGTGGGATAAATAATTCCCAAAACATCCACTTAAAATGTATTCCACAATTCCCACATTGTTCTGAGCTTTGTACTGTGAAATAAAAGAAAAGACACTTGCATAAAATTAATAGAGGGCAACAGAAAATTTCAGTACTCACAGTTCTCCACTGCTGTCCTGTTCAGTCAAAGAAAATTTATTGTGTGTATTTTCAGTCCTTCCCTCTCTAGCAAAGATGTGGATGTACTACCAGAGGTGTGTATGGGTTAAATTTACAATATCAACCTAAGCAAAAAAGTTGTTAAATAGAGAAGCACAGCTTCTCAATGGGAATAACGGGTGGGATAAATAATTTTACCTCATATTTTTGAGGACCAAGCTTCCTATAATAAAAGATGCATGGAGCCAAAATGATTTAGCACGATTATATACAGAGCCAACATCCCAAGAAAAATAATCGAAGTAAAGGATAGCTGGAAAGCCGAGAGGGTTCACAGCTGCAACTCAGCAAGCCCAGGATCTGGCTAAATCCAGACCTCATATATCAGTGAAAGAAGGCCAGTAGGACAATGTGTCCTGTCTGTGACAGCCCTTTGTGAGAAACTTATGGCAAAGCCTCACTTTTTGTAGATTTATAAAGCTCAGGCCAGAAAAGATCATCTAGTCTGATAGCCTATATATCATAGGACATTAAATTTCTTCCAGTTAGCTCTGAGTTGAGCCCAATACCTTAGGTCAGCCAAATGCATTTGAGTCTTCAGTATGTTAAATTATATTGTGCCAAAGAAAGATATTCAGTAGTTTGCTGATACTTAGAATTATTTCATAATAAAGTGTGGATCAAAAGCATTGCATATGATTATAATTGATTTTGCAGATCCATGAACTCTGAAGAGTCTTGCTTTTATTGTGTAGACATAAATTCATCTGCATGGCTTTGTTTCAAGGTTTAAATAGCTCAGTTTTTCCATACAGCTACTTCTGTTTCCTAGCAGTGCATGCCGCAGACTCCATCAAAATCAAAAAATATTCTCTGAGATCCTTGGTACAGATTTACCTTGGTTGTCTGCTCCTGCACAGAAGACCTGTGTAGAACACAGAAATTTCACAGAAGTCTTTTCTTTTCTTTTCTTTTCTTTTCTTTTCTTTTCTTTTCTTTTCTTTTCTTTTCTTTTCTTTTCTTTTCTTTTCTTTTCTTTTCTTTTCTTTTCTTTTCTTTTCTTTTCTTTTCTTTTCTTTTCTTTTCTTTTCTTTTTCTTTCTTTTCTTTTCCTATTTCTTTCTTTTCTTCTTCTGTCAAGGTGTTTTGGTGCCTTTCTGTCAAAAGTAGGAACAAAGCAGATTTGTGCTGATTCGTAACAATCTCCCTGTGTTCTTGTAGTGTTTCACAATTTGATCCTAATTTACAGCCTGTGAGTCATTCATTCTTCTTTAGTCTTCACCCCATTTCTGGGATATATTTGATTGGGTAAATTTCCATCCGAATGGCAGCTAGTGATAAGGATATCAAGGATATAAAATAAAATGGACAGTACCACATCTTTAGTGTGTAGGTACCAGTACAAGTTCCTTATCATGTCATGTGGTCTGTAAGTATGGGATTAGGGGGTGCAAGAACTGACCTTTGTGGGATGCTGAATGTAGGAGCTGTTTGCAAGGAAAAAAAATGGTGGAGTGTGATTGTGCATAATGTTGTGGAAAGGTGGTGTAGACCTGCATTCAGTGCCAATGTAACTGGGACAGCACATGAGGAACAAATGTGCTGGAGCTTGCTGGCAGAACAAGGGCCATTCATCTAGACCTATCACCCCAACTTTTACTTTTCTTGGAAAAATGAGGGATGTACACCTAATTTGTAGATCTGACTCATGCTTAGCTCTCACCAGTTTAATGCAGCAACTATATGAGTGCTCACATTCCCCATATGTGCAACACAGATAATGAGGTGCCCCCACAGGCTTCCAAAAGGAGCTCCTTCCTACCAGTTCTAGGTAGGCAGACAGGGTGTGCCCCTTAGATCCTTCAAGAAGGTAAACACAACAATCTGCTGCTCTCCATTGGTTACATTAGAAACTCACTGTATGTAGGCTGCTTCATTAGGTGCCTAAAATGTAATGAAGCCTGATGTTTAAGTGAGGTGGACAGGCTCTTATAATCAGTGTGTCCTTACTTCCTGCTAATTACCTCATGCCATCTAACTCCAGGTAAGAGCAAACTTTTAACAAGCCTGCACCTTGTCCACTGGTGTATGGAAGGAAACTGTGAAGAATGCTTTTTTCTTCTTGAAAATGGACTGTGCTGTGGTAGCCAAAGGCAAATCAGCAAATTGTCTTGGATCCATTACCACAGAGTACTGACAGGCTTCATAACTTCCTATCCTTCTTTTCTGAACCACACAGTGATGCTGGGATTGCAGAGCTTCTGCAGAGTAGAAGGCTGCAATGGCTCCTTTTACAACTGACTCAGTATTGTTCACATAACCCAGCAGAGAAATGCTAATTAGTAGGTAAATTAGATGCCTCTATCTGCATTTGTCCTTCGAGAGATGGTAGATATAATTTTCTAGCAACCTTGTTAGCCTTTCCTCATTCAGTGGGCTGGATTGAAAAACAGTACAATAACCCAATAGTTGTATCATATAACAGAATATCTGTTACGAGTAAAACTCAGCTTAACAGCCAACCAGTGCAGACAGTGATGCTTTACCCTCTGTAATATAACCTCATAGCTGCTTGGTGCTGTGGTGTGACAAAGGATGAGGAGACACTGGAGAGCATTCGTAAGTTTTCTATTTCCACACAGCCTCCTGACAGCTAAACAATATAATCTACTTTGTGGTATATTGCCTTATTGTGAGAAGCATACCTCAGTATATTGCAATAAGAAAGAAGCATTTGAATGTCCTACATCTCCATTGCACATACCTGTCAAGTTTCAGGTGGCCATTTAGATGATGCTATTGCAGCGGGTAAGTTAATAGAGGAAGCAGCTTAGACCTTTGTTTTTCAATCCAGCCCTGCAACTGAAAACATTCAAAGGCTGGAAATGGCATGTTCAGACTCTCTAAGTAGAGCTGCTATTATAATACCACGAAACCAGTTTAGTCTGACATGTTTTACTTCACGCTTGCTGTTGTCTTGGTGCCTGCCCCAGTTGGTTATGACAGCTTAGTTTATTTACAACAGCTCTCTGAACAACAGTGTTTACTTGATCATATGCAGGCGCCTGGGCATAGCTACAGTAATATCTGTCTTCTAAAGAGGACCTAGTTTTACTAAGGAAAATACTCCCAAACCATGTCACTGTCACAGCTTTACACCTTAACAGGACAGGCAAGGGTTCTGCCTTGTCACTGCACTACAGAGACTTCTCCATTTCTGGCAAATGAAAAATTGCTCTGGGAATCTGAATCCTGGTGGTCTGGTGACAAGGCAATGTATTTTAGGTCCAGAAGCTGCAAAAAGTTTAAGAGGATTTGGAAAAGATTGTAAAAGTAGAGAAAACCCAAGTGATTTGTAATGGCAAGCTAAGTTAGTGATGGCAGTGGGAAAGGGATAGGCAGAACATCAGAAACAGGATTCTGTTTTGAAGCAGAGGGGTTCTGACTAAAGCACAGGAGAGCGGCTCATTTAAAAGGAAGTTACAGTGCTGATGAGGAGATAGATGTTAATCAAGAACCTACTGAGTGACTCCAGGCAAATCACTGATTCCCAGTTTCTCATTTGTGAAATGGGTACAGTAATACTGTGCAATACAGGAGAGATGTGTGCGAGGTGCATCTTATGTGCAGGCTTGGTAGTTAACCATAGAAGTACCTAAAAAGGCAAGGGACAACTCCTCTAAAAATACATTTGATCCCACTGCTTTCTTAAGGTCATGACCTCTTCAGAATCGTGAATAGAGTGTTGTGCCCACTGGTGTAAAGGGTGTTACCTCACAAGCTGCTGATGTGAGACCAAACCGAGACCGTCTCAGTACTCAGCTAAATGCTTGCCTGAGGCAAGATCAGTTGGAACTGAATGATTTCAATACATTTTACATGGCTGTAAGTGAGTCTTCAGTAAGGAATAGGATCTCCCTCAACTGAAGAAGTTAGAAGTATGGTTTATTAATCTGTCCATGTAAATTTGTTGTAACTGACTAGAAGGAGTATTTTAAAGTGTTCTGAAAAAAAATAAAGTTTTAGGATTACATTTGAAAGATATGTCTGCTGTATAACTTGTACTCCTGAATCACTTAGGTACTCATAAAATTCAGTACTTTGGCTACTTTTCTTTACAATCCCATATCATAATTAAAAAACAATGCATATTTCATAAGATTTTTAAAAAGGGTAAATACTGCATTCAAGCTATGACAGTTTAGCCTGTAAGACTCATTGCCATTGTATGTTTTTGGTCAAGAATATATCATGATTCTAAAGTCATTTGGTATTTATACAGCTAAGACAAATATTCAGCAATAGTAGAAGATTTCAGAATTAATACAAATTCCTGTGCATTGGGCAACAAGCCAGCGTCTAATTAATCAAGGTTAAAAAGAAATCTTAAGAAAAACTTCTCAATTGTAGGATTTCTACAGGAAGTTTTTATCTTGTTACTCTCAAGTATTTTATGTTGAAACAAATCCAGACTAGAAAGACAAGTGATCAGGTGTCGCAGTGTCGGACACGAACACGCAGACTCAAACAGCAGGTTGGCAGCAGATCAGATCACCGAGCAGAGCAAAAGGACTCTGCCCACCTTTATTATCACTCTTTTATACCTCTTTTAGAACAATCATACATTGGTAGATGAGGTTAACACCTCTAGCATTTTACAGGATAGGAACACAGTCTATCACCTTTCTCCGCCTTGGAGAAAGGAATGAACAACAATCCAGAAGTTCAGAAAACATTCTCAGCCGGTTAGAAAACAAGAGCTATGTTTATAGAAAATGCATGAGAACTTCTACTACAAAAGTAAAAACATAGAACACTGTGAAAACCAGGGCGACAATCAGGTTCCATGTGGGATTTGCTCTTTCTATTCCTCATTTTGTATCTATCACATGCACATTTAGAGGTCTCTCACACAGTATTTCTGTGTTGTTCCCCATTATCTGATGTTACAGTCTATACAGATTCTCAGGGAACAGGATATTCTCTGTGCTCTCAGGGACACATCAGTGTTTCTTCCTAACTGCATGACCCAGCTGTCTTCATTACACATCTGATCAATAAATATCGAAAGAACTAAAGTGCACAAATGAAAAGCATTCACTAAACAAGGCCTTTTTTTTCTAAGAGAGCCCTAATTTCAAGTATTAATTACTATATATAGAATTCATTGTTTCCATAGACTGTGGAAGAATAGAGAATTTGCAATTAATTTGCACTGTGCTTCCAGCATCCCATGCAAATGACTTCCATGTTTCTAAATCCTGCAGTTGTTCTGCACAAGAAGCAATGCTTCTCCCATAAGTGAGTGCCTGTGCCCTGTGCAGGCTGGGGGGGAAGGACTGCTGCTCCCAGGTCCCAAATCACAGGTCAAGAACAGGCCATGTGCAGCCTGCAACCCTGGGCACTTCCCACCTGCCCCTCTTTGTCTCCTTCCCCCACACTGCAGTCTGACGGCCAAAGCTCTTTTGAAGCATTTTCAACTAAATTATTTTCTGTGTAGTGGTTTCTCAGTTCCAGACAGAACTTTTTCATGAAAAGGAAGGGTTATACAACATTGATCTGATGGTGAGAGCTTCAGCCAGAGTACTGGAGAAATGGGTTTAGCTACTTGCTTTACTTGATTTAGATCAGGGGCACGACCCTGGTTCTCCCACGTTTTAGATGAGTGACCAAATCACTGAGCTATCAAGGCAATCACTGCTGCTCTCTGGCCCTATTAGTATCTCATTAGTGAATTAAACAGAGCAGCACATTGAACCAGGGTCCCCCACTCCCCTGTGTGTGTCAGGCTGGCTGATATACAAGGGTCAGGATCCCTGGCTTCTGTGAAACACCTCCAGCAGAACTTGGCTTCATCTTGCTGGGAAAGAGGAGGAGTTCTGAAATCTCAGGAAGAATGGGCTAATCTCTTCCTCAATCGGCTTCAAACCCAAGTTTCTCCTAGGCTTGCACCCATGTATCAAAATCTGTATAAATATAACTAATAATCTATGTCTCTGCCATCCTATGTACTGATTTTTGCAGAGCTAGAACTAATGCTACTTCATCAGTTTAAACTAATGGATGGGGATGCAAAGAGATGTGTACTATGGGGTCTGTAACCCCTACTGAGGCAATCCAGTAACGTGCCAGACCCATGTGAGAACAGTCAGCCAGGCCCACACAGCCACAGAGGTTTGCTAATTCAGTTTGGAAGAAAAAGACTTAAAGATGCAACAAAACACTTGCCTACTTTGGCTTCCCAGTTGGGGCAGAAGAAAATGGCATGAAATGAATGACAGGGGTGCAGTTGGACATGTGCTGTGCACTTTCAGGGAAATGTGCACAGGTATGTGCTGACATGTCCCCTCTCCAAAGACAGAAGATGGAAGAGGAAATAGAGAAGCATTTTTTTCAAGCCTTCTGTGAGTTAAGTAGACCTATGAACTTCGTGGAATCGCTGAAGCAAGTTGTAAGTGATGTATGAAACCATCCTTGTCCACTGGAGTATATGGCAGGGCTGTGCATTCCCCGCTGTACTGTGCTGTTTTCTGAGCTAATCATTTCAGACAGAGCCACAAAACCCCACCAATCTCACAGGTTTCAGTTAAAAGAAACTAAAAAGACAGAACATAAGTATTATATTTGGTGAGATGATTTAGTGATTTATGCAACTGATTTGAAACACATAGACTCCATGAAACCACAGGTTTAAATCCCAGCTGCATTCATTTCATCTTTTTATCTCTTAGAAAGAGATAAATTCAGTACTCTGAAGTACCTCTGAAGGGCTCCCACAGACAAAATCATTTTAAAACAAACAAACTCAAATTCTTCACATTTTTGAATCTTCTCCTTCCCTACATTTTAAAAAAACATTGCGTTCATCTTGATGGCAAAAGGTACATCTTTTCTCCTGAGTGCAATAAAGGGTTTGGGGAGTTTATGCTATACTTTGCACAGTGAATCCCTCTCTGGCAATTAACATCGTTAAAACACTCCAGGGTTACTCATCACTATTTTGTGAAACCTCAATGATGATCAAGGACTAACAACCACTTGGGTAGCACTGAACAGTCTGGATGTTTCCAAAGGACCCAACTGGGCTCTTCCAGAAATCAGGATTGCTACAAGGAATCTTCTCTTTTGGCCCACCAAAATTTCCCCTGCTGCAACTACTTTATCCTGTTACTAATTTATTCTCTATTATAAACTACCTTACTCTCAGAAAACACAGTTTTGTGAACCTGTGCACCTGGGAATTTCTGTCCCTGCTAAAAGGTGTGGCTTTCAGTGCTGTCACCCATCTCTGCAGCAGCTGGGGACTCCTCTGAACAATCAGGGCTAGATCTGACACACCAGGTTTCCCAGGAGGGAAAATAAAATAAAATGTGCAAATAAAATGTACAGTGCTATTGCTGTTGGCTCTGGGTCTGTTACATAGATATTTCTCTCTCCTCAGTTTCCAGCCAACACAAGCAGCCTTTCTTGTGTGTTTCTTTGCTTAGTTTTTTTTTTTTTAACAGTCGTTCTCTATCTGAAGACAGTTTTCACCTCTATTCCTGTTGACATTGGTTCTTTGAAAATGGCATCAGTTGCCATTTCATTAACATTATTTCATGTTAAGCCCAGGTCAGAGCTGAGTGTGAACCCTTAACTCAAATTACCAACACCCAGCCCAAGACTCGGTGCTCCGTTGCCAGGCTCTGGAAAGGGGTGTTGGACCTGTCCTAGTTCCAGCCAAAGACACCATTTTTTGCAGTAGCTGTGAGGGGACAGAGCCTGGAGCTGTGTGGACATGGCCAAGACATTGTGTTATTGGATAACATCTTGCATCATGGCCAGGGATGGAGGGAAGGGACTCTCTTGCACTTCCATGGTTTCCAGTTGGGAGTAGGCGTGGCAGACAGAGCAGTTGGGATGTGGTGCCACTGTCTGCAGTCACCATGTCACATCAGGTCAAGCTCTGCAGTGAGAAACTTTGCATGCAAATCATCCCCTTTCTGTACGTTTCTGTTATCAGTATTTTTGCCGTTACTGTTCCTTTTCTTATCTCATTGCTGATTCCAGTAAATTGTTCTTATCTCAACCTGAGATCTCTGCCTTTTGGCTCCCACCAGTGGGTGGGGGCTTGTGATTTTGGGGTTTTTTAAGTGGGAGTATGAAACTGGGGTATACCATTCCTGTACCACAACAGACACTCAGAGGTAGGAGGAAATAATCTCAATCCATTCAGCACTAGTCAAAGCCCAGACAATTTGCCATCAGCCTCCCACAAACAGGTCAATAGGAGAGCTCAGCCTGGAGTGCCAGCTCCAAGGAAGCTCCTTCTTTGCTCAGTTTTGCCAGGGCCAGCCTTGCTGGATCTGGGTCTGTATCCTGCCATCGTCAAGGCCATCATCACAGAATCATAGAATCACAGAACCCTAGAGTGGTTTGGGTTGGGAGGGACCATAGTGATCATCTAGTTCCAACCCCCAAAGCTGCAGCCCAAATTCATCCACAGCTCTCATCACACCAGCAAAGTTTTACTCCCTCCGTCTGATTGACAGGAACCACTTGGGTCGAGAGATTTCTTGCTTCATTGTATGTGTAGTTACAGATCCTTGCCCCCATGGCATGCAATCAGCTACCTCCAGCCACAGCTCCATGCTTGACCTGCTCCACACCTCACCTCAGACATTTCTGCACTCATGTCCAGAGCATGTATTTTCAAATTTCACCATGTTTGCCATTGCATCTTGAACCCTTTCCTAAATGGCTATCAAAGCAGAAATGCCAAGGATGTAAATAACAAATGAAGCTGTGCAGGTAAAAATCTGGTAACAGCAGCTGAGGCCTTCCTGTGGGAGAGAAAAGCTACCTGCACTGAGGATGAAATGAAAAGTACATCCTTGTGTTTGGCACTTCAGAAGTTTTCCTTGGGTGGAACAGCTTTTGTCTCGGCCAGAAGCAGTGTCATCCCCTAGGAAACAGTCATCCTCTTGGAAATAAAGACATATTTAGATTACAGAGGCTTCCAACAAAATTTTAAAAAAAAAATTCAGGAAAAAAAAGGAAAAAAGGCAAAATCACAATACAAAGCATTAAGGTTAGAATGTGATGTCTGCTTTGAAAAAAAAAGGATCAAATACTTAACAGGGCTGAGAGTCTTCTGTCTGAAAGAAATACCTTTACAAGAGATATAAAAGTAGTAAAAATAGCCAGTACTCACAAGAAACAGTAAAAAATTAGACTTTCTGGGAGAAGGTCTAGCTGTACATCAGGTTAAAAAAATAGAGCAGTCAAAGAGGATTTTTCCCTCCAGTGTGTATTTTTTTGGCAGTTGTGCTCACTTGTGAATGGTGTTAAAGCACTTTAGTTTTCATTGTAGAAGATCAAGTCAGAGAAAACAGAAGTGTAAGGGACCTCAAAAGGTCATCTAGTCCATCTTGTTTCCTAAAGGCACATTCAGCTTTGCGACACCATCTGGACAGATGTTCTGCTCCTTAAATGGGCTTTTCACACATCCGTGAAGACTTGTTCAAAATTAAACCACATCAAACACTGGTTCTATAAGAGATAGCACAGAGCTACACTGTCCTAGGAGCACTTTAGAGAGGGAAATCATTTTAGGTTTCTGTTTCCCTTCTAATGTCTTGCTTTGGTGTCAGGGAACAGATGTTAATTCACTGCCTGTAAGCAGAAGAGGGAGTGGCAGGGATGGGAAGAGCTGTCCTGGCAGCAGCAACAGGCAGAGCAACCAAGGATTCTCCAGTGGGAGAACTGCCACTGCCTGAAATGACATTGTGTTGGTGGCCATGCAGCCATCGCTCCCAAACTTACCATTATTGGCCCAAGTCATGAACCCACCAGAAATCAACTCTGAGAACAAGAAGGGATCACAGGGGGACATCACCAGCTCAGAACTGAAATACATGAGATGAGGCTGCTGGGACACTTGGAGAGGAGATTTCCAAGATGTACTAAGACTAAGCAAAAGATCAAGCAAATGCACTGTCATAGTTGTTCACTGTGGTACAGATGCAATTTATCTGTGTAGTTTCTTCTGGCTTTAATTGAATTTTGGACCTTATGCAAGGATGTACTGTATTTGTTCTTGTCCTTTAAATATTACACTTCACATTGCTCTTCACAGGGTTTGTGGAATAACTGTTTGAAATCAGATGCAAGCAAAGACATTTTGTAGAATGAAAACAACTAGATATGCAAGGGGCAGAAAAGGGATGCAGTTATTCATTTCATCCAAGTTCAGTTTTCTTAAGTGAAATTACTTAGTTTTGGTAACAAATCTGCTTTCTGTTTTGAGAGTTAGCCTGTTGCTTATTTTATTTATTTGATCAGACGAAGCTGTGAGAGGATCCCACACACACCCTTTGCAACTCATTCAAACTCTTAAAGTTTGAAGACAGGAAGACTTCTCTGTCCACTTCTTTTACAACCATTTGAAATTAGTAATGGCTGTCTAAAACTTCAGCAAATATTCAGATGGACACCTGAAGAAGTATCTTAAAACAGCTTCTTGAAATACAGCACTCAAGCAGTATATAATGAGATTTCAGTATCAGCGGATGCAAAGGTGTAGCTATGGCTTGTGTCATGCCCACACAGAGTGCTGCAGTCATGGCTGACAGAAGAGTAGGGCTGCAGTAGAATTTAATTCATTGCAGTATCTTGGACTGTGGTCTTTCCATTTCAGCAAATGATTTTCAAGTAAATTCATTGGTTTTGTCACTTTGGGGTTGGACCTCTTCAGAGCATCTTGCCTTAGCTGTGACCACTGTGAGCTATACAAGTACTGGGCAAACGTGTAATGGCAATTTTCAGCTGGTCACAGGGCAGTCACCATGCACTGGCTCTCACCAAATTTTCATTTCTTCAGAACCAAATTACAACCCTCAGGTATTTTCTTCTTTATAAAGGCATTGTAACTTTCTGTGACAATGGAAATATTTTTTGCCTGTGTTTAGGCAGAAGGTCACAGCCACTGGAGGAAATTTCTCCTTGTGTACTATAAGCCCAAAATTTTATTCAGATCTTCTTTCAGTTCTGCCTCGTGTGTCTAATGTCTGCTGTAATGAGAAAGTAGCTCTCAGCATGATGTTTCCCATCTGTAACACAGATAAAGTTCTATCTTTAAGAAACATTTGCTGCTATTGTTTTTGGTAGGACATAACTGAAGTCCTTTTAAGTCATTGTGAAGGCTTCAGTTCCTCCCCAGAGATCAAAATCCCCCATGAGGAAAAATGCCACAGGGTAATTTTGTCGTCGTTTCATTTTGATGAGGCTCATCCTTTCTAGCATTGTCATCTTTGGCAGTATCTCCACACATCTTCCCCCTTTCTTTTCAAGACCTGCCTGAATGATGATCTTTATAATACTTCCTTTCAGCAGAAAATCCCATTCTAAGTCAATTTCTCTAGCAATAATCAGTGTTTCAAGGGCAAATTTTATTGTTGATTTGCACTTCCTAGAGCATTATGGAGCTTTTTGTGTCAACACAGTACTATGGCTCATGTTGTCAAAACCTGAGTTTAGTAAAGTATAATAAGGAGAGTGTTTCCAGGACATATTCCAGAGGTGGGAAGTGTAGATTTGATTCAGGAGATCATCACTTCACATTATTACTGTCAAGATGAGTTAAGAGAAGCATGATGTATACAGAAATGACTTTTTCAATTAATAGAAATAAGGGGAAATGGACATAAGGGCCATATCACCAGTGAAAGATTTATTGTGCTGCTGTTCAGGATCCATGTAAATACTGGAGTAGATTACAGTTTTTGTCAACCCTGGCTATTAATGAATGATTTTAACATTTACTCCATGGACTTTTCCAATACCTTGCACATTTACTGGTGAGGAGAGAATCCCTAAAGATTAAGAGTTTCATTTCTTTCAGTCAGAAGCTTTTCAGTACCTTTTGCATCTACTGAGCTGCTTGGGAAAAAAAAAATACATTAAAAGTTAGAAAAGCTGATGAGCTAGCAATTGTTAAAGTATTTTACCTGGTTTCCTATAAGTACTTCCTTCCAGGACATCTGGGTTCAGGAAAAACAACCTCAACCAAGCCTGATCTGAAACCAGTGTGGCTGAATTTCACACCCATTTTCCTGTCAGGTTTCACTGACCGTGCACCTCCACCATTGTACAGAGAGACTCTGGTTTTTGAATACATTTTCCTGAAATTGCATTTCCCAATAAACCCCTTGCTTCCTGTTAGTCCCTATAACCAGATATACACGGATATAACCAGATATAACCATATCTTCAGGACAGCCCTACCTTCTTAGGTTATATGAAAGTAGAATTATGGATGCATTTCAACCTCTTTCCAAAATATTTTAACTTTATATATAGTTCCATTAAAACAGTCTTTCAAAAAAGGAACTTTCTCTTTTAATTTTTTTCATGTTCTTCCTGAGATTTTGCATGGAATTTGAGTCTCCAGTGACCATATTTTCTTCTGATGCTAACAGAGCCCCATTACAGCTGAACTGATTTACTACAACTAAGAGTCTGTCCATAAAGCCAAATCAACCTTTAAATTAGGCTCAAAAGAAATACTACCAATTAAATTTAGTCTGTGACCTCTAACATAGTTTAACAAGCTCAACATATTATGGATTTCAGTAGGGGGAAAAGAATCAATTAAACCATAAGAAAAAGATGAAATCCCCGAAGTCTAAACCTTGACAAAAAGTAGTTCAAAAATCCTGTAGCATCCAGCTGTTTCCATGGTTTCACATCCTGTGTTCCAGTTTTTAGGGTGCTATATAGGATATGAAAGCAATTAGGAAAAAAAAAATCTCCATGAGAAAAACCTTTTATTCCGTTCCCTTATTTGTTTTGTTTCTGCTAGAGCTGGAGGTTTTGGTTTGATTGGGTTTTGGGTTGGTTTTTCTTTTTTCCTCCCTTTCTCTGAAAAAAACCCCTGTATTTTAATTTTGATTTGTACATTTCAAAGCCCTGAGAGATCATGGGACTGTTCCTGCTGTAGGCAACAGCAAAAATCTCATTGCCTTTGGTGGGAGCTGGATTGGATCCTAAGAAAGAAACTGAGGGAAGAAGTATCATCTTTTCTCAAACTCCCTTTCCCCCAGAAATAAGCTAACATAACCGCCCTGATGCGACAAGTTTATTAAAAGCAAATAGTCATCTTGTGCTACAAATCCTTCTGAATACATTGTTTTGACTAAATGACATTTAACAGTGTTGTAGCTTTAATGGTAAAGAAAACACCAGCAGTTCAGTACTTAAACCTCTGTCCCACGGTGAATATCATTTGCAATATCCTGTAAAAATTCTTTGAAGTGTTTGTATCCAGTCTGCCCTGATGGATTTACTCAGAATTAGTTAATAGTGAGAAAGCATTGAACTAAATTTATCGGTTACCATCTCTCATGATCGCATAAAAAATAAAATTAAAAGAAACCCTCTACAGAATACTTTATCAGGCTTGGTAATGGCATCATCTCTGACAGTGAGGCAATAAAAGCATATTAGTGACCCCCTGATGAAACATGTTTACAGGCAAAGTCAAAGAGATTGATCATTCTCTCTGGAAAGTGGCATTTCCTTTCAATGCACTGTTACTGCTGGTTGCAGAAGCTTACTGATGGGCTAGTGCATGACAAGAAGGAAATGTATGAAATGGGATGCCATTATCAAATCCTGCTCAGCTTTTCAAGGAAAAATCTTTTCTGCTCGCTGCCTGAACTCCCTTGTTGAACCAATAGTGTTGCCAGGGCTGTGTCAGAGAGCCAAAGGTCATAGCCAAGATGCCAGGTGTTGTGCTGGGTTCCATTCAGGTGCCATTTCTCCCAGAAGTATTTGCAGTAGGTAAGAGCAACAAGAAGACTGGGAATAGAAGGGGGAACAGTTAAAAAAGACACTCTCCCAAGATCAAAGCAAGGCCCCTCTTATAGTGCCATGCTCATTTCTGTAGCAGTCACTGTTGGGGTTTTCAGGTGTGATCTTCGGGATATATTCTACATGATCATACTTTTCAAAACCCCAAGCCCTGGTGACACACATTGTTTGCTGCAGTGGCATCACCTTGTGGAGTCCTTCTGATTCATTGCAGTCTTTCCCCACTATAAATAATTTTTATTCTGTCACTTCAGCTTCTGTATTTCTACTTCTTTCTCCTGTTTCTTCACTTACTATTTGGATGAATATGGCAAATTTTGTTCTGCATACATGACAGTTCAAATTACATTCTTTCTATTTTAATAACTCACCTCCCAAACAATGGACCAGTGTGCTGCTTGCTCAGAAACCACCCTGCTCTCATTCACTCCCATTTACATTTTCTGTAAAAGGAAGGAAAACCAAATATATGCATTTCTGAACAACTTTTAGCCCTCAGCTCGTCTCCCATCTAAATACATAAGCCAAACATCACCTGGAGCATGTCACGGTGCCTCTGGACACAACCCAGAACTTTTGTGCTTTCCCATTTCTCACCCTGTCCCCCATTAACCAGCCAGCATGACTGGCATGGCTGCAAGAGAAGGGTCTTAACATAAGTTTATTTTCCCAATGTAGTTTTCACAAATAGTAATTGCTCAATGATTAGCCAAGTAGAGTGGATCTGTTACTGCTATAAAGCTCTCTTCCTTGATTTCCTTGGTCTTTCTCTTTCCCCGTGAAGAAAACGTCAGCCATTCCATGTGAAGTGGGGTGAGCAGGGGAGCTGGGCAGCCCAAGCTGCATACAGGACAGGGAAAGGTATGGGCTCAGGGGGGCTGTCCTTGGAGCATGATGGTGTGTGGATGGGCACTGGGAACAAGACAGGATGATGTGTCTGGCAGAGCTTGGAAGCACTAGGAAGGAGTCAGGTCTTATGGGATACCTATGGGATTTGGGGTGTATTTAAAGCCCTCTCTTTCCCTTAGCTTACTGAGGGTATTAAATGTCAAAATTATCACAGTTCTTGGTTACTCACTCACTTCTGTGTCATCATCCCTATTTCTGCATTAAGGTCCAGCTGAATCATTGCTTGGCTGAAATAAATAAGACATTAAATATGAACCACGTAGATGCAGGTGAGAAGAAGCAAAAACTTTAAAGAACTGATTTAGACAAGTTTTCCTTAGCGCAAGGGACTAAGGTTTTTCCATCTCAGCCAGGTCCCATGTACTTTGCTCCTTCTGAGTGCTCAAGATATGCCTAATGTAGAAATGCCTTGTTCTAGCTAACCCAGAGACTGCACCTTTTCCTGCCAAGTGGCAGAAAGATCAACCAGCCCCCTGTTTGTCACCTTTGCATTGAATTAGTGAACATTACTGTAAGAGGGGTTGGTGGAGAACAAGATGAAGAGCATCCAGATGGTTCAACACATGGTGACCTGTCACATCAGCCACACAGATTTATAAGAGCTGATCACCCTTGTCTTCTTGTTCAGTACAGTGTTCTATTATTAAGATCTTTATTTTCATGGCTTTCCACTGTCTGGATCTTGACTCTTTCCTTGACCTCATTTCTCACTGTGCTGATTACCTGTGGCAAAAATAATCTATGGCAAGAAGTTCTGTGCAACAACAGCTGACGGGTACCACAATAAGACTTCAACAAAGATGACAGGACCTTCTAAACAGACCTTGAACCAGAGTTAAGGCTAAACATCGAATCAGCCATGCTCCCAACAACATCTAGAATCAGGTATAGAACCATATAAAATACTTGTTTCAAGATGTGGCTTCCAAAACTCACAGTCTGGAGGGAAATGAGAAAAGAAAATAGAGTATTACTGAAAAACAGGTACATAAAACCAAGAAAAATGCAGGTTCTTCCCAGGAGGAAAAAAAATGTGATTTAGAGGAATGTAGGAGAATCTGCTGCCTTCTAATATTAGCAGTCTTAAAGCTCAAGAGTTGAAACCCTGTGTAACAGTGCCTGGGTAGGGGAGAATTTGGTTCATATATCTTTATAAAGAGGATTAGGAAATATAGAAAACATAAGATGTAAAAGCATTTTTAAATAGAAGTTTCCCAGAGATTGTCATGAGGCTTTTGCTTTAACGTTTTATTACTGCAGCACAGTGTTGTACTGTGAAAAGCATTTCATCATTTGCACGGCAAGAGGCTGTTGGCTCAGACAAGTGTCATTACCAAAGACAATTTTCACAATGCATTCAAGAGCTTCATTAACTGCCTGTCCGACAATAATATTGGCCTTGCTGTGTTCAGGTACTGGAACACAGATCCATGGCTGGCTACAGTTTCAGTCATAGGAGATGAATATCCATCTTTGTCCTGCAGATTTCTCTGAATTCATCACATTGTCTGCAAGGCAGAGGTCAATGTGCCTAGGTCTGTGTGGCAAGAACTTCCTAGTGCTGAATGCCTTTCTGGTTAAAAACAAAAACAATCACAAAATTGCATCAGAACTCGCAAGTAAATTGATCATTTTGGTACGACTTCTTCAATCAGAACAAAGCAACGGGAGACAAGATAAGGGCAAAGTTGTTTAAGTCTTAATGTAACTCAATAAATCAGATCGTCAATTCTTTCTTCTCCCCATACCTCAGCAAAAAATGACCAGAAATTACAGAAAGTTGTTTCCTCTATTTAACTGAAAGTGACTGTTATGTTTAGGGTTTATGAGAAATAAGAAAAAAACTTAAACAAATACTAAGAGGAGAGCAACTCAAGAGGGTTATACATCCAAATTCAAAGTCATTTTGAGGGACTTTGGATGCCATGGAATTTGTGACTGTAAAACAAATTAAACACCTCTCGGAATACCACATTTAACTGTGACTGTGGCAAGTCACTTAATCTTGTGTCTCAGATGGACTGCACAGGGTAATAACAAATGGAGTCGTGTGGGCTGGGCTCAGCAGGGAATTATAACATCCAGACTTGTCCTCTGGGAACTGTGAGCAGCAAAAAAAAGAAACAAAAACATAGAAATAGGGGATAGGTTTGAGTGAAAGGGAATGGAGGATTCCTTTTGAAAGTTCATGAAAAAGAAGTCCGGTTTAAATGTTAAAAATTCAGTTTATTAAGCCAAATTGGGGTCCTAATTCAAGTTCCATGGGGTAGAAATTAACTTTATCATCCTTAGTAAGACAGAGTGAACATTATGATTAATGAAGAATTGGTATTTTGTGCCATTAGGTTCAGGAGTACTTGTATGACTGTACTGACTGAACCAGGGTGAGGACAGCTTCTGGACCCATTTGCAATCTGCCTTTCCCAGCATTACAGGTTTCTACTGGGCTTTCCTGGAAACAGTGGTGCTGTTTGTTTCAATGGTCTGGCAGCCACAACTCCCACTCTCCTGGCCTCAAGGCTGGGATGTCAAAATAGAGTCGTAGAATCACAGAATTATTAAGGTTGGAAAAGACATTTAAGATGATCAAGTCCAGCTGTCAACCCAGCACCACCACCATGTTCACCATTAAACCATGTCTGTGCCATATCCACGCATTTTTTTAATATATGCAGGGGTGGTGACTCCACCACTTCCCTGGACAGTATGTTTCAATGCTTGAAAAACATTCCTATGAAGAAATTTTTTCCTCATATCTAATCTAAACCTCCCCCCCAGCATGAGGCCATTTCCTCTCATCCTGTCATAAGTTCTATCCCTGCAATCAGTTTGTCCTGAAACATAGTCAGGAAAGTTCCTGAGAAGTATAGGTTGTATCTAAATAAAATCTTCATCAAAATAAATGGAAGTGTTCCAGCCAAGCTCTTGTTTTCATATCATAACAGTTTGCTAGAAAAATACTCATGTAGAAAGAGTTGTCATTTCAACAAGTTTCCAAGCCCTATGTGAAATGAGATATTCCCACCTCCATCCTTCTCCCACCTCGCCTAAAGGCTTGTTCTGGTAACAGCCAGCTCTCTATTTCAGCTCACTGCACAGCTGAAAGGCTTGGATTCAGTCTGCAAGAGGAATTTTCCTTCTAGCCCAAAGAGAATTCCTACTCCATTTAGGTTATAGAGCATGTATTTTGCTCAAATGTGAAGTCCAAATAATTTTTGCTTATTTTAAGGTATCATAAATATGTCTAGGGAGCATGTCTCCTTCATAATTGCTCTGAATTTTATCATGCTATAGAAATAATACGTTGCACTTGTTTACTCCCTGTACTCTGGGATCTTAAAAGATAGATAAGACTCTTTTGCTGATACTAGGAGAGTCAAAACACATTGGAGGAATTTCAGTTGGATAATTAGCCCTTCTGAGGACCTGAAACTCCCCGATGAGTCATTCACATTTTTGACAATTGACACATAAAAAACATGCCCAAGGCTTCACAAGAAGTCCCCTGGTATGATACAGGACACAGCTAAGAAGATATTAGTCATTTATGCCACAGAAAATGGTTCATATCCTCCTACCTAGAAAGCATCACACTTGTCCTTGTGGTTTTGTTGCCTTTTCCTAATTCTTAAAATTAAGAACCAAACACGGTTTGAGGGGAAAGGGGGTTTTACATTGGTATTTATTTAAGGATCCTTAAGGTGCACCACTTCGCCCAGATGGAATGCGCCCAAATGCTCCCCGAAATGCACACCCACAGTAGATAACACATACCATTCATAGGCCTTGCAAATTAGCATATCTATCAAAGATTCCCCCATGAGAGGATCCAAAGAACCACCCCAACCTGAGGAATCCGGCCTTGGATGGGCCTATCATAGTTTATGGGGTGTTCTAGGGAAGACCTTGGTTTCTCAGGATGGCATTTCTGGTCCCAACTGTGAGGCCTCCAGGATGTTTGGTCTCCTGGCTTAACGGAATATTGGCTCTAAGCTAAGTTATCAGACTTAAGGAATTACAAATATGCATGCTAAAAGCACTGGGGATACATAAAAGCTATATAAAAGGGTATATAAAAGGTGTATATATAAAAAAGGCAAAAAAAATCTTCATGGCATCAGTTTCAAGAAAGCTGAATTATTCTCGTATTTAGAAACCAGGGTATACAGAAACCATATTGTTTCAATGCAAATAAATGCATTTAAGAAAAAATGTTCTAACAGTTGGCAGCATTGATACCACCCCAAACCCTTGAGTTTACCAGATCATCCCTCCGTTTTGTAGTTCTAATAGCAGCATTCCCCCCTTTATTTATCCAGTTCTATTTAGAACGTCTTGCCTTTGACTCCATCTTTTACTGTAAAGTCTGCTGCTATTGCAGTGTGATGGGGGCAGAGAATGGCAGCAGCACAGTTGATGACATAGGCGGAAAGCTGTGGCAGCTGATGTGACAGTACTAATCCACTAAAATGACACCAATTTAATGCCCTGTTTTTCACAGGGTATTACCAAAATAGCTTTTGCTACCATTTATGTGCAAAAAAAAACCCTGCTCAAAAAAAACTACAGGAACAGTATGTTCGTGGCCTTTACAAATCTTTATAAGCCCGGGTTTGTTTTCTGGGACTCAGGAATAAACCTACCAGAGCTTTAGTCAGCTAAAGGTCATCTGTCAGCTAAAGGTGCTGGGCCTTAACTTTGCTGTCACAGGGTCAGAAGTTAACACTGGGGAGATTCGTGGTTGCAGGGGAGTACACTGTTTCAACATTTTGTCACTCAGACTGGCTGAGACACTGGAATATTTCTTTCTAGACTAGATTTTCTCAGGGGATGCATTAGCAAGTGTCACCTGTACTAAACCCAGAACTGTAAGTCCTGGGGGACATTTCAGAAATGCTTGTTGTGGTCACAGTTAATGAAGGTAAGTCCCAGTGGTCACTCTAAGCTGCTTTGAGAAAGCATTGGGTGAAAATCACTTTGGGTAGACAGATGTGCAGTTGCACAGCAATGAACACTCAATGTTTGACCTAACTTTAGATACCCACCCCAGGAATCTCAAGAACTGAGATAGCGTCTCCTTAATTTTGGGTGACAGCTCGCCCACAGTTCCCTCTGTGGTCAGTGAAAAGGAATAGGCACTTTTCATGGAGAATTCATCCTATCTACTTTAACTGACTTCTTTGAGAGGGGACAAATCATTCCCAACTCTAGTTGAGTATATTGACTGGTGAGTTGAGCCAGCTGAGACCAATTCATCTGCATGGGATTATGCTGGGAACGAGGCAGGAAATACTTCAGTGCCCACAGTGACACCTAAGGTTAGGACACTGCGTCCCACCCAGTCTCAACTCTGTTACATGCTGACTGTATGGCAGTTTTTGTTGGGATTTACCAGTGGGAACACCAGCACGTGTACTAGTATCCCACGAACAGCCAAGTGCCGACCAACCTGGTTCAGACCAATCACTCCTATTCTTCTTATCCTTCAGTAAGTTCTCTCTGACTATGGCCCTGTTGGATGTCTGTGGAAGAGTGTAAGAATAGGAAGAATATCCTTCCTGTGATCTGCAGGATCTGGAGTATCTCTATAACCTCGGTCAGTCCAGTTAGAGTTTTCTTCAAGTAATTAATTTAATTGGTTTTGGAAAACACTTACTATGCACAGGATCCCACAGCTTAACTATATAAGGTGCAAAAAGTGTCACCTTACCTTGTATAGAGTCTATCCTCTGACAAACCCAAGTCATTAGATATAAGTAGCTGATATTTTTCCCAAATACTGAGCACTGGATCCAATGGGACCTCATCTATCTCTGGGAGCTAGAACTATCCTCCTGGTCAAGCAGCTAATCAGAGATCTGCTCTTATTCTCACAGTAATGAACAGGAGAGTGTGGGTGCTCTCTGGTGTTGCAGTGGCCTCTCTGATGATCATGGATTTCCAACACTGCTGTCAGGGCCTAATAATTGTGACTCCATTTGTTTTTGTGGCGACTTGAAATTGAGAATGTCACCTGTAAAATTCTCCACAGAGCTACACATATTACAATTTATACAAAGAATAGAAGCATGTCTATCTGTACACACAGATTTGTGCTTTTCTATCTCTGGTAAACAAAGGTTCGCTTTAAAGAAGAAAAAAAAAGGAAACATGGAGAGGTTTGGAAGACAAGCAATGAATCGTGGATGCCCAGCATGCGGTGTTAGAGTGCTAAATTCAGGGAAACCAGCTTCCATCTCCCAAGCATATGCTGCTCTAACAACAGCTACAGTACAGAGAGCTGTGCTCTGAGGCACTGTGGAGTGGCAACCTATAGGGCTCCATCTGTCCCATTTCAGGCAAGGAAAGCTTATCTTTCCACAGGAAAGGAAGCTGCAAACTGATCGCAATCATCTGGGGCTGGGGTTTCCTTGCTGGTTTATATTTTTGAGAATGAGTGGCTAGATAACCCACTGTTTTGGATCAAATTATGAATGTTCACAGTTTGACTACAATGTTCACATTCCAGCCATCAGCATCATGCAGGTACTGAAGTCCTGTTATGATCTCTGTGGCATTAGAGAAAACCTACACAGGCAATGTGCACTGTTTTTTTGATCAGCCTTTTAAAAATAATTTGAGAAAAATACAATTTATGCTGGAATAGTAGGCGGCAGAGAAATGCACTAGGTGACCTCTCGTGGTCCACCCCTCCTGCTCTGTGATTATACAATAGCCAGAGTTCAGAGTCAAGGTTCCTCCAATTTTTTTCTAGAAAAATCTCATGAGGCTCTGAATAAAAAATTACAGTGAATCAGAAAAGCAGAAGTAATGCTCAGAATATAGCTGATATATCTTATGTTCCTGTACCAGCACCCAGGTCATCACTTATGATGAACCTTTGCATGTTTTTCCTGACTCCTTTGCAGAACCTTGGTGTATTCAGCAATCATCAGTGACTTCCCAGCACCCTTGTGGTTACAAATCCAGGGTGCTAGTATCACAAGTCACAGAAAAATCAAAGATTCTCCTCAATTTACTCCCGAAGTAATACACAGGAATACACTTAGAATAGGATTCATTTTCAGAGTCGTGGTATTGTTGCTTTAACTGCAAACACTGTCTCCCTAACCAGGTCATCAACATCATAGAGAAACATGTTCTTCCTTATGGGATACAAGCAAGTGGGTGAAATTAAGGCACAAAGATAATACCATACACCAGAGAAAGAGAACTAAGCTTTTGCTTCAAAAACATTCTTCACAGAAGGGTCTAGAGGGATTTGAAGTTTTCTCCTGAAAGTAGGTAAAAGTTAGAGCTTTCATTTGAGTTTCACTTTATATTTCCAGTTCATTTCAACCCACAGCTCAAAGTGAAATTCTAGGATTTGGGAAAATGAGCAAAAACCTGAAGATGTGCATTAAAATGTCACATGCAGAAATATTCCAGCTGGGGCCTTAAGGCAGCATCCGTTTTAAAGCTACAATGGAGTTGCACAGTTTGACCTTCAAAGGCTTCTTTGAAATTCCAGCCTTAAGCATCATGTCCAGTACTGGGCCTCCATGAGGCTGCAGGACTGACTCCTTCCTTTCTTAGTGCATATCTGTCTTATGGACATTGAAATTGGAGAAAGAAATGTGATAAATGCTAAAATACCTGTCATCCCCTCATGTTTTCCAGTGGCAATACAAATGATACATAGACATGAAAGCTTGCTGGTTTTGGGGTTTTTTTGGATGTATCGTGATACTGGTGACATTGAAAGAGTATTTGAGCATGACATGCAGCCCCATGCTAAAATTCATATCACATTGAATATGGATGTAGAGATAAAAGGAAGGGAGAAAAAAGTCTGTGGGGGAGTATCATAGTTCAGTTCAGCAGCAAGCAAAGAATACAAAGAGATTTGAAGAATAATGCTTTATGTGTGTTCAGTTAAAGAACATAATGGCCTAGTTCTAAAAGCGAGAAGATCCTGTTCCAGCTCAGGATCCAGAGTAACCACCTCCAGGAATGACTTGGGGCTGAAGAACTGTGAGGTGGGTTGTTGCTGAGGAGGACAGAGTGTCTTAAAGGCTCTTAGATGTTGGTCTTCCCACATGTTGGTCTTCTCAAGGCAGCAGACTTTTGCCTGGATAAACGGAAAAATTTTTTAGTCTTGAGTACATTCCTGGTTTTTTAAATGTTTAGGTGTTTGAGAGGTCTCTGTGCCTTTAGCAAGTTGAAATTCAAATAGAGAAGTGTTTGTTCTTACAACTTAAAATTTCATGTGCTCTAATTGTCCCTGCAGTGAGAGGTTGATGAAACTTTATACATCAAAAAGAGGAAAGGCTTTTCCTTCTTAATATGGAAGTCAGATGATAATTTCCAATTTAAATTTTAAAAGAAACATCCAAAATATGTCGATAAACACAAACACATCTTTTAGTTTTATTTCTAACTATTTAGAAGGTGGTAGGAGCTGGGATATTTCTATTTATGTTTTCTCCCATCAGTTGAATTCAGAAATAGTTGGGATTTTACCTACAGGCTTGTTTTGATGCAAAAAGGTGGAATGGGAGTTAAAGGTTACAGTTCCGACCAAGCTTCCTACAGGAAGAGCTTCTGAGGTCCAAGGAGGAGGTTCTGGTCAAAACCAAATATGATAAATTAGTACAGGAAGCAGAAGACACAAATCCTGCTGTGCTGTCCTGGACAGATTTTCCCATGTCTGAATAGAAGCACAGTCTGATGGCAACTGCTTCCAGCAGAGCAGTGCCAGGCTGCTGGTTCCTTCGCCCATCTTCCCTCACTGGTACTAAAGCTCCTGGTCCCGTTTTACCCTAGATCTGTGTTTCCCTGTCTTCTCTATCAGTTTCCTTCAAAAAACAGTATTGGACGCTCTTTGTCATTTACTGGTTCCTTTAGTCCTTCTAATTTGGGGGGTTTTTTTCTGTTTTCTCCTGTTCTTCTGTTCAGACAGATAAAGTAGATCCAAGTCAGTGAGGTTTGGAAAAGCAGATTGGCACACCAAGGAAGGCCCTGGCCTATGTCATTCCCACTGGTAACCCCCCTTTGACTCACAGCATTTAAAACTTCCTCAGAATTATTCAGTGAATAAATATGAATTATTTCTCTGCTAATCATAATCTAGTATTGTAAACGGGTTCAACACTTACCGGAAATAGAAAACCAAGTGTTCTCGAGTTTAGTTTAAAGTCACTAAACCAGACTATTCCAGAGGGAAAATCACTACAACCTCTACCAGAAGCCTTAGTGCCTTTGGTGGAGCTCAGTCCTGTTCACCTGTAAGACCAGCTCCACTCTGTTTATAAACCTAAAACCTCTTGTTTGTGCAGTTACTTAATCACTGTGAAACAGCACATTACTGTTGTCACATGGTTATACTAAAAGGAATATTTAAAAGGAAACAGAGCTTAAGGGTAAACGAGGGTTTGGTGATCTGCCAAGCTGAAAATAGCATTTAACAGGCTTTTAATCTATTTCATAGGTTATTGTCCCCATGAGTGCTGTTATAGTCTACAGATAAGAAAAATGAGAACAAAGGGTTATTTTCACTTACAATTCAGCAGCTGCTGGTATTATTACTGTGTCATTGGTAATCAAACAGAGGTACACTAATAATTGTATCCTTTAGAATGCAGTGTGCAGTAAATATTTGTTGATTTAAAAATAAGCAGGCTGTAGAAATTAGACTGCTCTTTCTGTCAAAGTTAGCAGATTAAATGCTCACAGGTCCAAGCACCACCACGAGAGAAATGCCTGGCATTTGTGGAAGATTTTGTTGATCTCTGCAAGATTGCTCAGGTCTGTTTGCACCAGGGAAAAAAATAGGTGTTTGAAGTAAAAATGCAATTAAAATCAAAATTAAACACATGTTTTTGCTTTGGAATCCTAATTTGTAGATGGTACATAATATACTGTTTTATACCTTAGAGATAGGCAATTACCAAAATAACCCTCTACTTGCATCCATTTGACTTGCTGTAATTACCAGAATACACAAAGTATGAGAAGAAAAACTCCTTTATCTTTCTGCTCATCTCTCTGCTCAGGATGGAAAGAAAGGATTTCCTCACATGCCAGAGAGGACAGGCAGATGGCCCAACAAGACGCTTTTCTCCATATTCAGCAGCACAGGGGAGCTACTGGAGAGTTTCTTTTGCCTTGTAAGGACAGGAGAAGGCAAAGGAGAATTTCCTTTGCTTGCAATTTTCCCTCTTCCACAGAAACAGTGATAGAGTGTAGGCTGGGATGGCAAAATGCCTTGTCCTTAGTGTCTGACCGGACTTGTTCAAGCTGCTTTTGAGTGTTGCACCCTGGAGGACCTGAAACAAGACTGGAACATACTCTGTGCATGGTGCAGACTTAGAGGGCTGGACAGGCCTGAGCAGAGAGAAGGGATGCTGAGGAGATGGGAGGTGTTTTATCTTTGTTGCACAGCAGGACACAAAGTGCATGACTACATTTAACTTAATATGAGATGTCTGCAGTGCAGACTTCACCACTGGAGCTGTCTAGAGTCAATGAGAAGAATCTGGCACTTTTAGTGCCTGTGATGATTCTTTCTCATTCAGGAGAGGATGCAAAGAAGGATCTCAGGGAGCACAGATGCATAGTGTTTATACTTATGCCCTGTTTCTGTCCAGTAACAGTAAAGACAGAATAACTAGCTCAGATGAGTTAATTCATTTTTGAAGTGTCA
The DNA here is from genome assembly GCA_026261815.1 of Monarcha castaneiventris obscurior. NCBI lineage: Eukaryota > Metazoa > Chordata > Aves > Passeriformes > Monarchidae > Monarcha > Monarcha castaneiventris. Next base: position 8,016,554 of record JAMPIT010000230.1, on the reverse strand, counting down.
CAATTTTTTAGGACACTTCGTCTCATTTTCATATATGCATTAAGCACATCTAAGCCTATTTGTTACTAGCAGTCAGTAGGATTTATGTTCTGAAAGGTACTACACACTTATAAAAATATTGCCTAAGGTGACGTGCACTGGTCACATGGTAAAACAGGCATAGCTGTGAGCCATAGCACACTGCTTAAACAGTGTCTTTGTTCTCCAAGGGGTACCACAATGACCCTGAGATTAGCAAAATTGGTTAGAACATGATGCTGATAATACCAGGGTTGTGGATTCAATCCCCATATCGGCCATTCACTTCAGAGTTTGACTTGATGATCCTTGAGGGTCCCTTTCAATTCAGAATATTCTGTGATCTGTGACTGTCCAAACAGTGTAATAGCGGAAAAGTCCAGCTATCTTGATTTATGGGGTTTCTTTTAAAGATCTTGAAATATTTAGGGGGGTCTTTGAAATTTGATGATGATGATGATAATAACAATAAAGATAATAATGATGATGATAACAATAACAAAAACAGGCTCCAGGCAGTGTTTCTGCTCTGCTCCAAGCTGCATGCAACAACCACTACAACTTTCTGTAGCCAGGGATTTTTCCCCCTTAATCACCCTTTGGTTTTGTAAGTGAGCAAGGCTCAGACAGTAATAAACTGAATCTGAGCTACACATCTGCTTTTTCAAGTAGTGTTTGGTGCAGGGGCAACACTGACAGATTTCATTACAGCCGTGTTGATGTATTAACACTGTCATCTCGGATGCAGTCTGGATGAGAGAGCCCTTGAGTGAAGCTGAGAGCTTCTGATACCAACGTGGCAAATGATTCAGTGCAGATCATTATACGCATTGGCCTGTTATCTCCTCGGCGTCGTGTGAGGCTGCGAGTGAGCTGTCTCCTTGGTTCATTATTTATTTTGCCTTTGCTCCAGGCTCTGCCAGTCGAGCAGCCTGGAGCAGCGCCGAGGAGCTGTTTTGGGTACAGCTTGACACGTGGAGAGAGCAGTGTGGGATCATGGCACTGCCAGGGTCTCCACTCATGCTGGAGCACTCGGCTTCTGCCTCTGCAGTGGAAGAGGTCAGAGATGTCACAGGACACCCTACTGGGAAGGACAGATGGCTTGCCATCTATGTTTTTCTGCCAAGGCTTTTACTGGGGCTCTGCAGTCCAGTGTTTTAGGGAGAAGATTGGCTGTGATCATCCTGATCATCTCTTGCATCTTGCATCTGAGCAAGTTTAAACTCTTTGGCAAGGATTAGGCCTTTCCCTGCTTCCTGCAGATAAGCAAAATTATCTCTGATTTGTAGATTGGGAGACTCTAACAGGGAGATGAGGTTATTTTCCTTAGGTCATGTTTGAAGAGTGGCAGCAGAACTGGGAATAAAAAGAGAAATCCTACCTAGAGTTAGTCCCACCAAACAGCATCCCAGCCATGCCAGGAATGAACCTCCCACCAGGCTGGAGACTCTGGGACCTACAGGTGAATATTTATTTATGGAAAAGCATGATGGTAAGAACTGTGAGCACAGGGCATCAGAAGCAAATTGCTTGGAGAGAAGCTGGTGCTCCAAGTGCACCATGCAGCACATCAAGGGCCACCCATGGGCTGGTGCCACCAGTTTCACCACTGCCCAGCACATCCCCATGGGGACTGGAGCAGGGGTCAGCCATTGGGTAACTCAGGCTCCTCTGTGTGTGCCAGGCCCTCACCTCCTGGACCCTGGTGCTCCCTGAAAACACATCCTTCTCCCTCAATCCAGCCAGTCCCTTCGCTCGTGTAAACTGATAATTCAGTCTTCTTATTTAAGTCGAAATAGGCTGTGTGAGTCTAGCCAAGAGTCTGGTTTGTACCTCTCACAATAGGATTTTGCTTTAAAAAGCCAGAGTTTTTCTGCTTGTCAAAAAAAGCAGACAAAGGCTCTGTCTCTGACAAGAGCTCTCTGTAAGCTCCAGCAGCTGTTTCATTTCAACTTTGCCCGTGAGGAAAGTTGTATTGTTGAGCAGGGTGGGGATAACTTGTGTCAAAAGCTTTTTAAAAGTTAGTTTGAAAGCATATTTCATCTTCAAAATTTAAGTGGCTTATCCAACTTGTGGTGACTGGAATCAGCTTTCCTTATACGGATGCAGGGTGTCCCTCAGCTAGTCATCAAAATTCAGCTGAGGCAGCAGTCTGGGGACAGGAGAAGAGCCAGCCTGGAGCCAGCACTGCTGAGGCCATGTGTGTCACAGCCCTGGGAAGGCTGTAAGGGTGCTGGCACTGCATGCCTTCTCTTGTTGTCCCTGGAGATCAAATCTGAGCCTGCACCTACAGCAGGAGGTGAGGTTGGTGGGCCTATCTCAGCCCCTGTGCCAGCGGAGCACAAATTGCCAGGAGGTTTGGCTGTTTGGTTTGGGTGGGAGAAATAAGAAAATCCATGTCTGGCATCATAAGGGTGTTTCATCTGAGAATTCATAGCAAAGCAGCCTGGAGACACTTGTACACATCCCACTGCATCTTGTGTGGCTGTACCTACTGTTACAAGCCCTTTATTGTGAGTAGGGTTAGTTTGCATCCTAAGTGCTGTCTACAATCCCTTCCTTTCCCAGCCAAACCCACCCAGATGCCAATGTGTGCTGGGTATGGGGATTATTGATGAAAGCTGAGCAAGACACCACATGTGGCAGGCTAATTAGAGGGATCCCAAAACAGTGAATATCCATGAGCGTGGTAAAATATGGATGAATAGAGCCCAGGGGAGTATATTCTCAAATCAGACGTGCAGCTTGCATTGGAACCGGAGGAGAAGCTGAGTAACTGAGCTCTGCACGTCAAGTTGAAATCTCCTTCTGTACACATTAAGGCTGATTGTTTGCTGAAAGCGCCTCACAACTCATTCGATAAAAGCAGCAAATAATCATTGTTTGTGTAGAGGAGATGGGGAAATGTACATTTAACACTCTTCAACAACTCCCCTAATGCTCTTAGGGCATTTGTCTATTTTTACACCAATTTAAAAAATGCAGTCCCTGAAGGTCACTCTTTAGGAAAGGCCTTAATTAAGATTTCTGCCTGCAGCAAATTGTATGAAGTATAATACATCACACTGTAGCAACCCAGATACAGATCATTGGCTACCTTGATCCAGTCATGTGGTATGAGCAAATATTACCATTTTCTTATCATCAAGGATCATTTTACAATGTGAATAAAAAAAATTAGCAGCATCCAGGTTTTCTTGAAATGTCCATGAAAAGATAGAAAAATGTCTGCCATTCAGGCTAAATAAAGCATTCTCTTAGGGAGTGAAGGTCAAATGGAGACATACACTTTACTGACAGAAAAATGCAAATCTTCTTTGCATCATAAATATTAAAAACAATACTGTTTAAAAGGTCTAATTTATTTTTATTGAATTAATTTCCTTCCATCTGTTTTTCTGCTCTTTCCCTCTGGAGCTCCAAGGGCTATCCTTCTCAAACCAAGGACAAATCCTCTCTGCCTGCCGAGCCCGAAAGTTCAGCGTGGATGCATTTCCAATTCAGAACTTTTAAGCCCTTTTTTTCCAAACCACCCAAAGCTCTGACTATGTTCAAAGGCAAAAGCACCTCTGCAGTACCACATTCCTGAGTGCATCTCTTTAACCCCTTCCACTCCCACTGAAACCTTCCCCCAGAGTTCTTTATGGGGGAGCCCCTATGCATTCCTGAGGTTGCACATACACACAAAAGCCCCCCCCTTCAGAGACAGCTGCAAGATCATTTGTTCTCTACATCTACCTGAAAGCGAGGTTGTAGCAAGGTGGAGGTTGGTCTCTTTTTCCAACTAACAGAATGAGAGGAAATGGCCTCAAGTTTCATTAGGGGAGGTTTAGATTGGATGTTAGAAAAAAAAAATCTTTACGGAAAGGGTGGTTAGACATTGGAACAGGCTGCCCAAGGGAAGTGGTGGAATCACCACCCCTGGTAGTGGTCAAAAAGAATATGGATGTGGCACTTGGGGACACGGTTTAGTGGTGGCATACAGCAGTGCTGGGTTAACATTTGGATATGGTGATCTCATATCAATTCTCTGATTCTGTAACCAGTGCCGTAACAGACACCCCTTTCAAGTTTTCAAATTCCCATTTCTATTCAGCAGCAAATCTTCCATTTTTGCTTCTGTCCATACACCAATATCTAAATAAGTATTTTAATTCCTGCCCTCAATAAACTATCTTCATGGGGAAGAGGAACCTATTCTGGATGGCTCTTACTTCCCAAGAATAAAGTATTTTCTGTTCAGATATGCTCAGGAATGCTCATACATAAGTATTCACCTGTTGTTAGTGGTGGTGCCTGTGAAATCTCAATCCTATTGCAAGGAGTAAGGAGGACAGAGGTGCTTATTAGTGGAAAGGGTGAGTGGTGTAATTAACATGAACTAAACCCAGCTGTTGCTCTCAAGTGTCAGAGGTTGGCTTATTAGGAGCACTTGAATCAGGGGCAGGGCACTAGAAAAATTCACACAACTACTGATCCTCTTTACCCACACAAACTACAAGGCAGATTCAAACCAAGCCCCTGTGGCAGGTTCATCATGGAGTTTATTTTCAGATGGAATTAGCTGTCAACAAGACAGAAGGATCTCTGTCTCCCCACTTTGAAACTGGAAGCTTTAGAGGGGCAGGAGGAGTGAAATCAAAGCCTTTGGTAGCTGTGATGTTTCCCTCCACTCGCTCATGTTTGTTCTCAACACTGCTGATGCAGCTCTATCCCAAGGCAGAAATTACTAAGAACTAAAGAAAAAAACTTTTCTTGCAGATTTTCCTTCTTAGCCAGAAATATTCCTGAATAATCTTTTTCTTTGAAATCTTCCCATGGGTAGTCCCACCTCAGTAATACTTCTGCCCAAAGATTAGTATTTCCCACTTATCTGTCCTTCCTCTTTCCTCTCCTGCATGGCTGCAATGTTTTGGACTCTCTTTTCACTATAACAGCTGCGATTACAAGGAGTTGCCTCTGGCAAGCATATTCCTGGGTCACGTCCTCAGAACACATCTAGAAAATGCATGGCAGTTTTTGGGGATAGGCACCCACCTCTCACAGATTACACCTTCCCCTGGGAAGGCCTGGGATCACAAGTTGCCAGAGTTGGCCTGGTATGCACCAGGAACACGATGCTCTGGAAGGTCAGCACAAGCTGAATTTGTTAGGATCTCACCAGCAGGTCTTCCAAAACATCTGATATTCTCAAAATGACTGGGAGAGGCAAGGAGGAAAGTGCATTTGTAGGGACTGTCACCTCCATGGGGCTATATCCCAAGTCCAAGCTCTGTCCCTTATCTGAATTGCAGAGAGATTGCTGCTTACTCTGCATAATATAAGCACTTGAAAGGAAAAGGAAAAATGGAAAAATTTCTTCTTAGCCTTTAAAACTGAAACTTGTTCTAACGTTTTCAGTTTTTATTTCTGTTGGAGGAAAGCATTTCTCTTTATAGCTGTCAAGTCAGTGAAGAATAATTTAGTGTTTTAGCCTTGTGCATCGTAAGAGGCCAGTAATCAACCACCCCTAGAGTGGTAGCATTTAATATTGCATCTTTTTAGGGCATGGCAGCATGCATGGCCTTGAGAATGTGAGGGTGAAAAACAGCAGTGAGTATTTAAAAGAAGCCTGTCTTTAACAGAAACAGACAGTATTCTTCCTTTCCTGCTATGAAAAATGCCCCCGTGATACAAAGCAGTTAGAAACAGATGACAGAAGCATTTCAAAGCAGTCAGAAGTGCAGCAATCTAACTACCTTCTTGTATTTCTTTCATTATTTAACTTCACTGTCATGTTGAGGGAGGGTTTTAGTAAATGACGTGCTGCCAGAAAGATGAATGATAGATAGATGGATAGATAGATAAATAGATAGGAAAGTCTTCACGTGAGAAAGAGGCAGTTTACCTATGACTTTCTTGCATGTCACTTTTCAAGCAGATTTTCAAGGATTTTTTTCTCCCCTTTGCAGCTGAGTGAGAGAAATATAGCCTGCACATGAGAGATAATATTGTCCTGGGAAATATCGAGTGGATTAATGTATTTCTACTGAAGCTAGCAGGAAATTGTGTTTCAGTTTGTGCTTATGTGCTTATTGTGAATACGTCATATTGAGAACAATTTGTTAAACAAGAAACATAGGGTGTTAAAAAAATCAAGAGGGACAATAAACTGGAATGTCAGGTTCTGTAACAGACTTGATGTGTATCTGTATTGTCAATAACCCTGATGCCAACGGCTGACTCCCTTCATTCTTGTTTTATAATGAAACAAAGAAGTCTGTGGTTTTGCGAGTTATTTATGGTCCATCTCTAAGATTTCCTATACTCGTAGAACATACCATTGATGGGACCCCAGATTTACTCACTACTGCAGCTGGCTGAGATGTTTCCATAGCCACCACCTGCCTCTGTGCAGGAGCCTTCCTAAGATTCTGAAAGCTAATTCAACAGCGAGGGGGCTTGGCAGCGTGCAGTTAAAGGCTCTCCTACTTACAAAAACAGACCTTGTCCTTTTGGTGTCATCTGTGTGTGTGCATATGTTTATATACATATTTTATATATATGTGTATATGTATGTTTGTATGTATGTATGTGTATATTAAGCCAAGGGCAGAGGGTCTGGTTCTCCTCTTTTTCCTTTGAAAGCTGAAAAGTTTGCTTCAAACCACTGACAGCAGGCCTGTATTGACCCTTTGATCTCTCAGTGTTTATGCTGGGGTGTGTGTCAGTGTACTGTAGTAGTTCTTTGTAGGTGACACCTTTAAATGAGAGTTCTTCCTGCTGCTGAAGTGTCTGATCCTGTTTCCATGGAAACCAAGGTCAGATTATGGGAGAAAGGTTTAGGGGATATTTTTTCCTTAATTACTTTAAAATCTTATCTTATTTTCATCTTTCTGCTGTCCATTTCTCATAGAAGAGAAAGTAAATATGTTCCATTCCTCTCTATTATAAATGTAGCACCACCTCCATGTGGGTGTACACAGACACACAGACACACAGACACACATGCCACAGTTTGCATGTCATTTAACAGAGAGAACCTTAACTGAACATCAGGATGAGTTTTCTCTTGCTTACATATCTGTTTTCAGCTTTAGAAGCATAATAAGAAATGTGATTCAATGCAACCTGAGCGGCACCAACCACCCCAAGTGATAACAGTGCTGTAGTTTTGACTGCTCAGCAGTAGAGACAAATTACTCTGACACTGTAAGTAAAATAATTACTCCAGACCAGGGTCATTGCACCATGGAGGGCAGTTGTTAGGACCACTTCCCAGCTGCATCATCAGTTAAGTTCAACCTTTGGTCATTCTTCCTTCCTTTCTTCCTTCCTTCCATAGAAAAAATGGTATATTTCTCAGGGGTCAGAGAAAAACAAATTCTACCTGCTACTCAACAGTTTGAGGATATGGCATTGAGAAAGCGGCCCATGTCACCACTGGAAAATGGACTGAAAAACTTGTCACCACAAGAAATAAATTACTAGAGCTGATAGTGTATGAAATTTTATGTGTTTGTGATGGGCTCTGTCTCAGCAAATGCCAGGCATGGGGTCTGAAGAACTTCTTTCTGCAGTGAAATGATAAGGGAGACAGACACTTCCAGAGGGAGTCTGCCCTGTCCTGAGCCAGAGGTATTGCAGGCAATTAGCTTAAACATTGACCTTTCAGGTGGATAAGGCTAGATAAAACAGTAGGGTAGGATTTCAAAAATAGACGCTGAACAGCACAGAAAAGAAATTGATAGAGATGGCATGTACACTGAAAAATCCTCCTTACAAATATATCTGCACTGGAACCAGTGCTAAATACAAGAGCTGGTCTTCATAAACATAATGTCTCACATTAGCTGCATCTCATATTTATCCTTCTCATATCCTTTCATGGCAAAATAAAAGGATTTTTTACATATCAGTCCATACAAAGTATTTCCCTTTCCTGAATAACACAGCAAAATGTCTTTTTCATTTAAAAAATCAACTGATTTTTGGGGGAAAAAATTTTAAAAATAAAGCTTTGTCTCTGCTTTCATGCTGGCTGGAATTTTTATACCTTGGTTTTTTATTTTATCCTGAAACTCATATTGCTATCAAGGGCACACTCTACACTGCAGTCAGTGTATAAAAAAGCAATTAAATCCCTCCTGGGTGTCAGAAAGTAACCTGGCTGTCAGCACTGGATGTGCAGACAATCCCACACCAGTCAGTGGTATCAGAGATGTGACCAAGGGAACAAGGTATGAGAAACGAATGTAAGAGGTTGACAATTGAACCCATGTAGGTTCCTTAAATTTGTACCCAGCCGAGGGAATGGACATTTGGATAAGGGGGAGGCTAGAGGCTCCTCTGGATGTTTTCACATGCCTGGGGTCTAGCTGGTGTGAGGCAAGAAGAGACACAAGTGGTGCCGGGCCCATCTGTTCCACCAGGTAAGTGGTTTGCCTCCGCAGAGCTGAGTGTGTAAGCATGCAAGAGGCTCCCTCTGTGCCTCTGTCCTTTATAGATCCAAGGATAAATGGAGACAGTCACAGAAAGCAGGTATGGGTCAGGGTCTGTAAGTGTCCATTAGCTAGCTGTGGACGAGGATAAACCATCCTCGATGTTTCTGGGTAAGTGTGATGGACTGCCAGGATGTGTTGTCAGTCTGCCCTGGGGACGCTTCCCTGTGTTTCAGCTTCCTCCCTGAAAATGCTCAGTTGAGTCAATCTTTGATACAAGAAACTAGTTAAGGTGAGTGTCGTCAGCTCACTGAGCTGGAAAAGCACAGCAAACCCTCTTGCCTGCTGAATGAGCATTAGGCTCAGCCAGAGCCAGACCACAGAGCAGTGCAGAGAGCTTTTGCTGAAAACTGCATCGCTTGAATGTTGAGCTACTGTATTAATTAATTTGGTATGCAAGTCAGGGTTTTCCAGACACTAAATCAACTCCGTAACAGGTTGTTCATGAATAATTTCAACCTGTTTTTCCATTATTAATAATTATTTGTACAATAATGTGACATCAAAAGCCCTAATAAATGTAAGGTTTTATTGTGCTGGACACTCTACAAACAACATAATAAAGGACAAGCTGATAAGTCTTTTTAGTGGGCTGAATGAATTGATCAGCATTACCTGGAAAGACCCTCTAACCATAATAGGATTTCACTGTAGAGCTGCCTGAGAGTGAAGGGTCCCAACCCTATTTCCAGAGGAACCACAGGCCTTTCCAAGCTGCCCAGAAATATCAAAAAGAGGGTCAGGACAACATGACACTGCCGTGAGGGGGAAAGGCAGCTTTTGGGAAATCTGGAGACATGGGATCCCTAAGCTGTTGGGTATGGGTGCAAGCCTCCATGCAGACTAGGACAGTAGGAATGCAACTTAAGGCAGATCTTTTGCAACAGAAACATTACAGTTACTAGTGATATCTTCCTCTTCTTGTATATAATTTTTTTTACTCTCCTTGTTCATAAATTGCACTGAACCCAAGAAAACTTCCCTGAAGGGAGGTTTAGTGTTGCCTAAATTTGTTTATCTCACAAAAAGCTTTGATTTTACCCAGGTGATGGCTTTATCCACGTGATGCTGTCTTACAGCCAAACTTTAAAAAATCAGAAGTAAACATGGCTTTCTCTAGAGCCTAGAGCTAACTTCCAAACAAATGTCATCTGTAACACATATTTCATCTAGAGAGAGGAAAGGCCAGTGATCTGAGTGGCTGATGGGTGATCAGATCAGAAAAAACAACAAACCCATCCCTGAGACGCAGATTAGTACAGTAGAAGTGTAGCCAAAGTATTATATTTGAAGAAAAGAATTAAAAAAACATTTTCAGTGAGGTGACTGGACTAACAGAGTGGTGTGAAGTGCCTTGGCTTGGTAGACTGACCTTGAACCCAAACCTACTGTCTTAGTTTCATTACATGTCATGGTGATTTGGTTTTTGTGGTTTGGTTTGGGGGTTTTTACGTACATATCTTATTCTAATGTTCCTTGTACCTTATTACAGAGGAAGGACCAAAACTAATCCTTTCTAATCCCGGTAAATTTCACAGAATCTTTTCTTTAAAAATACTATAATACTGTAAGCTTTAAAAATAATTTACATTTTTCAGCCATTTTAGGGAGCCTATGTTAGGAAAAAAAAAAAAAGGGAAAGAAAAAGGATTGTTTTTGACAACCATACCATTCTAACATATTAAAAACATATTGCCTGAGAAGTGATGGTTATAAATAGCTGGCATTGTAGCTCAATACATTAGTGTGCTACTGTTTGATTCCTCTATAATTATAGAATGAAAGCTTCAATCCCTGCATTGGGTGAGCACTTAAAATTACAGCTGAGGTTGTAAATTGCTGGTCCTCAATGTCCTAGTCAGACAGATTGCTTTCAGTTCATAAAGAGAAATTCAGTGTTGTGTCAGAGGCAGATATCCTAGTGAGCTTATTGTCTTCTGTTTAAAACTAGTAAGTGAACTAAAGGAAATGCTAGAACATTCTACAATGTACTGACATAAGCAGCAATTCTTATTTTCTAAAACAAGCAGCACCAGTGTTGCCTCAAAATGTTCACATTGTTGGTATTGATTTTCGTTTTACACATCCCCAGGAACAAAACATACCAGATAATAGATTGTTTTTATTAGTTTCACTGGATGCTGTATCAGTAATGGGTTTAACTCTTTTGTGGAGGTAACATGTCGGGCCTTTTGAACCTGTTGATGGATGTTTGATTCAAAGTGCCATTCTGTCAGTAGGAATACTAATAAGCACAAACCCCTTCCCCCCCTCCCCAGGAATTGCTGTGAATTCTCATTCTAACAAGTCTAGCCTTCTAATAAAATACTATCTTCTAAGGATTGTTTCTGAAACAAAATAGAGCCAGGTATTAGGCCCATAGGTTAATTTCACCTTTTAAAGCACTGCAAAGTAGTCTGAATGAAATCCTTTTGCCATTGTTTAAGGCAATGTCTGACAATAATGTAACTACAGATTGAGAAAAGTCATATGTGTACAGTGTCCACTTAGGCAGGGCAGATTAGTGCCTTGATACAAAAGTGTGCTCTCTTAAATCAGTATGTAAGTAGCTACCTAATACATAGCTGAGTAAATTCAATGGGCACCTTCCTATTAAACATCCTGGGTTTTCACATCAGCGTGAATATGGCATCAGCAGCATTCAAATGCTGGAGGATGTGGGTAAGGTGACCCTCACTTTCACTGGCAACATTGGATGCTCTGTCTGTAGCTCTTGGAAAGGTGATCACCAACCCAAGCCTGTGCTCTTCTGCCTTGAGGGCACACAGGCTTGAAATGATCATGGAAGACAAACGTGCTCTGGGTGTATTTTCTGGGAGAAAAAGTATTTCCACCTTGTTTTAATCATTTTGTCTCAGCAGAAAGGTAAGGAATTAACTGGGCAATGAGATGAGCTGTTTCAGGAGCAACTAAGTTGGTGCTGACATGACATTTGTGCAGTGCTATGAGGAAACATATTCAAAAATCTTAAAAGACACAGGAAAACCTATGTGCCTGTGGAGCTCGCCTGTGAAAATACAAAGTTGCTTGGGAATTTTTGGCTAATATACCAGGACTTAAGTAGTCAGACATCTGTTTCATTAAAAGATCTACCAGATTAGGTTAGATGGAAGCTCAGCTAAGGACACATATTTTTCAGCATGCCTGGTATTTTTCACTGTGTTGTAGTAATATGAAGCTTATGTGCAAGAAGCAGTAGTTACTAAGGTCAGTCAATATCTTGAATCTTTCACCAGAATTATAAATATATATATATATATATATATGACTGTAGGGTTAATGCAAAACATAATCTAAAAAGATGAAAAACTCAGTTCTGAAACTGAAGCGATTTTAGATAGAATTTTAAATTCCTGGGATGATGCCTTTTAACAGGAATGAGAAGGAAACTTATTTGAGCAGGAAAACTGGAAGATGAAGATGGCCAATCTGTCATGAGATCATTTTAGCCATGAAGAAGCTAAGCATCAGTTCAGATCCTGTGAAAAATAACCTTGTAGTGTATGCTGTACACTCTTCACTGCTGAGACCAGATGGGCAGCTGTGTCAAAAACATCCAAGCCAGTAGACACGGAAATTTGCTTCTTTAATCTTCACCTTCAGATGCTTGTGGACAAATGCCACACTGAGAGAGACAATAATCAGGGCACATATGACCAAGGGGCCTGTTTTTGTACAGCTGCAGTGGTGAAAACAGGGCTTGGTGAGTTAATTTTCAATGGCTTTGATGGAGAAGGTTGGCTCTTTTCTTTTAATGCAAGCATTTTTTGTGGTATGCGGAAATGTAACAATACTGTTCATCTGGATAACCTTTCACATGAAAGGTCTTTTGATATTTTGGTATTTGTCTGTCAAAGTCAAAGGATCACAGCATTTTTCTAGATGTAGGTGGCTGCTTGCAGTTCGAAACACATCTTTTCACCTATAAAAGGTTAAGTCAGGAATAAACCCTAATCCTTTTAACATAAATACATATTGTCTTTAAACATATTAAAATAGGCTTGGGAGCTTATTTCTTTTGCTCTTAGATTGTTTTTTGCAGTGTGCTCCTAACCTCATTGTTCTGTTAATCTGGCTTTGTTGGAAGAAGCAGAGCAAAAGCTGCTGCCTTTCTATACAGAAAAACTACATTTGTAGAAAAAATGCATATTTTCTCTAGATCAGGATATGTGTAAAAATGGAAGGAAGATGGGAAACTTATAGTTATTCCACAACATTCTGAAAGCATGAACAATTATTTGATTAAATTCCAGGCTGTTGGGGTTTCAGTATATGCATGTTTTCAAGCTGGGCAAAAGAATTCTTACTGTTCAAGTAACAGGACTACTATTGTTTTTGAGGTCAGTGATTTTGAATTTGCTTTGAATTTATAGGTAAGAGGTTGCTAGAGAAAGGAAGGAAAAAGCTGAGTATTTTATTTTGTTATTAATATAAGCAAAATATCCACTTTATTGCAGCACATCTTATGGAGTAGGTAAGTGAGATGAAAATAATGCCATCCACAAGATGAATGACATTTTTTGTATTAAAAGTACCTACCTTTGATGATAAAGAGCAGAAGTTAACCACTCTATATGGCTAAGTTTGAGTTTTTATTTAAAACACACACCCCAAATGAATAGAATCTTAGTAGAGAATAATTTAGATTCGAAGGGACTTCTGGAGGTCGTCTTGTGCAAGCTCCTGCTCATGTTGCTCAGAGCCTTGTCCTGTCAAGTTCTGAAAATCTCCAGTGACAAGGTTTCCACCATGGTTCTGTTTTGTTTTTCTCTTTGTATGGGGTCAGTAATGCTGCTACTTACAACCTTTGATGTCCGTAATTCCATGTTCTCTGTACTTAACCAAATACTTTTCATCCCTTAAATAATAAAATAAAAACAGCATTTTTTCCAGTCTTGCAATCATTTTTGTTATTCTTCTCTGAACCTGCTTAAGACATCACCCATGTTACACCAGATTTTACTGAAGTTCCCTGGCACTGGTTGTACCATATCAAATACCATGTACCACAACTTTCCTATTCATTGTTTGTGAATTATCCCTGGTAATTCTTTAACCTTTGCTAGTTAGAAGCATCAGTATACCAATGGCTTACACCAAATGTTTTCTTGACTCACAGTTTCTTAGGACAGAACCCCCTATCCTGAACTCCCTGAGAAGAGTTCCTTGTTTCTCCATGCTACATTTGAGCAACTTCATCAGAACGACTGCAGCTATGACAATTGACCTAAACTGCATTTACAGTTGGTGGAGAGAAATTAATAATTTTAGGGTGTGATTCATCTCTTTATAAACCAGATATCTTAATTGGCTGAATGAATCACACACTCAAAATTCCTGTCTCTCCATTGTCTCTTCACATAGCTAATGGGTTCCTTTCCCTGAGGAGAACAAGAACCTGTTCCATTCATTCTTGTAGAATCTTTGTATCTCTTAAATGTCAACGTGCATGTGTGTGCAGATACATAGGTGCACATACAACTATACAGACAACTTTCTATGCACGTATGGGTTTAAAAGTATTGAAATGTCACATTGCTGAATGGAAAGATAAATAGTTGTTGTGCTGGGGAGCTGCTTTACAACTTCCCCGGATGCACCAGCAGCACAATCTGATGAGATATTATCTGTTTCATAGCCACACTTACTGTCCTGTGAGCAGCTCAGGCTGATAAGATGCTGAAACAACTGATCCAAAAATATACCACAATCTTTCTCTGCTCTCTCTCTCCTTTTTTTTTTTTTTAATTACCTTTAGCTAAGCATTTATTAGTCCATTTTTCAATTTTAGGTAAAAAAATAGTAAGGGAAAAAATAACATTATTTTTAATCCAGATTCTCTAATTTTTGAGAAATTAAGTTCATCTTCCATTATCAGTCTTCTTCCATTATCAGTCTTCAGTTCTGCACATCTCTTTCAGTTTGCTTAATTAGATCTCTGTAATTAAGCAGCATGCAGAATGAGCATTGGAATATTTGAATGAATATACAGAAAGAAAATGCCTTTAATTTTGTCAGAAACCATGGAATATTTGAATGAATATACAGAAAGAAAATGCCTTTAATTTTGTCAGAAACCACCAAAGTTTCTTTTGCACTGTTCCAGTTCCAAATAGTGGGAAGAAATACTCCCCAGTAACTAAATTACTGTACAGCTGATTAATCCCTATGAGGACCAGTCCTTCTTTTCCTACTGATTTGTTCTTACTAGTGACTTTGCTGGTAGCAGAAACAAACTCTTTAAATGCAGATAAGTGGTGATTATAAAAGGACATTTGGAATATATATGTGGGGGAAAAAATCTAAATTGAAATAAAGTGTAACTGCATGATCAGATTTTATGAGGAGAACGGTAGTCATTCATTCCTTAACCATTTATGTTTATCAGTCTAAAATATAATGGTGCAGCTCACAGAAAATACCTGAAAACTTAAAAAGCCCAACTCCTCCTCTTGGAAAAAAAAAAAAAGTGAAATTAGAGAAAAGGAGACATGACACTATGTGAAGTTGTAATCTTCAGTGAAATTTTCACTTATATCCTTAACATTTTATTGCTGTTAGGTGGTTTATGCCTAGCAGCAGGTGAGTACAAAGTGCATGATTTGCCCATGGGGTTTATTTACATGAAATCTTGAGTGTAGATGCACTCTGCCATTGTTACGGAGAGTTATAAAGTGTCACAAGTATCTAATAAGGACATAACAGTGAATCTCAAAAGGCAGTGGTATCTTACTATGTCTTCCATCATAAGGCCAGCTAAGGTGTTTTGTAATGGTGGCATGTGAGGGAAAGAAAACAGGAAAAGATCTTAAGATCTTAGATTGTTAATCTAAACATGTTCCTGGCTGCTGCTTTAGAAATGCTCTGGGTTCTGCTTTGCTATTACAAGCTCTGTGTCAGTAGTGCCCAAACGTGCCACCTCACAGACCCTGGTTTTGAGAAAATCAAACAATCCAGCAGCACAGGTTTGGTGCTTCCTGTAATCCTCACTTTTAAATTCTTCATTTCTTCTGTCAACAGCAAGCTTTGGACAGGCTCACAGACAGCATCCTCTTGGCATGGGAACTGGGAATTACCAGCTCTCATGTTTGCTGCTTTAGCCAGTGCTGACAGAATGGAGAGGACCAGAGGCCAAGCAGCTCCTCTCCTCCATCTCTGTTGGCATTAACCAGCCTCCATACAGCCACACATTGCACAGCCACATCCTCCTGCCCAGACTGGACCTGTACCCACCATCATGCTGGGGTTTACAGCCTCAGCTTTCCTCAAGCAAAAGGCCTGAATGTCATCAGGAACCTTAGCCTGACTTCACTTTTCCTGTGGACATAAGATTATTTTATTATTCTTATTTTTATTAATTTTTCATTATTACATTTTTCAGAATACATGAGGGCTATAAGAATTTTGAAAGGAAATCTAGTTGGTGAAACATGATTTCCAGGAAAATATCATACCTGGAAATCCAACAAACATCATGCCTATTATGGTGGCACACACTCCTGAAACCTGCAAGAGGCGCTGCCTTATCCTCTTTGTGGTGAAACTGAGAAGATTGTATTTTCTCTTGTATAAGGAAATATTTAACAGAGGAAGATTCAGTGTCTCTTGAAAACTTCAGGCAAACCTTTTCTTTTCACTCTCCCTCAGGTTTTTCCCCTTGACTTTACATCTTACCCAGCTGCCTGCTTGCACTGCTGTGATGCAAGAGCACTTCTAAAGCCACATCTCTCTAACTTACAGGAGGTGTTGTTTCACCTTCAGGGGTCAGAATAAAGAGAAAGGAGAACGGATCAATATATTTAAAACTTCTCATGTGCTGAAGCCCTGGAGCTACACTGCTACTGTAAATAAGTGATAACAGAAAGTCTATGTGACTTTACCCACTTTTACAGAGCACATATGACATTGTTAGAAAATAAATGGACATTAAGGTTTCTGTGGAGTATCAGTTAAATAAAGAGAAGGTCAAACTAAAAAATACTTCCTCCTTTTCATAATGAACTCCCATTTCATAAAATACTAAGTCAATAAATTAGATTGAAACTCTTTGGTCTTCTTGTAATTATGTATTACAGATTATCCCATCTATTAATTATCCAGGAAGAGATGCAGTAATATAATAATCAGAACTGAATTATGTTCCTTGGGAGCTGAGTCCCAGTCTTATAAATGAACTCTTTTCCTGAAATACTATTTTTTCACTGCTACTGATATATGGATTCAGATCAGCCCTCTGGGAGAGAGGGTTGTTATATTTTTAAGAGGCAAAGGAAAGGAAAACTTAAACCATTAATGAAGTATGTTCCTTTATTCCAGTTTGAGTACCTTATATGTGAAATGTTTCACTTAAACCCAAATGGTCTATTTTGGATAATTCTCCATGATTGGGTTTTATAACTTGGATGAAATTTCCGTATGGTTATGTTACGATACCTTTTTTTTACTTACAGTAAACTGAGGAAGGACAAGTAGCCTCATTAAAAATACAAACCTAGGGAGATAAAATGAACGCAATGTGAGCAATTCCCTTGAAGGATCTTCAGATTGTCCCATTATGGTGAGATAAGATTTTAATACAGTGAATATAAGGGTTTTCACCAGCTATCAACAGGAGCTTAACTTTTCGTGAAAAACCTGAGTTCAGCTGAATGTCCGTGACCTAGAATCCACCATGTCTTTTATTTACTGATAAATATGGGAAAGGATTGTTATTATTTTATTGTTTCAGAATGACAATGGCTTTTTCATTTGCAAACCTAGAAGAGTAATCAAATATTATAGCCACTAGCAATACCAGTCACAGCAAATTAGCATTGTATTTCCTCATCAATGACCTAGTCCTTAAAACATTCCAAATTAACATTTTAAATGCATTTCATTGCTGTTTTTTAAAGTAATATCTAATGAATAAATTCCTGCCAGGTGGTGTCTGATATGCAGCTGGCAAAAAAATATGGAAGCAGCTGCACTTTAACAAGTAGCCTTCTTTTCACCTGCTAACAAGCATCTGTCAGCTGGCTGTATGGATAAGCAGGACGTGGATTTACTTGTAAATAAATTGTACCTGTGAAAATCATGTGGTGCAGCTCTTCCCTCTACAGGATAAAAAAGAAGGGGAAGGACCCCTGCAGGAAATTGTTTCAGGTGTTTCAACTTGGATATAAAGTAAAGTCCTGCTAACCTAGGTCTTCTACAGCCTCTCTAATAAGTGGACACCATTTAAGTCAAAGCTTTTAAAAGACAGAGGGGGTTGGAGAATTTACAAAAAAAGGAAAAGGGAAAACACAGATAACACAGGGTTTTTCGAGGGGAAGTAAGTGCTGTGGTTTAGACAGAAGTCGTAGATTTAAAAATGGGAGTGCTTTTAATCATGGCAAAAGCAAAAAATCCTTAGGTGGAGGAAAGCAGATTTGGTCCTTCCTGGAGACCATCTCAAAGCTTATTCCAGCCTGCACATTTCAAGATCTAAAAACTCTAACTTCTAAATAGATTAGAAATTTTCCAGAAATTATTCAGTGTTCCATGTTTAAACACTAGTTCTTGTTGTAAGGTTACTGTGGCCCAAACTCAGATCATCTTCTGCCAGTGTCAATGGAGTCACCAAGCTTCTCTTCTCCCTCTAAAGACAGCCTCTGAGTGCTCTTTGACTCTGCTGCTGGCTGCTAGATTAGTTGGGTAATAAAAGGTACTCCTAGAAACTGGTTCAGATGCTGCCATGAGTCCCCAGACTTCTGTACATTTTGAGGGCACAGAAGAAATTACTGGAACAAGGACTGTGCTCACTGTCTCCAAAGGCGTTATGTGTGGTTTAGGAAGGCCTGAATGCTGAAGAGAAACCAGAAGCTTAGACAGCGTGCTCAGGAGAAGAGATTCCAGTCATTCCTGCTTTTCTTTACCCATCCAAAATCTGGGGAGCATCAACTGCAAATGTGTACATCTAGGGAATATGTGAGATAAAAAGTAGGGGCTGCTGATACGGATTGCCAACATGCAGTCAGTCACCACTGACATCAGCCTGCTTGGAGAAGTCCTCCTCAAACACCACGGAGAGCAGGCCCAGCCCCAGTCCCAAGCACTCACCTCTGCCCCAGGAACAAATATCACATTTTTTCAGAGATTGCAGCAGTTTCAGGGCTGCCAAATCTCTCACAGCGTGATGTTGGGCAGGGGAGATAGTATAAGGCTGTCGAACTAACAAAACCTGTGCCATGAAGACATGTTTAAAACAAGAACAAAGCAGATGAAAAAAAGCAGCTGGACCACAGAGAAATTCCCAAGTAATTTTCAAGTGTGATAAAGGACTAGGAAAATCTGACTGGGCTCTCCCTACAGCTGGTGCTACTGCTTCCATCCTGGCACCCCACTCTCTGCCTCCTGCAGCCCATCTCATTTTTGTGCCATCACTCCAGACACCCTGTAAATGAAGTTATGATTAAAAAGCAGGACAACAGGTTTCCAGCACCTGGTGGTGCTCCAGTGGGAAGCTTTCTGCCTAAGCACAGGATACTTACACTGCAACTTAGGAAAACACAGTCCCATCACAAATACTGAAGCAATCCTTGTGAGTCACTGCTGAGTGGTATCATCATTAATTGCAAGGAATGTTGCAAAAGCTCATGGCTAGCTGAGGGGAAAAATGGTTATATTTAGTTGTTATTTTATTTAAGGAGCTTTTCTTTTGGCAGATAATGATCAGCTCTGCAAAGATAAAATGCTGTCTGGGTTATTGACAAAAGACAGATCTGAAGTCAGAAACCCAGTGTAAGCTCTCTTGTCTTTTTGCATAATAAAATACTCTGTGGCTTCTTCCTTCATGGCAAGCTGCTAGTCCACAAAGCCGATGGTAATAAAAATATTTACACTAATAAATAGGAAAAATAGCTAAATGTCCATGTATTCTCACTAACCATGCAACTTTCTTTCTCATGATAAATTATATTCAAGCAAAAGTAAATATCAGGTTTTGAAGGTTACTTTAAATAAATAGGTAATTTAAATGCAACAGTAACTTCCTCATTGCTCAGTGTTTGTTTTTAAAAAGACCGCTTATCAGGAGTGTGAACTCTCTCTCCTCTTTCAGAACATCTGAGGGCACTGATCAAGGTCGCTAACTTTTAACAATCTGATTCAAAGTCTCTCCAGCCTTTTCTAAATCTAACCTAAACCAAAGATTCCCTAAAACTTATTTCCCTTTTAGGGGGAAAATCAACTGAGTTTGAGAAGCTGGAAAGTGTAGATCTTTGCTTCCAGAATAAAAAGTTTTCTAGTCTTCATCCACGAATGCATGGTTGAATATTCAAAATTTAGGTAGCTAATGATGGAAATTTAGATGAGGTTTTGATAGACTGATGATCCTTACACAAGTTCCATCATCCATGGTTTCGAGCTATTTTCTACCAAAAGTGAGAAGGCCAGCCTTCAACAGGATGTGTAATTTCTCTCAGGTTTACATGGGCTATAATTGCTATTTAATCCTACTTAGCTACCCAGGGCATGACAAGACTTTATTCTCTTGTATTAAACAATGTTTTATAGAGACATAGATCAACAGACAAACACACACACAGAGCATCATGTAACTTCATACATGGGAACCAAGGCAGTTGTGCCATGGGTTCAGCAGGGTAACATATTCATCCATCATCTTTTGGAACACCTTGTTAAAACCATTGTGGAAATAAAGTAGCAAAAGTCTTTGTAGAAATGAGGTTTGCTGTCTTGTGGAAGCACCAGTCTGAGCAAAGTCTCCGTTCTCCAGCCAGGGGAAGCCTTTCTCCTTTATCTCAGCCCTCCTTTGTCTTTTTGTCTTTTTTTTTTTTTCATTAGAAACAGATCTGTGTTCAGTAATACAGTATATTTTCTATTCAGATATTCATTTGTAATCACTTATCAGCTCAAGCAGCTCAGCAAGCTATAGGCATAGTTTGTCTGAAGCTTATTAGCAAAACACAGTGCTGATACCCTGATAAGGCTTCGCAGGATTTTTTTCTCTCTCCCAGGTATATTAGCCTCAGAGTCATCAGAGCTGAGCAGGAGGCAGGAGAGGAGAGCCATCCTTTGGTGGCTGTGGGAGTGGAGCAGGGAAAGCTTCATCCTTTGCTGTGGCCCTTGAGACAGATGGAAACAAACTTCAGTTAAAGCCTGACGAGTTAAAGGTGGCATTACCAGCCCTGGTCTTGCACTGGCAGGGTTCTCCCCGCGATACTTCAGCATTAGAGAGCAAGAAAGGTGATGGATCATCCTCTCAGGTGTAGCAGGATCCTGCAGGGACCAGCTGGTATTTGCAGCACACACTCTTTTGACCCAGCAACGTCATCTTACAGGAGCGCAGCACTTGAGTCGTGCTTGGCCTTTTCTCATGGTTAGTGCTTCAGAGGTAACATTAAATTTTCATCAGACACTTCAAGGAGGTGCCATTTGTACCTGATCGAGTGTGAATTACCACATCCATAGCAGGTCAGATTCTTTGGGGTCATTTGCAAAGGGAAATGAGAGCTTGTTTTCAAATGCGAGCTTGTTTACAAATGCAAGTTCACTTTGGTTTTTGTTTTACCAGATATCCCAGAATCCAGAGGCTTCCTGTGTTGATTTGTTTAGAGGTGGTATTGTCAATGGCTCAGGGTTTGCACCACTTGCTTGTTTTTATTTTGTTATTTCTGTTGTAGGGGACTCTGCCATTCCCCACACAGCCTGTGGATGATAACAGCTGCTTTATCTGAGGCTGTGTCCTCTCCACTCTGCCCTTCCTCTTTTTACGCTTTTTAAGCCTTTTAAGCTCAGTGTAAACTGAGTTTAAACCCCACAGTTTAAACATGACTTACATTACCAACAGAAGCTTCATTATTATTTATGAACTTATAACTCTACAACTTCAGATAATGATTCAACATCTTAGGTTTTCTAATGCTGTTTTTATATAATTTATTACAGTCTTAATATTATTTTACTATTAAAATATAATATTACTCCCTACTTTGATTATAATGATTTATATTTCTGTTTTTAAAGGTGCCTGTCTAAGAAAGACTTGGAAAGACATGAGTAGAGGAGCAAAGTGTTTTATAGTTTCTTATTATTATCAGGGGTTTACTCCAAGGAAAATCAGTAGAGTTTACTTTAAGGAGATTTTCTGGTTAATGATTTACAAGAGTGCTGTTGATGTAGCCAATTTTTATTCCCCCAGTGTTCCAGAAGATGAAATAGGATTCAGCACGTGTCGTTTCAACTCTTTTGAAGGAATTCACAACTCCTTCAAGCTCTTGTCTGCTACAGATTACTTCTGTGCACAGGTGGGAGATTATCAGGTACCCAGTTTGATGCCAGGATAAGTTTCTCACTGTAGGTGGCATATGGAATTCCTGCCCCTCTTCTCCAGGCCTGGCTCAGAATTTGGGCACGGTGGGTTAGGGTGGGTCCCACATACCCTACGTGGTCTGACTGGCCTTGGCAGGGAGCACTGCTTCAGCTAATGGCCTCTGAGCCTTACAAAAACTGCTCACAGGGCTTGGTGAGTTCATGCTGCCTACATTTTGCAGTTTGTCCATGTCAAAAGCTGAATGGTGGTACATCATTTTACCCATTTTTTTAGTCTGAGCATTCAGACTGCTACCAGCCCTCCTTTGTGCCATGTGTGATTGTGTTCAGCAGTATGTTCTTTCCTCTGTCTGCAGCTGAGGATTTGTGGCAGCTGCTGGAGAGATAGTGCTTCAGCATGAGCATTTTTTTGCAACCTGTCCAGCAAGGCACCCCTAGTCTGTCAGGAAATGTGTGTTTGTGTTTAGAAAAGTGCATCTACCATTCCTGGCTCTTTTCAACATGAGTAGTTCTGCTAAAACATTTCAGGAGGATCTTCTCATCTGCTGTGTCAGTGGAACTGCTTCTCTTTCTGTCAAGGTTCTGGCAATGATATCCAATAAATATCCAGGCCCAGATGGGACAGAAAGCCGTGGATGGAAGATGTCTGTGAAATCAGCAGGACCATCTCTTTGAGCACAGCTCGTGCCAGTGCCATGTCTGGAGGAGTTGCTGCTCCTTGTCAGGAGGACATGGTCCAGTATTTCCTCTGAAGGCAAACAGAAAGAATGATGTCCTGCATAAAAAGAACTGCTCTGATACCAAGTCAGACCTCTAAGCTATTTCAGGATTTCCTTCTCTCATGGAAGAAAACACCCACAGAAATCAAATGAAAAAGAATGAACTTACAGGACATAGAGTGTAGGGCTCTGAGGGGTTTCTGTCACTGCTCCATGGGATACCACCATATAAGATCTGGTTAGAGATATAGCCAGTCAATTAATACCCCGTTCAGCTTCTTAATCATACAAATAACAATTCTCTCTGCTACACATGGAAGGCAAATTAAATTTTCACTGTGTCTCTGAGATCCAAGTCCTCCACAATTTGTAATGCACATTTCTTTTCTTAATTATGTAGTGGTTTTTGAAAACGAGCCCAATCACTGTTTGCAATCTAGGGCACCTGGAAGCCTTCCTACTAGAGTTTCTGCTCTGTAGAGTTTGCCAGAGTGCATGAAAATGTCCTGCTAGTGACCCAGATGACTTCTGACCTGTAACATGAAGAGCACCTCCTGCCATTTGCCCTACTTTGCAGTGGAAGGGAAGGCAAGGCACTTTCCTCAGTGTTGGGAGGGAAGTAAAGGCACTTTCCTCAGCTAAGGCAAAATTACACTGATCAGAACTTGAGGATAAGTGAGGCAGAAGTCCAAGACAGACACTCATCATCATCATCTCAAATGCTGTTTAGATTAAGATGCTTCTTCAAATTCAGAAACAGAGGATATGAATGTAAATGAGGGTTTATTATCTGACACGTCTTATAAAAATAAGAATTTTGTAATAACAGTAAATTACAAGCAGAAGCCTCTTCTAAAATTACCCATCTCCTTTCACAGAAGCACTAACTTGCTTTGCATGTGCCCTTTTAAGTAACTGGGAAAAAACTCACCCATTAAAACAGTTTATTGTAAGGGATATAATAGGATCCGTATAAGGGATGTAAATAGGATCCACACTATAAAAAGCAAATAATATAAACTGTGCACAAAAAGGGAGGGATGTCATTTTACATCCTTCTGAATTTCTATAAACACAGGGAGTCCCTCCCCTACACATTTGGAAAAAGTGATGTATGGGATTGATATTATATCTATATATATACTATATATATATGTGTATATATATAACAAATGGAACCAGGTCACAAGGATACAGGCTCTTGCTTGTCTGCTAGACTTAACAGTGTGTGTGTAGTAGTGATTCAACGGACACCACCAAGTAATCTTAAAAACCAGGCTGTCACACCACATAGAGAGAAGTTTTATTCTCTAAAGCTCTGTATAGAAGGAGCACTTGTAATCAGTCTGCCCTATTCAACATTTTGCAGAATTTGGCCTGTGTTCACAGCAATAAAAAATCTTTTTTATTTCAGTGGATTATATTTTGTTAACACTATGCATAAAGTATGTCGAGTATTGACCCTAAAATACTATGGTTCAATATACACTGTGCTAGAATACATCTTTTTACAGAAATATCTGATTAGAGACACATTTTGTTTGGAATTTGTATCTCATTTATCTTTTTTAATTTTATTTTTTTTCCTGCTCAGGCAATAAAAGGAGAAAATTGCATCTTAGCACACTGGTATAACAACATTTTATCTTAGAAATAGCCTGGCCTTATTCCAGCAGCAAGCTTTTGCAGGGAGATATTATGATTTTAAATTCAGGTCTCCAGGTGAAAGTGAAAAGAGTGATTTAGTTAAAATTAGATTGTTAATTTAAAATGGCAGCTAGGAATCTAAGGTTTGTTTAAGTTATGTTTCTCTCCCACCATTCAGCTGCTTTTAAGCCAAAATAGACTTTGCTGTGAGCAGGGAAGGAGTTCTTTTATAATATTGATCCTGCAGGAACAATGGATACATCCCTGACCATTATGTTGTTCAAACATATTCAAAAGCCAGCAGCTTGGTAATACTGAAAAAGTCTGGCTGTTTATTTAAGCAAGGCTGTTCTCTAAGGGTGCTGTTGGAAGCAGACCACGCTGTGCTTATGGGCAGCAGTAAGGATGGCTCCCTGATTTCACCAAGCTGATTATGCTATTAATGGCCTGTATCCCATTTTACCTTTTCCTATAATATATGAGCATGAATTTCATGAATCTCAAACTGCCCCGTTGCAGAAAGGCCTCAGGTCATTTGTTTAACTGCACGAATTCTCCTCCCAGGGGAAAAATGGGATCCAGCAATGAATCGTGTGCCTGCCCAGTGTGAAAAGTCACAGCCGGCTGTCAGCCATCCCTCCTCACTTCTTTTGCACAAAGTGTTTCCTTCAAAACAAGAAAGGAAAGAAGTGGTGTCCAAGAAAAACTAGTGGATTTTTCTTCTAATGCAGTCTCTGTCTCCTGGTCCTGAGCAGTACTAGGAGACACAGTGGCACAATTCCACATAAAGTAGCAATCAGATGGTTAGTACCCCAGCCTGTACCTTGATTTTGGGTAGTACATTCTGTTGTGGAACAATTTTAGGCATTAGGGAGTTAACATAATTCAGGTTCAGGTATTTATTTAGATGTCTATTGGTCCCAATAGTCCATATCTAACTTATATTCAGGATCCTGTGGCTCATGGTCCTTCCCTGATGGCCAAACCATGTAAAAGTTTATGAGTCTGTGAAACCTTTGCTGGATCTTTTTGAGAAAAAGATATTTACAATCTGAGATAAAAAAAAGCATCAACCTTATATTCATCACAGTAACATTGATTTTGTCAGTATGTAGTCTTAGAAAACTTTCTCCTTTCTTCTCTTCAGAGAGCCATACACCACCACCAGTACCCACCTCTGGTTTACAGCTGGAGCTCAGTTCAATAAGACTTTGACTGCACATTAGCAACAGTGGAACTGTTAGGACAGACACTTCCTTAAAAATTGCCATGAGCTCCAGGTATGGGACTTGCACTCATTCCGATACAAAGACAGATTTTGCTCTCTGTGTGTGAGTGCTTGCTAGAATTTACGAAGTGTGGTTTGTGCGTGGACAAAATCAGTCTTGGTGAAAAGCTATGTGAGCCATCCTTGGGAGAATTCATCCAATTTTACTGCATAATAACCCTTTGGAAGCCATGATCATACAAAAGTATATAACATTATGGCCTTCAATTTTCAATTTAACAAAAAAAGTGCAGCTGGGAGACAGTTTTTCATCACGTGAAAAGCAAATGTAAATGAAGACTCTCAGCACAAATAAATGCTTTTCCCTTCAGAATTTGTTAGGGGGTTTTTTTTAAGGTACATCCTAAGCCTAGTTTTACTGAGACTTAGATACAGCTTCATAAAAGTAGAACTGGAAACTTTTCATTTCTCATTTTATGCGGAAAAGATCCTTTTCAGATATATAACTTTTATTTTAACATCTCTAATAGCAGACAGCAGAGTAGTTTATTCATGTGAACACAGAGCATTAAATTCTGCAAATGTATTTATCCAAATATGTAATTACCTTATTTTCCATTTTTTTCTCACAAATTTCATGGATGCAGATATGGTGAGATTAATATAAAGTGTTATGTAGCAAGAAATTAGGAGCTGGATGTAGAACGTCTTCTTAAGGAATCTTCTCCTTGAAGGAGTGTATAGTCAGTAATAAATCAACATGCTGCAGGGCTACTTGAAGCAGCTGCATTTCCATCCCAGAATATAGAACCTTTTTATTTAAATGAAATAGCTGATTTAAAGGGAGAATATAAAACTTGA
This sequence comes from Monarcha castaneiventris obscurior, assembly GCA_026261815.1. Lineage (NCBI taxonomy): Eukaryota > Metazoa > Chordata > Aves > Passeriformes > Monarchidae > Monarcha > Monarcha castaneiventris. Next base: position 7,990,266 of record JAMPIT010000230.1, on the reverse strand, counting down.
AATGACAGTTAAGTCATTCCATCCCCAGGGGAAATTCTGATGTACCTGGATGCATTAAGAGTTCCAGCACTGATTTTTTTACCCCCTCAAAGCCATTGCAATTTAAGATATACAGTCTTGGAAGTTGCAAATGAAGTGTTACTTCCCACCAGCATATCTGTCTTGAGAGATGGTAAAAGCCTGTCCACACTGTTGTCAATAACAAATTTCATGTCAGCTCTGATATGGACAATGTTCCCTTGTGGCTGCTCTTGTAAGAACCTTAAACCTTAACAATTTAACCATTTCTATAAAGACTGTAGCAAAATTGACAGGGGAAGGGATGTGGCAGGCCCAAAGAAACACATGGAAGTCATAGGAGCAGAGTAAGACTAAGTGCCTGTGTGTTACATTCCATATAAGAAATCACAGGATCAACCCCTAGGTTTAGAGATACAACTTAGGAAATGTGATATCAATGTGTACCTTCCTCTGAAGACTGTCATCCGTATTACACTGGTTAATAGAAGAGGCCAAGTGGCTTATTTTTCACCTGCCTTTATCAAATGGTAAATGGGATTTCAAATACCAGCCCTAGGTAACTCGTAGGTGATCTCTGAAGCAGGAAGAAAAATCTTAAAATATAGGAACACATAAAGCTTCTTCCAAAAGAGGTTTCATGCTTGTCTCAAAAATAGAGATCATTACTATGAAAGCTGCTGGTGGCTTGTTTTTGTGTCCTGGTGCTGCCAACCTTCAGGAAATTTATGGGTGTTTCCTAACTGTAAGTGACTTCAGCAGAGCAGCTCATAATTGCATAAAAGTATTCATTCCATTCAGTAAAGATGCTGAGAGTTTTTAAGGATTTATATCTGCCATAAACTGATGTTAGGTCAAGAGAGATTTGGATTGGTGCAGTGACCCTGACATGTCTCCCTGCCTTTGCATGGTTAATAAATCATTGGAGCCAGTTCGGCTGGCATCAACTTGGTCAACAGGACACATGCACCCAGTCAAGAAAGGAAAGCCATCAGCAGAGTGAAAACCCACAAACCACTGCCTGGAGCCTTTCAGGATGGCCATGCCAGTACAGGCAGGCAGAGCCAGCCTCTGCATTCCTCCTTGTTGATATGTATGGCTGCCTCTTGCAACATGCATTCAAATGCCACTTCAGGGTAAAGCTGGGAGTGGCATTCAGGATATAATCCCTTCAGAGGTCAGGCTCAAGAGTTATGGATCGATTCTTGTTATTATACACTCTCCACTCATCTCCCAGATCTCCCATCTCTTGCTTGGCCTAAAAGAATGAAGGTGGCGGTGAAGTAGGTAACTGCAGAAATGTGGCAGTTTTGAAAAGAAAATAAAAATCTGACCTTGAGTTCTCCCATCATGCACTTGTTTCAGTCTGTGGTACTTTTGACTTTCCATATTGACTGAAAACCAACAGAAGCAAAGGGCATGGTCATTTCCATAGGTGTTATAGCCCTTTTTCACAGCCAGCAGAGATTATAAAAAACCCTAACACACACAGTACCACCAGAATTAATCCCTGCAGGAAGAAAGGGTTTTCAGAAATCTCTGTCACATCAATTTTACACTAAGGCAAACAGAAGCAGACAAGTAAGGAATTTTCAAATAAAGTTTTATTTGTTTGGCCCTGATGGAGTCAGTGTTAAGACGCTGGAAAAAAAAAATCTGCCCAGACTTGAAATGTCCTGTGAAGTTTAAATCAAATTATGCTAAAATCCAGTTCCTTTCAGGTGCCTGGCTTGTGCTGTCTAGCTTGTAAGCAGAATCAGTCAAATTCTCTCTAACTGACTCTGATTTTCTGTTCTACTGAATGTAAAACATACAGAAAGTCTCCTGGTAAAAGCTCTTCTCATCAGATCTCCTCCAAGTCTTTGCAGTTCCACAGAAACGGGATTTGTAATAGAAAGACTTGCAGAAAAAGGAGTGAAGGAGAAAAGTGATGTTTCTGAGTTCCTGGGGTTCCAGCTGCTCCACTGGGATTCTCAGATAAGAATTTATTTCTGCTGTGTGTCCATGCTGAAAACCTGGGGAAATATTATCTTCCTATGTGAAGATCTCTCTTAAATTAGTGGATAGAAATCAGAGAGCCAAGGCAAAATACTTCTGCACATCTTTCTGGCCTTGTGCCATTCTTCTCCATTAAATGTCTGCTAAAACGTCTGCCTCAGACCTGCAATGCTTTTTCTGGGCACCTTCTGCCACTGCTTGAACCAGCTTTTTGGAGCCTCTACCCATGGGCATACCCAAAACCCAATGACATGGTCCTGAGCAGCCTACTCTGCCTGCCCCTGCTTGAGCAGGGGAGCTGGACTAGACAGTCAGCAGAGGTTCCTGTCAACCTCATCCAATCTGTAATGAATCCTGCCACCACAAAGCTGATTTTCAAGCCAAGACTAAAAAGCAAGATAGTGAGTTTTAATGTCAGGGTGGAAGGGTGGAAGATTAAATAGTCAAAGCAGTTGGTTTGTTTTGAGTGTTACAAGAAATTAATTTTTATGTGAATGCAAGGTGCATCATTGTCCTGCCCTCTCCACAGCTACATATTCATTGCAACCATTTTTTAGAACATTATCTCATTTAGTGCACACCACACCTCTGTGTTTAAGCAGCCATCTGAAAAGCCTAAATTGTGTGAGAACACTTCATTATCAAATTATACTTTATGTGAAACCAGCTACATTATGGGCTGTTTAGTCCTGAAATTATTCAGCTCAAAATGTGCTTTGCAGTCATGAAAGGCTGTCTTAATTTTTAAGGATTCCCTCAGCATATCTATTCTGGTTTACAAGTCTGCTTGATTTATGGGGTTTTTTCCATAGCAAACTAAAAGTCTACCATACCCAACTTTAGCAAGGTTTATCCCACCAGAGACGTGAAATGGATTAAAGAACACAAGACACACTGGCAGTATTCTCATATGCTGTAATCTAGGAATTGGCAGGAGTGAGGAACACCCTCTTCCATCACATCCAGTTTCCAGTTCTGGGCCAAATACATTAATTGTTCAGCCACAGCGGGGGGACCTTCTTGCAAATAGTCCTAGTCGGATCATGATGCATCTTTAGTTTTGTTATCTGTCACTCAACACCCTCCTGATTTTGGTTTAAATCTTTCATATGTAATTCAGTAATTGGCAGAAGGAAAGAATAAGCACAATTACAGAGTACTCTGGATCACAACACAGCATTAATTTTAGGCAAAACTCATGTGGGAGTCATGTTCAAAGCTAAAGGAGCTCAACTTGGGCACTTGGAGCAATCTTGTGAAGAACTGGCAAGCATACATGTTATACATGGTGTTATTGTTCCCATACAGATAAGGTGCTGGTTGTTCCTTCAATAATACTGGAGAAACAAGGTATGGCCTGTTTCTCAGATCCGTAGTACCAGAGGATTATATGTCATTAAGTAGAAAAATCTCTTCATTATTTTGAAATGACTGGCATTAAGTTCAAGTTGTGCTGGTATATTGCAGATCATTCAGATTAATTATAAGAATGCATGAGTACTTAATTAACTACAAGCAGTTCAGTCCAATATTTCTGGAAGTTATGTGCCCATTGAATGGTCATGAGAATCTTTCCACTTTGTTTCATAGGCTTTCCTATATTTCTGAAAGTTCTTAATGTATATATCACTCAACCATTAACAGAGTCTGAAATTCACACCTTCAATCAGATATGCACTCTCATGCCAGAACAGCTCTTGACTGATGAAAAATGGTTTAAATTAGCCACACAATCAGAATTTAATGCAATAAAGCATTTACAATAATAAAATACAACAATGCGACTGGAAAATAAACGACATCCAACATTTTGATTCATTGGCAAGGAGATGAGGTAAAATAAATATAACAAATCATAAATCACAGGGCTGTCTTTCAAGAAGATGATCAGCGTGAAGAACTATGGGAAAAAACATTCTCAACCTGTATTGATTAGCCCATATAAACACCAAGGTTCCTTTAGGATCTTTACTTTTCCCTGACAAACCAATCTATTTATGGCCAGGTTCCTGACATAAAAGATGGAGCATCCGAAGGCGAATGTTAAGATCATCCCATGTACACCAGCAGCATGTGCTTTTTCTGCCCCCTGCATCACTCCCCTCCAGTCAAAGAAAACTCAGCCAGCTGTAGAAACAGATTGGAAATGTGCACACGGACAGCAAGGACAAACAAACTATCGGTTGCTCAAGTGATTTGGTTTCTTCTTGCAAACACAAAATGTCTGAGGAGAGATTGCACTGAAATTTCCACTTATAAAATGCAAAAAAAAAAAAAAAAAAAAAGGAAACAAATCCACCACTGATGATCCTTGGAACAGCTGGTGGTTTCTACCAGTTATTCCCCAGTGGCCAGCAGTCGTAATTTGTGACTAGTCTTGTCTTCAGACATCTCAGGGCAACCAAAATGCGACAGGATGACAGATAGTCCTTTCAATAGATACTGACAAACAAATTAGTGCAAAGATGCTTTTCATAGCATACCAGATGTGTTGAGTTCTATCATATGGAACAAGGAATGAAAAACTGTCTACGTCCCATCTGTGCTTTTTCAGTAATCGGTGATGCACTTGTTGTGTAGTATAAGGTACAGTAAACATTTGGACGAGGTTTTACGTGTGAAATAAATAGAAAACGCCAGGTCTTGGCCTCATCATTGTTGTCTAAAGCTTTTATATTAGCAAGAATACCTTAAATGACTGGGAGAGGGATGTTCAGGAGTTAGAGTATTGTCCTGGTGATTAATTGAAAAATTATGCAAATACCAAGAGAAAGGTTTATGCAAATGAGAGTAGACTGCAAAAATGCACTTTGCTTCCGATTGCACGCAGGGCTTCCAGCCTGTCATAATAAGCAATAGGTTAAAGAATTGCCATTTGGATTTACATCATTTCCTCTCTTGGGGCTTATCTGTCCTCAGACTGTTAACCCAGATTTAATTCAAAGTGGCTGCAATTGCAGCTGCAAGAGCAGCGTTAAAATGGAAACAATGAAAAGTGAGTGCTCTTGGCAGGTGATTGAAAAGCCCAGGGCATGGCAGCACACGCATTTCTAGCCCACTGTAAATGAAACCAATATCTCTCAGGAAAAAGGCCCTTTGTGAGGGTTGTCCTTCCATTCAGAACAAAAAGCCTCTGGCCCGGAGTAGGAGCATGAGCAGGGGGGAAGAAGTGCAATAGCATGTGCCAAATATCTATAATGAGAGAGTGTAAATAAAAGGAGCAGGAGGTCTGGTCCAGATCCTCAGTGTAGGGCTGAGCTTCACCAGATTTTAGCCCCTTTACCTTAGATTGAAAGGCTGTGTGTTTTCCTTACAGTTTCATACTGGAAAATAATTTCCTTACACCTTACTACTCAGGGACCCACTTTGGACTCCCAATGTCATCATCCCCTGTGTCCTGAGCAGCCCTGGTCCCCTGGGCCTTACATGGAGATGTGAGAGAATGCAGCCACCCCAGCCCATGTCCCGTTCCAGATGAGGGCCTGGATTCAGGATCCCATCTCAGCACCTTGTCCTGCCTCTCCTCTGCCCATGCCCAGACACCCCAGGAGGCAGCTGTGCTTAGGGGACGTGCAGCCAAGTCTTGTGGCTCATTGTCATCCTCTTTGCCTAAGTCCAGGGCACCAGAGGACCTCTTCTGTCACTGGTTATGTTGCCTGTGGTTGCTGATGCATACTCACCCTTCTCTCTGCAGCCACGATCAGCTCTGCAGGCACCCAAGCTCTCACCTCTCTCCTACCATGAGGCTCAGTCTCCCTTTTTTGTCACCGCCCTCCCCTTCTCCTTCTGCTCTGTTGCACAAGCCCCTTATTATTGCATGAGAAATATTCTCTGAAAAATCCATTTTGCTTTCTCCTTCCTTTTTGGTTGGTTAGACAATTATTAATCCACCTCCTTTTCATAAAATAGCCAGAGCCATAATAATAAAGTCAAAATACGATTTCCCCATAATATAGTATAATCTCTCCCTTTTCTTTATTCCTTGCAGATGGTACACCTCTCAGCATAAACAGCATGTTTGCATACTGGTTCCAGATGCATAAAAAATGTACAAATCTTCACATTTTCTCTCTCCTCCTGAACAAGTATGTGTATATATATTATCCTCCCCATTTAATTTTCCCATCTTTTCATTTTGATTTCTCTTTTAGGACAACACAGACTTGTCATAATCCATCTGGGATTTTATTCTTCATCATACAAAAATGTTGCTTGAAGGCCAGTTTTAACTTGGCATTAAGAGACTGAAGTTCAGCCTAAATCAGAGTATTATAAACCTCTTATAACAAAATCCCTTCAGTTGTAAATGTGTTGTCTCAATAATTAGATAAATATACCAGACCACTTGTTACCAGACTAGCACAGGAACTAATTACATTATTTCCTGTGACTGCATTTGATGCACCAATTCACCAGCAAAGAACAGGCTCCTGAATCTATCTTCTTCTGAGGTTGTTGTAAATAACTCTAGCTCTAAAAAGGGGTTACAATAAAGGCTTTCTTCGAATTAAAAGGCATTTAAACAAAGGAATCTAGGAGTGTGCTGTGAGGACTAAAGGATAAACTGGATGTATTTTGCATTGGTAGGTGAAGGGGTTTAAAATTCTCATTTGATCATTTACAAAAAGCTTCTGACTTGATTGTGAAATGTTTTCTCTTGTGCTTAAATTTCATGCCACAGATTATTAAAAATTGACTTTGCAGTATTTATTTTACTTATCTATCCCAGCCAGGCTGTGCTTAACCATAGATTTTGTGAATTATTAAATTTTAAAAGCAATTTGTGTTGGATTTTACACTCCAGTTCTGTCTGGAGGGATGTACACCTCCAGTCCTATCCCTGAAGCTGAAGTGCTTTGATTCATCTTTAATCTGAAAAGTCTTAAAAGTGCATGTTCCAAGTGTAAGACATGATGATAGTCTCCAGTGTAATGCTTAACTAACTGCTTGTTAGTTTTAACATTTAACATATCATGAAAAATAACTAGTTTCCATAGGTTATCTGAGCCATAACAATGCTCAGCATAATTCATTCAGTCAGATAACAAGAACTATTTTCAAACATAATAAGGAGCTAATAAAGGTCACTGTGCCCACAAACACATATATATCACCACTAATTTAACAGTACCAATGCTGAAGGGGTGCATTTCTAGTACAAATCTCTTCAGCTGAAACTGCTTGATGCTAGAAGAAGGAAGGCAACCGAATAAATCTTCAGTATGTAAATTAAAGGTAGACCAAGTGGCAAAACTTAAGTGAGGAATCAGATTGGTACTAGAGCCAGAATAGATTTTGACTAAGAAGCCTGAATTACCCAGGCATAAGGTCTAAAGTTTAAAATAAGAACTGCGTTTTCCTGAAGTTTGAAGTTGAAATCCATTTTTCATGTTAAAGGGCAAAGATGAGGGTGTGCATGTAAGTTTTGGTGCTTCCCTTTTAGTTTATGTAAATTGATTTCCAGAAAAATATCAACCATTTTTCAGGATTTTGTCAGACACCTCCTGTAAACTAAGCCCCTATATGAAGGTGGGAAATCTGAAATGCTAGTGTTGAGAACTGTTTTTAAAATTTTGTTCTATCCCTGCTTAGAGGACAACAACAGCAAATCTCTTCAGTGCTGTGTTCATTGAATGCAAACAAATTTGGGATGTACTTGGGTTTTGTTAGTATGTTGATATCAATGACTTTGTGATGAATTTTGCTGCCAAGTGAGATGCATTGAGGTGTTTCCTAAGTCATACAGGTGCAGCAACAGAAACAAGAGACAGCTAATATGTAACAATAGATTGCATAAAATAATTGCTAAATGGATCAGAAGCAAAAAGACTAGAATATATTTCATGTACAAACCTCTGTTGTAGGTCCTCTAGGTCCATAAAAACAAACTAAAATGCCAAAGCCTGGAGGTGCTCCATATTATAATGAATGCCAGATTTCAAGGTGAAATTGTTTTAATTATACAGAGCATTGGCAAGATTAGTACATTCAGTGTTGGCCTCACTGGATTTTGTTTGTTTGTTTTCTGGTTGATTGCAAAATTGATGCAATTATTTACATGAGGATTTTTTATTTTAATGCTGTTTTGTGTGCCACAGAGCAAACAGTAAATCCCTGTCATCCTCCTGAGCAGCCTGTCAGAACAGGTCAGCAGTAAAAAATAGGGAAGAATGGAAGGAAGGCTTCCTTTTCCTGGCTCTAAATTGTTTTGGGAGAAGCTATGATATTTTTTGCTCTTTCAATAATAGTGTAGAGCAGACCTGCAAAAAGAAAATCATCCCTGCGAGCCAGGAAATCCTATTCTTCTGATGGGCTTATAGGCAATATCTGGGATAGTTGTGCATCTTAAATCAAAATGGGATTTCTTTCTAAACATGTATTCTGTGCTACTCCTTATAAAGCCATCTAGATCTACCTCCCTCCAGATCTCCATCCTTGATTTCTTTTCTACAAGCCTCACCATAATGGTTTTAAAAACCTGTGAGTTCTCTAAGCCTTGTATGAAGATTTTCTCTTGGACATGGGGAACGCTGTTTCAATCATGAGTATCTTAGCTGGATGCCAAGAACTCTGAGGTGTAGGTGGTTCCTGTATGTGTTTAGGTGCCTGGAGGCTCTGATTGACAAATTTGGTGCCTGTGTTTGGAAAACCACAAAGGTTCCTGTAAATGTATGTCTGTATGTATGCAAACTTGATGTAGATGTACATTCTCTCATAGACATCAGCCATAACAGAGATCCCAGGCTGTCCTCAAGAGCTGGGAGTCATTGTTGTCATGTGCTAGAACCTTTTTGGATGGCATTGACTCTGTTTTGAAGGTAGAAGGCAGCTTATGGATGAGATTTGCCAAACTGTAGAGGATTGCATGCATATCCATTCAAACTGAAGATATGCACAACATGGCTTTGAAAATTTCAGAGCATCTTCTTGCCAGCTTTTTCTGAGTCACACCTTGAAACTGGTTTACAGTATCTTTCCGTTGACAACAGTGCACATTGAAAGGACAAATCTACACAAAGAGCTATAGATAGAAGCATTGAAAATAGAATGATACAGAAAAGCCTCTGTCAGCAGAGTACTCAAAATAACAGCACCGAATCACCTTCCTCTACAAAAATGCGTGCTACCTATTTTAGGTTAGATATCTTTATTTTATTTTAATTTTGCCACATGTAATGATGTTCCCACAAGGAGTCATAACAAGGTGTTTTGGGTTACGGACAATCCGAGTCAGATTTTGACATTTGCAAGAGGGTGGAAGCCTTTGCATGGACATTAAAAAATGTAAAATACTCTGGATCCATAACATATGTTTCTAACCAGGTTGTCAGAAATAAACATGGCCCCAAGAGGTGCCTGGGACTTCACTGAGGTGATGGGGCTGTGGCGAGTGACGCACATTTGGGAGCCCTGTTGTGTTGCACTCTGAATGCTGTGGCACCTTTGCCCACAGATGTGTCATTAGCAGTCAGATTTCTGCAGTTCATTCCTTAAATCCATGCTAACTAACCATACAAACAACAAGCTTTTTCCATAGGGGTGTCTGCAAATAAGTGCAGTGTCACTTCTGTACTAATGCACGAGGCTTTTATCAGCCTGGCACCGCGAGTTGTTACAAGTTAAACAGTCAGAATGGGGTTCATCTCATCTAACCTTAGCCATTAGTGTGCTAAGCATCAAGCTGACCGGATGAAAGGCTCGGGGGCAGTCAAGAGATTGTGATTTACTCTTGTGAGGCTCTCTGGTTTTATTCTCTAGGAAAGTATGTACACTGCCATTCATCAGGAACAACAATCACATCTCATTTTATAGGGTAAAAAAATGGGATATTGCTATAACTTACCCAGTGGATTCAAACTGTGGATGTAGTTGTGCAGTCCAGACCTCCAGGTCTCTTCAGCAGCAGCCTGATAAGTGATGTGCCAAGCAAAGATGCATCTACGTTAGAAGTTTTATTGTAATTATTTTCAATGAAGAATTCTGCAAACTAGCATTTGTATTTTTTATTAGTTTATGAAGAGATTTGGAAGTAAGTTTTACATTTTAAATATGTCTGGGTTAAAAAGAATCATGAATATATTCCTTTTCCTACTCATGTTGTGTGTGTGCAAATCACTTCATCATTGTTTTCATTTCTGTCAGGACATTAAGCATATCTGTTAAGAGACAACAGATAGTGGGTCTTGTTATGTGACTGAAAAATAGCTTTTGGTAACCTTATTGGGTGACTGGAGACGGATCACAGCAGAGATTTGCAAAGGAGTTCAGGGCCCTTCAGGGATCAGTCATCTGCAAAAGCAGTGGAAAACTGCAGTTTGCCTTAGGTGGCTGGTTACACGGCATGAGTAGTGAACAGTCAAAACAAACAGTTTACATAGGCTAAAACATGTTTGCAAAGTGCATTTCAGCAAGTTCTACTGACAAGTATATTTGGAAAAATCAAAGTCTGATACAAACAGTAAAACTACCAAACAAATTAGATACAAATCACTCTCTCAGCAGTAGACATGAGCTAGACAGATCTTGAGTTCTACACATACCAATGACACAGACCTCAATCTACTGCCTAAGCCACCTGACAGTGTCAGGGCCATATGGAGCATGACTTTATGATCTTGTTGTCCCTTTGGGGAGGGAAGATACGGATTTGTTTTTCTCCATTTGTTTCTGAATTGAAGAAGTTCCTTTCTTGCTAGTGAGTCATTTGTGGAAGTGGCAGAAGTCACATTGCACTCTGAAGTTTTGTCACTCAGGGCCAAGGAAACGAATGATTGTGTTGTTTGTATTTAAATCACCATCGTTAGATAATTACTTTTGTTCTGATAACCATCTATAAGGTCTGGAAGCAGATTAGTGAAAATGAAAATGGACTTTATAGAAAGTCCATTTATAGAAATGGACTTTTTCCCATAAAACTCTTCACTGGAGGTTTACTGTGTGGCTACTTCTGGAGAAAAATTGTCACCTTTTCTTTCTCCCTCTGTCTTTCGTGGTCACTTTTGTTAACAAATATGAAGCAAATCTATCTGTTGAACCTCAGCCAAGGCCAAAGTGCTTCAATTTTCTTAGCACAAATGCCCCTGGACATTCTGAATAGTCTTGGACAATCAAATGCCTTGGAAAAGTTAATATATATGGTTGTAATATCTTGGTCTTTAGCCATGGCACTACAGATGTGACCCCCATAACTCCAAATATATCCCGCTGTCCCGGATTCCACATGTGAACAATACTACAAAGCAGAACAACTCAGAGCACAGCCTATTTCTAATAGTGAAGACTGAGGTTATAAGTATTGTTTTGCTGCACTGGGCTAGCATTTACATACAGCAGCACAGCAAAGAACCATCCACCTGCAGGACATCAGGATGTGGGGTGGGCCATCCGGGCTTCCCAGATGAGCCCCATGGCAGCATGAGCCCTTCCCTGCTCTGGCACTGGCTGCCAGCAGAAAGGTGCCAACTCCTTGGCCCCCTTTCATTGTCACCCATCAGCCAAGGGCTGCCCTCAGGACAGTGACCTGGTGCCAGTGGAGGTGGCCGTGTCCCTGTGCCACAAGCTCTGCTGCAACGTGGTCACACGGAAAGCCACACAGTGGCAGTTCACAGTGTCTCTGCTGTGTATCAGAATGAGGCATACTTTAATAAAAAGGCTTGGAAGCCAAGCGAGGCCTCATTGAGCATGGTCATTATGTGTGTGTTTGATGCAAGGACAGGTGTTTTGGGTGGATTAGTGCCTTCCAGTGGCAGTGGGGAAGAGCAGGATTACTGTTCAATATCTGTTGCTATTTTTTCCTACATTGAAAACTCACTAGTCAAATTTAAAAGTTAAAATGTGTGTAGAACAGCATTAAAATATACATAGAAGTAGTACTTCATGTGCAGGTAGCCACAGTGTGTTAGCAGTGTGCTGACTGTGTGGTCCCTGAGGGCACTGATGGGCTGCCCCCACCCTGCCCACAGCCTTTCCAGGGCTATCAGTCCCAGCTCCAGGAGTGCCAGTCCCCAGACTCAACACAGCCCTGCTGTGTTAATGCAGTAACTGTGTCACCTGGGCACAAGGGTCTACCCTCCCTGTCACCCCCAGATATTCCATTTTAAAAGACTGTGATCCCCCAGTTGGAAAGACAGGGCTTGAACAGTCCTCAGGAAAAATTCCCAGACAGAAGGGGTCCCTCCCAGTGACCACAAGCAAGTTCCCCAAGCCCTAAAGGGGGATAGAATTTGGATACACTCTAATCTTCAGTGTCTATTACTGACTACTTTCGTGAAAACCACGCTAAGAAGTCTGTCACCTGTGTGTTCCTTTTTGAGGTATCTGATTCTAGATGCTCTCCAAACCTAAGTAATTATTTTAGGCTCTGATACAGGGTTATAGGGATCCACTTTGGAGGCCACAACATTGTGCTTCTATCTGTATTTCTATGCCATCCAACTGCACATATGAGCCTCAGCCACCTTCTGACACCATGTTTTTTCTACACTCTGGTGCCATTGTTTTCCCTTCTTCTGTCACCTTGTGTCTGAGTTTTCACAGGAAGAAAGCCCAGAATTCAGCCAAGGAGGATATTTCACAGATGCAAGTGTGAGTGAGCTGCGGATGACCAGACGTATGGCATTGGTTTTATCTGACCAAATGTTTACTTCTGTATCTGGGCCAGGCAGACATCCCTTTGCAATCAATGGAGTTTAAGGCATGAGTCATTTTATCCTAAAATTCAACTCATGATTATTAAAGTTTGCCACCAGTGGCAGAACAAATGGTATGCAACACCAAAAGAGTAGGATTTTGCTGACGGTGAGTACATCCTCATCTGCAGTACTTTAAGTCCTGTAAAAAGGTAGCTTTTATTTTCTGGTGGTTTAGGAGAGGACTGTGGTCATGTTGCCCTATGAGCACACCCCTGCTTTGCCAGGAGTTCATTAGCTATGGTAGATACTGCAGTCTTTTGAATCAGTGAAGTTCAAAAAACTCCTGCTTTACCAGAAAAGAGGATTTTCTTTGTTGTTGTGGAAGGAGGAAAGATGGCTCATACAAGTGAATAAAAGAGACTGAATTCACATGACTAATGGAGTTAGATACATTTGAAAAGTGTGAGCTATACATTTAGTATAGTACATTTAGTAAAGGACCCCTCTCCTCACCAGGATTTCCCGTGCCAGAGGGAAGAAAGTTACAGATTGCTTTGCATTTTAAAATGAAAGAACAGAATATGGGAGCTGTTTCATAATCTCTTACTGAGATCAAAGGAGAAGGGAGGTAAATGCGTATGTACTCCTTTCTCTGGTGCTGCACCAGCTAGTTAATAGAACTAATGGAGCCTCCAGTGCAGAAGAGACAGAGATTAGCCTCTTCATCTCTACTAACTGTAAAGAGTCCAAAAGGATTAATATTATTGAGTGAATTTCAGCTAGAAAGTAGGAAGGATATTCTCTCTCCCCTCTTCATCTTTTAATCTTTGCTCCCAGAAATAACTCTGAACCATGTTTTCAGCCCCCCATCCTTTCCTTTTGGGTTTTTTTTCCTTATTATTTCTTAGTAGAAACAGACTTGGAGGTATCTAACACCCCTAAGAAGCTTTGGCATCACTGGATTTTTGAAAAGTTTGAGAGAGAACTGGAAAGGACTAATGAGACTGAATAGTCATGACAAGTTTATGGGATCAGAACCTTAACTGGTTTGAAACAGTGTTATTCCACTGACCTCAGCTGGCATGACTCCATGTATGTTCATGGAGTTAGATAAAGCCACAGACACTCACTCCAGCTGAGGATCTGACCCCTGAAATGATGGAGTCTTAGCCAAAGCAAACTGAACTTTTGTCATGAATTGGTCTTCAAGGGAAAATAATTGCTAATTCAGTGACTCCCACTGTTTTATTGCAGCTGCTGGTCATTCTGCACTGCAGAAAATCTTTACTTTTAACTGGTGAATCAAGAGTTTCCCCAGCAGCTTCAATACATGGAAGATCAGAGATGCAGAAGTGTGTACACAGTTCTTCAAATGTTATGTATTAGAAGACAAGCCCTATGGTCTGTTTATGAAGCGAAAGTGAGATACTCAAGAGACAGACATCCCAGCTAGACATTTGTCCTGTTAGCTTTACCAGTAAATGCTGAAAAAACCCCTAAAATCTTGAGTTAGACGGCACTTTTGGACACATAGGGGCTTCTCATAGTCAGGGTTAATTTTGTGTATAAAGAGCCTGAAAGAGCTCACTGGGACCTGTTTTCAGTACACCAAAGCAGTAACCCTGGCATTTGTATTGATGCTACAGCACTATCCAGACAAATTAGTCCACAGGATTGCAGAATTTGGAGCTGAAGAAAGTAAGCAACCTGCTCAGGAGGTTACAGCTTTTCTGTTCCTCTTGGCAGCCACTGAAGGGAGATGAGCAGAAGAGAAACACGATAAAAAGTAAATGGCACTTTCCTGCTAAGCTAATCAGTTCTGTTTGAGAACAGAGGGCTGTGCCAACTGCAAATCAATGCACTAAATCACTTTCATTCTCGTGTGAGTCCTGCTGCCATGGCAGCTGCTAACAAGGGAATAAAGAAAACTGTTATTGGATATTTAGTAGACTTTTTAAGTGCTTGTGTAAAATAACATATTTAATTTAATGCAAAGTTATAAATGTAATTGGAGTTTATGGACATTATAGCAGGGAAGAGAAGAAACAGATTCCTCTTCTTTCTGCACAAAGAGCTGGTTTATGTTCCCAGACTATCCTTAGCAAACTCTGTCTGCAGTGTTAAAGAGCAGCCTTCCTGTTGGATTTTAACACTTCATCATTTTGTTAAGGCATAAACACTGAGATAATAATATGTCTGATATTTCATGTGTTTTTTAGCATGTTAAGTTACAGAGCAGGACTAACACATACTTAGCTTAGGATGAAATTAATGCTCTTTAATGCCATAGGCTATACTGACTATGTCTTCACTGACTATTAAAGAAGGCCTACAGTGCCTGCTCCAGATGTGGTTATGTACAAAAGCATGTGTAGATTTAATTGGATAATCCCACTTAATACAACAACAACTGCACCAGGGGATTTATTTAATGATGTAATATTATATTTTCTTTTTCCTATTCTTTTCCAAATCAGTTCCAAGTAATAATCTTACTGTCCCTAGCTGTGACTGGGACTGTCCCTTCCAGTGGCAAGTTTCTGCAAGTTTCCAGTGGTGTTATTCATATAATAGTTTGGATTGGGAAGAGACCTTAAAGGTCATGTTGTTCCAAGCCCCCTGCCATGGGCAAGGACACCATCCTTAGTGAAATGGCTCCTGAGGAGGTTGCATTTTTCCTAGAAAGCTCTGTTTCTGCAGCACTCTCAGAGTTTTCAGCATAAAATAGAAGACGCACATCCCTGAATTCATGGCTTGAATCACTGTTGCCCATATAGAGCAGCCCAACTTTTCATCATTTAAATCATCAGTCGTAGCTGTGCAGTGAAACACTTAATATAAAATACCCATGGGCAAGCAGTAGACTGCCTTCTCTTTAATTACATCAATCCTCAATCACCCCAAAGCAATGCCATCCTTGGAAGTACTAACTCTGACGGGTAGTACTTCTGGGAATGCCATAAAAATGCCAGCAAAGCAGCAATGGCAGAGAAAATAAGCTGCCTCATCTTTGGAGAATTATTGAACTGTACTAACATTCAAGGGTACAATGTCAGCACAATGCAGAAAGAGTTAGATGCATAACTCCCATTATTATTGTTGATGGGAGTCAGGTGTCAAGTCCCCTTTGCATCACTCTGAAAACTTGGCCTTCTTTGTAAAGCCTCAGCAAACTTTTCCTTTGTCACTGCTCTTAATTGAGGAAAAGATTTGAAGCAATTTGTGCTAGGATTGAATAAAGGCTGAAAGGTAAAAAGAAAATACTAACAAAGTAGCAGTGATGAACCTGAGACTTTAAGACTCTATACAAGCTGTGATGGAAAGTTTAATAAATACTGAAGGCTCATGCCTTAACAGGTGAAACTGAAAGAGTTGCTTTGCAGTCAAAGGCACTGTAATACCAGCAACACCTTGGACAGATCCAGGACAGCCCCTAACTCCTTCTGGCTATCTCAGCTCCCAAGGGGCCAAATCAGAATTTAAATCCCTAGATACTTAAATAACTGGCTCAATTAGCAGACCTGACATCTCTCAGTAGCATCTTGTCTGAGAAAGCCCTGAAAGTCTCAGCCCTCTTATATCACCCTAAATTGTAATAGTAATGCCTTTAACTTTCTGCCCACAGACAGATTAGTTAACACAAGACTGCCTCATGCTACCAAGGATAAATCAGGGCAGGAATCAGGTTAAATATGCATTATTATTATTATGGGAGTACAAGAGGAAGAGGTCACAGCACTTGGCTGCTTACAGTGGATGAACAGAGAAGAGATTTTAAAAAGCCTTTCACCACTAATTGCCAGCTGGAGGTTTCTGATGCAGGCCATTCACTTCCTAATGTTTAAGCAGCTATTCAGCTTGGGAAGGAGGAGGTTATAGCTCACAGAGGAGTGCTCACAGGCAGTGTCTGCACTCAGCTGGGGGTGTTTCACATCAGCCCCATGGTCAGTTTTGGAAAGGAGATGGACAGCTCTATCTGCATCTGCATTTGGGGCTTAACTGCAGATCAGCAAGTGAAACCTTAAAAGAACTAAAAGACCTGTTTGTGTTGAGGTGAAGCACATTGCTGTGCCCATGTTAGGTAACCCACTTTACAGTGAAACTATCATTTTACAGAGTATAAAATAAATACTTAGCTTTCATCCATATTGCACCTACACAAATATCTTTACAGTTTCTCCAGGTAGTAACTCATGGTGTTTGCAGTTCTTTGAGTGCCTTAAGTGGGAGTTCTGTGAGCATAAAAGCTTTGATCTCTCTTTCAGTAACACACCATTCAGTTTGTTACCCAAACCTCTGTGTAGATCAAGGACTGAAAGTATCAAGAAAACATGTCAATAGAAGAGCCTTCTTGCAGGGGCTGCATTGCTCAGGGAAGCAGGACATCCTCCCCTGCACCTTGCAATCCAGCCACAGGCAGTGGTAACACCCACCAGAACACAGGCCAGGATTTCCTGGAAAGGTAGGGTAGATATCATGTCTCCTAAATTTGGACATTTAAAAGTTGGTCTTTTAGCCTAAATCAATAGTCCAAGTCCCAGGTAAAATCAATAGGCACCTGCTGGGAGGTCTTTATTTACTTATCTCAGCAGGCATTTATTTGTGCATGCCCATGCCACTGAGATCAGTCCTTCCTAGGGTTGTTCAGCTTTTCTTACAGCAGATGATGGCTGAACTTGGAGCCAGAGTTTGGAAAACTGAAACTTGGCTTTAACAGTTCAGGCCCACCTTAGAACTTATGTACCTGGGTGGACTGCTGGTTTCAGAAGGTGGCAAACCCTTTCAAAATCAGGTAGTGCAGCACAAAGCTTTGTGTCCTCCTTGTCCCTCTGCACACACAGTCCTGAGCCACAGTGTGTAGTATTGCCTGCAAAGACAGCTGCTTTGCTCCCCAGCCCTCAGCTCCACTGGCTCCAGCCATCCTTTTAAATACCTTTACTAACTGTGGTACTCTTACTTTGGGTTAGACCACTCATGTTTCACATAATCATAATTTAGTTGACAGGTTTAAATTAATGATAGGCAAACCTCTCTTAACCCAAATCGAGAATTTTCATATAGTTTTCTGTCCAGGCTTAGCAAAGTCTCCTTAAGTAGTGCAGGTTTGTATGTAGACACAGGCTGATGAGAAACTAACCCACCCACCTTAGTACTGGCCAAACTAGTTACCCATATGACTGAAGACTTCTGCTCTTGGATAATACTGTTTGATAATACTGTTTGGCATACAATCAAGTAGTCATAGTTAATCACAGTGATTTATTGTATGTGTAATAAATCCACTGGCTAATTTTGTGGTCTTCATTGCGTCCCTATTCAGCACATGTTGAGAACTGGTGGGATTCATGCTATTATTTTCTCTGTGCTTCTTCTGTTTTCTAAGGTGATGACATCTCAAAAAATAAGGATGAGAAAAGAGGAAACAAAAGCCTGTTGCAGTTTATAGAATGCAAAATAAAAATATTTCCAAAATGAATGTTCAAATAGCATAAGAAGCTTGCTAAGATGAGGATTTTAAACTGTTCTCCAAGCCACAGCCAGATCACTTAGAAATACATAATACAGTACACTCCACAGGAAGATAGATTCACATAAACTGATAATAACTCAAGAGTTTTTATCTCTTTGTGTCCTCAAGCAAGGCATCGGGAGAGAGAAACACTCTTGCAACAAAATTAAATAGTTTTAGATCTAATTTTACTAGGCTGAACTAGATTTCAAATTGATTTCCAAGGAGTCTAACAGAGAACAAAACACAGACACATTGCCTTTCTTATAAAAAATCCATCAACCACCTTGTGTTTTTACTTACTTTGCTCTTTACTGGAAGTAATAAGAAACTAATATTTCACAGTGCAACATATTTCATTCCATAGAGGTCTTTCATGGTGAAGGAGCTTGGAGTGGGCTGGTAGAGAGCACAGAAGTACAGCCCCTGAGATTTGTCTGTGCACGTGCCTCTTTGAATTAATGTGATAAATCTGCAGCTAAACCCCACTATCTCCCTTCCAGAAATGCAGGAGAGCTGCAGGACATGCCAGTGTAGGAAGAAATTATGTCCTAATGCATGAGGTGATCAATTAAGCATATCCCCATGTACCTCAGACCACACTGAATGAATCCATACAAATCAAAAGCATGGATTTTTTACTGGTCCTTTCTGCTTCCTAAGTGATAAGCCAGAAGTTACTTTGGCCTCAGAGTAAATTAGTGCAGCCATGTGTGGAGACACTGGTGGGATGCAGGGCTGCAGAGGGGCCAGAGCACAGGGCATGGCCCTGCCACTGCCTGTTAGGTGTTGGGCTGGCACTGGTAAAACATTTCACACAGCTTCCCCAAAAGCTTTCCAAGGGTAGCAGTTCTGGGTCAGCGGACAGCTGGGACAGGATGCACAGAGGATTAGTCCAGCTGCCAGACCCCTGAGCTAACTGATGTTTCATATTCAGTGTTCTCTGCAGTAACATAATACCATAAACTGTTATTGCTACTTAATGTAATTGCATTTCGGAGCTCTTGTCTTGGACACAGATCCCATTTTGCCAAGCACTGAACAAGAATAGAGCAAAAAGATATTCTCTGCTCCAACAACTACATAAAAAAATTATAAAGATCTATTTACAGAAGACCCCTGCACTTGGCAGGCCATGTTCAACTTGCAGGCAAGGCAGGTGCTTCTGTGCCTGGGCGCTGCATCGTACTGAACAGCTTGTTGCCCTGTTTCAGAGGAAGATTTCATGGCTCCAGGTTCACACCTCTGACTTCTAACTCAAGGCACAACCTGCTTCAAGCAGCTGAAAACCTTTGCCTGAAATCTGACTATCGAAATGTTCCCTGGTTTTCTCTTCCCTTTAGTTATCAGACTAAAAACAATGTGCTCTGATATTTTATATCTTCATTTCAGGTCGTTGCTGAAGCAGAGAACAAAAACAGTGATGCTGAATACATTTATTTTATTTTAAAAACCTAAATTCCTTAATCTAAATAGTTCCTTTTGTCCCTGCTTTTAAGAAAAATGTTCCAGTCAAAATTCATATTCAACTAGAAGGTTTTTCTCTCTGCATATTTCTCTGCTACCTCCAAAGAAAGCTTTTCTTAACAGTTCCCACATGGGCCAGGATGGGATATCACTGCAAATGCCTTGGATTGAAAACCAGTTATAAAAAGGAGACCTTTAGTAGCTGTCCATTGGAAAGGCCACACTCTCAGGGGTGCCAAGCAGCACAGCTGCAGACAGGAACAGTCCTTTCTTATATTTTAACCCTTTCAAATTCTTAGGTTCAAAGTCTCTTTTGTCCCTTTTGGGCTGCTCAGCAGCCAGTGTGCTGCTCCAGTTGCATTGACTGATGGCTCTCAGGGTCCGTGATGCCAGCAAAGCTCCACTTTAAGACCTCACATTGTAGGACTGAGAGATGAAAATACAAACCAAGGAGGAATGGGCATGTGTCAATAGCCCCTTGCAAATATGTGCAGGCTTGAACTTATCCCATGGAAGGCACCAAACTGGAGCTCCTGCAGCAGCCAAAACTGCCACTGTGTCTACAGAAACATCAGCCCTCTGGAGGGGTTTAGGGCAGCCACACTTCCAGCTTACACATGGCTGGAGGGGATGGACAGAGACCCTCCCAGCCCCAGTGGAACCATGGTGGTAACTCATAGGGATCCAGCACAGCTTTGTCAGTGTGGGTATAAAAGCATCACACAGAGCCTGCCTACTTGCCTGTGAAGCAAAAAGCACTTGGGCAATGCTGCAAAGCCCTGCACATTCAGAAACTTTGGATTCAACAGCTGGTTCTCAAACTCAGCTGTAAGGGCTGATCCTGACAAGATGCAAGTAAATCCCCTTCTAGAAACTGGCTGCTTAAACTAAATGATGCAGCATGGTGGCTGTACAAGCCATAATTAAGAAGGCTGTGAGCCTTCCCAGTGAGTGCTGTGGTTTAAAGACATTGTTATGTTCCCCACAAATTTGCCATATTTTTCTTTTGGTTAAAGAATCTCTTCATCCTGTCAGTCACTGTCAGCCCAAGCCTGAACTAAGATACCAGAAGGAAGATAAAGAATCATCTCCTGATGTGCAGGCTCTCTTTCTCCCCGTATCCCCCCTCCCTTTCAAAATAAATCAAGGCTAAACACGACTGTAAAAATGTAACTATTCAAGTAGCTGTAAATACTGCTTTAGAGATATAAAAATAAGGTTTTTTTCAAGAGGTTTTGCAGCTGAGTTTATACTATTGCATCATATTTGTCCCTTCCTGAGTAATTTCAAACTCCACACAAGCCAAATAAATTCCTTAGGACTGGTTTATAATGTCCACATTGTGTTTTTAAAAAAATACTATTGAAGAAACCTCTGACAAGTAAAGTAGCTTATGGTAATCAATTTGAATATGAGAATGAAACTAATTCAGTAAAACATTATTAACACTGATCTGGCAAACCACTGGTATCCATCTGTCTAATCCTTCTTCTGTTTGGAAGTTGCATTTTTGAAAAACAATTATTAATAGTGCTCATTAGCTGCCAAGCAAAAGAGCATGCCACAAACTTCTGCTCAGAGATAGCAAATATTAGCAAACACTACTTGCTTTTCCAAGTTTGAGCTAGAACCTGTTGCAGGATCTCATGGTCAGGGCAAGTTTTTCTACTGGAGTTTGTAGGGATGGGAGAGTATAAAGGATGGGCCCAAGGACATGTGCAACCTCCTGCAGATTCCAGCTGTCTCCCTGCAGCCCTTCAGCACCTCCCCACCAGACAAGCTATTCCAGCACTGCACTATCCCTACTGTTAGGAAGGGTTTTTTAATGTCTAAAGTGAATTTTCCTTGGTGCAATTTAAGCCCATTACTTCTAGTTGCGTTAATGCACATGGAACACAGTTTGCTCCTTTCTTCCATGCAGCAGCTTTTTATGTGCTTGCAGGCTGCTGTTATGACCCCACTCAGTCTGCTCTTCTCAAAGCTAAACAATTTGTCCAACATATATAAGGGCTGATTTTTAAAAGTGTTGAGCTCCTGCTGTTCCCGTTGCTTTTATTCTGGTGATTGAGAGTGAAAGAACTTCCGTAGAGTTGATGATCAAGCAGTATTGTCTGGTGCCCTTCAAACACTGATAGGTATGAGGGGCACGAATGTGTTTATAGCTGTGTATGTGCATTCTTGTCTTCACAATAAAAGTGTATTTACGGGACCTGTGACCAGCCTTCTGACTGCATCCCCAGGGCAAGAGCAACTTCACAAAAAAAAGCAGGTTTTAATGGAAACTTGCCTGCCTTATATGCCAGGCTTTGCTGTATCATTTGTACTAAAATATTTTTCGTACTCCATGCAAAACGTATCTTGTTCCATGGGTTTTTTTATTTGTTAAAATTATTTTTATGCCTACTGCAGAAATACTGTTTATGATTCCATGTTAACTATTTGCTGTTGCTGGAAAATATATCCTTGGAAGAGTGAACTGAAATCCTTTTCCATCCCAAAACAGAAGAGTGAGCTTTTCTTCCTGTAATAGGCTTCTCTCTAGAAGAAATGATGATTTTTGTGCTTAGAGTACTGGAGCAGATTTCCACTTGGAGACTGTTTTTATAGTGAATGCACTACAAAATATGATGCTATCATCTTGCAATAGTGTTCCAGGGTGGCTAGAGATAAATTCCACTATACCTGCTCTTTGTCTCTCAATTTCCATTGTAAATAAAGCTTTCTTTGTGTCCATGTAAGCCCTTATGAAATCTCTACTTCATGGCATCAGAGGCTTTTGGTACAACTGTAATGCCAGCAATAATACCTTCATGTATTGCTTCTCATAAACGTAGGGTTCTATATTCTGCATTTCTGCAGAAAAGAGTTTTTGAAATGTCTTTTTTTTTTCTCTTAAGCCCTCTCTCCTAGCCTTGAAAAATAACTTCCTCAGACAAATACAGAGAACATTTACAATTATAAAGTAAAAATAGCTGCTCTAATTTTGGGCTACCTGTCATTGCTTCTTTTTGGAAAAAAATTTTTAAAAAAAGTCATGGAAGGAAAAGAGAGTGAGAGAAGGAGGCTTTAGTGGTATTTCTCTCTATGATTTTTTTCAAATCCAACCTTGTCCTTTATTCTTATTCATAAGATTTCATCAAACTACTGGAAACAAGGCTAATTATGACGGGCATTAACCTACACAGGGACCATAAAGTGCAAATACACAACTCTCCTAATCTTGACAATTAACACTGAATTTCACCATTGTTAATAAAGCTGAAGTAGTGCCTCATGGTCCGTATAGCAACAGGCAATAATGTGCAAAAGATAGAAGTGCACAATAATACCAATAATTTTAAACCTAACCTGATTGTTTCCCTGTAAACAACTTCATTTAATTATTCTCTCATTTATCTTCTCCTCCTTCACAGGCTCAATAATTCATCTGTGCAGTGTGCATATTACAGCTTTTCTCTTTTTACAAAGCTTACTCAAAACCCTGCCCTCCTCCTCCTTCCAGACACACACTAAATGTTCCCTTGCTTAGCCAATGTATTGAAATATTGAATTATAATCTTTACTGCTGATACTGATAGAAGTATATCCTGTTATTAGGACCTGCCTGAGTTTGGTTGACACAAACCCATCCATTGCTGCTCTAAGCATCCAGCAAATTATACATCCTGTTTCTCTGCCACACAAAGTGAAGTCACCAGCAAGGGATTTGGGGACAGGTGGAAAACAGTACTAACAAAAGCTTAAGATGGTTAAAAGACAAAATAAAAATGAAATTGATAAATTTTAAATCCACATTGTAAATTTCACCGATCAGTTGCACAAAACTAAATCATAAAATATTCCTTTACCTAACAATAGTATAATATAAAACTAAATGAATTTGCATTTTGATTGGTGGCAGGAAGAAGCATTATCCCTGCAGCAATCCATATTGCTTGGTTAATGGGTTAACTCTCTAAGACAAGTGAGAATATTTTGTCAGCAAAGAAGATTTAGGCTTGTGTGTGACATCAGTGTCTTAAGGGTTAATCCTGAAGGTCTGACGGCTGTCAGCAGACAGGCACAGGAGTACACACACTTCAGGATCTCAGTACCCAGACACAACAGTCACTGCTGGTGCTACAGCCAAGGGCTGCCCTGATCCTATGTCTATCATCTGAAGCGTTTACCCTACCAAATGCAGCCTTTGGATTAGGTCCCAAAAGCCCACGTTCTTTTCACTTCAATCAAAGAAACCAGTTGAGAAAGTGAATACCAGCCTTTATCATGATCACAACCCAACAGTCTCACACGCAGTGAGATGTCGAACAGAGACACATTTCTCAGTGAGCAATGCCTTAGCAAAAAAGTGTCAAAGGATTCACTTAGGAAAATCTTCTGGCTATAGTGTTCATAAATAGCTTCAATCTTTTGGTTCCTGACATCACTTCAATCCCTTAATGAAATTGCAATTGAAGAAGGCTAATTTGTGCTCTAATTATATATTAGTCTGGGCTGAAAGGTTTCTGGACGGAAAGAGGTTTTCTTCAGGCAATCTTTTATTCTGCTTATTGTATTTACTTAACAAAGAGCAGTCAGCTTTTACAGTGAATTCCCGTAATAGAGTTGAGCTGTAATGTTACCCAGCTAAGGGCAAATATATGCAGTCATTTTTGATGGGTTCTGATAGCAGTCTTTAACAAGAGCAAGGATTGTTTGCACATGTAGGAAGAACCAGGCCAAAAAGTTAACAGATGTGCTTCTGAAAAAGTTTAGGAGCTCTTCAGCTGGAATACCTTCTAGACCAGTGGTTCTTTAGCAGACAGGTAGTTTAAGGAAATTCAGTGAAATATTATCTCAATGATAAATTTCCCATGGAAATATTTTATCCTGTGTCACTTCAAAGAATACATTCTTGGTCTGGTTTTGATGCTTCTGCCACAGGATGAGAGGCCAGCGTTTTTCACAAAGTGCAGGATGCAGAGCATTTCCACCTGAGGAAATAAGTGAGCCTCAGCCACCTATTTCCTCAGCCATAGCTGAGGCTTTCTAAGCAGAGAAGTACTTTAGCAAAGCAATGAAGTTCTTCAAAGCTGTGGATCACCTCTGTGAGGTGTGCTTCTGTTTCTTCTGTCAATAGAACTGTTATTGTTGTTCCTCAGTAAAGTCCCCATAGTGTGTCAGGAGGAATTCAGCTCAAACAAAATAAATGTCCAGCTAAATAAACTATTATCAAAGGAAATAAAACACTTAAATATATATCTGTTTCTGGTGTTTGCATTAACTTCAGCTTTTCCCTATAGATAAATCTTGAGCCAAATATTGACCTCGTATGAGTCTGTATCAGTTCTCATTTTGCTGAATCTGCCCTGGCCTCCAATGCAGAGTCCAATCATGGCACTGGAAGTAAATGTCTCTGCCATCCACTGTCTGCAGGATAAACAGAAACTGCAGTTAAAAGGAACTGCACTTAGTATGGATGTTCACAAGAGGGATTTCAAATAGTGTTCTTATTGTGTGAACAATAGCTTCCTGGGCACACCATAAGGGTTTTCCAAAAATCATGTCAAAAACTGATAGAATTACAGGCCATGGGAGTCTTTTGTGCCATTCACCACTGAGCTTTCTCTAAGAATTCTGGTTCAGCCTCCATTAGGGAGAGGAAACAAGTGAAGTAGCTGGTCTCATCCATTAGAGCAGTGCTCATGTCCCTTCTCCCAGGGCTGACTGCCTACTCCAGTCCCAGCTGGACCAGTTCAAGCATCCCCCACTTTGCAGTGCTTGGGCACCACTGCTGGGAAACACAGTCAAGAAACACTACATGAGGGCAGAAACCAGGAGGAATGTGACAGCTGTAATAAGTGCATGAAGGTTCAGTTAACTTGGGTGGGACTGTGGAGTCACAGAATCACAGAATGTGCTGAGCTGAAAGGGACCCACAAGGATCATCAAGTCCAACCCCTGGCCCTGTCCAGGACCATCCCCAAGAGTCATATCAAGTGCCCAAGAGTATTGTCCAAAGGCTTCTTGAGCTCTGTCAGGCTGGTGTTGTGACCACTTCCCTGGGCAGCCTGTTCCAGTGCCCAGACACCCTCTGGGTGAAGAACCTTTTTCTCATATCCAGCCTAAACCTCCCCTGACACAACGTGAGGCCATTTCCTTGGGTCCTGTCACTGTCACCACAGAGTAGAGATCAATGTCAGAAAACACACTGAAAAAGAAAAAAACAAAAAAAGAAACAGACTTACCAAGATGTTTTGACCTGAGAAAGTATAAAGCAGATGTGAATGTATTGACTGAGTACTGATTTTATGTTTTCTTCTGTTTTCTTCTAGAAAAACTAAGCATACTGTCAACCTTCATAGCACCCTTCAAGTACCTGAGTCCTGGCCCAACCACCATGGAGGATGAAGACAATTTAAGTAAGCAGTCTATTTTCTCTATAGATGAATAATAAAGTTCAAAAATAAAACCTCTATAGTGGAGGAGCCGTTGTGGAAAGGAGGTGGTTTTGCAACTATTGGCAGACCATAAGCCCAGTCCATGTGTAAAATCACAGAATCACAGAAGGGATTTGGAAGGGACCCACAAGGATCATCAAGTCCAGTTCCTGGCCTTGCACAGAGCCATCAAATTGAAAACTGATTAACCAAGCTTAAATAAACCCGATATAATGTAAAAAATAACTACTCTTGGCTAATTAGTGTTCTGTTGGGCCCTTACACCTCAACCAAATGTCTGAGCCCATGACTGAGGAGCTGGAGGAAAGTCCTGCTGGGTTTGAAGGAGTTGAGAAGTCTTCCAAGCACCAAGAAGTCCGAGAGTGGCAGTTAGGAATTAACAACCCTCAGTAAGCCCTTCCATTTGTCACCTAGAAGCAATTATTGTGTGTTATCCAGCCTTGCTTATTTTAACACAACTTGAACCTTTAAAAAAAAAAAAAAAAGAAATAAAAAAGGAGGGGAGCTTTCTGAACCAAATGAGCAATGTTTTAGTATCACCAACCAGACTGGTTTCCTTTCCAGCCAGATGCATGCTGCCATGTTGCCCTGTTAGAGCCAGTTAGTGGGAGGAATTGGGTATTTTTCCCTTGTTGTTGCTGATCCGCCTCAGTTTGCTCATGGTGTATCACCAAGGGGAAGAGCTGCTGGGGGAGTGAAGAAGCACAGCCTGCTATTTTCTGCTGCTGAGCATCACATGGACATCACACTATTCTGCTGCACAGAGAAGGGAGGCTATTACAGATCTTAGCAAAGGCAAAAAGAATCCTGAAAACCCTTCGAAATTGCTCCCAGGAAGGCTACATTTTCAGGAAGACATATGAGAAGTATACACACACACAGAGGAAACATATTATGCACACGATGAGCTTGTGCAGGCACCTCCTGCGTAATAGTTCCCAAATGTGCTACTTAGTTATTTTTAGGTAATGTAGGAAGTTTGTACAAGCCAAACACTGTAACACCGTTTTCTTATTGCTACTGTAACGCCAAGACAGCTTCGTGCCTGCGTGGGCTGTAAAACAGCTCACATGGACAGGGTAAGCTGTGTTTTTCTGAAAGAGAAACAGCAAATGTCACTGTTTTCAGGGTCATCCTACCCAGTCCTCCCTTCGGTCAAACATATGCTTCAGTGAAAAGGGAGCTATTTATTTCTCGGTACACAGAAAATGTTTTAGGTGTTACTATTAGAATCTTTAAAAATATATATATATATATATAAAAAATATGAATTAATTTTAAATCATCCATATTTCTGTGTTCACTTGCAGTATAGTTGTCTAAATCTCACTAAAGCCTATAGCACACATGTACCTCTGGAGTAATTCCACATTTTAAAGAGCTTCAGAGATTTGCTCTAAACAAGTGGAAAAACCTTCTGTGTTAACAGTTTAACAGAAGCCCAGGAGAATGCTGGCAAGGTAGAGAAGTAGGTTGCTTATCCCTGTAGTTTTCTGCTCACTGGGCATCCTGTGAGAGTGCTGCTTCCCCCACTGTTCTGTGTCAATGGGCAGGGTTTCACCAGCTGAAACGGATACAAATCCTGTTTCACATTCCCTTAGGCCTGCATTACAGAGGGAGCCATGCAGTTTAACTACACCTGCATTTTCAACAGGTGATTATTAGCATACAGACATGATTTTTGTGGTTTATCATCAATGAACTAATACTAGAAATACCTGACAAGGGCACTATGCACCTCTGGAATGGAATTGTGGGTAAAGTAATCATCTGTCTCTGATGAAGGTCTAATCTTAAACATGCAAGGAAAGAACCACACTATTCATCCCCAGAATGTCTAATCTTAAACATGCAAGGAAAGAACTACACTATCTATCCCCAGAATGCAGTTGTACCTAAGAATGTAAGAAATGTCACAGAGAATTAGAAATAGGAAGCCTAGCTTTCTACATGGTCTTCAGCATTTGTTAGTGATGCTTTGAGAAAAAGGACATTTAAATGGGGAGCCTCCCCTTGGTATATCCTTCTAGCACCTAGCAAAAATTTACTCTGCTAGAGCTTGCACCTGAATAATTGTATTTCTCAGACATCAACAGAACTGTCTAGTCCTCTCCAGAGCCCATTGATACTTCTGATCTCAACAACAGCCAGGAACAAGGAGTGATTTAGAGTGTTGTCAAAAAGTGCCCCCTTTTATTGCTTCAAGCCTGCTGTCTCTAGTGCTGGGATTGCAAGAAACAGTGAATAATCATTCCCTGTTCACTGCCTACCTGCCTGCCTTTCATGATGTTACAAGCCTGTGCCTGTCCCTGATCTTTGATTGTGCCATCCCCGCTTTGCCATGGGATCAAGGCAGATTATCACCAGCCACTTTTGAATCCAGGTTGTACCTCCAGCAGGAGCATGTGATTCCTGGGGATCTCATTATGGAGTGCTGCCACAGGCACAGGCTCAGGGCAGCACACACCTCCCTGGTGTCTGCAGAGGGAGCTGATGGTCCCCAGCACACTGATTTCAACCACTGCAGCAGTCTTGGAGGACACATTCCAGACACAGTTCAGTCTGTGCATGTTCAGTTATGAGTATGTTGGTCAAATTCCTCTTCAGACAGCATGAGGCCCCAGAGCTTTTGTTTCCACAGTGTGAGATACAGCAGCAACCCTGTCTCTAAGAAAAAAGTGAATATCCCATTCCAGGAGGCAGAGCTCCAAGCAATCCCTCACCAAAACAACTCCCTTATTTTTGTTTTGAAAACTGTGTCTGTTGCTATCATTTGGATTTCTCCAGAGCCTAAAATGTCCTGGCCCTGATTCAGGAAGGCATGTCCTCAGGTCTGTCTCTGCCATGGGCTGCCCACATTTTCTGCTGCATGCAGTTCTTTGCTAACTTGGACAGAGAGCATGGGAATTTGAGTATCATCTAAGTCAGGCCAATTAGATCATTTGAATAATTTCCCTCATTGGTAACATCTGTACTAGACATACATGGATTTCACAGCTACTTCAGATGGTTAGGTGGGCAATGTAGAGTATGTTCATTCTGGAACAGCTAAAGACAATGGCAATCACCTTCACAAACTTTTCATCTTCACTTCAAGCAAAGTCCTGTACTTTGTTTCACTGGTAATGCTTCTCTCTGCAGTCTGGTGTTACACACCAATAAAATCTAATGACACTGGTTTTAACAGCCTGAACCCTGTGAGCTGCCAGGGAGTGTTCAACAGCAACAGAGAAATCATGGCTTACCTAGACTTTTTACATGAAGGTTTAAAAATACATGTGTGTTTTCATGTAAGAGAGAAAAGAGTGCTTTCTGTTGTTAGCTTCAAGTTTATTGTTCCAAAGTCAAGAATATCAACCTAAAAATCCCAGCAGAAGCATTCCCAATTCTTAGTTGTGGAATCAATAAGTGTATGAAAATGCCATCTTGCTTGCAAGAGGAGGCTGCCCTGCATTGCATTTGATATACGAGCTGGCCATGGACAAAGGTACCATGGCTCTGGTTCCTGAGTTGATCCCTATTGCTCCTGATTCAAGCTTTTTTACTTTCAGGTATTCCAGGAATTATGAAAGTCAATCCTTCTAACATCTGCAGTCAATGTGGTGTAGATAAACAGCAAAAATGTACTCTACATAAGCAATCCAGTGTTGCCTGTCTCAGAGCTAGCAGTTGAATCAGGAGTTGGCCATAATACAAATATTGCAAATTCTCTCTTCTAATATCACAGCTTTTCAATAATGTGTTGCCCATTGTAATTCAATAGTAAAGATGCCAGTGAAAATGAAGATGCCACCTACCACCTCTTCTTTCCTATCCTCCCTAGAAGTTGGCTTGGCAGCAGAATAACCTTCAACAGGAACAATATTATCTCTTCAAATGTAGCGTGGAGTATTGGATGGTTAGTTCTGCAGAGCCCTTAAGACCCAGAGACATACTCAGTGTCATTATTAGTGATGCATTATAGTTCTGAAATGCTCTTGATGAGGCAAACTCTCTACGTTAACTCTACTGTGCATAATGACCAAAAGAAGAAAAACATGAAAGAGCAGTCAGAAGATTGAGGAATAGTGCATAAATAAATATATTTCACTAACTGCTTTCCTTTCTCCCATTCAATTACTGAAGCAAGTACAAGATCACAATAACTCCTGATGCTTGTAGAACTGCAAAAATCAATGAATAAAGTTACCTGAGGAGATATTACAGTGCAAAACTGTGGGACCTTTTTCGAAATCTTACACAATAAATTAGAAACTATTGCCAAAAAACTATGATATTTTTCTTCCTCCTTTTTTTTAACTCCATCCCCTTACTATGTTATTATTCTCCAAGCTTTCATGATGGGATAACCATAATTTATTATCTGTCTTTTCTTCCCCCAAATGTAAAGAATATATTTGGGAAAGTCAAGAACAAAGACACTATGAGAAATAACAAGACTGAAAATGATCCACAGTTTTGCATTTTCCCTCTGTGTATCCTCTGACTTACCCCTTCCCTTTTAGTGCTCTTCATTTCTAAAATTGCTTGTGATTGTTCTATTACAGCTGCTTACAGTATTTATCTTGTGTAGTTTGGTGTCATTTGCCTGCTTTGTCTGATTTTCACAATAGAAGTACATGTGCCACCATTAGAGAGGTAATCTTATGTCTGCTACACAGAGGTCTCATAAAAGACACATTTCAAAGACTTCCTATTTCAAAGATACCTGAAAGTATAAAGTAATTTCACATTTTCTGGCAGCTGCCAGGGATCACACAAGTCCATCAGGCTCACAGACGTTGCAAGGCACTCACTGAGTTTAGGCTGCCTCTGATTTACAGGCCATGATGACTTATGGCTGGTGCAGCTCCTGCTGAGGTCTGGGAAGAACTGCACTGTTTCCTGGTGTTTCAGGACCAGGTGCTCTAAAATCTGGTTGGCTGTAAGGATAGTTACACAGATTTTCTTCACTGTGACTAGGCCAAAACACACGATAAATGCAGGCATGTCATCGCCGTGCATGCCCAACTTTGTCCACATATGCTTTGTGCCTAATCTCTGTAAGTTTTACATTTTTACAAGTTTTACAATTGCATTTCTGCATTTTTTTCACTACATCAAGGCAAACACTCTGTTGGCCAAAACATGGACTAGACAATTTTATAGACACAACTTGAGACAAATAAGTAATGTTTATTTTATGGTGTTAGTTAACTACTGTTTCATTGAGGGTGGTTAAGGTAAGACGTAAGGTCAAAGATTCATGTTCACAAATCTGCAGCTCTCTGACCATGAAAGAAAAAACAGATGGAATAAGACAATATGAATTATAAACACAAATAAACTCAAGTTTTCCTATTCAGTGGTGCATAATCAACACAAATTCTTTTCAAAGCTGAATATTGTGTGAAGCAGGAGCTATCTTTCTTTTCATGCTTCTTGACTACAGTATCATTATGTACCATAATTGGCTCTGTAAAAATCTATTAGGTTAAGATGAGAGAGGAGGTGTGAAATACAGAACCAAGCCTGTTTCCTGCTAAAAATTATGTCTGCATCAAAATATTTTACCTTTACTTTAAAAAATACACGTAACTAAAGAGATATATTCTGAATGGGATGAAACCTTGAGAAAGGGTCACGAAAGAAAATGGCCAGAGCCACTGCCAAGCTGAACAGAGGAAGTTAAAGCTGATATCCCCTTTCCCTTCAGATCAGAGTCTCTAGAAATACAGTTGTGAACTCAATGAGCAAACAGCACATTGTCCTTGTGCCTTAGTTATCGTGATCTTTTAAATGTCTTATTTCCAGAAAGGCTGGTTTAAAGATGTCGTATTATATACAGCTGAATGCCATATGATGAAACTTTTTCTATTACGTGCATCTTTTGCTTTTCTTTCCTTCCTCACCTGTCTTCATTCTGTCCCTTTAGCTTCAGAAACTAAAAATTAACTAGTCACTAAGACCTTAATTTGTCAGTTCACATTCTGCCTCAACAAAGCACTGCAGATGAGAGCTCTGCAAATGACTTTCGTGAGACATAGACCCAGGCTGGAAGCTCAGTGTGTGCTGCAAGGTTTTCAGGAGAGGGAACCTAAAGACTCAGTTCTGCAGATGGGCCCCCACACATGGCATTTGAGCCATGATTATTACTCCTGTCTAAGAAGTGACTGCCTTTCTGTGGAACAACTTGCATGAGTGCAGACTCAGTGCTCTGATGGGAAAAAGTCTTTTGTTATTTAATACAAGTGTAACATGTCAGGATATTAAGGAGGTTTTTAATCATGATGGTTGGTTCTACATAATCCTCTGCAGGCTCCTGTGCAGCTGTCAGCCCAGCCTACTACTGGGGTGCAGCAAAGACACCATGCTCCAGCAGAAGCTTCTCAAAGCTTAGCCAGCAGCTCACCCCTCACATCCTTGCAGCCAGCCTGTATTATCAGGGTAGGGAGAAATCCAAACATGGCCATGGCCCCACAGAAAATGGGAGGACCATTCTCTGTCCCCTAAGAAGCAAAGGGATTTTTCTGTGCATGGTGCTGACACAGGCTGTGCAGGTGGCATGATCGCATCTGACAGTAACAAACCAAACCCTGGGAAAGGCTCCATGCCCAGTGCTGTTTGGAGTAAAGCAGGCAGCCACACAGTGCCCTGCTTGGAAAGGGATCAGGTGCATCACTCCTGGGATGGGTTGCCTTGTAGGTTGGTTACACTCATATTTACTTCCTCTGCTTGTCTCTGCCCCAAGCAATGCACAGGAGGACTAGAGGATGTATCGAAGATGCAATACATATAAACAAATTAATCAGAAACAACAGTAATTTTATAGGATGGTTATTTAGCCAGCAGCACATCTTGTGTCTCATTCAGGACATCAGTGAGATGATTCTTCGTTTTCAGCCATGCCTCTGTTGTGGCACAGAGCACTGCCTTGCAGCATGGACACTGCACAAGCGTGGTCCAGAGCAGTGCAGGATTCACTGGTCCAACAAGGGAGTGCTCGCTCCATAGTTCCCCACTGTCATTTCATTCCCTTTCTGGCAGTCACACTCTCCCATTGCTTTTCTTTGATACAGATCATCCTTTACCTCAGTAATTGCTCCCATCACGATGCTTTGGCTTTTCCTGGTCTCATTTGGATTTATCTACAGTTTTTGCAGCTATTAGTATATTAGTTGTTGAGGATGCAGAAACTAAGGGTATCTGCAATTGAATTTGACAGAAAGGCACTCACTTACTAAACTGGGATCTGAGTCCAGACAAAATTATTGTTTCAAATGCTATGAAGGTCTGTCAGATCATTTCCTAGTCTGGATTCATGATGCTGACAACACAAGAGGCTATGGTGTGAGCAGAGATGGTCAATGTATTCATTGCAAATCGATTATTTAATGCATTGGCACATTTTTCTGTTTGTGAATCATTTCTGATTTCTAATAATGTGTTCATAAGCATTCACCCACATGGATTATAGAACAACTGTCATCCTAAGGGAATTTTGCAAACTGTTCACATTTTACTAGTAATTATCGAGCAGTTCATTTAAGTCACGTGCCATCCATTATGCTTCATCTTTGAATGATGTAATCTTTTCTTAAAGTGGAAGGGTAATGACTAATAGAAGCAGACCTTTAGGGACAAGTAAACATGCAGAACATGCAAAAAACCCCCAAAAATACAGAAATAATAAACCAACCATTATACAGATATATGAGGAAATCTCCTAAGAAGGGCTGAACAACAATTTCTTTTTTTTTTTTTTTTGCTATTTTGATAGCCCTAGGCATAATTTCAACTACTATGATGACAATTGTAATGTGAGTTGTTTTCTTTCTTTACTGACAGGTACCAGCAGCGCAGAAGTAAAGGAAAATCGAAACATTGGCAACCTGGAGGATCATCCAGTAGCATCTACTGACAGGGCAAGAGGGGGAACACCTAGCAGTAAGAGGAAAAGACCCTTAGAGGAAGGCAATAATGGCCATTTCTGCAAACTCCAGCTCATCTGGAAGAAAGTTTCATGGTCAGTGACACCAAAGAATGCTCTGGTTCAGCTACACGAACTTAAACCAGGATTACAATATAAAATGGTTTCCCAGACAGGTCCAGTGCATGCTCCAGTCTTTGCTGTCGCTGTGGAAGTAAATGGACTTACATTTGAAGGCACAGGCCCCACAAAAAAGAAAGCCAAAATGCGTGCCGCAGAGTTAGCTCTGAAGTCATTTGTTCAGTTCCCCAACGCCTGCCAAGCCCACTTCGCCATGGGAAACTGCATGAGCCCATCCACAGACTTCACTTCTGACCAGGCAGACTTTCCAGACACTCTGTTCAAGGAGTTTGAACCATCCACACACAGCGAGGACTTCTCAGTCTACAACCCCGTCAACAACGAGCTGCTCTCCACGGCGTACCGGCACGGGCGCCTGCTCTGCCACACGCTGGACCTGATGGGCCACGCCAAGCCAGGCAAGCACAGGATGGCCAAAGCAGAGAGCGAGAAGAACCCGGTGGTGCTGCTCAATGAGCTGCGCTCGGGCCTGCGCTACGTCTGCCTCTCGGAGACGGTGGAGAAGCAGCACATCAAGAGCTTTGTGATGGCCGTGCGAGTGGACGGGAGAACATTTGAAGGCTCAGGACGTAGCAAGAAGCTGGCCAAGGGTCAAGCGGCGCAGGCGGCCTTGCAGGCCCTCTTTAACATTCGTCTGCCCAGCCAC
Source organism: Monarcha castaneiventris obscurior (assembly GCA_026261815.1). Taxonomy (NCBI): domain Eukaryota; kingdom Metazoa; phylum Chordata; class Aves; order Passeriformes; family Monarchidae; genus Monarcha; species Monarcha castaneiventris. The sequence continues at coordinate 7,955,507 of JAMPIT010000230.1, read as the reverse complement.
ATTCCCAGCAGGAGCAAATGTCACCATTTGCCACAGGTGAGAGCTCCTGGGTAGCTGCCACCTCGCTGAAGGAACTCTTTCAATGAGTGGGATTGGTATTGCTGTAGCTGTTGTTGGTCTACCAGATGGTTCCTCTGATGTTGCAGCAATTGTCATGCCACAAAAGAGCTCTTTCCCCATAAAAAGAGCCACAGGCAAAAGCTTGGAGATAGTATCCTGAAATTACTGGGTACAGTTTGGAGCTCATTCCACAGGAGGCACAGAGGAGAGGGCAAAATATAAGGGGAAATACCAACATTTCACTTTGCTAGAGAAAATGATACATTGACACAGGCAGAAAACAGGTCATTCTGTGGTACTGCATCTTTCTTTACAGAGAGGAGCCCATATATAAAGGGATGCTCCTCCTTTTAGAGTTAATTTTTGATGAGGACCATGCCATTTAGAGGAGACATCAGTGCTAAGGAATGTGCCTGTGTCAGAGCAATTCTGCCACTGGAAAAGTTAAAGATTTTTGTTTATTATGAGCTTACTATTGGGGGTGATTTTTTTTGGTTGGTTGGTTTGATTTGAGGGCTTGGGGTTTTTTGGTTTGTTTTTTGTTTTCAGATATGCCTCCAACTGCACAACAGATACTGAAAACTTTGAAGTTTTCCTGGAACAAATGTAGAGATTACTGTTGTATTCATATAGAAAATATAGATCCAAGGTGCATACTTAGCACATCAAAAGTTTGTAGTTGGTCATCGGCCAACTCAGATGTGTCAGTTTTCTCAGTTCAAAGGAAGTCAGCATTTGCAAACACGGGGAAGCATTGCATGGGTTCAAGTAATTTATTGATTTGTTTGCGCTATCAGAAAAGGTTTGATTCACCAGCACCAGGAGGTGATCTACAGCTACAAAGCTCCCTTTATGGAGGGAGCTGTTAATGTCCAGGATTTAATGCAAAGCACTAGGAGCACTAAGAGTCATTGTGCTGTTGGCTTGCTGTGAGACCCTAGGCAAGTCATTTAAATTCAGTATGCCTGTAATAAAAATGAGCATATTATATGAAAGAACACTTCAAGATCCTTAAGTAGTGTGTAAATGCAAATTATGAGTAGCAGTTCTCATTAACATTAGTAAGGATGGTCATTATATGTTCAAGGAGTTTGATAGCAGATTAATCCTTTAGGTAACATGATTGCCTGCAGGACCCAGGAATTATATTTGGTGACCCAGAAGTTTCCTTTCTGTGTTTCCAAAAAGGAAACATGACAAATGTGAGAAATTCTAAAATACTTCATAATCCTCCACCTTTCTTTTAATTCCAGTTTGCAAACTCCATGAACCTGTGAGATAATAACATAGTTCAATAATAGCAGTGATCTTCACAAAGTGCTTTGCAGGCATTTTGGAAACCTTAGCCAAGATGGCAGTTTCATCTTTCCAGTGCTCCTTCAAAGTACACACAGTTTTAAATGAGGTACCTCTAGTGTTTCCTACCCAAATTAATTCTGGTTATAAGCAATCCCATTCTGCTGGTTGCTTTGTTTCCCCCAGTGAACTTTGCTGGGCGTGTCAGCAGGTAAATACATGTATTTATTGACCTCTGGTTTGTCATGTTCTGAAACTGCACCACAAGGATCATTGCCTCAAGTTCCTGAGCTCTCTGAAATATTCCCTGGTTTCTTGGCTTCACGCTCACCTTCTGCCTGAATATAACATTTTACTTCAGTCTCCAACTGTTCATTAAGTGACATATTCTCCAGTGTATGTTCCCTTTTTAATGGCCTCCTTTCTGTAGACTGCTGCCCTCCTTATCTTCTTCCCTTCACTCTTCTGGAAGTATAAATGTCAGTGAAAAGGTGTCACTGAACTTTCTCTGTCAGTATTTTTTGAGTGGTTATGCATTGTCCAACTAAAAGATTACTTTTAATGCCAGCATTCAGCACATTAATTGAGAGATAAGCCTCAACACTGATTTCTGCTGACCTCCTTACAAGCTGCTCTCATCAACAGATATAGCAGCTGTCACACAAAACCTGAGTTTGTGTTACTCGCTAAGTCATAATTCAAATTCCACAGAAACCAACACACGTATTTCCACTGACTTCATCTTAAGCATTAAATCCAGAAGCATCTTTTCTTGTTCTCACTGTGTTATGCAGTATCTCATCAAGTGGCTGCCTTTGCTCCCTGCCTCAGTCAACCCATCTGGTGTTTGGTGAGTCGGAGCAGTGTAACCATACTGGGGAGAGTGCAGCTCTCAGTATCTGTGGTCAGGGGCAGCTGCTCCAAGCACTGTTTCAGCTCCTTCTCGTCTCCCTGATCTTGTGGGAACCACATATTCAAAGACGTGCTTCAAGCCAAGTTTTCAAAACTGTTCCTACTTAGTAGTCTTGGTTTCTGTCCATAGGTGTTTAAAAGCAGGAGAGGACCCTGAAACCCAAATAGCTTGGGAGTTGAATTTAAAATACTAGGAGGGATTGATTTCTTCACAGAATAAGGAGCAACTATTGTCCTATACAACCATTCACTCTTTTCATGTGCTTAATTTTATTTGTTAGAATATCAAACAGCTAACTCATTGGCAGTGGGGACAGGCAAACAAGATCAGCTGTAAGAGTTTCACCCCTGTTCTGAGTATTTTGTATAATCCAGGAGTGTGTTTACCTCTGTTTGTCCTTTACAAAGAGTATTCCAACTTTTCATGTCTGTACTCCTGTTCCCCTTGCTATTATCCGTGGTATTAGGAGGCCACAATTTGGCTTTTTGTGGTTACAGCCTGAATGGAAACAGGAAATAGCCAAAAATCATGTAACACCAGTAGTCCAGTTATCCTGAACTTTTGGATTTCACAATATCCAAGAAATTTAAAAAAAAAAAAAAAAAAGTACAACTGTACTTACAGGCTGGGCCTCCAAACCATTGACATTTCTGCCTTGCTCATCAGCACTCCCAGGGGACCTGGTGTCCCTTAGCCTGGGCCTCAGGTGTGCCCTTCGATGGACAGACACTTTTCTGCTCATTAAAGGAAAGTCAATGTAAAATGTCAACAGAGGCACAATAAGAGGAACTACCTAAAGGAGGGTATAGCCAGGTGGGGGTTGGCCTCTACTCCCAAGCAACCAGTGGCAGGACAAGAGGACATGGTCTCAAACTGTGCCAGGGTGGTTCTGGTTGGACATCACAAAGAATTTCTTCCCTGACAGGGTGGTTAAGCATTGGAGTGGACTGCTGAGGGAGGTGGTGGAGTCACCAACCCTGGAAGTGTTCAAGAAACGATTGGACATGGCACTTATTAATGTCGTTTAGTTGGCATGGTGATGTTCAGTCAAAGGTTGGACTTGATGATTTTGGAAATCTTTTCCAACCTTAATGATTCTGTGACTTTGTGATTCTGTATTGTCCAGTTTGTCCGGAGAGGTGCTGCCTACACAGGCTTCCTGAACCACCAGGAAATGCACAGCATGGATGTAAAACCCTGTCACCTTGATCTCTTCTGATTCAGGTGAAACAAAGGGCTACAAGAATAGCAAAGCCAGAAATAGATAAACTCCCTGGATCATCTTCAATCCAACTTGCTTCTTCAGCTGCCTCTCACCATGAAAACACTTACTGAAAACACACCATGAAATTCTGAGCACTTTACAGTGCTAGAGCTTTCTTAAAAGAACATTGCTGTGCCTCTGACTTCTTTCCTGTGATTGCTGCACAGTGTGTTTGAGCTAACTGCAAAATTACACACAAAAGGTAAACAAAAGCATCTCAATTTACACCAGAAAAAAAATGAATCTAATAATTTAAAGACAAGGTAATTGATATTATGCCTTCTTTACTGCCATCAGCAGTGCATTAATCCACTTCTGTGAGTCTCATACAGATACAATAGTGGCTGGAAGACCTGTGCACTCTAGGATGAAGAGAAGGTAGCTGAGGCAACCCAAGAACCACCTGAAATGGTCACAATCAAACTGGCCCATCAATCTGCCAGTTCTTCCTCAACCAATGTTTAATCTGTGTTAGGCACTGAAGTGCAAGATAAATACTATTGATGGTCAGAGACTGGGTACACGATGTCAGTCAGAGCAGCCAATATAGGAGCCTGGAGATCTGCTAAACCCATGGCAGAGATAAAGTGAATCAGGAGAATGGAAATTACAACTCTTCCCTGCACCTTGTATAAGGCACTAAATATTACTCCTTGTTTCCTGGCATACTTGGTCTGAACTCATATTCTCCATCAAATAAAATGCAATTTCTTCAATTATCAGCTTTCATGGAAGTGTGACAATTGTTTCTTCACACTTTGGAAGCTCATGTTCTTACATTCCAGTGCAGGAGGCAACTCCAGAGGATGCTGACCTAACCAGCCCTAATGAGTGCACTGGTAGAAATTCATCCACACACTCCCAGGTTTTCCAAGTGCAGTATGTTCAATTCAGGAGATCAAGGTGGCTCCCAACTGCATCTGACCAACTTGCAATTGTTTTTTCTAATCTTGTAGTCCTTCTAACCTGTCTTGGTCTAAACGGTATTCTTACTGCTGTAGGGCAATACCATTAATACTGCCATAACAAATTATTAAAACAGGAGTGCTTGGATTTCAAATGGACCTAAATTCGAAAAGAATAGGTGTGAAAATCGCATTCACTCTGCTTTGAAATGGCTTAACACTGCTGTTGCTGGTTTACATTCAGAGCCTCCAGAGCAGTGGTTGTCTATTTATTTTAACAAAGCCTCATTGTGTTTTGTGTGTCTATCATCAAAAAGAAGCAGGGTTTCTCTCTTTGGCAAATACAGCTAACCTTTTGGATCCAGTTAAATCCCCTATTTGCCAAAACCTTCACTTGCAGGCTAAAGCAACCTCAATCCTAGATTGCAGTGATTCTTTACTTTGAGCAGGTCAAGGATTCCCGCCAGTTAACTTCAGTGTCACCTTGGTAAGAAGGTGGCATCACCATGGGAAGAAAAACCACCATGACAGGGAAAGCCACATCCCCCACACCTCTCATCCTCTTCCCTCCAGAAACCCATTTCCCTGTGCTGCGAAACTGGCTCATTTTCATGCAGTGTCAGTTGTTTCTGCCTCCTGAACTTCATTTCTCTCGCTATCCTCGTTCGCCAACTCCCCGGCAGCTGTGGCCTCTCTCCTGTGTCGCAGTTAAGCCAGGGCTGAGGTTGGCAGTGATATGTTTGACTCCAGTGTGAAGAGCAGCAGCACATGGGGTAGGAGCTTTGAGAAGCTGCTCCAGCAGGTTTCTGTGAAAAGCTTTGTCTGGTCAACCAAGCAGGTACATTGTTTTATAACCTAGTCTGTTTTCTCCTGCACAGGGAGAAACAGCTGATAGGTGTGTGTAGCTCCTGACAGGGGGGTGCAAGAAAGAGAAATGGTGGGGATCAGAGAGATGCCTCTGCAATGCAAATAACATTTGATTTTCAAACATCTATTTCTTACTCTGTAGGTGGGGAAAGTTGCTTTTATAATCAGAGCTACAGGCAATCAAGAAATTTATAGGATTACAGTTTCTTAAGCAAAACAATGGCAAAAGAACCAATTTAGAGGCACAGCATTAGTTTACTGGATACTGTTATTATCTTGGCTGCTAATTAGATTGTAGTCACTTTTAGGCTCACAGTTGAGGAACTAGGACCACATTCTCACCCTTCATACAAGTCCAATATAAAAGATCATAATAATCCCCATCTTGAGTCTCAGATGAAGAAATTACTTTGGTTTAATGTATATAATCCATGCAAGATCAAATGAAGATGCAGAATGGCTACCTATATGGAATTACAGGAAACAAATTAACAGGGTGGAAAGGACTCTGGTCACTTGCTCTCATAGCATCAGCACATATCTGTAGACACATTTAAGGGGTTTGCTCATGAAAACCAGTCATCACTGCAAAAAAACAGGCTACTTTGCATGAGCTGGGCTCCAATAATGCTGCAGTTCTCTGCTGCAGAAAGAAGTTGGTGTATCCATCTCCACACTCCCTGTCTCTCTCTTTGGCTCCTCAGTTGCAGTTCTGTGTAACTCCCAGCCATAGATAAGTCCAATCCCCAAACGATTCCCCTGCACTCATTTTTAAGTCCTGTGTGATATAGACTGTGCTCAGGGCTTTCAGAGCATTAGGTATGCTAAACAAAACTCTCCTAATGGAGATGTTAAATTCTAAATGTACCACTCACCTAATTAATAATACTTAGAAGAACTGCAATAATCGTGGTAATTAGTTAATGAATGGCCAATCTTAATTTACAGAAGTGAAAAAATAATTGTAATATCTTCAAGGAAAAATATCTATAAGGCTGAAAGGTATTTATCTACATAATTTAAGTTTTTAAGCAATCCAGAACTCTTCTTTCTATGGAAAGAAAGGAAAATCAAATTATCTAATTTTTCCTTATAAAGACTGTAAGGGTCCACAGTGATTACAGTGCATTTAGAGTAGGGTAAATCTGATTTAACCATCTAACTTGGCTGCTGGGTGCTCTTTTAGCTCTTTAGTAGTTGAAAATACTTCATACCATCCATGCATCCACAGAAACAGCGTTTGATTTCTTCCCTTCAGATTCTAGATTGCTTATTAAACGTGGCTAGTGAGACACAGCGTGGACTCTGCTGACTTGTGCTATTTACCTCAATAAACCAGCCTTGTCTATCTGTGAAGCTGATGGCGTGGATCTGATTTGTGAAGAATTATTATTTGTGCAACCCATTAGGGTGAGACAGTTGTGCAGAATGATTAGGGCTCCAGCAACCAGCAGACCTAGTTAGTACATGAAAGCTGAATCCCACTCTGGTGTCATCCACACATAAAACCTTCTTCTAAAGCAGACACTCTCGCAGCTGTCAGAGTTGCTTCTGTTGTTTTCTGGCTTTGGAAGTGAGCTAGGGACACTTCAAAAAGCTCCCAGCAAGCTGGACCTCGTTAAAGCTCCCACTTAATCTTGGACTTGCATCCTGACTTTGTTTATGATGCTTCATTATTACCTACTAAATACAAGCCATGATCGTTCTGCTCTGCTAAATGGAGCTGTAATACAAGCGCCCAGAGTGAATTTTTCTTTGGTTGACTTCCATGAAAAGCCTTTTCTGTTTGAGCTGGAGTGTTACAGTCATGCCAAAACCACGTTCTTTATCTATTTTTATCTGTAGTCACATCTAGGAAGCCCTAATTATTCCAGCAGATTTTTCCTTCTATGTACAGAGTACCAGAAGCAAGCTCCTAGCATTTATTCTATGATGACTACCTCCCTCTTGTGGTCCTTGTGACAGCCCTGTGGCAGGCAGATCATCGTGTGAGGGGAAATCTAACAACACAAAATGCCAACACATGTTGGAGGGCAGTGGTCCAGAGCCTCCCAGTGATGCTGCTGGGAATCCCAGTGCCACATGTAGCAGAGGGACCACTCCCTTCTGCTGAAGAGGGAGCATCTCTGCCCATTTTAATTTTCTTGCAAGTGTTAGCCTTTAAATAGTGAATTTGTGTAGTAGCCATGGAGAAAACCAACATTTCTCCTGCCTCTTTATCTCAGCTAAAATGTCCATGCATACTGCATGGTGAAAGGATTACGTACATACCCACACATACACAAAATAGTATGCAGGTCATAAAATTCAATAGGGGAAATGTTTTCAGGGCTTAATCTTAGGATTTTTGAGAAGTAATGGACAGAACAGACTTTGGACTTGTTATACTGAACGTAAAATGTGATTCATGTGTTTAGACATTTATACAACCAGAGAGAAGTGGCTTAGGTTCTTTGAGCTAGTAAAATCCTCCAGTGTTTACAAAGTGCTTTCCTTATATGAACATCTTACAGGTGAGTTTGGATTTTTAGTGGGAGCAAAATTTAAGAGCAAGGGTGTTGGTTTTTTTCTCTTTGCACATACATGATGCATGATGTAAACTTCTGTTCAGATAAAATATTTTTACAAACTTCTGAGAAATGGAAATGAGAGATGCATACAAGTAATCACTGGGAAAGTAGGTAAATTATTCACCTTTTTTCAAATCACATTTTATTCAATCAAAGCACTCAGCATTGTCTATGTCTCGTGATACCCCTTCTTAGACTGTATTCTAAGACACATAAAATATTAATGCATCCATTAAACTTTTCTCCTCTATCTTTAATACTGCAATATTATTGTGTTTAGACAAATTCATGTTGCTTTTTCATCCTGTCCAGTTTTCTAATTGACAAGTCAGAGTCTACTTCCAAGCAAGCTGTTATTTCCTATTTGTCTTCTGAACCGAGGTAGACATTTCATATGAAAATACCTAAGCATGATTGCTCTTAACCTACTTGTCATCACGTCTGCTACAGACACCAGCCTCACAATCAGACCTGAATTCAGACAATAGTACCTTAAAATCAGTGCTACAATGAGATGTCATCCCAATGAGCCCATGCTACTGAAGCCATGCTAATTTGCACTTCCTTTTGTGCTGTCTTTTCTTGCTCTCTTTGTCCAGTTCATCTTTAAAAACAAAAGGTGGAAAGAGTACATTCCCTGAGCAAACATAGTCAATTAACAAAATGAATGTGGTTTGGTTTGTTCAGAAAAATAGTCTAAGCATCACTTGATTTCTAAGCTTTCTGTTCTTGTTGACTTCTCTTCTTATTGAGTTCCTATTTTTAGGCTATCTTCTATGAACTGGGCAGTAATGCTCACAGAAATAATTATAATCAACTCCTTTCCCTCTTATGTGGGTCATTGCTTTAATAGGTTAAGCACAAGGAATAATGTGTGTCCCCAAGGTCTGGTGGGGAGGGTGGAGACAGCTACACTGCCTTCATTTCTTGTTTGGCAATTAGTTCTTATCCAAATCAACTTTGCCCTATACTTTTAAGGAATAATCCTCACAGGGATATTGGAGAACAAACTCATTACTCCTGAATGAGACCCCTCTTTTCTTCTACTCTCCTTGAAATACACACAAGTCATTCTAAACCCAGTGCCTAATGATCCTTGTACACCCATCATATGGAGAACAGCTCAGAACAGCACCACAAAGATATTGTTAGGGCTTGGTTGTCCTGGTCTTTGCACAGCAGGAGTGTCCAACAGAGGAGTAGAAATGCTTGTTTAATCCTGACCCAGCTACACAGAAACCCCCTGCAAACCAAGCCAGTGGCCATCAACATGAAGCAGCCAAACAAAAGCTAGCTAGAAAAAAGTAGGGAGCAGTGATTGGTAACACAGCAGTCAAGTTTCCTGAAGGCTCATGGTTATGGCAGCAGTGAGAGGCAGATGTCATGATTGATGCACACTACAGGACACAAACCAGAGACACACTGAAGTTTTTGTGTCTGAGTATCAGCAATTTGCACAAAAAGGGAAATATATCACATAGCTGTTAAAATTGTGGTCTGAGCCAAAAGTTAGCAGGCACCACTTGGAAAGCAGCATGAAAATAGTGTCCTATAATAATGTTTATAGCTGCTCATAACACAATCACATGGAGAGAAGAAGAATTGCCCATGAGTGTCACAAGTCTGGAAAACACCTTCAGAGATGCTAAAGGTAGTTATCAGCTCTTACCCAAGAAAACCAAAAAAAGCTATGGCACATTAATTCCTATGGATCCTATGGATTACTGACTTGCAACTCAGCCCAAGGGCTTTGCAATTCCCAACAAGGACTAACAACACATTGAAACACTGTCATATTTTGCTGCCTTTTGTGGCATTGCATGTTCTCCCTTCAGTGCTCAATTACATCCAATCAGGACTTTTTCCTATATGGAGTTCCATGGACATTACCAGAACAGGGGGCATGAGTTATTGACACAAAGATATCTTTGTCCGCTCTGTGCCTGACTTCTTCAAAAATGCACCTTCAGTGCTGCAGCACATTCCTGCTGATCATAATTTATACACATCTGTCTGGCTCTCTGATGGTTTGGGCATGGCCTAAACCATCAACATTTACTCTGGCAAGTGTCTCAGCATGGCTGGAGGAATCTGTGGTCTGTATTTGCCCTTCCACCTGGTGCTGGCTACTAATTAGAGAAGATAGACATTTTAAAATGTATTTATCTGCTAAATAAACTATTTTACTCAAATTCACAAAAAATCTGAAAAACAAAGCCACAAAGTATTGCCATATGAACTGTCAAGTAGAAATTATTTTTCCCTTCCTTTTTTTAAATTTAAATGTATGATGTTTTTGGTCACAATCATAACACTACTGATAGGAGATGCCCTCTGCCTTTCCAGGGCAAGAGCCTTCAGCTGCATATTTTATATTTTGACTTTGAGAAAGATCAAAGTACAAGAGGGATAGGCAACTGCTGTCACCATGCTCTGGAGAACACTGATGGGAAGAAATTAATAGCATTCCCCAAAACACTGACAAGTTACAGTGCACAGATTTTCCTTTTAAATTCCATATTCATTTAAAAAAAAGAAAAAAGTAACAAGACTCAAATTTACTAGTCTTCGATATAGATATTTTGAAATTTTCCATCTATGAATAGGCAGGAGCCTAAATTGATATCTTTGCCTGCATCTCTTCTTGGACATTTGTGAACTTAGAGAGATCTTAAGCCCTCCTCTCTCCACAAGGAAAAAAGTTTTAAAATAGCATTCTCCTTTATATAACAAAAATCAATCAAGCAAGCCAAAGTAGATAGTCCTTACAGGCAGACTAACATCCTTGCCATGAAACAGAGCTAGAATCTAGCAGATATCTGAGCAAAGCTTCCCCGTGGCAGACCAGGAGCAACTTGTGCAAATCCAAGGGATCTGTGGGGGAGCCCTCGATAACAATAGGTCACCAGATAAACACTGATGAGCCTCAGCTGAGCTGGAGCAGAGAAGCATAGCAAAGACAAGCTGGGGGGGAAAAAAAATGCTTCCAGGCTGCCTTTTACAGAAATTGATCCGAACAAACTAAACACTCCTACTGTAGTGGTTAGCAGCAATTGGATTTTTCTTCTCCCTTTCAAAACATAAGATGCCAACAGGAGGATCAGCACAGGCCACTTGCCTCTCCTAGGCAGTGGTACGTGGTGTGCAGGAGCAGGGCTGCTCCCAGCTGCAGATATGAGGGCACTTGCTGGAGTCAGGAATGGAAGCTCAAAATACAAAAATTACTCCGTTGGGAACCTGGGAACAGTTTTTATGGAGTGAGGGGTGGAACTGACCCCCTTGGTGAAAATCAAGCAAATTCCACAAGTCTGGGAAGGAAACTGTTGGTGTTACAGCACAGACTTGACGTGAAATCCTTGCAAAGGCAGGCAAAGGGAAATGCTTTACAGTAATTTGAGCTGTGTTTCGATACCTATGCCACGAACTGTATTCTGGGAGCCTATTTTTTTGCACATATACTTGCTACCATTACATATATTAAAAGTCCTTTTTGTGGTTGGGAAATTATGGTGAATAACTGAACCAACATAAACTAAATTTTCTCTGATACACATTGGCATGAAGCCACAAAACAATGTGGGAAGATAATACCTTTGTTCCATATTCCCACAGGCATAAACCAGAGCAGAATTTCAACCTCTGGAATTATAGCAAATAAAACTTACCCTGAAATATGTTGCAGCTGTTTCTCGTTCCATCATGCAGCTGATAAATAACTAATCTCCAGTTCAGGCCTCTCTATTTAAATAAGTCCACTAAAAAGTTTAGCTATCTCTGACTGAACTACTTCAGCTGAATATCCTTAGTTCACTGCTTCTGGTCTCTATTAAATGCAATTCTGATAAATTCTGTTTTTTACTAGTATTTATTTCTCTCTTGACACAGCTGGTATCAGGTCCTGCTAAAAGCTTTCAGACTGGAAGAAAAATCTAAAAAATATGTTATTTAGTAAGCATAACTAAGCATCTCTAATACTAGGAGGAGAGAGGATTTCTTTCTTCTGTGTTAGCTGTTAACAAATACATTGGTGTCCCTGGGCAGCCTCACCCCCACCATTAAAACTTGTGATTTTGCAGAGCTGTGACCAAAAAGGAAGAAAGGGACCACATCTTTCCCTGAAGCACAGCTGACAAACAAGAGCTGTGAGACACCCTCGATTGGCTGCATATTCTGCTTACCCACTCCTCTGCTGTAGGAGCTGCCTCCTTCCCTGCTGGTGCCAGGCAGAGATCTGGCTGCAGGCAGGGAGTGGGCAGCTCTGCTCCTGCCCAGGGCATATCTCCCACAGCACAGGCTCACTTGTGTCTCCCTAAGTACTCAGCCTTATTTCCCCTTCCTAGCTCTGACTGTCCTGGTGCTGGTTCCTGTTTTCTGATACTTCCCACTATCAGAAGCGACCTCCTCTCTCCCAGCACACCCCGTCCAGGCAGGAGCAGGCTGGAGCTGGAAGGAAGCAGCTGTGAGAACAATTCAGTGCGATTTTAGGTTAAATGTTAGCTGCCCCGTCCTTGTGATAATCGCTGGCATTAGAGCACATTAACACAATTGCACTTGCTGCAAATTAGCAGCGATCTGTGCAGAGGCACAATATCAAGTGCAATAATAATACACATGTATGAAAAGCAACATGATCGCTACCTAATTAATTAATAACTGGTTACTGATTAAAAGGGGAGCATTTGGAGCTAAACGTGTCCTTGACAACACTAACAGGATTGGTTTAGCACTGATTGTATTTTCCAATAAGACACATAAGTGCAAATAATTGCTTCCACTCTATCATGGAATTAGTTCCATGACAGTTCAGCTGATTACTTCAAGGTTTTATCTGTGTTTTGTAGCTGCAAGATCAGCTACCATTTTGCACCTTACCAGCTGGTAGTGAAAGACTCCTCTGTTTACATGTATTGCATGTAATGTAGCAGGAGAAGCAGAATCAATACTGTAGATATATACAGTACCTGCATCACAAAGGTTACCACGCTCAGAAAATAGCTGATGAAAACTTGAGGTAATGAGCTGAAACATCCTGCATGTAATTCCTAGCTGCACTAAAAACAATAATATAACTTTGCCTGACACGGGTAATCCTCTGCAGACTGAGGGAAGCATAATTTTTTCTGGGGGGGAGTTTTGTGGTCCACTGAGGGTTTGAGTGAGATATGGGATATATCTTATAAGTGAGGAGTGGCTCGTAACTCAGGAGAGGTGGAACCTAAATGAAGTCACAAAGGTCGTTCTTATTTTATCACTGGGGAAAATGTGCCCTGTATATCACAGCTTTTTCATACATTTAGTTAGTGGGATAATTCTAGGTACAACAAAATATTCATGGTTTTTTCGTCTTGTATTTCATGAACAGAAAGCTTTTAAAACAACTAAAAACAATTGCAGAGGGACCATTTGCCCTGCAAGTCCAAAGTTAGGCTTCTTTTTTTAATGAAATATGTGGGAACTCTGTGGTTTGTTTAGGGTATGGAGCTATCAGTTAAATATTTTTGCATATGTTTCCATACATTTTTTGCAGCTGCTGCAGTGCAGAATCTAGAAGGGCCAGTGAAGTAATCAGAGAAGTGTGCCCATCATCTTATCTCCCTTCATGATAGCAGTTATTCATATGATGTGAATATTTCTGCAGAAGAGATTTCTGTGCATGTTTTCAGGCTGCTTTTCTAACAAAATTAGCTTTTTATGATCAGCTCTCTGCTGCTCTTAGCAATCCTTGAGACTGTTCAACCATATTTGATAGCATAAGATATCTTAAGGCATTCAATCATCCATACAGGTTAAAAATAGGGACTGCAAAGGAGCAGGAGCAGCCCAAACTAGTCTTGCACAGGGGGCAATGCAGTCACCCCCAAGGCAGCAGCAAGCAAGCCAGGCAGCATGTTGGCAAGACACACCGAGACATTATGGTGTCTCCATTTCCTCCTGTTTCTTCTCTTCTTAGTGCAGGGGGCCTGTGCACCCTCTTTTTTTTGAGGTATGAGTCAATTTGAGCCTGAAGAATCACAGAGGGTGATGGGTTCCTGGTGGATGGAGAGGCTGTGCCCATGTGTTGGTCTGGGACAAAACCTGAAAGTGAAAATATGAGGGCAGTCATCTCAGTGCTTGCTTGATGGGGCCAAGGGAGCAGGTAAAAAATAAACAACTTTGTTTCTTTTATTTGTACCTATGCAGGTAACCCAAAAGCGATCATCAGAGTTTAAATGTATTATTCTAACAGCTGTGAACAATTTCACTGTTTCTCAATGCAGTGTGTTGCCTGTTCAAAAGACTGTTAGTGATCCTAACAAAGCTATTTCTCCTTCTCTCAGACTGTAAGATAAACTCAGACATAGAATGGTTACATTATCCTTTTTTTCTAACATACCTAGTTCTGATTGCTGGCAGGCTTTATTAGCAACAAGCAGAAAGGTTGAGAAATGGTTGATTGGAGGTTCAGCTGTAAACTGGAAATATCCTGAGTCAGATGTCTGTTGATGAATCTGCTGTTGTACATTTGTTATAGGATAGATGGGGCAGGTGTTAAAATCCTTATTTAGCAAAATTGAAGCCAATCAATGTTGACGCTTGATTAAACAGGAGTATTTGTTTCATTTGGCAGCTGAGAAGAGGGTTGGACTTTGTTAGAGAAAGGGGGCAGTCCACAATGCATCTGTGGGGTTATGGGCCATGTATCATGAGATGAATGAGCCAGTGTTAGGAGGAAGCTGAGTGGGTGTCTGCTTTTGGCTGCGTAGACTTAATTTTCTTCATAGCAGCTTGTATGGTGCTGTGTTTTGAATTTGTGAACAAAAGAGTGTTGACAAAACACCAATGTCTTACCTGGGGCTAGGCAGGACTTACATAGCATCAAGGCTTCTGTGCTTCTCACCAGGGTAAACCCATAACAGTAGCACGGGGACACAGCTGTGGGAGGTATGTAAAGTCACCATTTATAAGTCTACATTGACATGCTGGCTTCACTAAAGCCAGTGGGAAAATTTTGTTTGGTGCAGGTTCCATGTTAGAAAACCACACTTAGGACATATTTGTACAAGAAAATGCTGAGATAGTGCAACTTAAAACCCACATTGATGGCTGCTCTCAGAAAGCTGCCTGGTTTCCATTCATACCTTGAGGGGCTAATCAATAAAGCATAATTATCTCCTCTGTTTATAGGGTGATGCTTGTTCTCAGTTTGAATCGAGAACTATTGAAAGGGCATATGAAGAAGACCTGAATGTATGTGTCAGGATCAATTCAGAGTTTAAATTGCTTATAATGGCTTTTTAATGTCAATGTAGATATCTCTGAGTGGCCTAAAGAGAGGGTGACAAAAAAAGTAACTGTCTCACCAGCTAGTTTTGCTTCTTTTAATTTAAAGGGATATTGTCAACCGGCAACCTAGGCACAGAACTTAGTGTAGCTCTAAATACAGCAGTTTGCATCTTGATGATGCAGCCTGTGATTGTTTCATTTATTGTAGCTTTCTTTACTCCCTGGTTGATATTGGAAGATTCAAATTAAAAAAAAAAAAAAAAAAAAAAAAGAAAGAAAGAAAGAAAAAGAAAAGGAATATGTTCACTAATTATGGAATTTGTTGAAAGTATGAAGTTGGTTGTAAAAGATTTTCATAAATAGGATCACAGAACAGCTGAGGTTGGAAGGAATCTCTGGAGGTTATCTAGTCCAGTCCCAGCTCAAGCAGGACCACTCTATCAGTTGCCATGAGCAGGAGCAGGAGCAGGGTATTTTCAATTTGGTTTTCCTCTGAGCGGCAAGTGACTGAGCTACTTTCAGGAAAAAACATCGCAACACTTCCTTGGTCAGTGCTGTGCTGGAAGCTGTACAAGGGGATCAAAACAGCCCTCTCTGACTTTAAAATCTTTGGGTTTGAAATTACACATAATATTGTCGAGTCAAATACAACTGATAAAAATACAGCACCTTTTCTGTAAGTTGATCATGTCCCTTTAGCACGGTTATTCAGTAGTCCTAAACACTCTTGTTAATAATGTGTGACAGGCAACTGTGTTGGGAATGTTTCATGATTGCTCCTTATGCGATATCATGCTGGGATTGCAGACCCATGCTCTACTGTTTTGTTATCTGTACTTCACTTCAGACATGTTTTATTATAGTACTTTAAAAAGAAGAATGGAACATTTTATATTTTCCTGCCAAACCCCTTCTGGTTTTTTTTTTTCCCCCCTTAAAGAATTGTTTTTATCATCTATCTTTTACTGTGTATCACATCATTATCTTCACCTGTTAGGGGAAAAAATGAATGGACTTACAGTGTACAACAGACTGACAGCAAATCATAGCATGGATGTTCCCTTCAGAATGACAGTTATACCCTAGATGGCACAGTGACTAAATAACTCATTGTGAGAAACTCCTTCTCACAGACAGTTGTTAAATTGAAGGTATTACCAAAACAGAATGCAAGAATTATTGCTTGTTCTATGTTCATTTTTCTTTAGGTAAGGATATAAGCTTCTTTTTTTTTCTTTTCTATTCTTCTATTAGAAACAAACTGAAAGAACCAGCCCTCAGCATCGTTACAGCACCATTACAGTTTATGCTGACCTAGTATTTTCACTATAAATCCTGTTTTCCACATGAGTCTTGAGACCAGGGTTCATTTACAGTCCAGGCTTGTTCGAGGGAAAATATTTTTTAATGCACTTTGAGGGCTGAGCCTGGACCTTTTAAAATTTTCAAGAAAGTGACATAAAAATAAAAATTAATTATTTCAGATGTTTTCTAGTATTGCGCTTTCGTTCCTGTAGCAAAGAACCTAGATCTCAGTTTGAAGCTGAGATTTTGCTAAAATTTAATGGGAAATTACTATAGGTCTGAATGACCACAATCAACCCATTAAGATGAATATCTTAATTTATTTAGAAAAGGGCCTATTTTTTGATAAGGCATGAATATTCAGAAACTTATTGTATAAATACAATACGAAAACTCAGGTACCCCTGGTACTCCAAAGACTGACTGCAAGGTGTTTTGTTTCATCAGGACATCAGCAGCAGACCTGTAATGCAGATGAGCAGATCTACCTACCTTAAACACAATGCAGTACAGACACAGCAGATTAACAAAACAGTGTCCACTCAAAAAGGAAAGAAAGAAAACACATCTTGTTCCTGCTGAGACACACAGCAGGAGTGCACCAAGTGCCCGCAGACGAGGTGACTTGGTGCTTTGGGACAAGAATCAGTCCTGCAGATCAGAGCTGGCACTGCTGAGGAGCTGCTGGGGACATCTCCAGCCAGCGTGGCTGGCTCTGGAGAGCTGACCATCACTCCAGCTCATGTTATGGCCCACACTGTGTAGCTCCAGGGAGGAAAAATGTGCTTTTAAGCCTGTTTCCAATGGAGTCCAGCATTTGCCCAGCAGCTCTGTGGCAAAGGAGAGGGGCTGCAGTCCCCTCTGTGTCCCTGTGCCCAGCAGGTCCTGGCCAAGTGTCCCTATGGAACTGTGTGTGGGGGCCCTGGCAGCAGGCAGGAACAGGCTCCTACCACAAACACCAGCTAATCCAGGCTCCAGCCCAGCCCACTCCTGTCAGGACAGGGATACATGTTGGACAGGCTCTGCCAGGGCCCTGGCTTAGTCTATCCCTCTGTCTTACTGAGCAGAATGTCCTAGCTAAGGCTGTTCTGGATGGTGTAAACTGTCTGGCTTTAGTCAGGGCTTGTTTCTGTTGCCCATGGTGTGCTGGATCAGCAGCATCTCTATGCAGGGATGGGAATGGGACAGGAAGCAGTGTTGTGCCTGGAGGGTCCCTGTGCACAGGGAGAGCTCCCACTGGGCAGTGGGCTCTGCTTCACCCGTCACACAGAAACCTGCCCAGCAGTGTAACTGGAGTCATCCTCTAGCATAACTGAGCCTTGTCAGCCCAATTCCTGCTTTCCAGAGCCTGAAGGTGAAATTATGATTGGCTCTTGCTTAAAAAATGAGAAAGGGAGGGGAGAAAAGAGTTCCCATTCCTGTCTCCCTGCTGGTTTTTAAGTACATGACAATAACACAGCTGCACATGGGCTTACACTGGTTTAGCTTCATACAGAGATTAACAGCTGATTTAAATTCAGCAGGTGCAAGTTTTCTGTGTGGACAAGACTCAAGTTGATAGGAAATCAATGAGTTTAGACATTTCTGAATTCTTCCCTGGTGCCAGGCAGTAAGAAATTCTGTAGCCCTGGGGTAAGTGACTATACGAGGTGCAGGTCAACACCGAGTCAGGCCAGCTGGATGATTCTGATAAAATCTATTTTCTGCCTCCCATTTCACATCCCCTCTCATTTTATTTTCAGATACCAGTATTAAAATTACTTCAGGATCCTAGTTTTATCTGGCAAAGATTAGGGACAGAGAGAGAGATTGAGAGGGCTGTTTGCAAAACTGTCAAGAACACGGAACAGTCCAAGTGTGAAACCTATTCACCTTCACTTTATGCTGTTGATGGGTATAATAAAATATTTTTCATTCATCCATCAAAAATGTTGGAGCTATATACACATATATATGCAGAATTCCCAGTGTGGTTTGGCATAAATGCTTTAATCACATGCATTTCAGATGTAACCTACTCGTAGCTTCACAACTGAGAGTGTGAGACATCTGTCTTAAGTGCCGGCTGATAATAAGCATCATGAATCTTCCCTCCAGATCCCGCAGCACTTCCCAGACGACGGGCTTGATTTGGCCTGGGCTTTCATGCAAAGCTTTCACTGAAGGCAAAAGCAATTCCACGTGCAGAAGAGCCCACTGCACTACACAAAGACAGTGACTTCTGGGGAATGAAGCACTGCGGCTTGAGCCAGAGCTTTGTTGTTGTGAGAATAGTCCTTTTTCTCCCCAGAAATGCTGGAGCCAAGAAATGCTAAAGAGTCATGATAGCATTAATGTCCAAA
Organism: Monarcha castaneiventris obscurior; assembly: GCA_026261815.1. Classification (NCBI taxonomy): domain Eukaryota; kingdom Metazoa; phylum Chordata; class Aves; order Passeriformes; family Monarchidae; genus Monarcha; species Monarcha castaneiventris. The sequence continues at coordinate 7,936,722 of JAMPIT010000230.1, read as the reverse complement.
CAAAGACAGAGGACATGTTCTGTGAGACTCCTCTTTAAAATTTGTATGGCTTTATCATGCTTTTAAAGGAAAGAAAAAAAGGCATCTGCTGCTCCAGCACACTGCAAAACAAAACATGTGGAGGATGATACAAAAGTACAGAATAGTCTTTTGTGATGTGTGGAATGGACAAAAAGTCAGAAACTGCCCATTTTTAAATGGAGGATCATTTTATTTCCTTGTATTTATATCCATAAAATACTTTATTTTCTGTTTTGACACTGAAAGGGAGAAGTAGGTTAAATTAGATATTGTGGTGTTACGCGTATGAAAAGCAGCTTTGGTGTAATTGATTTTGCTGAATTTCATATGCACACCCACACCCATACATATGCTTGTAAATGCAGAGGAATACAACAGGCAAATTTGTAAGGTAAATTCATTTTCTAAAATAAATCTTTTAAAACTTTTTTTTTAAAGAAAATCTCAAACAAGAAAAATAGATGTTAGAGCTGTCTGGAAATAAAATTTTGAATTTTAAAAACCTTCCAGAAATATTTGTAAAATTATCAGAAATGTCCCTTGAATCTAGTCAGAGAGTGATTAGAGGGAATTTTTCATTTCTTTCACTTGAATTTCATCTGGCCATATTTACATGAATCGATCACATTTGAAGAGGGAGACAAATACATTTGGTTTTCAGGATTATCAAGTTTTGATTTTTTTGTCTTAGCTTTACAGATATTTGTGGAGAAAGATTTTTTTGCTTGGAAATCATGAATATAATATTCAGTATATTTACACATTCTGAATGAAGTCCAGTTGAAATAAGTGCTACAAAATAAAGTTCATATATAGTGAAAATCTCTAGCATTAATTACTCCTGGATGTTTGTGAGTACCCAAAATCCTGACATAAAAGCTGTAATTTCTATGCAAAGTAGATAGGATGATTGAGTTATAATTAAAATGGTAATTATACCCTTAATGCTCTGTATTTGACTTTTCAAAAAAAATGTTATGCTCCAAGAAAAGCTATTTAAAGATCAGAGAAAAATGTTTGAAAAATGAATGTATTCAAGACATTCTAGATCTTTTAAAATCCAGTTACTGATTTTTACATGCTTTCATGTATAGTCTGAAACATTTTCTTCATTTATTTTGGTCGATGGAAATAATAAAAAATCATTGGAACATGAAAAGCTTAAATGAACGCAATATTCTCAAAGTTGATACTTAACATGATAAATATTTTAAATGTTGGAGGGCAGGCAGCAGAATTCACTTGCTGACTAAAATCCTGGCCTTCATCCTCTTAACTGGGTGATGCCAAGGAAAGAGCTGGTGGGAATTTGGCTGCCCTGTAGTTCCTCCCTGGCCGGTTCATGGCACGTCACACTGCACCTTCACAGGACAAATGCATTTCCTTCAATCCCTCATTGACTCCTTAGAATTAAAGCAAGAGCACCTGAAGCTATACATCAAATGTCAGGAGTGGCAGCCTGGTGGAACCGTGTCAATATTCAATGATGTATGTCTTGCTGGGAGGCGCTGGAAACGCTGGCCCTGCCAGAGGTGACACCTGGCTGCTTTGTGCTCCCCCAGCCTCGGTGCGCGCCCAGATCTGTGGGAAGGGGTAGGAGAACAGTGCCTGTGGGGTGGGATGTGCCTACGGGGTGGGATGTGCCTACGGATCCAGGAGGATCCGTGCAGCAGAGCAGGGCCATTTCCCAGCCGCTGCCAAGCTCGTGTTACCCAATACTGCAGTCTGCCTGTGCAATCAGTATGTCCATACCGGGAATCTGAGCATCTTGATTCACTCTGGAGTTGGTACAGCAGCCCCTTCTGCTGCTCAACTAACCACTCCTCTGGGCAAAATAGAGGGACAGTCTTGAGAAGCTAAAAACACAGTAAAATTGGTAAAGTTGTGCAGTCTTAGATACTTTTCTGCAGCATTTCTCACCAAAAAAGCCCCTTTGCCTCCATCCATCTATTTAACCCACATACACATCATTTATCTTGGACTTCAGGACTTTTCATTCCTATTAACCTTCAGATATGTTTGAAAGTTTTTCCTTGTGTCCCACAAAATGCATGACAGGGAGGATTTAGGACAGAATTTTGCAATTTTTTGTAAATTACAGAGCAGCGATTTCCTAGTTTCTAGCCAGCTTTCTCTAGCATGAAAAAAAAAGAGCCAAGACTTTCGTGCTGCTGGTCTATTTTTCTGCTCTCTTATTCCATCAATAGGTGGTAGTGAGGAACTGTGAGCAGGCTCTGAAATTGGGGTAAAGCTGAAAAGTTCCTGAAGGAAATGAGCTTAATTCCTGCTACGTGCTGTCCCTCCTCATCCAGTGCCTGATCCAAAGCCAGGGCTTGCTAATAGCTAGACCTCCTCTGAAGACCAATGGTACCCATGATATTCATCTGTTTGGAAATATCTCATGGCTGATTACAGGGATGATCACATTCTCCAGAGTGTATCTGAGTATCATCCTTGGCTCCATGTGTGGCAGGTTTATCTCTGTCCAACACCAGGTTGTACCACCCTGTTCCAGCATCATAGTATTCCCCTCTCATTCCCTTATGCCATGTACCTGTAGTGCTCAAGATCCTCCTCTACTCCAAGCAGACTAAAAATGGTAGCAGGAGGAAAAAGAAATGAAAAAGACACATCTGGAGGGTAAGAGGGGAAGGAACTTGTGTGTGATAACAAGATAAACCTTTGTAAAGAGCATCAGTGTTTTTCAGAAGAAGCAGTAAGAAGCTGAAGAGGAAAAATATGGTAAACAAGCAAGTAGTGCATGAGGAGGAGGGAAGAAATCTGTGAGGAAAGGTAGGGGACAAGGACTGTTGGCTGTCATCTCCTCTTGCTTTTATCAAGAGACATTTGTGAAGTCCTTTCTTCTTGAGTGAGTGTGTTTCAATACCCCACCCCTTGTTTCATATGGTGGTTTCTACTCTCTGCAATCTGCAACTGAGAGCTGCTATTTGCAGTCCCCTGCAGTAAGTTCTGAGTCACTGATTTTTAGTCATTGAGATTTTTAGAAGTAGTACTAGTTAGCAAAAGACATGCTACAGGTATTTATCAATGCTAGTTGGCCTGAAAAAAATGTATTGGTAGACATCACTGATAGCCACTAGCTATTCCAAATTTCTACAGCTGTAAACTGAAATTAAATGCACAAGAAAAAATTTTAAAAGCTTTGCATAAAAAGCTGAACTCATAAAACAGCAGAAGTGTTCCATTTTTAAAGACACAGGAAGTCTAAACTAAAGCTTGCTTAAGCAAAGGTAAAAGTCTCTATAGATTTCTCCAAAGTTTGGCTCAGATTCTGAATTCTTTCCTTAGTAATATGACTACAGTCCAGCAGAAAGGCTTTGAGGGAGGAGGACAGAAAAAAAAAATTCTGAAATTATCAGTGATGGTGGATTTAAAAGTTGGTTTTACAAGTGCTTTACCACTAAAATTAAAGCATGGTGGATGGCAGTCTCAGCCACGTACAATTGGGCTTGCCACATGAAAATGAATGTAGCTCACCCTCTTCTTACTAATTGTGTGATTTTCTGTGGTAGGACAATACATTTTGCAATTACAGTGATATACCTCAAGTCTCCTGGTTGTACCATGAGAGATTTGTCTTCATCCTTGCCTTGAAAAACTTCTCTGTACCTCTTTGATGAGAGTTTGTTCTGTGGGGTTTTTTCAGTTCTAGACAGACAAAAAATATTAAGGACAAAATACAAATAGTAAAGTCTGAGATGTAAAAGTTCAGATAGAGGAAAAAACTTTAACACTGCTATATCTCTGTTAGAAGCTGGTGTTAGTCTGCCAACAGTTAAACCCTATATGTGCTAAAGAAACCATAAAATACATGATACATGGCGTAGATTTTAGCAAAACATTTGCTGAGATGTGATGGAAATGTCATCTATAAAAAGCCTCCTTAACCACCTTAATATATATAAAATGGCAGTCTACAATTTGGCATGACATATGCATATATACATATATATATATACGCACATATATATAGAGTATGTGACAAAATACAGCTGCACCACATCATTTTAGCCAGAAAGGGTAAGCCCTTCTTATTCTGGTTGTTTTTCAGGTCAGAGGTCTGTGATAATTTCATTAGCTGCTGAAACATATTTTTACTGTGTTCCAAGGACGGTGTTAAGTGCACAGGACTGCTGTTATTGGCAATGAAAATTAATATCTAGGACATTGCAATAGGATCTGAACATTCCACTACAAAAGCATGACGATGTGATGAATGTAGAGCTAAATGCTGCTTAGGTGAGGGGATTTTACTCCATTTCCAGGTGTGAGGAAATCACTTTATTCTGATCTCTTACTACTGGTACCTTTTCACTATTACTGCAGCACTCAAACTGAAGGGGTAGACAACCAATTTAATCTGCTGCTGAGCCAGTGGATCAGGGGTCTCCATACAGGCAGTGGGAGAAATAATCTCTTATGGGAAGAGATGACCAAAAGACGGCCATCACTCAGGGGTCTTGCATGACTCTGTGGACTGACCACTGTAAATGAGGGTAGCTCATGAATGTACACCTAGAAATAACAACCCCAAACATTCAAGGAAAGGTGAAGAATGTTCAGTTTCCTAAATCCACCTCTCCTAACAAGCTCATCCCAACCTAGTCTTCTCCGTAGGGATCATTGCATTGCTTTCCCTCAGGGCACTCTGCCCCTCTGGACTAAAGCTTGTTATCCTTGACAGAGACTTGTTACAGTTCGCCATGCTGTTTGTATTACTAATCAAGGAGACAAAAATCTGTGACATAAATTGCATCCTTTCACAGCACAGTCTGAATTGAACCATCTCTTGATTGCTCATAGAAACAGAGGGGTGTGCAGGTAAAACAGACTAATGTACAGGTTAGGTTTTAAGAACATGCTGGATTATATGAACAAGGAAGAAGAAATATAGGGGAGAAGAAATGTAAGGAAAAAGACACAAAGAAAGCCTGTGCTGGCCATGGGGGACAGAGAGACTGAGATACAATTGTGTTGCCCAGCCATGTATTACCCAACCATTTGTCAAGATAGATATCTTGGGGCACAATGTGGAAGTGGTGAGAAGCCATGAAACAGAAGAAAGTGGCTCTGTGAAGCTCAGGGAGGGCTTGAAGGCATATGGCTTTGGTGAAAGGATATTTTGGTACTGACACTAGATCCATAGAGTCAGGTTTCCCAGCTCAGTGACCTTGCAGTGCACTGTCTGTATTGCAAAAAAGGAAAATGTGCTTATATATTATTATTACTGCATTACTTCACAACTAACCAAATGTGAAAATGCTGTAGATCAACCACCATTTTCCTGCCAAGTGATACAGCTTTTCTGTCTGTCTCTCATAGTCTCTTTTTCTTATTTTTAATCACTTTCATTTCTAAACAGACACAGAAGTTGTTGTGTGAGTCAGACCAGCGGTGCTCAATCTTGCAAAGAAACCCAGGGGTTTTTGATGTTTTGTCAGTTATAATCAATGAGAGCAAGTCTGATGCTTTTAAATTCCTTTCTGAGGTTTTCTTCCATTCGCCTTGCAAAGCACAGGAGTTAGACCTGCAGCATATAACTCTGCAGTGAGAAAGGAGCAAATGACTGGCCAGGTCAGTGTGTTGTGTACCATACTCATACACACATACCTGCATGCTTTCATACCCACACTGTTCTGAAAAGAGAAAAAAAACAAACTCACAAACCACTGCTAGAGGAGACTGCGCCAACCTGCTACTCACCTGTGGAAACGAACTGCCCAGATTAATTACCTGACAAAGGCTGGACTGCAGCTGTCAGCTCAGAACAAGAATAGTGTGTCAACGAGAAACAAAACTGGAGACATGCTGGAAGAGCTTTTTCTACACTGGGTCTTTTTTTTCTTTTCTTTTCTTTTCTTTTCTTTTCTTTTCTTTTCTTTTCTTTTCTTTTCTTTTCTTTTCTTTTCTTTTCTTTTCTTTTCTTTTCTTTTCTTTTCTTTTCTTTTCTTTTCTTTTCTTCTTTTCTTTTTCCTTTTTTTTTCTTTTTTCTTCTGGGAATTCCCCCACTATTGCTATCACTTACTATTTACCTTACAGTCATACCAAGGTGCACTGGAACATGCCTGTGTTGGGATGAACTCTGCTCAGACATGGAGCAAGATTGCTCACAACCACAAAGCCACACAATTCTAACAGAATCAGGAATATCAGTGAAGTGGTTGCAGTGTTAAACATATCACACAGGTGGTGGGTAAAATGACAATAGCTGCATGAGCTTCTGGTTGGAGCTTTTAATTCTTCCTGATTCCCTCAGAGGACTCAGAAGTGGTACCAAGTACTGGCAGCTCTTCTGGTGTAGACACCTTCCGTGCTCGTGCTGCTGAGTGCAGGATCCAGCTGCTCTCAGGGCTTGGCAAGGCCACAGTGCAGGCTGTGGCAGAGCTGCTTTCCTGCTTGTCCTCCCCTGTTGCCTACATCTACAGCTAGGTGCTATGCAGAGTGGAGGGGTGGGCAGGACAGAGCTGGGCCATAAACTGAAGTAAAACAGTACTTTGACCCTCACCTGCATCAAAGAAGTCAGATGCCTGACTTACTGAAAGTGTTTCCATTTTACAGACTGGAAATTGAGGCAGGGGCTGATGGTATGCCTGGCATCATCAGGCTGCAGGGGATCGAGGCACAGGGGCAGAAATTCATCCCACAACCCTGAGACTTCCCCCACCCCCTTCCCTGCCTGCTGTTCAGACTCATAAATGCTTCCTTGTGCTAATTTGACCACAGCAGAAACAGCATTATAAGGTGTTGCAGTTTGAAACTTCTATACAGACTCAGGAAGGGTCCTGATCCAGTAGATGAAATACTTGCAATGCAGGCAAGGGTGACCAGGCCAGCAGTGAGAGTGTAAATCACTGCTCACCCCAGAGCTGCCTGAACCACGACCCCATCCCTTACACCTCCAGTTGTTTGCAAAGCCTTTCTCTACCCAGAGGGAATTTTCAGTCAGATGTGTGTAGAAATTCTCAGATTAATTTGATTTTTGGGAGGAGGCAGGGGGATTTAAGTGAGAGGTTTTTTTGTTTGTGTTTATTTCTCCCCTCAGAGCTGCCTTTCATTGCACATTTACTGGTTCTGGAAGACAACACCCTGCTGACACTTAGAGAAGCATCAGTGAATAAAGTCTGTTGTACAGGCTGCAAAGCCATCTGGACTTTTTGCTGAAAAGGTTGGACATGGTTTTAGGCAAGATTTTATCACATCTGAAAAAAAAACCTTCTGTACTCAGTACCTCTTCCAAGGTTGATGTCAGGGTGTTTTTTTTTCTTTTGTCAGTTGCAAAGCAAAAAAAATGACAAACAGTTGGAAGGCAGTAAGGATGGAGATATAAATCTCTAGAGGAAGCTTTGTCAAAGGTAGTGGAGTATAAACAAAAAATAAATTAGTTTTGGTGTTATCAGAAACTGGACAGCCTTCGATTTGTATAATAGTTTGTCTGGGTTTCCAGACCACCTATACAATGCTTCTGTAAGGCAAAGTACAGATGCACTCGACAGAAGAAATGAAGAAAATGGTTAAACAACAAGCACAGGAGGAGAAGGAAAGAAGAAAGACAGGAAGACAAAGGTGCAATGGCAGACAGCCTTGAAATCCATCACTTTTTTTCTTTTATCATTTTCAGGAATTCAAAGCAGAACATTTTACCTTGCTGTCCATATTAATCAGTTCTTGAGTCCAAGAATTTTGTGCATCCCTTGTGTTCTACACCTCCCTTGCCCAGGTTTTGGCAGGACAGTTTCATAGACTGAAAAGGGTAGCAGAAGGCTTGTGTGCCAGCTCTTCCTGGCTGAGGATCCCTGTGAGCAGAGCAGGAGAGAGAAACATGCTAAAAGGAATTTATTGCTGTGCCCTTTAGGTTATGTGCAGCTTAACAAGTGAGCTAACAACCAGCGATTACCTTAGAAACACAGATTGGTGAGACAGTTTTATATATTCTAAGAGCTGCATATGAAGCTGGGTATTCCTCTTTTCTCTCTGAAATTGCTGTCTGAATTTCAGGAGATTTTTTCTTAACCCACAGCTGTGAAAAGGAGCCCAGGTGTGTAATGCCATACCCCTTAGAGATACTTTGAGGTATCCTTCCTCAAGTACAGTGTGCTGGTAAAAGAAATGTATTCATATTTGTATAAGCCTTTTTCTTTTTTTCTGTAAAGGAAGAATTGTACATTTTATTTCTTGTCTTTGACCCTGACTTACCTGAGCAAAATATTGGAGCAGGTTGTCTCTTAATTTAATGATGAATTTATGGGAATAAATATATTTACATATCTTACATAAATTTTATAGGGTATGGTCAATTTGTAGGTAAATTGCTTTGATATTTTCCTGTAAGTACATAAAAAAATAGAAATAATTGTTTTTAATTTAATTACTGGGTTTATCCATTTATTCCTTTTCTTCTTCACAAAAAGCTCTCATTTTACTGCCCACTGAGAATAAATCACTTAAAACAACTTTCCCATGATGAGGAATTTTTCTAAAAGATTTTATTTGCTGTAAAAAATCTGAGCTGTAACTGAAAGCTGCGACATTGCACTTAACTGCAGGCAGATACTTTACACGTCTCTCACAGGAATGGTCACAAGGGAAGGTCATCCTGTGGAGGACAGCCCACACAGCCCCTCCACAGTCTCATGGCCTCGTGCTCCTGGCCCTGGGTTCTTGCTTAAAGGCGAGCCTGCTGAGGCAACAGGCTTTGCCCTAGAGTATTGTCATAAGGTTATAAATTACATTCTCAGGTTTTAGGTGTGAACATTTGGTTAGGAGTTTCTTGGGTGGAGATGGAGGGGAAGGTGATGGGACAGCGATATTTGGGGTTTAGAACATGGGCTAAAAGCAGTATCGATTTTTTAGCTTCACGTGCATGATCTTGGCAGGCATTAAAAAAAAAACCCTGTTAATTTTGGCAGTGTTATGTTAATTACTTGTGTTTATCCCGTAAGGGACAGCAAATCAGGGAAGGGCTGTTTTAAGTCCGACACCAGGCATACACCAGTCCCAAAGGGCTCTGTGGGTGCCTGAGTAGCAACTGGGATTCAGGTGAAATAATGGTTCTGCCTCTCCTAGCACAAAGCCACCATGCATGATAACTGTCCCTGCTAATTACACATTTGAGAAGAAGCCCAGAGAAGGATGAGGTAAGAAGAAATGTAGTTTCCCTTACCACCCCTCTCAGCCAAGGGAACGGTTATTAGCAAGGTTACAGCCAGATTTCGAGAATCATTACAGCAAATGACAGCAAGATCTTAAACAACAAGAAAGGGAAAAATCCGATGTCTGTATAGTAATTGCCACACAAAGTATTATATGCCTTGCTCTGCAGTGATTCAGAAAGTTGAGTCGTGCCGTGCCTTGCTGGGATCAGCAGTTCAGAATAGATTAAATTTGTTTTGGACACTGGCTGCTCCCTGCTTTATCCAGCAAAGCACATGTGTGATGGGAAAGGCGCTTAATAGCGCAGACCATTAATGAGAGCCATAAACACACAGGCGTAGATTTTCAAAGTGATGCTCAAGGGATTTGAGCAAGCACTGTTCTCTCCCTGCTTTGAGCGTTTACCCAAGAGCTGCTAACTGGTTAGGCTTTGGGAAGAGAACAGCCAAGAGAATTGTATGTGACAAGAGTTTTGCTACCATCAGTTTCCAAAGGATATTCATTTTAATGCACCTCAGCAAGATAAAGCAAGGAAACTGAAAACTGAAAAGACATTTCTCAGATAAAGGATTGATTTTATTAAAGAGAGGCAACTCATATGAATCTAAAACCTAGATTTTATAGAGAGCATAAAAGCGTTTTTACAGAGTTAGCCATTCCTAGACACTGGTGGCTTTACAGAGCTTTTATCTAGTTAAAGAAAACCCATTGGTGCTAACTTAATATCTGTAGTGTACAACAGCTTGACACCTGAGGCTTCTCCTAAAGCAGGCACAAGGCTGCAAAGCGAACACTACTTCATTTTTTGAATTATTCAGCACTTGCAGCTAGCCTTACATGTGCCTCTCTACGAAGAAGGCTTCTGTATTAATGATCAGTAAAAGAAAAGAAAAAAGGCAAACAAACAACCACTCCTTTCTGGTGTTTGTTAGCAGGTGCAGTATCAACTTCAGGAATGATTCTGCAAAATTGGTGTGGACATTCTTCATTACCAGAGCTGTATGCAGACGGAGCAAAGCTGGCAACCTAGCACGGCCTCCTTTAGGGAACAACTGTTCATGTCAGTGGAAAAGCTTGTTTCCTCTAAATTCCTTGAAATGATACCTATTGGTAGCATCTCTTTAGAGCAAGATGAATGCAGACAGCAATGAATCAACCTCAAACAGAGGGGCCCATACGTTAGCATCCTAACATTAGCACACTAATGTGAATTTAAATATTCTAATTAAACCTACGTGCAAAATGTTTTCCTACTAAATAGAAAACCTTGCTTTATGGAGGAGCTGAGGCATTTGGATTTGACAGCATTTCCTTTTTTAATAGTATGCTTATTTTATGTGTTCTGTTTTCCTTCAGTCACTCCAGGGGTTTCTGAAACAAATAAAAAGATACATTATATTGTTTGATTGATTCCCTGTAGTCAAGGGATATATTGAGAAAACAGAATAATTTTTTTCACTGAGCTTGTAGAATAAATTTCACTTTGATCTTTATACTTCCTGTGTGGCTACACATTTCTTTTGAGATGTTTAACACTGATTAATCTCATTTACAGGATCTCATAGTAGTACTCAGGTACAAATTCAGAAACTTTTTCATTATGGAAGAACTTACACCATAGTTTTTGGTTTCCCATTCCCCCCAAATGTCCTAATAAAACTTGGGGTGTATTTCCCACATTTCAAACTTGATATTTGTGTGTAAAAATTCAACATTTTAAGAAAAATCTCTGTAAACTTTGGCACAGTACCTCTTTGCCAGTTACAGCTAAAAATTCCACTGAAAATATTTAAAACAAATTTTATCAGGGGACTTCTGTTCTCCCCAGTAAAAAAGTTTCAGATACAGTGAAGGCCTTTCAGCTGGCATTTAGCCACTCAAGAATCACAGTAATTGAGAAACCTACTGCAGCCTCAAGTATTGTTGGAGCATAAGCTGGGTATGTGAAGAATTCATCAAAATCTGATCAAATGTTTTTTAGTAGACCTCCTGTTCATTAAAATAGGGTCAAATCTAAAACCTAAAGAAGTCATTGGGAAACCTAATGCCAAGAATTACCAAAGATGGGCCTTAACCAATCCTCCCATTCCACCTTTTTCTGATCTTAATTTCTCCATGCATGCTGTATCCTCCCAACTCCAACTAAGGCAGTGCTATCACTTTCATAAAACCTTAAGTTTACTGTGAGTCACAAAAGAAAATTGGGTGAGAGAAGGAATTCTCTTTTTTTACTCCCATTCTTGGGTCTTTTGGGGCATTTTGTCATTCTTCTATGTGCCACACAGGGCCTATGTTCAAAGTCTGCCTCACACAGCAGCCAGCACAGTGCTGATATTTAGTAAATGATCACTAATGATAGAAGCAGCAGCGTGGAGGCAAATATGTTTTGTGGGGCATGGGAAATTAGCAGAGCAATCAGCCTCCAGCCGGGGTGAGGGAGGAGAGGGAAGTAGACAGCAAATAATCGCTCTGAGCCCAGGAGCCAATTGCACAGTCTGGACAAGCTGGCCAAGTCAGCCGAGGTCAGCGAAGCCACTGAGGAGCCTTCGTAAGTGCAGAGCAAATTTGGGACACTTGATGATCACAGAAATTAGGAATTCATTGAGGTAGCTCAGCATTATATGTAGCCAAAACGTTTGTAATAGGACTACGAACAGATGGGGGAGGGTGGTGAAAGTGATTATTTTGACTGAATCAATAGGACCAGTTGATCTTCCTCATCAATCTTGGTAAGAAAACTGTGAGGATATTCAGTATCAGAAGTGCGTTATTGGAGTTTTCATTAAAAGCTCAAGTGGAAATGTGTACCCAGCTGCTGCCACATGCAGCCTGTGCAGCACACACCCCATCCCCCTGTAAGAAGCATGACTGAGAAGACCTCTCTGAATCAGGATGTACACAGGATATATCAGCACGTTCAGCTAAAATGAAACATACAGCCAGGCAAAATAAAACCACAGCCATCTAAGATAAAACAAAGCCCATATATGCTGACCCTGAGGGGTAAGCCAGAACCAGACATAATGATCAATACTGTAGGAGTTATGATCAGAGAGAAATAATTACTGCACATCTCAAGGAAAGAACCACGATGAATTCCCTGGCAGTGCCTTGTTCTTTGAGTAATACTCCGCAAATGCCTGCACATGCTGAAGGAAGGCTGAGTTATGATGGGCTGTGGACTGCAGCCTCCAGTCGGGCTGCAGAAGTCCTTGCATTACTCTGCTTGGAGAGTCTCATCACTGACAGTGCCATTTGACTCATAGTTTTCCTGAAAGGTGGGTAAAAGTTGTCCTTTTTTATCTCTGGATAAGGAGGACTCATGGCAAAGCAAGTGTTTTGCACCCAGGCCACCAGGAAGGAGGGCGAGGAATAAGCACAGCTTGCAGCCCCCTGCCTGTGACCAGCTGCCCTCCTTCCTTCCTTCCATAGGTCATCCTGCCTCTCCATTCCTTTAGGTCCTTGTTCAGCCCTCTCCACTGTGCTGGGGGAGCCCCTGGCACTAAATTGATACCATAAGACTGATGATGGAGGGCAACCCACAACCCTCAGCTATTTCTCTTCTCAAGGCTGCATCTTGAAGATGATGTAGTACCTGGGAAGAGCCTGACTAATTCACTGACTCGAGGGTACAATCACTTATCAATGAATCTCCAACTAACTACAGCAAACTTATTTACAAGCCTAGGGAAAAAATGTGTTGTGTAGTGATTTGCTATACAGCCTGACCAGGAGCAGCTCCTCAGGACTGATCTTCACTGTGCTGTGTTTTCCTCCCCTCCCATTTAGACAGCAAGAGTTCCCTGCAGGAAAAACAAACTCTCCCTGTCAATGAGTGTGTGTTTCCCCCTCAGACAGTGAAAAGAAATAGGTGTGCATCTCCTTTCATCTGTGAAGAGAGTTGTGATCTTAATTCAACCTGATCCCCATTCATCGTGTTCAACATTTAGCCCCCAAATGTCAGTGAGATTCTGGAAATAAAGTACTTGGGAGACAGCAAAAACAGAGCCCTTAGTGATATCTGTATAGCAGAATATTTCTTCCCATCCATATGCAAATCTAACCTTTTTGATATTTCAACCCTATAAACCCTAAGACAGGATTTCAATAGAAAATGTTTACTAAAGGCTTTCTCCTTTATAATCTATTGATTTTAATATCCTTACTATTCCTGTTGAATGTCAGTTTTACCCTGAAGACTCCCATTGCAAACTTGAACACATTTAATTATTTATACCATTTGAAATATTAGTGCAGAGAAATCCCTAAAAGTTTTTGGTTCTGTAATGGTGTGATCTAAAGTTTGATTTTCCTTTGTGAATAACACAAGTAATTTGATATAGTAATCAAGGATAGATGAATACTTCAGACAACACAGTGCAGTTTTAATAGTAATGACATCTATTTTTCATTTTTTCAGACTCTTTGTATATGTTAAAATACAGCTCATTAAGTACTGCAGGATCTCTCAGTGAACAATTTAGCATTATGTTTTCTTTCTTCTGCCAACTGCCTGAGCAAGAAACTTGCTTCCATCAGAGATAGTGGGCATTTAGTCAATGTTCAAGGTTTGAGTGTAACCAAGGGCAGGTCTTCCCCTGGATAGGGGTCAAGCAGTCCTCTTTGCCTGACTTGTATCACTCACTGTATTCACAAGACTGACATTTGTCCCTGACACAATTATTTTTTATACCGAAGAATACGTGTGAGGACCTATGAAAAGATTTTGATAGCAGGCAAATCAAAGCAGAAGATTTTAAAAAAACTCGGCACCTTGAAGGTCAGTTCTTCCCCAGAGTCGTGTTTTTTTACTCCCAACATCCACCCAAAGCCAGAGTGACTGAGTTCACCCTGCCTGGCCAGGGTATGAGCATGCTTGAGCTCCCATCCCTGCCACTTGAGCCTTGTCTGGAACATCTAAGAGTCAGGAATACTCCCACTGGCTTCAGTGGTGGTTTGTACCAGACCCCAGTGTTCCAAAGGGATTAAACCCCTAAGCATAAGTCCCTCCTAAGTTCAGCACTCAAGGAGCATTTCACCATTTATTCTCCCATGTATATTGGAAAAACTTTTCAGAGATCTGACTGTCCATATATTATTTTTCACCCCTGTCCCCCTGCCCCAAGCTGCAATTTCTCTGCCATTACATGATCAGAGCAATTGCATGCACGTCTGTTAATGGCACTGGATTTCTCTTTCACAAGCTAAGTTTCTACTCTTATTTTTACCTCATCTTCAGAAATTTTCCCTTTTTCTTCTACTAACCTGATAGCTGTTCAGAAGCTGCCAAGATGTATTTGGCTCTCGTATTTACTCCAGATGGAGACTTTTATTTTCACTCATATCTGGCAGTAGGAGCTGTGGTATCACCAAACACAACTTTTCTCTGAGATTGTTTTGATAGAAGAAAAGAACCGTTTCTTTTGCATATGGTTTATAATTTACTTCTGATGGCAGATAATATGGTCTAGCCTGGATCCTAAAAGTTCAACAAGACTCACAATAGCCATAAATAGTTGGATTTTTCTGGTTTATATCCCCTCAGGAATAACCATCTGGATATGTATCTTTTAATAGTCTAAGAATATTGTTTAAAAGTAAAGCTAGAAAATATCTGGAATGAAATCTGTGGTTCTAAACAGAGCAGGGGTAAATGTAGCAACTCTTATCTCCACCCAATCTGTTTTGTGTGCCTTAGATATGTTTGTAACCAGTTCAGGTTTCATAGAAGCATTGAGAACCAGTCTAAAAGTTCCAAATAGGCAGAAATGCTGTCACTGATTTCATTTCACAGATCTAGGTCAAGCCAAAGAGCTGCTCTGGTGTGTGCTAGAGGGAAGGCAGGGAGCTGCATGGTTGGGTAGAGGTGAGGAACCCAGTGCCACGCCCAGCTCTGCTGCTGGGCCGACATACAGGGCCAGAGTATTCAAGGCTCTGAAATTAATGCTGCACCACGAGGATCAATCTTCAGGGTATCAAATCTCTTACAGTGCTGAGCCATGCACCTCTTCCTTAGTTTGCTCCATCTGAAAAAATAAACTACTCTTTTTCCTCCTTTCCATTTTACTTTGGAATATCCATTTGGAAATTTAGAGCAATATGATATCCTGGAAATGACCTCTCAGATTAGACACTCTTCCTCGTTGTTTTTCCAGCATCCTACATGTATTCATGTGTTACTCTTTTGTTTCCATTAGTTTCACTGGCATCCTTTTAGGCAATGGATTCAAGACAAAAAAATGTTCGCCTGACTTATTCTAGCTAAGAGGCTTCATATTTAATGGATTTGCTGTTCTTTAATGTCCCAGGTCACTCCTTGAGATCAGCAAATGCCGAATTTCTTATCGTCCTTAAATGTTATCTGAAGTCATGTCGTTATTTTGCCTTTAGTGAGTCTCTTTGCTCTCTGGCTTTGGAACCTACTGCCAAATGAAGTAAAGAAAGCTCTGACTATGGGGAATTTCTAAATCCAAAGTTAAAAGTTATTTGTTCTGTTTAGCATTTTTAAAATTATTCTGTTAGGAATTGTATGTGCCTCTGAGCTAATTAACTCTTAATGAGCGCAAAATGCCCTGGGATGCAGATTTGGAGGGTACTCTAGAAATGCAGGCATGGATTGGACTGCAATGCTGCAGCAGATGAAATTTATGATTTGATTCTTTTTTTAAATTATGATGCAGATATGTTTATTGAGATACTCTTTTTTCCCCTCTTCTCTGTCTTTCTAGTCTAAATAAAGCTGATCAGATTTTCAGTCCACCATATGGGGCCCAGTTATATCAGTCTGCAAATACACTTTAGTTTTCTGTTATGGATGAAGTCACTCTTCAGCAGGGAAAACAAGTTGAGAAACTTTCATATTATGAAAGACAGGCAGTGTTCCAGCACTGAGCACTTAACCAGAGCATCAGGAAATCAGAACACCTGGCTCCGTGCTATTCCCCTGGACCAGTCCCTCACCCTTTTTAGTGCCTTCGCTCATTCATCTGTAAAGCGACTATAATTGCGTTTATATCGCAAGGGTGCCTTGATGCTTGACAAATGAGAATTGACCCAAAATTCATCCTTCAGAAGCACTGTATGAGCAGTACCTCGCTCACATGGTGGTTGTGGACAATTAGATTAGAAGAGGTTTAAATGCAATGAAAGTGAAATTCCATTTAGGAGCTGTCAAACTGTTCTTGATAATTTTTCTTAGTTTTCATCTAATTCTAGTGTAGAATTTTGCATGCATCTCCCAGAAAGGCTTTATATGACTCTTTTCTTCTTCTGCAATAAGACAGCATATTTTATTCTGTGTTATATTAAACTGCTTTTTGGGCAAATGGTTTGTTCCCAGAACGGTACCTTGGAAAGCTAGGTTTAGCAAAACAAAGAAAAATTATTGTGTCAAAGAAATCCTGTCTTCTATGTATTTGAGCAAATTGCAGTCACTCACAAGGATTGTACACAGGAAAAGTATTCTGGGTTTTATGAAAAGAGGTTTCTCTAATTGTTGTTATGTTTTATTTAATTAGATTTTTTTATACTTGCCATAATAATGTTTTAAAATTAAGCTGAATTTCCACAACAAACTGTAGAAACATATGGTGTACAGCCTGCAGAGGCACTTAATGGCAGTAGCATTACTGGTATTTGTGAGTTAGAACCTGCTTTCCTCTGAAAAATAGCTGTGTGTTCTCCCAGTTTAAAATACTGTTTTTAACCAACATATTCTCATCACCATTAACAGTTTGGGGAGGAAAAGAATGAATATGATCTTCTTAAATACATTTCCTTCTTTCCATGTGGCTATGGATATTTCAGGATGAGGGAAGTTCTGTATCAGACTCAGCCTCTCCTCCATGTGTGCCATGAGCACATTTAATGAAACCAGGTGAATTAAAGGGGGCTTGTTTTACCAGAACCCCCTCCGGGTAGCATATCCCAACACCAGAAGTAAAAATGGAATTGTTTGGTTGAGCCACTTTTCCTAGCAAAGGCACAATAACCTGGGGTTAACCAGATTTCAGAATGGCAGGAGGTCTCTGTCAGCACCCCAGAGTAAGCTCCAGCTCCCGGGAGCTGCTTCCAGAAGGATTTGTAGTTACAGCTTGGTTCCGTATAAGAAATCATATGGCTGAAAAAAAAATCCTTCAGATGTTACTTTTTTATGTTCAGACTTGCAAAGCACTTTAAGAACAAGTCATGCTCACAAAGAGTGTTCCACTGACTTATCTCTAATGTATGCTTGAGAGGCTCAGTGCAAAACAAAGTGCAGAGATTAAGTAAATGAAAAGATACCAAACATTGCAGCAGGGAATCATTCCAGGTCGTGGTGTTCTCAGGAGCACAAGAGCTGGTTTAGGTTTATGCTTATCCATCTGAAGAATTCACTTTTTAGACCTTTTTAGCTGTTTTAGTTACCAGCTTCCCAAGGCTCTCGCTGGTGATTGGACTCACTCATACCTGAGAGTTCAGACCACACAGTCTCCAGTGCCCAGTCCATGGGAAAATTTGACCTTCCAAAAAAAGGTGCCATGCTCAGGAAGAGACATGGCAGACCAGTTCCTCCCAGACTACTGTACACCCATCAACTGCAAGCAACATCTCTGGTAGGATATGCAAGCAGAGATACCCCATCATCCCAGTGGCTGTCAAGGTAGATGCAGGACAGATCATGGTGCTCCTCTGACAGATTCCTGAGCTGATCACTTTGCCTCAGTAGCTGTGAGTCATTAAAAGCTCACTTTGAATGCAGAAATAGGTGGCTTTTACCAATAAATCAGGCCTCAAAGTCAGCTCTCAGTCTTCAGGGGGCTCATGGAAATTTTCAGTGGGCTCAGAGGAATAAGTAGTTTTGTAGGACATGTACACCTCTTTAGCTTGCTATAATAAAGTGTTTTAAGTTCCTGTGAACTGGTCCTGGACCAATGTCTTAAGAGACAGGAAAAAAGTTCAGCCTTGAAATCTTCTCCCTTTATCCCCAGTCCTGGTCAATATGGGTGTCTTAGCTTTCATGCAGTTAGTTTTGCCATTTCTGAGGATGATGTAGGAAGTCGAATGAGGGATACTCATTTTATCTTTGCTCAGATAGATGGTGCTTAATTCTAAAGTGGATCTCTCAGCAGCTGACATCAAGTGACTAATCTGCAGAAATGCCCAGGTTCCTCAATCAAAGAAGTGAAAAAATTCTTTCTGACTGTCTCTTTCAGGATTTTGCTGACTCCGTATACCAAATGGTTGCACAGAAGTTCCAGGAACTGACAGACAATTTCACTTCCATGCATGCACGCCACAAAACTCTTGCAGGCATTGTGATGACCAAAGGTAAGATATCCTCTCATTTATTTTCCTCTGGCATTTTTCATGACTAAGTAATACATTATTTACCTGGTTCACAATACTGAAGGATGACTTTACTCCCACACAGAAAAATAAATAGTAATGCAGTGAAAAGAAGCATTAAATATTTACACCTCAAGTAAGTTCACACAAAAAATATTGGCAACAGAGTTGAAGATTTATTCATAAATATGTTGCTATGTTTCTTTGTTTAAAGGACAAAATGCGAACCTCTCTGATTTTTCATTTCCTTACAGATGGGGGAGAGAGTTAGTTATCAATAAAAGTAGTATAATTTATTAAATACTTTCTTAGGTCTTGGAAACACCAAGTTCTTGTTGTACAAGGCTACCATAAACTTTGCTTTAGACTGGCAACAGAAGTAAATGTCCTTTCCAGTCAAAAGAACCAAACCCAGAGCATGTGAAATTTTAGTTCTGCTCTTCTCTAGCCATGGGAAATATTTATGTTTACCAGCAGGGCCAAAATTTGGTATTCACTCCTGTTAAGACAACTGACTGACACATACTATCTGGAAATCTTTAGTGCTTTGATGAAACTGTTGCATAGATGGTCTTTCTTTCTTTGCAAGCACCCCTCTGTTGGGGCGCCTCGGTATTTATGAGGATGTCAGCAGTGGAGATGCTTCCATAAACTTCATTCTCACTCTGACACATGGAGCAGTGGGTCCAGTACAGAAATGAGAGGATAAGCTCAGAGGGGAAAGGCATATATAATTCATCCAGGCTTGTCTTACTCCTTCCTTTCAACAATTGCATTAGCTAGATTTGATAGGGACAGTTGTGAATATTGCGAGACAGCAGGATGGAGACAGGATTTTTTGATGGAACTTTTCCAACCACAGAGCCTAAATGCAGATAAGATTTCTGTGCTGAGCATCTCCTTTCTGATGTGAAAAGAATAAGTAATCATATTCAGGATGAAGGAAAATAAAAAGGAAGTGTGATTGACTTTGGGATGTGAAAGATGCACACTAGACTCAGCATACCAGCTTCCTTGTCATTGTCAGATTTCTTGACTAGGGCTCTCATCACATTTAAACAAAGTGCTGTAGTTTATTTAGAGGAGCTCTTTCCAAGCAGAAGCACAATGAAGAATGTTTAAATATACTTTTTATAAGAAACTAAGCTACAGGAACCAAGAACTGTTGCTTTAACCACATTTTGGGGGAGAGGACAGGGGAGATTACACTTACTCAGTGTACAAATTGTAAGAAATGCCTGTAGGAATTTCATCCCACTCTACTTTGCCAAGGAGCTACTTCTGCATTCTTTAGCCCAGGTCTGGACCAGCTTTATAAAGCATGATTGAACCACTGCAGTCTTATTTCTACATGTCCAAAGAAGCAGATTGAAGTCCCCCACCATAGGAGAACAGCCACTGGAAGGAGTCATAATTCCCAAAGTCATGGCTGCTGAGTGCATGCAATGCTAGGGGAAGGACAGGGAACTTCCAGACTTTCTTAGCCTTTCTGGGCAGTTGGGGATGTCTATATCTCTTCTTTGGGGAAGGTTTGAAAGTGTCCTTATGCTGTTTGCTTCTTTTAATGGCTCCCGTGCCCTTAGTGGGATTTTACAAATTTGTGTTTCGTATTTCATCTTAGTCAGCATTAAGACAAAGTATAATTTTACTTATGTTCACAAACTATTTCCCTCAAGGCTTCTTTTTCAATTCTGAATTCCCTCTTATGAATTTGTTTAATCTGTCAGCCATCCAATTTGTCAATATCTCACTGGTTTTGTGGAACCCAGAAAAGAAACTTGCAGATATAAGGTGATTCACAGAAGATGCAAAGCTAGAAACAGCCTTATGTTAGTACATTCTCCAGGAAGATTTGAATTCTTTCCAGCACTAGAATCACAGCCAAACAAGGCAAGATGAATCATCTGCCATTTCTGTCATTATTTTTTGTATTAAAGTTGTAGATTTGTGGTCTCTTCTTCACCATCATTCCCAGAAGTAGCAAGGACCTCAACACACACTTTTCAAAGATGGCACAGGCAGGTTTTCCACATCAAGCACTCAAATGAGTATCAATTCCCTGTGTTTCTAACAAAAAAATTTGGCAGAAGCCATCTTAAATCTCTGCAAACAATTTACTAATGACATCAACAAAAACAAATCTGGAAATGTCTTGTCGCATTCAGTACCATAAGTGAAAAAACTGATTTGTTTTTACCTTCATTTCAATTTAATGTCATCCTGACTAGAAGCAGATTTATCTGTGCTTGTACAGTTTTCAAGCAAAGCTGGTAAAAAGCACAATTTGATTCTGTGATAACTGCTGTTAAGATAATGCAAGATCTCTACAGACAAAAAAAGAAGTGTGCTAGATTGGTTTTCTTTTTCTGAACTCGAACTTTTTTTCTGTCATTTCAATTTCCCAGGGAAACCAAAGAGAGCTACATTTGGGCACTGTAATTGACTTATGCTGGAGCACCCGGGGCAAATTCCAATGTATAAGAAAGAAAAAAATGTGGAAAATTATGTTATTGATGGACTGAGAATGTTCTGCAGTAATACATTTCTAGTCAGTGAAACAGGCAGTCCAAAGCATTTAGAAATGCTTTGCTCTGAATTGTGATGATAGTTAAAATCTCCATGCATTTTTGTGAAAATAAGTTTTCAAATCATTTGATTAGCGGACAGTAAGATAATCTTGAAAATATTGGCCTAGGCAGGAGCAATTTACCACACTAGATACCAGCTGATGTGATCTTTTCGGATGTAATATAATATTGAATATAATAATAACTAAAAAACTCGCATAACTGATCTTGAACTAAATGTTTCAAAAGATTGAAGAGTTTAAGTCAATTATTTAATAGTTTTAATGTATAATGTTATAATGTGTTTGAAATCTGCCAGTCCTCTTAACATGTTCTAATTCTGATGAAACACATTCAGAGAAGATTGTTCTATCAAAAATTGTTTGATTTACTCTAAGAAAAATTGTTTAACAAGTAAGACCATGCATTCAAATCTTCCACATACAGCAAGCTATAATCCAGAGAGTATCTTCAAGTAGAACAATAAGTATACTTGTTATTGTAGCATAATATTTGTATGAGGACCTAAGTTTTACTGCACATTGACTATCCACAGTAGACCTGTTGATTTCTCTGAAGATATGATGAATTCACACATGGTGAATTAAGAACATCAGTTCACCTGTGGAAAAGACATTCTGGATAACACCATGTCAAACACAGACCATCAGCTCACAACAGGCGTGTGATGCAAGGAGTTAACTTCCCTCATCATGTTTTGCATTTGTGGCTAAAACGCTGTTGCTAACACCAACATTTTGGCTATTGCTGGACTGTGCTTGCAAAGTGTCAAGACTTTATCTCTCTCTCCTATCCCCATTGCCAACATGTAAGCTGGAGGTGAGCAAGAGGCTGAGAGGGGACATAGCCACGACAAGAGTCCTCAGCTGATGGAAGCAGTATTTCTTGCCACAGGACACTGTGCTCAGCAGTAAAAATATGGGGAGAGTGGAAGGGAGAGATAATTGGGTTTATGGCATTTGTCTTGCCAAGCAACCATGAACTATCATTATATCAATCCATTAGTCTTGCCTTCCTTCTGTTTCTTCCCAGTCCCACAGGCGAGTGGAATGAGCGAGAGGCTGTGTGGGTGTTTGGCTCTTGGCCAGGATCAACCAATATTTCATTTCAACAGCAGCTGTTTCTTGATGTTTCTTGTTGTCGGGGAAAGATGACCCACAAGCTCCCCATCCTTCTGTCTCTCAGGTGCAGTTTGGATGTCTTACTTTGACTCACTGGTTTGCTGTATCTTTCTATTGAAAAGTTTTCAGGGAGAAGTAGTTTTTAATGTTGTTGTTGTTGTGTCAGTTGATACATTGGAAAAAATGAAGGGCAAGCAAGCTATTATTTTCTAACAGAAGGCAGCAAATGCAAAACCATAGCACTCTCAGGTACCTCCAGGCCCAATGCCCAGAGTCGCAGGTTCTGGGGTGACAGGAGGAGCCCCTGTGGTCCCACCACGGGTCACCAGGCAGGGCAGCCACCTTTACCAGCACACAGGGCATTGTGTGAGAGTGTGGCAGTGCTGGTTGTCCCCTGGAGCTGCGGGATAGGAAATCCCAGGGCAGGGAAGAGCAGGGTGGGAGGTTTGAGCTGCGCACTGAGTGCTGTGATCTAGAGGCTGGTGGCATTCACACTCTTTATTTGCACCACAGAGAGAGTTTGGCCTCTGCTCTACCTGAAATCACCAGGCACAGTAAAGAATTCCTGTCACTCAGTAAAGAGATGATCTATTATTGCTGAGGGCCTCTTTGCAAAAAAAACCCTCCCATAATCATTAGGGACAAAATGAAACTGCTACTTAAACACAATTTTCCCATTTGTGTTTGACAAATCTTAGCAGTTTAAATACTGATAGGAACTTTTTGTCATGCTTTCTGTTAAAAATGAAGCATTAAGAAAGTTCAGTCCTTTTCACAGCTGTGTAACATTCATAGAAAAAGGTTATGAGTTGATTTCTGCGTCAATTTTCTCTCTTCTATATTATTTTTTTTTTAAGGCTGACAATCATTTTGATGTTAAAAGCAAATTAGGAGGTCTTCTCAGTTATCTTGTATGAAATAAAGATGAACTGGACAAAAGAGCCCTAAATAGCAATTTCATGCTGTGATAAAAGATGAGAAATTATCATCTGTATCTCATGGAATGGATCTTAATCATTGCTAAGTGGAATAACAGAAAAAGGTAAAGTTGGCAATATGTCTCTGTGGATCTTTACAGTCACATTAAGATTCAAAAAGCCTGACGTTTAAGTACAATCAGAAATGCTGATGGCCAATTGATTTCTAATCCTTAGTATAAATAGGAAAGTTGCAAAGCAGGACGACATAGCAGAACACTCAGGCCATATGCAGAGTATCACTCTGCTCCATCCCATGCTGCACTCAAGTAGCCAAACCAGTAGAGAAAATGTGAATGATTTACAGATGAATGTCCAGAGCAGCTCCTTCAAGAAGAGAGGTACAGGAGTAATTTAGGCTCTCTTGATCCCATTTGCATAGTTAGATGGATTCTAAAAGCCTGGTCCCAGTGAGATTCAATGAGAATTGAAACTTCTGAAAT
This sequence comes from Monarcha castaneiventris obscurior, assembly GCA_026261815.1. Taxonomy (NCBI): domain Eukaryota; kingdom Metazoa; phylum Chordata; class Aves; order Passeriformes; family Monarchidae; genus Monarcha; species Monarcha castaneiventris. The sequence goes on along the minus strand of JAMPIT010000230.1, from coordinate 7,913,074 downwards.
CAAAACTGGGTGCCCAAACTGCTGACATCCTTTTGATGTCATCAGGTTCTTCACCTACTGCTGCCTGATGCTCTTAAGGACATGACACAAAGTCATTTGACATTCTTGTAAACATTATTGACTTCTTACGTATGCCAAGGTTGACAAATCACTGGTAGATGACAGTTTTTCTCAAAATACTTTAAAATAGGTAAATAGATATGTAGTTAGGAACTATGTCACTCTTTCTCAGAACCCTGTTTTCCTCTGCTTATAAACCCTAAACCAATAATCTTCAGATTCTCTCTAAATAATTTTGAATCCCTTAAGGCTATCCCTTTTCCACAGCTGCAACTCTATTCCTGGATTTTGTAATGTGCACCTATAATGGGCATAATCTCATATTCCTGCAGCTCAAGAGACTTAGGTTTCCAAATTCCAGCTCAAAGGACATTTGAGGTTTTGCAGTTAAAACTCTGACTCCACCAGAGCCATAACTTCTCTTAAAATGTGGGTTTAGGCACTGCGAGCACTCCCCCTACAACAGCAACACTGAGTGTTTCTCCATTGTTTCTATTAAATCAGTGCTAAGGAACAGAAAGTAGGTGAAGATAGGTTACTTAGAAAATACAAGATGGGGTACAGTCCTGTAGCCTTTCACAGGGTAGGAAGAACCAAGGACAAATCTCTAGGCCAGATTGTATATTTTGCATAAAAAAACAGGGAGAAATGCATGCACCAGCAGGGAGTAAGTGCAGAACCAGAGCTTCACTTTTGGAGGTGAGCACCTCAACCTGCACATGCACATACACTGCTGTTATTGTCTAACCTAATTCCATCCTCCTAGCTGTTTGGTGGCTCAGAAAGAAGGGGAGAAAACACCCCTCTCATATCAGCAGTTTTAGGCACTTCCACAGGAAAATGACCCAAATGGGAAGGGAATTGAGTCCCTCATTTCTCACCAGCTGAAGAAGCTGTTGGTGAAGTACTGCAGTAACCATGCCCACTGGTTACTCTGGTTCCCATCTCTTCTCAGACACTGAGCCTTTTTACCTCCCTGAACATTTACTGTCTCTGGATTTAGTTTTCCATTCCTGCTGTTCAAAGTATTTTTCTGATTGAAACACCTCTCAAAACCTGGATGCAGACAAGGCCCTGGCTCTGTGTCACATATAATTGCATTGGGCACAAGGATGGGTATAATAATTAGCATAAAACATGGAAATTAAAAATAGGCACTTCTGTTTCCTAAGTGTGTCAAGCAAGGAGTTGGCAAGGTCAGGCTTTCATTCTGCTCTGTGATAAGGCAAACTGGAAGTTGTCCCAATATCAATACCAAGAGTGCATCTCATCCTAAAGGAAGAAATTTCTTTGGCGAATTAAGGCTTGGCAACCATTGCTTTCACTTTACTGACCTAGTAAAACACAAAGGAAGATGGTTTTAGATGCAAGTACACCAAAGGTTTAAAAAAAAAAAAAATCCCACAAAAAATAAAGTTTCTCCTGCGCTTATCTGCCAAAATTCATAGTCAGGATTTCATTCTTTCTCACTGCAATTAAGCATCTTACTAGCATCTTAGACTGTCAATTTACTTAACGCTCAGATATCAGTGGCATAGCATTTATTAGAGAAACACAGATATTTGCAGTCAGGACGTGGCAGGAAAGTGCAGTTCAGTCCTGCTTTAAAATGAAGAATTATGTGTAAGGTCTCTTTCTGAGGAGAAAAATAGTATTGAAATTCACATGAAAGGAAAGAATCCTCAAATAACTTTGATTCTGCCACTATCAATTTAGATTTTAAAAAAATATCTTCAAGGATATGATATGGGGGTGAAGCATTCAGGGGGCTGGGCTGCCTGACCCTCCTTCCTCTCTGGATTTCCAAAGCCCACATTGAGGAAAGGAAGGGAAGGTAAAGGGCACTGGTGCACACAAGCACAGCCCTGTCTCCTTCCACACTCCTCAGAAGCAAAGCTGATGGGATTTCATCCTTTTGGTCCACTGAGGGGAGGAAAGAAATGGACCATAGAAATTAGAACTGGGAGAGACCACTAAGTCATCCAGTCCATTTCCCTGCAAGCACAAGATTGTTCCCAAGTGCTCTTTCCAGTCTAGATTTAAATTAATCAATTAGCAATGGGGCTTTCAACACTAACTGGGGAGACCATTCTAGCCTAATGGATCTCACTGTTAATAATTTTCACCAGTTATTCAGACTGACTTTTATTTTCTTTGATGTCATCTCAGGACCTCAGTTATGCTGCTCTAAATTTAGTTCCCACCTCTCTCCTTGGGGTCTGTATCTTTCAGATACTCAGATGTATCTGAAATGTTCATAGTCTGCATATTCAATTTTTGTACACTTTCCTGCAGGGTCACTCTTCTCTGCAGCCCCCAGCAGTCTCGCCTCTGTTTTCTGACTCCCATCCACTTTTGCAGCCTCCTCACCATTCTTTTCTGCACTGGAAATCCACGTTTTGAATAAGGTTTAATGGAAAGACCTGCACAAGAATATCTTGCAAAATGGATTAGCATAAGAATCCTTTCTCAGGCATCCCATGATGTGATCAAACAGTACAAAATGGGCTTGTGTCAGAAAGGGATTTTTCTTTCAGATGAAGTGAATATGGTATTTGCTTACAAGTGCTCTCCCCCACCCCCTCCCCATCCCCCTTGGGTCTGGGCAAAATTTACTATGCCTGGCTGTGAAAGGAGAGCCACAGCCAGTCTCAGACAATACCCTGGCTCTTGCTTCCAGCATAGAGGGGTCAGAGAGCAGGGTAGAGAGGACTGTGACTGTTCCTGCTCCTTCACTGGTGAAGATGAAGAGCTCTGCAAAGAATAGCTGTCCATAGGCAGGGCAGTCAGAGGCAGGATTACTCAACACATTAATAAGGGAAGAAAATATGAGGCTCTCAGAGGCCCCCCTCTACACTCTCTCTTTCCACAGAAATACACATAACCCACAGTTTGATGTCAGGAAAAGAAATCCCTGTGCAACTCCAGTATTTCAAAGACCGTGTTCCATTTATACTCCTAAATATCTGTAACCTCACTGCTAGCCACTCTTTATTCTTTATTATTTCTTAGCTGTGTATTTGCCTTTTGTTCAGAGTTCTGCTATTCCATTTCCTAAGCCCTTAACATACTTCTTTCTTCACAGATTTTAGTCAGCTACTTCACATCAGCTGATCCCATCCACCTCAGGGCTGCTCTTTGGAACATCCAGTGTGATCTAGGGGTTACAGCCAAGGTGCTCACTGAAGTCCCAGGTTCCTCTTTGTCACTGAAATTACCACAATTGGTACCAGGGGTACAATAGAAAATGATCTGCAGCAATCTTTATGGCTGTCAGATAAATGCATACTGTGAATAGATATATGCATACTGGTAATCATCCCTGCTGTACACGGTTCTTCTCTTATGGCTACAAATTTTTATTTATTTTTTAGCCCTGAGTGTGGTTTTGTTCTCCATGCAGAGCTGGGGACAGCCAAGCTCTCTGTGTCAGGAGTGCATATCCTACATCAGAACTGAAGAGCAAGGTACACCATACCACACACCATCCTCCCAATCCTCAGCTCCCTCCTTACACATACATCTTGATTTCACTCCTCTTGAAACCTCATAATAGAGGGGGTTGCAGATGCTTCACTATGCTGTGGGGGAAAAGGACTGATGGACCTGGGTAAATACATCCCTCACTTCTAACCTACCCACCATGTGAGCACTAACATACAGGGACAATGGTTTCAATTTCCAGGGAAATGTGTCCTTTTCTTGGTTTTTTGGAGGGAGAAGAGCTCTTTGCCTCTTTGGCAGCAGTGTTTTCCATGGGCCATTGCTCCCTCCCGGCGTGGCAAGCAGTGGCCTGGCAGCACAGTGCCCACAGGGCTCTGCACAGGCTCAAGCATCTGCCTTGGGACAGTGGGGCGCAGGATTGTGCCCACAGCACGTCCCTGCAGGCAGCTTTTCCAGCATCACTGCCCTTTCATGTCTTGACTATCTCTTATTACAAAATTAAAGCCATTCTAAGAATGTGATAGTGCTGCCAGGGAAGAAGACAAGAGAAAATAATGCAAGACTTGTCAGTGCTATGTAACATCAAGAAATTTTCTTTCCCTAAACAAACCTGAAATGGAAACCTGAACTTATTCAGCTATGAGTAGAGGGTATTAAAAAAAAAAACCAACCCTCCTCTGTGATCAGAGCTCAATTAAGCTACCTTGAAAATTATTCCAAATACACCTTTTTGCAGATAACAATAGACAATCCTTTTGACTGATTTGTTAAAAAAGGTAAAGAAAGAGCATAAAATTATTGCTTATCAGAGAGAGAAGCAGCACCATTTAAAATAACATGAAATTGTATCCCATGAATTATTCACAAGGGCTGATGTAACACTATCATTATTTCTGGCTTTCCTTTTTACCGCATTGCATTTTGTGTAAGTTGTCTCCTACCCAATAAAAGAAGTGTGGGTTTTCTTAATTAATCAAACCTGATTTTTCTGATTATTTTTTTCTAATTTAAAATGAATATATTTTGAGCAGTGAGTTGTCTTCACGGTGTCAAGCTGAAAAAGAAGATAGATTTCACAACCGCTAGCAGGGTCTAAAACATGCAGTGCAATAGTCACTTGCATACTGACTGGTGCTGCTCGACGTGTTGTGCCAGCTGCTGAGAAACCAAAGTGTGATCCCAGTTGTATTCTGGCATTAGCAGTTGTAAACTCCATCCTGTTCTATGTGAATTAGGCTCGCTGAATTTCACAGCTCTCTGAAATACAGCCAGTGTGATTCAGTTTTCTGATTGCAGGTACCAGTCAACACCTCTTGCAATTACCTCGTGATTTTGATTTTCCTCTTCCAACATATAAATATGCAGGGCTACAAATCCATTATTATGGGAGGTCTTAATGATCAAAGCCCACTAAAAGAGTAACTCTTTTAAGATCAGTGGAAGCATTGACTAGACTAGCCAAAACTCACTTGTTTTATTGGTAGAGCTGTGTCTTCAAGCAGATGGGTGTAGGCATTTTGTGTTTATGGCCACAACTGACTTAAAAGCCCAGCTCATGCCAGTAGTCCGTAAGATGTCAGCCAGTTCTCCATATCCAGCTTATCTGCTGAGCAAACCTTCATATTTTTTCTTGCTTACTCTCTCTTCTGTCAGCATCTTTCTGAATCATTTCTATTGCAAGCTCTGTGGCTGCAGGCCTGGTGTTTTGGGAGGTCACATAGGGAAGACAGCCCTATTTGCTTTATGTGTGTAATAGTTCAGCTTAAGGCAATACAATCATCCTTGAATACACTAACATTGATACAGTTTTCCTTAACTGTTGTGGGGGAAAAAAGCTGAAAAAAAACACCTCAAAAAGTTTAAGCATAAAGAGTTAAAAATGTAAAGGCCCTAGATTTGTTCTGCTTGCCCTCTTGTGATTTGGGGAGTTTTGATCAGTATTTCTCAATTTGGAAGAGAAGTCTTTCTAAAAGCATCTCTCTACAGTGTAGAAAGCTGTACTTCTGCTGGCTGTTTGTAGGTCTTCAGAGTTCATGAAGAGAAGCTGGCAATACTGAGGTGTAATGCAGACTATCAAAAAGCAAATATCTAAACTAAGCCAGATGAATCACCTCCTAGGAAAATTCCTCTCCTTTATACAGAGAGTCTACAGCAATTAGCTCAGCTATGGACATCTAAACTCTAGCTATCCAGAACAGCTGAAGTGAATCTCCCTGCTGATATCAGCAAACTGGAAATGGCTCATAATAAAACCCAGTTTCCTTTCAACAGCTCAGCTATGATGTGAAAGTCTGCACTATCACTGACAGACAAAAAATGAACATCACGGGTCTCAAGGTTCCCCCTGCCTGGCTGTGAGAGGAGTCCCTGCCTCTAGACCCAGTGAGCTCAGGCTTTCAGGAGAGCACCAGAAAGGCTTGTTACCTCACTGGACCATTGGACTGAATCTGTGGTCAAAGACAATGTGCCATTTATGTGTACATTTTTGTCTCTAATGCAATTAATTATTTGACAGAATTTATCAAGACAAAATGTAGTGAATTCCCTCTCTCCTCTTTCAGCTATTCTCAACAACAGGGTGTTAGCCAGGACACAGCCACTATGCTGACACAGCTTCCCAGCTTCCTTTCCCCTGCTCCATTTCCTTTTCAAATTGAAAACTATTACAAGTCTTTAGGCAAATAATAGAAACGTAATGCAGGTGCCTGTTATAAATCGTTCACTAGTTTTAACCTAATGTCTCCTCAAACATTAGGAGGAGAAGGCAGCGAGGGCAGGAAATGCCTCATGAACTCTGACAATCAGTGGGTCAGGAGTTAAGGTCGTAATAATGTAGCACATTTCTCCTTGTTTGTCAAATAACCTGAACACGGTTTTATCCCTGGATCTTTCACCCGAGACTGACTCCTCTCAGCAAGACCATGGGTGTTGTGAGAGCAATCTTTGTCCAGGGTCACACCCTGCTGACAGCCCTAAGCAGGGTAGGTGCCATAAGGCTGGTGGTGCCACTTACTGCTAATGGAGGATTCTGCCACTCACAAAGCCATAGCTTTCCTAGGCATGGCTTGAGGATGTGCACAGTCTGGATGTGCTACATGTCTGAGGTTAAATTAATCAGTGCTTACGAGGGAGCTCGACTTTCGTAAATAGAAATGACTTGAGAAATTTGAAGTATTCTGCAAGAAAAATAAAACAGGAAGAAAACATTAATAACAAGAGTTAGTAATTACTGGTTTTAATGCAAAATAGACAAATGTACAGAAGTGCCTATTAATTCTGAATCACTGAAGCAAACATCTAGGCTCCGGAGTTGGAAATGCTGCCTAAAATGCCACTGTGATTAGTCAATGCTAAAATTTGCCTTCATCAGCTAGGCATCACGTGTCTTGTTCTCAGAGAAAAATTCCTCCCATGTTCACTGGAAATAATATCAAACATTACACAGGGGATAAACCTCCAACTCTGTGTATGTACCAAACAAGGCATGCAAGAGGACAATCTGTTAGCATGTATGCTCCTGAACACAGTGGGCAACTGTCAGGTTGTTGGAAGTATTTCTCATCATGCTGGGTGCCCTCACAGGCAGCACTGAACAGTGCTATGTTGGTCACAGATCACTTTCTCCATTTGGCTCCCCAGTGAGGTGTAAATATTTCAGAGCTAATGCATAAGTCATGTACACCTGGGTTTCCAAGTGCCACAGCAGCGAGACATAACTCTTGGGTATTTCTGAGCATAGAGGAGCATGGGTTATTTTCTGACACTGCAAATGGAAAATACATGGAGATCTTTAATGTTTAACACTCAGACTGGTTCTGCAAATTCTTGGAAGCCATTGCCTCCCAGCCCCAGGCAACATCAGCAAAGTGATGTTCTGCAAACACGTGCACCTTGCCAGGGCTGGCAAACACCCCAGGCTGTGTCCACACATGACTACCTGCTGGGGCCCCATATCACTGAAAGCCAAATACAGAGTTAATTCACCCATATATGAACACCCCAAGCACACTGGCTGTTGCTGTGCAGGTGGACATTGTGACAGCAAACATCAGAGGAATTCATATTATTACTGCATCTAATTGGTGTTTGGTACCTTTCTGTTTGATTTGTGAATAAATCTAGACCTTACAGAGAATCCTGAGTGCATTCATCAGCTTACCCTCGTACGAGAGGAGAAAAAGAGTTAAGTTTGTTTTATGGCCAAAATGTTTGAAAAAATAAAAGACATCACACTGTGTACTGGGCTGACTGGGGTGTGAGGAAGGTGTAGCTCCCAGAGAGCAAGAGAGCAGGAGAGCAGGAGGGCTTACCCAGGTGGTTTGCTCTGTATTTTCAGAGCCTGGTGCTTTGACTGTGAGGTGAAGGGGGAGAGGAGCAGGCACTCCAGGGGCATGCTAATGTCAGGAGAAGGAAGCAGTTGGTCTCACTGCCCTGAGAAGGAGTATTGATGGAGGTCCTCAGGGGCAGACAGAGAGGCTCACGGGTTTCTGTAGGAGGGAATTGCCTCTTGGTGTACTCCTGCTGTGCTGAGGTAAATAAAGCTCTATCTACAGTGGTAAATAAATAAAACAGAACAAAAAAAAAAAAGCTGATTCTTTTCATGGACCTTCCAACCAAGGAAAATATATACTGTTGAGGAAAATATACAGTACTTTTTGAGATGCTGAGTGGGACTCAAACACCTCGGTGGCAGGCAGTGGCCCATGAAATGTTTGATGTTAGTCCATGTGAAAGACATAGTTAACTAGACAGACGTCACGATCTAAGATACCTATTACTTTTCTCATGAAAGCAGTGACCCTAAAGCAAAGCAATTTTAATGTACAGACTATAAACACTTTTCTTTGTAGGGAAGGAGTAATTTTTCCACCTCAACTTTTTACCTAGTAATAAAACTGGAATAAACACATGGGCTTTTTCTCCTCCCCATTTCTCCCATGTGTTCCCGTCTTCACTTCTTGGGTTTTCAAGATTTCCAGCTCTTTCCCCCCCCAATAAATACTCCAAAACACTTTTTTTGGGCCACATCTTTAGTAACAAATAGAGATTAAACTCTCAGCGCAGGCATACGATGATGTGTACTTTGTCACTAGCACCTGTAACAACTTCTGTATGAGACTCTCACAACCAGGGGCTCGGATGTGATTAACTAAATTTTTCACAATACTCACACCTCTCCTACAAATGTCACAATGCTACAATGCCACATTACTACTAAACCTTTAGGATTACTGATGTAGCTTTTGTATTGCTATAGGCATGAAATAATTTCGGTATCATTTGCAATTATATTCATTAAGCATGGCAACAGTGCTTCAGTATGTTATCCTCTACTAGTCCCAGTGTGGAGATTGTGAAGTGCTTTTGATAGTATTTACTGACTGGGAAATCATTGGCAGCACCAATCCTTTATGTTTAAAATATTATTTCCTTCTCCATTCAGCTCTTTTGTCATTTAATACCAATAGATTTTATAAGGGAACATGGCCCCAGACATGCCAAGCCAAAAAAATATCTGCAATTTTCCAGTTTTTCTGCTATTCAATAGACCTCATAAGAAAAAAAAAAAAATTCTGACTATAAAATTATTCCTAAAGCTTTTCTAAAGCTAAAGTAATACCACAGAAACACCATCACCACAGCCCATGGGAAGATGGTTTCCATTCCACCTGTGGGTATTTGCAGTCTCAAGCCTGTCTTCATCACTGACGTGCCACACTTTGAGGTCTTGATTCAGTTGCCCAAACATGGGCATGTGTTTTCACTGAGCCTCTTTATGGGTTTCCATGTGAGATGCATGGGGAGTGTGCAGAACCTCCTGGACTTCCCAGACAGCAGCCAGACATCAGGCAGAACATCAAGGGCATCTCAGGTGACACAAATGGGCACGGCCACACCAACACCAACAGTCTGAGCCACTGTGCTGTGCTGTGCTGTACAGGTGTTTGCCTACACACAGCCATTGTGTCAAACACAGCCCAACACTGAGGCTACTTTGTCACTTCTAGAGGAAGCACCTACCAGGCAAAAATGTTTTTTTTCCCAAGAGCTGCTCCCTTGTTCTTTGGTATTGAGAGAGATTAATCCTGAGATGTGTTTTTAAAAAAGATAATTTCATTTTGGGCTCAGTTCATTCTAAATTCTACTTTGAAATTGTCCACAGAGCTGAATGAGCTGTTTTAGAGTGAAACCCAGGTCCTGTTGAAGTCTGTAAGCATTTTGAAACTGACTCCAAATTAATTAGGATTTATTTCTAGAAAGTGTGTATCTGGACCAACTAAGGGACATCTTTCAATTGCCATCACCATTATGTGGAGAGGCGACAGATGGACAAAGCTGGTCTCAGTGGTAAATGCTCCATCCCTGAGACCACACTGAAAAGGGCACTGATGTAGCTGCTGTTGGAGAAACTAAAAGGAAACTGGACTGAAAGTCAAATCTGTTGGGGTTTTTTCTTCATGATTTTTAAAGAGCAGCCCCAGAAGCGTTATGCATTTTATTTAGTACTTAGAGTGCAACAGCAATGAAACCTAACATTACAGGGAGTGTGTTCCCACCAGAAAATGTCTTCAACAGCTCATAAAAACCTGGCCATTTATCAGCACTGCAGGAGATCTTTATTACCTCCCTACAGCATATGCTCTCCTATGATGTAGTTATTGATTTAACAAGTAAACTTTTAAGCAAGCTTTTATCTTGGAATTAGCAGCAAGACTGAAATTGAGCCCTTCTTATTCTAATAACACGGAGATGTGAGATTCCTGCATATTCCAAAGGCCATATCATCACCGTAACCAGCATCCCATTAGGGCTGTCTGACTGCCACATCAAAGCATGTGCTGTGAGGACTTTAACAATCATGATATCATACTCACCCCCAGCAATTTCACAACCTTCCTGTTTTTCTTCCTACAGGTTTGGACATCAGGCAAGCTCAGGTTATTGTGCTGTCATCGGGTACCAAATGTATAAATGGGGAGTACATAAATGACCAAGGGCTTGCGGTCAACGACTGCCATGCAGAAATTGTGGCAAGAAGGGCATTTGTTCACTTCCTCTACTCACAGCTGGAGCTACACTTAAGGTAATTGAATTCTGTTGATTTTGGGGGGCTGTTATATGGCCTTCAGTGGAACAGATCCATCCTCCAGACAACTGAACTATTTATTTCTTTATGTCATTTTTCCCGAGTCTTTAGGTGATGAAGGAACAATACACTGCACAAAAAAAATGAGAGTTAGGTAGTCTAAAATGTTGGGTCATGAGCTGCTGTAGTTCAGCTGATTCTCTTTCAGTAGAGATTAGATATGACTCATAAAGCTGGGCTTTATGAAGCCTGATGATTTTGTACAAATCTTTACATGCAGGCTTATTAGCATCATTCACTGACCAGAGACTTAAGGGGAGTCATTTTGCTTAATGCAGCCATTTTCCTGTCTTCTTTGCTGCTGCTGAAAGATCTCAAAGAAGTGATTTATTGATCATTAATGTCTTCATTGACTCACTAGAGAACCAATGAGTGTTAACAGCACAGTAAACTTTGTGCCAAAGTGTGAGATGCTATCACTCACTCCTTCTTTATGATGTTTTAAAATGTTATAGCATGTAGAATCATTACAGTGGAATTATTGTTCCTGTCTTCAGCCAAATCCACCTTGTTACCATTTAAATGGTTAATGGGTCATACACTGCCTGGAAGATGGTAATAAGTGGGGTACCTCAGAATGCTGTCTTGTCACTGATCATGTCTATCAACAATCTGGAAGAGGTTATGTAATGCTGGGTTATAAACTTCGCAGAGGACACCAAAATGTGGGGAGGACCAGTCACTGTGCTTGAGGGCTGGTCTGTCATCCCAGCAGGCTGGAGGGCTGGACCAGCAGGAACTTCGACAGAAAACTTAGCAAGGACAAATTCTAAGTCCCACACCAAGGAGGAGAGAATGACCTTCCTTCTTTCCACCAAGAAGGAAAGAAATACACACTGGGGAGCAGCTCTGCTGAGAAGGGATGGGGCTTGTAGGCAGACAAGAAGAAGCACATTAGCTAGTGGTGTGCCTGACAGCTGAGAGGGTCAGCAGGACCCTAGGAAGTATGAAGAGTCTATCAAGGGATGTGAGCACTAATCAGCACTCGTTAAACCACACCTACAATAGTATGTGCAATTTTGGGTGCCCCAAAGGAAGGACATCAACCGTCTGACACAGGCTCAGCAGAGGCCACCCAGGTTCTCAGGGGCCAGTGCACCTGGGCTGTGTGGAAGGGCTGATGGGTCTGGACCTGGTCAGCCTGGAGGTGGGATGGCAGAGCCAGCAAAACATGTCAGCAACACCATGGAGCTTTACCAAGGTGTGCAATGGCAAGGTTACCAGAAAGAGAGACACTGAAAGAAGAGAAGCTCAGTCTGAGTAGGAGAACTAATATTCCCAATGAGGATAGGCAAATAGTGTGACAGGTCACCCAGCAGGGGTAGGTAGTCTCCCTCCTGTCGTGGACATTTTCAAAATCTGAGTGCATAGAGCCTTGAGCAATCTGTCAAACTACTTTGAGAAGGAGGTTGGGATAGAGATTTAAGGTCTTTACCAGCCTAAATTATCCAATTATGTGAAAAATGAGGAGAAGTGAAGCTGAGGTGTCATTTATTATCTGGAAGGAACCAAGGAATGAAGGAAGCAAGGGGAGAAAACAAACAAAAAACCTTTCTCTGTAGGTCATTCTTCTGCCCTCCATTCTTGTGTGCATATTCGTGTGACTTTTTCTGAAGGCCATTAACCTCAGTGCAAAAACTTCCTTTGACTTCAGAAGGTTTTGCATCAGATCACAGACACGGGTTAATCTAAGCAGGACTGTGTGTTCTTGTAAGCACCTGTGATACTGTTGCACCTAAGCAACAATAACAGGAATAATGGCTGTTTTCACTTCAGGCTGGAGTTGAAGACAAGAGAGTATATTGAGTACATGGGTTTGGCTAACAAAGGGGGACAAGAGCATTGAAGGGTTTAATCAAAAACAATATTCTCTCTATTTCATTCTGAATTGCTTTCAAGTTTACATTAAATTATTACTGTTTTCAGCAGTGTAGCAGCCCTAGTACTTGCTTCGTGCTATGGTCTCTTGGGAAACAAGTGCTAACACTGTATCTTAAACTATTGTATTGATCCACCTCCCTAACACGTTCAGTCATATTATTATTTTATTTGGATCAATGTTAACAGCCTTTTGTTAAGAGAATCCTCAGTGCAGCACAAGCTCTGTTCACAATAACTTCAAATCACTCTCTGTTCAGCCAAGACCAGGCACCACCGCTTGTCTGACCAGCACCCACCATAAAAATCTCAACCAAAACTGTGAAGGCTAAACACCTTTGAAAGACAAAGCTGGAGATACTGTCAAATCAGATTTTGCTTCCTTAAAGTCCATGGGGAAGCAAAACTGTGTGTTATGATACATTCTTCAACTCTAATATTTATTGCTACATGCACAGTTTTCTGCCATCAATGGGAGCTTTGTCATATGGTCACAAAATGGGGGGGGGAGGTTCAAAATGAAATAAAAAATTCATTTTCTGCACATTGAAATCACATTTACTTCTTTTTCACTGGAAAAAGAGAGAAATCGCCTATTCAGAAAGAAAACACGGGATGCTGCCACATAGCTAGGAGGACAGAGTTTTTTAAGACAGAGACGTTAACTCAGCTCCCCTGGGACTACCTGCACACCATCTCCCCAGGCTTGGGGAAACACAGATCTGTTGTAATGTATTTGCATTAACCTTGCCCAAATTAAACTCCTCTCCCAGGCCAGGAAACTGTTGTACGAAGTCATAAATGAACTGAAACCAAAAAGATGGTGCTCTAACTCAAAAACAGAATGAAAGCATTATTCTTGACTCAAAGAGCTTAAATTTTCCATCATTCACTATGGAACAGACAAGTTTGTTCTGTGGAGAGTATGTCCTATTTTCTACATACCTTCCTCCCACCAAGCCTACCTAACTGAAAGTGGTCTCTGCAGCTGGATTTCAAACTTCAGGAACTTCCAGTGGAAGAAATACTCTTTTGTATCATGCTGTCTTTGAAACAGAACCTCTTTTCCAGAATTTACAAATACTACCATTGATCTCAGTGAAAGCAGAACACAAAACACTTGGCTGAGTGTAGCATGAAAGCCTCTAAAAGTAAGGGCAAGCTGGTTGGAGAAAGCAAGGGCCAGGATATAAAACTAATGGCCAGGAGACAGGAATTCACTGAACTGAGTTTACTTCTTGGCAGTCAAGTGTTACCCAGATCCCCAAGGCTCCTTTGATCACCAGTGGAGAGACATGGCATTGCTGAGGTGGAACTCAGCAGACCTGTTCAAGTATCTGTTGGGGGCGAGATGAATTGGCATGTACTGGGGCAATTTTTTTCCATTTCTCTGAAGAGAGAATACAGCAACTTCTTCACATATTAAAGCTGCAGAACAATTCCATCCACAATGTTGCAGTAATAAGTAAATTACTTTTTTTCCCCTTCTCTTCTTATTGCCAAATGTTAGAGGTGTGACTTCCCTGACTTTTCTTGAGAAAGAGCTCCAGAATGGGAATTTTATCCTCTCTAAGAAGCAAGAGTGACAAATACTTCAAAAGGAAACTTTCTTTCAACAATTCATTGTCTAGAGCTTGAGTTAAATAAAAGCTAAAAGCACAACTAAAACCTGTCAGCTTCTAACCAGTCTGATTAAAACCCTTAGCCCTCCCAGATTTCATTTTTATGACAACCATAATCCTCCAGTTCTCAAGACTTTCACGGAAGGGATGAGAAGTAAGACGTAAATTTCCCGATGTACAAAAGAAGGACAAGAAAGACCTTTTGAGAAGTTTTTTTCTAAGAATCACCATCAAAAAAGCACACGAATACTGTCTGATTCTTTTGCAATGGTGGTAGGAAAATTGACATCATTTTCCGTGGTATCACTTATACCAGCTGGCCAATAGGGAAGAAAAGAAAATACAACTCTTCTTTTTTTAAGAAAAATAAAATTAATAGACTATCCTTAAAATAAATCAGCACCATAGTGGTGGTGCTGTAGTGCACCTTTCAGGTGCCAGGGAGAGGATTTTACCAGAAGGTAAGCTCTTTCAGCAAGTCAGATGCAAACCACTGTTTATTTTATATATAAAAGGAATATATATATGTGTGTGTGTGTGTGTGTGTGTGTGTGTAAAAGTAATAGTCTTAATCCAGTCCAGTTAAGTTATTTTTTCCAGGAAAACCAGCTGCTTGTTACACATCTACTGAGCCTGCTGTCAGTCTGTCTAGGATGCTCTCTTGTAGTATGTAGTACTAGAAACTTCCTATACATACACTTACATGCCAAAAACAGCTCTTCTGCGTCTCAGGCTTTGTTTCACCAAAATGCTTCATAAGTATGTGCTTCAGTATCTTCTTGAAGTCAGCTCAAAACATAGGCCATGTTATGCTGAATAATGAACTTAAGCACAAGATTAGAATTGAGCATGTTCTTAAATGTTCCTCTTGAATCAGCCTCAGATCCTAACTCCCACAGAAATTCATAACAGGGAAAGGTTTAGGGATGAATTTTGCTCTTTTAGCCACTGCCAGCACGCAGAAATGACATTTTAATGCCACCCCCTGAATGAATGGGATCTGTAGGCTCACTGTGGGCTCCTCTGTCCATTGCTTTGTGCAGGTTGTGTATGGCTGTGCAAAGGACATTGTAAAGGACTACTACTGCAAACTCATCTTCCCCCTCACAGTCCAAAACACCTGTCCCAGAGGCAAGGCACAAGGGTGATGGTGCTGGAGTAGAGGTGACTTGGCAGAAGTGCATCTCATGCTTCACCTGGACCATTTTTACAAGATCCCTGGGTCCCCCTGGGCTTTGAAATACCTCAAACATCCCTTGCACAAGAATCTTTAGTAAGCCATGGCAGATGGTGTTGCAACCCAAACTTTTCCAGAAACTCTTTTCCAGTTTTGTTATTAAGCCTGTTCAGCCACACTGCAGAAATGAAGCTCATGTTTGAGTTCAGCTCCTAAAAAACCATCCCAAAGGCAGGTCAGGACCCTATGTGATATGAAGAACCTCAGCCTCCTGGAGGAAAGAGTCAAGCTGCCTTGCCCTGCAGCCCTGCCAACTATTTTTAGAGCAGCTGTCTATCACCCAATCTGGCAGCCACACTGGCCACAGACCCTTGTTGGTGCTCAGAAACAGGTAAGAGAGCAAGGTTAATCAGTGAAAAACAATGACCAGTGAAAGCAGGATGGAGGCTGAACTCCTGAAATCCAGCCCAAAGCATGACTGCTCCAACCCTACATAGCAACTGTCTCCAAGTACTGTAAGCTGCCCCCCGCACACTCTGGTGAGATTTAATGTAATAATAGCAGGCATTTGGACTGCACAGTTTTGTATTCTCCCAGCTGATTTTGCAGTGAATTATTTAAAACTACCTGCAATTGCTCTAAAGTCCAAGCAGCAGGACTTACAACAGAGATTTTATTATTTCAGAGGCTTGTATCAGGGCGATAATATAATTAGTGCAGTTGGGAAATTCCACCACAGCCAGCAGAAAATGAAGGAGCTGCATGTGGCAGCCCCAGCTCGGCAGCCAGTGTGACTCCCTGTCCCTGACAGGCGAGCTAATGTGCCTGTAAATTCCTCCTGACAGCAAACGCATCCTGGCATCAAAAAATGACAAAACACCCAAACCATGGAAGAGTGACAGCCAAACAGCTTCAATAGCACAGAGGCTGCACTGGGAGAAAACAGGCAGAGGCAGCTTGGATGAAAGCCAAGGACTTGCTGAAAGGCTGAGTAAAAAGCACCCCTGTTTGCACTATCAGGAAGCAGAGAGATAGCCAGAAATCGCCTTGGTTAATGGGCTGTCCTGTAGTGAATTAAACGGGTGGGATTCCAGATTATTAACAGCATCCTAGGAAAATCATTACCTGCAGGTGCCATTCTGTTCAGAGATATTCCTACAAAAAGACCCTTAAGTTTTTGAGGGAAGGACCAGGCCACCAAAGGGAAAGGAGTCTCATCATAATTTCACCAATCACATTTTCACCTTCAAAATTATAATCGTGACCATCACCCAAATACACATATTAGAGGCAGCTGTCTGTCAGAGAAATTACCCATATCTTCCTAAATGTAACTCATTGGAGGAACTGCACAGCAGCAGAGCCTTAATGCTGTGCTGTTGCTGCAAACAGCAGCACTGGGAGGGTTTGGCCTCCCGGGCAGCTGTTGCTAATGGAATATGTGCACTGCATCCCCATCTAGCTGCTGAACCACTGCAAAGATAAAAGCTTCATCTTGATAAGTATCTTTTTCAACTCAGCTGAGAAAAGCCCATGCAAGTTTTGTCCACCCTTCTTAAGATGGCTTCTGATTTCCAAAAATGCCAAGTGACCAAGAGGACCCTGCTGGCCTAGGTGGAGCACTTGTAGGTGGCTCTGGTTGAATGGGGGAAAAGAGCAATGCCTGGGGAGCAGGGAGGGCTGGCAGTGGTCATAGAATTTGGGTGCTTTGTTAGAGGCGCTTTTCAGTGGGGCGTATGAACACACATCTCAGCTGTGGTGATTGAGGTTAATGGGATTCAAACACATGCCTAGGCACTGCGATCAGCAGAGCTGATGTGTTCACATGAGAGCCCAAGAGAACTTTTCCTTTCTTCATGCACCAGAACCACTTTAAAATCAGTGTATTTATGCATCTGTGCATGTGGGGAAGGAGAGTTACCCTTCCAAAACCTGCATATTGTCATTAGAATGTATCTTAGGTAAAGAAGCCAAAAGCCCTTTGGCAGTTTTGACCTCCTTCACACATTTCTTCACTCGGAGAAGCTTATTGTTTTCCTCTTGTTGTCACTAGGCAAAATATATGATGCCAGGTGCTAATAAAAACAAACAAACAAGCTGAGGGAGAAAAGGAGAGAGAAACAGCACAGAAATGTTTCTGATTTGGCGTGTAACAAATGACCTGGAACCTCTTTTGTGATCATAGCAAACGGCGAGAAGACTGGGAGCGATCAATCTTCGTGCGATTAAAAGAAGGAGGCTACAGGCTGCGGGAGAACATCCTGTTCCATCTGTACGTGAGCACTTCACCCTGCGGAGACGCGCGCCTCAACTCCCCCTACGAAATCACAACCGACTGTAAGGAAAACATCTTCCCTCTCCTTTTTCTCCTTTGTGCGTCTTTTGTTTTTTCTGGTTTTTTTTTCCTAAGATCAGTTCTTCTTGCTCCCTTTCTTTGCTGGCAGAAAGTGTTTCATTTGAGAGCAAAAACACTACAGGCTTTAGAGAGTGTTTGTGTGTGTGCAACTGGTGCTTGGTCCTGTGTGCTGGGGGAAGGTGTGCAGGGAAAATCAGAGCTTGGCAAGGCAGCTCTGCACTCCTGAGGCTCTGTGGCTCTGCTGGGGAATACTTCCCTTAAAGCCTACATTTCCTGCTTGCTGCATACAACCCTAAAAGTAAATAAGTGTTTTGGAAAGCATCCCCATGATCAAAGAGATCCTTGAAGCCACAGCCAGAGGCTGGACCAGAGGATCGGGGCTCTAACTGAAGATGCATAGTCTCTACTCAGGATTCACACAGTACATAGGGGTTGAAGGGTTGCACTTACACTAAACCAGTCTGCAACAGCTGAAGTCTGAAGAAGAGCACTGATATGACATGATATGATATGATATGATATGATATGATATGATATGATACAGCACATCTGTGGTGTTGATTGTTCATCAGACTCTCTCCAAATATCACCTGCACTTGCAGCAAATAATGGCAAGACCCTGATGGAAAGGATCCTTCCCAAGCCATCCTGCCTGTGTCAAACATACAGCATGGTCACTGCAGGGCAGATGGGTTAGTTGGAGTCCACCAGGTAAGCCTTCCTTAGAGTCCCTGGAACCATACCTATGGCATTCAAACAAACACATGATTTTCCAGGCATTTCTTCTCTAGGGATGATCCTGCAAATGAGATAAACAAATTGGTTCTTGAGCCACTGTGTGCCACCCACAGACCTGCAGAGCTTGTTGTCCATGATGACAAATCCCATCTGCACCACATGACCCAGCACCCTCACCTCACCACTCCCCAAACATGCATGTCCCTGTCCTTGCCCTGCCGTGGCCAAGGCACGTCCTTGCTGCTTTCCCACTGCACCAGCTTTGTCCCTGCCCAGCCACATGGAATGCCACCAGCAAGGGACAGGGGACTCCAGAGATCTGTGGCTTGTTATCACATGCCTGTCACCCCTTGATCCAATACACAAGACACAAGGTACTCTCTTACCTCTGCCCCAGGTACTGCTCCTCATACGTGCATTTTACAGTGCTGCAAAGCCCATAGTGCTGGCTGGCAAATGTACACATAATGAGAAGTAGTCCTTGCCCTGACTACCTTGAATGTGAAGCAGGCAAGGCAAAAGAATGGATGGAGGAGGAAGCATAGACACAGGAATGTAAAATTAATCACCCAAGGTCGCACAACGACCTCACTTCCTCACAGGCAAATCCATCAGACGGTAGTTTCATTCCTTTATGATTTCTTATTTGTATAAGTTATTTGTTAATGATTAGGTATTATTGTGCCCAGAACAGAATTTTTTTTCATGTGTGAAAGAGCAGCTTGCTGGGGCGAGAAAGCAGAATGCACCTATTCAGGAAGGAAATGTGGTCTTTGCCTGACATGATTTCTACATTCTGCCAGCAGGGTTTATAAAATGAACAAAAGCAAGTAAATGCTTAAAACGCAAAATCAAATTGACAAATTCCTGATGAGTTAACAAAATGAAAAGATATAGCATCATCTTAAATCAAAATTAAAAATAAAAAAGGCACTGCTTATGAATATCAAAAAACAGTAGTGATTTTTGGCCTTCTACTTTATAGGTGTATCAAGAGGTATCTAAAAAGGTTTTATGTTTGGTTAAAGGCACTCATGTTTTCCAGAAGGCAGGCTTCCTGGGGCACGCCTTAGTTGACATCACAATTGGAAGCACCAAAATCTGTAATTATTTTTAAAATATGGTCCATTCTCAAGAGCAACTGGAGGCTGTCCAGGCTGGGTTCTGCTCTTCTTTGCATGAAGAAGTCGGTGCTTTGGGCAGCTGACAGCCAGTGCTGCTTGTTTATATGCAGCTGAACCCAGCCCTGGAGGTGAACCCTGCTTGGCTCATGGATTTCTTCAAATACCAGATAAATCTCCCAGCTAATGAGGGAATGCTTCTTTAGATAACAAGATATACAAGCAGCTGTGTTTAAAAATATATAATCACACAGTACCTGACACAGGCAGTAAACAGTAAACTTATCATGAAAATAATTTTCCTGTTGGCTATTACACCAATTATTGTCCCACACAGAAGCTGAGGCAGAAAGGTTTGTGTGGCTTAGCCAAGGTTACACAGTGATTCAGTAGCAGGACTTGAAGAGATGCTACACCTGGCTCGTAATTCACTCTTTTAAACAGATCCCTCTACCTTTGTCCTGTGCTCTTAAAATAATTTAGCACTGTGTAGAAAGCCATGTTGCCAAAAGCTGTTCTTCAGTGAGATAAGCATTTCCTTATAGCTCACATTATCTCAGAGACATCTGGGAAGATAAGTATTTTATAATGTTTATCATTCAGATCTTCTCTTTCCTCTTTTTTTCCCTAAAGAAATAACCTTTCTTTAATCCAGTAATGACAAGAAACTCCAGATGAATGCTGTTTCATTTCTTAAACAACAAAGAAACCTCTCCTAGAGCTAGCACAAGCCATCAAACATTACTGATTATTCTCTAAAGATGCATTAACATTTAAAAACGGTGCCTCACCATGTGGTTCCTGGTTTTGAGAAGGAATATGATAAGCCTTTATCAATATAGGGAGTGAGTAAAATCCACTTCTCAAATCTCCTTCCAAAAATTTCCTATTATCCACCGTGCCTTTCCAGCACCCTCAGGGAGGCCTCACATTTCCTTCTTATGAGCTTTGTTCTGGTAAGGGAGGAGGTAAGCTAGCATGCTTTTGAAACCCAGTTTACTTCTTACTCGATAGAGCAGAGTACCAAGTTTATGATGTGTAAAAGTCTGACAGCTGCAATGCAGAGGAGAGGTCCAGGGAGCCCACACCCATGCCAGCTTCATGCAGGAAAGTAAGAGATTAGGGACCAGGAGATAAAATCTCACTTTAATTTGCAGAGATGCCCTTCTGGAATCAGAGGTAAGCTGACTTGTTTGTTGGTACATCCTTAGGCAGCTCTAAATGAGAGACAAAACCCAGTTGGACCGGGCTGCTTTGAGCATGGAGGGATTTTCTAACTCTTTTTTGGTAGGTCAGGAGGTTGGAAGAGCTTACAGGAAGTGAAGTCAGAGCTTTGGAAGGAGGTACAATCTGTGAGAGCAGGGGAAGAGGCTGAGGGGAGAGGGGCAAGAGCAGCTGAAAGCAGGAGAGGAAACCAGCCAGGGTCAGTGGTGTTGCAGGAATATGAGACTGGGAAATGTTTGAGATGCTTTTTATGGGTTTGTCCTGGCTCATTCTCTCCAGTCAGTCTCCTTCCCAAGACCCTTTTCATCATTTTCCAAGGTCAGCCTCAAGGTTGTAGCACAGCTATATGGTGAAAAGGCAACATGTTCCCCGTGTCCTCACAACCCTAATTGCTCCTTCACAGACTCCACTTCTTCCCCTGCTTCAGTTCAGTGCTTGCAGGTCAGGGAGCCTGGGACATCTCCCTTTGTGGTGCCTTCTCCCTTTGTGTACATCTGAGCAAGGTGTGCCTGGATTTCTGGCCTCTCCTAGGGGCAGTATCACAGCATCAATTAACATGGGTTTCTTGAAGGGCCTAAGGGGGCTGCTGGTTCCCATTATGGCACAGCTCTGGCTCCTGAGGTGGAGCCCTGGGGGCAGCTCTCCCTGTAGTATTTGTTGCATATTTTACATTTTCTCCTAAATCTAGGGCAAACCACAGAATAATCAAGCCCCTGATTTGCTAGAGCACCATCCTAGCTAATTTAGTGCTTCTTGACTCATTGACTTTTTTTTTTTTTTTTTTTTTTAAATCTCTTGAAAGGCAAAATGAATTGCTTGAAAATTTGAGCTAAAAAAATCCTCTACTTCCCCACTCCTCCTTCCCTGGCTGTATTTTACCTCATTGTCCATCTTTTTTCTAGAGCTGCACTCTCTCTTTTTCACTACATGGGTTGACAAAGAGACAAATAGAATCTGCCCCAGGGCTTGTCTCAGTTCTTCTCCCCTGGGCTGCTTTTTTATCTCTTGCTAACATGCTGTATTGCCTTGTGCCATTGACTCCTTGATAGCCCAGCTCCTGTTTTATCCCACACTTCCTTTAGGTCTGAAACACACCATTGCATTTGCTCCACATGGGGTTTTTCTCCTGCTTGTCTATTAACCTACAGCTGTGCTGAAGCTCTCATGCACACACATTTGACAGAGCTCTCATCTAAGCAGGACCTGCTTGCAGCCACGTGAGCCAGATCATTGCCTTGGTAGGTGATGTGATCAGGAGATGTGCACTGCAGTTTTCAGAGAGCTGGGGAACTGAAGAGTACCCAGAGAGACACATTTGTGCTCTCTACTTCAAGCGTGCTTTCACTGTGCAGACCTGTGCTTTCCCTGCTTGTGATTCTGGCTGCTGGGTTTTACATTCCATTCTCAGAAAAAAATGCTCTGTTAACCCCCAAATCCAGGGGGTGAAGGGGTGCCCTGCTCACACCAGTATCTCAGCACTCTGTGTTCAGATGGGGCTGACCCAGGTTGCATCCCCAAACCAGATCCCTGAAGTCATATCCGGAGCAGACTGGCTGGAGAAGGCCATATTCACACAGAGACCCTCTAAGGAGCCTGTCCATCTCCAAGACATGGACCCAAATGATCTCCTAAAATTGTCACGAGTCTCAGCCCCAGAGCTCAGCATTCAGTGTCCAGCAGGGAGCTATCATGATGGAAATACAATGAGGATGCTTATGGCAGTAACTGGGCTAGAATCAATCCCCAAACCAATGGGGTTCTGGATGTGCAAGAGCAAGAAGTCTCTGCCTTCCTTCTACCAATCCCATGTTTTGTGTAAATGGGCAAATTCTGTTCTTGTGAGTAGATGATAAAAGGGGAAAGCACTTCAAGAAGATCCATCTAAGTAATTCAGTGATCTGAAAAGAAATTAGATTCTGGAACTACAAGAAAATTCAGATTCTAACAAAGTGATAAACTTTCCCATTACAAAAATTGAAGATAACCATAGGTCATCCCTTGGACTTGGACACTATTTTTTTTCCCATTGCACAAGTGCTCCCAGGTTCTCGCATCTCTCTGTCACGGCTGCTGGCCTGATGCAGCTTAGGAAACCATCTTGGAAATTCGTAGCTATTTGGTGCATGGTGCAGCTTCCTCCTAGGCTATAAAGTTGATTTTATGCTGATGAATGGCCCATCTGTGGAACTGGGATGAAGGTGCATTATTTTCCTATTTTTCATATGACCGAGCAGAACAATACCTTGGGGGATCTCAGAACAAAATTATCTTAGAGAACCATGCCCAGAAGTAACACGGAACCAAAAAATGCATACACCACTGTAGGCTGTAGTGCTGAATAGTGCCTCAGGAGAAATAATCCTAGCTCTGGTGAATTATTGTGGTCAGCCCAGATTGCTTTGTCATATAAAGGATGCTGCAGAAATTGCAGTTACAGCAAGAGGCTCTTGCATTACTTCACAAGCTAGGGAATTAGTATTAAGGAAAGTGGAAGGAAATTGTCCTTTCACATCATTAAGACTGGACTGGGTCTTATCCAAAAGGTTTGGGTTCAGATATGAGCACAGCACCCTTGTAATCCTCCTTTGAGGTCAAGTTCTGTGGAAGCAGTGGCCCCTTCTGCTTGTGCTACTGACCCAGCTTCAATTTACCAAAGTAAACACAGAGGAGAAGCAGCAACTTTCTACAGCTAACTAGAAGCTGGTCTGTCAAGGGGCTTGTGTCCCTGCTCAGGACTCTTAGCAGGCATTATTAGGTTTATATGTAATTGCCCTCTTTTCTAACTCAGTTTTCCCAGGCTGCTGAAATGTTGTTTCAGTGTGACTGCTTTCACTCAAGTTAGTTTGGTAGGGAAAGCGTGGTCACAGGACAGCTCCCTCTGGTTAATTCTCTCCATCACTTACACACTTCACCCATGGCTGGCAGCAGAGGTGAAATGTGCTCCTGGCCAGGATGGGCAAAGATGACAGCAGAGCCCAGCCCAGGTGTGGTGGTCCTCTGTCACCACAAGCACTGCAGGCCTGAGCAGTGGTCTGATTTAGCTCAGGGCTTTCCAGGTGTGGAGGTGGTGCTGCAGGTAGACAGTTCGAAGATTTCTTCCCAGCATCTAAAATAAATCCATGCTGGCACTGTGGGGGAGCTTTCTTCTTCTGGGGAAGGTGGGCAAAGGGATTTCAGGAGAAGAAGGTGTGGCTGAGAGGAATCAGTGGGACCCCGGGACAGGACGGCCACAGTGAGTATGGGAAAGTTTGAGGGAGAGTGGGTCTGTGGTGTTCAGCTGTGATGGGGAGTGGGCAAGAGACAGCGACATAAAGCCTGTGAGGGCTGGAGGGACTCTTCAAAATGAGTGAAGCCCCTCTGCTTCTTCCAATGCACAGCACCCACACAGGACCTGCAGGCACTGGTTGGAGCCATCTCCAGTGCTGCAAGAAGCTTTTCCTCCCCCAGCCTCTCCTACTCACTCTCTGCTCATCCAAGGCTGCAGGGAAGGGAGAGAATGGAAAAGGGGGGAAAGACTCATGTCAGGAGTGCCAGAATGGAGATGGTGACTGGCCCAAGCCCTTTGCTGTGAGCCCTGAGCCCTTCTGATGCCACCTGAGGGAAAAGCTGCAGCAGCAGCAGCAGCAGCTGTTGCATCTCAGTGCTCAGATGGAGCCATTGCTCAGACAGAACAGCAGTGCCAGAGGGTCTGCAAGTATGTGATCCACGTGTTCTGGAAATCCCATCACTTTTGGTAACCCAAAGGAGAGCTGTGATGCCTCACATGGCTTGTCATACTAAACCTTTTGCCTATCCCAAAGGTCAGTTCTAGCCCAAAAACCTGCCAGAGAAACCAGTGGTGTCCAGGCTTAGGAGAGCTGTGGAAGCACTCATGGTTTTATTGTTGGCATTATCATGCTAAAGCCCAGAATGCACCTTGGAAAGAGGCTCCCATTTTGCTACACTGGAGTCCTGAAGCTTTCAGTGCAATTAATCAACCTGTAAAAGTTTGCTGTTGCTTTATATTCCATTATTAATCTCCACCAGGCTGGGTAGTTAGGTTCTTAGTGGAGTTTTACTAAAGCTGACTGGTGAATAACCACTTCATGGACAATTCCAGGTCTCAAAGTACTGACTGGCTGGAAAGAAATCAAAACCTGTCAGGCAAAATTTAAAAGAAAATAATTGTGTGAAAGCAGGATTGCATCTTATATTTCTCATATCTCCTGGTCATCAGTAACAATGGGTAGAAAAACCCTATTTGATTTCCTCCCATGCCTAGTTCAGGGTAAGCTTTTTTATTCAAGGCCACTTAGAATCAAATAAAAACTTAAATCTGTGTCTCCCAAGTTCTGGATCAGTGAACTCCCTATCAGATGAGCTAGACAGCTCCCTTTCCTATCTCTGTGTTTTAAAACTTTGTCAAAACTGACACATCATGAGTAAACTCTTTGCCTTTGACAATGCACTGAAAATGTCCCAATTCCTTCTCCTTGTGATATTCTTGGCTGCTTTTGCTTATTTGAGTTTTGTTGTTTCAGGGGCAGTTTAAAGTAGAAAATAAGATTTTTAGAAGTATATGTCAGTGCAGTGTGTGTCTATCCAGGAAAAGAGAAAGAATATGCTGAAAACTATGGATTGCTCAGAGCCAGCATTGGCCACAGCTTTGAAAAGCTTTCATGTAAAGCAAAATGTGTTTGCTAGGATTCAGAAAAACAGGTTTCCACAGCTATAATCAGATTCTAATTTTAACAGAATGCTTGAATCGCCGAAGGGCATTGCACTGTATTTATTGATTCTGCTTTGTTATGGGTTTTGCTGCTTTGTAAAACACTGCATTTGGATGCAATGTTCAGATGTGATAAAAAGGCTGCATTAATCAGCAAAAGACCATGCCTGAGAAGTTTTCAGAGCAGTAGTAGGAAATTTCACCAAGAAAAGCTCCCTGTCCCCACATTTGTCCAGCCCAAGGAATAGTGGTGTCTCCAAAGCCCTCTGCAGCAGGAAAAAGAGACCACATGCTCCTGGACATTCCCCTGTTCCACCCCGACATCCCATAGCCTACTAAAGATATGCACCTAAATAAGGCACAGGGTTTTTTTGGTGGAAAATATCAAACCATAGTTGGGAAGAATCTCTGTGGGTGAAAACTACACCCACTCAGATCTAATTTAGTCTAATTTACCCTTCCACTGGGTGGGAATCACAGGTAAAACTCATAAGCTGAGTTTTAGAAAGCTTATTAGGCAGCTCCAGGTCCAGTTAAGATCTCTGTGGGAGTTCTGGAAGTCCTTAGACTTCTGGGGATTTTCTTGAAGGCTTAGGATAGAAATCTGAAGACATCTATATGAGTAACAAACAATTTAATTCTAACCATGATCCTGCAAGCTGCCTTCTCTAGCCATTCTTGGGCAACTCACCTCACTCTGGTAATTTCTATTTCTATACCTGTAAAATGGGAATAAAAGGTATCCAGCAATCACAACTCTGAGAAAGGGTAATTAATGCTGACAGTAGAATATTGAAATGGAAAATGTTGTAGATTCTATGCACTGTTGTAAAATTATTCAGAATAATTTAGGAACTAAAATCCACAGATTTTTAAGGCCAACAGGAACCATTTCCTGGTGATCAAAATTTAATTTCTTCAGCCAGAGACCATAGGACTCCAGAGCTCCAGAAGCTGTATTAGAATATATCTGGTGATGCATCAGGAGCCACAGCCTCTCTAGGCTCATACCAACCACAGAGTGGCTGAAAATCTGTTGACCTTATTGACAGATTGCTCTTGTTTCTGTCTCATGGGGTTCATTTTCTGTTTTCGTATTTTGCTGACTTCTTTCACAACATTTTCCTTAAATCACCCTTGAAGATTTCAATTTCCCAAAAGCAACAAAATCCCAAAGCCACATGAATAACAGCATGTTTTGTTGATAAAAGAAAGAGGGTTATGATGAATAACACATTCTCTTGCGTTTGTGCAAACTTTTTGATTAAAACGTGGCAGGGGAGAGAATTGCCACCAAATAGGCGATTCCAGTGATGTTGATATATTTTTCACACGAAGTATATTTAAAAGATGAAGCCTAGCTTTAAGAGAAAACATTTCTCATTAACAAAAAAAAAAAAGAAATTATAATGATGCATGGCTTAGGACATGAGTGAATAGCTGGTCCTCCCTGGTCTCTGATGGATGCAGCATCTCAGTCTCCACATGCAGCCTCCAGACTTTGATCAGCCGCTGACCTGGGAAGCAGCAGCATCTCTCCACACTGTCACAGACGAGCTGTGCATTGCTGGAGACCAGCTAGTGGCCTATCTGCCTGGTGACAAGCCTGATGCAGGCCTCAGAGGCAGAAGTCTTCTCACAGAGTTCACAGCACCAGTGCAGCCCTCTGCCAGACCTCTAGACATCGCTCTGTGGGAGCAGCTGCACTTTCAAAGCCGCGGCGGGACGTGTCTGATTTTAGACGAGAGGAGCAATTAGTAATTAAAAATAATAATCTTGAAGTGCTTGAGTTGTGCTTTCCTTGATTGCCACATGCACAGAATCTTAATCTCACTGATAAATCTTGTGCTTTTGGCTTCAACATAGTAATGCTGTTATACTCCAGAGCAGGCTGGAGTCCACAGCCTGGGTTTGTAGGTGGCACAGAGGATCTCCCTGACGCCTGACCCAGTGCTGCTCATTCCTCCTTGCCTGGAACAGTCGTTTTTAACTCTCAGAGGAAGCTGTGAATGACTTTCCTGCCAACAAATTGTTTTAAAGTGATTTTGAACTAGTTGCTCACATTTTGATCCCAGGCATTCCATGAAGACAGACTTTAGGAAAAACCTGTTTGCAGGCTTTGAGCTGTTTCTCTCAGCTTTTTTTTTTCCTCTCAGGGTATTAAAGCCTGCTGAGATTCCAGGCTTACTTAGAAGTTAGTCTGATGGTAAAAATGTGTTTCTTGTGTTAGAGCGACATTGTCTGCTCTAGCATAGGTTCGGTAAAGGTATTTTGGCACCTCTCCCTAGGATGAACTTTCAATACACTCCGTAATAACCTACAAAAATAATAAAAATTCATTGTAAAAGTGCTGTGTTACTTGAACAGATTAATTTTTCCCCTCAGCAATCGTATATAGAGGCATTTTGATGGACCAAAATTAAAAGTTTTCATTAAAACACTCACTGATAAACTTTAATATGATGGAATAGCATCCTTGCACCCTTCCTACAGTTACTAACACCACAATTCAATCCAAAAACAATTATTTAATTAATAGGTACTTAAAGCAGATAAGGAAAAACAACACAGTCACTTCCTTTCTTTTCATGTGGATTCAAACTTCAAGTTTTCTCTTCACTGCTTCTTCTGGATTAAATGCTACATATTGATAACCTGCGAATGGGCAAATTGACTTTGCTTTCACACTTTGTCAGTACATCACTAGCAACTATTGTCAGATGAAAAATTAAGGAAGAAATAGAAAGAGTGAAGGTTGTTATTTGAAGATTAATGCAGAGAAGAAAGAATAATATGCCAAAGGCAACATCATTTATCAGGTTATGGATTTTGTCAGGTTAGGGTCTACTGTCCAAAGACAGTATTTGAGCCAGAAAAGATGCAGGGAGAAGGGAAAAAGTAAAGAAGCTCTATCTCCAATGTTAATTTCAGTTCCAAAAATTACAGGTGTCCCAGGTTTTGTGACATTGTCAGACAAAGTACATACCCAGCATTCATATTTGTATATAGGGCTTAATGATTCTGTCCAAACCATAGATCTGAACTGAACTCTGCTACAATGTGGTGGGGGCCACGTGGCTCTGGGACCAAGCAAATCTCTCCTGGGACTGCTTTCAGATGCAACAGCCCTCATGGCCTGTATTTAAAAGTTATGACTTTTAGGTATTCTTTTCAACATCCTTTTATCCTGTTTAACAAGACAGGGGCTTGTGCTCCCTCCTGGGAAGGACACATCCCTGAAGTCACTGCAGGGGCAGCTCTGTAGACCCTTCTTTTCATAAATCCAGACTTTTTTCAGAACACTCCTGAAGTTTCTTGCTTTCCAAAGCTGGCCCATGGCATTTCAGCCGGGCTCTCTGCTGGTCACCAAAGCACAGTGCAGCAGGGATTTATCTGACCAGCCACCCTGCCCAGCAGAGGAGACACGTCCAAAGCATTCACTGTGCTGTGACTCTCACTTCAACATTTCTTGAAATAGTAATATTGTACATTTATTCAGCATCTGGTCTCTAATAACCATCAAAATACAAAGGCAGTCAGATGTTAACACTCCTCTTTCCACCCCTTTGTCTCACACTGCTCTAAGGAAGCTTTCTAAACCATGCTGAGGAGGGGAGGGTCCAGAACTGAAAAAAATGCAAGATAGGCTGTTTTATTTCTTCTTTCCTGAAGAGAGAACAGCCTCCACTGAAGCAGGGAAACAGAAAATGAACCTCCGAGGCAGTCATGCAAAATTTCAGACAGAGCCTTACTCGTGTGATTCTGTTTAATCACCGTCCATTTCCTCTTCACTCTTTAACTAAATAATAAATATGGTGTGGCTTTTTTCATTACCATGTGAGCTAGAACTGGTCCTGGAGAAAATATGAAAATAAGGGGTGAGGCTTGAAATCAGCAGGTTTCACTGATTTTAAATACGAGGCACCTGTCTGTGTACATTTCTAATCCAGTAATTAATCCAGCACCTTTTTATCTTAGGAACTCTCAGGAGTAATTTCCACATCTGAGTGTAGCACACATCATAAATCCACTCCAAATGATTTTTAAATTTGTCCTTTCCAATTCCGGTTTGAATTGACATTTTGTTCTGGTTGAAGTGGCATCCACAGACGCCTTCTCCCCTGCAATTAGTTGAGATTAAGCAGTTGGAGAACCAGCACAGCAAAGATCAGAAATGCTTATAGTCACTGATGTTTTGATCATACTGAACAGCAGAACAGCAGTAGGCTGTAGTTTGTGAGTTTAAGATGCATAAATAAATATATTTCTGAGGCTGCATTAAAATGATCTGTAGCAGGCTGTGCCAGTAAGTGGACCAC
Source organism: Monarcha castaneiventris obscurior (assembly GCA_026261815.1). Taxonomy (NCBI): domain Eukaryota; kingdom Metazoa; phylum Chordata; class Aves; order Passeriformes; family Monarchidae; genus Monarcha; species Monarcha castaneiventris. The sequence goes on along the minus strand of JAMPIT010000230.1, from coordinate 7,883,280 downwards.
GTTTTTTACTGCTGACAAGCAGCTTATGTGCTGGAGTCTGTCTGCAGCTTCAGTGCAAAACTCACAGAGCCTCATCCTTTCCTTTGTTTATATCTCCATGTGCTACTTAATGAAATGCTAAAAAAGAACTCAGTGTGTTCCAATTGCAGATTTGGATTTATTTAATCATTGGCAATCTGAAAGCATTCAGAGCTTTGGGTTATTAGTATTTTATATGAATGCCACAGATGATCTTTTGCAGCATGTGTCCCAACTACCCCAGCAATGTGAGCGGCCTGAGACAGGCAGCACAGCACGAGGCTGGAGTCACACCCTGTTCATTGAATTTATTAGCAGTTGAGCAGCTAAAACCCCTTATCAGAGCCGTGGGAGTGTGTCCTGGGGTGAGTCTGCACTGGCCACAGATGCCTGAATCCTATCAGCCAACGCCAGCTGCACCGTGGGCAGGGTGCAGGGACAGGGAGCAAAGCTGGACACATGGTTGAGTCAATATGAGCATTCAGAGACTGAGACTATCAGTGCACTTGCACACCCTTCCTAAGTGCTTTTAGAAACTTTATTGTTCAGTTTCTGGTACTTGCAGCCCAGGGTTGAGATGCTGTGAGAACAACCAGATGTGGATTACTTTGGCCTTTGTGCTTCCTTCAGTCCTGAGAAGATCAGATAGACAAATGACAAATTAAACAGACCCCCCAAACTCACAGAAGTCATTCGGATCCCTCTCCCCAAAAATTGTTGGTCTGTGCTTTAAATTCCCCAGCTGCTCAACAGCTGTTTGCAATCCTGCTGCTGTTTTTTGTCCTGAATTCGCTCCTTATCTCTGTCAGCATATTGTGGGATGCTTTCCCCCTCACTGAGGTAACATTTATGTAGTGAAATTAAAGCCATGTAAGTGATGGGCTGCTCATCTTACACTGCAGTCACTAAAATTCCCTAGCAGTTGCATGTCTCTTTGCATGTATGGAAAATGTGGGTGTATCAACACGCTGAATTGCCTGAAAAAGAGAGCCATCTAGGAGATCAAGGTACTTAGAGGGGAGGCTCAGAGCAGGAGCTGAGAAAGAGAGGAGACTCTAGAGAGATGGGAAATGGGAACAGTGTAACAAGAGGAAATATTTTTCTTAAAAGTTGGAGAAGGAAACAGTAAAAAATCATTTTATCCTGAGGGATTTCCAGCAGGTGGACTCCTGTGGTAGATCTTTCCTGGAAGGATAGCATCTGTTTTTCATAAATAGTTGTTGAGCAGTGCCTTTAAATTAATTTGCATGAGAAGGACGCATCATTATCTTCATTATACCTGTGGGAAAGCTCAGGAAAAAAGAACTGATTTGCTTAAAGTCAAACTTTCCACCAGCCGAAATAGCAATAGCCTCTTGAGTCACCCTTCACTGCTTCCCTGGCAGAGATCTCGCTCTGCTGTGCCATCATTTCTCAGTATGTGCAGACAAAGGCAAAGTGGTTTTGGTAGACATTTCTCACTGTTGTTCAGCTAGATGTGTTTGCTAAGCAGAAGTGATCACTTTCTACTTTTGTTGTTGAAATTTCATGGTACCTTTCCCATGACTCTGTGGTTTGATAGTAAAAAATGCTGCTCACCTCTGTTTCATGGTTTTAAAACATGTTTCCTCACAGAGTCCCAAGAAAAATATGGACCAGTTCCCAGATAGCTAATATTGTCCAGAGCATCCTCTGAATGATACTGCACTTAGCATCCCAGACAAGAAGGATGTACAAGGGATCAGCACACATGGTCAGGGAAATGGTTTCCTGACAGTGTTGGCACAACCAGTAAATTTGAGGGCAGAGGATTCTGAGACATTTCTGAGACTCTGGCATTTTTGCTTATTGATTTTTTTCATTTCTCCATTGGCTGTTCCCAGTTTCTCCCACAACTCAAGTTTGAAAAGCCACAATACTCCAAGTCTGGTAGTTACTGCAGTGTCTCGATTTGTGAGGTGCTGACAACTGGGCACGAGGTCCCCCCACATCCCATGCTGCTGGTGGGGATGGCAGTGCAACAACCACTCCTCGCCAAACTCAGATCCTGTAGCAGCAGTACTGTAACAGTATTTGCAAACAGTATTTTGGATATGATGGAGACTGAGTTTGGGAGGAAACCGGTTTTGGTCATGGCCAAGCAATCCATTTGATACCTGGTCCAGCCCACTGGTGGCATATACACACCCATCTTAAATGCTAAAAAAGCAGGAATGGAGAGAAGAGGCAGTGTTTGCTGGGGGTCCAGCTGCCCCTGTGCTGGCAGGTCACAGCTGACCTTGCTGTTCTACATGTGTTTGCTGCCTCTGCTAATCCCAATAGGCTGAAGCAATTTATTATTCCACTCCCATTTTGCAAAGCACCCACTGGCAGCAGCCAGTCAATCCATTGCTTCCCCCAGCACTGGGGATCATGCACAGAGCTGGCTGCTCTCAGCCAGAGGTGCCATCAGCCCCACAACCTCTGACACACTCATGTTCCTCAGTGGCAGAAGCACAGGCAGACCCGTAGCCCACTGAGGACTGAGGAGCATCACCTTCACAAGCAGAAGCCTTCTGGTCCAGGTGAGGAGCTGGCATGGAAAAATACACAGGACAGTTGGAAATATGACAGTTGAAAAAGCCTCATGTCTGTAAATGCAGCACTCCTTTTCCTTGAATGCAGAGGTCGTTGTGTACTGTCTTTCGTTATTTCCTTTGGGCTAGAGGGAAACTGTGGAAGGTCTGCTTCGGGAAGAAGGTGACCTCCAGTGGAACCCTCTGAGGGTGAGGCAGTGAGCAGACCCAGAGGATTTCCTTGCTGCTCCTTCCTGTTCTTTTACAACCAAAATACCCAGGGGTAAAGTAACAGTGTAATGAGTGTAAGAGTGATTTTGACAATGAAGTGCAGTTTTTCTCTTTTCATAAAAATGAAGGTGAAGTGCTTTGGAAATGTCATTATCTTCCGTATTTACTGCATATCTGCTGGACTCAGTTCATCATGGCACAGGACAAGTGCTTTAGCTGCTTGCCCTGTGCCACCCCAGCAGCAGCTGCCTTGCACTCAAATATATAATATCACAGAAGTCATAAAAGATCCTGGTATGACACAAGGCAGGAGAGTACTTCAGGGAGACTTTAGAAGGAATTTCAGCCAGCAATGAACAACTAGCAAGTTTTGATTTGCCTTTGATCCAGAGCATAAACCTTTAGCTTTTCAGAATTTACAGTGAAATTTTGTGATAACAAATTAAAACCTCAATTCTGAAATTATTTGGGAAGTGTCACTGAATATCGCAGCAGAGTATTGGACTGGTTTGCATCATGCAGCTGAGTCTTTGATGACACTCATTGAACCAAGCTTTTTCAAATATTCATCCATCACAATTCAGTCCCAAAATGAGAAATTGTACTGGTTCTTAAAAAAAACAGAGCACCTTTTTAAACTTCTTTTTAAACTTCCAAGGGAAATAGAAAAGGAACTTGTTCTCAGTATGTGCTTTGTGTTAGCTTTGATTGATGTGAAAAGACAACCATGCTAGGGGCACCTTCTTTTCTGCACTGCGCTGCTTTCTTGGGCTGTTACCTCATCTAATTTTCATCCAATTTAAAGGACCTCCACAGGTGGTTCTGCAAATGCAAGCTATGGCATCAACACAGCCTCTTAGAAAAATTCAATTATTGTCATTCTTGTGTTTATTTTGCCCAGTGAACAGCAGCAAGCACATAGTGAGGAAATACCGTGGGCATCTCCGCACAAAGATTGAGTCTGGAGAAGGAACCATCCCTGTCCGGTGTCACAACGCAGCGCAGACGTGGGACGGCGTCTTGCTGGGAGAGCAGCTCATCACCATGTCCTGCACAGACAAAATCGCCAGGTATGTGATGGATATACGTGGCAAAAGTCTTTGCATGTGGAAGTTGGATGCCACACAGGATTATGGCGACCTCTAGGACACAACCAGCAGGTGCTGACGAGCCCTGCGGAAACAAAGACCTCCTTTGTATGCAAAAGCAGACCATATAAATAGGAGGCAATGTAAATAGGACATTTTCCCAAATTCTCTGTGGGTCATTAGTTGCTTATTACACTGTGACAAAAATATAAACTGTCTTTGCAGCTTTTTTTGCCAGTGGAATTTCACTGTGCAAATAAAATACATCCACTCTGCTGTTCTTGGATCATTTACCCCAAAACTTGCAAACCAACTATCATACAGATAAACTTAGCTTGTCTGCACCCAATTGAATAAAGTGCCCTAAAAGCCACCAGGAATATTTCTACTTTTTTGAATGTCATTGAAGAACTCTCATGTCACAACCCCCCTCTGTGGGTTTCTGCTCTGTCCTGTAAATACAACATATATTTATGTAGAATAATTTCCATGTAATAAATATTTCATAGTTATTTCCTGGTGACAAATAAAATGTAAACACATTCACCATTCTCAGTTTAGGGTGTTAACTAATGGCAAGTGATGGCTAACACAAACCGAAATCAAAGTGTATGTGCTTGGTTGCACATGTATTGCACTATTAGTATGCATCTATACATGAATGTGTATTTAACTTTGTAATTATTTATATATATATGTAATGTACATTATCTGTAGATGCAGCTCTGCATATAAAATTCATCACATTATAGCTATAAAAACACAAATGCTGTGATCAAATTCTCCACTGGAACATTGTGCCTAAGAACTCAGTTAAATTACATCAGTCGAAAATTTGGCCCAATTATTAAAGGACAACATAGGCAGAATCTTTCCCCAAAAATCATAAAAAATTTGTTTAATCCAAATGCATAAATTCTGCTCTTAGCTTTAACTGGATGACCTACCAAAGCTAAATTAGTCTGTCAGCTTAGCAAAGCCTGCCATTTTGTCACAAAAATGTAGAAATGAACCAGCAAATGGAAATACTACCAGACTCTCAAAATCCACCCTCTGCTAAGTGTAATCATCACGATTGTTATGCTTGCATGAAGGATAAAGAGCAAGTTCTGCTGTAATGTTTTCATCTATTCATAAGGAGGTAACAGAAAACCCAAACTGTATTCGGTGATCTCCGGTACTGTGTGTAGTTGCTATTGGGTTTTCAAAATTCAGACTCATATGGACCCAAAAAACTAAACAAATTTAATTTCAAGAACAGAAATATTGCACTTCTCTGTGGTTTTGAATGTCATTAGCCAGTGAATTAAATATCAGCTTTGCAAACACTATTACATTTCCTATTGATGGTGATGTTGACAGTAATGCACAGTCTCAGGAGTTGGGTTTTCTCCAAGCACATCTGCTAAGCATGAAAAGCACTTTCAGTGAATCGTTTCATTGTTGACACACATCTAAACAGCATTGAAGTCTGTGAAGAAAAAAAGAATCTACCACAAAATTTCTCCAAGATAAAAAAAAAATCTTGCAGCTCTCATAACTGACAGTATTATTTCAATATTGCATGAAAAACTGCAATTTTTATTATTATTTGAAATGTAATTCAAATGAGCTTAGGATTTTCATAGATTAAAAAAATCAGCAATCATTATTCCCTGCTTTCAACAGCAAATGTTTACTCTCACCAGTTAGGGTGCAGTTAAAAAAGAGGCAGAGAAAAGGGGATAGGACCTCTGCATTATACTTTATCCCAAATTTCAGTTTACCACATTAAATGCCATCTATCTTATTTTTTTATCATTATTATCCTCACATGTAAGGAGGAGAAATCAAAGCTTTCTTCACCTGTCCTTTGTTTCACCACATACAGGACTGTTTTCTGCCTTCTTCCCCTCTGATCCCAGAAAGTAGGGGCAGGAAAGGAGTTCAGTGGAAAAGGAGATTGCTGTGTGGGGGCCCTTTCCACTCCTGCCCCACTGAAGAGATCAGTGGGTGGTGTTGGTGCCACGTTTCGGACTCCAAGTGTTTGCCCTACCACATAGGTAGCTGACTCTTTAAATGTCTGCAAGATGCAGGATTCTGGTTGCACATTATCTGGGCTTGTCTTGTGGTGGGAAGAAAAGAGATCTCTGAAGCTGAAATTCATGTTTGTATAAGCAAGATTTGACAAAAAAATCTGGCTTGTATGCTTTGGATTTTATTGCTTCTAAAAGTCCCTCAGGAGCACTGTGCTATTAGAGAATGTTTCCTCTTGAGAATCTAGCCAGTAGCTGCTAAAATATACATCATTTTGCATTATTTGCAAAGGACATTGCTATCAGAATATCAAAGACCCAAGAACGCATAGCGCTACTGAGAAAAGCGAATCATATTCCATAAATCATGTATCTAACGATTTATGTTCTTTCTTGCTCACAGGAAAGCTATAAGCAGAGAGTGGTTTAATCAGATTTATTTGTTATTCAAAGACATTTAGCCATTTTTATTACTATCACCACAAGTTTGAGAGAATTTGATGCTTGGTATGCGTTATTTGGGCTGTGTGGCTTTGTTGACATCTCAGGATAAACACCCTGGTATTGATGCCTTAGGTTTTAATTATATTTTCAAATTCTGTACTGCTTAGAGTGTAACTCTAAAGTTCCTTGTAGCCTGTGATTTCTGCTCTCTCATACTAGGTAGACATAACAAAGCCTCTCCAGGCTTTGCCTTCAAGGACAGCCAGGCTGTTCTAGGCCCAAAATGTGTAAACCAAAGACTCTAAGAGGGGAGCAAGCTGAAGGGAATTACGCCATTAAACTGGGGCTTTAATTGGAGAATTAACCCTGATATGCAAATGAACCAAACCTATAAAAGTGTGAAGAACTCGTGACCTGTCGTCCATCTTGGGGTCCATTTTTTTGGAAGCAGCCTCTGGCTCCCCCAGGGTGTGCCTTGAAGGCCCTTCAAATAAATAGCTATCTTTATTCCCTTACTCTTGTCTAGTCTCTGTTTCTAGGTGGCTGGAGAAGGCATCAGTATCATACCTGTTCCCTCACTGAATTAAAGCACAAGCTCTTCTGGTATGAATAGTCATTTTATTTGGCTCAGGCAGGGAATTATGAGGTGAAACTCTGCAGCTTCATTATAAAGGAGGTTACATTAGATCTTGGTGGTTCCTTCTGGCTTTAAAACCTATGCATTTATATGCGTACATTTAAAGTTTGGGATCTGTGAATCCCCAAATAACCCACCCTAAGAGAGCATCAGCTTTTACACTCACAGCTCCTGTGGGCCTCACAGTGCAGCTGGAGTGACTTCAGGCTCTCAGTGCCATAGGATTTAGGATTAAACCACATTTTGTAGCCCATAGTTCATTAATTACACTAACACCTTTTGACCTTCATTCTCCTCTGTAACATACATCGTATACATTTGCAAAAAAGCAGCAACAAAATGGGAAAAACAGTTTCAAAAATAATAATCTGTTTGGGGAAAAATTTATGTCATTTAATGTTTTCTTGATGCTAATCATAACCTATATTAAAACCTTTATGTCAACAGAGACATTACAGCCCTAAGAGAATTTCAGCTTTTTGTGACAGCAAAATTCATACAATGGGCCAAATTAAACCTCTTTTCTTCTCCCTGTCTCACACTAAGGCTGGACGCAGGACTAGCTAGTACCTTGCTTATTACAAGGTCAGTGCAAGGTTAATGCTGCTGCTAATGGAAGTCTCTGCAGTCGCTGTTTGGGAGCAGACAAATGTTTGAAGGAAAATTGTCATATGCACACACATACACATGCAGGCCTGCACGCACTCACACACACACACATTTAGGGGGAAAAGAAACAAGGATATCTCTAGAGCTCAGCTCTTCTTTGAGGCTCTAAACACAGCAACCAAACATTAGGGAGGCTCAGCACTACATTCTGTCTCTGACCCTCAGAAATGTTCAGGACTGATATGTGCACAGCTGATATGTGCCAGCTGCAGAGGTGGGATTTACAGCACCCTCTTGGTGCCCCAGGGCCTCAGGTACACTGTCTCTCTGTGTCCCCTAAGGTGCCATGGTCTCCAGGTGCACAAAGCCAGCCCAGCACTGAGCCTCTCCTCCCTGCTGGCTTCCCAGAGCACACAGAGTGTACGTGTGTGCCAGATTTGCAGGTAACATTTCACACAATCGCATGATTGCGTACATAAAATCAGAATTTCCAAATGCCTCTGCATCTTATTCCTACAGCAGAAGAAACATGGAAGTCTGGTCAACATATCAAAGATCTATGCACTTCTCTTAAGTTCATCACCCCTCTGGACAGGCTTAAAAGGGAGATTCAGAGTCTGTCACAGAGTAGAGAAACCACTTTCCCTTTGATACAGTTTGTCCTCTGACTCGTGGAAACACTGAGATTCAGGCCACTCTCTTTCCACCATGGCTCATCCTCTAGGCCCACCATAACTCAGATTTAGCAATGCACACACCTCCCTTCTGTATGAAGTTTCCTGTTCCGTGCTCTGAGCTCATCAAGCTTATCTATCTCATCGCCGACACCTGGGCTCCGTCTTCTTCCATGCAGAAAACTAGAGAAATTATTTCTCCCAGTGTCAACCATCCCGAAACAGCAGGGTGTTGAGCAGGGCGTAGCTGCACAGAAGGGTTTGGTGCTTGCCATTGCCGGTGGTTTGGTGGGGAATGGCAGTGGTGCTGGGAGCACAGGGAGGAGGCCACCACAGGACCCCACAGCACAAACATGCATTCCCAGGTTCCATGTCACCACCTCCCCTCTGATACCATGTGTGCAAATGATTTTGAGGATCTTGGTGCAAGCATTCAACACTAAGGTTTATTCCAAAAATTAGTCCTATCTGGGTGTCCCAGGAGAGAGTTTTGCATTGCACTACTCTTCCCCAAACCCTCTTCCTTGATAGACCTCAGCCAGGGGACTGGACACCTCACACTTTGGCCAGGGCAGAGGATGTTGTTGCTCACTAGATGTTGAGCTGATGTAGTTAATTTGGAGAGTTGCCAGCCTTCTGTGCAGCAAATTTGCATCTACACACATAAAGATTGGATAAACTTATTTGTAAATGTGCGAGCAGTGTCACTTGTCCTCTTTCAGATGTCCCCTTGCAGGATGCAGGCTGAGGAATGTACTTTGCATTGTGCAGGATCTGCAGGGAACAATCCTCACAAACACTGTCTTTAAACAGCACATGAAAGCCAGAATTCAGTGTTTGTTTTATAAGCTCTGACCTTAAAATTGTTTTCTTACTACCACTTCTCAAAAGGTCACCTTTAAAAGACTGTATTTTCTTGCCACCAGGTTAATGGTCATCCACTTCCTCAAACTTCACAAAAAAAGTGACATTAAGCCCAGAAGTTAAATAAGACCTTGAATATCTAAATTGTACTTCACCTACAAAATAACACAAATGATAACAAAGACCCCCAAACTTTACATTAGCATGAGCAGTCTACCCATGTCCTGTGGCTAAGGTTTGTGGATTATTTGGGCCCACAAACTAGAGAATAGGAAGGAATCTTTATTGAGAATGTGTTCAGAGTACTGCAAGGTAATGTAGCCTTAAGGCACCGTTTCAGGATTTGGCAGTGGGAGTCTGAAGTAGCATTTTATAAAATGAGTTGAGCACATTAAGCTGTATTTAAATGTAGCATATAGAAATGCAAGACTAAAAGCCAGTGTTAGAAATTGGCATTCTTAGATGTATTTTAGTGTTAGCCTGTCGACCAGAGCCATTGTTAACAGAAGGCTGAGCCTGACAAGGTAACTCTTAAGAAAAGCTACTTCAAAGGCTACATATTAATGCAAATGAAAATCAATTAGCACAGCTAGATCTTCAATTAGAGATGATTTGTGCACACGGTTTGTAATTCTCTCTCTTAACCCCTTTCTGTGTGACTGAGAGTTCAATTTCAATCTCTCACCACAAGGTATGTTCCAGAAAACATATATAAACCACCCACTGTTAAAATACAGATCAAAAACTAATGCACTAGTTCCAGTTTCCAAACCAATAATAGCTAAATGGTCGTATAAATAGGAACACCACAGGTGTCCTGCTGAGCCCATGCCACCCTGAATAACAATTTATGTTGTGTGAAGCATAGCTGGAAATATTGGTAATAGAAACTGTGGTACAGGAGGTTAACACACCAAGTGGATAAGACTTAAAGCTCTTAACAAAAAAAAAAGTCCTTTACAAAAAGCCTTATCAAAATAAGATTTTAAATTCATCAGCAGTGCTTTTTAATGGGCAAGGTTTCCAAAGGTCCTGAGGAGACACTTCAGTCCCTGAGCATCCGTGGCAGGTGGACTCAGTTCCCTGAGATGTTTTGAAGCATCAGGCGAATTTCTCCACGTCTCAGTTACAGAGGGGTTCAAGTGTCAGCCTTCAGGTCTAACCACATCCAAATCAATGCTAGAAACACCAGCAAAGGGGCTCTGGCTGTCACATCACGCTCAGCAATGGGCAAGGAGCCTTGTACTGACCTGAGCAAGGCTGCAGCCCTCTGCATCCCCATGGGTTTGCCTCCAAACCCTTTCCTCTGTATTTCCATCATCCCTTTTTCTGTTGGTCCCAGGGAGGGGCCAGGGACAACTTGTGTGGTGAGGTGATGCTCCAGCATGTGGAGGCTGTGATGCAGTTGTGACGTGGGGATGCATTTCCCTGCACACCTCGCTGGTGGTCCCGAGCTGGCAGGGGCAGGGGAGCTGGGGGGGCTCTGCAGCGGGGTCATGGCCTGCCCTCTGCTTGTCCAGGACTGGGGGGGCATGGCATTTAATTAAAGAAAGGCTGCCTGCTCTGGGATGCCTCCCAGCTTGTCACTGGCATTTCTGTGATTGACAAACAGGCAAAAATATATTTGTTCAAGGATTATCTATATTGAAAACTGAACACAGGATTTCGTCTTTGTAAACAGTGCAGTAATATCTGCTGTTTGAACAAAAGGAAGGGTATACTTTCCTTCCATTTAGAGCTCCAAAAGCTCCCATATTTGAGTGAAAAGGGGAGGCATTCTGTTTTATTGATCCTGCCTGCTGAAGATTTGGGGATTTTTAAATAAGATCTGTGACTAAGGGAGTCATGGGTTGATTTTCACTTTATTGGAAGGGTTATTACAGAGCACATAGCATATGAGTTATTAGAGAGATGTGTGCCCTTGAAAACAGCCCTTAAAATCTTGCACAATTAGGAAAATTCAGAATGATCCAGCATATTTCCTCATAGCGAGAAAAGTCACTTTGATATATTGAGAAGCCAAAATGTAACACTGCATTGCTTTGAATAATAATTTTATTTTGAAAAGCTACATTTGAAGAGAGCACTTTGTTACAGACGGGAACACAGCTACTTCCATCGACCTAAATTAGGCTACAGAGAAATAGCTCCTTCAAAATTAACAACCTTATCGATAGCTTCACTGTTGCTCAGATGGATCTTTCCCTACCATCTACCTACAAATAATTCCATAGATATTCATATATCAAAGGACCAAGTCAGTACATTAGCCATGTGTGTTGGTCAAGGGATGAAAAATTCATGGGATAAAAGACCCTCCCCCAAATATTTGTTGGTAAAATCTATTGTTTCTGCACAATACTGAGCTGGCTGCCCTCCCACGTAGGTCTTTTCATCCACAGAGCAGCAGCAGAATGAGAAACTGAAAATTTCCCCCGTTATTTATGTGGTTTTCCTGTGCTCTGAAGGACAGCAGCAGTGCAAGGGTCTGGTTTTGGACATCTTAGTACAGGACTCCTCCTTTCCTAGGCCTTGTGCTGAGTTAGGGGACTCACACACGTGCTCGGGGCTGCTTTCCAGAGAGAAACAACTGTCTGAACACTCTGACAAACCTGGGCTAGATTGGAAAGAAAAGCTCCTTCTTTGCTTCTTCATCCCATTTCTCTGACTGGATGCTGCTAAACCAATGCTGAACCGGGAAGTAGCCACTGTACAGGTGGCAGTGCCACCACCCTCATCCCTTTTCACGCCACATGGGGGGCACCAGCTCAAAAAGACCCGGTAAATGGTCCCCACCAAATATTGCCTTCTGGTGTGAGCACCTTTCCTGATCTCTCAGTCCTTGCTACCTTAGGATGCTGTCTGCTTCTGGGACAGTCTCTTTTTGCACCACATTCTACACATCAGGCAGGCCTTGCTCTTGTGCCCATATTCTTTGATAGGTTTCTTCTCCCTTTTTTTTTTTTTTTAAGTCTGGTTGCTCTGTCCATTTTGTCTTGGAGTCAAGCTTATACCCTGGAGTCAAAACCCACCACAGCTGATACAGAAGCTTCATCACGCCCTACACCTCCCTGTGCCCTCTTTTGGAATGGGAAAGCTGGGTTCCCTCAAGGGACAACTCTTGCATCCAGAAGCCAGAAACTCTTACAGATTTCAGCAAATCTTACTGCTTTTCTGCCCCGACTCCCCAGGGTGCAAAAATGGGACTTTACCTTACAGCAGCAGTGCAAGGATGAATTCATGTTTATGGAATGCTTTCAATGCATAGAGGGGGACCTGATCATGCTTATATTGTGATTTCCAATAATGTGATTCCATTGACATTCGAATCCCTTTTTACACTAGGATAAATATGTCCAGAATTAGGCAAAGAAATATCTCTAAAGAAAAGGCAGGTCCCTTCTGATGAATTTAAATTATACAATAATTATTACCTTGTAATTTATGACCTGAACACAATCTCTTATTTTGGTAAATAAAACTCAGATGATTTCTTGTGATGTGCATATTGCTGAAATCCCAATATTGTTGAACATATGTTGTTTTTCTGTTTAGCAGCTTTTCTTCTCTCCTTCAATCAAATACATAAGGCTTTTTTAAGGAAATTTTAAATGCTGAAAACAGCAGTGATATCTTAAAAGTTTCCATCTGGACAAAGATATCTGTCTAATTTTTTTGCTTACCTTAGATGCTGGAGATTGGAGGCATAGTACTGTTAGCTGGATGCAGCTCTGTTTCATAAGCTTGCATTATTAATTTTGCATTATGATAAGTTATTTACTCAAAGAGGCAGCTAGTTCTTTCCTTTAAAAGTGATGTTATTTGCAGAAATGACCACACTTTTTCCCCCCCAAATGAAGTTATGCAAATCTGATCAACTAAAGTAAATGTTTCATAAAACCAATGACTGTTTAAATTGTGGGACTAAATTGTTTGTATATAAATATTACCTTTTATATTTCATTTGAGTTTTATGTAGATTAACACATTACTTTAATGGCCTGCATTTACAGAGGGAGACAGGGAGAGTCTGACTCGGAAATTCTCAGCAGCCAGATGGCTGCCTTTTCTTGCATGAGATTAAAAGATGTTTCTCATTCACAGCCCTGCTTCGGAGGCAAATTAATACAGCCAGCTAAATTGCTTGTGTTTTTGGAATAAAATTTAAAGAGAACTTTTAAAAGCAATTGGTGTCACAGGTTCCTAGAGCAGATTGCTCTCCAGGTACAGCATGCTGGTTTTAAACATTCAGTAATTAATGGAAAGTATTCCGTGTTAATTGACTGCTTCAGGAAAGGGAAATATAATGACTCCTTATTAATCATGAAAAGAGACATACAGTACGGAGGCACTGCAATAATTGCACTAACGGTTGAGAAATGTTAATTAATGAAAAGAACAATGATGTAAGAAATTAGCACCATAATGCTTGCTGCTGATGGAAATTCTGCTTTAAACACATTATTTAGCATGGCAGCCACTGGATGATGCCTTAAATAGCGGACACCTCGTACCCTTTCCTTCAGTCAGCTACCGAGTTCCAAATGTTGCCAGTGTTTTGGGTTTTAATGAGCCAAAATATGCTCTCCAAACTACATTTTCTGAAGCGTTTTCAGTTTGAACTCCTGAACTCAAAACTATTCAGACAGATTGACAGTGTTCAACTTACGTAAAAATATTATCCAAGTGTAAGAGAGCTTGTTAGCGTTTGCGTGGTGGGAAACAACTGCTTAGAGGAGCTGAGCTAAATAAGTTTGCCAAGAAGATAACTGCATCATGACTTCTTTCCCCTTTTTAATTTTTTCCACTTATTAACCAATTAGCTGTCCCCTGAAGAATTTAGAGGCAATCATGCTGTCATATTTGTGCCTAGCTTGATGTAAAAATTCATAGGCTATTAAAATGCAGAACTGTTCTGGCAGCTACTCCAACACCAGTAGCATGGAGGTCTCAGTCATCAACAGGTGGAAAGTCCCAAGGTTTCCACCACTGCTCTGCTGCCCTTTAAAACAGCAACAGGGTGAGATGTATCCATCACTCTGAGCACTTTAGAGCAGGTCAAGCTATAGGTTGCAAATAAATTTCCTAAAATCTAATTCCTCTCCATTCAGGACCAGGATTTAATTCTCATGGATTTCTTCATATCTTCATGGTCATTTGTGCAAAGAAATGTCAGCCTAGGAGACATTCAAAGATTTTGTGGGGATTTTGGCCATTAAATCCTGTGTTAGCTTGGCTGTATGACCTGGGGGTGGTACTTATGTATGACAAGCAGCAAATAAATAGAAATAGAATAAATAGAATAACAAAAGCACTCATTCTAGCTCTACCATTGCAAGGGAAAAACTATAGATGCAGGGAAAAATAAAATTCTGCTAGAGATATGCTAAACAAACATCTATCAAACACAAAATGCTTTTAGAAAGAACAACTCTTGATAAGAAGCCTCTGTTTGCAGAAATATAAGACAGAAATACATCCCTTAAGTAAATGACACTACAGTAATCTAAAGTCCTCCTAGAGGGAATCAGCCCACGGGTGTATAACAACCCAGCAGTGCTTCCTGTATCCCAGGACAGGGAAAGGAATAGTTTCATCCCTCATCCCTCTAACCCATGTGCTGGCATTTGCTGCTTTTCCCAGGGTAGCTCTATTATGGCCATTCCTCCATGCATGTGTCTCATTGCTCCTGAATTTTTTTTCAGGTGGAACATCCTTGGGCTCCAAGGTGCTCTCCTCAGCTCCTTCATCGAACCCATGTACTTGCACAGCATCATTGTGGGAAGCCTCTGCCACACTGGTCACCTTTCCCGGGTCATGAGCCATAGGATAGAAGACATTGGTCAGCTGCCAGCTTCGTACCGGCGCAATCAGCTGCTTCTCAGTGGTAAGCAAGCACCTGCCTGCAAGACAAAAAATCCCCCCTCCCATTCCTAATCGTGCTGCTCACCAACTGGAATGCTTTTTGTTTGTAAGCAAACCATTAACTCATGCATTCTTTTTTTTACGTGAAGAATATGAATTTGGAGAATGAAGAAACTGGTTCATTTAAATCCAGTCCTTTTTCATATGCAGCGGCCATAAAAAAGGTTTATTAGTGGATACAAGCTGACTAGGAAAGCAACCACTGTACTCTGAACACACAGAGTGGGGGAAGAAAAGTATGACTAAGTAAAACATTTCTAAAAATCAAAAGGAAGTTTTCAGGAAATTTTAGATTTAACTGTTTTCAGGTCCTCATGAGGCATGTGAATGCTAAGGAACACAAGTTCTGCACCAGATTAGATTCTTATTTTAATCTTTGATAATTGTTCTTTGGGAGGTTTCTCTGAGACATCAGTATGATGTCAGTGTCACAGAGTCGGAGGTCAGGATGCTTTAGTGGAGTACCCCATTGCCTTTCAAAGTCCTCTGTGTTCCTCAGTCAGGAGAGTGCTGCTTTATGCCTTATCTATTTCATGGACTTTTTTTTTTTTTTTTAATATGCCCTTGTGACAAAATTTTTTTGGCTGAGACAGAAGTGATAGTTTAGCCACTGGGGAAATTCTCAGGTTCTGTGTGGTTTAGTACATCTGGCAGGTGTAATGTGCATGTATGTGTTATGAGGTGAACGGGTCAAAAGGCTTATCCTTTTCTGAGCAGCTTATCTCCATCTTTTAACTCTTCAGTGCAGCTGGCCAAAGACTGCAATGCAAGTGAGCAGGAAGCTGTGATCCACACTTCCCCTTCACTCTGTGTCCCACCTGTCCCTCCTGCCCTGGTCCAGAATGGGCATGGCTCAGCCCCCTCTTCCTTCCCAGGTGACATTTTGGTAGGGGGGAAAGAACTCACAGCTGGCCAGGAAATATCTCCCCATTTCCCAAATCTGGCTGTTATTTTGACAACACAGGCCTGGCTGCCAGAAGCCTCTGCATCTCCCACTGGGAAAGCAGATCTCACCCTGTGCCAGCCCTAACACACTGCAAGTGCACCCATACATTAAGATCAAAGGTACACACAATTTCTCTGTGTCTGGAGGATGTACAGAGAAACCCACTTCAACTGCTGAAGGACTGAAAACACGAAAAGGGATTTTATAGGGGTTTTCACCATAGAAGAGCTATTGCTTTGCTGGGTTGGCCATGCAGAGTAAAAGCAATGGGTCATACTTGGCCAGAGTGTGTGTGTATATTTGTCCAAGAGTCGTTGTAAGAGATTTCAAGGGAATAAGAAAGGCATCAGAGGGGGTCTTGTGTCACTTTAAATATCTGCATGTTTCAGGACTGTCCTCCTCCTTCCCAGAGGCTTCTGTTTGGAAAAGCATTTGCTTTACTTTTAGGTTGTGTTTGTGGGTTTTCCTCAGCCCAGGAGAAGAAGTGGGAGGAATCTGTCTCTCTCTGTCTGCATTGTTTTTGTCTCTTAACGCCATTATTTGTAATCTTCCCTTCCCCCACAAATCCCAGGGAGCCAATGCTGGTTAAAACTTACATTGCTGAGGCTTATGCTGCAATTCGTTTTCCTGGGAGACTGTGCCAGCAGCATATCCAGTGACTAAGGAGAGGAGCACCTAGAAAAAGCTTCTCCAAATGCATCAGAGATCAGATCTACGCAATCTCAGCCAGGTAGCTCCACCTCCCACACTTGTCTTGGACATCAGAGCAGCCAAGGACTGCAGGAGTCCTTAAATTATAAGGATGTCAATTATTTTGCCACTTGATCATAGCAGTGCAAACATTCCAATGGAGAGGAGAGTCATGGTGTGTGATGAGATATCCTGAGATTAAATCCTTGGCTCCACTGAAACATAATCAGTGAGGTTTTCTACTCAGTTTTTTTACCAGTCCCAGCCAGATGGAACTCCACTCTTCCACTGAGATTACTCTTGGGTGTAATTTTTAGAAGAAAGAAAAGCCTTTTTTGTATCCTGTTCTCTTAATATTGAGGCTGTTCTAAAGGGTATCCTGAAGGGGTATGAGGTTTTGCTGGGAGAGAGAGGAGAGTGAGGACAGATTTCAGTTCAAATCCCACAATACTCAAATTCATATTATTTCTGCAAAGACATTTCTTTTTCTTTCAAATTCTACTGTCTTCTATTGTACTCTTTGTTGTGTAGGTTTTAAGAAGGATGTTTTACATAGAGGAGAGAAAGTAACCTAGATTATTTGAGTGTTACTTTCTAAATAAATCAAAACAATTATTTGCCAAAAGAAAAATATGGATTTTTTTTTTAAATTATAAAAAAATAAATATAAAATAAATAAATATAAATA
This sequence comes from Monarcha castaneiventris obscurior, assembly GCA_026261815.1. Lineage (NCBI taxonomy): Eukaryota > Metazoa > Chordata > Aves > Passeriformes > Monarchidae > Monarcha > Monarcha castaneiventris. Next base: position 7,865,917 of record JAMPIT010000230.1, on the reverse strand, counting down.
TAAATATAAAAATAAATATTAAAAAAAATATTAAAAAATCAACAATCAGAGAATATATCCATGCTCTATATTTGTCTGTTATGACTCTTGTGGTTTTTTTCTTTAAAATCTCTTCTTTTGCATTCAGAAAATAATGTGAAAATGTCTTCTATTTACCTGAATACATGTACTTGTATGTGATAGCTGGGAAGAGAAAGCCTGAAAGCCAAAGGAGCCCAGAGGGGTATCCAGGCACTGGGACAAGCCTGGGCTACTCTCACAGCCCCCATCCAACAGGCACCCACAACCTGCTCTCCTCTCTGTGCAGCCTTTCCTTCTCTTCCTCTAGTCAGGGATTTCACAGCATTTTCATTTATTTAGTGTCCTGTGGCAACTTTGCATGGCAGGGTGTTTGCTATCGTGCTTTTTGGCACTCAAATCCTCTAAGCTTTTGGGTGCTATCTTGACAGAGAGTGGTGCATAGTGTCAAACAGCTGATTTTGATCTGTTTGCATCTTGTTCTGTGTAGAGGCGTTCGAGCAGCGCTGCAGAGCTATCTGATTTTCAGGCTCTCAGTTTAAATCCTGTTGCCTAGGTGAACTGGAGTTTTAGATGCAGACTGATCTGTTATCTCTGGGGGGAAAAAATTGAAAGAGGTATTAATACAACATGAATGTGTTTACAAATCCTGGGTGAGGTTATGACTTAGCTGTAATTCTCTCCTACACATGGTAGCGAGTTCAGTCCCAGGGACTGAGATGATTTCTGCAGTTCCAGATTTGTCACCAACACAAAGTGAATTTGCCATATAATTTTTTCCCTTCAATGGCCACCTTTCTCTCTCTCTGCGTGCTGAGTTCCATTTGGCTCTAGCAGCTCCCTCCCAGGGAGAGGGGACAGGGGAGAGAGGGGCAGGGGAGACAGGGGGCATGTCCCTCAGTGGCTTTGCCTCCCATGATGCTGAGAGGCTCCAGGCTGCATGCAGCAGCTGCCTACAGCATCCCAGCCAGACAGATCCTGCACAACCCTCCACTTCTCCCGTGGTGTCTCTCAGGAGCTTTCCAAGCTCAACACATTCAGTGATGGATGCTGCATTCCCACCAGCTCCCATCTCCTCCCATCCTGCCTCAGACCAGCAGATGCTCATGGCGTGCATCTGTTTCGAAAATGAGATCCTGGGCAAGAAGGGCACTTTGGAAGGGAAGGGCTTTGATCTTTTTTCTTTAATCCCCTTCTCTCTGAGCAGCCCATATCAGTACTTCTCACTCTCTGCAAAAGGTCTTTGAAACCCTCTCAGCAGAAAATGCAAAGGACCTTTCTCTGCTGCCCTCCACCCCGCAGCAATGAAAGCAGAGCAAACCATGAGCTGTCGCTGGAGCTGCTGCAGGCAGGAGCTGCCATTTGGAAACAGAGACCCAGTCCTGGCACTGGCCTGTGCTGGGAAAGCTGTGCCAGGCAGCTCCTGCCTACCAGCACAGCCCCCACCTGCTGCTCACCACAGTGGCTTTTGTTGTCCAGGTTTGCAGGCTAGTGGCCCACACAGCAAATTAGCAGAGAGGGACACAATAACTGGATACAGACACATTATCCAAGGTCCATGTTTTCAAAACTGTTCAGACTGCTTCAGGTCACTCTGTCTTTTCCAGCCTTGGAAGCTCCCAGTGTTGATTCTTTGCTGTAAAAGCACTAATGAGCAGGGCAAGGCAGAGCTCACTTGTTTGCATTTGTACTGTGCTGGAAAATAAGCCAACCACTTTCTTAATTCCTCTTATTTTCTTACAAAGACTAATCCTTCCTCTGTTTCAGGTACAAGAAATGAAAAAATGACAGGAGTCATGGAAAGGTTGAGCTACACTAAATGGTTAAAAAGAGACAGGAATTTACCTGATTAAAAATAACTCATGTACACACCCACACCTGACCTTGTAGCCCTGGTCTGCATCTAGAGCCAAGGGAGATCTCACCCATGAAGGCAGTGGCTCAGATGTCGAAAACTGGCCATGTGAATGACACTAAGGTCATGCAGTCATCCCAGGTGACTGTAAACATCATTATTGCAGCTGTCTAAAATTACATATGATGCATTCCACTTAAAGATGTCCAAAATATCACCATTAGGACACTAACTAGCTATTGAATAAATTGGTGCTCCAGTACGGGGTTGGAATCTCAAAGGCAGACACAAGCATGTTCTGCGTAGGACTGCGATGTCTACAAGGTCATTATTAGCTTGGATCTAATAATTTCTCTGTGATGATGAAGTGTATTGGTTTGTATTTTCTTATCCCCTGGGATCCAGACATCCCCGCACAGCAAAGGCTGCAGGAGTTAATAGCAGATAAATATGCTGGACTGTGGGAAGCTCACCAGAAGGAACTCATGGCCAAAGCACTGTACTGCTTAGCTGCTTTTAAAAACCTGTTATCCCACTAAAGCCTTTCTGAAAGATTTCACTCAGCCACTGTCACACTGCTGTCAACAGCTCACACTGCAATCCAAAGGCTTTCCTTAGGCTGATGGAAGGTTTGTCTGCAAGGTGGAAAGAATGAATTGCCAAGTTACGTCCCTCCAAGGTGCTTGGTCTGGTAACGTTTAACCAGTGGTGACAAGAGCACGTGCAGTGCACGATGCCAGCGAGTTCTGAGGGTGCCACAACAGCCCACCACGTGTGAGCAGCCTCCAAATGAGCACTGGGGCTTACTGCTGTCCCTCCCTCCTCAGGGGTGAGCCACGCTGACACTCGGCAGCCTGGAAAATCTCCCGGCTTCAGTGTGAACTGGATCGTGGGGAGCGCCGACCTGGAGGTCATCAACGCCACCACAGGGAAGAGGAGCTGTGGGAGCCCCTCACGGCTCTGCAAGCACATGTTCTTCACTCGCTGGGCAAAGCTGCACGGCAAGGTAGGTCTGGTGCACCAAGAGGCTTGGCAAGGGTTGTCCTGCAGTCCATGGAGAGTGAGAGAAGATGAAGACAAGAAAAAAATTATTTTAAAATCCTCTTTCCTCTTGGGAAATGAGTGGAAACAAACAAGACAGAGCGATGGTGGGGAAGTCTGGGGACAATTCCACCAGCAAAGTCATTAGGGCAGGCAAAGGAGCCTGCAGGGTGGGCAGGTATGAAGACGAGCCCAAAAGAATTGTTCTGCTCTGCAGGACACCGCAAGGGAAGGAGGCTGGTGGGACTCATCCCATCCCAGGCAGTGGCATGGGCTGTTCTAGCAGGGACCCTGAGCCTTGTGGGGAGCAAAGAGACCAGCCTAGGCCTTGTGCCCAGGGCTTGGTCACAGTGTGGTGACAGAGGTCCCAGTCTTATTTCCTGCACAGCGGGAAGTGTGCCAAGAAGCACTCCTGCTACCTCCAGAATGGAGGGGTGCTCACAGGAACAAAACTGGGGTGAACTATGGCGGGGAGAGCTGGACTTTATCTGGCTCACATCAGGGGTGAGATTGCAGTCAGCAGGAGAGAGTAACTTGTGGCTGAGCAGGGCACTTTGCCCTTGACAAAACGAGGGATTTGATAATGTCATCACTCTCCACCTCTGGAGAACAAAGGGAACAAAGAGGCAGCCAGAGAGAAGCCACTGCTGCCAGGCCATCCTGTGGCCCACTGACACCCGGGCTGGCAATGTCACCCTCCCTTGCTGACTGGGCCAGCACAGCTCCAGCCAATGTAGCCCCACAGAGTGCTGGCACACACAGAGGGGAGCAGCTCATTGCAGGCTGCATGTTCATCCTCTCCTTTAATCTGCCTCTCAGCATGTCTCCTGTTTAAAGATAAGGAAAAGAGAGCTGTTTGCTTACCAGGCTGTACCTTGAGGGTGCCTTTCCCTACAGGGTGCTATTCCCCACTAGACACTCACCCAACTGCTTGTTCTAAGGCATTTTTCTGATTTTGGTTTCTTTTGTATAACATCAAATCCTCACTTCTGGTTTGGCACTGTAGAGGCTTGAGCACATCAGAGGAGTTAGTTTAGTCCTTCTGCAGAGCAAAGGGTGCTCCCTCCTGCATGTCCTTCCAGGGGCACTGAACAGGTGACATTGCTCGAGGTAGCTCCTGGTGGGTGGCTCCAGTGTTCCAACAGAGCACTCAGATTTCCCACACCAGCACAAGTCCTGATGCCTGATTCCTGCCCTGTCCTGGATATGTTTCACAACACTCCCAATAACAGACTACAGAGGGGAAATGGGAGAGTATGGAAGGCAACCCTCCTTATTCTGTCTAGGGCATTACTTGGAAGCACTGAGCTGCTCCACTTCCCAGGGTAAACTTTCTTTAAAGGAACACATTCCTTAAACATCTCCAGAAAGGATTTTTTTCAGTTTTGTCCATAAAAATCATCCTAACCAAGAAGCAGCTTTCTGCCTTCATAGAGCACACCAAGACTTGCTACTGCCTATGCTCATTCCAAGGCAGAGCTGTTCACCCCTTTCCTTCTCACAATGGCTCAAAACCCTGTCACCAGCATTTATTGCTTCCCTGGTTTTTTTACCAAAAGCAAAACACACAAAGCACAGTGATTGTTTGCTGCTTATGAAATGTAGACAGGAAGATTATACAGCTACTGAAGCCTCCTGTTTCTTTTGGCTCATAGGTTGGGTTTTTTATTATTTTTTCCCCTTCCCTGATTTTTGTTCTGCAGCTGAGCACACGAGTACCAAGCCATGGAGAGATGCCATCAGTGTACAGCGAGGCAAAGCTGGTGGCTCAGACGTACCAGTCTGTTAAGCAGCAGCTGTTTAAAGCATTTCAGAAAGCTGGCCTGGGCACCTGGGTGAAGAAGCCCCCTGAGCAAGATCAGTTCCTACTAACTGTGTAAATCACTCCACACCTTTTCTACACAACTGGATCAAACCAACTGGAGAGAAGGTGAAGGCAGGATGTACGAGCAGAGAAAATTGAAGCAGTTTGAGATTTAATAGCAACCTCCATGGGAATATTTGCTTTTAATTCTGTATTGGAAATACATAAGTAGAAATGTGTCTGATGCACTGAACTCAACTTTAGAAAACTGCTTTTTCATGATCCTTTCCCAAGAATGTACCTGCCCAAATTATAATGCCACCCCCACCAAGATTCTGCTTTTTATTGTTTATTGCTGTTGGTTATTACTGATTTGAGGTATTAGTGGGCCACCAGTCTGATCCAAAATAGAGCTTTGTTTTCCCTCACACAATCAGTGCAAAAATCATCACTGAATAATGGAAAATAGTGAGCAGAGATGGAAGTACCCCAGGCACACAGCATGACAGCAGGTCTCAGAGCATCCATAATCATCCACAAAAAAAGGTTCCTAACCTCTATGCAAAAATCATCCTGTAAGCTGCCTAAATCTGTGAAAAAAATTTGGACCTCAAAGAAATGCAGCATTTTTAAACTGATTTTTCAGCTGCTGGCTCTGAGCACAAAGCCAGGCATCAGGATGCCCTTGGTTTTTACACTTATTCCCTCTGACATCTTGGACAAACCACTTCAAAACAAATCTTCAACTCTAGTCAGAATTTGCATGCTGCAAATTTTACTTTTCTGGGCCCAGTTCATCTCACATGCCTTTTAGACACCACCCAGGAAGCAGATCCTTGCCAAGGGGGCAATTCATGCCTGTGCTGCCTGCAGGGGTGCACGGCTCTGCAGGGGCTGCCAGTGAGGACCAATGTGACCACGCTCCTGGCTCTGGATCTTCAGGAAGCTACCTGAAATCAGGCAGGCTGCAGCCAGGACCCAGAGCTTCAGATCTCCAATCTTCTGATGACCCACAGCTCTGAGTCAAGTGGGTATGAGCTCAGAACAATCACTGGGTTGGGTACCCACAAGTAAGACATCCCCAAACAAGAGAGCACATTTGATACTTGGCTCTTCCTTGCCTCAGTTTCTCCACCTGTCAAATGGGGATAATAATAAATGCTTCACATCTAAAGAACTTGTCAGGATCAAAATGCTCTGGTCATATGCAACAGTGTAAGCCAGATTTTGTCTCTCTTGCAGTGAGTTTTACCTCTCCACACCGGCCAACTGACATACGCACAGCAGATGCAGCCACAGGTTTGGGCAAGGTCTTAATGCATGAGCTTTCACATTCTAGCTCTGTGTAAATGCCAAGTGTTATTATTACTACTCATGCTCATCTGCAGCCTGAAAAGCAGGTGGGGTTTTTCACTTAGGAGACAAGTATCACCTAACATTCAAATATTTTCTTCATAAGTGGGCTGGGTCTGATACAATCTCATCTTTGAACCATCCCAAACTTCATCAGAATGCAGAAGATACAGTCATGGGAGAACTGAGCTTTGACGGTCCCACTGCAAAACCAACCTTCAAACGCCCTGTACATTTCTCTGAGTTTCTGGGTTTTTAGATGACAGGATTTGCGGGTATATAACTACTGTTTTCTTTTTATTCCTGTGATTCTCTTTAAATCTGTATATAACATGCTGCTACTGATTTGTGATAATTGTCTTGGTATTTTCTCAGAACTGTCAAGCTGAGTTACTTTTCAAACAACACAAGGCTCATATTTTTCCATGTAATTTCCTTTACACGGGAAACTGTTCCTATCAATAAAGATAGATGCTCTTTGTATAGGGTTTATCATGTTTGGAGAGCCATATACAGTAAATACATTGTTTATTGATGCCCACAATAGAATAGCTACAGTATTTTGATGAGATTTTATTTTTAGATTATGAACTACAAGATGTATCTATAGTGTCTTGTATAAAAACAATTGTGATAAACTAGAATTTTTAAATTAGATAAAACAAAGCTCTCCCCTTCCAGAAACCTTTTCAACAAAATAATACATTCCATATTAACTACCAAAAATATTTAAAAAAATATCCTTAGAGTAGAAATAGCTTAAAAAAAAAAAAGAAAAAAAAAAGAAAAAAAAAACTGAGACTTTTCAATAATGGAAACACTTTGTGGTAACCACTTTGTCAATACTTTGACCACTTTGACAGCTCTTCTGTCAAATTAACATTTGAATACTTTTGGCACCTTCTGGAGCTTCCAGGTACCTGCACATGGTCCTGTCCACCCACACAGCTGTTTCTGCAGGCCTCCAGAGTGATCTGGGCAGCAGAGGTGCCCGAGGGGCAGCAGGCAGGGGCCAGCCCACAGCTGCAGGTGTGGGAGAGGCTGCAGGGACGCTGGCAGTGGTGGCCCCAGGGGCTCTGGCTGCTCCAAGCAAGGGAGAGAAACCACAGGGCAGCCAGAGAGGAGGACAAGGTTTCTCATGCAGAGATCCACAGGGCAGGGGGGAGCATGTCTTCTGCTTTTCCTCTCCAAGTTAGTCCTTATCTAGCACACACGAGACCTCAATGGCTCTTCCTTATATCTCCCTGCCCTCATCCATCCTCCTCCAGCCATGGCATGACGTCAACCCAACTAATGCATAATAGTTCCACCAGGCTGGTGTTGCAGCTACTGTGACAACAAAGCACCATGCCTGGTTATTTTTAAGGACATAGAAAAAAGTGTGGCAGGATTGAATGATCCTTTGTTGCGAGAATACATAAATGCAACCCTGGATTCAGCTGCCAGAATGAGTTTAGTACTGGGGACCAAACTGAGTCCCCACTGCAAGTGGGCATCAGCTGACCTCAGTGGAGTTGCACCTGCTGGCACTAGGGTTGAATATGACCTTAAATATCTACTTCTTCTCATTATGTGCAACAACAGTGTGATGGGACCCCATCCCAGAAGCACACACGACCTACATACAGCATTTCCTGAAGGAAAAATTGCTCAGTAGTAATTCTTTAGTGAAGATTCTGTACATAACACGCATGAGTGAATGGCAATACTGTACTAATGGATGTACATTTGTAATATTTGTAAAAAAAAAGAAACAAAAAAGATGACAAAAGAAAATAAATCTGAATTTACATATGTGAATTTGCTGCTAAGTTCTGTAAATTGCACTTCAGTGATACCTGATAAGTGAATGTTTCTGTTAAGTGAATAAAATGCCAAGTAAAATTGTTCTTTCACTGTTTATTGACCATTTTTCACTAGGACTTAGCAATCCATTGGAACATGCTCCAGGATGCTGGTATGTATTTTTACACACACCTACTCTAGATCTAGAGATACCTTCTTATTCAGTTTGGATGTGATGCACTGTAGGAATCACACATTTGTGTTGAGAGAGGGATGTGCCTGCTCATGGAGATGAAGCCATAAAGGGACACAGTGTTTTCCTGGTAGAAGAGGGAACTGGATACATCTCTAATTTGATCCTTCCAGGTTACTCTCAAAGATCTTTCTTAATAAAAATTAATAAACTTTTTCAAACCCACACTGCATTGGAGTTGCTGCACAAAGCTGTCTAAGAAAACTGAAGTGATGAACAAAAGGTCAGAACATCTCTGCAGATTTCTACTTCATTGATGGAGTGGCCGTGGGTTGTTCTTGCTTTAAACGACCAGTATTCAGCCACAGCAGACCAAACTCACACTGAGCCCAAACAACACCATCCCCACAAATGTTTAACATGCATTGTTGTGTGAGCATCCCCTGGTGCCTTGAGATGGTTTCCCTTGGCCAGTCTTTATAGAGATCACTGGTGTTACCAAAAAATCCAAAGCTTTTCAGCAACCACTGTGAAAATATGAATACACTAACAGCAAAAATTGTCAAGAAAGAGATTTCGCAGTTGGTCTCCCTGTGAAGATTTGGTTCCAGATGAAATTGAGCCTGACAGCTCATAGGGAGCCCCATCAGCTCACTGGCCCCACAGCTCTTTCCTTGCTCATGTTAAAGAAGTCAGTGCCAGACCCTCACAGACCATCCCATGGGTTTCCTTCCCCAGCAGGGGCTATGCATAGCTCTGTTTTCAAGCCAAGACTTTGCTGCAGTTGCATTTCCTCAGCTTGGATCTATGTTATTAGGTATTGGGGCAGGATAAAGAGAAACAAGGAGAAGGCGGCATTGGCAAGGTGAAGTTGCTTGTGTGGAAAAAAAGTCACTGTGAGCTGACCCAATTCCGTCACAGCCATGGTGGACTTTTGCCTTGAGCAAAAAAAGCCACAGATTCTGGGTATTTGTCAATCAAATATATTTGTCAATCAAATGTATTTGTCAATCAAAGTGTATTTGCACTCACCAGTTTCACTGCTTTAACTGGATATAGGTAAAACAAACCCCATAGTCTCTTCCTCACCACAGCCCCAGACACACTGGTAACTTCCCTAGCAGTAGAAATGGTCACAGCAGTGTAACACTGCCCTAAACAGACAGGAACACCACTGGAAAGGCACTCTGTGCCCTTATCCACCCCTCAAGATGATAAGTGTATTATTCTTGTGTTAAAAAATGTGAACACCCAAATTCTTCCCCTGGGAAAAGTTGTGCACAGCATCAGTGTTCTTGACAGGGGAGCCCTGGCCAGGACGTGCTGAGACCAGCCCCAGTGCAGACACAGGGAGTGTGGAGGGGAAGAGGCTCCTGCAGGGACTTCCCACAGCCTGGCAGTCCCTCAGCCCTCTCCTGGGCAATTTGGCCAAGGCTGAGAGCACATCAGGAGGCTCCCAGTGTGTTTTCTCCTCCAAAAGAAGCTGCTACTGCCTGACCATGGCACACACCGTGACGCAAACTACGAAGCAGTCATTACATATGCATACAGCAAACTGTATGGATGGATTCCATGTTTAATCTCATTAAGTTTGAAAGGTAAATGCCTGAACTGCATTTAAGACTTTACAGGGTACACCCCTGCATCACCAGGCACAGTTATTTCTTTTTCAACTATATTAGAAAAACAGCAGAATAAAACATGAACAAGCTGATATATTGGCTAATAGAGGGCTTCATAGAAGTGCCTGTTTCTCAAATAAAATAAATAAGTCCTTCTGCTGCAGTTAAACCTTGACAGCCACGCTCGTGTGTTGAAGAATGAAACAGCAATCTAAGAGCTTTTTAAGCTTTTTGATTCATTACCATTGTGCCTATTGTCCAGCCCTGCGACCTGATTAGTTTGACTGGTTTCAGCTTGATCATGTGGAAAGACCAGTTTAGCTGGAAATCTGAGTAAAGTCAGAGAAAATCTGAGCTTTTTTAAAGGGCAGTGACAGTCTTCTTGGATGCAAACAAAAAAAGAAAAATCCAAAAACTCAAAGACATACAAGCAAATGCACACACATAGACACATGGTTTCTTACTACTCCAAGGCCTCCTGAATAAATGACATGGTCTTGGAAAAGGGGAATTAATAATTACTGCCTTTTCAGCAATGAAATAGTTCTGCTCAAATGCTTTATTCAGCCTGGCTTTCCTGGTAATTAAATCCTCTATTATAGAAGTTTATGTTCTATTTTATCAACTTCCTTTGCAATACAGAATTACTTCCACCAGACCATTAAAGTCTTGTTCTGCCACAGAGAGGAAAAGGTCCTGTTCATTCTCCTCCAGCCCTGAACAGATGCCTTTACAGCCTATAATGCCATTAAATGATCCAAGCCAAGAGGAGACAGCTTCTTCCTTTACACACAATGCTACCAAAAATACCTCCTGCAAAGGAAAATAAAGATGTGAAGAATGGTACACATTGTCAGGTTTGACCTGTTATTCTGACAGACTAACTGCTGCCCTCCATCTCTTGCAACCTCAAAGTCATGCTCAGGTGTTAGCACAGGCTGTGTTTGACATACCCTGGAGGAAGTGGTCTAGGTGCAGTTCCCTTCCTTCCCAGCAGCACCAGCCCAACTACACCCAGCCCTATCTTCCATGGCACACTGTTCACTATTAATTAATTTTATTTCTTTTTATCTTAACAAGTAAATTCAGTTTTTTACTCACTTAAGAGTGCTAACTCAAATCTGAGACAACACATTTCTACTGTGGGTTCTAAAGTGAACTGTTTTTTCTAAATCAAATGGTTCGTTCATGTCCTGGTCTCAGTGGTAAAGGGAAGTATTTTCAGGAATTACAACAGCATCCCCTTAACACCACAGGCTCCTGAAATCCTGACCATCACACAGAACAGTGGGACTTCGCTTCCTAAATCTCAGGTTTTCAGAGGCAGATTATCAACTGATAAACCCTCAGATTGCTGACAAAAGGGACAGGCGAGAATTGTAAGCCCCAGAAAGTTAAGCACTTGTGTGCAGAGGATGTGTCTCATGTTTATATCATTTCACAATATACAGAAAAAGCTAAATTATTTGTTATTATAATTTAATACCTTTTGGCATGAGAGAGAACAAAAAGACTTGATAACATAGCTGGCTTGGGGATGCTCACCTGGGAACAGAGCAGACCTAGGTTCTAGTCTAGATTTTACCTGCAGATGTGAGGAAGAGATGGACAAGTGAAGACCCCAGAGGAGGGAGCACTTTCCCTCCAGGCAACAAGTTCACAGCACAGGAAACAGGTCCTTTGTTCCAGGATCATTTTCACCTTAACCACTTCATCCACCCAGAGGATAGGTGAATTCACCTTTGAATCCATTTCCTGAACTCTCTGCACAGGGAAAAGTGGCTCCATAAGATTATTTGTGCCATTTAAAACAGTGTCAAAGAGACATGGAGAACTCACCTTCTCAAGGGTCTCTCTCCACTGATGGGAGGGAATCCAGGCCTCTGCATTCAGAGAGCTGTGCATGGGGAGGTGACTCCAGTCAAAGCATCTGCAAGCCACAGGACCTTCTGTTTCTCCATTTTAAAAACAAGTGACTATTCCTTGTCTAAGAAAGATGTCTTTTGAGTATTAATACTATCAAGCTTTAAGAAAAAGATACAGTACATATATAGATATGCAACAGACTGACCTGTTTTTAATGTTAAAGTGTGAACATTTTCAAATTCTGGAAATAAGCTGTTCCAGCCGTAAGTTTTAGTGGCTGTTTGAATTAACATATATTGCACCTATATAGAAGTTTGGTGAAGGAGTTTATTCTTGATGTAACTTTGCTGCCATTGAAAACATTGAAAGGGCCCTTACTGGCAACAAGAGTTAGGTAAATACCAAAGTCATGTTTCAGCTTGAGAGATAAGAGTATTAAGTCCATGTGAATATTTCTTTTGTGCCAAATCTTTGTTCCTAGCCTTGACACTTCTGTGCACACTGGAAAACCAAAATCATACATCACTGCCATCTGAGCCTTTGCATTAGAGTTTCTTTGTGGTGGCTCAGCATTTTACAGATCTATTTTTTTCATCTGACCTGGTACATCTTTGACCCTCTAACAAGTGGAAATACATTTGAAGAACCTTTCTCATTATTTAGAACATTTGCTGTCCAAGTTCAGCTCTGTTTTCTGTGTGCAGCTTTCCTAAAATATTCTTTTATCTTCTTTTGCAGTTACTTAAGGGGTGAGGCAGAGATCAGAAGTAGCTAAATTGTACATCTATTTGTCTCATCACCTGCTGTCTTTCTTGAAGAACTGTGGCAGAAGTGAAGACTGAATCATTCTGAAAATAACCCCTTTTTCACTCAAGGAGGGATGCGGAGATAACTCTATCCCAAAAATGTCAGTGAAATGCAAAAAAAACTATTTGGTCTCACTACACTATGGGATTGTTCATCTGTCACCTAAATGCAAAGGACTTCAAAGGACTTAGGGTAGTGCAACAGAGCAGAATTCAGTTTATGAAGGGAATTGGAGGGGTTAAGGTCAGAGGAAAAAGGTACATGAAAAGATTCCATCACTCCCTCTCCTTGTGCTTTCACAGAGCAACTCAATGATTTGCACCACTGGGCGCCGAATCAGCCTGCGAGTGTCTCCAGACAAGGCTGCCTGAAGATTACCCTGTGAAATGCCATTAAACTGGTGAAGCATTTTAGTGCTTATGGGATTGGCCAGGGAGTGCCATACTTTAGTCCTGCTGCTAATTTCTCCCCTCCTTTGTCATTCTTCCCACAGTTTTCACAGGAAAAAACTCTATTCAGTCACTGCAGGTAAGATTAGACAAACCTTCCTGGGAAGACAGAAAGGACAATTTAGTGTGGTTCCCCCTCCTCATCACAGCAGTGCAGCACCTCTGTCCCAGGACCAGATTCATAAGATCAACTTAATTTTCCATGAACATGCTCAGTTTTTGCTGCTGAGTCTTTCTCCTTGCCAACTCTCATTACAAATTTACCTGGCAGAAAGATGCACAATGATGTCCCAAATCAACTGTTTTCAGAGCCATGGTGCCACTGAGGTCAGGCGCTTTTGTGTTCCCCTGCTAGCACTGCCAAATGCCTGCTGCTAATATAGATAAATGTAGAACAACACATGGAGAAACTCTAAACCAAACTAAAAACACAGCTTAAACAGAGCAGTTCTCTGCATCTTTTACAGGGAGGTTTCCAATAGTTCAACTGTTACTCTTATTACTGGTTTCATAGTTTGACACTCTTCCTACCCTCTGACCTGACTTTTTCACTGCTAGAGGGGTCCTAAGACACACAGGGACAGATTGCTGCAGAGATGCTGGCAATTACTTGGGTTGCCACAGGATGCTTGTCTCGTGCCTGCAGCAGCTGTAGAACTGAGGAGGATCCTCTGCCTTCACCCAGCCCTGCGTGCTCACCCTGCAACAGGAGCCCCCGCCAGAGGTGATTAACATGTTATTGCCACCAGTGATAAGATAGATCGTGCTTATGAGTCATAGTGGCCTTTAATATCTGCAAGCCAGAGAAGAGAAAACTGCATTAATTTATATTCATTAATATAAATTAACAGACTAGAGCCCTTCAGTCATTCGCATCCTTCTCCCCAAGCACTGGCAGCAGCAGCCTGCGCCGGGGAAATGGCAGGAGCTGCCCAGGAAAAGCAAGCAAACAAACCAGCTGCCTCCAGCTTGGCAGGGCTGGCCTTTGGTTTGCTTTCCAAAGGGAAAAACCCTCATTGTGTCCAAGGAGCTTCTGCTGCCCATGGGCCGGTAGCTTTGGCATACATGTATGTTTATATGTGCATATTTATATACCTATATTTATATACATTTGCCTAGGGACTCCATTCTATGTGCTGAACCAGGGCATTGGTGCTCAGTGGCCCATCAGCTGGCCAATGACTCCTCTCCCAGAAAAGAGGATACAAGACTGTATGTCCTGCTGTTTAAGCAGTAGCTTTACTTCCATTTAAGCCAAGACTGCCTCTGAATACTTCTCCCCCAAATCCCTGACACTGGAGTCCAGGCAGGTGCCCAGTAATGCAGAGCAGGGAAGCTGATCCTGCTGAACACCTGGTACCCTTTTGTTTTGCTTTTTTATCCTGGGATATGCTTTCAGAGCAGACAGCGTGGTGGAGGGGGCTAAGAGGGAAGCAGACAAAGGCACCACTCTGTGCACTGATGGTGACAGTGCAAACACAGGTCCCCTTGTCCCCTTCTATCTACACTCAAACCATCCCCCCTCACCTCCCTATAAATACATAACTGAAAAGCACTTACAAATAATGCTGGAATAACACACATGTTTATTGTTCCAAATAGACCCATTTTAACTGTGCTACGGCTAACACATCCCCTGTCCTTACCAGAGAACAGCACAGAGGCTGATCCCTTCCTGATGGGGAACTGAGGCACAGAGGGCCAAGGTGGCCACAGCAAAGTCCTGCAGGTGAGAAGTGCCTCTGACAGGCCATGAACCCTTTGGGCAAACACTTGCCTCCTCCATGAGCCTTCCTGAACAGCCAGTGTGGAACCTGGTAAGGAGAAAGCCTCTGCCCTGGTGAGCTACAGATGGTGTGCAATGCTCCTGATCAGCTCAAGCAGTGTAATTTCTTTAATTGCCCTGAGGAATCAATTGCCTAGGAAGGCTGGGGAATCCTGATTTTGCAGCACTTTCAGACAAAAACCTATGAGGAGCACAGTGTCTGACTCAGCCTGGTGGCAAGAACACTTTGGATCATTTGAACTGCTGGCCTCAGTTTCCTGACCTAAAGGACTGAAGTACATCCTTTCAATACAACATCGACCTGGGAAAGAAAAAAAAGGATGGTAGCAAGTCAGAAAGGGCTTAAGATAAAACACATGTATTTTAACACATTATGGAATATTTAAATACAAAATCTATGAATTTGTCATACTGTGTTATGTTATGTGATAACCGTAGCACATTAGTAACAAGTATATTATCAACATGTACATACACACATGTATCTTAAAATAGGCACAAATACTAACATATCATGGTATAACCCATATTTTTTGGCATATCAGAAAAAAAGAGACTAAAACCTCACAAAGATAAAATTCCATGGAGTTTCTCAGCACTATATAACTGCATATAGAGGTACATAAGAACAAAAGCTAGGACAGACACGTTCCAGTTTCTCCCCAGTGTCAGCTCAGCACTTCAGTCCCCATCACACAGGCAAGCCATGGGGAAGCATCCACAGTGGTGGGAGCTGGACTTGACTCACAATGGCTCCTCAAGTCTTCTAGCTCAGGACTGATCTAAAATAAAGCTCCTGGGTGTACTTTGTTCCTGCATCTGCTAACAGCACCACTGGGGGCCTGAGGGGCTGAGACAGCTTTCTCTGATCTCACAGAGAGATCAACAGCCCTACAGAGCAAGGATTTAGTCATGAGAAAAGTTACAAAGAGGCATCTCTGCAGCTTTTCATAAATATTCTGGATGATGGTTTAGTTCTAGGTAGCCCTGCAAGTAGCAGGGAGCTGGACTTGATGATTCTTATGGGACCATTCTAACTTGAGATCTTCTATGATTCTACAATTCTCTGCCTCTCCCTGCCTGCCAGTAGCTATCTGACATCCTCTGTGTTTCAGGTGTATTTAGTTCAACATGTATTTTCTCAAAACTTTCTATCCATCATCCATAATGTATAGCTGAACTGTTTGGCTTCAGTACATTTACATGGTAATCAAATCGTTAGCCTGGGGGAGGCATAACACATTAATGACTTTAGAAATGTTGGTTAAACTCCAGTCATGATCAAAGAGACCAAAATTTATTGTCATTCCTCTAATAGCCATGTGGTAACCAAAATGAAATCAATTTGATGAAGATAATTAGGTTCCCATCTCCATCACCACACGCTTAGTACAATTAGGTGGAATGAGCTTCCCCTCCCAGCAATATGATACTGTTAGCACAGACAAAAATACTCCAGCAGCACCAGCCAGGAAACACTTACTGAAACAAATATTTTTCAAATTAGAAACTGCTGGTTCATCACAATCTGAATTCTCCCAGGTGTCTCCATGCCACACTCACAGGTCCAGGGCAGAGCTCAGAGGCAGACACAAGAAGAGGCCTGCCCTAGAGCAGAGGGCATCCTTTTAGGACCTTGCCTGAGCTGTTAAATACTCGTGGTTGGGTCCTGGTTCTCCCTTGGGAGCCTGCTCCTGTTCCTGTGGGGCTGAGGAGAGGGTGCCCAGCCCAGGGGCAGTGCTGGTCCCTCCCTGCTGAGCCAAGACCAGCCATCCCAGTGAGTGTGGTTGGTGGCTTTTTTGTGGTTCTGTTCTCGAGTCCAAGCCAGGTGCAGGAGAGTGCTGAAGCAAAGCTCTGCAGGCAGGGAGGTGGCTGCTCTCAGCAGGGATAAGGCTGGAAATCTGGATCCTCTCCAGGCATTAACATCTCCCACCAGCTGGGATGTTTGCACACTCTGCACCCTGTGTCTCCATATGCCAAGCCCTGAGCACAATTATTTTTCTCACTGAGAGGCCTTTGTATAGGCTTGGTGTTGAGCAGGAAAAGGAAATTAAATCTTTGCTTCTTCCAGTGCTGAGCTGACTGGGCTCAGCATTCCTCTTTGCATCAGCTTCATAGGCAGAATACATTAGTGCCCATGTTAATCAAATAATGGGAAACATGATTTGTTAACATACTCATTAAAAAGTGGACAAAATGCATTTCCAGTTCCCTAAAAAATAAAAGATTCTGTGTGCGAATATTCAGCAGTTACTCATTTAATTTATTCTGAATGTTTGAAAACTTCAATAATTGCCTGGATTTCAGCAGGAATGACCCATATCTCTTCAGTGCAGACCTTCAGCTACACAATAACTGCTGTCAATACTTTGAAATAGAGGTAAAGATTAAGTGACTTAGGAACTCAAGACTGATTTTTGGTCAAAGCTGTTGAAAACTGCTCTCAAAGTTTCATTCCCTATATTTTAATGAACAAAATATTTTGTCTCTGATATTATCCTGCCACTTGGAAATAAAAGTCTTTGCATTTCCTCAGATTTTAAAATCCTACAGAGTACCTATATCTTAAAAGCCAACTTTCTAACAGAAAAGTATTTATTACAAGTTTCCTATGCAATTTCTCTCTTCAGATTTTCAAAACCACCCTTTACAGAGTCCTGTGTGGTATACAGCAATTGGCAGAGGTTTTGCAACAGCATCCATTGACATCATAGTGAGAGGATTTCAAAGGTGCAGGAAAGAGAGGCCCATAGGAGCAAGTTGCCCAAAAATTAAAGCTATTTTATGTCCTTTTCTCTTCTGGGTGCATCCCTCTTTGTTGCATTTAGAGTATTCCTTAGGCACATTTTGGACAAAGGCAACCTATGTCTCCATGTCCATAATTTCCAGCAGAGCAGGTCTAGCTTCTGCAGAGAGGTTTTGCAGTCAAGCTTATGGAAACTGATGGGAGAGTAAGATGGGGAGAAAGGCAAACAGCAGCCCCAGGACAGACAGAGCAGTGATCCACACCAATCCCACCCAGTGTCAGTGATGGAAATGGGCCCCACATCTCCCATCCTGCAGGCTGGCACTGTGGGCAGAACATCATATTGCTCCTTGTAGAACTGAATATTCTAGATCCCTCTCCTGGCCTCACAAAGGACTGTGGAACACTCTTCTCATGATGCATATATTGAACAAATTAATGGAGGAAAATTCCATCTAAAGCCATGAAATATACAGACATCGTAAACATCTCAGGAAGGTCCTGCTGCTGGAGGCTGGGACAGTACTGTTGAGAGACATCACTGCCTGCTTGTCCTGTTCCTACACTCTTCTCTAAGGGCATCTGTTTTCTGTTGTCAGTAGCAAACAAATTGGAGGGGTCTTGGCCTAATAAAGACATTCTGTAATGTTTTTACATTAATCTTAATGATCAGGACCAAAGCAGGTATCCCCTTGGGCTTACTCTGACTTGTTTTGTGGTTCTTATAATATTTTATTAGACCTTGCTCGACCTTGAGGCTGTAGCTTTGAGGTTTTTCCAAGTGGAGCTACTGGTCTATGCTGAAAGCAGAAAATAACCTCGACCAGAAGCTGAAGAGCACAGTTTATGTGCAGGGCTCTATGCAGATCTGCCATAAGTACCTCAGGAATGAAGGCTATAAAACAATTAGACCCCAAAAAGTTGATAGAAACCTCAAAGAAGAAACTATATGAATTATTTCTGCGCTTAATCAGTGTCTCTGCTATTCTCAGAGGAAATACAATGATGAACAAGCAGAGAAAGTGATCAAAATCCTTGTGTAATGAGCCCTGTATTAATTGCCCCACTGTCCAATTAAACACAAAAGGTGTTAATGAAGCACGCAGTCTCATCAACCCTGACTGACTTCTGTTAAGCCTCTGCTTAAAGTTACGTGCCCAGGAGAAACTGTGAGGTACACAGAAGTCCAGCAAAGGGACTCATCTCTCACCTGGGAGTGCAATGTCCTTCGCTGGGGCCTGACTCAAAACTGGCCATCTCAGCCAAGCAGAACTGTTGGCAAACTGTGGGCCAGTAGGAGAAGGAAGTATGGAATAATTCTCAATCCTTTCCACATTCAAAGGCGGTGCATAATGCCCCAGTCCTGCCCAGCCATCACTCCCTTAGATGCCACTGATGTTCAAGATTTCCCAGCAGAAGGAGAGAGAAAGGTGGATTTTTTTCTCCGTAGTTGTTCTCTGTGGGACAAATCATTATCACTGGAATTTTGGGGGGGTTTTGCTGGTGTCACACCACGTACCCATCCTGCTGAATAAATGAGCTGTGACACAGACACACCCCTGTGGTTCTCACCAGGGTTTCCATGACCAAAGACCAAGGCAGATGAGGAGCACGTGCCTTCAGAGCAGAGGTTTGACAACAGAGTGGTCCTGGTGATGCAGAGGAGCTGCTATTTATTCACCGTGCAGCGGTGTGGGATGGGGGCGTCTGGAGTTTCTCTGGATCTGCATGGAGGTTACTTTGATCATCTGAACTGGAGCTCGCTCTGGCTGAGATTTCCGTAATAAGCCAGTTGTTACTGTGACACAACACCTCTGGCTCTCCAGCCAAATGCCCTAAAACACATCACAAAACCTTTGTACCTCTCCCTTATCATGGATTCAAGCTGCAGTGAGAACTCGCAGTGGGGAGGAGAACATGGAAGGCAGATGTGCCCATCTGGTGCATACACCAGGTCATGGCATGGGCATACCAAATTTATCCCCACTGGAATCAGGTCTGGAGGAGTAGCCTTGAAAGATTCAGCCAGCTGCTGTCAGCTGGAAACAGGCAGAAACATCAGTTGTTCTTTCCCCTTCCTGTAAAACGCCCTGAGATCCCCAGATGAAAATGTACTTCAAGTGCAACGTATTTTTGCTTATGAAGTATTTAAGGCACATCAGTCTGACTCACAGAACTCATTTCAAACAAATGAACAACCTTTGAAAACATTTTATGGACATTATTTCCTCTCCAGCTGAACTTCATCTCTTGAATTTAGTCTTATATTATTGTCTGATTATTCTCAGAAAGGATTAAATTGGAGGATGGAAGAAATGAAGGTATTCCCTGGAAATCCTTTCATTTTATTAAAGCCTCTGTTATTGCTTGTGTTGTGTTTGTCCAAACCACTTGTCAAGATTTCATTACCCCAATTTAAAACAGCAGCACTATGTCTAAATGTGGTTATGACTGAAAACGAAGGTACACTGCAATATTCCCAGGGAGAGTAGAACACGCTGTTTTCTGGGCTGAGCTTGGAGAAAACAGGTTATAGATAACACACACATTCATCCATCAAATATCACGCTACAAAACAGTGCTAATGTGCTAAATAAACATTAGTGATTCAGACAGAAGTTACCCTTTTAAAGCCAGGAATGACCAACACTAATCAGTACAAAATTGATCAAATGCTGTTGACCATTAAGGACCAAGAGTGAGCTTGGCCCTCCATGAGATCAATTAGCAGCAGCAACTTCTTCAAAAGAGCCTTCAAAGAAAGACACAGTATAAAATCAGTTCCAAAACGTGCTGGGTCAGCAAGTCACACCACCTGCCCATTGACACTGGGGCTTGGGCTGCAGGAAACTGAGAAAGACAGGAGCAGCCCAGTTCACTCAAGGCAGGAGTGGAGCAGGAACAAAACCAGAAACATTTCGGAACGCACAGCAGGCTGGCTGTCCAGAGAAAGCTTCCAGGAGCAGTGGTCTGCACCTTTCCCCCACGTGACCACTTGCTTGAGATCCACAACGGGGAAGCTCAGACAGAGTCTGCCACCTTGGGGTGATGGCCATGGGCTGGGCAGAGCTGTGGTGGCCCTGCACCAGATCCTGGATAACACACATGGAAAAGCCATGGTGTGAACTTCATCACAGTCTACTTCTGTGCTCTAAGAGGGTGTCCTGCCATCGTTCTCTGTATGAGATGCTGCATCAGAAGTTCTGAAACTCAAAAACTGAGGAAAGAACATTTTGGAGAAATCATATGAAAAAAATAATTCATTTATATTTATTAATTTAGCTATAGTAAATGTCCAGTTTGAAATAGATTGCTGCACATTTTTTCAAAATATAGTCAATATACTTATGCTTGATCTCTGCAGACCAAAGTCTATATTTCTTTAATAATTACATACTTCAAGACAGACACTTAAATTTGACACACAAGTACACAAAGTTATACCACTGCTTGGGATGATGCATATTTCAGTGCTATTATTATTAATTTCTAACAACGATGTGTTCTTGGTATCAATCAAAAGCAAAATTCATGACTGCAATTCTACTGTGCCCATGCAGTTTGACAAGTTTAATTCCTATTCCTCATAATTACTGAACTTGTTATCATTCTTTCTCTGTAGGAATATATCATTTGTATTAACCATTTACTAGAACTGTATATATATTTATTCCAGCTATTTGAAATTTACTGAAAATGTGTGTCAGCTCAAAAGTAACAACTGCAAAATTCTGAACAGTACACAATATCTAGAGCACAGCCAAGTGCTCCATTCCCACCTAGTGACAAACACAAATACTTCTACATTTTGTTACAGCTTTTGTTATTGAAGTTACCTGAAGCCTGGTGTTGAATTCAATAGGAAGCATTCAAATCCCACATGACCTTAATTCAGCACTGTTCTCCTACAACAGTGGTTTCGCCCCAGATTGAGAAAGTCAACTTAACATGTAATTAAATTGGTGCTTGAATGCTGGTCAATGAATTCAAATGGTTCATGGCAGCAAAATCATGGAGTATAGGTAAAACTAAGAAATAAAACTTGGGAGCAACAAGGGCCACCTACATCACAAGGAAAGGTGACCCCTGAGCCAGTGCTGAAGATGAGGAGGCAGCTATCCCATGGTAAGGGCATGGTCACAGCAATTGCTGGGCCAGCCCAAGGTAACAAGACACATTCATGGTCAAGGCAAGAAGCTTGGACTGTGTCAGATAAGGATGAAGGGTGAGAGACTGAGCTTAATCAGCTCCTGACCCCATCATTTGTGGATCAGCTTCTCGCATCTCTTTCTCAAACCTGGCAATTTTCTAAAGTTCCCTCAGCACCATACGCATCTATCTGGGCAGCCAGACCCTGGGGGTGCAGGACCAGGCTAGCCCCTCTTACACAGCCACCAGATGGGCTCCAGTGACCACTGTGGTTGCAAACACAGCTGAGGGGGGAGAAGAGATACAGCCACTTGTTTTTTATAATAGACCAATGACCAGAAATGAGCATTTAGAGATGGGCCTCCGACATACACCATGTGCCTCTGGGTGCTGACAGGGCTGTCTGGTTCCCACCTCCCTACACCCAAGAGCAAAGTTGGACTGCTTCAAACAGCATCATCCTTGTAAAACAAAAGGTCAAATTATTGCTCACCCTCAGCACAAAGTATTACCCATCCCCTCTTCTCTGCCTAAAACCTGAAAGGGGAATGGCTGGGTCCTGCTCAGCTCAGGCCTTTCTAGCACAAGCTGTGTTGCCATTTAAACCCTCACCCACCTGGTGTCCAGGACAGGCAGGAATGGAGGCTACATTCTAGAACAGCCCTTCACAGATCCCCCTTGGGATCCAGCCACTGGACTTTAAAGTGTGACTTTCTGTGGGCTGAAAAGCTATTTACAAGGGACTGCTAACTTACATTTTTCTCCTCCTAATATCTTGCATGATTTGCCAGCTAGAGGTGCATAAAATAGGCCTAATTATTGTATTCCAAGTTTTCTAAGATCTGCTTTTGGAGATCTGTAATCTGTAAAGAATATGGGATATCTTAGGTTAATAGCACAGAGTGGCTGCCACTTAGTCTGGGACTAAGTTGTGATAAACACAGATACAGCTCACAGAGAAAAAAAATAAGTATAAGAAGGATGAAAAAAAAAAGAAACAATTATAGGTAGATATTTTGCTTCTTTAACCTTTCTCTTATGCTAGAAAAACCATGATAGCCTCCTACACTTCAGAATTGCCACTTTTCTGAATTTTTTGCTATAATGGGAAGAGACATAAGAATACAACAGGCTCTTTATTTAAACTTTGTTACTTTGCAAATGTCTCATAAAGACCCCCCTTCCTCACTCGCTGGGAACAACACGCCAACTTGAAACTGCATACACATCTCTGGAGTGTATGTGGGAATTTATCCCCTGTGGCATTTGCCATCCACAAGCCACACATTTGGTGTAAGCTGGGTGTAGGCACCTATTGCTATCACACCTCCTTTTTGGAGGGACAGAGTGAGATGAATTATCTGTCAGCACAGCTCAGGCACAGCCCCTCGCTGGCATGTGCTGTCATTCCAAGCAAGATCCCAGCGCTGGAGCAGAGGCATCCCGACAGCAGGGATGGCCCGGGGCACGCAGTGAAGGCCTGGCAGAAAGGCACAGGCAGCTCAGGCTGCTCCCTGACTGCTCAGTGATTGCAGGGATGGAGTAAAGCAGGGATCGAAGCGAGCTGCGGGCATGCCAGTGAGGGAGGTGGAGGGGACTGCTGGTTACACTCAGCTGCTGCTCCTCTCGCTGCTGGCTGAATGTTTAGGAGTTTATCCTGTTTAGGGAATTACGGAGCAAGAGCTTGGCAGAGCAGGCAGCATGAGACAAAATTGGTCCATAAGTTTACAGGGCAAGGTTTAATGAACTCTTGGAGTCCGCGGAGGGTACCAGTGCCTTAGGTGTTAAACATGTTTATTTATTGCTCCACCAGTTCTCTGTTAGAGTTTATACATGTTTTGGCCAAATAAAGCAAGCTTTTTGAGGAATTTTTTGTGTTTCTTGTAATTCAGCAGAAGGCTTATATCGGGAGGTTGATCAGATACCAAAAGCAGTATTGGAAATATTACTGTATCTGAAGAAATCTTCTCATAAAGTTCATGATGCCTTTCACCTATGAATGTATTATACCAAATTTATCTGTCAGGTTACTTCCTTACTGAAAGGAAAAATAACAAATTTTTGGCTGGATTGAAAAAGATGTTTTGGTTGACTTCAAACTTGTTTTATTTGGGAATATTTTTGCTGCTTAGGTAAAAGAATCAAAAGCTGTTTAATTGCTTTGAAAAAACCCATGTTACTTCAAAGCAATGCAGCTTTCCAGGGGTAGAAATTACTTGATGTATTTGCAAACTATGTTGGTCAACCTTAACCACAACAGGTAGTTTTGGCTGGCAAAGTATTTCTCAAAGAAATATTACCTAAAAACACAGCAAAGACAAAGACTTCACACTGTTCTTCAAGGAAACACTAAATGAACAATGACAAACACCTTGGAGCTGCTTTCACCCATGGGCTTGTGCCAGTAACCTCCCATCTAACAATTTAAAAAATTCCTGGAAAACCTAAGTCAGGTACTGCTGTGTATTTTGTACCACCACCATGCTTAGGTAGAGGCTACATACAGACTGCTTTTCTTCTTTAGTTCCTGCAGTAAAGTGCTCAATTCAAGCCCTGGCAGCCAAAAAGAGCCAGCAGAGGTGTTGGAGTTACCACCCCTCAAAAGGAGCTTTGTGGTTGTACCAGCTGCCTCCAGCTGATTCCAGGTGTCCATCTGAGCACACCTGGCTTTCTCAGTGGAGGGATCTCACTCTCTTGAGGAAATTTGAATTTTTTACATGATTTGTTCTCCCCGGAGAGAGGATTGCCCTTAGGAAAGCCATGAGTAAACCCCACCCCACCAGACAGGAGGCTGGCATGGGGCCAGGGCTGCCCCGGGCCATCCACTGCTGGGCTCAGGCCTCTGCATTTTGGCATCTCAGGGTAGCTGCAGGCACTGCCTGTGCTCTCTGGCAGGGATTGCTGATCATTTTGCTGGGCAGGACTGGCACTGCCACTGTGACCCACCAATGGTGAGCAGGGACTGAGCAGGGATCTCCAAGTCTGACCCTCCCCCAGGTTTGCAGCATGGCCCTGAGCAATGCAGTGTCTGCTCCAGACTGGTGTCAGCTTGGGGCAAATAAAGATCAGCCTCTCTGTATCCACCTGTCAAATAAAACCATATTTCAGTGACTCCAAAAGGAGAGTTGTGTTCCTAATCTATGAGCAACAAAAGTGTAGGAGGTTTTGATTGAACAATTTACCTGATTCGCTAAAACACTTTGTTATCTTTAAAAACTTGAGAGAATAACCTTCCAGTTTTCTTTTTCGAGTGCTACAGGCTTTTCCTTCGCTCTCCACCCTCATCAAATCCCTTGCACCTGGGTTATCTGGGCCATGGAGGCATCTTAGCAGCTCTTCCACCACCTTGTCTCACCAGCAAACACCAGCCTAGAGACCCTGGACTGAGAGAGCAGGAGACAGCCTGGACTCAGTGACTTTCCACGGGGTCCTTAAGGCTGAGTACCAACAGATATCATCAATATTTCCTTTGGAGGTGGCTGTATATTGACGCTGGATAGCTGCTTGCATCTGCTGTTGGACAAATGTCTGAGGATGTTCTATTCCCCAGGAAGGTTCACTTTTGGGTGATTTCCATATGCACAATCCCACCCAGACAAACACACTAAGCTGGAAAACACTGCCCACCACAAAGCAGTATAAAACCAGCCCTAAAATGCAACAGAAGCAAGCTAATTAAAATGATAGCAAAATAAGAGAGATGTAATTATTAAAAATCAAAAACACTTTTGAGCCTTTAAAAAAGCAAAATTGCGCTTGCATTGTTGCCTCTAAATGTGGTGGGGGAAAGGTTAATGGAAGGGGACCAGGTGAGCCAGGGGAAGGGAGGCTCTTTTCTTTCCATCAGCACATCTGAAATCATGTTACATTCATAGATTTTTTTAAGATATTTTGCTGATTGCTTCTGCAAAGCAAAATACCACCACTGCCCTGAAAGATCAATTATATTCCTTTACAATGTCCTACAGGCACATGAATTATGAACCAACAGAGTTTTGCTTAACTCCTCAGACAAGACGAACAGATCTAATTTTATTTTTTTCCTGTCTGCGTATCTTGGCGTGCCCTCTGCTGGCAATTATTCCTAACAACACATCCCCGCGTGTCCAAACCTTCCTCCCTGGGAAATACTTGGGGACAGCAGCTCTGCTCACTCAGGGTGAGCTTTTGGTAAACACACACGACACGAAATTTTTGACAGAAAAAGAAGAAAATTAAGGCAGGTGCATTAGCAACAGAGCAGAACTTGTGTAGGGCTGCGAGATTAGAGCACATATCGTGTCAACATTGAAATTTTTCTCCCCATTCCTAAGACAAAGGCTCCAGGAAGGGTGGATGGGGTGGCTGGAGGTGGTGGTCCCAAACGTGCCCATCCCAAACGTGCCCACCCAATGGTTTGTCAGCAAGTCTTTGACACGGGTAGGAGAAATGGTTTGGCAGCCACTGATGGAAACCATGTTCTGGCACAAATCCCGCACGTACCTGCTGTCCTTAAACAACTAGAACATTTCTTTCATTCTTGACACAAGTTTTTACAAAGCTTGGTGCTGATTTATACTCTTAAAAACAGTTAAATGGGAAAGAAACAGAACATAAATGACAAATTAGGAATTCATTCTGGCACATTATTTGTTGAACTATGGAGCTCTAGCAGCAGCGTCAGAGATTTCCTCGTTTAATGCCTTTTAAGTGTATGTTGACTCCTGAATTTTTACATTGAAAGGACCTGGGACCACACAAGCAGGAAACTCAATCTTTTCCCTGCCGAGCCGTCCCTAAGGAAGAAGAAAAGAAGTTTTCTTCCCAAATAAGAAAAAGGATCTGTCTCTGCTCTCAGATGCCCCATGCAAAGCTTTTGTTGTTAGTAGAGGAACACAAGTATAAAATCAGTCCCAGAGAAGAGGTGGACTCCCTTACAGGGAAAAATGGGGCAGCCCTGGAGCACTCTTGGCACAGAGCACATTTGCCACGGAAATCCTTTGGACAAGAGTTATTCCCAACATATCTGCAAGGGACAATCCCTCAGCAACCACATAACTCTGACCCAGTGCCTGCAGCTCTCTGATAGCCAGAGCTCACCTACAAGTCTGGCACTTCACAGCTAACTTGTGGACCTAAAAAACAATGGACAAGCCCTTTCCTTCCCTCCCTCCCTCCCTCCCTCCCTCCCTTTCTTCCTTCCAGCACTTGGGTGGTAAAGCTCTCATTCATCTTCTGTGACTCCAGAGGTCCTCAGAGGAGGATCCCAACCAGGTCTTCATGTCCCATGTTCCCAGACCTGGGCTGACCCACATTTGCACTGACTGCTGGAAGTCACCTCCAGGAGAGACCCCACTCTTCCCTGCACCATGGAAAGCACAGATAACCACAGCCCTGCTCCCACAGAGGCAAAGTGCCTTCATAGGAAGCTGCTGCTCACCAGCCATCACCCAAATCCGAAATGAGGTTCATCCTGTGCAAAAATTCAGGATGTAAAAGAATAAGGTTAAAGGCACAAGGGAACAGAGGGAGGAGGCAAGTATGGGCAGCAGCAGCAGCACCTTTGCTATCCTTGGGCTAAGCACTGGGCTATGACTCTAACCCCAGTGGGGGGAACAACCTACCCACTGTACTCACAGAAAAATCATAATACCAAATATTTCCTGTAAATTATCCACATTATTGCCAGTTTCTCCAAGTCAAATCTTGCACATTTGATGGAAAAACTACAGGACTGAAAATCTGTGCCTTGATAGGGCTCCACTGAGCTCAGCTGGAATTGCACAATGGTTCAACTCACAAGATCAAGGTCTCCATCTGCATTTTGACATTGTTTATTTCCAGCAAGAGCTCTGAAACTTGTTGGCAAGACTAATGGTGTTTAGAGGTCATTTGCTCTGTTGCATCTGGAGAAGAGGAGATAACTTTAAATACTTGTAATCAGCTTATTAACAAAGTGGATCAGAAGTCAGATACCATTTCTCCTATGATTTTATACTTGTAAATTTCAGGAAAACAGGTTAGAGGAAAAAAATCAAAAGGATATTAACTAAAGATCACAATCAAATTAAGCTGAATTAAAATAGCTCTATGTGTTATCAAGTATAACACAAGGCTGTGTTGCAAGGTGGAATGTATGTCCAGATAAATTAATCTTTGGCCTTCAGTAGGGGAAAACAAATATAAAGGCTATTGACAGAGCAGCTTGGTTGTGGCATCATAGAAGCTGCTTAGGAAAAAGCCTGACACGGAAAAATCTTTGTTTGTGCATTTGGCTTTACCTTTCTGTGCCCCCTCAAGTCACTTTGAGACATGAAGGTGCTGAGACGGGGGAGAAAAACCCTTTTTCAGCAAGGCAGAGAGGACAGTGTAAGGGGGCATCCCAGTGGCTGTGGCTCTCTAGTGGGAGAGCAGAAATAAGCCATATTTCAAAGACAGGGGTAGGTGGTTCAAGGTAAAATGCCAAACAAGCAGATGAGACTCTTGCAAACACTTGATTGCTGAAGGCTTGTTGAGGCCAACAGCATGGCATAGAGGGATGGGGTGTGGAAGAACCAGGGCGCATTTGGACACTTAAGAGCCCAAAAACAGGATGCTTATATATCTACGATACTAAACACTGTGTTCCTGGATGTCTTGGGGTGACTTTATGATGTGTATCCCCTATCGCTGCTCTATGCCCAGAAATTAACTTTGTGCCTGTGTCTTTAAACTGAGCCCGAGAAGGGGAAGAGGAAAAAAACCGAGCAAACTTTTCAAAGTAGTTGTTCAAGGACACAGATACAGGTACACATTCCTCGGCTTCTGCAGCAGCAAGAGCAGAGAAAGCACCTTTCTTGCTTTTTTCAGCCACTTTTCAGCTCCTTTTCTCCAGAGGGAGACTGAGAGTCGAATCTTGTTTTCCTGGGACTTCAGTTTTTCCCTTCTTCTCTTCTGGACTGTTTCAACAACATCAGAACACATCGGGAGAATTTTCCACCAAGGCCCTGGAGGTGGGCCCACACTGACCCAGATCCAAGGAGGAGGAGAGGGACCACACCTACAGAAGAACTCTAAAATCTTCCCAGGTTTCTCTCCACAGCAAGAGGTTTTATTGTTTAGCATTATTATCCTTTTCCTGTGTGTTTGTTAAATAAATAGTTTTCTATCTCTTTCACTTCCTTTTTCCCAAACCTGGTGGGGGAGGGGTGGTTGTAACCTGCCTAAAATATCAGAGGATATTTTCTTCCAGATTTGTCCAAACCGGCACACTGGAGCACCTGGGGCAATGCCCAGCACTGCTGCAAACACGGTTAGTATCTGGCTGGGGAGACCTTGTGCCCAGAGAGGTTACTGGAACAAATGCTTGACCTTGTGGCAAAGCCTCTTGTATTCAGTAATACAACCTTAGGCCTCTCTGGTAAGGAAGATATTATTCCAGTCTTTCTTAAGCTTCAGTGATAAGGCAAACCTTTTAGGAGTTTGGGGAAGTGGGTCTTTTTTTTAAAACTCAGATGAACCTGATTTCTCAGCCTGGGAAAACACCAGTCAGGATCTGGCTGAACAGAGACTCGTACCCACAGCCTCAGCTGAATCCTCAAATACTCAGTGTTCCTGCTCACTGCCCTGAATCACATCAGCTCCTCCAAAAGAAAAGTGGCAAAACCATGATGTCACCTTCCCTGCTCTTCTTTTTACTCTCACAGACACTGACTTTTATCAGTTTTTTCATCTTCTCCACTCCTTCGCTCACTAAAGCCCATCGCCTTCACACCCTCTCACCCTCTCTTGTGATTTCATGCGGGAGCTGATGTTCCCTTCCTTGGGGTCCTTGTCCCAGTCCCCTGCACAGCCACCCACTGCCACCAGCGCCAGGCCTGACCCTCCTACAGAGCTCCTGGGGAATGCTGGACACTGGACTCCTGCAGCACCACATGGTCCTGTCACCATCCTCTCTGCAAACACCAGCTGAGCTCAGATACTCACAAAGCTGCCTTTCGCCAGACCTTTTATTTCTACCCAAATTCTTGTTGTCCTAATGTCTCCCAACACTCACCTGATACTGAAGTAGAGCAGAGCTGTTTCTCCCTAAGTTCTGTCTTGCTCTTAGATGTTACCTTTATTTCAGAGTTCAGTTCTGAACTTTTATATTTATGTTATTTTACACCATCAATGAATCACAACCTTTTCCTCTTCAGCCAAACTAAAATGATGGTTCTGGTCACACCCCAACTTCCTGCAAACTCCTTTGCTTTAGTCCCACAGCTGATACAGCTGAAAATGACATTCTCCTATGACCATACCAAATATCTCTTTAAGAGCTCTGAAACATAAAATGTTACTTCTTTTTGTTTCTTTTTTGTTAAGGCTGCACAATCTCACGAGATTCTTGTTTTCACTGCAAAGGCCCTTTGCAGCTTCCTCCCACCTCTCTGTTTGGAGACCCACACTGACCAGTCCCTGGGAATTACAGACACTCAGTATCTTTCCAAGCAAACATTTCTGTCCAGTGCCTCATCCTGGCAATTCTCTTTGAAAATCCCATGTCATTCATATCCACCTTCTTCTGTCCCCATGGTTCCCACACAGCCTGGCGCAGTGCAAAGAGCTGGTATGAAGAGGTGGAAGTGGAAAGAGGGAACTTGCAAAGTTCTCAGAAGCCCGAAAAATGTGAAGGAGAAGCCTCCAATACCTAGGTGTCTGTGAGCACCCACTTGCTGTCTAACAGCTTCATCTGTGGAGCAGGAGCAACCCTTGCGACGCTGTGCTTGCAGGGTTTTGCCCAGTACTCCCTTACTGCTTTATTCTCCAGAAGCAGCACTACCTGCTCGTCTCTCTTTCCAGCAGAGCAAAACTTCAGGATTTTGGACAGTCTTGCCTGCTGATACTTGTATTTTTCTTGTGACTGCTGGCTTTATGTGGACCACAGCTAATCACCACGGGGATAATGCTCTAATGGGCTCTTGTTCTTAAACTTTCCTTTAATTCACTGTTCACAGCTGATGTTTATATCTGCTTCTTTTAAGACCTTGCCAGAATGTTTTTCAAAAGCAAAGTTTGACAAAATAAATCAAATCATTAAAAGTACTACTGCAAACATTCACCTGCTGGGACATAAGGAAGATGCTGCAGTTGAGCAAGGAAAAAAGAAGGAAAACTTCAGGGTTTAAAAGGTGGCTTCATCTCTTGCTGGCACAAAAAGTTACAAGCAAGTTTCATTTGATGCCATTTCAGATGCAAGGTCAAGGTCAAACTCCTGTGCCTGCACCAAGGTAAGTAAATGCTGTGCACTTGCTTAGTTCAAGCAAATTATTTTTTCTCATCAAAACCCATTTGGAGACAGAAGTATGAACCTCCTCTGTCACCTCCTGTTTTTACACTGGTTTCTGCACGTCAAAGATCCCCCTTGGTAGCTCATCTGCAGATGGGCATTCAGTGGTGTCCTCAGGTAAGCACAGGAGAGATCTAAACAAAATACCATGTTTTCACAGAAACACAGCATCAGTTTGGATGGTCAGAGCCATACAAATGTAGTCAGGTTTGATTTCCTCAGTTTTGCTGATAATGGCAGAACTGTGTGGGATATATATATATGTATATATATATATATGTATATACACACACACACAAACATATATAATCAGCTAATCCTTCAGTTTCCTTTGCTTCGGAAAGCTCATGCTGTGATATCTGCACTGGTAAGATTTTTGCAAGATGAAAAATGAGCATCTAAAAGAAAGCATTTATTCACTGAGCAGTAAGTAGTTTTATCCGGAACTGATGCAATGTAGCTTCAGTTTCCCAACAGTAAACTCTAAGTAGCCTTATATAATTTGGGAGGGAAAATCATCTCTCTGCTTTTCTTGTATTTCAGTAAACCACGCATCTGTGGCCAAGAACTTTTCAGTTCATTAATTCAGCAGCAATATAAAATATATACAAAATTAGGGTATCATTTTCAAAAACAGGCACCTAAAATGAAGTTTCTAGATCCATATTTAGGCCCATGAATCTGATTTTCCGAGCTACCAACCACCTGCCAGACTGCGCAGAACGCTGATGGGAGCTCAGCACCTCTGAAGGTGGCACCACTCAATGACAGCATCCAACATTCTGACAGCCTTCTGGCAGAGACAGTTTTCACAAGCTTCATAAAACACGAAAGGCCAAAACAACATGTCCTGCAATTATCCACACTGAAGAACAATCTTAATTAATAATGATATCATCACTACTCCCTCTACCCTTAAAGCACTACTGAAAAGTTTTGCTTTTCCTTCATCTCTCTCCCTTCTAACACTTAATCCTGTGCTTCAAGTTTTTATCACACCATCAACCTGATTTCAGTGGTGTTTGTTGTGTGCTGTTTTAGATTTTACTCTTTCTTATCATTAGGATTACTCACCTTTCTATATGCTCAGCGATTACAGCCTCAGAGGAGATACATGGCTCCACAAAATACCAGGTTCAGTTTTGCATCTGTACAAGGCTGATCTCAGTGACATTGCAAAGATTTAGGTAAGGCTTAAAAAAAAGCTAACAAAATTGAGATTTCTGCCTTTATCCAAATTAAGCAGGTTAAGGAGGAAGATTCATTAAAAGTATTAAATGCTAAACCCACATAAGTTTATAATATTAAAGTCAGCCACTTACTTGTTCTCCTTTCCGTCAAAATGCCACCTCTGTGTAAGACTGATCCGGTCTGTATTTAAGGTGTATGGTTTGACCAAAATCATTGGGGCCAACTGGAGTCAGAATTTTGATCACTAAAGCCAAAATCTGTACAGTTTTTACTTGGATTTGTGAAGGAGAATGTCAAATTTTGACATCTCAACAAGGTGAAAATTTGAAGGAAAGGCCAGTTTTGCCTTTCCCAGAACTAAGACACTACTGCAAACACAGCAGTATCTCCCTGATGCAATCTACACATTCAGATGCCTCTATTTTGGCTTAGTTAGACACATTCCCTTGTCAATTCACTGTTCAGGCTTAAAACACTGAACCTTCCAGTGCTTGAACAGGGCCTCAAAGAAAGTTGGAGACAAAATTTTTAGAAGGACCTGTTGTGATAGGGCAAGGGGTAATGACTTTCAGTTAAAAGAAGGTCAATTTAGACTTGATAAAAGGAAGAAGCTTTTTATAAAACTTCACCTATGTTTCACCACTGGTACAGGTTGCCCAGGAAGGTGGTGGATGCCCCATCTCTGGAAACATTCAAGGTCAAGTTGGACAGGGCTCTGAGCAACCTGGTCTAGTTGGAGATGTCCCTGCTCATTGCAGGGTGGTTGGACTAGGTGGCCTTTAAAGGTCCCTTCCAACCAAAACCACTCTGATTCTCTCCGGACTGGCAAAATATTCTCAAAGGGATGGTGGAAAACATCATCTCCTTCCAAATCGATTATTCACTCAAGAAATCTCCAGTCTGGGAGTGACTCCTAATTAACCACATGCCCTGCTGCCACACCTGGAGTTTGTATGTAATGTCTGCACTCCTCTGCTAAGATTACAAATCCTTGTAATGTGTAATCCTAGAAATGCATCAGCTGTTAAGTGATCTCTGCACCGTTGCAACACTTGAAATAGAAAATTCAGTATATACAGTTAAATTTGTCTCTATATATGCAATAAGCTTTTCCCCCAAATCAAGGATTTAGAAACCAACAAGACTGCTTTTAAAAATGTCAAAGAAATCTTTAACTTCCAGTTGTTTCCATTCTAGGCTCTAGCCATAAGCACACCCAAATATCCATGCTTCCCACTGAGCTCAGTCCTGCTGTTTTCCCCTTTGCAGGTTGTCCCTGCCCTGCTCCCATCCCTCATTTCCCTTCTCCTCACTAAGTCAGGGGCATTCACTAGACACTGACTTCCCAGAAGTTTATCCCCAACTGACCAATAAATTCCATCTTTAGACGTGCACTCCTCTGAAGCACTTTGCATTTTCTTTCTGCCTGCCTCCCTCAGCTGTCCCAATTTTATTCCAGTTTCTCATTCCCCTTCATTATTCTTCCTCTGTGTTCCTCATCTGCAGTCCAAACACTTTCACCACAGATGTGCCTCTTCATGCTTCTCATACAATCTTATTTCCTTCTCAGACACTGGGTCACCACTCTTGCATACAGCACAGAAGCTCCAAACTAAGGGAAAAGTCTTTCTCCATAACTCTTCTGCAGCACTTGGAATCACTGTATGCTCCTTTTCAAAGCCTTAAGCCACCTACAACATCACTGCAAATCTAGTGTCTTGCGTAAGTTAAGGTGCAGAGATTTGATTCAGCCTTCACTAACCCCACACCATTAATGCATACAGCCTTCAGGAAGCTTCCATTATTAAAAATTTTTATCTGAACAATTAAAAAAAACATTATAAAGATGGCAAAATGCACATTGAGATCAGTCAATTCTCTGCCCCCAGCACAGGGCTGCTGGATGGTCTCATTTCATTGGTACAGAGCTTTGAAATAAAGATGTAACTAAATTTGTTCTGCCTTGGGGAGAAGAAAAAGATCACTAATACAAGTGGGAGAGGAACCACACAAAATTAAACTCAAGCAAATGCCAGGTATGGCAAGTTTTGGTGGAAGGCAGCAGAAGTGTACAGTTTCCAGCAAAAAGAAATGAAGCTTCAGGTAGAGTCAAGCAACACAATTAACACACAGTGGTGCCATTCCATGGCACAGCAGTCACCAGCCAGGCTGAAGCTTCCATTTTCAAAACCACTCAAGGCAGAACTTTTCTTTTCTACATTACCTCTCTTCCATTGTACATGCCACCACTGGCACTTTGCACCATTTACATTTTCCATCAGTAAGTCTGAATACTTGAATTCCAACTTCTACCTGGCATGGAACCATGCGAGAAACTCCCCAAACCTGTGTATGAGGCATCCAAGCTGTGAATTCAAGCACTCAGGTTCAATGCTGCAAATGTTCACCAGCCTCAACCCTGCACCTCTGAGAAACAGCCCCTGCTGGCAGGACTGAATATTCTCACTTGGAGGACACCAACAAGCAGCACATTTACAAAATCCCACACTGCTCCAGTATGATACCTCTCCCAGTTAATGGTATGTTCTGACCAGGATTTATAGCATGAATTAAACAGGATTTCCACTGTAAGCTCCTGTAAATTACTTATGTTCAGAAAACTCTGATCTGTGGGAATTGGAAAAGGTAACAACACTCCTTAAAAATAAAATATCACAAGGCTGAGTAATTTTTCAGTGACATACTCAGGTCTCAACAGAGCATTAAATAAAATTTCTATGCTGGTCTAAAGAGCAAACTATGGTGCATGACAGAGTGGCTCCCCTGCAGCTCATCTTCAGGTTTAAACACAGACATACTCCTGAAACCACTAGTTGTGCATGATGTTTACTCACGGGTTTAAAATAAAAACTAGAAATGCTAAGTTTAAGTCAGTTGGCAGTTAAGGCCTGACCCGATTTGAACGCTGCAGCTAAAAACAACTGAAGCCCAGGGTTTGGCATTCTATCTCAAGCCAGCTCTTACGTCAGTTGTGCCACCTTGGAACTCTGGTCTCTTATTTTTGGTCCATACCACCAGCAACCCTGGATAATTCCAAATGTGGCAATGAGGGATCCTAAAGCACATTGAAGGAGATTAAGTGGCACATAGAGCAACGTCCTGCACTCAGGTACCAGCCAGGACTCTGCCTTGGCTTCCAAAACCCAAGGGCAAGGCTTTCTACAACACCAAGTGCTTTGGGTTTTAGTCCAACACTTCACAGCTTTGGTTTGAACATAGGTGCAACAAGCAACCAACCTTTAACCTACAGAAAAACTGATGGTGGGTTTTCCTCACCAGAGTAGTTTTCCCATACTTTGGCTGTATTCTAAAAGTAAAAAAAATTGTTTAAATTTAATTTTAAAATGTCGGTTTGTAAAGTGGTGTGAAAAGTCACATAGAAACTTTTGCATAATCTGCATAACAAAATGCAATCACAATTTTTTTCCACACAGAACTGGAGAAGACAGTACAAATACAGTCCTGAACACCTTTTCAGTCTAGATACTTTACTGGCAGCATGACCATTAGTGCTACAGAAGACCTACTGTAATAAACAGAGCTGAACCTCTCTTCCAGAACTGTGCCCATCAACAGCTCAGAAACAAACTTTTTGAGTAAAAAAGAGTGGAAAGTGGATAGGAAGATCTTTTGACTACAAAAAAATTGAAATACTGACATCGACACCAACCATAATGCAACACAGAAGAACAGCAAATTGCAAAAAAAAAATTGTTGAATGTTTTAATGCATTTTGAATTGTAATGAAGAAAAACATTTTACATCTAAAAACAAATTAGCAGAATAATAAAAAGTGGTTCCACATAACTTATAAATTCTTTTCCCCAAAAGGTAGTTTTCACAGATTTAGGCAACAAATACGATGTTTCATTCCAGATCTTTCTGATTGTAAAGTATACGCAAACTTTGTGAAAATTGATGTGCATTGCTTGAGAGAAAGACACACAAGGTTGGTTTTGCCCAGTGATGAGTTTTCTGTGAAATTCTGCACAATACTGAAACTGTAACTGCAACTATCCTCCTTTTAATGAAATGCTGGACATTGTTCAGTGCTGAAAAAACACTGTTTGGAACATTTAGAGCCATGAAATGTTTTCCATGTATTTAGTCAATGTAGTATTATTCACTAACCCTGCCCACATGTTTTGCTTCAAGGGGAATGGCAGTTTGGCTTACCCTTCAGTACAGTATAGAAAACTAAACTAAGTGATAGCTCAATGTTCAGCTGATTTAAGTATTAGCCTGCTCACAAGAACGTGGCTCTAGCACCTTGTTTGGTTGATTTTTTCAAAATGAAACAGGGTAATCACCCATTCCTGGTGCCAGAGGATGGCTCCCCTGGTGATATAAAATGTTTGCAGCAATGATGATTAAACTGCATAGAGTCCAGTGGTCCTGTGTTACATATGTATGAGAGAAGCTTAGACACTGTAGTTTAGCAGGACCAAAACCACTGATCCTCTCCTCTACCTCAGGTAATAAAGGAGAGCCATTGTTCCAGATCCTACATGCAGGCCATGCTGGAGAAACTGCTTGTGCTGGCCAGACATTTTTCTCTTTGTTTAAACACCATAAACCTTTGTAAAATTCTCTCTGTTACCAACTAAAAGAAAGTGAGTCTTCTTTTCTTAAGGAATAAAACCTGTAATCCAACTTCAAATGGCTTTAACCCAGAGTAAAAAACCCAGGGAAAAATAAAGTGAAAATAAACTGTCACCATCATTTAACTCTTATCACCAGAAGACTTAAAACTCTGCAGCTGCTTTCTGCAACCTCACCAGTTTTAGTATTTAAGATCACTTCAGCACAGTTGTGTATCTTGTATCTGAAGAAAAAATCCCAAACCCCACAACAGAAAAAAAGCAAGGGATCAAACTACTATGATGATGTGTACTATAAAGACACTACATATATTGTCCATTAAATATTCTGAGTTTCCTTAATGTTACAATCCAAATCTATGTCTAGGACCCCTGTTTTCCTTCCATTCCTCACTGATGCATTCATTATCCCATCCCATCCCACCATACTCCCACACCACATAAACGTTAGTTAACAGGAGAACCAGCTAACACATCTTAATGTCATTATCAACAGTGCTGAAGAGGACAACATGAGCACAGCTGTAGTTGCACAGAATCATGATGATGAGATAAAAAGCTCCTAATACTTCTGCCAACTCACCATAAACCCCAAGATTCCCACTGTCAGAGTGCACCTTTCCTTACCCTCACCCTTCATCTGATACTGTGATATGTCAGACAGTCAGGGGCAGCATCTCCCTTTAGCCAAAAACAAGTGTCTGTCTGAAGCAGCCTTTCCATTCTTTCAAAGCCACCAGCTGTCACCTGCATTTACTGATAGCAGCAGCAGCAGCTGCAGTGTAACACCCCACTGCCAGTGCAAAAACAGCTAAACACAGTGAGGAGCAAACCAGAGTAAGATCATTTGGGAGAAAGAAGGGAGAGCTATGTTAATTACCCCCTTTTGGAACAGCACAGGGACTGCAGCACCCCTGTCATGGCTGAGAACAGAAAGGTGACAAATGATGTTGACTTAGTGTATCACTCCACTAGCTTTATGTGTTAACTACCTTAAGGATCACATGTAGTATGATTGTCTTTCCTCTCCTGTCAGAGACAGTACTTCAGCCAGAGACCAAAAGTGCTTTTTTCTAGGCTAGAGAGATTCGATGCATCTTGACTGACTTTCATTTTTGAGGTAGTACTCATTTGCTTTGTATTGCTGGCTCAAAATTAAAACATGGGAAGTGAACACAATTAAAAGTATGCTCACTGTAGGTACA
Organism: Monarcha castaneiventris obscurior; assembly: GCA_026261815.1. NCBI lineage: Eukaryota > Metazoa > Chordata > Aves > Passeriformes > Monarchidae > Monarcha > Monarcha castaneiventris. Next base: position 7,828,136 of record JAMPIT010000230.1, on the reverse strand, counting down.
TAAACAAAAACATCAACCCCCAAATAAACTATTTCCTTTCTGGGCAGATCACCAAAAGGAATTAATCCTTCTTACAAAGGTTAGCTCACATTCACTGGTAAAGTCAAACTTTCATAAATGGTTTATAACAACAGCTATAAACTAAAGTGCTTCAGAATTTGCTTGACTTGATTTCAGTGATTAGAATCATAATATTCTGGATTTTTGCTAGTATGAAATGTGATGAGGTTTCAGAATCACGTTATATAAGAAGGGCAGAATGAATATTTTTCTTTTTTCAAAATAAAAAGTACAAAAAGCGTTACAAATAAACCTGGCAGTCTATACTCACTACAAGTTGCTTGCATTTTCCTTCTCAAATCTACTGTTACTCTAGTAACTGGAATAAAAATGGAGTTGAAGTTGCACTATACCGCAGCACTAAAAAAAGTATTCAAATCAGATGCAAACAGGAAAATGTTTTACAATCATACAACTAGTGAAATTCACACTTCATTTCAAAGTTTTAGCCCTGCAGATTCCTTTTAACACAAGGCAGATATGTAGAGTCATGGAAAAATGTAACAGACTGTATACACTCTCTACAGTAATTACATAAGTTTCACATTTATGTCACAATGTAATGCCCTACTGTGTAACTACTAAATGCTAAATAACTTATGAACATTTATGTGCTCTACGCAACAGTGAACATATTGACCAGTGGATGCCAAAATATAAAAGTTCATACACAAGACAAACTAATTTTTAAAAAATCACATTTCTCTGTACAACCCATGCAAACTGTGCACAAAGTGGTAACAAGAACAACATTTGCTCAAGTCTCCCCTCACAGAAGAGCTTTTACAGCGACAGCAGACCAGTGGTCAGAAAGGTCTGCCCAGGTGTAGGAGTCCACGGCGACACAAATGCAGAAACTCTGTCAGCATTTCACTTCTCCTGTAGCAAAGCAGGGATGTTGATGTTCCAGCCGATGGCCTGACGGTCAAACCCGCACGTGAAGAGGTTGCAGATGGGATGGTCCTCGCACCAGGCGGAGCAGCAAACCATCCTCCTGTGCCCCTGCCACAGCGGGGAGACAGCACGTTACTGACACGGACTTGGGGGCTGCTGGGGCAGCATCAGTGCAACTCTAAATGCAACCCTGCCAGAGCACAGCCTGCTCTTTGCAAACAGTCCTTGAGAACCCTAAAAGCCACTGTTACCTGCATCTGCAAGGCAAAAGTCTTGGTAATGATGAGACTCCTTAACGCCAGCGCTGGACCCAGGACAGATGCACACAAAAAGGTGCATCAAAACTTTTGAGTTTCCCAGGATCTGTTTGCTATCTAGTTACATTTTATTTACAAAAGCAAACCAAATTTTAATTTTAGAATTTTTATTTATAAAAACAATCTTAAAATAAGGAACTACTTGCTGGCAACTACTTTGTAACAAGCCTGCAAAACTGAATGTCCATAATGTTCATCATTCAGAAGGGATAATGCTACAGCAGGAGGAATGTCATACTGAGGAAAACAGTTCGATAGTAACAAAAATGTCCAAAATAGGGTTCTGACCAATATTCAAGTTAAAAAAAATAAATAAAAATTGCCACCATTTCAGTAGTGTCAGCTTGAATGGAACTAAGGAAAAAAAAAAGACATATACACACACAAAAAGCCCCCCTCAAAACTACAATAAACTAAAAAACCCACCTAAATTAGAAAAAAACCTAAAAAGTTTTTTAAGTAGGTCTTAAAGTAGGTCTTAAAACTGCTTCCTAAATTTTGTCAAGAACTGCTGAATCAACCAAAAAAAGGCCTATTTAATGGACATAATCCAATTAATTTCACTTAGTCTGATTTGCTCCATTAGTGATGCTTGCCATGCCACAAATTTGCACAAAACTTGATGGCTGCAGCAAGGATGGTTTACTACAGGGCACAATATATCTAGAATGTATGTGCATAAGCACAGAAGAAAAAAAAATTAAAATTTATCACCAAACCATACAAGGTGAGCTCACAAAACTGACCCTCACTTTTTCCTTCTGTGTTTCTGTATCATAGAATCACAGAATGGTTTGGGTTGGAAGGGACCTTAGAGAGCATCTGGTTCCAACCTTCCTGCCATGGGCAGAGACACTTCCCACTACACCAGGTTACTCAGAGCCCCATCCAGCTTAGAAGATATAAACAAATTAGACAGTGTGTAATCAAAAAAAAAAAAAAAAAAAAAAAAAACCCAAACAAAAAACAAACCGAAAACCACCACTAAACCTCATAGTGAGCCATTTTTCTGACACAATTCACATCAAGACGTTAAAACACATCTGAAATGCTCTTACACACTTCTTCCATTTCACAGAGAAGGCAGATACATGTTTCACTTTAGTAAGGGGAAAAATTGTGATAAAATCCACTTGAACTTGATCCATTTTCAACTCCAACAAAAAAGTTTAAAATGTTTCATATTGGCATGTTGGTTATTTTTACTAACTAACAGTATATTTATTCAGACAAGTGCCATTCAGCATTTGCTTAGCTTTAAGCTAGAGAGACCAAATCCCACTTTTAACCTTGCATGAAGAAGGACAGACACGTTTCAGGTGTAGCCAAATCCCACTTTTAACCTTGTCCAAGGAAGGACAGACATTTCAGGTGTAACCAAACCCACATTTAACCCTGTGCAAGGAAGGACAGGCACGTTTCAGGCGGGCTCTGCAGTCACTCACCTGCCTGTTGCTGCGGGGCAGCCGTGCCAGCCGCACCCCTGACATGTCGAACAATCGAACCTGCCGGTTGTCGTGGGGAAGGGCAATGATTCTCTGGCCAACACACACGTTAATCCTGCAGGGAAGGCACAAAAGGAGGCTGGGTAGCAAACAATGAGCCTGGCAAATAGAAACTGACAGCACAAATTTAAGCTCACGGGAAGGGACACAACTGAATTTTTCCTGGTTAGAATTCACAAATGGAAAGATTAAAAAATATTGAACCATTAAGGTGTTTTTGAATGTATTAGATCCTCAAATAGCCTTAACATCTGCATTTTCTTATAGAAAATTTCTGAAAGGCAATGTACTTACTAAAAACTAATGTCGATCACACCTGCACTTCATAAAACCATTTCAGACCTTTTTCAAATTCTTATAAATCTCAACTTTAATTTCTGAGACAAAAATTAAATGTATATTCAGTGAATGAACAGAATAAACTATTTCCGTTGAAAGGTACCTGCAACAATCATCCAGTCCAACTGCCTGACCAGCTCAGGCCTGACCAGCTCATGCTTAATGCATGTTATTAAGTGTATTGTCCAAATACCTCTTAAATACTGGAAGGCCTGGGGTATCAATTACATCTCTAGGAAGCCTGTTCCAGGATCTGACCACCCTCTCGAGAAAGAAATGTCCAGTTTAAACCTCTGTGGTACAGCTTTAAACCATTCCCACATGTGAAAGAAATTAAGAATTAATAAAGAAAGCATGAATTCAGCAAAGCAGTAACTCAGAGATCTGCTTACCTGTTGACTGCAGAATCTGTGCGGATTGTTGCAATAGGAGACCTCATGTTTTTCAAATCCCAGACTTTTACTGTACGGTCATCACTACCAGAAACAACATTGTCTCCCACAGTGAAAACTGCAGATGTCACAGTGCTAAATAATCAGGAGTAAAGACAAAGATGTCAAGCTCTAAACTTCTATATTAAACTAAATATATATATATATATATTTTTCATATACTGTAAACTGATTTAAAGTTTTAGTTTCTGTTCCTGTGTTTCCATTAGCATATGTAGCTTGTCTTTTCTATTTTTACTTTTTTTTAAGCAAAGTAATCTGAAATATTAAAATTCAAAGCAGGTATTTTTTAATAAGACAGAATATTATTACAAGAAGCTAGGACACTTAAGGTGAACAGGGCTTGACTGGACCAAGTGCTAAGAGAAGCAGCCCAACAGCGGAGACTCCCTCAGAGGCATCTTTCATATTTCACTGATCCTGACAGGAGCTAAACATGTCCAGTCTTGAAACCTTAATTTACTTTTGAAGCTCTGCACTAATGTCCAGTAAGCTTATCACACAACCCCAATTGAGTTAGTAGCATAGAGTACAAATTAGTAGTCAAGTTCTTTTCTTTCCATCCCATTTCTGCAGAACTATCCCAGACATTTTCATTCACTGCACAGACAGAGGACATCCCAAACACCTGAAATGTAGCTAAAGCTATTCTGTACACATGCATGAACATGCTGTAATCCACACACAGAGCCTCCAGTATAGCTCCACTATCAATAGCTATAGCACTCTAACAATCTCTAACTGTGATTTCTAGTCCTGTTTCACGAGCAGCTAAAGTCTGAGAGTCAGATAAAAAATGGCAAGTAGTAGTAAGAAGCACAAACATACAGTTCCTCAAATTTTACCCATTATGCCTAGAAATGCACAAGGGCAGCCAGAGAAAGACTCATGAGAATACTTCTAGCAATTGAAAGTGCAACATATTACTTCCAGAATATATTCTATAAAGAATTTTATTTTAGAATTTTACTATCTTTTTATTTTACAGCTTCAGATACCAGTATATCAATATTCTGAGCTCAAGCAAACAATTTTCGTGAGGATTCTATGATTATTTTTAAACATTTTACCTTTATTTAATATTAACCAATTAAAAGCTTTTGTACTATAATTTTCATTGTAATTGTGTGAATTCCCAACTCAAAGCCAGTTATTTTCTGCCCACATAATGTACTAACAAAGCATTTTTGTCTCTCCTTACAACCATTAGGGAAGGCTTCTCAATTCTGTTTCTACAGATTTGATTTAATGACCTATCTTGTAACTTGGGTCATGCACATCAGTTTCTTAGAATTTAGTAATTTTAATTTAAGTTGTCAGTTGTTACTGTCACTTTAGTTGTTCTGGAGAAATTTGAATTCATGTCCTACCCAAGCTGCTGATTGAGATTAGCACAAGCCAGGTCACAATGGACCAGTTTATGCAAGCCTCTTAATTTAAATTGACACCAAATTAAGTATTAATTAGGATGAAGGCCCACTTTATTCATGATACCAAGTTTCCTAACACATTATTAGAGTGCAGCTAAGCCACCAGGGAGATGATTACAGTAAGAACCAAGAGGTCTTCGACTAATCTTCTGGACTTTATGAACAAAAAGTCAAAAAGTTAAAACATACATGAAGGCCACAACTGCTGAGTCTCTCATCAGGCACCTCCATTTTTGGGAAGAAAACTCACTCGTGCAGTCAAGCTGCTGCACAACACAGCTGGCATGTTCTTACCACCAAACTTGTCTTCTACCAGCCCAACCTCCTTTAAACTTACCAACATCTGCACTTCTCACTAGTTCTCTACACAAGCTGCAAAATACCTCAGAAAAAATATTTCAGGCTTTACTAAACTCTATACTGCTGCAACACTTTTGAAACAATGTTTAGAAGTTGAAAATTCTGTCTTCAACTCCGTAATTGGCACACATGTTGGGAGACTTCCTAGCACACAACAGCATAAGGAATTCAAGTCATAGAAAATCTCTAGGTGAGTGAATATACTACACTTTAGTATTCTGCTGCCAACAAACAAATCTGATCTGTTTCCCCATCATACATTTTATTCCAATTACAGCTGGAATATGTTGTGAAACTGTCTTAAAATAACCCTCCACTTCTGGGTGCTTTTTTCCAAAACTTTAAAGAGCTTTCCAGCTTCTTTGATCTCATATTGGTTCTGCTTTATCATTTATCACTTTCAAACATGGTTAAGTTTCTTTGACCACATAAGGTTCTCTAATCCTTAGATTTATCATTTTTAAAATGAAAACATTCAAAACTATTGCCAGGAAAACAGAATGCCAACCCTAGGTTAGCTCGATCCTTCCTGCTCCTACAAAAACTCTCAGAAGATAACAAAATCCTTTCCAGCTTAACTTACTCTTTTCAGCTTAACCATTCAGATATTACTGGGTACACTAAGCAAAAGTTTGAAAAATAAAAATGCAATGAAATTCAGCTGTAGGTCTCTGGAAATAGGGCAAGTGATAGAAAGGCAAAGGGAAGGCTGCTGGTCTGTTTTTAGTGACAACTCTAAAGGTGTTTAATAGTCTTAACCCTCTATTCACACTCAGCTGCAGGCTGGGATGTGCACTATTTGCAAGCACATGGGACTATGAAAACTGTCTTTTACATAAGGAGCTTTGAATTTAACAGCTAAATATAAAAGCACTTCTTACTGAACCCAGTGTTTATGACCAAGAATTTTCACCCCAGTTCCAAAGAAAACAGTATATGGATATCAGCATACCATTCCCTGTGCTTTTACAAAAATGAAGCATGACTCTTCTAAGGGGAACATTCAATTCAATTCCCAAAGATAGCTCATTTTCAAAATAATATTGTAAGGCTTGAAGGTTTAAGTAACTTAACAACAAGTCTAGAAAGGCCAAAACAGTATCATTCTCACAAACCTGACAACTCTGGGGAGGGTTATCAGCACATCACTGTCATCGGAGTAAAGGCTAAGTGGATTTTTGGTTTTGGTTTTTTTTTTTATTTTAAAGTGGAACATATTGAGTTCATACTTAAAAAAATCACATGCATCTAAATTCAAAAACATGCTCAACGCTCTTGATTTAAAACATGAGCAAGTGTTGCTCTCATAGATCTTCTTATGCAGTACAAATCACATTCTGTCTCCTCTGATTTCCAGCTGGGGCATCTCTTAACATGACAGATGCACCTCACAAATTTTTTTCCTTGGGTTTGTGTTTATTTGTTTTTTTAATTAAAACAAAATAGCGACAAGAAGAAAGGCCATTTACCTACTTAAAAACTAAACCAGGATTTCAGCCCAGCTAAAGGGGAACGGCGAGAAGAAAGAAAGGGTAGCAAAGTCTGTGTGGGAAGAAAGAAGTTAACAGAAGCAGCCAATAAACAAATAACCTTTCAAAAGGATTCCCTCCATAACCCCATCCATATCAAAAAAATTAAAAGTTTTTCTCCCGTGTTTTCATGGGGCTAGATTTAATTTTGTTTGTATTAGGTTTACAGTTTGTTCTAACCCAGATAAAACTCTGGTTAACATCCCCTTGGCTAAATTAATAAAAAGTGTCAACAAAAGATCATCAGCCTCTGTGTTAACTGAATGCTAGAAGACATTAGATTTTTAATAACTCAAAAAGATGACAGGTATGGTAGGACATTAAAAAAAAAAAAAAAGAAACAAGTGAAGAGGAAGCAGTGTTATGACACTTCAAACTGTGGGTCCCACAGGGAGTTTGGTGTGCTACAACTATTCTCCAAAAAAGCTTCAGCCTCCACCAAACCCCAGCAAAACTCATTTATCTTGTCATAGGGAGCAGCCGAGCGTGTACTTCCAGCTGACAGCGTGGCACTTCCTCACCACACACCACTGCCTGGCCCCGAACATCCTGCTCCCTCCGTGGGTCTCAATCACCAGAAATGCTGTGGTGCTTGCACTCCTCATTAGGCCGAACAGCTGTCTCCCCAGTCACACTGAGACACAAAACTGCTTTGCATAACAATCTGCTGAAACTTCACACATAGGGGAAAGGGGGAAAGAAAAAACATTGAAAATGTTGGACCATGAAATGCTGATGCAGAACTCTCACTGGCAATGCACCAAAAAAAAAGTTAACACTGCTCTTTCCATTTTGATTTGCAATCTAAACTGGGATTTACCATCGAACTGGGAGACAACACATTTTCATGGCCTTGAAAAGGCATCTACATGCATTAATCTGTGTGTGGGATGAAAATGCCCCAAACCAGAGCTTTCAGATAAATTTATTCAAGGTATATCTAAACATACATTTATATACAATTGTATGTAAGCAGCAAAATTTGAGGGCTCAAATATGCCTCTCATTTTAAGTAGTAAAATTCAGAAACAACACCTAAAGGAAGCTCGATTTGGTATCACATTTTCTGCACAAGTTTCCTTTCTTTTAGGGGAACAAAGCATATCCCCACACCAAGCAGTCTGCAGCCTGAGGGGAAGCCAGGACCCGTGTTTAAAACCTCCAGATGTGGACAACCTGACAACCCCATTGCCCATCTCAACAGGAGATGGCACTGGCCAGAGGAGTCCCAGGTAAGGAGCACACCAGTACTGCACATCTGAGTGCATTCAGGTTTCAGAAACGGTAAAAGCACTCAGATTCCAGGAAGAGCTATAGATATAGTTCCCAAAGCCTGTCTGTGGCTTTATTTCCAAATATCAGCAGAGCTTTTTTCTTCAACTTGAGAAACAGTAAGAACAAACAAATCACAGAATCAATTAGGTTGGAAAAGACCTCTGAGACCATTGAGTCCACCCTACAACCAGGCACCACTATGTCAATCAGACCATGGCACCGAGTGCCATGTCCATCCTTCCTAAACACCTCCAGGGACAGTGACTCTGCCACCTCCCTGGGCAGCCCATTCCAATGTCTAATCATCGTTTCTGTGAAGAAATTCCTCCTAATGTCCAACCTAAACCTCTATGGGCACAGCTTGCAGCCATGTCCTCTCATCCTGTCACTGGCTGCCTGGGAGAAGGGGCCAAGCCCCACCTTGCTATAACCTCCTGTCAGGTAGTTGCAGAGAGCAATAAAATCCACCCTGAGCTTCCTCTTCTCCAGGAATTAACACAGCTTTAGCATTTCAACCAACAATGTCCATTCCAGAGATACGTGTTTCATGACATTTACAGAAAATTGCCAGTATCTGCCTTTCTCACTACCTGTCATAAAATAATAAAATTATACAAGATTGAAAACAGTAACTAGCTTTTATAAGAATTACTCAATGCTAAGTTAGTAAGTTAGTTAAGGTGCAAATATTTTTAAATCCATTCCATCACATTTATGATGGGATTAAAAAAGTTCCATTTATTCCTGCACCACTGCTGCATATGTTATCTGAGCTCAAGATAGGATACAAAGAAAAAGCCTCTTGCTATCCTCCTCTCTGGGTCAGCTGAAAAAAAATCATAACACTCTTTAGCACATGCATTCAAGAATGGAATTAAGATTCTCTCTATCTATTGTAGTGAGGCTTAAAGCACTCAAACCCAATTGGATACAGACTTATCATCTACATCTTTATTAAAGCAATTGACAAAACTCTAAAGGCTAACACTGAGTGCATCCAAACTTTGTCTGTTACATATTCCATTCCCCAAAATAAAATACTTACAGGATTTTTTTTTTCTTTTAGCTACAGAGCTTTTAATTTTAAGCGCTTACTCTTAAAGAGTAGGTTATTCAAAATTTCTTGTACTTTTCCATTAATTAGGAATCAATTTTTGCCTTGAGGAAGTCCATCTGACACCAGAAAATGTTCAAGAACAAAAAGTAAATAAAATTATCAAAAGAATATTCACTTTCAAATTGCCCTTTTTTTGGCACTTTGATAACTACATGATTGTATCAGGTTGGTGGAATGTTAGAAGAGAAAATTGGGAATTCAAGCTGTGCAAGAGAGCAAGGAGAGGTAACTTGGATGGGCTGAAGGCATGTAAAACATGCTGGCCCTAGTCTGTCCTGAAACAGATCTATGAAGAAGCACTCAGCATGGGAAGTGAGGCAAATTCAAAGCTGGATCCCTGGGGTATCAATCATTAAGGCTGCTAACAAGTCTAAGAAAACTGTTGATTCCTTAGCATGTTCTGTTACCTGTATGTAATAAGTGTAAACCAAAAGGTTTTGTGAACATGTTCAGAAGCATTAGAAGCATTTAAAAAAGCTAACCCTAGGGCTTCAAGTCCAGGCCATAATCTTCATTTAAAGAATATTCAACATGCAAATGTAGGATCAGAACAGTGTGTGAAATGCAAGTTTGGAGCCTTCACTCAATGAAATGCAAGAGGGAAAAAAAGCCCTCAGCAGACAAAACAAGGTAGGAATACTGACAGCAATATCACAACCACCTAGTTAATCAGTGAGGCTTGGGGAGAAAACTGAATGTTTCATCACAAAAATTTTGCATTTCTTACAGAAGCTAGATTGAGATATCCACACATGGTGAATGCCTAGGGCATTCTTTGATGAGAAACAACAGAAAAATGGTAGACAAAGCATCACTAAAATAATTAATAACTGAAGCAAGAACAGGACTATCTTGAAAAAAAAGATGTGTTAGGCTGATCAAACTCCACTGATAGCATCCAACTTGTTACATTTTGTTTGGCACAAAAGGTTTTGACTGAAAGCCCAAGCACAGAATTAACCAAAGGTGCAAAGCTTGCATTTTTAGGACTACATCCATAAATGCTTTAAATTCACCAAGAAAGCGTGGTTGAATAAGAATACCTAGCAGTGACCTTGTAATATTGGGCATATCTAGAATAAGACTGCTTTCCTACAGGGATGTCCAACGACATCGCTGCCTGGAGAAAAGGCACTTCCCCCTGCCATGACTTGCTCTTTCAAGAACAATATATTCAAGACAGACACAAATAAGGTATGAGAATTAAATCTAGCAGACCCAAGAACCTGAGAAAGCCAGCTGACCTTGGCAAACCCAAGTGTTCACAAAAACTAAAACAATTATTACGCTCTTGAAACAGAATGCCATTTTGACATTAACTCTCAATTCACTAAATGTCAGATTCAGCCCAGCATCCTAATCAGCAGCTGCTTAGTAATTTTTATATTTTTTAATGCAGATTCTTCAGGAAGCATAGGAGTTGGAAAATAAAAAGTTGAAACAAGACATATTTGCAATTCTCTAATTTCAGAGTTCTCGGGATGAAGCACAACTCGCCGTCCAGCTGCACATTCAGAGACATACAGGCAGCAAATGAACAGGAACTTTCCCTTCTGGTCTCTTAGAGCCACACAAGCAGAGTGAAAGGAGATGGAAAATGCTGCAGTCCAAAAGAGCTATAAGCTCTTTGTAAGAAATAACGTAAGATCCATGACCAGCACTTTTTTTCCCCCGAGTTTGCCCAGAAAGTAACACAAGGATACAGATTCCACAGCTAAGACACATTCCTGCTTGACGCACTGACTCAATCTAGCCACGAAGATCACTAAGTTTGAAAAGTAGCAAACAAACTCTGTCATATTCTTGGGCTAAGACACAAGTACCCACTCAAATTTATGGAGTTTTTAAAGCCAAAAATGCATTTAATTGCCATGACAAGGTGGTGCATAACTATATACTGAACAATCAAGAAGATCTAACAAAGGATAGCAACCCAAAGCTGCTTCTGAAGACATCACTTTATTCTTTGAAGGATGGCATTTGCAAGTCCAGATCTGGAAGCCCTGCATAGTTTTTTTCCCAAGCATTTCAAGAGCAATGTCCCCAACCACTGTGTACCTCTGACAGTCACTAAAGAAAACAAAACCTTTTATTATTTACCCAGTAATTTTTCAGCTGCATATGAGCATCAGTGTACTACCAATGCATAGTAAAAGTACTGTTAAGTTTGAAAAGTGTGCCAGAATTCACTAGCTAATATACATTCTGTTGCCCCCAAGGTATTAATTTATTTCCAATGTTACCAAATTGTCAGAACAAATGTATAAAATCTGTAAAGTACTGGCTAGACCTGTATAGACTAAGATTTTTTTTTTTTTAAAGCTACAAATGGTAAGCATTTCCAACATTAAGATTTTAGAAGGCTCCACACATCAAGACAGACCTCGGCACATGCAGAGTGCTCAAAGGGACAGAAAAACTCATCAAGCAGATATGCAAGAGCATGTTAACACCAGAGTTATTCAACTAGGCCACCGTGCTGGGAGAAGCAAGGCCTTCACGGCTGGAACAAGACAGGCAGTGCAGGTGATGGCAAAGAACAGCACAAGTAAAGTGGAATGAAAACTGCCATGTAGATGCCAGAACCATTTTGCTTCTCAGAACAAAACCTTAGTTCAATTTGAAGAGCTCTAATCAATAACCTCTAAATTTAATAATTTCTCAGTAAGAGAACAGCTGTTATTATCAATCATGTATTTCAAAGCAGTATCTGCTGGAAAAAAGGTATTGGAATTTGAGTCACCAGTATAATTTTTGGAGGCTTTAACTCAGGAAATCAATTTATTAACAGGCAACAAGTTAGTGCCTGGATTATAAAATAAATGTAGCCTTTTCTGAGGGCTCTGTTAAACTCCTCATACGAGGATGTGATTGGGGATTCACAGCATTAGTAAGACAAATTCCTATTGCTGCACACACAAAACCAGATAATAACAAAGATTTATACTCAAGGAAACGTCAGTCTTATTTCCACACCATTTCATTTTTTTTTCATCAGTAGAGAATAAGTAAGTGAGATGAACTGGGGGCATGGCAAATCTAAAAAAGTGACAAGATACTCTAACTGCTATGTCAGCAGGGCACAGGCTAATAAGTCATGTATCGAACTAAACAGTCATATTTATACACACATATACGTATATGAAAAATGTAAACAAGAAATGTTTACAAAACTGGAAACTTCCATGGGAAGATACAACTTTGAAAAAGACCTTAGATAAATGCAGGGCTGAAGTGCAAAAACACTATAAATCCACTATACTTAGTCTATAAATGTAGAAATATACTTAGAAACACACTTTGAGGCAAAACAGGTTAACTTGTAAATAAGAACAGAAAATATAGGAAACTTTTATAATTAACATAGGAAACAAAGCCCTTGAAGATAAAAAAACCGAACATAGAAACTGAAGCTAGACAAACTCAGACTAGGGAAGCACAAAAAGTTTAACAAAGAAGTTAATTAAACACTGCAACAAGCAAAGTACAGAATTTACCAAGAGGTAAGTTGAAATCTTTATCATTGGAACAACCTAACATACAGTTGGCAATTCTAAAATTTCCTCCTAATTCAAAACAGATATCAATGCAAACAGCTCAAGACCGACACGTTGACCACAACAATTCCTTCTGGCCTTACTGGATGAGAATTTATTTTCTTAAATTGTCTTAGTAGTAGACTATAAGAAACATTCTGCTTTTAATGAAGCTATTCTCAGGACACCAAAATAAGAGGTGATTTCTAAGGCCACTTAAGATACAAATAAAGTCTCATAGATGATGACATACCATCACTTTGACATACAGGACAATGCACTGCAACTCTTCATTTTCTGACGTCAATTAACTCTATTAAAGCTTTACATACACTGTCTATAACAGGATTCTTTAGTCACATCGGCATCAGTTTTTATTTTCCACACGATCCCGAGCCATTTGGAGCAAGCCTGCGGTGCCGTTCATTAAGCTAATTAGAGGAGCCGAGGCCGGGCGCGGCGCGGTGCTGCCACCTGCTGGCGAGCGGCTGCGGCGCGGATCCCCCGCCGGGAGGAAGGGATCGCATGGAGCGAGATTTTGGGCGCTGCGACATAGTAAACACGGAATGCTGGCCTCGTGATGGAGATGTTTGGCTTCTAATTATATTGGCTTAGCGCATTAGGAGTTGATCTGGTGAAATACACCGGGAAAAAACAGCTGCTCTGTGAGTTCCAGACTCATCAGGTACCAGAGGGTGTTAAAACTTGTGGTTGAGGACTTTAAATCATCAGTGTTAACAACTGTAACATCCAATTTACAGAACGGATGCCAAGGGCCTACCAAAATATTAAATACTTGGCAAATTATTCAAATAGGCATTCAGAAAAGCCAAAAAAATGTCTCATGTGTATGTATTTTCCAGTCAACAGATAAAACAGTTTCTTCTGTGCTGCTTAATGTGAGAAGATTGTTAGTATTGATTAGAAAGCAATTTAAAAATATCTTGCCAGTAGGCAGTACAATAAAGGAACAAAAATAAAATTCCTCAAAGTATATCTCAATTGCAAAAATACCAACCCCTACATCTGTGCTCTAACTGTACTCAGTGAAACACTTTCTGTAACAGAAGTACCCCTTCCACAAATCAGAGACCTCTGCAGCCCTGGCCACTGAAAAGTAAAGTCAGTTGTGAGACCCTCAAATTTAGCGTGTATTTGGTGAAAAAGCCTATGTCAATACTAAAAACTCATACATTCAAAGTACAAAACAGAGACACTTGACAAAGCAGACAAACACAAGTAAGAAGACGAGTAAAAAAGCTACAGTAAGAGTGAATGAAGACGTTGCACAAGGTCTACTCCATTCCTAAAAAATAAACTCTCTGCTAGTTTACAGTCTCAGCAATAGAAGCCAAAACATCAGCTAACAGTTTTTACAGTATGCACCATCACCCAAGATATCAACATTATCTGGTCTCAGCAAACATATAGGAAAACAGAAACTTGGTCAATCTTGGTCATTCCTCCAAAAAAAATGGCCTGGGACGAAGCAGTTAATCAACTTCGGAAAAAATGCAAGCACCAAGGGATACAAAACCTTCCAACTTCATATGACATTCTAGGAAAAGTGATAGAAGAACACAAAAGTGATGAGATTAAACAATTCTAGGATGCAGGCCACAAAATCAAGCTCACTGCTCTATCAGGAAAAGATGCCTACTTATACAGATGATTGTGAAGCACCAAGTAATTTATCAAATTCAGGAGTCCAGGGCAGAGGGGTGGTTAAAGAGGATTTAGTTTACATATAGGCTAGTCAATAGCTGAAAAAATGAAAAAGTGGATACTGAAACTCAGTCATAATGTAAATTACACATTTGAATTAATAAAAACCAGAAATGTGAATAAATGTTTGTGGTTGCTATTTTGAGCTAGGATTAGCAATCATATTTTATTCTGAAGGAGGGAGGTGAAATTTTTTCTGAAACATTCAAGCTCAAACATTCACAAGTCTCAGAAAAAGATTTGCTTCTTTGGGTAAAGTATTTCCAAGTTACACCTGCATTTTCCATGCATAAGAATTCCAAAAAACAGAAAGGTAAGTAAACACCAGAACAGATTTTCATTACTATATTTGGCCATATTCAATACTAGTCGGTATAATAACATTAAGCCTAAATTGGTAACTAAAAATGTTACATCAGAATCACCATTTTGACAGAACACAGCAATCGGTGCCCATACTTTTAATTCTTATTTTATGTAAAAATTAGAAGCTTTCAAGAGTGAAAATTAATCCTTTTTTTATCCACTGGTTTCAAAGGAGTAACCTTTACCTCACAGTGAGTATCAAGACAAGCAGAGGCAATCTGCTTGATCCACTGCATCACAGCAGTAATCCCACACAGCAGGCATAACCAATGCCAAAAAGAACCTCATACCTTAAATCACCTTTAATTGTAACAGTTTTTATCAGGAATTACCACACGAGCAATAGCACACCAAGAGACCTGGCTGCTGTTTTGGAAATTACGTGCTGTTGTGCTACATTTGAAGGAGGACAATTGGGAGTTTCTGTGAAAATCAGTCTCACAAAACAGGAATGAACTCAGTACCTCAAAAAGACCACGGAAACAGTTCTGGCCAGATTTGCAACTTTCTGAACTTGTAAAAACTTGTGAAGGAGCTGTCACTTACTCTGTGTGGCCCTGAAAGACATTCACAGAATGGATAGAAGGATCTCTGAAATCCCACAGGCGGAAGGTGGTGTCGCGTGACGATGTCACCACGAGACGCTGGGTGGGATGTGTGCAACAATGCGTGAGCTCTTGGTCGTGCCCTACAATCACGCATGAGAACAAGTAAGGTAATGAAAACCAGGCTTTTCATTTCCACATACACTTGGAATGAAATGCTGATGATTTTTTCTTCTTTTTCCCAAACAGAAAGGAGTAACGATCATTTTGAACTTTAATCCTGTTACTGCTGTAAAAGTTTGGGAATGTATTTGAAGGCAAAAACCACACTACTTATTTCACATTCAGTAGTGTAGGTTATTGCTGCTTAACACACCATGAACACAGCAAAAGCGTTTTACAAGAACTAAAATTTGGGTACATTCAATTTGGGTACATTCAACTTAAACCCAACTATTTTCATAGGTTAAATCATAAGCTTAAAAGAAGACAAATTCATGCTTAGGGGATTTACAAGATTGCAATTTTAGAAACTGTTACAACACTGAGCAGCAGATGGTACACACTCACATACTGCTCCAGAGAAACAACTGACTTTTCTCCAAGTTTTAGTTGCTACAAATAATCCCACATATAACAACAAGCCACCAATTTTTTGTGAGTGAACAAATACCTGTAAGAGAATGGACAAGTTCAGAAGTCTCTACATCATACAGATTTGCTGTCCTGTCCCATGATGCTGTCACAGCTTGCTTCCCCCCAACAAGCCAGTCAGCTGCTATGACCACCCCTTGATGGCTTTTCAGTGAAGTTAAGGGGGCTCTGACAGTGGGGCAATCACTGGAACCATCTCCATCTCCATCAGGTTCATCTTTATCTGAGCATTCAACTTCATCTTCTCCAGACACTTGCTGTAAAATGCAAGAGAAAAAAAGATGCAGAATAAAAGGGAAGAAATGTCTCTAAGTTACATTTTGCAGTGTAAATGCTTCCCAATCCCCTTAATGTGAATGTGAGAAAATTAATTCTGCTGTACAGTCTATTCCAGTACTCATTATCACAAACTTAGTTGAAGCACTATAACCAGTGAGTTAAATGCAGTTTTAACAACTCCTTTTAACAACTTGCTGATGTGCAGCTGAGGGAACTGGAGTTGTTCAGCCTGGAGAAAAGAAGGCTCAGGGGAGACCTCATTGCTCTCTACAACTCCCTGAAAAGGACAGTGCAGCCAGGTGGATGTCAGCCTCTTCTCTCAAGGAACAAGTGATAGGACAAGAGGAAGCGTCCTCAAGTAGCACCAGGGAATGTTTAGACTGAATACTAGGAAAAATGTCTTCACCAAAAGAGTTATCAAGCCTTGGAACAGGCTACCCAGGGAAGTGGGGAAATCAACATCCCTGGAGGTATCTAGTAGATGTGGCCCTTAAGGACACAGTTTAGGGCTTTAGCAGTGCTGGGTTAACAGCTGGACTTGATCTCAAGAGTTTTTTTCCAATCTAAATGATTCTATGATTCTACTTCATCTTAAAATCTCCTCCAAACTCTTTAGCTCCGAGTATCTGTCCCCTTTACTAAGTGTATTACCCTAGAGTTTCATTGCAGCACATTATCAAGGGACTTTTCCCTTTCAATTTTTAAGGGTAGGAAGCATTTAACAGGACACTCACTATATTAATCTTTGGGAAGACAATAATTTACAGATATTTTTATCCATTAAAATCAAATCAATACTTGTCTGCTGGTCAATACATAGCCATCATGACGTAAACTGGACGCAAAATAAATTATTTTGCTCATCATTAAATATCATTCTCTGAACTCCTTTTTCACTTACACAAGACAAAAACATCTTTCTTTTATGTTACTTGGGTGTAGAAAAGATAACATTTGTATTTTCTTTCAAAATGGAAATACCAAATCACATAAACTGAATCAAACAATTTCCATTCAGAAATCTATCTCATATTATACGGCCAAATCTCGCCCCTACTTAGCCTGCTGTGAAGCTCATGCTATAAACTATGTTTTCTTCACAATTTAGTAAGGGTGCTTTTAAGTAAAATAAGCATTTGACAGGCTAGAGTAAATACTGACTAAATAAAGGCCTGGGGACAACAACATCAGACAATGTGATGTGTTCTGGCACAGGCTGATTAGAAATCAATAAAGACTCAATTAAATAAATGCTAAAATTGCAAGTCTTTACCACTGGTTTTCAATCCACAGCAACTATAGCTAATACTATAGCAACTATAGCTAATACTATAGCAACTATAGCTAATACAGGTGCCTTGGTAAGTTAAGCTACAAAAATTTAGCTAGTTTAAAAAGCACTTCATTATACTTTTACAGTTCATTTACATATTTACTACCTTGAACAAAAAGTTGATTCATGTACTTGCAGCTGTAAATTCTGTTCTGCACCAAATGCCTTTGAAAACATGAAGAAGTCTATTTTCAAAGAAAAGCTGAAATATAGCTGTTCAACTAAAACCTTAAAATCCCACCTTTGACAGTCCTGAAATCATGTAATTTTTTAATTATGCATAAGTTTAACATTCAGTCTTATCATAAAACCTGTATCTAATGAAATTGCTGTGCAATTAGTTTAGTTGATTGCTTACATTGCAGTCTGCAGTTGGCTGAGGTGTAGGCAACTGTACTATGTACCTCCAGATGTGAGCTGTCTGGTCTCCAGATGCTGCACAGGGGAAGAGAGGTAAAAAAAAAAGAGAGAGGATAAATAAGAGCATTTCCATGGTCAATAAAAACAAGCTTTAATACTACATTTAGCAATACTAAGTTACATCTTTCCTAACAGATACCATTATTAACTTTATGGTAAGCAAGTCTCAACATCTCAGATGTAACTCATTATGCAAGAATAAGTAGCTACCAAATTAATCACTCCTACAGTGAAACATACATTTGAATACTACACATCAGAACGTGAGTCTCACTGCTGTTCAATATGTAACATTTGAAGAAGGCATTTAATACATCACCAGATATTCATTTATTGTTTCTCAAAATACTGGGGTTCTTTATTCAATGATTTCTTCCATTAAATGTTTTTACTGTGGTTTAATGAGAAACCCAAAATAGCAAGTGTGAAGCTATTCCTGTGATGCCTTACAACTCAACTAGTAGCAGTTTACAGCTCAGCAGGTACCATGTGATTTTAAACTCCATCTGTTTTAAAATGGACTTAGTCATTATTAACTAAGGAGAAACTCAAGATTGTCCTTGCTATGGTCAGAAAAAATATGTTCCAATACCTGAGGGGTACCAAGCTGAATAGTTTAGACAGAGACAGTTTGTAATGAGTATGCAAAATTCTGACAAGCTCAACGTACAGGAAAGTACTAGGAAATGTATCTCATCTAACAGACCAAGTAAGGCTGGAAGAAAGCTCAATCTCATATTATTTCTGATGTCACTATTCTGGATCAGCGGGAAGGTTCTTTTTTATTTTAACCAGCTCTAAATTAATTATCACTGAAGAACAAGACCCCTGAAAACTTTCAACTGAAATATTTTGCAGAACCATCTCTCAGAAAAATAATGGGAGAACAAGAATCTAGCTATAGACAGCTTTTGTTTGGTTGGTTTGGGTTTTAAGTCAGTTTACATAATAAAATTGTTTACGGTACCAAAATAATGGCTACAGTTAGCAGATGAAAACAGGAAAATCCAAACAGAAAAACTTAAATCCTAGAAAGAAGGCCTACTACTCCCTACCTTCCTTTTAAATGCCTACTGTAGGTGCAGAAAGCACAAGTGTTTTAATTTCTAACCTCAGCAGCAATTATCATCATTTTACAATGACTTACCTAATAGCAGCAAATTGAATCCAGAGCTCTTTAATCCTAAAGCTAATGTCCTAAATGCTGGACTATATGAACCACAGGATTAGACCAATCATATAGTGTTCAAACCTGAAGTTGCACTGATGGTACACTCAGGCCTGAGAGCACCTTCACACTAACAGTTATATTTTCACACTGCTTTTTCTGCACACTCAATAGCACAATATTCTTTTCCTTTACTTCTGGAAATATCATTTTTATATATATATATATAGATAGAACAGACTATTTCAGTTGGAAAAGACCTATAACAAATCTCCAATTCAACTCTCTGACCACTTCAGGGCTGAGCAGAAGTAAAAGCATGTTGTTAAGGGCATTGTCCAAATGCCTCTTAAACACTGACAGGACTGTAGCATCAACCATCTCTCTAGGGAGCCTGTTGCAGGCTGTCCTCTTGGTAAAACAATGCTTCCTAATATTTAGTCTAAAACTTCCCAGCAGAGCTTTGAGCCATTCCCATGCATCCCATCACTGGCTCTCAGGGGAAAGAGCTCAGCACATCCCTTTCCAATTCCCCTCCTCAGGAAGCTGTAGAGAGGAACAAGGTCACCCCTCAGGTTCCTTTACTCCAAACCAGAGAAACCCAAAGTCCTCACCTGCTTCTCACACAACTTCCCACCATTTCACCAGCTTTGTGGGTCTCCTCTGGACACATTCAAGGACATTCACAACCTTCTTAAATTGTGGGGCCCAGAACTGCACACAGCACTGCAGGTGAGGCCACGCCAACACTGAATCACCTCTTTTGACCAGCTGGTTGTGGGGTGTTTGATGAGGTTTGCCCTCTGGACTGCCCAGGCATACCACTGACTTAAATCAAGCCTGCTGACCAGCACCCCCTGAGCCCTTTCTGCAGGGCTGCTCTCCAGCCACCCCTCTCCCAATTTATACTTGTGCTCAACACTACTCTGCTTTAGCTGCAGCATCCAGCATTTGAACTTGTTAGATTTCATCCCATTAATCATTGCCCAATGCCCTCACTTACGTGGATCCCTCTGAAAGGCCTCCTGTCCCTCATGAGAATCAGCAGCACCTCCCAGTTTGGTATCACCAACAAACTTGCTAATGATGCATTTAACTCCTGCATCCAGGTCATTGATAAATCTGTTGAACAGAGTCGGCTCTAGAATTAATTCCTGAGGAACACCACTGGTGATCCTTTGCCAGCCAGATGCAGCCCCATTCACTACAACCCTTTGAGCTCTGCCCTTCAGCCAGCTGCCCACACAGCACAGCATGAACCTGCTCATCCCACAGATGGACAACTTGTCCAGAACAACACTGTGAAGGACAACATCAAAACCCTTACTGAAAACCAGAAAAACTATATCCCCCATATTCCCTTCACCCACTAGGCAGGTCACCTTATCCTAGAGGGATGTCAAATTAGTTCAACAGGACCTTCCCTTTGTGAACCCATGTTGACAGTGCCTGTTGACTGCATTATCCTTTAAATGCCTTTCAGCACTACCCAGTATAATCTCCATAATTTTTTCAGGAACCAAGACTGGATTAACAGGTCTGTAGTTCCATGGGTCTTTCCTCACACCCTTCTTGGAATATTGGAGTAACACCAGTTAAAAGAGAATTCTCCGGACTCCCAAGACCTTTGGTAGATAATAAAGAGGTATCCTGCCATTACACCCACTAATTCTTTCAGTACTCTGGGATGAATTCCAGAACATTCAGCTGATGTATGATTCTCAGTGTCTGGTTTGGAGCAGGGAACCACAAATGACAACATGACATGAAAAACACAGATGGCAAGATCTAGCTGTGGTTTTTTATGCCTTCAAATATAAAAATAATTCAATCAACAAGGATGCTGACAAAGCAATAGGGAGACAGGCTACAACTAGAGAAAATTAGCAAATTACACTTTTTTTCCATCAAGATTAACATACTTAACATATGAAAAAACTTTACATACCTGTAAGAGCCACTTGCTCAGTGGGATGAAACTTTATGGAGTTCACTGTATGAAACAAAGTAAAGTTTTAAATTAGTATACTAAAAAAATTCTTTCACAGTATTTTATCATTAAAAGTATTGAAAAATCAAGTCTTCTTAAGTTTTAAGCAATTTTTGGTTGTAATCTTTTAGGTGACATAAAAGCATAGTATCAAGGAAAGCAGCTATAATTGATTATACAACAACACATATTTTCTAGCAAGTTACTACTTCCTGAATCTAGTACAAGTGGTTCATGTTAGAGAGGATAAACAAACCCCATTCAAGCCATATGTAAGCTGACAGGGAATAACGCTCTGGGCTTCCATAAAGAGAATTTAAATATTCATAATTATTTCTAACTTAATGAAAACTTACTATAGGTTACCATCAGCTTTCTGCTTATTACTTAGGATTGCAAGAAGAAATGACTGAAAACCTAATGCAAGTAACACAAATCAGATTTCAGTCCTGCAACCATATCAAAACATGATGGCTTTAAAATAGTCCTGCAAGAATTCTATCGACCAACGAAGCTCTTCATTTCATTTCAGTGCATAAGATTCAACCCAAGACAGAACTTAGAAATCATTTCCATTCATTATACAAGTAAAATAGATGCATATGTTGTTGGGAGAGCATGGTGTAATGAGTCTAAAAAGATACTCCTTAAACTGAACTAATTCTATGGTGCACCAGCTGCTGGCACCCAAAACCTTTGCACCATTTCAAATCAACTGTCAAACAAAAAAAAAGAAGTTTTACTAAATAAAAAACACATTATTTCTAATATAGTTTATAGATGTGTATAGTTATATAAAATTTATATACAGTATAATTTTGTTGTTGTTGTTGTTGTTCAAACACAGTTGTTTAAACACAGCTGTTTAAATACAGGTATGAACTTCTTATTTTCATAGTTATCCAAATAGCAATTTTAAAAGAAAACTATCAGCATGAAAGTTCCAGTGAGTGAAGTTTTCAAACGTGACTTTACAGAACTTAAAGGTCCATACAACAAGGAACCTGAGATATCTGAGCACATTAATGTGTTACCAGTTGTTTCTATGCATTTATCTTTGTGTTGTAGGAGAGAAAAGTCATACAGCAGAAAGAAAAAGCACAACCCATGGCTGAAGCAATTCTAGAGAACTTAATTCTATTTGTATCCTTACAAAGTTCCTGTGATGTGCTGAGTTACTTAACTAAACAATCCTGGTCAATAACTGTGTTCCTCACTTTCCCAGGGTATGATCACTCAAAGTGCTCAATTCTCTACAGCACATTAAAGCCATGGAAAATTTCTCCAATTATTTCTCAAAATAATTTCTCCAAAATTTCTCAACAAAATCCTGTGTTGTAAGTCATTAAGAGACAAAAGGGGGAAAATCAGATTCTTGTCAAATTGGGTACCAAAAATTAGGGTCAACATCACTGCACTGCACCTTTTCACCCAAAGTGGGGTTTAAAAAACCCTGTTTCCACAATATTCATACTGGTATAAAGAAAGACAAACACCTGTATTTAATTAACTGTCTTAAAAGCAAGATCTTAGTGTTACGCAGCAAATTATATATGGGATCTTAAACAAATAAGTGCAAATAGATATTCACCCAGCATCTGTAGTTTCTAACCCAAATATAACACATATCCTGCAAGACAGCTAATTTCGGATTATATAAGCTTCTTTTGTTCTCCACACACACGAGACCTCAATGAGTTGTGACATTTAACTTCTGAGTGTCGTAACTGTGCCTGTAAATTTCTTTATATGGACTTGTTTATTCACTTAGCATTTGCAGAACTGTCTTAAAGTGCCTCTCCAATAAAGAATCATATTACAAAATGTTCTCTGCATGAAAATTAGTGGAACTTCACAATAGACTTGTTAATGATGTTGGCACACCTGCAAGTGAAACCACAATAAACATTTCTGTAGCTGGCCAAAACACATTTCCCCCTCCCATGCTCTGTTCCCAGTTTTCACAACATGCCCTTATCTTACCTGAGCCAACATGCCCTACATACTTGACAAGGCACTTCCCTGTTTCTATGCTCCACAGCAAAGCAGTGTGATCTACAAAGATTAAAAAGAAGCTGTAAATAGTTGAAAATATATGTTTTTCATTTTTACCCTTTCAACAAACAAGTTATCTTCCACTCCAGCACATACCATGTGAAAGATTTTGTAGAACTTTTGTAGAATTTTTGTAGAACATGTGAAAGAAATGTAGAACTCTTGACTACCACCTTATATACAAAACATTTTCTTATCATCGTACACATCTTGCCCAAAAAGTAAAGGTGCTGTCCTAATCAGATTAATTAGCAGTAACTATTGAAAGGCAAATTCTGCTTTTGATATTTTCCCTAACTTAGTTACATGCTTCTGTATAGCGCTCCAGCCGCGTATCATGAGACTCAGAAAAAACAGAGAAAGCATCCCATGATGAAAAAGGCAGTCACTACAAACAGGAATTCTATGCACAATCTGTTTACTTCCTGAATGGAAGTTCCAAATGCATACAGGTCACTCCAGAGCACTAAAAAAAATAATTTAAAAAGGAAATAATTCCAAATGCCTCTCCTTTATCCTGCCACACCCAAAATTAAATAATTAAATGTTTAAGTGGGTAGTACCTTAATGCTGAATTGGAGAATGGCTGTTTCCAAGTTAAATCAGGACAAAGATGAGATGTTGCACACAAAGATAAAACGTGCCCCTTGGCAGGCACATAAAAATTGTAACAGGTCAGTTCAAGAAGCAGAGGTTTCTGGTCCGTAAATATTAATCTAGTCAGTACCTCCAGATTCTGTCCCAGCTTCCAAAGACTGCTACTTCAAATTGACCAATTCTGTCTAGCTATGATTTATTTCCTTAATAATTTTCTAAAACTACACAAATATCTATATTGATTTTTGGACTACAATAGATTTAATGACTTATTCATTAGTACTTGTTCCCCCTCAAGTGGGAAGGAATAAATCTAATAAAGTAAGAAGGACTGAAAATTAAGATTTTTAGCTGTCCCTGTGCTCCTAGGCAAAAGACAGAATGCAAGAATACAAGAATATACAAACTATGACCACATGTATAGTTTCTATAAAACAAAGACTAAACAATGCTAGGACAGAAAGCCTGCAGGGGTCTCTGTATCCAGTTGTATGAAATTCTGTGCCAGAGGCCTTCCCAAACAAGCAGCTCCCCATCCCACCCACCCACACCACCCAACATGCAGAGCTGACTAAGGAGAGTGTGACCTGCATGGAAGTGAACTGGCACATATTTTAGAAAGATCAACAAGTATGCTTGAATCCTCTAAGGGAAAGGAAATACCTATTTTAAGAATTTTTCAGCTACAGAACTTCTTTAAAAGGACTCTTTCAGCCTGGAGCTCAGTTTCTAAGTATGCTTTGGATCTGTATTTGCTATAGCTTAGGAACTTAAGAATTTTCTAAATATTCAAGCAACACAAAACTTTACCAGCAGATGCAGTTCCCAACACCACTGGCTGAGTTTTCGCGACACTGACATCCCAAATACCATCCCTGTGGCCAACATATTCCTTTACCAGTTGACAGATTGCCCTTGATGTTGTAGTTTTAAAACTGGATACAATCTGAAATAGCAGAGACACCAACATTTTTTTTCCACATTGATCCAAGATTAAGTAATTATCTCACAAATAAAAATAGACATTAAATTTACCATGATTCTTTAATGTTCTGACAATTCACTATTGTCAAAAATTTGACATTTGATGGTCAGAAAGTGAGTTTGGATGCAAACATACCTCTCATTTCTTTTTTTTTCTCTTTTTTAATAGCAGTCCTTTTATAGAATGCAAGACAAACTATTCTGTACTACCATAATGCAATCTTATTGGAATAATGAGTTGTACAAGTGCAGAGTGCATTTTCCATTCAGTCTGGGTAAGGATTTTAATGGGAAAAAAAAAAAGACCAAACCCAGCAAAAGACCTTAAAGCTTTCCTTGCCTATTCCCAAACATGTATATCTGATAACTCAGTCCCTGCTAGCCAGTGTAATGTCTTTGAAAAAAAAGTACTTATTTTATAATTCTAGTAAAACCCAGAAACATTCCAATTTAAAATACTCACTGCTGTTTATCTTTAAAACTGCATGAAGCTAATCAAATCAAACATTAACCTGAGAGCATATGCCTGTTTATTTGTGTAATGAAGCTTTTAAAAAAATATGCCAAACTCATCTAAACATTTGATAAGTATGCTCCCTCAAAGTGAAGCTATTAGGGGAAAAACAGAGAAGACTCATTAGATCCAAATTAGTATGTGCATATGTAATACCAAATGAAAGGAAGAAAAGTCTAGTAAAACAGTATAACTGCAAGTCACAACAGTGCAGGAATCCTGAAAACACTCAGTATCTACAGAAAGGAACCAAATTGCGGAAATTCTACATTTTCAGATAAAGGGGAGTGCAATATTAAAAAAAAAAAAAGCTTGTCTTGCTGAACAATTCCAGAGGCAACTGAAACCAAGAGTCATGAAAGATGGCTTTAAAAAGCAAAACCACCATTACAAATACCCTACTTTTACCCCACAAGTCTTGAAGCTCATAACTGTTCTTTGAGAAAAACTACCTCAAAAGCTTTGTTAAACTGAAAGAAAAAGACAACTTCAATTTATCAGTGTTTTCCTCAGCATGGAATTACAGGCAGGTATCTGACCAGTTAAATCAAAGCCTTTAAATACTTCAACACAAATCACATTAAGACTTACCTACAGCTTAGTAAAAGTTAGAAAGTTAATTAAGTCTACATTTCAGACAATAAACTAAGGTTAAAATCTCACTAGTTTCTGGTATTAAAATAGAAGGTCTTAAGTATGTCATTAAAGCAAATTACTTCAAAAAAGGTTTTTAAAGCTAAAAGAAAATCTGCAAGAGCATTCCAAATCCTGAGCATGTCAACTCTCCAATGATGAAATGATAATGCCCTATTTGAATTCCAAATTATCAGCCAATATGCATTTTGGTTTCACAGCAGCAGAAGGAACAGTCATTACAGAGGCAGAAAATGGGCTAATGGTAAAGATTATTAGTTCAACCATACTGCAGAATTTCCCAAATTTTCAACACAATCCTAGAGATGCAACTTTCACACTGAACACAGTCCTTAAACTAAATGCACTCCTGTATGAGAAGTGGAACAGCTGAATTAAGCACTAATAGGAAAGGACTAATACAGCACTCAGCTCAAACTCCAAACTTGGTATTTTCCAGCTCTCAACCCCACATTCAGACTGTGCTAGCATTCTGTCTTTCTAATGTTGCGTCAAACCCTCATGCCAAATTTTTCTAGGAGAAACTATCCCCTGCCCATCAACAAAGAAAGAATTCCCAAAACTGCTGGACAGTGGTTTCACTTACCATTTAATGGCAAGAATATAAAACTCCTCTCAGAGTACTAGCAGTCTTTTAATTAACACACAGAAGATTAAGAGGTCAAGAACACC
This sequence comes from Monarcha castaneiventris obscurior, assembly GCA_026261815.1. Lineage (NCBI taxonomy): Eukaryota > Metazoa > Chordata > Aves > Passeriformes > Monarchidae > Monarcha > Monarcha castaneiventris. The sequence goes on along the minus strand of JAMPIT010000230.1, from coordinate 7,801,366 downwards.
ATCCAAGAGTAAATATCCTGATACAGATATTTACTCAACACACACTTTTTCCACACTTTTTTTTTCCTTTCTTTTTTTGCTCCCCTTCACTTCACATACCAGTAACTGGACAAACTAGACAGAGCCTGGACTACTTCCTGCTTTGTTAAACACACATAAACAATGTCCCAAGCCAGGAAAGGAAATATTTAAAGAACATGCAACTTGATAAAAAGACATCTCTGTAGCACAGAAAATTTCTGAAGTAACTTCAGTAGATCATCATATACAAATAAATGGGGAACCACATCCTGAGTGTTTCACTTTTGTCTGTCCTCTTTCTTAAACTGATACAGTTTTATGTACTTCCTTCTACAAAAGGATTTGTTAATAGGGAAGCAATTGTTTGCTATGTAAACAAGTGAAAATTGAATACAAACTGAAACAATTGCATGGCAAACAGAGTGAGGCACACAGAGAGTTTCTCACACAGACAGGGCACATTCAAAATAAGAATGAAAACTTGATCAACTCAGCACCAGTCCAGCAGAATTACACTGTACCTGATGAACAGAATGCCCTGTGAAGCAACTTTAAGCAGTGAAGGCAACTTTAAGCATTGAGGGCAAGAACTACATAGCCCAAAAAGTTCTATTCCTTTCAACTACGAAGTGAATAAAAACATTCATCTAAGAATCTTTATCCTGATCTAGACAAATCAGAGATCCTGGAATTTAGTTTGGATGGAGCAAGTTACAGCACTTCAGTTTATTTTAGGACTCTGCATAAACAATTGATGCTTTCCTGATGTTGTAATAACTTTCATTAACCAAGGATTATTAACAGCAGCCATAACATTTTGTTACCATTAAAACATGGATTTCATATAGTGATTCCTGATCTAAAACCAACTGCAGTTAAATCACAGAATCTTGACCATTAATAAAAATTAGTTTTAAGAGTACCAAGTTTTTAATCTACTCTAGCTCTTCAGGATTTGGATACTGGTGGATAACCCTTGCTGCTAAAACCATCCTTTCTGAAATGTGCTTTGCCAACTTTATATACAGCTAAGTGATGAAAAGTATTCCACTATGGAAATTTCATATGAAGGACTTGAATTAAGAATGTAAATTTCAGTATTTCCCCCAAGAGAATGAAGAGATTGCTTTAGCCATAGTATTTTTTAGCAATATTAAAGCAGTCAAGGATCAGCCTTCTCATCAGATTAAGCAAATAGTGAAAGATCTTTACAGAAAAAAAAATAATTCTATATATGCTGCCAATCTGAAAAATGTAATTGTGTGCAATTATACAAAACAATTGTTTTATAAAACTTAAGTCTCTTCTAATTTTCCACAGGCGAAACAAAAAAACCCCAACCAATCCAAAAAGCCACACACCCAAGAAACCCCCTGCATGGCAGGAGTATAAAGGAAGGGCTGAAGAGAAAACTTGTGATCTACTACCCCAGTGAATTTGGAACACAACCATTTTGGGAAAGAGCACTGTTCATTCAATACACATAGAATGTACAGTCATAAGAATTTCAGAGCTGTTGAACTCTAAAAACTCTAAATGTCTTGTTCCCAGATAGGGTATTGGGGAACTCTACATCCAGTCAGGGTACAGATGGAAAAATTATGTTTTGTTAGAAAGTTATACTCCTTCCTAACTCTTTGCTATAGTCTCTCTGTGAGAGACAAAAGGTTACAGCTCTGACTCCTCTGTGTAGGAAGGAGGGACAGGTCAAAATAAAGCACTTCCATGAAGCACATTAAGGTTTCAAAGAACACACTGGACAGAGATGCTCTCAATGTTGTAATTTCCCTCAGCTCTTGCCTAGTCCCCAGTAAATTCTGACTCAAAGTTGTGAAAATAAATAAGAAATACATCAGCACATTCAGACATCTGTTGGCACCAATTGATACAATAGATGTGCATAATGTTCAGGTATTAAATTCTTCATGCTCCACTACTCATGGCTGCTTTGCTGTCCATGCACATCAGTTACCCAGGAGCCTCCACCTCATACTTCCCAGCTTCCCGTGCTGAAACTGTGAGGTCTTTCCTTGCTCAGGAAAAAATACAAATGCTACATTGAAATAAAGTAAAAGAAGGCAAGGATTTAACATCTCCCTTAAAAACCCAAACAAAAAAAAACAACCCCACAAACAAAAAAAAACCTAAACAAAACCAAAAAACTCACAAAACACAACACTACACTAGAGGGTACTAATTCATAACTACATAGTAGGTATACCAAAACTATACAGCCCCTATTAATATCATGTTGTCCTTAATTAAGTGGTCTCATTAAAGAATTTCCAAATCATTAACTCTTAAAAGAGGCACCACTATGCATCAAATTAGCAAGAATAAAAGTTTGGGAAACAACAAAATAAAAAGGAGACCAAATAAACCACAATAGCTTCAGTCTACTTCACTACCTCACTCTTACTCTTACTCTCAAACTTTCATACTTAAGAGAAGGTATTTCCAAGACATCTACACCACGCATCAGCCTGTGTTACAGGTCACCACAGAGCTGCCTATACAGCTGGTTCACACACCAGATTCCACTGTGGTTTCCTCACATTTTATTTAATTTTAATAATGTATCAGGAAATTACTCTGATATAGGAAAAAAAGAGCAGCAGGTAAATTCCCTGTAAAAATTGAAAAAGGGGAGAGAGCAGGAAAACAAAAATAGCAGGTTGATGAAGATGCACAAAATGAAAAGCATCAGAAAGGTTAATTGCGCCAAAACATCAAGCAAAAGATGATCACTAGCTGCTGATGAGCAAGGCTTGCAACATAAAGGAAACAAATTATTCTAGTGTCATAGCTAAAAATAAAAATTTTATTTTATTTATTTTGTTTTAAAAACAAAATTTGCAATAGTACACATACAGGTGTGAGAGGGACCAATATATATATGCCTCAACATATGTCATAAATGAGATGAAGAAAATTCCTATTAAAAAAAACCACAAACTGTGTTGCCCTGTCCCCATAGAGGCCTCACCTGGTTTTGGTGGGGTTTTTTTTGTTGTTGTTGTTATTTTATTTCAATAAACAGTGTTCAGATATAATACTGCCGTCCTAGTGCTTGATTTTTCATCAGAAAAATCTATCAAAAGAATAATTTCCCAGCTCCCCCTTTTATAGTGGAATGGGACAAAGTGCCTACTTAAATTCCCATTTCAACTGCAATACCCAAAATCTTCATTCAGAAATCCACTAGCAAGTTCTGTCTTTCCCTCATGAAACAGAATTACTTTTATTGGTTCTATTCACAAAACAGCACTCCCACATATACGTGTGCACACTCTCTCCCCTCCAACATCTCTTCTTCAAAAAAGGCGAGCAATTATTGTAAAAATGTCATATGGTGTGGGTGAAGGAATGGGTAATTGACGAATCCAAGATAAACACCCTGCTCCTTAGGAGGCAGATTTACTTACAGACCAGCACTACCCAGCTTAAAGAAACCACAATTTACAACTTAAAAGACAGTCACATTAGTCTCACAAGTACACATGGATGAGTAGAGATTTAATTTGTCTCATACCTTGCTAGTAGATGCCTTGTAAGTTGTCTTTAATTTCTGAGAAAGCTGACTGGTACTATGACTGGCTGTTGAGACAAATAAATTCAAAGGAAGATATTTCAAATACAACATTAGCTTGTTTGTATAAGCAACTGGTATTAATTCCTTTCAGTAACATTGTAAGTTTTGGTCAACAAAGTACAAAAAAGTGAATTCAAAATACTGGTTTAGGATTCTTTGTGGCTCTCTTACCTTTTGTTTTCAGCTGTCCTTTGCTCAGTTCAGCCCCATCAATTGTCTGTCCTTCACCTGCTAAGCGCTCATTCAATGTATCAACCTCCCTACGCACTAACAAAACCAGAAATTCACATTACTACAAAAAATTGACTATCATTAGTAACAGCATTAACATACTATTTAAGAACTGTTATGGTTAGTAAGTAAGCTGTTTTATGCTAAGGAGAGGAAGAGAGATCAGCTGGGATTTTATAAAAGTAGGTCTCACAAAGACAAAAACCAAGACTCATGCTGAATTTTCCAGAGATCAACCTTGACCCAGATTCCACAGAAAGCATTGGCGGCTTCTAATTACTCTTACTAATAAATGAGGCTAAGGATTAACAAAACCATTTCTGTGACATACATGGCCCATCTGTATTGAATTAAATCCAGCAGAAGACAGAAAACTTGTAGCATCATAAATATTTGAGCCACAGAATTAACACAACCTTTCCTAACAAAGGTTTTATTAACCACAAAATAGCATTCTCCCTGAATACTTGCCTACAACTAGAGTCTCACAAGAAAGGCAGTGCTGCAAATTACTATTTTTTATACTTTGGAATTTATTTTAAAGAAAAATCTGTGTATGGTAATGGCAGCACTAGTATAGGAATTAGACCAAAAACAAAAAATATAAGACTGAGCAGAGAAGAGAAAAAATTAGAAATTGTCAGGGGAGTGAAAAGAGACCACAATCATAACTAGAGCTGTGAGGTGAAGAAAGCATATAAAGATATGGAAATTGAAAAGAAGGAAAATAATCATAATCTGGAGGGTACAAATGCACCACTTGTTTTCTGACAAGCATTTCTGAAGGCTGGGGAGGGAAACTCTACTTTTCTTGCTACCAGCCAACGTCTCAGCAGGAGGCCGAGAATTCAGTTGTGCAAACTGTCACTAAAAAATGTGTACTTTTGATGACAGCCTTTAACCAACACAATCACAGGTTTTAAGAGAATGAAAAACCCAGCACAAAAAGCAGGCAAGAATTTATTTTTTTATTTCAATAACATGAGTGTCTGGTTTAACTGTGGGAACTGATTAGGTGTGGAAAGAAATTGGCTTGGAGCCATATCAGACAGATTCCACAATTCAGAAGCCAAGCCAATGCAACACAGCTTAAAATTCCAGCAAGGGAAATTGAGCAGAGGCTCAATTTACTGTACTGTATTACTGTACAGGCCTGTGTTACTTAACTTGGGATCCTCTTACATCACTTTGGATCACTTACATTATCAGGCAACTGCACTGTCATTAAACAAATATCTTTTTCAGATAACACCTGGAACTTTTATCTGAGTGCTTGACTTCAAAATTCCTGAACAGCTGCAGGTGCTGGTTATGCAATGTGTAAGTCGTTTGATCCAAAACCCCACCCCATTTTACACTTTTTCAAGTACATCGCTTTTCCAATTTTATTTACTAATACTACATCGTTAAAATTAAGTCTATAAATATAAAACAAAGTCACAAACTTCAAAGGCTGAATGGAGTTACTGCCAGATTAACATGAAATCCATGAGAGCCTGCAATGATAAGGAGACAGACCCCTCACTGGCTTTGCTCAAGAGTCAAGGGGGGATGACACATCAGTTCTCACTGCTTGTGTTAAAGAGCTAAGAAAGTGATTTTTTCTGGGAAAGTACAAACTCCATCTTTGGCTGCAAGTTCAAAACAATTCTTAAATTCCTCATGGAAAAGCTGCACTATACTACAATACAAAAGGTGTTCTAATTAGTGTTACTATAACCTAAATACAAACAAGTCCTAAGTTGCCAGAAAAAAATAGATACTCACATTCCAAATTTTCAATATATAGGTTTTCAAACTCCCGCTCTATTTGTCCAAAAAGTTCAAGGAGTGTATTTCGGACAGCAGATGGTAACTTAGAATCCTAGGAGGCAAAATATTGGGTATTATATTTTTCTTTACATGTATTTTATACAATTAGCCTTCCATCTTGAACTGATTTTAACAGTTATCTCAATGTCCCAGCAAGGAGGGAAATTAAAACCACTGCTAGTTTAGAATACAAGACAGAGAGCTCTGTGCATCATAAAATTATTCATTTTATATATTCTTTCTTTTTCAAGGGATAGAAATCAAATCACCAACAGTATTTGTTTTGGTCTTCTTTACTAGAGAAAAATTATAAACCAAGATACATGTACAACTCATTTAAAAAATAAAAAGTGGGACATTTTCTTTAAAAAATGTCAAGATGTTTGCAGTTCAAGAAAAAAAGAATGCCTTCAGTTGATAAAGTAAATTAGAAGTTGACATACAATGGGTTAGAGAGCTGTGAACACAATATGTAAATTGGCTTACTCCACTTACTACTTACCTAGGTAGCCAGCTATAAACTTCTTTTTAAAAAAGTTTTCACTTAACTGAGTCACCTTCCGCCACTGCCCCGGGAATTGTCTGCAGGCACAGCGGGAAAGGCCTGCCATGACCCTGGCTGTGTAAGTTATTTCCCAAGTTTTAAAGAGAGAGCAAGAGAAACAACTCATAGCCATGATACAGAGCACACCTGCTTTGTGCACTACTCACTTTTACACAGGTTCACAGCTGGTTTAAGCTGTGGCATTGTGCTGGAAGAAGTGGGACCATGCTCCTTAAGCCCTACCTCATTCCTTTCTTCACCTGCCTCTCCCTTGACAAGGTACTTTTGTTCAGGCATTCACAGGCAATCAGAAGCAAAACAGATCCTAACTAAAACCAACTTGAAACTAAACTGATTAAACAAGAATACTAAATAAATGAAACACTAATAAGAGAAACACTGGAGTTAGAACTATTTCTGATTCAATTACCCAATAATTTCATACAGCAAGATTACGGAAGAAACTAACTTATCCTACAACTTCTGCAATCAAAAAAGAGATGTAGAAAAGGTTTTCAAACCACTTCTCAAAGCCTGAAAGCATAAGCAAATCTAAACTTGTAATGAAGTAATCAGCATAGTAAAATGCATCCACTTTCTTTACTCTTTCTGAAGTTGGCATTATTTAAAATAGCTTATTAAAACAGTATGTAATAATGTTTTCTCTATCTGCAAAAGTCCTTAGCTGGCTCTCATGTGTTCTACAGCTCCACTGTGAAGGGGCATTAATACTCTCTACTTGCTAGACTCTGCCACCTGGCTTCTCAAGGTCAACAAAATTAAACAAGATGGCAGATAAAACATCTTAAACATCTATGTATTACAGCATAATACACTTAGAGTTTGCTAAGAAATACTTAAACAGCTTAACATTTTGGTTTAGTAGGCAGGGGTGACAGCATGTCATGACCTCTCAGCTGCCCTTCACTCCTTTCCTGAAGTAAGGCTGCAGTAGTCCCAAATTCATGAACAGTTTTCTATCCAAGTACTTCCATTCTCCAACTTCTAGATGACTAGAGGCAACAGCCTAGGCTCTGTTAATTCCCAGAAAACTAATGCTATGATTTACTAAAAGAAGAGATTCAATTAAAAAAAAAAAAAAACCAGTCACAACACTGAGAAAACACCAGGTTTTCCCTTCAGAGTATCTGCAGACTTCAGTGCGAGGTTTCTCGTAGCCAAACTCCATTTGTATTTCAAAACATCTCTCTGATAAAAATCGAGTTTTGCATCATCTTTGCCAGGCCCACGCTAACATTGTGTAGTCAATTTGACAATAAATAGTTTTAAACTGATATTTGCTTATCTTTGCCAGCACTGCTTCCAACAGAAGCTTTACCTAAAGGTAATCTCAGAATTGTTAAGTGCAACACTCCAGGTCCAGACTGCACCCGCTACACTGATGTGAAAGCTACAGAAGCAGTGGCTGCTGTTCTTTCCCTTAAATTTAATCCACAGAAGAGCACACCTTCATTTGAGCCAAACAAAAAAAAAATCCACACAAAAATCTGAGTTAGCTCACACTTCTGTCAGGCAGGCAGTATTTGTTTACTTTATGGAAAGGAATGCAGGACAGCCTTCCAACTAATATTTTCCCTATCAGAGTCATCATAAGAAGTATTTGGTTTATTCATATTTCTGGGTTGCAATTCTTCTAAATGCAAACTTAGGAAATCAAGAATCGATCTTGAACTTCTTCCTCCTTTTTTTGCACACGGTGGGGGAAGGTTGCAGTGAAATAAACAGGCTGGGTTTTATATAATTTTATGGTTTTATCATTCATGTAAGACTACAAAGAAGCTGATAAACTCCACAGGTCTGAACACAACCCTGAAACATTGTCAACATCCACATCAATGATCTCCAAAGCCAGTGAGCACGTACAAGCAACAAAATCTGTTGTTCCTGCAGCTTTACTGGACAGATTTCAGTATTTGTTTAGCTTCTCCCCATAGAAAACACATATAGAAAAGTGATGTGGGCTCCCAAGCATCACCTTACCTGCCCTTCCAACATGTCTCTCTGCAGCCCTGCCCGTTCCTGCTCGGAACTGTTGGTCCTTCGAATGGAAAGGCTGTGTGATTTACGTTTCTGCTTTGCTTGGCGAGCAGATGCACAACTTCCACTTTCTATTGGCATTACTTCAAAAAAACAGCTTCACAGAGGCTCCTATGATAAACTAAGGACAAGCATTACACATTACAAATTGCTTTGCCAAATGAAACACAACTTAAATATTTTTATCAAAATGGAAATATTTAGTTCTACTAAACTTTGGAGTCGTTTGGGTTGTCATTAAAAAGAAGAGATCCGTCTTACTTACAGCCATTCTTTAAACAACATTAAGTTCAAAACCATATGCATATATGTAAATAGAATGGAATCACTTCTGCATTACTTATTCATTAGCTAACAAACCTCCACAAAAGGAAAATAAATTCCACTTCCTTGCTCATTTTGGAGAACACCAGCAGAGACAGCCCCAAAATGCTTCCAGGAAACAACTATTATGCATACTATAGTTCACTGAAATGCATGCAAAATTAAAACCCAGCTGGAAAATGAAAGCAAACATGGTAATTTAGGGACACTGTCAGGTTAAAAATGTATTATTCAACTTTAAGTGTTACTATACAAAATTTAGCAGATGTCCTTCTTCAGACATAAGCAGAAATTAATTTTCATGACAGAAGTTCTGAAAACTACTTTCCACCATTTTTGGCAGCTCATGGTTTCACTTCCCTTAATAATGAAAATGCCCATGAACTTATGAGAATAGTGAAAGTGCACCTGACTTAACAGGCTGCTGGTGATGTGGTTCATTTCTGTCACCTTGATAAAGCCAAATATATGCATTTCAATATGCCTGAAAACACCTGACAGTATCACCAAACAGTATTACCATGTATGAGCTACTGCTTCCCCTGTTTAAGAAAAATCAAATTATGTCTGATTTATTGCATAAACGTGAAGAATATGAAAAAAAAATCAAATTATGTTTGATTGCATAAATATGGAAATATGTTCTTTACTGTCGAAATCTTATTTTTACAAACATTTAATTACAGGATTTTTTTAAATTTAAACCCAACATTCAACAGAAATTATTTTTGTTTCATGGGCTACCAGTTGTTAAATATTTCAAATGTTTCAGGATTGATTACCCAAAATTTTTCAATCATGCACACTGAGAACAAAATAAAAATTCATTCTCCAGCATAAATCATTTCTGAAACAACAATTAAAACTTAAAATAGGTGCAATAGTCTGCAGAGGAATAGGAGAGCAGAGTTGGCAAAGCTAACCAGGCAACTGAGCTTCCTTTTAAATAAGTTGATCAGAGAAAATTTAAACCAAACCCAGGGCCACTTCCAATTTAAGATCCGCCAACACGCAGGATCTCACGCTAGGAATGAGCACCATCGCTATTAACAAGATCAGGCATTAACCACTTCAGGGGTTTGACATGGTGTTTTCAGCTTTTCAACAGATCATAAAGCCAAGGAAAAGCATACCTTACTAAAAACACAGTATGCACCATGAATAACAATAGCTCAAAATCTCCTTTGGGTTTTATATCACAAAATGAAAATGTATAAAGATACAGAAATTTGTATCAAAATGAGACTAGATTTCGTTAAGATTTTAATGCCCATCCATCCTTATTAAAAAACTTGGTATTTTAATTAGCTTTTGGAACAACCGAGTTCCAGTAACCTGACACCAATTCCACAGTGAATCTAAAATAAAATTCAGGTTGCACCAGTGACCTGTACTGCACTAAAACTATTTTTTCATATTGTCTGGACTCCACAGAGTCCTCCCCTGCACCTAATCCCATCAGAGCTTTTTATGTGTGATTAACCAGTAGTAACTAATTAGATATATTCACAAATTAAAGAAAGACTAGAAAGAACTACCATTGGGTAGTTTCTTATTTGCCTAAATTCTTCTATTCACTGTGGCTAGATTCCTTTACAAAATTTAAAAAAGCCCATCCTATAAACAGTTATAGCCAATTTTCTGGGCTTCACTAAGTATCCTCCTGTTCATGGACATATGGTCAAGAATGAGGAACAGGTTTTCCGTGCTCATCACATTTCTATTTCTTTTCAAAAGAGGATCAGATCCCAAGCACATATATATATTCTCCCCTCTTCCACCCTCGTTCCTATCTCTCTTGGGAACCACTCTTTCAATGGCTTTCAGTTACCATATTCTGCAGTTTGGGATTACTCTTTAAGGCCAAAAGCATCAGTGTGCACACAGGCAGATTTGTTAAGACAGTTTTATTCATATACACAGTTACATATAATCCCATAAATCCATTAACACCATTTCACTTAAGATCTGGGGGCGGAGGGGACTAAAAAAGAACAAAAGGCAATTTCTAATCCCTGCCAGATGTGGCTCCTGGAGTTATACACAAGGATGTTAATGTGGGTTATGCCTTACTAGGCATTGTTTTAACTGTTAGTTTCCACTTGCCCTTTCTGCCAAACTACTTCATTTTGGAGGATGTTACCAAGAAATATCCTTTTTTTGACTGCTTCATAAAATCACAGAATGATTTGCATTGGAAGAGACCTTTAAAGGTCATCTAGTCCAACTCCTCTGCAATAGGCAGGGGCATCTTTATCTGCATCAGGTTGCTCAGAGCCCAGCTCAACCTGACCTTGAATGTTTCCAGGGATGGGGTATCCATTGACTCTCTGGGCAACTTGTGCCCACATTTCACCAGCCTCATAGTAAAAAATGTTTCCTTCTATTTAATCTAAATCTACCCTCTTTTAGGCTAAAACCATTATCCCTTGTCATATCACTACAGGCCCCGGTAAAAATTCTCTCTTTCTTCAAAGTTCCCTTTAAGTATTGAAAGACCCTGATAGAGTGTCTCCAGAGAACCCTCTTGGGCTAAAAACCCATCTCTCTCAGCTTTTCTTCATAGAAAAGGTTTGCAGCACTCTGATAATTTTTGTGGCTCTCCTCTGGACCAGCTCTAACAGGTCCACATCTTTCCTGTGCCATTGCCTGCCGCTGGCTTTCTGTGCTGCATGCACACACTGCTGCCTCATGTCTGGTTTTTCATGCCCCAGTACCCCAGGTCCCTCTCTGCTGGGCTGCTCTCAAGCCATTCATCCTCCAGCCTGCACTGATATTGGGGATTGCTCCAAGCCGAGGTGCAGGACTTTGCACTTGCCCCTGTTGAACTTCATGAGGTTTGCATGGGCCCACTCCTGAAGCCTGTCACGGTCCCTCTGGATGCTATCCCTTCCCTCAATGAATCAACTGCAGCACTCTGCACCAGTAGATACAGATTTGGCAGCTATAAACTCTAGCACATAGAATTTAAAGGGACACAGTCATAGGCGTGAGATTACATCTTTACAGAGTGAAATTCTCACATTCACTACATGGAAGTTTCCACTTTAGCAGCTCGCGAGCGAACGGAGCAGAATGGGTAGAAAACACGTCCACCACTGTCTGTATTTGGTAGCAGCACTTCACCTGCAGCCAGTGTCACTGCCAGGGACTGCCCTCTCCTCATGCAGCAGCATGACACACCACCCATGCACGTTCTGGAGAGGGCAAACATGCAGCTGTTCCCAGGCTCGGCAGGAGGGTGCACACAGCCACAGCAAAGCTGAAACCAAAGAGGCCACAAGCAGGCATGTGCATACAGAGGATGGGAAGGAGAAGCCAAGGGGAATAGCTTCACTGCCTTTCATATTATTGTTCTGAATCCCACCAAACAGCCTTACAAACTTGGAGTAAGGGAGCAATAATTAAAGAGCTTTTTTAGAACCCGGATTTGAATTCAGTTTTTAAAAAGTGACAGTGTCCCTTTAAATATTAACTTCACTTTGACAATTTCAGAACTCTTTTGATTCTAATTGCAACAGTAAGAAGCTACATGTTTTTCAAGAGTCAATTTCACAAAACAGATCCTTGGCAATATGATGCTAAAAAAATAAGGTGCTCATTTCTAGCAGTTACCTGATTCCCCTTATTATGTAAGGTTTTCAAACAATGAAAATTACCTGTCCAGAATATCAGTGTCATGTTACATATCCTATGAAAACCATATTAAATATTGATTAGTGAAACAGTCAGTAGTACACAAACCAGTCAAAGTCTTTCAATTTTTTGAAACTTTTGTAGTTAAAACACACCAGACAACAGGAAAGGGGGGATAAGGGAAAACATAAACACAAGTCAAGGCTAGGCATGAAATCCCAGTCCAACCAAGTAAGAAAAAAAGTGCTCCAAAACAATCCATTATATGTTATTAGCCAGGTATAGTTAATATTAACTTTTGAGTGTTCCAAATGGGTTCTGAAAAGAAAAATTCACTAAGTTCACTTTCCTTCTATTCAGTAATGCCACAAGTAAGATGGAAAAATCACCAAGAAGTATTTGAATCTTGCTTCCTGAATCCAATGAAACTAAATTCACAGGAGCTAAATATTAGCAATCAAGAGTAAAAAAGGTGAACAAAAGTACTTTCTGAGAAAAAAGGGAGAGGGGGAGAAAGAGGAAGCATATTGTATTACTAAACTATATTCACTAGGGGTGGCAGTTCACAAGTACTGTATTACTAAAAAGTGAGATTAAGTTTCTTACTGAGCTATTCTGCACAATGGTTTTGGAAAACACTACGTTTGCACAGACTTCACACAATGATCTGTCAAAGCCTCGAGAGAACCCTTCTAACAGGGTAAACCTGCAGAAGTAGGGGAGGAAAAGATGTCCTAGAAAACATCTAGAGCACAGCTGGTTACTACTTGCTGAATGCAAAGACACTCCAGTATTTCAGATATGCTGTTTAATTAAACTCACAGGATATTTTACAGTGTGTTAAATTAAAGTTCTGCCACCTACCTTTCTGTAACAGATGTACTCAGCCACAGGAAATATTTCATCAGAGTACCAGTAACGAGCAGATGTGTAACCAATTACTGTTTTAGCTACAACAGAGAAACGGCACCAACAAAGAGTGCACACACTGGCCTTACCCGACTTAAAAACTCACTGCAGCAATAACTAATTGTACTTGCCTATTTCTGCTCTTGAACACAGAACAAGAAGGCTGCTGAAAGGAAAGTATTCCTGGGGTATGCATGTTGCTGAAGCCAGGGAGAAAAGCTGTTTTAAGATGCATCAGAGCATAGACAGAACAGCTACAATATTGCATTTCCTTTTTTGCTCATTCAAGACAACACACAAGTCTGTAAAGGGAAAGCATCAGGAAGATTCAGCAACATCTTACCCAACATCTCCCTGCTCCATTTTGTTTAGAGTTTAGAAACAGCAATAGTTACTATTTAAATGATTGTGTCAGAATTTTAAAAAAAAGACCATACAATTTTACTGTATTTGTGTGCTCTTAAATCTCTCCGTCTCATGTCTTCCATTTTCGAACATAGCTTAGAAGAAAATTTCAGTGTATACTACAAAAAACACAAAGGCATTTTACAATAGTAATTATTGTCTAGTGCAGTATTAAAACTTTACAATACGAAGATGTCCATTAACGGGGGGAGTGTGTGGGTTTTGGGGGTTTTTTCCACAAAGCAGGGAGGGAAAGGAGAAAGAGAGGAGACTGATTACAGTTATTAAGTCCTTAATTACATGGAACTCAGTTTGACAGCATTATTCATGAGTTAAGGGAATTTAAGTATCAACACACGCCACTACACTCTTTATTACTATGCAAAAAAATCAAATTTAAAGGAGTAAAACTTCCATTTTGAGGTCTTCAGTGAACCATTTGCTTCAACGATGCTGTACATTCAAGTGCCATTAATTCAATGCAAGCCACAAGACTACAGCACACCTGAGAAAGATCAGGCTAAGCAGACTGCTTTGTAAGACTAGTTGTTTTGCTAAAGGTAAATATTTAGGAAACAAAACCATTCCAGATCATCACAGATGATGCTAGAAACACTAATGAGCGTGCTCAAACATTGTGAAATCCACTCAAGCATTACAAGCATTGATTTTTTTTTCTAAATTTAGTGCAGCTTTCTTTCAAATGAAACTGGATGTTCCTCGAAGTGTAAAAGGGGAAAGCAGGCATCCACCACTGAAGGTGACAACCTCCTTTCAACAGAAAGCAGAGTAAAGAAGCTGCACCAATAAACTGTTATACAGCTGAAATCAAGGATAAAAGCTTTAACACATTAGTGAGTACCTACTCTAAGCAAGCTTTTAACACCAACATCCAAATGTAAGCCAGCCCAGTTTTGCTGCTAGCAAGCTTTGATCTTGCTAATTCAACTATGTCAGCAAATGCTGCAGTCACACCAAAATGCAGGGCTGACCTAGCCTGCTACACAGTCTGCTAAAGCAAGAAATGCTACTCTCACCATACAAGCTTATATTCTCTGATACTAAACAACAATAATTATCAGACTTGGATTTTTTTTTTACATTTTTTAAATTACAGTAGAAACCTTCCTGGGTCCACTAATAATAATCAGACTAAGAGCTACTTAGTGAAATTGCTGATGTTCTGAAAGCTTCCCTTTGAGACCTGTGCCACCTGTGCTTGCTGAGGGTGCTCACTGCTTAAATGGTACAAGGTACAATATAATCTTATATTCAACACTAGTTAGTTATCTATGAGTATATACTGTACCTTCTTTTATGTATAGGTATTGATGAACTAACTTTTATTGAACAGTTCAACAGACAGCATCAGGTCCTGCTAAATTACTTACAGATGGTTAGCTCCTAAAATATGTTTGAAGGCTACTTTATTTCCTCAGCTGTTTCAGACACTGCAGCTCCCATTTCTGTGTTAGCAAAACCCTAATAGCCTAGAAGTAGCCTACATGCAGGCACAGGTATGCAAACACAAGACTTAAGGGTGAGGAATCCTAAGGAAGTTCAAGAGCAAAGGCAATTTAACCAGGTGTTTGTTCAAGGAAGTACTGCACCACACTCAGAGGCCAGAATTTTATTGCACTAGTCTCTAAACAAACAATATTTATGTACTTGTTATTGATGTATTAGATGAATTGCTATTATGGTTTTGTTCAAGCAGAGTGACCTCTAACATCATTGCTCTTCATGTGGGAATATAATATTTGCCAGTAAATTAGAACCTTTTAGTGCTTAAAGACTTGAACAAAAGCAAGGAATTTTGACTCTAAATATAATACATCTAGCAAGCTCTTCCAAAGCACCAATAAATACTCTCTGTACAGCACATTCTTGAAGCACTACCTCATATGGTCTAGCACAGAGAACTACGGAACCTACCAACAGTCCGTGTGAGAGCACTGTGAACACCCAGCCTACTATCTTGAACACCAAGCCTAAAAATAGTCAGTACATATTACTGGAGGATGAGAAAACACAAATCACTCTGGCTTGCAAGGAGACCACCCCGATTCCTATCCATTCCTCAGTGGTCATTCACAGAGCACTAACTAACTACTAAGTTCTCCCCACAGGGGTTTGAAGGGGTGGCCTCCAGAAGTCCCTCACCCTGGCTTTCACCTCACAAGACAACCTACTAGTCTTAGCTCCAAGACTTAAAATTCCATGACATAAAATGATCCTAATCTCATCTCAAATTTATAGAATGCAATACCACTTAATTCCTCCTTACTTGGCACATACTAGTTCGGGCTTGCAATTTCAGGATTTCATAGAAGTAAGGTCTTCCTGTAAGACATTATCACCACACTCACAGTATTTGTCTTGTGACTATACCAACAGACTTAAGCATTTCAGTCCATACTAAAAACTGAATGCTGTAAAAAAGTCCTAAATTTAAGAAATAGATGGTGGAAGGGCCTGTCTACATTAAAGAGGCATCTCATCTTAGAATCTTTAGATTTAACATGATAAACCTAATTCAGGGACAAACATACACATAAACAACTGGTATTAAAAAGACAATCAACATTACAGTTGGCCTCTGCCTTAAATTCTTGTGTTTGGTGCCAGCACCTTTTCTTAAAATAATTGCCCAAGTCCACAACACACAAAGCTACCTATAAAATTAATACGAGACAGGTTAGAGCTGACACCACGCACAAAGATTATCTAATCTAAACTACTCATTAGGAAACATACTTGTGGGTTCTTGGGGTTACCAGCTCTCTTTCTAAAACATCAAGAAACACCAACGGCAGACTTGCTTGGAAAGCAGTTTCAGAAATTTGCTTAAGGAGAATGATGCAGTTGTAATGTTGTAAAATGGGTGCCTGAACAATAGACGTTTGTATCACTTCAAGGTGTACTCAATGACACTGAATCACTTCAAAGAAGCTGTTCCACCAGTTCCTTACATAAACCTTCCATGACATAACTGTTATAAAAAGCCCACTTTAATCTCAATAACAAAATAAATTTGACAAGCTGGACAAGAGAGATAAAAACACCCGTAGAAGTTTCTCTTTTCTCACAAACACCAAGTTGTCCTTGAACCACAGATCAACACTTAACTTGAAAGAAGTTTTCCTCTTTGCATTAGGAATGGAACCTAACATGCACTCAACCTCTGAATACTTTAAGCATATCAATTCTTCCTTCAAACCTATTTTCACAGGGTTTTAGCACAGAAGAAGGGAGAACTACTGAAGGTGGCTCTTTACAGACAACTTTTATCCATCTTGGACACTTCCATGTCATCCTCCCACTGCTGAAGGCCAGGTTCACCCCATACCACCACAAACGGTGCTTCCCTTCATCATTTAGCTGTTCCCCACTTGAGAAATTTGGGCGTTTCATGTTTACTCCATTTGTACAGGTGTCAGAGGATCCGAACTCCACCTGTAAACTAATGGGGCTCTACGCCTGGCCTGTCCTTAGGCAGGATATGCAGCAGCACACGAACAAAGTTAGTGAGGAGTCCCCTCAGCAGCACCTTCGGCTCCTCTGCCCGCAGACCTGGAACCACCACTACAGCCTCGGGCGGGAAGCGCTAAAAAACCGCGACACATAGAAGAGGAACGAGGGTTTATTTTCGGTTATTTCGGGCTTTTATAGAAGACCGTGCAAGTCATTTCACGCGGAAATAAAGCGGAATAGGACGGGCATGGAGGGGGTGGCCGGGCAGGAGCCCCGGTTCGCGCCGCGGGCCTGGGCGGCGGCAGCGGCACCGCGCAGGTACCGCCGTGGGGGTACCACCGTGATGGTACTGCCGTGGTGCTACCGCCGTGGTGGTACCGGTACCGCCACCGCCGCCCCGGACCCCGCCCGGACCCCCGCTCCCCCTCAGCCCCTCGGGCGGCCGCGAAGATGGCGGAGGGTCCGCGCCCCGCTGCCCCCGCACTCACCTGTCAGCCACAGCCGCGGCGGCGGGCGGGGAGGGGCAGGGCCGCAGGCGGCGCGGAGAAGGAGGAGGGGAAGGATGAGGACAACGAGGAGGAGGAGAAGGCGGGAGGGGCAGCAGCGGAGGCAGCAGCACAGCGACGATCGCGGCGCCGCTCGGGCAGGACGCGCCTCCCCGGTGCCGAGCCCTCGCGGCGACATCCGGCGGAAGCGGCGCGGCCCCCCCTCCGAGCCGCGATGGCGACGGGCCGCGGACCGGGACAGCCCCGCGGGTCGGGAATGCCCCCGGGAACCGGGACAGCCTCCGGCCCGCACAGCCCCGCGGGTCAGGAATGCCCCCGGGAACTGGGACAGCCTCCGGCCCGCACAGCCCCGCGGGTCAGGAATGCCCCCGGGAACCGGGAGAGCCTCCCACCCGCACAGCCCCGCGGGTCGGGAATGCCCCCGGGCACCGGGAGAGCCTCCCGCCGGCACAACCCGCGGGTCAGGAATGCCCCTGGGCACCGGGAGAGCCTCCGGCCCGCACAGCCCCGCGGGTCGGGAATGCCCCTGGGTCCAGGGAGAGCCTCCCGCGGGTCGGGAATGCCCCTGGGCCCAGGGAGAGCCTCCCGGCCGCACAGCCCGCGGGTCGGGAATGCCGCAGGGGCTGGGCAGGAGCTGCCCCGCCATCACCCCGCTCCTCGGCCCCGCTGCTCCGCGGGTCACCGCAGGGCTGCTGGTTAAATAGCGGAGATGGGCTTCATCCCCACTGAGGTCCCTCGGGGTAACGCTGTGTTAGTTCACTGTTATTGTTACCAATTAAAACGGCTGCTGCTTTAGTTAGTTAGTTACCTCCAGTCACACTGGATCAGGCGGACTGACAAGGCAGATGAAACTTTCCTGAAACACCACTGGAATATCATATTTTTTAAATACAGAATAGCTGGGAGATACCGAATGTGGAGTTTTTCTACTGTGTCTGCAGATGGAATGACAGAAGCAGCGCATCAAAGCTAACCACGACGTTCTGCAAGTTGGCTGTTCACTCTGAAGCCTACAACGCGTAATTGAAATGTGATTAATTCCTTTGCTGATTAACACTTTGAATAAACCTCCACCTAAAATTCTTATTCATTGTAGCAGATAGTGAAAGTCAAAAGAGGCTTCATCTAATTATTTTCTCTCTTCCAGCAGATTATCTTAACTGCCTTAGAAGAGGACTGTAAAAAGGCCAGAAGAACATGTGCCAGTAAGAGCTGAAAATATTACATTTTCATTTAATGTGCTTCCCAACTATAAGTCTGCCTGCAGTTCTCATTGGTCTTTTTTCCTTTCTACCCACTTCTGTGCAGTCATGTCTTAAAGCTGTATTAAACACTGACAAAAATAGTGGTTTACCAATTTACTAGCATATTTTTCATTACTGGAGGTCATTCTCCAAGATCACCAACCTAACTGGTTGAGAACATCCCATAATTTTAGCCTATTTCCTTCTTCAAAGCCACTAAAAGGGAGCAAATTGATGAGCTGAATGTTCAAAGGGAGACTGTACAGGCAAAAGGAGAGAGACAAGAGGTGGAACAGGGCTGTCCAGGAGAAAGCCTGAGCACAACCTGACCAATGCTCCTGTTCACTGCTTTGAATTCTCTTTAGAGTTGGTGCAGTTGTAGGTGGCTGAGCCATCTTAACTAAGTGATAATTCAAGTTCTCAGCTGTTCAGTTTCTAACTAAACATTTTTAAGCCTCCTTATCCCTTCCAAAATTACCTTACCTTAATATAATACTGTACTGTAACAATTTTAGCTATAAGCATGAAGGGAAAAAATGTCCAGCAGGAGTACAAAGATTATGTTAGAGATTTCCTGGGGAGAACACTTAGCAACTTTTTTGTCCTCTGGAGCAGCACACTCCCTAGGAGCAGGGCACATTACAGAGATGACCAATTTTTACCTGAAATAAGGAAAGACAAGCTTAAACAACATTTTCCTTGGTACAGGGAAAATGTTGCCTGAAAATTAACAGGCCCTGTATGGATGCAGTTGCTTTTTCATGAGAAGAGAATGACAAGTGGCCTGTTGTCACTCTAGCTCTGCTACTGGTTTGGTTTTGTCACGGCATTGCAGGAGTAGCAGGCACTGTGTCATGTCTAGGAGCAAGTACGGAACAAAAGACTGACCTGCTTTTCACAAACTACCTGATACAAAACAAGAGACAGCATACAGAAGCCCAGGGAAATGGGGCAGTACTAGTCAGCATCTTTTCAACAGCTAAGAAGCTTTTTAAATAAGTATCACTGTAAATAGAGTGGCAAAATTTAGGTTGTCCTGAGCAAGTCTACTTCTGCACCCATGGCTGGACTTGAAAAGACAAGATAGAAGGCTTGGGAAATCAGCAACAGAACAGAATAATGGCTGAATCTCCCAAATTAGCATTTTTCAAACCTGTAAATGTAGCAGGAAAAGGCAAAGCCTTCTGTCCAGAGCTCAAACCAAAAGAAAGAAAAACAAAACCAAACCAACGAAACAAAAAAAATCTAAAGGAGAAAAGGACTCAAGGGTTATTTCTTGATTCATATAGGAGTAACTCCTAATAACTCCTTCCTAGAAGAGTGGTTTCCTATACCATTATTCATTCACCTTATGCTGTATAAAAACATTTGGAAGCCATCCATCATAGCACTCTTTCCATCAGCTTGAGATAGCAGAACTAAATGCAAATGCAACATCCTACTTATATATTTAGCATATATGTATTACATTCTTACTACAAAGACATCTGTCTTCTCTGAAGCGAGCTAAGCCAACTCACTTCCCCGAAAGAGGCCTTTTAAGAAAGAGAAAGAACAGCAGATTAGTTAAGCCTGGGAAGTATTTACTTCTCATTTCAGATAAAACCCAGGTTGTTTTTCACTCAGCACGTAAGTAGATCATTTAGACAAATATTTTCTGAAGAGCTATGACTCCAGGGCAGGAAAAGACTCCCAGGAGGAATTCTCTATGGAAACCAGGAACAAGGATAGCTCTGTAGCTGAGAAGGGTGAAGTGAAAGTCTTAAACTTCAGAGTGAGTGAACAGAAAGCTGAAAAAGAAGGTTGGATGTGAAGGGAGGAAATGAAGCCCATTAATTTTCCTTGGCAAATCTGAAAATTGAGGACAAGCATTTTTCAGGAATTTTCAGCATTCTAGGCTGGGGTCAAATCCCAGGTTTGTTCAGCATTTATTTTATCTTGTAGTTTGTCATCATTTTGTTTAACTTGCAGGAGAATTAAAAGGTTTTCCTTCATTTTGGTGAGAGTTGTACTTGCCATTCTCTTAGCACATACCGAAAGTCTGTCAGTGGTTTGCAGCTGGTTGGATTTTCAGGTGAAGTTAAAGACTTTCCAATTGTTACAGGAAACTGTTTTTTTCCCTTATTAGCAGAGTGTTTGAAAACAGTCAGCAGACTTTAGGAAATGCATTAATTAAGTCTCAAATGCATTTATATGTCACTTCAGGCATTCTGTTTATGCAGGGTGGAGTAGGAGTTCCGAGGTTTCAGTGAAGTGCATACCATTACAAAAATTAGGATGCTTTGTTTTTAGCACAAAGAGCTTTGAAGGTGCAGAGCAAGTCTGGAGGGGAGCAAAAGGAAAGATGATAGAGGTGACATAAAACACCTGATCCTGAGCTTATCTTTGGTTAAAGGCTTGGGAAGCGTCTCCCTTGTCTGTTCTGTGAAAATTATTTGTTTTGTCTCTGCCATCCTTTGTCTCTGCTTCTTTGCCTCTCATTATCCACCAGGACTTGCTGTCACTTGTTGCTGCTCACCAGCATTGACTCAGGTTGTTGAGCTTTCAACAGGATACCCTTCCCTCTCAGACCAGGGTAAAAGAGAGCAGAAGAGGCTGCTGTTCTGCTAAGTTCTTTATTTCATAGTCTTATAGCTTCTTGAAGGCAAAGTTCCAAGGGGGTTACATGATAAAGCCAAGCAGCAACAGCAGCAGCAGCAAAATAGCAGGCAGCAAACAACTTCTTCTTCTAATTTCTTCTAATGAATAATTGATGGTGAATGAATGAATTTTTTTCTTACAGAAGTGTGGATTATATTTGTTAATTAACCAATGAGATTTACACACTATTATAGTTTTTCTTTTCTTAACCTATCCTGGTCTAATTCTAACAATTGTAAGCATTACATAGGTATTACACAGATTTGCACATACAGTTTCTATCAGCTCTTATTGTTTATGTGAACACTATATCTAAAAAATGTGAACAATTTCATCTATCTATATTTTGTCTAAAATAATATATCTAAAAAATGTGAACAATATAGTTCTATCCATATTTTGTCTAAAATAAAGAACTCTATGAAAGGATAACACTGCTACAGCAAAAAGAATTATGCTCAAGGTCTCTGCTGCAGCTTTTCAATGTTTAAGGCACTTAGCATGTATTTATACTAGAAGTTAAAAATCCTATATTTTTGTTTCACTTTGGTAAGATTTCATGTATCTCAGTTTGTCCAAAGGCTTTAATTCAACTCCTGTGCTTTGGCTTTCCTCTGGGCCTGAGTCCAGAAATGCTCTCACTCCAACATCAGGTGAAGTGCTTTGTTTGTCTGTGCAAGACAGGAACTGGAAATGTTTCCAACTGTCAGGTTCTGAAGTGCCCGTATAGAAGTTTTTGGTAGCTATTACTAGGAAGAAATGCCTCTTTATCATCTGTAAGAACATATTTTCTGGTTTCCCTCTGCTGTGTGGCCTGAAGGTCACTGTGTGCACCTGCTCATGTCCCATGCCAGCTGTGCCCCAGGCACGGACCCATCTCTGCCTCCCAGGGGAGAAGTTTCTATTCTAAAAGAGCTTCACTCGCAGGAGGGCTGCTTGTTAACTCTGTTGTCTTCATATGAAATGCTGGTTTGTATGTCCATCTCTGTAGTTCTGTTCTTGACAGCTCTGTGTAGCTTGTTTTGTTACTTAAAGAAAATGATGGAAGGAAAAATAACAGGTTGGTTTTTTTTAATCTGGAACAATGAAACAAGCAAGTGATCGATGTGGTGAAGGATGTTGTCAGTATTTCTGCAAAGCTCAGCCTCCAGTTACTGTGTTTTTGTTCCAGTGACTCAGCAATAAGTAATCTGTAAAGTAATGATAAGTAAACACAATAAAAAGTAATCTGTGTACACTTCAGTCCTTTCTGAGAGTACATATTTATTATTAACATTCTTGTGATAACATTAAATTTGTAGTACATTAATGAATAACACAGTATTAACATTAATTGTAATATTTTAATGTTATGTTTTATGTAGTTAAAGGGATATGTAGCAGCCAGCACATTGCTACATTCTTTTTTTTTCCACTTTTGATGCTCTGCTGGTTTCAAGTGGCTTTTACCCAAACCACCTCCACTCTCTTCTCTTTCACCAAGCTCTGCACAGGGGAATGCTGTAAGATATTCCCCTTGTAAAATATTAACTGTCCATTTGAACATTTGGGCTGCTAATGATATCTGTAAATGACAGGCCACCTGTCCTGTTCACAGGAAAATCAAACAAACCAGACTGAAATGCTGGAACTTGAGCTGAGAGGGAATCAGAGCAAGCCGTGCCTCCAAGACCCGTTAAATGTCATTTCTAGGCCTTTTATGACATCCAGTCATAAACCCAAATCCGTGGATGGGCAGTAAGCCAGCAAAAGTCTTGCCCAGAAGGTGCTTGGCTATGGTGGTGTGAAGTTTCTAGGGGCTGGTATTGCAGTTTTTCTAGTTTGGTATCTGTGCATATCTGAACTCCCGTATGTGCACAGTTCATCCCGACACCCTGCCTGTGCTCGTTCCTGCCCAGAAAGTGTTTCTTTCTCTGGCCTTCGGGAGCTCACTGACTCGGGGGGTTTCAGAGCTCCCACCACTGCAGCTGTCGGTGCGGGAGGGGAGCCAGTATTCGGTATTCCCCCTCCCACTGCCACAGGCTGGGATCCGTGCGGCACACGCTGAACCTCTCCCGCTCAAAGGATGCTACTACGGATCAAAGAAAAGCGCCCGGGATTCCGTGTGTCCCAAAGGGTCAAAGAAAAGCGCCCAGGGTTCCGTGTGTCCCAAAGGATCAAAGAAAAGCGCCCAGGATTCCGTGTGTCCCAAAGCCCCGTCACTCCGCAGTCCCGGGCCTAAGGCCGCCACCGGACACACTCCAGAACCGGGCAGACATTCAGTCCGGGAACTGTGTCACCAACACCGGCACGTCCGGAGGAGCCAGTGCCTGGGCACCGTCCTTCGGTTTCCGTGGGTGCGTGGAAAGAGAGTAAGAAGCGCTGAATGTCAGAAATATTCAATCTTTAGACATGGGAGCGGCCTGCCCAGGGAGGAGGTGGAGTGACAGTCCCTGGAGGTGTTTAAGCAAGCACTGGAGGTGGCACTCAGTGCCATGGTCTGGGGGACAAGGCGGTGTTGGGTCATGGGCTGGGCTCGATGCTCTCAGAGCCCTTTTATGGCAGCCTAATTGGTTCTGTGATTGCCGCTTACCGCTCAGGGAGGCTCAGGGCGGACTGCGCCCCGTGCGGGCTGTGGGCAGCGCCGCCCGCCCCGCTCCCATTGGCCAGCTCGCCGGCCGCCCCGCTCCCATTGGCCAGCTCTCCGCCCGCCCCGCTCCCATTGGCCAGCTCGCCGCCCGCCCCGCTCCCATTGGCCAGCTCCCCACCCGCCCCGCTCCCATTGGCCAGCTCGCCGCCCGCCCCGCTCCCATTGGCCAGCTCCCCGCCCGCCCCGCTCCCATTGGCCAGGTCGCCGCCCGCCCCGCTCCCACTGGCCAGCTCGCCGCCCGCCCCGCTCCCACTGGCCAGCTCGCCGCCGCTCCCTGTCCCTATTGGCCGCTCGGCTGCTGTGTCGCGATTGGCCGCGCGCGCCGCCGCTCCCACCTGTCAGCGCTGGCCCCGCCCCCCGCGCCGCAGTGGGGCGATCGGGCGATGCGGTGACGTCAGCGCCGGGCGGCGCCGCCATTGGCGGGCGGGGCGTGACGAGCGATGTGACGAGCGATGTGGCGCGTGCTGCGGCGGGCCGGGAGCGCGGCCCCTCGGAGCGGCCCCGGCGTGAGGGGAGAGCGGCGGGGGCCGAGCGCACGGAGCGGCAGGTGAGCGGGGAACGGGGAACGGGGGCAGCTGCCGAACACCGTCATCCCGCCCCTCAGCCCTGCTGGGACGCATCCAGAGCGCCGTGTCCAGTTCTGGACTCCTCAGTACCAGAGAGACGTGGAGCTCCTGGAGCGGGTTCAGCGGAGGGCAGCGAAGGTGATGAAGGGTCTGGAGTATCTCGTGTAAGGAAAGGCTGAGGGAGCTGGGTCTGTTCAGTCGCGAGAAGAGACAGCTGAGAGGGGACATCATTAATGTCTATAATTATCTGTGGGAGGGTGCCAGGCGGATGGTCCTCATTGCTGAGCAACAAGACAAGAAAGAGGCAGCGGGCAGAAACTGATGCACAGGGATTTGCACTTGAGCATGAGGAAGAGCTGCTTTACTGTG
The DNA here is from genome assembly GCA_026261815.1 of Monarcha castaneiventris obscurior. Lineage (NCBI taxonomy): Eukaryota > Metazoa > Chordata > Aves > Passeriformes > Monarchidae > Monarcha > Monarcha castaneiventris. The sequence goes on along the minus strand of JAMPIT010000230.1, from coordinate 7,776,406 downwards.
CCGGTGGCCGTGCACTGGAACAGGTTGCCCGGAGACGGTGCGGAGCCTCCCTCCCCGGAGGTACTGCAGAACTGCCGGGATGCAATCCTGTGCCTGTGCTCTGGGATGACCCAAATGGAGCAGGGAGGGTCACCCTGTGGTCCATTCCAATCTGACCCATTCAGAGATTCTTTGGGCTACCGAGAGCACGCCCACGGCAGCAGAGGGTTGGAGTAGGGGAGGCGTTGCTTTGGAGGTGCCTCGGGTTGAAACCCTGGTGCCGAGCCTTTACAGAGGTGTGGAGAGGAGAAACCCCCGTGCACAGGATGCCCGGCGTTAAAAACGTAGCCAGAGTCAGTGTGCACAGCGTGCAGAGGCGGTGGGGTGAGGCGAGGTGAGATTTGGAACTGGAATTCAGTCCAGTTACTCAGCCTACAGGCAGCTGCCACTGGCAGCCCATAAAAATGTTAGCCTCAGCATGGCCTTCCTGCAGCAGCTGCTGGAAGGGCTTCCTGAGAAGTAAAAATGTTTCAAGCACCTGCCAAGTGTTGCTTTGTGATTTGTGTTGTGGATAGGAAATGTCAGGAACCTAAAAGCATGTAAACCCTCTCAAAACACAACTGGTGTGCAGTTTTTACACCATGTCAGAAAAACAAGCCATTTGGTTATTTCTCACATTCTGCCCAGAACCTTTTGGATGTTGCTTTTAGTGAATGACTCTTCATTGTCTGTCTTCAGTAGTGTGTGTGCTACCATCACGATGCCTGAAGTGAACACAGATCACCTGGATGAGCAGCAGGTGCAGCTCTTGGCAGAGATGTGCATCCTTATAGATGAAAATGACAATAAGATTGGAGCAGATACCAAGAAAAACTGTCACTTGAATGAAAACATTGATAAAGGTACAGCTTGCTTATCTTCTAATGGACCCATTAAGTTGATTAAATATTTGCAGAGGTGGAGTCATGATTAAATTAAAGCCTTAGTATCAGGTGAGCATTGGATCAAACCAGAGCAAGTTCCTCCCCACAGGCCCCATCATAAACGATCTGATATTAAAATTCTGCAGTATGGAGGAACACTCAGTTGGAGGCTATTGCAAAGGAGAGAAATGTGTGATTGCACATACAAGCTTGATAAATATTTTTAATCACGTTTTGAAGATAAAATAGTATTTTTTCCTATTATGGATACCTGATTCTATGTAGCTTTTTCTAAAGAATGCTGTTTGCTTCTTTGCTGAGTTCTTTTCAAGTAGAAGAGGCTTTCATTTTAAAGTAGCTCACCCAGAGTTCTGCTTCAAACACTGCTAATAGGAAAGGGTTTAACTGATTTTGTGTTTATTTGAGGTTGGTCAGATTCAACAGTCTCACATAATAGTGTGTGACCTCCATTTATGTACTTGGGGAAGGGAACTTCCTGAAGAATGAGGAATAACAGACTCAAAAGGTGAAGAAAACAGCAATTATACTGTTTTTAATGGAGGCTGTTTTCCTTGTACTTTTGCAATGCTTGAAGAGTTTTGAAATTCTGTACAGTTTTTTAGGAATTTTTGAGTAATCTCTTTTTTATTGTAAATTTATAGATGCCAAGCTCTCCTTGGAAGCTTTCCCAAATGTGCCCATTCAGAATGGTGAACTGAGTTCAGAAGAACTCCTCTGTTGCATTTTTGTTCTAAGCACTTATCTAATTTCATGTTTTGCATAAGCTGACATAGAAACCTGAATAATAGCTCTTGAGTTATTTATCAAATCCTTGGTTTTTTACATGTATTAATTTTAAATTGGATTATGCAAAAATGAGGCCATTCTATGCCCTTAAACTATCTTCATATGTTTTTTTCTCTTCTGTTAAATATCTCAGTTTTGTTGTTGTTTTTTTTATTTTTAGGTTTACTGCACCGAGCTTTTAGTGTTTTCTTATTTAATACAGAAAATAAACTGTTGCTGCAGCAGAGGTCAAATGCAAAAATTACATTTCCAGGTTAGTACTGAAACACTGTACTTATAGAAATGTTTTATTTAGATCAATATTTAAAATAAATGTCAATCCAATCCTGCAGTGTAACTCATTCTGAGGTTCTAGAATTTGCTGCTTTGGAGGGGACCTACTTCCAATACTTTTGAGAGTTCAAGATATCTTGTGGGTGAGGTGAGGTAATGGGAGCACTCGTGTATGGTTATATATATTCTTGGGAAATGGTTGTTGCGTGACGTGTGACCCTGTTCATGCAAGGGCACAGGGTGTGGTGTTTACCCCCTCTGCTGCAAGACATTTGTTGGAGTTGAAGAAATGACTCTGGTAGCTGTGGAGAGTGTCCCATTCCACTGGTAGAAGCTGATGAGCAGCAGAGCCCTGGTGCTTGGGAGATCTGTGGACCTTTGTCTGTGTTGTCCTAAAAACACTTCTTTAACTCTGCCAGAAGTGAGACTGTGTGACCAAACTATGCAGTGCATGACTTTTGAACACTCCTGAACTATTGCTGTCAAATGCAAATGGAGAGGCATAAAAATAAGGAGGGGAATGAAATAGGAAGAGCTTACATGAGATGTGCTGGAAGGAGCATGAGTCTGCTGCAGAATCTTCAATGGAAAATAAAATCAGGTGTTTCCAACTTCAGGAAGAAAGATATTTTTCCTCTTTCCAAGGGGATCCTTACTATAGAGATTGCTTTTAATTTTTTCTTTCACTGCTAACTAGTCAGAATGCTCAAGTGTGGTTCGTAGATATTCTAACTCTATTTTAGATGCTTTTGAGCTTGACTTTTACAGACAAAAGGTTGAAACAAGAGTATGGATCAGTTGTCCTTTAAACACAGACATAAACCTTGTATTTAATTCTACTGACTCTCAGCTGGTCTTGAAGCTCTGGGAATATTTTCAATATCCTGTTACATATAAACTCCCAAAAGTAATTTTAATTAGCATTTGAGAGGTAAACAAGGTCTTTATAGACTGGCTCTCTAAGCTGTTGTGTTGGGGACAAGAATGCCTGTCCTCGTGTGTCAAACACTGGCCTGCAGAGCAGTGCTTGGCAGAGGCACATCCCAGTGCAAAATATGTAAAGGAAAATAAGAAGTGTAGATATCCTCCTTCTGTGACCTTTCTCTGCAAAAGAGAAACAAAGTTGTAATGTGTTGAATAACTGGCCTCTGTCTCTGGGGGATTTTGGTGCTGTGGGGTTTTTTATAAGTGTCAAAAATGGACTGATCCAAACTTCTTGCAGACTGTTTTACCAACACATGTTGCAGTCATCCTCTAAGCCATCCACAAGAACTGGAAGAAAATAATGCAATTGGTGTTCGGAGAGCAGCACAGAGACGACTGAAAGCAGAGCTGGGAATTCCCATGGAGCAGGTAAAGGAAGGAGGGAGAAACAGGAATTCTTGCCAGCGTTTGCCAGTTTACAGACTGTGTCTGGCAGGCAGAGTCAGCCTCAAACCTAAAAATGAACTTATCTTTGGAGATGCAGACAACTGAGTGAACTTCCAGAGATCACTGTGGGGCAGGCTTACACTTGGTCTGTCAGTTTGTGTTTCTGACCTTGGCTTCAAGTAGTTGTCAAGTCTTCCTTGGGAGGTGAGGAGTAGGTGCAAGTGTTTGTGTTCACCCGTGCTCACTGCGTGTGCAATTGAGTCTGGTAAGTGTTATTTAAAACATACCATATAGGAGAAATACACTCCAGGTATTACAGGCTGAGTCTGGCTAGAGAAATGCTGTGCAATTCATGCCATCAAAGCACTTAAATTTTTTTTTTCCTAGTGATTCTTTGTGAAAAAGTACATTGCAGTTGTACACTCGGGAAAAAATAATTTCTAAGGAAGAGGGTAATAGCTGACAAATAGTACTGCAATGCCCAGCAGTGCAGTTCTCCTGGTCTGGCAGCACTTCTGACAAGTGTTCTGGTTGTAGGTAACTCCAGAAGAAATCTCCTACCTGACACGAATACACTACAAGGCCAAGTCTGATGGGATCTGGGGAGAACATGAAATAGACTATATCTTATTTGTGCAGAAGGATGTGACACTGAACCCCGACCCCAACGAGATCCAAAGCTACTGCTATGTGACACAGAAAGAACTGAAACAGCTCTTGGACAAAGCTGCCAGGAATGAAGTTAAGATTACTCCATGGTTCAAGCTGATAGCAGAGACCTTTCTTTTTAAGTGGTGGGATAACCTGAATAACTTGAACAAATTTGTTGAGCATGAAAAAATACACCGAATGTAAATAGCTGGGATAAAAGCTGCTGAAGGCTAGCAATGATGTGTTGTCCTATTAACTCTGATGAATCATGACTTAAGTGCAGAGAATTGGTCCACATGGAGCATGTTTAGTTTATCACATGTTGTTATAGCCAATGTTTTTTCTTCTGTCTTCATCATCTCCTCTTCCCCCACATCCTTGGTTCTCTTGGGTGAGGTAAGCTTGATCTCATGTGAAATGGGTAAGAGTAGCATGAAACCCCTGGGTTCCTCTTCCTCCATTGCCTGGTGAAAGATCTCAGCCTGTGTGTGCCCTGCACACCTGGGAAGGAGCCTGGGCACCTCCTGCCCAGCTCAGGCAGGAGGGCTGGGGTGTTCCACTGAACTTGACCACGCCTTAAATAGTGATTACACATGACTGTGGGCTCTGCTGTGATGTTGAGACCAGTTGCCAGAAGAAAAAAAAAACCAATTCAAAGTAATCAGGATTATTTTTAATTGCAGAAAGCAAATCTCTTCAGCTACTGTACTCTATAATTAACCAAACCTATAAAAGCTTAAGTAATTGGATTGTCTGTGTGGAGTGAGTTTGACTTTGAAGTGCTGACATATGCGATGAAGCTTTAGGTAATAAGCAGTGTTTGGGGTCTTTTCCCCCAGCAGGCTTTTCTGATTAGTTGAATGCTAAGTACTGGTCATCTCTTAAATTAAAAAAAAAAAAAAGAGTTAATTACACCAAATGTAAATGGTAGCTGTCTAATGCCAGTAGTCTGTCTTTGGAGACAGCATATGCACTAAATGGCTCTTCTCCATTTTCCAGAACACAAAGACATCTTGATACAAGGGCTTTTCTTTTCCTGTAATAGTCATTCCCACACAACTCAAACTCACTGAACCCCAAATTCAAGACTGACAATTTGTGGGCTTACACTGGGTCTTGATGTCAATTAATTAGAAATTGTACCAGAGTTCAACCTTTTTGTAGTTAATTGCTAGTAACATGGAAAGCTCTTTTCAGTAAGACAAATACTCAAGGGTGCTTCAATTTTAATTATAGTTTTGGGGGGGAGGATCCCCAAAGAAGTTTGTGATTTCTTCTGTTAGCACACTACTCAAACTAGGTTTCTTAAGCTCTCCCAGAGCCAGATGAAATAGGATGTTTGTCATTCCACTTCTCATTGCAAGTAAACCATGGTTGTAACAAGTCTGTGTCTGAATTTGGGGTAAAATTAACTTTTTCCAGTGGTCAAGGTTTCTCTTTCTCATCCCAGTTGTGATTGCAGCACTGAAGCTTCTAGGTGCTAGCACCTCCAGAGGTTCAACATGTAGAGGTTTTAGAGCCAAGTTTGTATGTTGGCCAGAACTGATGTGTTGTTTCAAAACAAGTAATATTGGGTGAGGGGACAGTGATGTGATGTAGCTCTCTTGAATTCAGTGCAATCAGCCATGTTACCCAGCTGTAGGTACAGAGTAGCTCTCAAATACTTTTTAAATCTAACTTTATAATTAAAACACCTTACTTAAACCCTTGGACTGCTGTTTTCTATTCAGATGTGAAGCCACATGGAGAATAATCTCTGTCATTGCCACACTATAAGCACCACCCTGCCCATTAAACACCACTGAAGCAGCACGATATGGGCAGGGCAGCAGGCACAGATCTACTGGAAAAAAGTTGTTTTTCTAGTTCAGCTTGGAGAAAAAGCTGGCAAAGCAGATTCTGAAGTAGAAATACTGTGCTTAAGAAAAGTTTTGCTTAACAGCTCCTCAAAGGCTCCCAGAAGTTTTTCTTGACATTGGTCTTCTTTGTGGCATTACAATATACTTTAATTCTGAATTTATTACACAAAGTAGATGAGAGACATGATAGATTTACACATGATGCAAAAGCTGACATCTGAACAGTTACTGGTTATGTTTAAAAAAGTAGTGATTTACGGCTTCTTTCTTCCCCCTTATTTTTTTGGGGGGTGTGTGTCAGTTTTTAACGTGGATTTTAAGAGTACTGTTCAAGCAACACGTTTATAATGCATCATTTTACAAACCTCTAGGTAACCATTGACCAAGTAGGGACAAAAAGGAAATACTTCACCTTTGACAATATATTTTGCCTTGAGCAGAGACAGAATTTTGTCTATCAGGTCCTGAAGAGAAAATGTCTTGCTAAGCCAAGGATGACAGTACCATGTGCTTGGGACAAAATTTCAGTCTGATCCTCATTCTCTACGTATCTAAAACACTAATACTAATTAGAAATATTTGAAGTTGTAAGGTGTAACCTTCCCTGCCCATGCTGTTTTAGGTTATTACAGATGGCAGGTCAGTACCAAACTGCAGTTTTTCCTCCAGTCACTCTGTACCTTAGTAAAGGGGCAGCATTTCTCCCGTGTTTCAGTGCACAAACATGAACTTTGGGCAGTCCTTGTTGGTCTCCCATTACTTCCCCACGGATTTCAGCCTTCACCAGCAACATAAACTCATCACAAAGAATTACTTGCATGCAGCAATCCAAACCTTACTGAACCCAGGCAATTAATGGTAGTTTAACAAGGTGCACACATTTCTGAATTTAAACTTATTTTAAATTAGTTTTGTATAGAAATATAAATACTGATACATGAAAGTCAGGAATAAAAACATGGAAGAAAGTATTTTTTATGTCTGTTTATAAATGGTATCTGTCACTAGTATTGAGAAATTTCTCATGGTATTGGTTGGAACTGCAACATCAAGGTATTGAAACACTGAACTTGAAGTATCTTAACCACTAACACAAAACACACACTTAAACACCAAGTATTACCAAAAAGGATGACAGGACTAGAAATTAGTTTTAATAAATTTAATTTTGATTTTAATTTTTGGATTAGTTTTTAATTTTGATTCGGAAGACTGCTTATCTTCTCTGTGTTTTACCAGATTTTCTCTTCCCAGCCAGCAGATGTTTTGGCTTCAAGTTAAATATGTGCCTGTCTGCCTCTCCTTTCCTGCCCAGGCGATTCATTTTCTTTTGAGCTTTCTTTGCCATGATCTTGACCTTCTTCACCATCTATTTAAAAACAAACAAACAAACAAACATGCAGAGTAACTTCCTCAGTAACTCAGATGACAAGCTTTACCTTTAAAAAAACCCACTAAGCTGGATGGTTTTATCAAGGACATTAACACCAACTCTAGAGCAGTATCACTGCAAGTGACACTAACCCTCCTTAGCAAAATTTTTTCCAGTACACTAACACGGGATCATGCTATCCCTGGAATTCCTCACTTACTAAAGGTGGAACTCCACAGTTTGCATATTTTTTCCTTCAGACTTGATTTAGAGACAAAAGTTAAAATGCACTTCCCTGGTCTGAATGATTAGATGTTATTTATAAGAAGGAAGTATAGAAACATAGAGTCCAAATGAAAAGATGATGGAGCTGCAGAGAACAAACACAAACTCTGGACAAAACCCAACCAGCCTACTCTGAAGTTTCCCAGGAGCTGGTCTGGGTGCAACCCCACTGCTTTAGCTGCCACAGAGGTAAATAACAAACCTTTTCATCCCGAAGGCCAGACACATCCCGGGGTGTGCGAGAGCAGCTGCGACTGCGTGACGCCGACCTGGGCGTTTCAGACTCATCCCGTTTGCGCTTCCTCGTGGTACTGCGGGACCTCCTCACATAATGGGCCTGAAATTGAACACATCATTTAACACATCTTCCAGCCAGAAACAATCAGCTCATTTCTAATCAGAGGAAAACCAGGAAGTGGATTGCTGTGATAAATTATATTGGTTATTCCATAGTAACGTAAAGACCTTGACAGCTGTTGGTCACTGCCTCTCTGTCCTACAAGAACACTCAGATTTCAGTGAATACTAGCTTTTTCTCCTTCATAATTACTAAGTCTGGTTTTCTCTTTTTTTTTTGGGGGGGGGGGGAGTAGACTCAGAAGTAATCAACACAAAGATACGAAGTAATGGATAGCAACACTGAAGCAATTATGCAACAGCAATAAAGCAATGAAGAAACCTACCCTGATTAGTGTCCTGTGTAGGCAAAGTCCTAAACGATTTTAGACATGAAAACTTAGCATGTTATAGCTAAGTATTACATTCCTTCTCAGTGAGATCACTCCTGCATCAACATGGTATGGCAGCTCTGAGAACCATAAATGCTTGCTTCAGATGTGTGGTGTTGACAGTCCTTGTTTCCTAACTCCTTGTTTAGCTAAAGAATTAGAGGTCTCAAGATCCAGGGAGTTGTGATACTGCTGGATTTGCTATACAGAATGGATTTGTTTTTATTTCTCTTAAAATGAAATGCCTCCTGAAGGCCAGTCTCTGAAGTACTTTATGTGCCTTACATTTAAAGATGCCAGCTGCCCTCAAAAACTTCCATTACAGTTCATGGAATTAATGAACTATAAAAAAATAGGCATGATCTGTCGTTATTACTATTTCTGACATAGTAGACTCTCATCCAACAAAGCAGACTTGAAAATTAAGAAGTAAGTTTAGCCAAGCCTGTTCTCGAATCCTACACAAATTCCAAGAAAGCACTGCAGATATATATGATTCTTGATAAATGTTAGTTTATTTTTTCAGCTTACCCAACGTGCTTTGCTCATGTTACTCAAAAAATTCCAGTACCAACTGCCTCATCTGCTTTACCTTTAAAAAAACCCACTAAGCTGGATGGTTTTATGAAGGACATTAACACCAACTCTATTTCATCCATCATTCCATCTCTCTCTTTTGTCAACTATTACAAGCATTTCCACTGTGCTCTAAGAAATTTAAGTCCCTTTTAGATAAATATTATGTTTAATTAGCAAAAACTTACATCATCTTTGTTAGTCATGTCAAGTCCAAGATCAGTCATTTCTTTCTCTAGCACCTTCCGCTGGACCTGTAAAAACACAGTTAAGAAAACACATTTCTTTCAAAAAAGAACGGCCCCACCTTATCTTTTGTCTCAATACACCACCACAAGTCCATTATATTCACTATATATTTTTAGCTTTATCATATCCACAAGCAGATACTAGAAGTCCTACCTTCCTACTTTTTGCAACTTCATTATCTTCTCCCATAAATTCTGTTTCACAGAATTGCAATGGCCCAGCATTTCCTAAAGATCTTATAAATAGTTTGCCTTTCTGGGGGAAGCTGACAAGGAAAGGTATTTCGGTCAAAAATGTTTCCTTTTCTCCCAAAAGGTACACACTCTGGAGAAGGTAAGAGCTATTGGGGGCAACAGCAGCTAGATTCATTTTCTCCAAGTGTCCAGTTATCAGTTTATTACTTTGCAATTGACCTGGACTGGTCAGAAGAGACTCTGCCATCAGAAAGGGTGATACCTGGTTTTCAAAAGGACACATGACCTTTTCCAGAACTGGGATAGGCCCATAACCAATTTTACATGGTTGTGATTTTAAGTAATTATCTAATTCTTATAATTATTTGAATTTAAAGCGAAAAAATAGTAACAACAATATACAATGAAACAACTCAATTTCAACAAACTAAATCATATTAAAAACCTTTTTGGCAATATATATGGAATTTTACAAGATGCACTCATGTACCACTGTACATGAGTACACACAAAAGGGCTACTATCCCTCACTTGGTGTGGCCTCCACAGCTAAGCAGTGACCAGGGGAGGACAGAAGAAAGCAACCAGCGGCAGGGCCAAGTATGAGAAAAAGTCACCAGTTGCGCTACCTGATAGTGATACATGCTTTCATGATGTTGTTACACATTGCATGATTTTGTTACAGAACATGTTCTACACTCACCTTTTTAGCTGTTCTAGGCATCCTTGGACCATGAACGTCTTTTTCCTTTGACTGCAGGATTTTCAGTTTCTTCTTTTCTCGGATCTGTCTCGCCAGTTGTCTGATTTCCATCATTTCTTCATCTTCACTTTCTGGTTCACTGTCATACTCTCCAGCAGCTTCTCTCAGCTCTTCCTCTTTCTCCAATTCTTCCAGTTTCTTAGATTTTGAAGAGGTGAAACAGAGATCAGATTCTTGACTTGCAATCCTCAACATTACATTTTTGCATGGTCCTGGGCCATGACAGCATAAAGGCCCTTCAAAGAAGGAACTACATTATCTGATAACGACCCTCTGAGCCACACCTGACTGAGCTGGTGATAAGGATCACTGTGAACCCATGGCAGGGCGCTGTGCACACTAACTCCATCACACCACATTATCACTTTTGGCTAAATTTGTGTCTAAAGCTGCCCAGTGTGTGACAGCAGCTGTACTGTCCTGTGAGCTGTGCTTGCTGTGCCATTTCTGGAAACAGACTCTGAAAATCCCTTCTCTTTTGATGTTCAGCATGAGTCCAGAACAGCAGCAATTCAGAGGAACCCAACTGCATAACTGGCAGGCTCCGTGGGCTGCACTCACCACTCCTCCTTAGCAACCAGCAGGAAATCCAAACAGTGATTGTTATTAAATACAAATGTTACAAATTGAGCATTCAGTCCATTTCCACCATAAACATAAATCTGATGGATGAGTTTCATATTATTAGAAATTAATAACATTTGATAGCTACATTTCTGTAGCTGTAGTCAAAAAATGAAGAAAAAACTTCTAGTGCAAACCATTTTAGAATGGAACAGATAAGATCACCGTCATTCTGACAAGGTGAAGCAACTTCCCATTCTTCTCAAATTCTGACCTTGGTCATTCAAAAATAGTATCTTTTCCCATGACAAGTGCAGACAATGTAAAAAAGAACCGGTTCTCATGATACATTGTTTTTAATCTACAAAAAGTAACTGACAGCAAACAAATAAAGAGGAAAGAAAAGCGTAAAGAAAAAAATGGAAAACTCACTCTCATTATATCTGGATCTATGTAGTCAAGTATATTATGGCCTTCCCATATCTCTGGAATCTTATCATATTTCTCAGATGAATTCATTAAGTCCCAGTATTCTTAAAAATACAACAAAAGTTGATAAAGAGACAAAAATTAATTTCAAAGAATGTTCCGTGACAAAAAACAACACTCAGAGCACACACACAAAAGAAGTGCCCTATCCCTAAGAATTTGGCAGCACTTCTGCCATATAAATATTTCTGATCTCCATCCTACTGCCAAAGATTTTTCAATAGTGGCATGACCCACTGCCCCAGACATGCTAGGCAACGAACACCCAGCTGAAACACAATACATGCAGTCTCTTTCATATTGGTACTTTCTTAACAAAGACAGCATCAGGAATTAATGAAGTATTATGATAGAGAATGGAAAGAAAAAATCACTGGTCTGAATCATCTGACCAGTTGTTTTATGTCTGTGACATAAGTGGGAAACAGCTAAGTGACATCACAAAACACATCACTGAAGATCACCAGTTTTGGAACAGAAGGATAGTATGCAATGAAATGGTGCCACTGGCATTTAATTGAAAGGAATCAGGTTTAGGTATTCCCTCTTAAGGCTGGAACAGCCACAGTTTACTGCTTACTACTACTACTACTAATACCAATTCTTATGTCATACTTACTCTGCAGATCCAAAATATAATCATCTCCCATTTCAAGTTCAATATCTCTCTCCTGCAAAGACATACATGGCTTTAGATACCATCTAATTTAGAAGCTATGGACTAATATAGCAAATTTGAAATCCAGCTGCTGATTTCCTGATTTAGAGATGGCACTTACCAATTTCCTCCTGGGAGTGTCTACTTCCATGCGTTTCTTCCGTGCTACTACTCCCTCAGGTATAAAAGGCAGTCGCTCCTGGAATAAATCCACCCCAACAAAAAAGGGCAAAGAAGTTCACGTCATTTTTTTTTACACTGCTATATATCACCAGCTGCACTGTGATGTATTTTTGAAGAACACAAAGTCCCAAGCTCCCACCAGGAAAGGCACTTAGAGGTAATAAATTAGAAAACTTCATCATATGAATCTGTTCACAGATGAACAATGACAGAATTCTTATCCCAGTACTTAAGAAGTACTAGGAGATACATTAAATAGTTTTAAGAATGTAGCATACCTTGTTATCTCTTTTGGTTGGCATGGCCAAGTGTAATCTATTCAGTACTTCATTCACTTTGTTTCCTTTCATTTTAGTATCAACACGATGGGCCAAGAGTCTGTCACAGGCCTGAAAAGTGCACACGGCAACATAAGGTGAGGAATGAAGCCTTTTAGACACAGCAGGCATTCAACCGCAAATATCTAGGTCACATCTTATACTTGTCTTATACTTCTAACTCTCAAGAAAGCATCAAATTATTTTATATAAAAAGTATAATGGGAAGATGCATTTGCAGGTATGTATTTTTTAACAGGACTCAGAAAAAAAATCAAAATTTAAACAAAATTATTACGACATTATTTTCTATTTTCACCCAAGCTCACTGAGGCACAACAAGGAAAACATTTTTAAAGTTTATCACTACAATGCAGTTTAATTGAGATCAAATTCATGCAAGTGAAGCAAAATGTTAGCTGTTTATTTGGGATGAAACTAAGAGAAGGCACCTACCTCTGTTTTAACTTGGATTACACCTTCTTCAGTTAGAGTACTTGTCTCTATTACAGAAAATCCTTCTGCTTCAAAAGCTTCAAATATTTTCTAAAATTGAAAAAATATCCTAAATGATGACATCCTGTGCATTTCTTAATATACCAATACATTAAGACCAGAAATCTTAATCCAGTAGCAATACATGCACTGTATTAATATTTTATTAGGTGTTTCTAAAAAGATGACAGAAAGTTTACAATTACAGTTCTATTTACTCTTTCTTTTATAAAGAAGTAACTACTTTATAAAAGGCACCTATAAATGACCCAAAAGGGAAAAAAAAAAGAGAGAGGAACACAAAGTCTATGTGCTTTAACCTGTAGATACAATAGAATTAGGCCTGCAGGACCTTTTATTGCAACTGCTCAGTGACACCTCTCAGGGTAGTGCTCACTGTCTCTGAACTGTCACTGAACTGATGGGTGAGTAAGGCTATTGTCTAACTTCCAATTACAGCAGTAACTGAAAGTTCTCACAGCATCAGAGAGTTCTGAAACCATTAAGAACCTGTCTTCTATTTGGCACTTACAATATTCAGGCAAGGATCTACATTAGACAGTACCAAAGAAAGATGGGGTCAGGACCTGCAAAGCTACTTCCCACTGCACTGTTAGAGCAGCTCAATAGAGAAATGATCATGTAAAAGTTTTGCCCAGGTCAAGTTATAACCATCTACAACACACACATACACACAGAGTATTTTTTTGTAAACATCAGAAGATGAAGAGGTGAGAGAAATATCCTAACCTGACTCTCTTCAGGAAGTTCTGAAATCCTTTTCACATCACATTTGTTTGCAACGATTATAAGTGGCTGATAAAGAAAAAAAAAAATCTTAATTCAAGTTACCATGTTATAAAACCCTGGGGTTTATTAATAATGTAAACCAAACACACCTTGTTAGCAAACAATGGCTTAATATTTTTGAAAAGCTCCACCTGCTCCTCTAGGCTATGCCCACACTGCTCAGACACATCCATCACGTAGAGCACAGCAGCACGCAGATGTGCCAGGGCAGTAATAGCCTGCATCTCAATGGTGTTCCTGTCCTCCAGGGGGTGATCCAAAATGCCAGGGGTATCTACAACCTAAAATTAACATCATTAAGTCAGGTGTTATTGATCAGCTATTGCAGAACACATGCTTGATTGTTCATCAATATTGTCTTTTTCCTTTCAGTCACAAATAGGACTGTGAGCTATGCCAAACTGAGAATGTGAAAATGGAGAAATGGGAGAAGAATGCGGTTTCAGCATAACCAACATTCCAAGTATTGCAGAGGAAGGGAAAATGCTGCCCCAACCTGGCCCAGAATTTGACAATGATAAAAAGTGATCTGGCTTTAGTCAGTAATTCCATTTCCCATCTTCCCTCCAATCAAAACAGACCCATACATGCACATTTTTAGAACAGGTTTTGACTGCTGCCCTCATTTGGCATGCTGTACCTTGCACAGCAGCTGTCAGACACAGCATGTCTCATCCAGACACAAAAATGCAACTCCCATGGCAAAAAGGCAAATCAGACTACAACCAGCTCACTCTTTCAAGAAAATGCAAAACAGTAACAGTTCTTACCTGCCAGCGTAGATACTTATAATCCATATGTCCCACAAAGAGAGATTTCGTGGTAAAGGCATAAGGCTGCACTTCTACATCTGCTCTTGTAACCTTGAAACAAGATTTAGTCACACACATTCATTTAAAATTTTCTGAAGTTGCAAGCAGTATATCACAATTATAATACACTTCCTTTGCTACACGACGGAAAAAAAAGCTAAAAAAATAGTTTTTCTAGCTTCCCTGCAAGCAAATGCTTGTCAAATCCAAGCAAATGTCTGTCAGAAAATATGCTAATGGGATGCTATTTTGGAAAAGATAAGGATTTAAAAGAGTGAAATCTATAATAATTTTCCATTTATTCCTCCAGGAATTTCATTCAACCTCTCCTCGCATTATTTGAACTTGCTACTGCTCACATCAGACACTGCCACGATATCACATTGTTTAGAAGTTACCTTAATTACATGGTATCTCAGTATTATTTATGAAAAAACCACTCGCATACCTTATTTATAAAGCTGGATTTCCCAACATTTGGGTAGCCACACAGCAGAAGAGTTCGTGTGTTGGGATCAATGGTTGGCAAACGAGACAAATGTTGTCGCACTGAAATGTTAAAAGATTTTTTAAAATATCTGTGATAAATTTTTACTGAGATGGAGTAAAAATACACATTCTGAATTTTTAACATAAAAATTAGTAACATTTCTGATACAATATGATCATTTATGAAAGTGTGTAATAGTTTGAAGACTCCACAAGTATCTACATACAACAAAAATAAAATTTCATAAATATTTAAGTAATGAAGACCACTGTCTTATAGCTAGAAAGACCCCACCAAATCAGGCAATGCAACCTGAAGGACTAATAAGTCTGAAGTAAGGAGTAATGTTTGCAAAATCTTTAGCAATTATTTTTCACATACATGTTAGTGAAAAGAATGGTAAGTAAAAGCATGGCTGTGACTTTTGAACAAAGTTATCACTGTTAGTAATTCCATAACATTTAAAGAATATTCAAAGAGAAAACTATTTGGGTGAAAAATAAACACTAAGTACTTGGGGATTTTAAAACTGTTTCTGTGTTTCCTGCATCTGTAACCTGTACTGAATGCATTCTTCTACACGCTATTAAGCGTAATAGACTTTCTATCCAATTCCCATGCCTTTTTTTAGCCCTTTTAGCCTTTTCTTGGCCCGGATGTAACACCAACCTTGCTCCAAATACTCCAGGCTCTGTTTCTGTCTCTTGATGATGGTGCACATGCGGCCCAGGGCCGCGCGCTTGAGCTGCTTGCAGCGGTACAGGGAATCTCCGTACTTCATCAGCCGCACGTAGTCCTTGGCAACACTGCGGGCACAGCAAAGCACAGCTCAGCCAACAACCCACCAGGCACACACAAAAGCAAAGCAATCAGCGTCCCTTACTTGTCAATCAGATTCTTGGCAATGTTGATCTGCCCCAAAGCCAACTTGTAGTGATCTTTGTCATACAGAACATTCATCAGATCCGCGTAAAAAGGATGAATATCCTAAAACAAAAGCATAGTATTGAATTTAGTCTCGTGTTTTCTTTCTTCAAGAGGACTATTTCTTGGACATTATGTAAGTTCTACTTTTTTCTCCAGTACAGCAATACTATGACACTAAAAGCCAAACAGTTTTCATTACTATCTTATGTAAGAAAAATAATCTGCTTGGTCATTAAATGCATGAATCTTAATCGCCCTGAATTTCTTATGCAAACACATCTTTGACTTACTCATACAGAGTTTCCATTTGATCTTTTGCTTTCTAAAATACTTAATATTACAACTTTGAAGTCTTTTCTTCAAGTAAAAAACTTCAAGAAGCCAACAGAAATTGTCTCTAAAACGAAATTCATATTATAGCAGAAACACAGGAATACTATTAATTCCTTTTTTTTCCTGAGTGCTGCATTAAATGCTATACAAGATTGGATAAAAAGGGTTTTTTAAATGCCCAAATAAATCATCACCTTTTCAAGGAAGTGGCATCTCTGGTGCAAATCTTTTAAACAGAGTATATCAGCAAGATATGCATTTATCTGAAGAAATCTCATCATGTGATGTTGAAAAAAAAACCCAGAAGATATTTCTGCGAATTACGGAGCAACACTCACTGGATATGAAATTATCAAGAGAAACAATTTAACAGGTTGACAATTTCAGCATGAGCAGAAAACTGCCCATAAAAACGTCCCACTGGACACATGGATCCAGTGGCAGTTGTTGGAAGTTAATACTGTGTTTCCAATGCAACCCTTTATGGGGCTGAGAACAACATTTATGTTATCAAAGTAACTCCTGAAGATGGAAAGCAATGTGATATGATGTTTCTTGCTTTCTGGATGTATTTTCTATGGAAGACTAACCCTAAGCACAGTGTCCATATGCACACACAAATAAGAAATAGGCAGACACAATATACTTTTGAAAACCCCCACATTTTCTCTTCAATTCAACAGCAATTTCATCAGCTAAAAGCTCATAAAACCCAACCTTTAATGACCATCCACAGGAACAACTTAGACTTCTGTTCTTAGCAGGAAAATACTACTTTTGCAGTACAGGCTTTGCCCACAACTACCCACAGTAAAGTCTACTGGAAATCAGCTAAACTGTCTACACAGTGAATGAGAAAACACTTACATCTAATTTTGGGAAATCTGTTAAGATCTGAGTGAGTCTGTCATGGTAATTTTGTTGAGTATACTTGACTTTTCGCATATAAAAATGTCGAATCCGATGGATTTGATAATGTTTATGAATGACAGTTGGGGTCTTCCGCTGAGTCTTTGACAATGTCAAATCTATGAAGTCCTGCAATCAAGGAAACACGATAAATTACATGAAACGTCAAGTTCTTGTAAAGGCAACAATTTTATTTTGGTGGAGGAGCAGCTGACGAGTGAAGTGCATCCACAGCTTGACACGTATGTTTTAAGACAGGCAGAAATAAGCAGTTGGCACATTCCCTGTCCAGTTTCCATTCCAATGGAATAGAACCGGGGGCTGCCCCCGGCCCAGCCGCCCCAGCCAGACCGAGCCCTGCGGGAAGTTCCCCTCACCGTGCTTAATTTAAAACCCCTCCCTCGGATTGGCAAAGGACTTTATTTTGAAGGAAGACCCTGAGATGAGGTTCGGTATGATGGGGTTCGGTTCAGGTTTGCGGGGATTTTTGTGGGGGCCACCCCGACAGCCCCGCAGGGAGAAGCGCGGCCTCAGAGTCGCTGCTCCTCTCTGACAGCACGCCCCCGACACCGTACATGGTACGGGCCGCCGCGCCCAGCAGCACCAGCGCAGGGCGAGCCCACGGCTCCGCGGGAGGGGGAGCAGGCCAAGGCCGACACCACGCCGGCACCGCGGAAGGGGCAGGGGGCAGCGCGGTCCTCGGGAGCCGCCGGGCGGGAGGGACGGCTCGGTGCGGAAGGCGCTGAGGGCCGGAGCAGGGACAGGGGCCGGGCCGGGGGGGACAGGGGCCGGGGGAGCGCGACCGTACCTTGGCAGACGGAACCACCGTGATCTTCTTGAAGTTGTAGAGCGCCATGGCCACCGCCACCGCCGCGCCACGCGCCGGAAAGGGAGCGGGCCCCGCGCTCTCGCGAGATCTGCGCGCGTCCGGCCCGGGAGGGAGGGGAGCGGAGGAGGGAGGGAGAGAGAGAGGGAGAGAGGGAGGGAGGGAGAGAAGAGGGAGAGAAGGGGAGGCGGGCAGGCGCTTGGGGTTGAGTCTGGGTCTTGCCAGAGAAACACTTGACCGGGAGCAGGATTCGAGCAATGGCTGCTCGATGATTCAGGGCAGACATGGCCTGTGCCCGTAGGGCCGAGAAGGCAAAGTACACCCTCACGCTGTTGAGCGATGTGTAAAGGCTGATTTCCATTAGCACGAAGGAGCAGAGATAAGGATGGGGGAAGGAGCCCTAAAAGCCTTACCGGGGCCAAGGGGCCCCCGACTGGGCTCCTCCCCAGCGCTGTGGTCCAGGAAAGGCACCCACCAGGTGTCTGCAGGAGCAGCTCTCTGCCTTACCCGTGGGATGCCTGGAAGAACGTCCTGGGACTGTGCAAGAATCACAGAATAACAGGATCAGTTAGGTTGGAAAAGACCTCTGAGGTCATCGAGTCCAAACACCACCATGTCAACTAAATGCCACTTTGCCATATCCTTAAATCTTTCCTTAAACACTCCCAGGGACAGTGACTCCACCACCTCCCTGGGCAGCCTGTTCCAATGTCTGATCATCCTTTCTCTGAAGAAATTCTTCCTAATGTCCAACCTAAACTTCCCCTGGGACAGATTGAGACTATGTCCTATTGTCCTGTCGATGGCTCCCTGGGAGGAGAGGCCAAGCCCCGCCTGGCTGCACCCTCCTTTCAGGCAGTTGTGGAGGATGATAAGGCCCCCTGAGCCTTCTGTTCTTCAGGATAAACAACCCCAGTTCCCTCACCTGTTCCTCAGGTGCTCCAGACCCTTCCCCAACTCCATTGCCCTTCTCTGGACATGCTCCAGCACCTCAATGTCTTTATCTAAGAATGTCGTGCCTTGAAGAATGTCTTGAAAGACATACGGGATGTTTAGAGGAAGGACCAAAGCTGTGAAGAGCAAGGGATTAATGTGAATAAGGGAGGAAAAACTGGGGGGAAATGGAAAAAAAAGGGGATAAAAGAGGCCAGTAGCACATAATGGTCAGTACAGATGTCTGAACATAGCCTGCACATCCTGTCACCACTGTCTGCCCTTCTTACTAAATTTCATTCCTGACCATTTTCCAGATTGAGGGGGCTCTCTGCTCTGTTCCTGTGAGGACGAAGCCAAGTGCCTGCCACAGGAAAAGGGGCAGAGATCCACAGTGGCCGTATTTCTGGGGTGCCAGGAGCTGGAGGGACCGTGGTGCATGCACACTGTGTGTCAGTGTACATGTACATACTCGACAGGCTGAGAAGGTTGGGGCTGTTCAGAGGAGTTTGTGTGGAAACCTCATAGCAAATTTCCAGTGTCTGAAGGGGGCTACAGCGAAGCCAGAGAGGGGCTCTTTGTCAGCAAGTGATAGGACAAGGAGTAATGCGTACAAACTGAAAAAAGGGGAAATTTAGGTTGTGTATTAGGGAGAAATTCCTCACTGTGAGGGTGGGGAGGCCCTGGAACAGCTTGCCTAGAGAAGTGATGGACACCCCATCCCTCACAGTGTTCAAGGTCAGGTTGGATGGGTCTTTGAGCAACCTGGGATAGCGGAAGATGTCCCTGCCCATGGCAGGGGGCTTGGAACGAGATGATCTTTGAGGTCCCTTCCTCAAACACAAACCACTCTATATATGTGTGTGAGTGCAACTGGGAGAGCAGGGGATCCAGGGGCCAGAATGATCCAAGTGTCAAGGGTCTGTGTGAGTGGACACATGCACAGGAATATCCGTACTGCAGGAGTCTGTTCCCGCTGCAGGTGCTCATTCAGTCTTCCTTCCAGATGGGCCTGAGGCCATGGGGCTGCAGCAGCCTCACCTCCTCAGGCTGCTGGGTTCCTAACCCCAAACACACACACACACTCTTACTTCCCTCTTTTTTTTTTCTCTATTTCATTTTTTTCATAGTAACTTTCAGTGACTTGTCTCATACTTAATTGTAAATCTTTTCAGATAAAAGCAAAGCACAAGTGAATTCTGGAGCAGTTTATGAACTTGATTGTACCCTGTGCTGTGGGGTTTTTTTGCATATCTTCAGCAAACATGAGATCCAGAGATGCCTGAATGTAGGCACATTCTGCAGTCTGCATGTCTTGTCCCTGTTTTCCACTTGACAGTATTAGTAAGCTGGCATGCACATCAGTGTTAAATAAATTACAAATTACTTGATACACTTTGGGAGGCAAATTAGTTTAAAAATTAGGAATTCCCTTGGCTTCCACACTGGGTTTTTTTTTTCTTCTCTCCACACAAAACATGATATTTTCCACTTGAGAGAATTTAGCTATGTATTAATCTGTCATTGCACATTTTTCGACAGTACTAGAAATTTAAATGCATAACTCCTTTTACATTTCCTTTATTTCACTGCGCTCCTGGTTTTGCTAAATGCTCCAAACAGCTGTCCAATGCAGTAGAAATTTGTAAGGTATTTGAAAAGTAAGAATTCATTTTATCAGCCAGACAGTAGTTAATCCTTTCCAGCAATTAACTTCAGTAATGACTGTATGAGCACTATTCTATCATAAACATGCTGCTAGAGCCATTCCTGCCTCTAGTCTCACAGTGGGGCTGCAGCTGCCCCGTTCTGAAGGGACACGCATCTTCCTAAACATTTTGGTATGACCACTTCTGTCTGCCTTCTTGAGCAGTGAGATTTGACTTCACACTTTATTTCTGTTGCATTTTGCCTGCAAATGCATCATTTTATAGAGTAGAAGGAGCTTTTGTCCCCACATTTCCCCAGTTTCTGGAAAGATCCCTCCAGGAGGTGGCCTGGGATGCTCAGACTGCCCAGCAGCTGGGACCAGCAGCCCCAGCCCTCCCCAGTCCGTGGCACTTTTAGGTGTGACCCCCGAGGCCCCCGTGCCCACTGCAGGGACTCCAAACTCACATGCAGACATGCCCTGTGCACCCCCCATGAAACTGATCCTCAACATTCACATTATCCAGGAGCAGGCCCTGGCACCCCTGCTCTCACACTGCCTGTACATTACAACTTTCTTGGACACTTTTCAAGAGAATGAGTTCCAAGACAAAATTTGGGTATTGTTCTAGGTATTGTGTCCTCTTATTTCAGAAGTCAGGAGAAGTAAGACCGTGTCAAGTTATGTTTCTTTTGGCCCAGAAACCCAGCTGATTTTCTACACTCTGACATTCTCATTCATATTTATGATAAATTTCTGGCATGTAATGCTTATTTTGCATTTCATGTTTAAGACTAGTAGAGTGTAATTCATATCAATTTGAAATCAAACAACACAAAATTATTCTTGTACGTTGCTCAAGGGTAACTAATAGCACCAGCAAGACTCAGTCCATGTGCTGTGCCAGTCAGCCAGAGAGGAACTTGGAAAAACAGGCACAAGGATGGACACTGGTAGATGGCATGTACGAAAAACTATTGCTTCTTCTCTAGCAGCTCCTCCAGGCTTCATCAGAGAACATTGATCTCTGAACTACCAACCTAGAGGTATCACATTAAATAAAGAAAATAAAGCTATAAACAGGCAATAATGCTTCCATTTATCTGCAGTATCTGAAATATCAAGAGCGTGATTTTATTTTGAAACGGTGCCATTTCATATCAGCACACAAAAGGCACATCACACACAAAGGGGAAGTTCCAAAATTAAATTATTGAATATCAGACTCGTTTACTAAATCATCATTACAAAGGGTATGCACAGTGATGGATCAAAGAGCTTTTTGAAGAATGACAATACTGCTCCAGAAGAGTAATGTCATCTAATGCATCTCAGTAATGTGGCTGAGACACACTTAGGAACACACTCAGGAATGCAGTGTCAATAGTTGTAGTTACTGTGTAATCCTGGGAAAACGTTGAAGTTGTCTAAGGAAATACAACAAAGACAGACTTGTCTGTCTTTCCCGGCTGCTCCTCTTTATGGTTGTTGGGGAAGGAGACAGCTTTACCAAGATGGAGATGGGGGAGTATGTCCTTTTGTTCCATGATTTGCCTCAGCAGCATTACAGAGAACAGCAATGGCACGTGGAGAATTTGCTCTGTCTGGCAGCCCCTGCTGGAGTCTCCCGGGGGTGGAATTGTGGCAGGAGCCCCTCATCCGCAGCATCAGGGTAAGCAGGGGCACATGGAGCTGCTAGGGTAAGGTCAGAGTCATGTGGGCAGGAAAGGGCTCATGGAGAGCTGCCTTCTCCTGTGTCCTCTGCGGGCATTCAGCCAAGAACACAGGCTGGGAGAGTCCTCTAAAAGCCTTAAAGAGCCCCAAGTGGAGCTTCTGAAGCATCTTGTCTCACCCTCCCTTCCCTGAGGAGTCGACAGCCAAACTGAAAGAGTGGAGAGCCTCAGCAGATCATACTGACAGCTGCTACACTGCACATTCCTGATACTAAAAAAACAACCCTGAAACCATCTGAAGTTTAGTGAGTCTTACAGTCAGGAAAGAGTTGCTTTGCTAATCATTCTGAATATGGGCACAGTCTTAGACCTGGCAGGGTCTTGTCATGCTTTAAGGAATAGGTAATTCTTCTGCAAAAATAGTGCCTCACGTCAGCCTTGTCAATGCTCTGGCCCCGACACAGTGGCACCAGTGGGTTACATCTTCTGAACGAGCCACATCCAGGCTTCCTTTACTGGAAGAAAGTGCTCACGGTGTGCAGTGCAGCACCGTGTGCCCTGGGCAGCTCCCCAAGACACCTGAGGGGAATGGTGGGCTCTTGCCTAGCTCTCAGGTGCAAGAGAGTTATTTTTGTGTTCCACTAGCTCTTTAATGATCTTTAATTATCACCCTATTTTTAAATTACTTTACGTCCTAGGCTGCTGACCCATTCATGACTCATGGTAGCTCCGTGGAAAAAGGAGTGTTGGCAGAGACTTCACTGAGACTCCTTGTGATCAGAGGCTCTTGATAGAGAGGCCCAAGGTGTGAGATTCATTGGCACTAAGGGTTAAATTGCACTCAGAAAAGGTTAATCACTTCTGTGAGCCTTCCCTGAATAATGAGGGAGGAGTCAGCCTGGAAGCATTTAGCATGTGTGAGAGAGTGAGAAAAGGCAATAAAAAAGAACAAATAATAACAATGGTGTTGGAAAGTAACACAGAGTAGAACCATATTAAGATTTTATTTAATTATTATTTTATTTGCCTTGTTTAAAGCTTAAAAGACTTTAAGATCCAGAAATGTAAAAATCAGAAGGATTCAAGATTACTGAGGGGATATTCCTCCAAGAGCAGAAGCAGGATTTCCTTTGTACTCACAATTGATATTAATGTCCTACTTTTATCAAACTTCACATGCTTGGAAATTATTTCAAGTGTTCTTAGATGTTTGCACTTGACAACATCTGCAGGTGTCATTTTTGCTGGCACATATAATTGCAGGCACATTTTATTGTACTTAGATGCCTATTTTGTTTTGTCTGGCAAATGAGTAGTTTGACATCTAAGTGTGCCTGCAGTCAGCTATGACATAAACTCTATCTACAGATGTATTTTTGACATAAAATTGGAAATTAAGTTGATGTCCTTTCCAAAAGTAATGCCTTCATCCTCACATTGCTACACTGAAGATAGCAGGTTTCAGGTTTTATAGTAATACTAAATCTTTGTCAGCATGGAGTTAAAATATATTAGCAATGACATTTTAAAAATATCACCCTGATATTGCTAAACCCATTGAAACAGCCATGGAGCTGCAAGTAGATAAAACAATATTTGATGAAGGTGGCAGCTGGGAAAGCTCTGTACAGTGTGGGCTCAGCAGGTGGGGCTTTGGAGTCACAGTGTTGTCATGCTGCCAAAAGTAACACTGCAATTCTCTGGGTGGTTTCAGAGAAGATTTATGGCATTCTGCTGGATCTATTGGTTTCGGTGTAAGGCACAGTAATGATATGTTTGCCAAGTACTGTGTTTTGAGCTACTGATACTGTTACAATTTGCCCTAATGACTCATTCTTTATGGATCTTACTTCTGTGGGTGGCCCCAGGACCTCATGTGCCTGTCACCTCACGTTTCTGGGTTGCAATTGCAGGTTATCCAAGTCCTGGAGCAGTCAGTTGTGTTTCCCTGGTGCAGATCCCACCAAAGGATCACCATTCTGCCAGCATCACTGGTTTTTCTCCGTGAGTCACTCTGCCATGTCAGGCCATGTCATGTCTGAAGGCTCAGCTGCCCTAATCTAGATCATGTAAGGCTGGTTGCAGGCTGGCTTTTAGGCAGTCAGCAATAGTTCTGCAGTTCCCTATTCTTGCAACCACAGAGGTGAGAGAAAGGACAGAACATTTTTCTTGAATCAAATAGACTCCCTTGCATGGTGGGAGCTTCCCTCCTCTAAATACAGGGCCACCAAACAAGTCTATGTTCCATTATGTTAATTTTGTATTTTCATTACTTTCTAGTCACTGACCTCCCTCTCCCACAGCCCTTCAGCTGCCAGTCTCTTTACCCATCAGAAACCCTTTCTTTTCACATCTTTCAGTCCTGCCTATACAGATCCATACGTCAGTCACACCAGCATTGTCCTTGTCAATCACGTGGATGCTGCCTGGCATCCTTTCTGAAGAAAAACTAAAAATACCTGCTAATTACATGGGCTGTAGAACCATTCATTTTCAGAAATTTTCAGAAATTTATTTTCAGAAAAATAAATTTTCTGAAAAATTTATTTTCAGAATTAATTTCTTTTTCCTTTTTTTTTAAACCTTTCATTGATTCTTGTTCAATGAGAACGTCCTTGCAGTATTTTTTCTTAGCCATTAAATCAGCAAAACTCCCTGAGACATAAATGTGATTTGGTACTGAGCATTTTGGGCTTCCCTTTGCTGTCACATCTCCTGTGTTTGCATATGGCACACAAACAAACTGTACTGTGAAAAGATGCCGTTTGTATCACAGTGTGACAGAGGAAATTGAAACCCCTTCCTTTGATGGGCTTTTTATATCAAAAATCCTTGATGGGATTTTTATAAGGTGACCTTGTCACTGTGCTGATAGAGAACCTTTCAGCAGTACCTGTATGTCTTCACAGGTTCTTGAAATAATAGTGAGCTAATCCAAGAGAGCCTTTGATAGCAAGCTCTGATGATGACTGATTTAATGTATATAATTTACTATATAATCTTGTATTTGCTATGAATCATTGCTACTAAGGCAGTGTCAGAAACACAGAAGTTGTGAACTTAAAGGGACCTGCATATTATTTCTGGGGGGTGTATTATCACAGCATCATCTGTGAATAATTACTGTGTATCACATAATAATTTATCATGTTGTCCTATGCATGCATACATATATACATATACACATGTATACGTGTTTATAATCTATACATATGTGATAATATATGTCTTATGTGTTACATAATAAATGACATATTAAAAAATACATCATTTCATAATGACAAAACAGTCGTAGCCTTTAGAATTTATTTCTCACATGTTTTGAGAATTTGACACATGGTCCACTGAACTAGTACTGGTAATTGAAACTTGTGTAGTACCAAGATAGGAAGTTAAAGCTGCAAAGAAATGCCTGGAAAGGACTCGAGGTTGTGAACCATTGTTCTATAATACGTGATAATATTTAGGAAGACTTACACAGCACTTTTAGTTTTCCCACCTTTTAAAAGAACCTAATTAATTAATCTTTGCAACATAGTAAATGCTCAAATAATTCTCAAATAATAGCACATATCCAGACAGCCCAACAGGAGATACAACAGAGGGCTCCAGAGACAAGGGGATTGTGGATGGAGCTGTAGGGAATGCAGTGCTGCTGCTGGCCTGTGGTCTGACCCAGAGCACGAGCTCCCACAGACAACAGTGTGCACACGGAACAGGAACTGGTGTTCAGTTACTCCTGTTTTCACTGTATGAACACCAAGGATCGGGAAGGATCCTGTGCATGTGATGCAGAGAACTGATCCTGAGACATCCAGTCACTGGCATTTTGTTGGAAGTGACACAACTGGCATGCAAGTTACTGATACAGAGGAGCTCTTCCATGTAGTCTGTAGATGAGTCCCATATACACTCTGCTGTTGTCTACATGCTTCACATTCAGAGCCACACTGCAAAAAGCCACATCTGGCTGGCTAGGGAGCAGCTGTGCCTGTGGTCAACATCTGCAAGGACCATGCTTGTACCCACAGACTCTTTGGCAAGAAGATTTGCCAGCAGCAGTATGAAGAAACAGCAGACATACAAAGCACAGACAGCTTTTTACAGCTGAGCAGTTGTTCTGCATTAAAGGTGTTGGAAGCTGTATGCAGACATGGAATGTTCAGAAACCAGCCCTTGGCTGCAGCCAGAAATACCAGCTTTTGTGACAAACTGCACATAGTAGTTCTTGGGAGACCTTGTTGGTACCTCACATGGTCTGCAACCTTTTGCAGTTAGGGCCACGTTGCAGCCCTTTACTAATGACAGACATCTGCCATTTCAGACTCTTCACTCACTATGGCAGCTGAAGAGAGAGAGAGGGGGAGGAGAGAGAGGACCAGGCAGGTTCTATCCCCCTCCTCCCCACCATCCTTAGCAGCAGACTTGGAAGACTGGCAAAGAGCACACGTCCAGCTCGTTGGGCAGAAGCATTGGGGTTGGGAGAGGACTGCCTTGCATGTCCAAAGCCATGCTTGGGGCCATCCATCAGAACTGATGTAGGTGCAGTCCCTGGGCATGTTCCCTGGCACTGCTCAGTGAAGCAGCACAGACGTGCCCAACGTGTGTGACTCACAGGCCTCGGGAGCTCAATGCCACAGCCACAGCCGGGTCTCTGCGTGGTCCAGCACATGGCCTGGGCACTGCAGAGTGCCTGTCAATATCGGCACAGCCAAGGGACTCCTCCTGTCAGCCCTGCCTCCGTGTAAGTGCCCAGGTGGAAACCAGAACACCAATTGTAACCCACAAAACCCTAATGGCTCTGGGTGTGGTTACCTGTGACATGCCCTCCTCTGTGTAAGTGGAACTACTGTGCAAGGAAGGCACTGCTGGTGGGCTGTGCTGCCCAAGGGGCTGGGACACAAGGGAGCACTGTACCCATCTCCTCAGAGTTACCAGAGTCCAACTGTGTCATTCCAGATGCTTCAGTGTTTCTTCCTTTACCCTGTCAAGCCAGGGAGTGGCTTATTTGTGACAGCCAGCACAGAAAATGCACTTGGGAAAACGATGCTCTCTCACTAACCCCAGAGCCCATTTATTTGTCTGCACTCTTCCCTCCCCTGCAGGGAAGCTGCTGGGCAGGAGGCGTTTCTGTGCCAGCTGCTCCCGAGCTCAGCTTGGCCAGGCCCTGAACTGCTGCAGGAGCAGGGAGAGAAGCTGAGAGAAGAGCTCCTGGGTGCACCCAGGGTTGGCTCCCTCTGTCTGGGGACACAAAGACAGTAAGGCCAGCTAAGGGAATTGCAGGCCATACAGCCCCCTCGAGTTCGTGATGGATCAGGGTGACCTCCCGAGGTCTGAAGGGATGCAATGCATCACATGGGCAGCAGCAGCCCCCAAGGCAGCCAGTCATGGTCTGGCCCGAGGGATAGTGAGGTCTGTTGTTGTCTGCCCAGAAGATGGGCTTTGGAGAGGTGCTCTAGTGAAGAGTGTGCAGTTTAATTTTCTTTTAAATGCAGGCACTTCAGAATTGTGCAAGTGCAATGTTAATTCTTTCTTTGTATCATCAAAATTGAAAAAGGAAATTAAGCTTTGCTAGCAAATAACTGAAATACAGTCAAGATTATTGTATGTCAAATTACAACTTGCAGTAATCCTTCATCTCCACATTATGAATTCATAAAAGGAACTGCAGCATAGTTTTAATTATTAACTACCACATAATGGAGTGGGCAATGCAATATCCTAGAGAATTTCTTTTTTTTTTTCCATATGGCAGATCTCAATTTAAATTCTGGATATGGCTAGAAGTTAAAGCAAATATTCAAATTTCAGTGTCATCTTTTGCTATTCTCACAACAAAACCCCAATTAAAATTAATTCCTCCAGGAACAATAATGGCAGTGCTGATTTTTGTCCATTTTCAAGTGCAGATCAACATATCCCTATGAAGGGATCTTGCACAATGGGTGCATATTAATGTCAGGAATACCACATCCCTCATCCAGGAAAAAATAAAAGGAATTCTGATGACTTCATTCATCTTCCCTGTCAAGTGACCTGCAATGCCTAAATATTTCATAACACATATTTGTAACTAGAAACAGCTGGAGGATGAGTACAATATTTTCCAGTCAACAACACTGGATTCTAGTGGCTTTTTATTTTAAATTCTGTACGTGTTGAATACATCGCCTGCTCAATTACCTCTGAGTGAGATGGACGTTGGATGAGTGTGACTATCAGTTAAGCTAAAGTGCTTTTTATGACACTTGATTAGTCTAAAGGAATCTGGAAGTGAATGAAAATGATGCTCTGCTCCAAGGAGAAGTTCCTGGGCTATAGGTGTGTGCAGATAGGATGAGATCAGCTGTATGGACCAGGACGCCTTGAGTGGAATTCTCTGAACACATACAGCCCGTTCCAGAAGACTGTCTTCAACAGAAATGAAATAGTGACAAAGCAACTTATGCTGATAACTAGGTGGATCTTCAGAAATCTCATACCAGTGTCCTCACAGCAATCTGACAGACACTAGAGGTTAACCAGCACCATTTGCTTTGCTTTTTGCACACTAGAAATAGATTTTAGTAGGACATTGCTTTGAGCTTCCCTATCCCACAGCCCTGACAAAACCAGCATGGCTAAGTGCTAAGTTCTTAAGATTTAGGTAAAACATATATCAAGAGGAACTCATAGAGCAGTACAAGTTAAAGTGAAATCCTGGTTCTACTGTGATTTCTCTTTGCTATTTCTGGGGAAGGTGTCTGCATACAGTAAATTATGTATTAAATTTACAGAGAGCTGACCCATCTCAAGGGCACAGGCGTGAATCCCTCCAGTCATTTTCACTGTGGTTTACCAAGAAACAGTTTTCCTTAATGAATTTTTGCTTGTGAACTTGTTCTGCTCTGATATAGCTAGGGAATTATTATCCCTCTTAATGCCAATCCCTGGGGTTAAGTTTTAAGATATTAGACATTCTGGCCGGGATCAATTTTTTTAATGTACTTTTAGCATTACCGTGTGTTACTATCTCTTTATTCCTATTTTCTTGTACATAATATGTTTTCTATGATTTCTGAAGCATTAGGACATGTTGTGCAGTTTTAAACCTTCTCTTCAGCCGAGAATGAATCGGCTGGGAGGTGCTTCTCACTGAGAGGAGACACCAGGTTCCCCTGCCAGCACTAAGACCTCTGCTATCTCAGGGGGTACTGGGTTCACCAGGACAAGAGCTCACTGCAAAGGGAAAGGACTAGGGAAGAACTCAGTTTGTGGGCTTTCACTTTCCCACCTGGGAAGTGAGAGGGGCATTCCATTTTCCCTGAGGTGGTGGAAACCAGAGGTCAGAACAACTGGAGTTCCTTTTTTTTTAAATTAAGCATTGTTTTAACGTTAGAGGGAGTGAGAGGCTCTGCCGCATTGCTGCAGGGAGGGGAGGATCTCTGAGCATACTGAGCAGTGGAGCTTGGTTTGATCTTGCCGGCTGCCCAGGCTTTTTGTTAACTGCCTTGATCTTCTTGTGATGGAACAGGCTGTTTCTCCTGACATTGCTCTACAACCTCTTGTCTCTACTTCTGTTTGTTCCACATCCCCCCGCTGCGACCCCTTGATGAAGGATGTGCTGAGAGCTTGCCCAGCCAGGTGAGCCCAACAAGGAGTAGCTGCTACAAGGGTTTCACACAGAGAGAAGCCGTGGCAGCATCACCAGCTGAATGGTGCTTACATGGACTGCTGTCAGCAGCCTGAGCCAGACACCACAGACCCTGGCACAAAACCTATAAATTTTCACTCTGAGTCCAGTCTGATGAAGTCGATAAAAGTATTTAATCTTTCCAATTTAGTGCAAAATTCAACTTCCTTTTCCTTGGCTCCTGATTTGTCTTGTGGGATGATAGTGAGAGTAGACAGTGCAGCTGAACTTCACCAGAGGAGCACCATGGCTGAGCTCAGCTGTGGTACAAGCGTGTACAGCTCCAGTGATGCTGATAATTACACCAGGCACATCAGCAGCTGCATCCCTGTGTGCCTCCAAGGAATGTCACCTCTCTCATGCCTCAGCAGTGGGCTTCACTCTGCCCTCTGCAGACACTGCCATCAGAAGGGAGCTATTCAAGCTCATGAGGTTGGTCAGCAGGAAAACTGGAAAAGTGAGGCCAGGAGCTTTCCTCTGCCAAGCACTGTGCAGTGAAACTTCTGCCCATCAATGATTTGAGCAGCTGGATTCCCACAGTGGCTCTGAGTGTTGGAATACTGCTAAGTACTGCAGATGGGCAAGTCTGTCTCAGTTTACACTCTCATTTCTTTCACTCAGTGCCTAGACACAACTGTGACAGAGAAGGAAACGATCTTCAGCATGAACCAAAAGTTAGGAGTGAGAAGTAATTACCCAGTGGCAGACAGGGACACCCCTCTCTAAGGCTGATCCTGTCCATTCACACTGTTAAATAAATCACTGCCTCGATTCCTCTTAGCTGTCCTTACCCTGTGGCACTTGGGGTTATGGCCAGAACTTCACCAAGCTGAAATGTCCCCTTAGTTTGAAGGGGTTTTATATTTAAAAGCTGTTTTTTCCATCTCAGTTTGGCACCCAGCAGTGATAAATTCAGAAACGCTTCTGGGAAGGCAGCCAGTGCTGTCGAAACCCAAGAAAAATCAATCTTCAACAAAGAAATAAATTAAACTCTGTCACTATCTATCAATATTTGCCTCTGACTCCACATAACAATTATATGAAAAAGGACCATTTGCTTTAAATATGGAGAAGAAGGGAACTACACACAGATATGTTTTGGAGAAAAAGAGATCTTTTACAGCACAGGGCTATTCCCAACATACTATATGATCTCCTCATAATGGGCACTGCAGGAACAAACGCAGAGTCAGTCTTAAAGAAATACAGTACTGTCACCTTCAAAGTCTTTACACCTATAGAAATAATCCTCTTATTTTTTTCTGAGCTGCATTTTATACAGATTTCACACTGACTTTATAGCCTAGATAAAGTGAAAATATAGCACATGCCACTTATCTAGGACAGCAGCACCAGTGGGGCATTGCTTAGTGAGCTTGCACAGCTGCATGCCCATGAACAGGGTGGATTCTCCGGGAGAACAGACTCAGCCAGGTGTCCAGGAGCGACTGCTGAATGTAAAGACACCACCCCTGGCTCAGGAAGTCCCTGAGCTGCACATTGCTGGAGGCTGGGCTGCAGTGTTTTCAATTCAGGAAGGCAAAGCTACACATTATCTCGTTGTCACAAGTTCTTCTGCTATGAAACAGTAAAAGAGGCAGAGTGCAAGGCTGGGCAGAACTTTAGTCCAACCCAGGCTGCCCATGCTCATGTTCCTCACAGAGATACTGCACCTGAAGAGGTGTTCAGTCCTGTACCACCCAGGGGATGCTGTGCTTTACAAATGCACCCAACTCCCAAGGACAGCCCACTGGCTGTTCATATTTGCATGCTTAAATTACATTTACCCCATTAAAATATGTATCCAAATTATTTCAAACCTTCTTTCTTTTATACATTTTAGGGTATCTATTTCATCCCTCACCTGATTGCCAAACTGAGAAAAATACAGGAGAAGATGAGTGACCACATCTATACATTTCTCTATATTTTATTTTGCTTCACCTGGACCTTTTTTTCATTCTTGATGGAAGAGGGGAGTCTTGTCTGGGTTTTTTTGTTGTGGTTGTTATTTGGTTTTTTCACTTGTTGAAATTCTGATGTCCTCTGGCTTCTCTTGTGTCACTGTGCTCCTCAGCTGTGTCTGTCCATGGAGATGATAAAGATTGGGGGTCAAAGGTGCTCATGGATGGATATTTACTGGGCTTTAAGAGAAGAGGGTTGAGTCTGAAGCCCAAACGTGAACTCTATGTAAGGGCTGCCTCTATAGCACTTGCACTGGAACTACAGATGAACACACAGATGAAACAGGGAGCACAGATCCTCCCATTTAACTATAAACCAAATAACTTATCCTATTCCTGGACAATTACAAATGCACCTCTGGGCTTTTTTATTATTTCTCCCAAAGAACCAGATATGCCTTTGATACCATTCAATCGCTGAACATTTCAGCTGTCAGGAAAGAGAGGGATGAAGAGGGAGCTGGTAGAGGTCTCATATCTCACACCTGTAAAATGTTCTGGCTTATGTGAATTTCTTCCATACAGAATATCTGACAATACATAGCCTGAGGTAATCCTCATCCCCTTTCTGTATTTTGTGGCACCAGCATTTTCAGTATGATGGATTTCTGTAACACTAGTCAGCATTACATCCAGGGCTGCTCCCTGTTGACTTGTATAGTCAGGGTGAGAGTGCAGAGCCAGGTATGTTTTTCCTGTTCCTTCCGGCCTCCTGTTTACTGTATTACAATGGTTAAGTGGAAAGTCTGTATATAAAAATAAATAATTTCTCACTGTCCAAAAATAGGTCAAGAAAACCACTGGGCGTGCAAAAGAGAGAGGCAGCTTTAAAGCACTGACTAAAAGTGATGAGGCTCCAAATTCATGTGGTTGTAATTCTTGATGCAAGTAATGGTGACAGTAATTACAACCACAGTCCTTCAAACACAGCCAGATCTCCAGGCTAGCCTGCCAGCACGCTCAGTCACTGGGCCTGTTTCCATGCAGAATATTTATTCAAATTTTACCATGGAAGTGCACAGTGTCCCCTGCTTGCCCACACTCCCGTGCTGAGGGGAGCCTCCCCAGGCGGGGCGCGCTGGGTCCCCTGCGCTGCAGAGGGGGGTTGTGCCGTCCAAAAAATGACTGCTGGGTAGGCTTAGGGAGCACAAACCGGCCCAGTTCCTAACCCAGCTGCTTTCCTTTATTACTGGGCTGTGTGTGCTACCCCCTGCATCAGCGAGCTTCCAGCTGCGTTATCCCGGGTTTCCCTCCGGGCAGCGCTGAGTCCCAGCAGCGCGCCCAGGAACGGCTCCTTAGCGAGGGCTGCCCATCCATCCCCCTGCGCTGATGCGGGACTCTGTTAGCACCAGCCCGCGGGCAGCAGAGCCCCAGCCACGACAAGGGCGGCGTGGTGGCCGCGGGTGCCTGCGCTGGGCGCGGCCGGCAGGGCTGGCTCCGGGCGCCGCTGCGGCGCACAGCCCCGGGGCCGCTCGTCCGAGGGACCATCAGCGCCCATCCCCGGTAGCCACAGGCTGAGCTTGGCGGGACCAGCCACCAGGAGGAGTCAGTGCAGTTTATTTCCGGGCTAATTAAGGCACGAACTTTCAAGTCACATAATTAGTGTGAGGGGGGTGGAGCAGGGGGAGATGCTGTCTGACTTGCGCCTCCTTTTCCCCGTGAGCACCTTTGCAGACGGGTTTTGTTTTAGAACCTGCATTCTCTGGGGGCAACGCTTCCCAGCTTCCCAAACCGCGGTGCCTCAGTCCTTGGGTACAAACTGTGCTCCGGGCGTTCGGGAGGATCCGTCACACAGTGAGGACCATGCACAGCCAGTTCAGAGCTAGCGCTGGGGGATGAATCAAAGCCACCTAAATGAAGGTGTCTCAACCTTTTTCTTTTTGTAGTCAAAGAAAAATCGGAGGCCTAAATCCAGGGCTTAGCTTAACCTCTTTTCCTTCATACACTCCCAAATAAAATTAATACAAAATTGTGGTATATGAGAGCAGGATACTGTTATTTTTAATAATTTGAGCATTTTGGAGGTGAGTCTTGTGATTTTAGAAACCAGAAACCACCTGAGCAGCAGAATTTGAACAACGGGAGCTTGCCTATTTGCAGATTCAGTCAGCAGATTATTTGGGGTCCAGTCAGTCCTTTGTGCCTCCTTTAAACTGTTGGTTGAAGAGGGAAAAAATGCGTAGCAGTAGTGAAGACAATTTCCCTGCCTCCTGCTCGTTGCCAGCCAGAGTGAGTTTTCTTGGCTGCAGGATCATTGTTACAGCAGGGATGGCTCTGGTCCCCCTGCAGCAGTTCTGGTGTTTGCTCTGAGCCCTGTGCTGATGCACCACTCCTGTGTTAGCACACATGGGACTTCCACCACGGAGCTCAGCTTTGGAGAATAATCAGGGTTTTAGCAGTTTAATTGTTTTCAGGTTTTGAGCTCATGTGGGAAAACAACTGTGAGTAAGAGCTTGATGCAGGCTGAGTTGCATGCAGGCTGGTGGAATGCCCACAGCTCTGGCCGTGTGTGGCCTCTGGGCACCAAGGAGTGGCCAGAACTTCCTCATCCTCATCCAGAGCTTTCAGCGCTTCCTGAAACAACATGACTTAGGTATGTGCTTTGCAGAGTGAGAGATTGTGTTTATTTTTGAGTATTTCACTCTAGGAAATTTTTGGATATTTTTCTTTCTCAAAATGTGTTTCATGACACTGTGGAGTCAGCTGCAGTGATTCAAATGCTGAGGAACAAGAGAATGTATGACTCCATGGGATTATTTTTAGATGCTGTGTTGCATTAATTTTTTTTAAGACAAATATGCCACTTGTGGTTTAAGGAGGCCTAAACTTCAGACAGCTTAAAGCTGGGATACTGTGTGGAAATGCTGCTGTTGGGAAGCTCTTCCATATGTCTGTTATTGGAAAGCTCTCTTCTGTATGTCTGCTATTGGCCATTCTTAGGAAGGATACCAAAAAGCCACTAGTGCCTATTTATGTGCCTTTGTGTATCAAGAAAATAATCCTGTAAAGGCCCTCTTGACTGACTAGACAGGCTGGTCCCCTAAAGCCTATTTTTATTGTGCTCCAATTCTCTCTAGTGAGAGTTCTGCATTGGGAAATCACATAGAACCTAAATTCAAAACTGACGTGACTGGCCACAGATCTCAAATGGGATGGTTTCCAGTAGCTGGGAAGCAGGTGGAAACCACACCTGGAATGGTCACCATAGGTGGTGGAGGGTTTGCAGAGCAGAGAAGCCTCTGACCAGAAATCTGCCTAAATCCAGCATTGAATCTTAAGCTGTTTTCCTGGGTCTTGATTTGTGAGGAGGTGGAAAAAGAAGTTCTGTGATTAAATGCAAGCAGAAGACAGATTTTGTAGAAATTGCACATTCAGCCCTTGGCTGTGTGTGGTGCCTCAGATCTCTGGGAGGAAGCAGGACTGGGAGGGGAGTGGGGACAGCCCCAGCCCTGGGCACTGGACACCTACCTGGGGATGTGGTCAGACTGAGGCCAGACCAGGACATCAGCCCTGACACCTGCAGGCCCTCACTGCTGCTGCTGTGGCACAGGCTGGCATCCCCCATCTTTTCATAGCTGCCAGGATTTTATTAATAAAGTTGGTACATCTGCTCTATTTCACAGTGCCAACTAACACTAAAATACGTACACATATATATAATTATTTGTATAAATGCAATTAGATGCCTTCTAAATCACAGCAGAGGCAAGCTGAGGAGTTATCTATATCATATCCCTAAAAAATACTGCTCTGGGGACATATAGGTAAACAGCTGGGGTCATTCTGTGCAGTGCAAGGCTTATCCCCAAAGCATCACCTTGCAGAGTGCCCAAGAGGCGGGGAAACCTGGTGCCTGAAGCTCCATCCTGGCCTGGCCAAGGAGAGCCAGCACTGCTGTCTTTGAAGGAAAGAACAAGATTCCCTCAACTCTCAGTTGAGAGAAACCCCTGCCCTGCCCTAATCATGCTATCTTAATCATATTGCCCTCTTCACCTTCTCCAATGCTGCAGAGGTTTTAATGAACTAAAGTGGTGTCAAGTGAATAGTAAATTAAATGTTTAGCTTGCTCAGGTTTAAAATATGTTAGTGCTTATTATGTGAAAGCTTTGTGCAGGAGTAATCATTAAATGAAACAGTGTGGTTTTGGTCTATTGTGCTGAGTTGCAAAAGTAGGTTTGTCCCTCTGCAAACAGTGTGTCACTCACTCAGGGTCACTTCCCTGTATTAAAGAACACCCTTATGGGGCACCAACAGGACAAGAGAGAAATCCTCCTGGCTTTACAGTGAATGGGAGAAGGACTCTATTAGATTGAGTCATCTCTACAAGCCCTGCTGATGGGCTGGGAGGAATCTCCCTGAGGAGCAGGACGATGGACGCTGAGGCACGAAGTGACACCATTTGCCCCAGCGCCAGGAATACTCCTGGATGACTGTGGCTAATTGCATGGACTCACAATTTAGGAAGTCCCTGTTGCAGGCTGTTCTGACACATATTCCTCTGGGAATGCAGGGTGCTGCAGCACAGCTGGCAGCTGGATGCCAGGTT
Source organism: Monarcha castaneiventris obscurior (assembly GCA_026261815.1). NCBI lineage: Eukaryota > Metazoa > Chordata > Aves > Passeriformes > Monarchidae > Monarcha > Monarcha castaneiventris. Next base: position 7,740,127 of record JAMPIT010000230.1, on the reverse strand, counting down.
TGGATATTCCTGGCAAACATCCTGGGTGTGGTGATGGCCCCTGGCCCAAAGCCCTGTAGTGTGCAGCTGTCAGGATCAGTGCTGGGCTCCACACGCTCTCCCAGAAGACACTTCCATGACCTGTTTCCTCCCACGTGAATGCCATGGTGTCCAGTACTCGTCTGGGCTTGGTCATGCAAAGGCTCAGCAGGTTCCCAGTGCTTGGCCTAGTTCTGCTTTACTAAGAACAACTCTCTGTTTTCTCCTAGACCATAACTTTAAAACAAAGGCCCTTATTTGGATAACATTTTATTTGTGACCTAAGAGGTTTTGCTGATGGAGTATGACAGAGTAAAATATGACCCTGACTGAAGCAGGGTCTTCCTGATCCTGGCACAGAGTGAGAAGGTTCCCCACTTTCAGAGGGAACATAGTGTGGGATTGCTGTGTCTTTGACCCAGACACCTTCTTCTGCACTGGTCCATCACTCAGGTTCCCTCAGACTTCTCATATTTATAGCTATTTTTGCCGTTTATCTACCAGCTAAGAGAGAAGCCTGGTCTGCCTGGTCTCAACACCCACTTTGAGAAAGTGATATACAGCTTTGGGAGCTCTGCTGCAGAAGTTCTGACATTCTTAAAAATAGAACAAAGATGATATAATAATTAAAATACAATAATTTTAAGTAGTCCTTTTCAACAAATTAACATTCTTTTGTGGATGGAAGATAGTTATCTTAAGTAATTACCCTGTTATCCTAGTGACAGACTGTTGGTGACCTTAATACTGCAAGTGAATTATGCAAATTGGTATTTTCATTAAACATGAAATAACTCCCTCGGGAGGAAAAAATGTTACCTACTGTATATTGGCTATTAAAGTCTAATGATACGATTTACCACAACTTTGTTTTCTACCTCCAAGGACTCTAGAAGAGAAGGGATTAAGTCGTGGTTTGGAATTTGAGGCTTAGGCATGTATAGACAAGTCAAATTAAGTAAAAAAAACAAAAGCAAAACCAACACCTGTTACTTCATCCTGTGCTCCAAGTTTATGTTCTCTCTAGCAGAGCATCAGTACGACAGTAAAATGCCTCCAGTCCTACATTTTCTATCCCCCTGTGCACCTTGGAAGTACTAGGTAGCCTTCCCATTAACACAGCCTCCTTCTCATCAATCTGTACTCCAAACTGACTCATCAGCATCCCTCAAACTCAAACCCTGCCTTTTTGTCCTGCTTTCAGCCTTTCATGTGGACCACACGTGCTCCCAAAGCCAGCCTTGTGCCACTCAGGCTGAATCGGGTTCAGGGACAACAAAATGTGGATAAGTAAAGCCTACAGGAAAATCAGATTCACCTGATGCACAGAGGTGATGGGAATGCTGGAGAGCACAGTTCCTGGACAGTGAAAGTGACAAAAGTTTACTGCATTATGTCCAAAGTCATTAGGAATGAGGCCAGCAAGACTGGCTTCAGGAATAAGAATGACTCTGTTTATTTTCAATGATTCCTGTTGTACAAAATGGCCCTTGGTAATAGCACAAGCTGTGTAGAAAGTGAAGCACTTTGTTAGTGGCATGGTAGAAAGGTTTAGTCCTTAAGCATTGCTACTCCCACAGATTTCTACAGCTTAAATGTCTTTTTGGAAACTTCCACCATTGCATTAAAAGAGATCTCAGTAGGAGTGCACTTTTTTTTAAAGATAACTCAACATCCATTCTAAGAAAAGCAAGAATGTGCAGGCTTCTGGGGAGCACCACAAACTGCACACAGCAAGGGAGGTACAGCCTGCAAGAGCTGCCTTACTCCTCTCTGCACCAATCTGGGAATGAGTGGGACTGTACTGCAGTGGTTCATGTGAAAATTCAAAATATTACCTGCTTATTATTTGTGTTTTGTGCTGAAGATAAACCAATAAATACATTTCTCTGAAATGTCTATGTTTATACAGTCATGGCCTCATCCAAAATAAGAGAATTGGGGTGCCCATCTACGTGTGCAATGTACATTAACACTGGAGAGTTAACTTGCTTTTCAAAATACTGAAGTATTAACAGTGTGAGCATCAGATGCCAGTGCAACAGCTTTAGAAAGCATATTCAACAATTATGCACTTTTATTTTGAAACAGCAAAGTTTCCTGGTCCATTAAACTACAGTTAATATGTCCTTTATAAAGAAATAAACAAACACACCACGCATTATTTTAATGACTTAACACCTCTCTAGTAGGCTGTAGGAAAATGCAACTTTTTAAAATTCTGTGACAGTTACTACAACCCACAAATAACAAAGTTTATTTTAAATGTACCAGGCTTCCAGGCCAGAGGTACTGTTATGTGCAGCCCCTTTGGAAGACAGAGCAAAGCTGAATTGAAGGGAGAAATACTGAAGCCTTGGTCACGAAGAAAAGTGTTTATATCACAGTGGGATCCAGTCTGCTTTATTTAGGGAAGTTCTTGTCGAGTCTACATCTCTGAATAATCATTTGCTCCTTAAGTTCATCTGCATTATCCCTTGTTTTCCTTTTAGAGCAAATGGAAAAGGATAATTGCTCAATGGTGATTAGGCAATTGTGCTAGGAGAAGAGGAAAATTTAATGTTCTGGTCTTTTCCCCCAGGGTAGGTTCCCTCAGGTCTCCCTCTGTCTCACAGAGTGGGCCAGACACAAGACTATTGCAGAAGAGGTCACTGTCACCTCGACATTGAAGTGCCTGTTTGAAGACAAAAACTAATGGAGAAGACACCATTTTCATTGGGTAATCTGTTCTGATCTCATCTGCATGTGTTGTTAAAATAGCATTCACTGCTAATAAAGCTTTAAGTCTTAATTTTTCTTCTGTGTTATTCTTGTCTCTGTTAAACAGCTCTTAGTTTACAGTGTTTTGTTCCTCTGATAATGCTTCTGTGCTGTAATCAAACTGACTCTCATAAATTAAACAGATCCCTGTAAATCTCAGTATACTGAAGTAGTTTGTAAGACAGGATCAAATGATGCATCAGAAATTCATGTATGTGTCATAAAAAAAAGACAAAATGTAAAACTGATTTTTTCCTCATTTTCAGTTTATTCAGAATTAATTTGGGTTTATTACTATTATTATTGCTGCCACTATTACTGTTGTTGTTTTCCTTGTTCTTGTTGTTAAACATACACAATCAGTTTCTTGATTGATGCTATCACCCAGACCTGCAGAAGTTCATTCCAGAATAAACATATTCTAGAAAATATTATTCAATCTGGAAATGCTAAAAAGTAGTCGCCAAATACAAAAAAAAAGCATTTTCGAGATAAATGTTAATTCATTATATTTTCATATAATGAAATAATATTTCAAAGAAATAAGATTGCTTTTTCCTAAATAACCTCATTTAAATTTTGCTTTCAAGCAAAGCTATTATTAATCCTTTGTTGTTATTATGTGTCCAAAATTCTTACTAGAGACAGAAGGTTCCCATCAGTGCTTGGCACTTCGTCACAACACAGAGTTGGTGTAAATTTAAATATGCAGAGAGGACCTTGGCAGTGGCTGCAGGGTTCTGATAGCACAGCCAAGTTTCGGGTGGTTTGATTTCCAGGGGAACAGGCTGGCTCTACCTACAGTACTCCCTCCATCTCCAGTGTGTGGAGCACATCTCTATCTTTCTACATCACGTTGTGGGAAGCTCTCTTTGGAACTTTTATTCCAAGATCAGGGCAATTGATTGCTCAGATTCAAAACAGAGAATTAATTTTAAATTTAAGTAATATTGACTTAAATTTCTACAGTTAAAGCATCTCTCTGGAAACTTCTGATATTGCATTAAAAGAAATGTCAATAGGAATATATTTTATTTAAAATATTCCACTGTCTGTACTGAGAAAAGCAAGGGTATTCAGGCTTCTGGGAAATACCACAAGGAAGGTACAGCAACTGCACTTGAGTAACAATTGATTTAAGTAATTTTAACTTCAATTGATTTAAGTAATTTTAACTTTAACAGACCACCTTACTGTCCCTACAGGGGTCATACTCTTGCTTGGCCTTGTGACAAATGCTTTTCAGCACTGAGGGTCCCTCTGGTGTCTGTGCTAAAGCATCAGTGGAAGCAGCATCCGGGCTGTGCCACTGTGGCAGCTGCTAGAGGGTGGCTTTGCCCTGCAGAGCCGGCAGGCCCAGCCCCTACACCCGGCTCCAGTCTGAGTGACAGCAGAAAGAACCAGGCAAAACCCAAACAACGTGGAAATGAGCCTGACCTGTGGCCCCAGTTAGGCAACTGCAGTTGTTGAACAAATGTGATCTGACAGCAGGGCTTTGTCCCAGATCATCATTTGTGCACTGGAGCACTTGGGTGTTTTTCTGACCTGGTGCTGGGATTCTGCAAGGTAAAGCTACCAACCACAGCCCTGCAGAGAATGATTATTTAAGGTGAACAGGCCACTGAGGATATCCTGACACCTGCTGTGCTGCAGATGAAAAAGCAAAATTGCTTCTGTTCACCCCAGGAGACATTCAGGGCTTGTTTCAGTTTCCTAAAGACAAGCGTGTCCTGTCATTGGAGATATCTCTGGACACATGAGATACTCATGGAATGATAAGGGTTTGAAATGGACCTTAAAGATCATCTAGTTCCAAGCCCCGCTGCCATGGGCAGAGACACATCCCACTTGACCAGGCTGCTCAAGGCCTTGTCCAGCCTGGCCTTGAACACTGGGGTTGGGACATCCACAACCTCCCTGGGCAGCCCACTCATTCCATTGTCTAACCACACTCACAGTAAAAAATTTCTTCCTAACATCTAACCTAAATTTCTCCTCTTTCAATTCGTACCCATTACTCCTTGTCCTATCACTGCAGGTCCTGATCAGGAGTCCCTCTCCAGCTTCCTGGTAGATTCCCTTCAGGGGGAACTACCCCTTCAACGGAAAGGCTGCTCTGAGGTCTCCACACAACCTTCTCTTCTCCAGGATAAACAGCCCCACCTTTGTCAGCCTGCCTTCACAGGGGAGGTGCTCCAGTCCTCTTACCACATTTGTGACCCTCCTCTGAATTTAGTCCAACAGTTCCACATCCTTCTGATGGTGGGGACACCAGAACTGCTCACAATACTCCAGGCAGGTTCTCATAAAAGCAGAGTAGAGGGGCAGACTCACCCCCTTCAAAATGACACAATCTATAATAGATGCAGGTCCTTCTGAAGTGGCATCTGAAGAGCAAGTCAGATATGCCAGGTTATCCCAAAGGGTGTGGATTATATCCACCTGCTTGGTTGGCAGATTGTCAAATAGCCAGCTCAGCTGCATCACTCTCATTTAATTTTGCTGATTAGGGGGCACGATGCAGCTGCCAGCACATAAATGTGTGAAGCCATGTGAGGTGCTCTGGAGCAGCCTTGAGTTACTGATTCAGGCGAGCATAGGTCCTCTGTGGACTCTAGAAATGTTGATTGGAAGGGATCTCATGAGGTCACACAGTCCAGTCTGAACATGCCAAGCCTCAATTCATGGCCACTGTCTCCTGTTTCATTAGCTGATGCCAGCAAAGCTGAGAGAAAGAGCAGAGAATCTCCTCCAACACCACTTCTCCCTGGAGCAATGGCATGGCAGCACAGCCTCTAGCAGACAGACTGGGAAGTGCTACCTCACTCTTTTAGAACAGAGAGCATTACATTTTGTCTAAACTTTTTTTTTTGATGTGGTAAAAGACACTTAGCTGAGGCATAGCGCATGCAACTATTTAAGCTATGCTTAAAAACTGCACCTACAGTAACCATAAACCTCACAAACTGCTCCCCTCCCTTCATCTTTGCCAGAAAGATTAAACATTTGTTCTGTGATGTTTTCCTTCTGTACTTATTACTACCCCCTGGAGACCAATGACATGAACTCCCCACACTGCTGGAAATTACATAGACTGTCACAAAGAGTCAGTGCTGCACAGGCCTAAGAACGTAAAACTGACCACAGAGACCAGGTCAAGATCCATCTGGTGCAGTATTTCACCTCTGGTATGTGGCCAAAAGTGGATGCCTAGGGAAAAATTTGCTGAATGCAGAAAAATAATAAATTGCAGTATTTTCTCAGAATAAACACTCAGTCTGCCATTACTGGTGGCCCGGGAACTCCCTGAGCCAGAGGAGATACTTTTGGATTTAACACTAGCACATTATTCTCTATGGACAGTTTACACTTAAATCCATGCATGTGTAAATACCTTTGATGCAGACTGGTCTGAGCTGAAAATTATGATCTTGTAAGTCCCTGCCAAACCACTCTGAGTATTCTCTCGATCATTCCAGATGAACATTGAACCAGGGAGCACACACAGATGTTACAGCTCAAAGCTCTAGGAAAAATGCAACCAGTAGCACGTTCTTTGAACCCTGCCTCATATCTCCTCAATGTACATTTGTAGATATTGAGGCCAGAATGAATCTGTAGATCTGACTTCCACTATAAAAGGTAGCTGTAATCCAATTATTGCCCCGATTATTTGGAGCGTGGACTCAACTTGCCAATCAGAACCCTTGAACACAGGTTTTTACACCTGAGCTCAGTTACCTAAATGTGTGCCCCAGTCGTTTCCAATGTCACTAGTGCACACTGCCAGCAGTCTGGGAGCTCTTCTGGCTCTCTTTGATAGTGACTACCTCTGCTGAGTTGAACAGCTCTCCCAGTCCCACCCGTGATGTGGTTGACATTGCCACTGCCAGGAACAGGAACCTGGAAAACCAGCCCAACTTTTGGGGTCTTGGCCCATGGGGTGAACTTCATGTGACTGATACAATCAGCTCCCAGAATGACATCTGAAACTGCCTCAAGTTCATGTGTTTTTATGACTGCATATTACGTCAGCCTGGAGTTTCAAATTCTACGGTTATTAACTTTTGGAAGACTGCTTTCCAAAGGGTTAATGAGTCATATCACTAGCTGACAGAAATGCCAATTAACAGGGATCAGCTGAAGAATAATTAGATGCAGAATGTGAGCATTAGGTATGCACAGAAGTTACAAAACCCAAGAGGATAATGTAAAATTGCAGTTTCTAGGGAGCTGAATCTCTAGAAACCCTTAGTCAAATTTCCCAAATCTGGATCCCTTTCCTCCACTTACAGAACAAATAACAGTTTTCAATATAATTCAGATTACCTTATATATCTTAAAAGATTAAATCCTTAGTAAGGCATTCAATTTCATTGTACCACAGAATCACTCAACAGAAAATTATTTAATGAATACATCTGGAAAATGCATGTATTTTAGCGGCTGATAACATCTGAAGTCACCTAGCAACATATTTGTGAGAGTGACCTGGCAAATTGTTGAATGACATTTTTAACTGTTTAGCCACTGGACTGAATAGGTTTTTCTCATTTCAGTCAGATTTGGTATTAGACTGCACATATGAAAAAAAAAAGAATTAGTATAATTCTAAGTTATACAGAAATGTACTGAGACGGAATATTAGAAAAGGCACTGTGATTTTGGGAAAGTATTCTTGTGATTCCAATGAAGCAATGCTGAGAAGTTTTTCTCACTTTCCTTTGCCTTGGTTGCTTAAACTGTGTCAGATATGTAGATTATCCAACTTTAAGTCTATTAAAGACACAAGAAATCTATTAGAACAGAGACTAGTTTTGAATGTATTTCCTGTGCCTTAGAGAACAGTATTTATTGCTTGTATTTTAGCTAAATAATGTTAGCATCAAGCATATTTGCATGTAACATGATCTAGTAATAAATAACGATTAATATATCTGGATACAGACTGTGGCTTTTTGCATGCCTTTATGCTGCATCTCTTTAACCTCTGCATATCACATATAGAATAAATAGAATAGAATCACATATAGAATAAATTAAGTGATGCACTAATCCTGGAAATAGGCACATGAAAAGTCACAAGTTACCATCCTTCCAAGAATTAGCTATAGCAAGTCTGTGCCTTTTCATCCCAAACACAAGCAAATGACCTTTCAGTTACATACAACATAATTTTCAGCTTTTTATGGCCTGTGAGTTCATTTCTTCCTAGCCCCTCTACAGTGAACTCAGCAGCAGCAGAGATAAAACTTCCATAAGCACATTGTTTCTCTGACCTGCTGACAATACACAACATCTAATGCACAGTTTCAGTTCAGCTCACAGGCAGCTCTATCACTGAACACATATGTCCACCAGCTTACCAGGGAGGGGGGCATTCAGCTCTCCCCAGACCAGACAGCAGCACTGGTCAGCCAACAAGTGCTTTGAGGTCTCCTGCCTGTAGTGATTGAACTTCCATTGACTAGAGTGAGCTCAGACACCTGTGCAGCATTTAGCAAAGGGGAAAGAATAATGAGTGCTGAATAATGCATGAATAATGAATTCATATCCCTCCCTCGGTCTCTTTTAAGTTTTATACAACATACAGAAGGCAAATGTCCCTTCCTGGTTAATGTCTTGAGGCATTATTAAACCACAAGTTCCGTGTTGGCTCAACGCACGTTTCAACCTACTGCCATTTGTGCACAAACATTCCTTCCTTATTGGAAAAAACCTCACCCTTGGAAAATTATGTATGAACACAGAGAGACTGCAAGGTGAAAAACTACTCACAGGATCTACTCACTGCTTAGTGGCAGTGAATTTAAAGCAGAGGTGAGTAATTGGATGTTCTAGAAACCAATGTGAGAAATTTGGATGGACTAGTCCCAGAAGGATTTGGATTAAAAAAAAGCTGCTTGTGAATAGCAGGTAATTCCAATGATTAGAATTCTCCTCTAGCAATATAATTGATTCAGTGCCTGTATTTTTCAGACTTAGAAAGACCAGATTTTGGTTCACTTTTGTACTGCATGTAAAAAAGTTATAAATGGGGATGATTATACTGAATGCGTGCACAGGAATCAGGGCCTTACTAAGGCACTAGGGGGGCATTAGATGGGAGACTGCAGCACTCAATAAACAGGCAGCACACATTTCAGGCATATCCCAATTAATTGCTGTTACTCTACACTTTATTTCATAAACCTGCATTCATGAGTGGAAAAAGCCTGTCCTGAAAGTAGTCACTGCTTAATACCCCTATCATTTCTCTTTACAACCATGCTGTTGCTGTAATGCCCATAAAATGACCTGACAATGGTTAGGCAGCTAGTGTCATCTTACTGATCCTCATTAGACTAATTATAAGTGTCTCACCAGTGTCTTCTACTTCTCTGTTGTCAGCTGGGCCACAGTCTCCTTTTGTCTCTGGAACTTCTTCAGGGCAGGAACTAACTTCTGGGAAAAATATCCTGCCTTGCACAACAGGACCTTGACCTTTGACTGAAATCTCTGGACATTGCAGCTTATTGTCTGAGAACACAAACAGCCTGAGTATGCCTGGACAAAACCTTCTGGTGAGAGAAGAGAATATAGAAAAGAGGTCCTTCCTATGTGTCTGAAACCAGCCATGGTAAAAACAAACTGATCTAGGAATGTGCAAGACTGTGCTGCTGCTGTTCACTGACATTTTTGTCTGAATTTATCAAAAAGACAGGAAATCTTTACCCAATAAAGTTAAAATCCACCTAGAAGAGAGGATTATTGTCCTTCTACAAAATGAAGAAATTGATGAGGAGGATATTCTAGACAATTCCTCTTCAATTTCAGTGTTTTCCATCCACATATCTTGAACCTTCTAGCAACAACCTCACCCAGTTCCCCCTCCATGCTACCCTTTTCCCCCTCCAGCACTGCTCATACACTTTCAGGTGTGTATTGGCCATGGCAGCTTTCACCCCTCCACACAGGGAAACCACCATAAGGATTCCTCGGCATCCTCTTGTAACAACTCAAGGGCTTCCAGCATTCCATGTCCCGTGGGAGGCCTGGGCTGCAGCTCCTCAGGAGAGCACCATCCCAGCATGATCCTCGAAAGGATGCTGCGGTGTGAGGCCATGAGCGAGGGGGTGTGGAGGAGCAGGCAGCTGCACGCCAGGTTGCCCACACGCCAGGTTGCCCACACGTCAGGTTGCCCACACGCCAGGTTGCCCACACACCTGGTTGCCCACACACCAGGCTGCCCACACACCAGGCTGCCCACACACCAGGTTGCCCACACACCGTGTGGCAGGAGCAAACGTGCCTGCACATCAGAGGCTCTGCAGGAGTGACAGGTGACATCCTGCAGGGCTGTGACTCTGAAAGGACACGGTACCAAACCCCACCACAGCTAATAGGCACTAATAGTACCTGTAGCACCAGTAGCAGTACCTGTAATACCAGTCCCCTGTCCCAGCTGGCCGTGCTGAGTGTGGCCGCGCTCTGACCCACCATGAAGGCATGGTCCCTCCCTCTGGGGGAACACACAAACTGTCCTTCCCCCCAACCCTTCCTGCTTCCTTACCAGCAGCATCCCTCCCTTTCTTTAACATACAGGAGGAATCAGGGGAGCCCAAAATGGTCCTGGGTCAGGATGACTGTGGGTTCAAGTCCCCACACGAGGAAGTGGAAGGTGACAGATGATGAGCAGTTCCTCCAGTCCCCATGACATCCTGTAGTGTGGCTTCCCGTGGTGAAGCCTCCAAGGAATAAACTGTCTGTCCCAGCAAGATGAGACTAGCTGATGAGTGCAGGGTTTGGTGAGGAAAGAGAGCTTTCCATCTATGCCCCCAGCCCCAAGAGCTTATTAGCCTTTACCATGATTAGCATCCCTCTAACTATAGATGCATGAACGTACACCTGCAATGCTAGCAGCAACTGTGTGCTGCTACCACATTCAATAAAAAGCAGGGTGAGCACAGACAGAGTAACAATGGAACAATGTCCTGGCTCTTTAGGGCTGGTGCATGACCAGACAAAATACACGCACCCCAAATCTGCTCTTGGTTCCATTCTGAGGAGGGTTTTACGCACCTATCTAGGTCTGGAGCAAAACCGGAGACAAAAAAACCCACAGAACTAAACATTACCAAATTCTGAGAGGTCCAGATGAATTTGCCCAGCCCAGAAAAACCCAAATCCAACCTTTTGTAATTTTTAGATCTGGAGATCAAGTCAGAGTTGTACTTCATGGCTTGGTCCCACCTTTAATATAAAGAAAAAAATATTTCAGCCCTCAAAGCAATTCTGTTTTGCCTTGCATGACTGCCTTTCTGATTTCAGGATTTCAGTGATGACTAAAGACATGGTTGTTACTGACTTGACCTCTCCCAGCGGAGGCATCTTCTTACCTACGTGTTTCTTTGGGAGGCAATTATTTTCTTCCTGCTTCTGAGGTTTGCAATTTTGGAGCTGGTGCTTTCTTTCAAGCTCCCACAACCCTCTCAGGAATCTCTCCAGGTAAAAGCAAATGTTATCTCAAAGGGGTACTGAGGCTTTTATTACATCCTGACTTCACTTCTGTAATTCGTTATTTGCTGATCTGCCTGCCATTTCCCTGAGGCATTTGCAGCTCACGTTAAACTTCACTTCACTGTTGAAACCTGGATTTCTGAGCATTTTGCTTATTTCCTGAGAGAACTTCTCAGATTTCATCCTGGTAAAGTGGCAGTTTCAGGTTGAAATTAGTTTTCTGCTTGCCAGCATTCAGAGGTGCTTTCCTAATCTCATCATTTTATTTTCCTATTACTTCATTTGCAGCTTTGTCCCTTTTGAGTTGCTTTTCATCTCCTTCTATTAGAGTCAGTTTCACTGGTGAACCTCCAGAACACTGCCAAAGCCCCATACCCTGTGCAGGCCTCACAGTGAAGTGCCCTCACCTGCCAGTTCAAGTCACTCAAAATGGGACTTTGTAAAGGAGGACTGACCAGGACTGGCTCCAGCTTCCCCTCCAATTCTTCTGACAGGTTCTTCTTGCCTTTTCCCTCCTTTTCCTTTTTGTCTGTGATGAACACCTGTACAAAAGCCAAGCACGTGGTTTACTTGCCACACGGCTGGTAAGATGGACAAATTCAGCTTCAATTGTCTCCAAAGACAAAGACATACATAACACACCCTGGAAGATATAAATGCTAAGTCCATCGTATGTATTCTCTAGCAACAGCTGGACAACCTAAGAAGGCTCACTTGAGGAGACAATATTTGCCTAAGGAGAGCTCTGTGGTTGCACACTGAGATTTGCTACAAGCTAATGAGCAAAGTTTAAAAATCCCTTTAACACTGTAGGTTTCTGTGTAAGATACATGCATAAGGTCAAACCCTGCTTCCAATTCCACCTCCTCTGTACAGGTCCTCTCAAACCGCAAAGGGAAAAGAGCATTTATTTTGGCTTGTCTAGAGGAATAGTCAGGTGCCACAAAACTTTTGTTGCTTGCCTCAGCCCTCAGCCACGCTGGCAAGGTGGATGCTTTTGGTGGTGACTCTTGGCTGGGAGATCCTCCCAGACAATGACCAAGGCTGTTCTGAAATGTCTTCTACTCTGCTACTATGAGTGAATTGTAATGGAAAATCAGCTGTGCCCTACTTTTTGTGCTTGCTGAGTTCACTTCAGCAGTGCTCACGGATAATTTATCTTCTGGAAGGCATTCAAAGAGTCCAGCTATGTCTGCTCTCACACATCTCCACCTGAGAAGCAGAGTGACTCCTCTGGCTTGGAGCCAGACCCACACTACCCCTGCTGAACACCCTGGGGCACATGGGATTGCCAGTGCAACTCCGGGGGCGTCCCCAGACTGTGGCACCAGCACTGGGCACATGTTCCAGAGTGCTGAGCATGCCACAAAACCTAGACAGAGCAGTGGATGGGAGCAGGAAATCCCGGGATGCCATTCCTTAAGCAGGCATACCCACACCATTCTTCAAAGAGGCCTGAAGGGTTTGCAGCCGCTGCCCAGAAATGGGGCCCAGGGTAGCCAGACCTGCCATCTGCTCCAACTTGCTAGAATGCTATATATGAGCATTTGGAAACCACAGGAGTTTGCTTCTGACTCCACGGGCATCAGCTTCCCTAGCACAGACCAAAAGCAGTGGGCATTGCCTGTGATTCCCCAGTGCAGACCCATGGACACTTGGTTCGTGCTGGGTTTGCTGTCACACCCACGCCCTCCCTCAGGACTGCACCAAACCTCTGCCTGCTCTGGTTTGCCTGCACCTCCTGATAAACCTTGCCCACCTCTCCCTTGCAGAACCCCAGACATCTGATTTGGTTCCTCCTGTCTAGTCCTTGTTGCCAGCGCTGCTGAGTCCTGCCTTTTCCCATCCTTGCTACACAAATAAAAGGGCAGCCTGTCCATGGAGACCACCCTGAGCACAGACCCAAAGAACAGTGAGGACCACAGCACACCACAAACACCAACCCTGGCATGCCCTGACAGACAAGGAGAAGCTCTGGGAGATGATTGCTCTGCACCAACAGGATTCCTTAGCTGCTTTTCCAGATTTTGCAACATTTGGTTGATTTAGGGTAGACAGTGAAAGTCTGATTTCAAAAGCTGGCTGGATTTCACAGGAAAACACTTTCAAAATTAGCTCTTTTGAACCATGCTTTCACATTTCAATGGCTGCTGTATTGGTAGCAGCTGGAGTTAGCACCCAACTCTTGACTTGGTTTAAATAAACCAAATGCTTACTGATGAGTCTGCTTCCAGGCTTCACGTGGAAGCAAAATACAATGAATGGTAGAAGGTATATACAAAAGCTTTGGAGGCTTTGCCTTGATGACAGCAAAGGGAGATTCCATTTTTATTAATATTTTCAATTTTTAGCACTTAGGCATAACCTTTTAAAAATGTATAGGTCAGATCTGGGTTTCACTTAAAGACAGGAACAGTTTTTCTGCTGGTTTTGATGAAACTCAAGCTCAATGCATTAACACTGGTGTATCAGTATCTTAACAATTTGTATCAGCATTAGCATTGCTAATAATTTTACAGTGAATGTCATGATCTATAAGAAGATTTTACATTCAACTTACTAGCAGAATGCAACACTTTTAAATGATACATGACACTTTCTAGCTGATAAGATCTCAAAAGTGTGAACCCTCAGTATTTCAATGCAGAATACAAATAACAGCCCAAGGGTAATATTTTGGTATTTAACTCCTTAACACAATTTTGGCTTATTTTGGAGTTATAAGGTACTATTTTTCAAAGCTTGTATTTGGTAAGACAGCTGATCTTTGTTGTTTTGTGTTTATTCCAGCACCAGGAAGTCGTAATTCATTAGCTCAGTCTTCTTTAGATGATTTTTACTTTTATTTCACAGATCCCTGATATAAATAGCATTGATGCCATCCCAGTAGTATCTCTAATTTCAGGCAAGTCTGCCATTTTCCCCAGAAAAGAAGTGGTTCAAGAAGTCCAGCAATCTTGCCCTCAGCTTCTCTTTTCCTTTTGCTGCTGGAGGCCACTTGCACAGGAGATATCTGCACTGGTTCCTACAGCGCCAGGTCATCCTTGTGTGCTCTGAGCTGGGCAACTCCCTGGAGGGGTCTGGTCCAGGTTTGGCTATCATAGAGCAGATTACTAATCCCCCACTATCAACACTGAAAGAAGAAAGCAAACAAGAAATGAGCCTGGCAAGGAAGCCCCTTGTGATGCTGCAGTTTTTACACCTATTTATGTACCATCTGTTGGTCAGGGCTCTGCCTGCAAGCGCAGAGTACATTTAATTGGAATGGGCCTGGAAAAGCAGTGTGAAGGGACAGCAAAGCAGTGGTGGAGAACACAGGCATCATGTTTTGCAGTGTGATGCACCAGACACTTGATATCTTGTTGTGTTTCTTCATTCATTCATTGCAAGGGGAATTTTTCAGATGCCTTTTCCCCCCTGCCTCCAGTGAACCACGGCACCGTTCCGCAGCCATCTACTGAGAGCGAGGCAGATCTCACCATGGATACCCATTTAAATAGAGAAGTCACAGGACAGTTGCTATTTGTGTGCCTGAATGGAAGTCTATTGTGCTATTTTTTTTTTTTTTTTGCTCCAGTGAAGCAGAACAAATCCTTCTTTTTCTTTGTTTATATGAGGTGAAAAAACATACTGGTACTGACTTTCAGATAAAAAAACTCTCAGTTGTAGTCAGCTCCCTCTCTCTTTAAGAACATCTGGGGATATAGAGACAGTCCATCTGTCCTGCTCCAACACTGAGACAAAATACCTGTGATCTTAAACACCCTTCTCATTTCCTGTCTGATTACACCTCATGCTGCAGTCCTTTGTGGTCAAGGACTGTTTCTTTTCTCCATATGCCCATATCTAGAAACATTAACAAGTTTCAGTAACTACCCCAACACAAGTTTTTGATATCATGCATGGATTTTTTTTTTTTTTGAGGTATTGATTCAAACCTCAGAAGACCTCAAACTTGTCTCAGAGGGCCATTGTCTTCCTTGGTGTAATAACCTCTCTCTCTGCACTCTGGCTTTCTGTCTCAATTTTTAATTTGTTTTGCCACAGCATCCTTGTCAGACACTAGGGGCTCCTTGTGCTTCTCTTGTACAAACATGTAAGCAAACAGTAGTTATTGCTGCAGTAAATTCACATACTCAGAAGGAAATGATTTCTGGGGGAAAAAAAATGTAAAATTAAGGCAAAGGAAAGGAAAAAAAAAGGATGTGTAATGCATTTTCAGTAACATCTGAGATGTGTTCTCTGTACAGCCTTGTGTACAAGCCAGTGCTCGATGCCAGGCCAGTGGTTGTCCACATGAGCTCCCTCTGCCCAGCCTGGTGCTCTGGCAGTACCACAGGCCCACGGTGTGGGCCCGCTCGGGGTCCACGCCGTGTGTGGGGCTCTGATCAGCTCTGCAGTGCTGCCACACTTGCTCAGAGCAGGGCTGAAGCTCACATTCTCACATGCAACTCCAGCTCCACTTCAAGACCCCTGATCTTTAAAAAGAGGTTGAAGAACTTTCCCAGTGTTAGCGTCAATCATTTTTATGTACTATCTTCAAGGACACTACGCAAAGTCTTGTCTTGGGGCACCTCTTAAAGGACAATAATATTCCCCTTGCAGGTTAGGAGACCTGGGAGGTGCCCACATGTGGACTAGATGTCCAGGCTTCTGTTACAGTCAGTGGAGTCCAGAGACCTGCCCACTTCACCCCAAAGCAGACCTCTTGGCACACCAACTAGCTGGCTAAACTTAGATGTCTGGTGCCAGCTTTGCATCTGGTATCCAAGACATTTACACAGAATTGCCAAATATTAAACATGACCTTTCTCTCTCCCAGGTGGCAGCTGGAAGTTGGGGCCTATTACACGGCATCTCAAGTGGCTCTAGACAAACACATGTGGGCAACTGAAGCAGTCAGCAGGATAGCTCTTC
Organism: Monarcha castaneiventris obscurior; assembly: GCA_026261815.1. Classification (NCBI taxonomy): domain Eukaryota; kingdom Metazoa; phylum Chordata; class Aves; order Passeriformes; family Monarchidae; genus Monarcha; species Monarcha castaneiventris. The sequence goes on along the minus strand of JAMPIT010000230.1, from coordinate 7,723,933 downwards.
AGGTTTCCTGCCTATGATGGAAGTTTGGATCTCTCTCATACAGAGGCAGTTCATCCTTCCTGAATGTCACAAAAGAAGACAGCTGTCAATTTTTTTCCTTCCCAAAGGATGGGAAGCTTGGCTCCAAGTTCCAAAGCAGCTGCTCCCCAGAGCATCCTTCCTCCCAGAGGACATCATGTGGCTCACCCAGCTCTTCATGACTTTCCATATCTCCAAGCAGTATCCAGCCTGCCTTCAGCCAATGCACTGACATGGTTTTGTGCACTGTTTGAATTCATTCCACTGTAATGAAAGCTGCTGAAAAGGAAAAGTGTTTATGCAGGACTCAGCACCTCTCTGACTTTCTCATTACTTACATAGTGTTTATATTGCTCAGTGGTGCCAATCAGGGTAAGTATTTATTGCTGCAGGCTGTTTACTGCTCCATATCTGAATATAGCTGCTGCCCTGAAGAACTCACAATTTAATTATAAAACAAGATGCTGGGAGTTCAAAACAAGAAAGGAAATTGATTAGCAGAAGAGGTAGAGTCACAAAGTCAAGAGAAGCAAAATATTTTTTATTCTACTCTGTTTATTTTTACAATTATATGCTTTTCAATTAAAAAAAACCCCAACAACTAACCAAACCATGCATGCTTCATTTCTCTTTTCCCCCTTCCTGATTCTCATTGCAATTTGTATTTCTCAGTAGAAAGATTGCACTTTACATAATTTGATGTTTCCATTTAATCCGATTTAAGATTCTCTTTCATGTTTATAACTTTCATCTACTCATATACCATTGGTTCAGGAGTCTCTCCCAAGCTTGGTGCTGGATTATCAGCAGGAGTATACAAGGCCTTTCTTCCCCTGGTGGTCTATGAAGCAAAGCAGGTCACATTTGTCCACTTTGCCTCCATTCCTCTTGGTTGATTTGCCTGCCTGTGATGCAGCCTCCAAGCTGGACCATGTGCCAACATGTAGGTTTCCCACTGGTTTCTCAGCAGGACCTCCTCTGGATTTCCTGGAACCATCAGTCGTGCTGTGAGTCTTGGGACATCACCCACTATTATACTATCCGTATCACCCCACTGAATTCCAGCTCACCTCTATCTGCCATCCAACTCTCTTCACAGAATCCATGGACACGCCTTCTCAGACAGAAGATCACTTCCACCATTCATTTAAAAAGATCATTTGTGTTATGTCTATAGGATACCTGCCACTTATAACTCAATTTGATAAAAATCAGAAACATATGCCTGCAAGTATTACCCATATTACAGCAGACACCAAAACGTGTTGCTGCTGTGCCAAATGCAGGAGAAGAGGCACTAGAAGTGCAAAAGGCATCATAGGCAGCATTAAGCTTTTTAAAAAAACCATTGTGTATTGAAAATCAGGGTTTAGACATACAGTGCACACATTTGCACTGTTATCTCCTATTCAGATTCCACAGCTGTACTCAGAGCTCTCCTCTCTCCGCACACAGAAGAGGCACAGAAGGTTGGAGGGAAACACTCTTCTGTGCCAGAAAGTGGTTGTTAAGAAAACGTCCCTTGGATGCATAGGTCACATTGCATTTGTCTCATCTGGGCTCATCTTTGTGTCACCAGGCATTGGCCTGTCCCAGGCAGCCTGGCTGTGATGCAGAGAACTTCCTGACGTATTTGTCCAGTGAACACTGAGCCACCCACACATGTCACAGAAGCCACCAGACTCATTACCAGCCCCGGCTCAGAACTGACCTCACCGGATTGAGGAGAGAAAAACAGTATAAACATGTATTTTTCACTACTGGGTAGTTCTCGTGGTGATTTTATCCATCTGTAGTAATAAACCAGAAGGATTAATATTAAGTTTGTGTCCAAAGCCTGTGTTAGGTGACCATGTCAGTAACAACAGCCATGGCTGCCTGCCACCAGGAGAGAAAGCTCTGTTATTTCCCTGACAATGAATTTTCCATGTTGCACTTAGCTTAGTAAATAGTCAGCTGGAGCTTGCTATTCAGACTTCCTACAGTACAAACTGCTTTTTCTTTCCCCTTTAGAACACCTTTCTATTTTCTCTCTTACACCCAAGGGGAAGTTAGAACTGAGATTGCACAAAAACTCTGCATAAATGATAGTTTTTATGCATACCTTGAGGTGCACAGGGATTTCCCCATACTTAGGTAAGTATGCTCAGTTTAGATGCCTAACATATGTGTCAGTAGGTCACAATGAGACATCCCTAGTCACCATTCATGTGGGTTTCCTCCACTCCCTTTACAGGTCATTCCACTCCCAAAATCTGGCACACATGATCCACTCAGGGGTGGCCACAGCTCTCAGTCTGGTACACTCAGCTGTGCTTTCATCTCATCCTCATTTTATGGGCAGCAACAACTGTTAGGGCAGCCTGGGCACTCTGGAGCTTCAGCTCCAGACTTAATCCATTGCTAACAAGTGCATGACCTTGCCCAACCTGTGGATGACTTAAAAACCTGCATTTCTCTTTCTGGGTGATTCCATTATTTGGGCAGGAGCTACAAGTAGTAATCAAACAGCAAACACTCCTTTCTGCCTCCTTGGAGCCATGTATACAGACTTAGCAGGGAGAAGTAAGGCATGGACTAAAGGTAAGATCCATCAATATGATGGAAAAAAACCCCACAATATCCTAAGAAGGGGAAAACTTGACTGGAAGAAAGATAGCAAGTTTTTCAAGTAAAGCAGCTGCCTTAAATTAAGTGTTACCATCATAATTTGGAAGAGGAGAGAGTTGGTGCTGATGTCAGCATTGCAGCTGAGTCAAGGAAGCCCTGGGAAGACAGGAGGAATAAACTCTAACCCCCTGCCTCCTCAGAGATAGTTGCTTCAGCAGCTCTCTTTGAGTCTTGAAGCAACCAGCAGCCTCCACAGAAGCGCTGTGGTAGATGAGGAAACAGATCAATCAGAAATTTTCATGACAGCAACAGTAGTTTATACAGGAAAATGCTTCTCCTGAAAAGCATCCTGAGGATCAAGGCCCTCTGGTATGGAACATGTTTGAGATGCCAAGATCACTACTGGAAGCATGAAATGACAAGAAAGCATTGTGATGTCTCAAATAAGATCTAATTGTGTTATCTTTCCGAGTATTAGAAAATGACAGGTGTGAAAACTGTCCCTCTCACTGGAATCGTTCTGCTGGATGAAAACCAGAAATGAATGCTCATCTCATGGAAAAGGGCTCTGCCAGAGGGAAGAGGATTCACAGGGCTGCATTGAATAGATCATCTTGACAATTTCTAGGATACAGCAGGCCTCCAAAGACTAGTTGTCTTCTTTGACAGAGGGGAAGAGGTGCAAAGAACAATCAGACATGACTTTACAGAATATCAGCACCTGATCATCTTTTCTTGTGGAGATCTTGCTTTTTTCTCTTGAGGGCCTGCCTGCTTTTGCAGAGCACAAGAGATACACCAAAAAACCCGATGAGGGTGGGTAGATGTTCCAATCTGTAAATTATGGGCATAAAATAACTGGAGACAGGACAGCAGAGTTCCTTTAACACACATAAACCCCCAGTAGCTATGATGTCTGGTGATTCCCAAATATTTACAAGCACAGCTTGCCAAGTGCAAGACTCAAAGCCCCTCTGTCCCTCCACCACAGGTGACACGGGTAGGGGTCTTCTTAAAGCAGCTCAGAGACAACCAGCTCTTCACTGTCCCTTTTTTGCTCCTTTCCTTAGAGTTACAGGGAACTTGGTGTCAGTCTATCAGAGAGCAGACAGAGGCTAGTGGGCATCTCTGAAATGCCCTAAAACATCTATCTTGAAATATATGTGCAAATATGGGTAAAATTCACCATTAAATTATTTAATTATTTTAAAGTATACAAGAATGATCTGAGATTTTCAGGACTGGATGTTATCAATTCCCAGTTACTACAGATTTTCATGTGATTCTTATTTGTAATGCATAAGCTGTCACTGTTTTTTCCATTTATACAGCAGAGTAGAGGAGATCTACAAGAGAATTAGCTTTTAAACATTGCAGCATGGGAAGAATGACACCCTTTTTTTGACTTATCTAATAATCACCTTGAGCTCTGCAGTTTCAGGAGCAGTAAGCCCATAATTCAAAGGGATGTCTGAAAAGAAAAAAACCAAGAAGTTGTTCAGTCCTCACTGATGAATACAACAACCAGCGTTTTCCTGCCACCCTTGCTGCTAACCCCCCTAATCACACCTTCTAGCAAAAGTACTTTTTGCATCACTGAGAAAGATGTAACTTCCTAATCCAGCCATAAGGTGTAAAACTCTCAAAAGATCCCTTTTGTTGGGTATGTTTCATTATAAGCAGTAGGTTGGCTCAGTTCTCAAAGCTGTGTAAAAAAAACCATCAAGGCCAGGGACAATCATCTTGGGGGACATGGAAATGAAGTGTCAGGCACTGTACATCCAGTACTTGGCAAAAGGATACATGGTCTCCGTGCTTGGACGGAGCAGTTTCGATGCATCTGAGGAAGTGTTCACTGCTGCTGGAGACAATTTGCAATTCCAGTGCACGGCCTGGGAAGTCCTTTCCCAGCCACACCAGCTGCTGGTGGTCTCAAAGGACTAGAGAGCACCTGGGAATCACTAGCACTGGAAGGGTTTTCAGATAGACTCCTTTCTATCCTGAGCCACAGTGACCCTAAAAAGCAACAAGTGTTAAATTACTGCAGCCAACTGTGCCCTTTGGAAGTCCTGGCAAAAAGGACTCTCCAGCATTTTGACATAAAAGCATCTCTCAGACCCTACAAGCAGACCACAGTGGTTCAAAGTATTTTTTAAACAAATAATAGTCACTGTTTTATGGCATTTGAAACACTAAAATGTGTCTGAATTTCATCTATTTACCAGTCTCCATCAAGTTCTTTATTATAAATTTGAAACTTTAGCCACCTCCCTGTACATAACCTGCCTTGTATCCAATACACAGAAGAAACAGCAGCCTGCAGCAGCTTTCTTTTGTGCTGTCAGGATAAATTTATGCCCTTGGCATCCCACTGTTGTAGATATTTTATAGTGAAACAGAGGAAGGACAACCCTGAAGCTTCCCAGTTGAAGCAACATCACTCAGACCATACAGGCTACACAAGAAATCTGGAGAGCATTTCTGTGTCACAGAGAGATATTTGATGCAGAGTTAAAGCAGAAGACCACATTTCTCCAAGTAAATTAAAAATTTAGGAGAGTTCTGTGATTTATATTGTGTTCTATGTTAATGCTATTATATTTATTGATATGACTGATACTAGATTTAGGGGAAGTATTGCATTAGAAACAATTGTTTGTAAGCAATGTTTCACTTGGCCTGAATATTAACTTCAAAAAAGAGACACTTCTTGAATTCTGTTTGGTCTTTTTGTACATAATATTCTGCTGTGATGGAAGAGTCATATTAAACAGTCTATCTGATGCCAAATTAACTAATGGCCAAACAAAATATTAATTCCAGGCAAGGAGTACATTTTTGCTGAAAACTGGAAAAAAAAGATGCCACAAATATGTTCCTATAGAAGGTACATGCTTATTTTTTAAGTCTTGAGTATTTAAGTTACCTTTCAATATTTTATCCCAGCTCACTATTATGCCTTATCCAATATATTTCTCCTGTAACTAGAAACATTGACTATTCATAGTTTTGCAATTCATTCATTGGGGGCATGACATTTTCATGTAATTTTCCTCACAGATGTCCAACATAATTGGGAATGAGAGAATTAAAATTGCATCCAAACACACACACAGAAAATACAGAAATAGAAAATACTAAAATCTATGAGGACAAGAACAAGAAATACAATTAAGGACACTCAGATTTGAAATTGGAAGTTTGGGGAATAAAAAATATGTATATATGATCCCCACAGAATTTTAGTGTAGTGCTTAAGAGGACAGAAACACAAAATTATAATAATTTTTCAGAGCATACACAACTTTTGCACAGGGCCTGTTACAACACAGAGCTCAAACATCTTCATGCTTTAGTTTGCCACCTGTTGATAGGGGATAAATACACTCAAACTTCACACAGGAGCTATAATGATATTTTAAGACTGTTGTGAAATGTTCAAAAACAGCAGTAATAGAATAATGAAAATAGGTAGAAAGGCAGAAAACTGCTAACATCCTTACTGATAAGAAAATCAGAGTAGATTCCAGACACCTTAAAATTTTTTTTTACTCAGCCAGAAAATGTATAAATTATACAGTTTTTCATTAAGGTTTAATTAGCTTTTAAAAATGGGTCCAAACTAAAGAAATAAATATGTCACAGATTAACAATAACTAAATCAAAGACAGAATATTGCTCAAACCCAGAATATGCAAGATCCGGTTTCAAGTCCTGACTCTGCTACAGACCTGCTACCTAAAGACAGAGTAAAGCCTTTGCACAAGTCAGTTTTATGGTAGTGCAAAGTCCAAGAAACAGAATGGCAATTTTCAGATTTGTGATTATGCTCAATTAACAGTAATTATTACTGTCAAACCACCTCCTGAAAGTTTGTGATCAGCTGCTGTTAACAACAATTTTAATATTTATGGACCATCTACAGCTTAGACTTTTTTTACAGGGTGTTCATGAAACCTCAGGTTTAATGATGGCTGGCACCCACACTACAGCTTTATTTTAACATGGTCTCTATGCTTTAAAGAAATCAGACTCAGTCGCTGCAGGGACAAGGCCAGAGGGAAAATCTGCTGAGTGTGGGGCTGTTTGAACTGGTTCTACAGCAGCACTTTAGAAGGCTTGATATCAAACACAGCAGCTGATCCAAGAAAGACACAAAGTGCACGTGTTCGTGCTGTCAATCACGTGTGGGCACTCAGTGCTGCTGTCTGGGCACTGGAATTCCATTGCAGTCCAGCTGGATTTTGGCACTGGATATAATAAAGAAATTGTCTCATGATAGCCTCACCACAGTGTTAAAAATGATTGTTCAACTAGAAAAGAAACAGATCCAAATTATCACCTGCCTTTATCAAGACTGAATACTCTATTACACATCTGCACTTAGTTGAGAAAGTGAAGAGTATGCCATCAAACAAGAAGAAAAGTTATGCTGGAACGTATCTCTGTCCACCTCATCTGAACCTGGATCATTCCTTCAGTTAGAGGTGCATGGGGTAACAGGGATCATAAATCTATGTGATCAATAATGGACTTTCATCAGTTTACTTGATAATTAATTTTCACTTAGCTACAAAGGAAACCTGAACATTTCACTGAACTATAGGATACCACATGGAGCTGAAACTTAGATATGCCTATGTTGTATAATCTTTCGGCAGGTCACTTAAACTCTCAGTCTCCCCTCTCCTAGGAAGGATTATTTATTATTTTATTATATAGGATTACTATTTTCCTCATCTCCTCCACTCTGACTGTTGAGATGGTCTACTTGGAACAAGGACTGTCTTTATCACTGACATATCACTGTGACTTAGGTACTGACATAGAAATAATATATATTTAAAATGCCACTCATCAAATCTATACAGTAGAGACTGGTTACAGGATTCTGTTAAAGCTTTATGACAGGAATAGCCCATTGTGTACAATCATTTAGAATCCTAGGTTTCAAAATACCTCTCTTCTTCCAAAGCTGTATAATAGCTTCAGGAATAATAAAATATTACTTGGCTCATAAGGCCTCACAAAATTGCAGAGTACTAAGTGGTTTGTGACTTTCGGCAAGTGTTCCAGGTCAGCAATTCTTAAATACCACCTTATCCCATAGATCTGAAGGATAAAATATTTTATGAGAGTGTTTCAAAGGAGTAAAACGAAATAAACATAAAACAACAACAAAAAGCCAAACACAAACAAATAAATAAAGAAAAAAACAAAAAAATGAGGTAGTTCAAACCAGGAACTTCCTTACAAAGCAGAAATCTAGTCCTGTGTTAGTGGACGTTTTTATCATACCACCCAAGTGCTTCACAAATTTCAATGAATTAATCCTCTATGCTCTTGGGAGGAAGGAAATATTATCCTTTCTATTGTATCCTTTTTATTTGTTTCAGTACATCCAGTGATTTTTGAGGGTTTGATTTTCTGACTGCTCAGTTCTAGATTTAGCTTCCAGGAATACTGCATTATTTGCAGTTCCTCTTTGTATGGAGTCATCTTCTTAAGTATACCAAATACCTTTTTTTTCACCTGAACTATGAATCCTAATTAAAAATCCTACAGAATGTAAGATTCATCAAGGTTGGAAGAGACCCTCAAGATCATCTAATCCAGCCATCAACCCAGTACCTCCATAGCCATCCCTAAACCATATACCCAAGTGCCACATCCAAGCACCTCTTGAACAGTTCCAAAGACTCCACTGTCTCTCTGAGCAGCTCATTCCAATGCCTGACCACTCTTCCAGTGAACAGTTTTTTTTCCTAGTATCTAAGCTGAACTTCTGGCACAACTAAAGGCCATTCCCTCTCATCCTTTCACTTGAGTTTTGACAGAAGAGACTGACCTCGACCTGGCTGCAGATTCCTGTCAGCGAGCCTTGGACAGCAATGAGGTTCCTTCCCCCTGTGCCTCCTTTTCTCCAGATGAAAATATAAGAATCTATCACTAACATGCTAAGAAGTAACTTACATAGTCCTTTCCATATCTGATTGACCACAGATCAAAGGAAAAACAATTAGTTAGTCTAGTCTGGCTTGATGGTATGATTTTTCATGGCTATCGTTCCTTCAGAGATGCATTCTCTCTCCTGACTGCTGAGTTGGAGATGTAGAAGAAATAGTAGTTTCTATTACCCCACAGCATCCACTGTTGATTTGCAATATTTCACTCCTATCTAGGCACACACCCCTCAGCTACCAGGCTACCAAGGAAAAACATCAAACCTCTTTGATCTCAGCAGTGTGCCATTAAAAAATGGAAGCATTTTTAGAGATCAAGTTCCACATCCTCCACACTGAGAATTAGAAGGGGCCCAGGCAAGTAGAAAACTCATATTACTTCTAAGGAAAAGTGTTTCACCAAGTGTTGCATGGGCATCCAGCTTGGGGAGACACGAAGACTGCATGCCTGAAGGGGTAAGGAATTATGAGGCCCCTCTAGAACAAGGATATAATGGGGCTTTTGTGTTGTTTGTGAGTTTAAAATCTCAAAGTTTCTTTTTTTCTTTTCTTGACAAGAACTGCAGTCTGCTGAAAAATGGTCTGGCATTAACAAGCAAAATTATATTGAGCTCCTTTATGAAATAAATTTTCAAAAAGCATTAGGAACAGCAATTGTTCCACTGTTTTAGACTTTCAAGCAATTGTTTATACAGCAGCTACATGGTGGCCACCTAATGGACCAGTGACACTCCCTGCACTGCTTGAGGTGCTGTCTGTCCTTCTGAACACCCCCTCTCAAAGCTGGTTTATTCCTTTTCCTGACCAAGCTCTATCCTAACCATCTTCCTCTGCTCAGTTTTTTTCCCTCATGACAATTCTGCAAAAGTGAAACAACTTACTAAGGAAAACATCCCCTCGTCTGCCCAAGAGTGAGTGCTGAGATGCACTTCCCTCAATGAACAGCAAAGCTCTGTGTCCAGCAGGCTCTGAGCTCATTCCAGGCACTGGAATGTTCTTTATTGCCCCTATTAGCAAGGGATTTTTAACAATACAGCAACACCAAGAACATTAAAACTGTCCAAAAAACAGTTCCAAAGGGTGCTTGGGTGTCCTTAAAATAGGTCTGCTAAGTTAATTGCTGTATTGTCTCTAAGGGAATTTCCAGCAGATACCCAGTAGGCAAGCATATGACTCTTATCAGTAAGGATTAAAAACTGGATTATCCTATCTGGATTAATTTCTGAGATGCAGATAGGCAGCAATGCATGGTACAGATAATTATTGACAACTGGTTGTAATGTGATGTACTTTTGACACACCTGAAGCAGAAGACAAGCTGAGGACTGGGAGCAGTCCTGGAAGATGATCCTTTCTAGACTCGTGTTTTTTTCCTAAATCCTGAGAGGAAACCACAGGTTTTCCTTTTGCCTAATTAACGGTAGTTAAAAATAGATGATGATCTGTAGTAAATAACCAGAACTGTTTGACAAGACTTGTTTGTTATTTAGTTTAACAAAAGAACTCTTGAATCTTGTGGGTCTCACTGCAGTTTTATATAACTGAAGATTTACTCTAGTCCCCAGCTTGGTAAGAGCAAGAGGCAGGGAGCTTGAGGCTGAGAAGTCGGGAGAGTCCTACAGAGACTTTACCTCTGGCAGAAGTCCCTCATATTCCATCCAGAACATCCTGTGCTTGCCCCTGTGTGCCTGTCTCTGTCTGCATTGCCTTCTCCTTCCCATGCATGGTGTTCAATCCAGCCTGACATTCGTCAGCCTGGGACGAAGCACCTTGAAACAAAATGCATTTTTACTTTCCAGCAGTTCCTTTGCTTGTCAGGCCTTGCCAGTGGCAGAGAGGAACCATTCTGTGGGGACTGGAACTTGCTGTTGGAGGGAAGCACTGCCTGGATCCTGCTTAACATTTCTGCTGCAGCCCTTGTCTTCCCAAGATTGTTCCTCAGCCCTTTGCTTCCTCGGCCTCCTCTTCCTCCAGCAACGAATAGTGTGAAGCTGGTGAGGCACTGGAACAGGTTCCCAGAGAAGCTGTGGATGCTCCATCTCTGTAAGTGTTAAAGGCCAGGCTGAGCGGGGCTTGGAGCAGCCTCGAGTAGTGGAACATGTCCCTGCCCATGGCAGGGGGGCTGGAACTCGATGATCTTTAAGGTGCCTTCCAACCCAAAGCACTCTGTGATTCTACGAGACGTTATCCAGGCTTTCATAACCCACATGAAACACAAGGCTCTTTCATGAAATGCTTTTTTCCTAAAATCCTATTTATCACTTCCTTTTGAGCCACAGCGGCTGAATCTTGCTCCGCTGGAGCTGCTACAGGAGGAGCTGGGACACTCTGCGGTAAGGTCTGCAATTCTGGACAGGCACAGGGCACCTCGGGCCCTCCCGCTGCCGCCGTAGCACCGCTCCAGAAGCGTGCCCCGTGTCACTGCTCAGGCCGGGACGCGCTCCCACACGCGCAGCCCTCGGCGACGCCCGCCGGACTGAAACACCGCCCGGGCCGGCTGCACACTGCCCCGGCACGCGGAGACACCGGGACAGGAGGCACCGCTTCTGCGACATCCAACCTGACCTGACCTTCCCTTCCCCTTCCCCCTCTTTTCCTTCCCCTTCCCTTCCCCCTTCTCTTCCCGTCCCCTTTCCCGCCACTTCCCGGCGGGGCTACGGCGCCTGCGAAGGGACAAAACGCCGCCGGGGGAGCGCGATAGGGCGGGTGGAGCCGGCCCCGCCCCCGCGCGCCGCTCCGTGACGGGTGACGTCAGGCGCCTCACGCGCCGCTCCGCGCGTCACACGCCGCGCGCGCGCCGGGGCCCCCTCCCGCCTGGCCCGCTCCGCCAATCGGCGCGCGGCGGCGCCCGGCCGAGCCGCGCCGGCCAATCCCTTCCGCCGGCGGGGGCGGGACTTCCGCCGGGAGCCGGAAGCGGGTCTCTCATGCGAGCGGGTGGTTGAGTCTCGGCTCGGAGACGTTTCGGGCCCGGAGCCGCCGCCGCCCCCCCGCGCCCCCCCCGCCCCGCCCGCCCCCGGCGCTGCCGCCGCCCGCGCCCCCTCGGCCCCGCCCCGCGCTCCGCTCTCCTCCTCACGGCATCCGGCGGCGAGGCCCCGGCGGCGGCGGCGGCGCGGCGAGAGGCCCCGGCGCCCGCGGGAACTCGACAGGAGTGAAAGGCCCCGCGCCGGCGGAGCCCCCCCCTCCCCCGCGCCCGCCCGCGTCCCCCGTGCCGAGCCCCGGCCCGAGGGCGGCGGCGGCTGTTGGTGACAGGTGAGTGCGAGGGGCCGCCCGGCCCGCGCCCTCCGGGCGGCGGCGCCCGCCGGGGCCGTTCCGCACCCGCATCTCCCGGTGCGGGGGAATGGCGGGGCCGAAGGGGGAGCGGCACCCCCCGCTCCGCCGCCCCCTCGCACCGGGGAGGCGGCCGGAGCCGCCATCTTCCCACCCGAGGCGGTTCCCGGGGGAGAGACGGGAGGGAGGAGGAGGATCCCGGCTCGGGGCCGCGGCGGCGGCGGGGGTAGGGCGGGCGAGCCGCCGGGGCCGCTCCCGCACTGCGGCCTCGCCGCCCCGGGCACAGCGGGTGAGCTTTGCCCTCGCGCCGGCGGGGCCCTGCGGGGGAGCCGCGTGTGCCCAGGGGCCAGCGGGAAGGGGCGAGCGCCGGGGGGACCCGTCCGGAGCCTGCCCCGCTCCCCGGCCGGGGCGGATGGGCGGCCGGGAGCCTCGGGAGCAGCGGGCGGTGCTCGCCCCTGGCCCATCGCCCCGGGCACGTCGCTGGCTTTCCCCGGCAGCCGTGTCCTGAGCAGGTGAATCGCCGGCGGGCCGGGGGTGCGCCCAGGCTGCGCAGCAGCACCCGCGGGAGCAGACGGCGCACGGGCCATGGGTTGCCCCCAGGATTCAGTTGTTGGGCCTTTGGTAGCTGCTTCAGCCAAGTTGTTTTCACTCTCAGTTTCAGTTTGTCCAGGTGCTTAAAATTACTACGTAGCTTTGTCCACAGTTTAAACAGATGTGGGCTTGCCAAACAGTGTTTGTTGTACGAGATTCCTGTGTGGCAGATAAGTATAATTATTTTTATTCTGCAGGTAAGCAAATTGAGGCAAAGTGGTTAAGACTTGCCTGTGGCCACAGAGAGAGAGAGAGCTGGTTTCAAAACCACTGTTTAAACTTGAGTCACGGTTGGGGTAAAACCATGGGAATTCTGGCTTCCGATTCTGTGTCTTGTCTCTGGCCTAGTTTTGTTTGCCTCAGAATCCTTAGTAAAATCGGAGAAGGAATCTTTCTTAAGTACTGCCTCAAGGATTGCTATTGTAAGGTTTGTCTTGTGGTTTAAGTTTCATGTCAAACTTATCTGTTTTTTACAGATTAGATAAATTCTCAAAGGTCAAAGCATGTTGTATTTTTTTTTCAACTTGATGGGATTTCACAACTCTTGGGTTTTGATTCTGGTCTGGTAACTTTTTATCAGTTGAACTTTCACTTCTCTCTGCTGACTTGTAAGCATTTCTTCAAGTCAGTTCTCAAGATATGAAGCTAATCAGCTTAATTGCTCTAGTTATTAGAACAACATTGATATTTTTATATTTTTAATTTTTTTTTTGTGGGAAGTGAAAGGGAGGTGAAAACTAGGCTGAGGCCTGAGAATGTGTATAGAAAAACCTGTATGTATTTTATATATAATGTCTTCAGAAAATTTTACTCTTGTAGATTTGTTGTCATTTATGTGTGTATGCTCTTTATATGGAAGCCACAATTGCTCATACATTTAGTTTGTCTTACATTTTGGGGAAAAAATAATCTTTATTTGAAAGAAGGTAAAAGTTTTGCTTAAATGAATTAATTGAAAACATTTTTTCTCTTGGATATTCCTTAATAAACAATTGTATGTAATCGGGTCCTTAAGCACACACAGTGTTCTGGGTTAGATTAAATTGTTTACCTTGTGGTTTTTTCTGGGTTTTTTTTACCCATTTACACACAAGCACTATAGGGGAATAAAGGTGTCAGTGCAAGTGTGTGCTGCCTTAGTTGCTTTTTGTGGCTGGCTTTAGTGCCCATGTACATGTGGAAAGGCTATGGGTGACTGATACGTGTTTGTTATATATATTGTGTAGATATGGGGCTGTATCTTAAATCTGCTTCATTACAGAGCAAAAGAGAAGATCTGGAACTGGAGGCAGTTGTGGAGGTTTGGGGGTTTTGTTTGCAGGTTTTTGTTTCTTTGAGACATGCAGAAACCATGTAGGCCGTTTCTGGTGATGATGTTTTATTTCTATTAGAGTGAAGTTAAGTACTTGGTTTATTTACTGAAATGCAAAGTCAATGCAGTCAGGTTTGTCTAATGTACATGGTCTGTGCTGATCTGTTGCTGCGTCCCTTATTAAGTCTCATATCTTGCAGTGGCTTTGGCTTTAAATCAGTTGAGAGCTTAATTGGCATGGTAATATAAACTCTTTGTTAAATATTTATTACATTACCTCACAAAATGCATATGCTAGACACGGAAAAGGCATGTTTCTGACCATGGGGCGTGACAAATCTAAAGTGACAGCTTAAAGGTAGCAAAAAAGGGGTTATAAAAAACAAAGTAATTAGGTGTAGTTGTGTTCCATCAGTTTGATTTTTTTAAAACTAGGTGGTTTTTAGGACTGTCAGCGCTATTAATGTTTAATTCCGTGGTGTCTATATATATTCATCAGGCATTCACATTCTCGTAAATTAACAGGTAAGACACACAAATAAGATGTAAAGCACTTGACTTACCTTTTCTTGTGCCTGTGTTGGAAGGAGCAGGTTTTGCAAAGGCCGCAGCCTTATCGATCTTGGAGAAGAGCACTCCTGCCTTGAAGGTGCGAAGGTGGCTGTGGAGGTAGCTTACAAATGCAGTGTCAGGAGGGTTATCGCTGGCAGAAAGAGATGAAGAAAGCAAAGAAATGTGTCCTGGAGTCTGGAGAATATGAAGCTTTGGGAGCGTGATTTGCGTGCATGTATGCACACATGTGAGAAACTTACATGATGTACCACGATGTGAAAAGTGTGGCTTACAAAGTGCTCTGTTCCTCTAAGCATTTGCTAGCAAAATGACATTTTTAGACAACAGGTTTGTCTAAGTCTTAGACATAACTGTAGAAAATATTCTCAGGCTGCGTTTTTTTTCCTGAATGTAATCAGTGGTACTCAGCCAACAGGAGTTTTAGAAGTCTCGTGCATTTGCATTCAGAATGAGCACACAGGTATGAGTTGGAAAGACAGGATGTTACAAAACAGGACGTTGTAAGGAAGAAAATTAACCCTCTCCCTGCAGTTTTGAAAGAGGTAATGATGTGTGGAGAGCTGTGTAGAAGATGAGAGTAAAAGCTACTCTTGTAGTAAAGGCCCTGGAAAGATGTTTGAGCAATGTTCTGAAAGCAAGGCATGCACGTCCTGAACTTAATACTCTCATTTTAGTGCATTTACAAGGTCTAGATGGGTGGATCTAGACGGTACTTCTTCACCACAGAAGCCAGTAATTGAATTACAGAGTGGAAAGTGATGTAAAACTTTATCACTATTTCAAAGTTTGTGATCTCTTAAAAAAGACAAAGATGCACCAGTGCGCCTCCTTTTCCCGTGAACTGGTAATGTGCTTTGTCAAAGGTACCAGTTCTAACCGTATTTACATTTTCAAACTTATGCTTTGGGAAAGCTGTTTTCCTGTGCATTAACTCCTCTGTGCTAAACTTAAGGCTAGCTAGTGTGTCATAACAATCAAACACAAAAAGAGCACTCTGAGGCACCTTCTTTGAATATTAAACTGAGTGATATTTCACCTGGTCAAAAAATGCTTTGGTACGGTAAATACTGGATAATTGAAGAACACCCATTGCTATTCCAACGATCTGTTTCCTTCTCTTTAAGCATGTGCTGACTTTGACGGTCTAATGATAAAAATGTCTACAGCCAACAAGTTTGAGGAACTTGTTAGAAACAGGAGACTCGCAGTTGATTACTGTTCCACCCATTCATCTACTCAAGTTCCATGAAGTATTGCAAGATAGAAACAAATTCTGTTAATTGGTTCCCAGCTGGTGGTACTTAAGTTTTGGTGATGTGGTGGAGCCAAGAATTTATGAAATCATTGGTTTTTCACATCTGTGTGTGTAACTGTTCCATGCCCTTTCTAAAGGGGGGTGCCCCCCCATTCAGAAGCAGGTGCTACGGAGCAATACAGGTACAACAAAGGTACTTTGGAGTGCCTAAATTAGGTGTGACTGTAATACAGCATAATAGTGTGATTAGGATAGCCATGACAGTGTTCATTCTGTGATGTGTGCTGCTGCAGGTATTTTGTGTCTGGGTATGTGTTTCAGGAACAGCAATTAACTCCAAAATTGGAAGTCTGACAGAGGTTACTAATATGTGGCTAGCTGCTTGGCCTAGAACATTGCCGGGAATTGGGGAAGCGCTGTTTTGACGCCCTGATGAATCACCAATTTCTTTGAGTCTTAATCTTTGCGAACGCTCTCGTTTACCATGGAGGGCTGGGCTATGCATATTCTGGATCCTGTCAGTCCAGCTCCTTAATGGGTAGTTGAATGATGTAATACAAAAGGAATCAGTTGTTCATAAGCTGAATGGATTGCCACCTCTGCACTTCCAGCAGCTCTCTTGTTATTCGCATAAGGCTGTTGGCATGTTAAGGAGCTGGTGTCCCAGAGAGCATATCCTACAGTAAAGGTTTATTCTGGATTGCTTCTGTGGCCATGTAGAGTTCACAGATGTATCGAGTTCAGTGTACGTGTAGTGGCAGCTATACACATCTTTGGGTTCTGAACTGTTGTGCATATAGATAGAAATGTATAGACATCTGTCTGCTGTGGTAGCTTGTGATGAATTAGGCACAATTGCTTTATCTGTTAGGGACTCCTTTCTAAAATGCCAATATCACTTTCATTATTGAAAACAGCTAACACTGGCAATACGGACTTCGGAAATTACACCTGCAGATGCTATCAGAATTTTGCATGGGACATGTTCAGGAATATACTGAGTTTTCAGTGTAGTTGTAGAACATACCGTTATTTTACCTAGAGCTTGTGCTGGGCTTTTTAGAAGTTGAAGTAGTGTATCACCTTATTTTGCTTTTAGGTTCCTCGTGGTTTTTTGCATAAATACCTAAACAGTATTTTCCCTTTGGATGGGTTGATTCTCCCTCAGCCTCATATTAGCCCTTCCCTACTGGCTTCTGGAAATAAGCAACAATGGTGAATACCTTCTTGGTGTTACTCATAAGGCAGATTTCCGTCTGTCTTATTAGTGGAATTACAAACTGTCTTAAAACATTGTGGATTTCTGTTATTCTGTTAAAAGTGTTATCAGTATTTCTCAGCAGATCTAATGTTCTGCAATCTGTTTTCAAGCTAAGTATTTTATAATTACAGCATGCCAGTGATCTGACAGGGAAACCTGAGAAACAAAATATTGGTTGAATAGTAACTATGTTGAGGAAAAAATTAATTTGATAAATCTCATTTGGCAGAAACTTAATGAAAGGTTTGAAAGCTTTACGGTGATGTCTCTTGGCGGCTTTATGGTTTTGTTTTCGGTCACTGTTGGTATCCATATGCGTATTTTCACAGGTTGTGATGCTGTCACAGGTTGCCCCACAACAGAGTCTGACTCTGACTGTTGTTCAAACAAGGAACTGATGAATCAACAGGCCAATGTCCAAAGTAGCTTGCTTTTCCATACTCTAGCGCTGAGGGTTTATGCTCAAATGTTTGGATGTATCCTTCTGGTTTCTGATTCTTGTTCTAGGAATTAAAAATTAGAGCAAAAGTGAAGGATGTACGGAGGCATGGTTACTTTAAGTAACAGCTGAGCTACCTGTATGTGCAGAATTTGCAGTCTTATCTCAGCGTTTCATTGCCATTCAGTGTTGTTGCTGCCCGACAGATAGGGACAGAAAATGGTCAACATGTTGCTGTTTAAAGCAGCAAGGCAAACAATTTGGGTGAAATAACTTTGTCTACATTGGCACGTCTCCAGGATCTTGGGTTTGTGTCCCTGCTCACGTTTAAAGCTTCTTGTTCAATTCTTCATAATAAATGTCAAAAAAAAAATTATGCTATAAAGAAGGGAAGGGACTCTTTTTAATGAACATATGTTGCAGCTTAGCTTACAGTCTATTTTTTTATGATTATAATTTTCTTGGTTAACATCGTGTATTCTAACTGCCTGGATTCAAGGAATCAGTGGAATTTTTAGAAGGGCCTGTGCCCAGTTATTTTGACTTGCAAGGAAGAATTATTGTCATTAAATCCAAGCTAAAATATTGGCAGTCCATCCTATAACTGTGAGTCAAAACCTGAATTACCAGTAGTTTTGATTACAGTGATACTCTAGGAAGGTGGGGTGCTCTAACTGTGAACAAATGTGCACCCAGGAGGTGATTGTCTTCCACACAGTGTTTTAAAACTAAGCAAGAGTTGCTTCTGGTTTCGGCAAAGCTTGTAATGGAGGATGGGGGCCTTTATTAAAAGAGGAAGTAATACTAAAATGGCTGGATTATTGGGGTTAAATTCTATTTTTGGTGAAGAGGTTAATGAAATAGTCATTGGCAAAAAACCATTAGCTTCCTTTTCTTTTACGAAACCTTAAAGTTAAGTGATGGTTCTTCTGTAAGTAGTTAAATTGCACTTTAGATTTGGTCCCGAACATGTTTCAAAACTTAAACTAACATTTAGGTCAATGAATGCTTTTCAAGTCATCTGAAAAAGAAAACCTAAACCCTGGAGTTTGAGGAGAGTTCATCCCAGGCTGTTTGTTTTGCAGAATGACTGTTTATTGAAATAGTCTTTGCATAGTCAAGGACTGCTGTATACATTCGTGTTAGGAGAAAACTTGTCACTGTACCGTTTTGCTTATCACTGGCATTATCAACATCTTATTTGGTTATATATGCCTCTTGCCTGGACTTTACGTAGTTACAGATACTTTTCTCTCTCACTTTTCTCAGGCCTGTTGTGAGGGAAGATATATTCAGGAGTACTGTAATGGTTGTCCCATTGGTCTGCATCAAATCTTTTCCAGAATTCTCGTTCTGTGTGCACTTGAATATGAGACCTTTGGTGTTAGATTGCTGCTTCCCTGAATTAAGAGTTTATTGTATGGCCCCAGAATGTCGTGATGAAGAACTTGGCAAATTGGCTTTGAAGCTATATGTGTGTCTTAAATAATAATTCAAAGTACTAAAAATATTAAGGGTCCTGGAAATTCCAAATGCAGCTTTTGACCTCCTCTTGCTTAAGTGCAGCGCTGATTGCAGACTTGAAACATGGAATCCAAGTAACAGCAGTATTCTAAGATAAGACTATTAAGATCTGTTAAAGAAGGTCAGACTTCTAACCTCACCCTTGGAACTGCACTAAATATTAACCCTATAGCTTCAAGTGGTGTTTTTAATCTTGTCTTTCATCATAAAATACTGCATCTCCTTCTGCCAACTTCAGAATTTTTCTGAGGAAGATGTTCATAAAATCCTGCCCAGCAGAGCTGGGTTAGTTGTTTCCTTTGCCTTTGCCAAGTGTCCTACCTAGAGTCACAGGCAGGCTCTGAGTGCCTCAGCCACTCTCTGGTTAGCAGTGTAGTGAAGAATGCGGAAAACTTAGAGCTGGTATTGGTAAATCGTGAGGAGGAACATTCAGTAATTGAAACAAGGAAGTTCGTTGTTCCCAGCATTGCCAAACTGACACTCTTCATGCACAACATTTAACTTGTTCCCTCTAAGCAAGTGCTAAACCTCCTGGAACCTTGTCATGTGTTACAGCATTTGAAAATTTAGTGTTTCTTTGAAGAGCTGGGAAAAGCCAAATAGACCATCAGTTACTGCATCTTAGCTTTAAAAACTTGAAGCAGCTAGTAAAATACTGTAGAACTGGCAGTTCTTTTGTTAAACAAACAGAATTTATGAAACTACAAGTCCCCTTATAGCGAGCCTGACATGCTGAGATGCTGGTGAGTATGTTACCCAGCAAAGTTCAGTATCTTTCTGGTTTTCACTCCAAGTCAGGAATCAGTTTGTCTTGGACTGAAACTGTCTCATACTGAAAGTGCATCAGTCTCTGTAACCTTCACTGCTCTGTGTGAGCTCTTAGCATGTTTAATTGTTGCTTCCTTCAGCAAAGGAATAGAAAAATTATTCTCATATTCCTTTCAATAGCTACTTTAAAGAAAAGCAAATGCCAAAAAAAACCCAAAAAACACCTCATTCGTTAAGTGAGAGCAGGCCAGTTATGTGGGGAAAGAAGGGAAACAAAATACATTATTATGCAAGATGTTATCTTTGCATAATAATTCCTCATATGTGCATGAATTCAGAGAAGGTATTGTAGGATGAGACAGACTTGGTATCCAGAGGGCCAAAGTAAACTTACCTGCTGGATATAAGATGTGTGTCAAAATAAAGAACTATAGTTCATAGAAAACCATATAGGAGAAGTCTTCCACGTGGCTTTTTCTTCATGTAGTGTCTTGGTTGGCTATGGGAAAGAGCAATATAAGCCTATTTTAAGAGCTCAAGAGTTTAAGCTACCATGTAGTGTTCTCTGTAAATGGCTACTTAAAAATAGTACGGGAATGAGCAGTATTTTGTGAAATCCAGTCATTAGGGCTAACAGGTATTTGCTGCTGCCTTATCTACTCCAGGGCAAGCTTGAATTTTCTTGCCAATTCAATTTACTGTTTCTAATCAATTACTCTTCTGCTCTCTGTGTGTACAGAAGTGTTGTGCAGTTTTTGACTCATGTCACATTAGTGCAAAGGAGCAACATGGATGATAATAGTTGATTAAGGTGAGGTTTTGTATTTGATGGTGCTAAAATTTAGAAGCATATTTTTGTGATGCTTTCCATCGTTTTTTTCCCCATCATTTAACATTTGCATGAAATGACAAAATTAATTTCTGCATCAGTGAGCAGTATTTGATATTAAATATTGGTATTAAATTAAAAGCCTGGAACAGTCTCCCAGCTAATTTGTTGGCATAAAGATCTCTGATGTTATTGAGAAGCTTTGACTTTCAGAGAAAATGCAATTAGCCTATCAAAGATCATCTCAATGTATTTAGAATTAATATTTGTATAGAAAGTACACAATTTTAGCAGTTAAATTTATGCATATTAGTAAAAATACCAACACTTGTCTTTGTATTGCCTCGGCTGTGCCTTTTGTTTGCAGATCAGAATCCTACTGCACTGGTCACTGCAAGCACAGGCTGTTGCCTTGTAGCCTAGGCAGGCGTAACAGGTAAATGCAGGTGGGTGGGAGTGTTACAAGAAATTAGTGTGAGCAGTGAGTTAGTATAATATGTGATGCCTCTGCTCTGATGAGAACCTAATCAGTTTTTAAAATACATTAATTAAAGAAAAAGTCTTGCAGAAGGAGAGAGCTTCCATCACATTCTGTAGTTTCTCTTAGCCCATGTTAGGCATAAATATAAGAGGGTTTATATACTTAGTCATTATTTAGGCTGGCTGGTTTTAGAAGATTATATGAAAATTTAGTCTGGCTCTCTGATTAGGCGCATTTAACAGATGTATTCCAAATGTAGTTTGGAAGCAGAGGCAGATATGAAGTGCTGTGCAGAGTATGGGGTCCAGCTCCCAGCTTGTCCTTCTGTAGGTACTTTAAAGCATTGTTTGCCCTGTATTTAGGCTTAATTAGTTTTGTGATTATTTCAATGCAGAAGAGCAGTGGTTTGCACTGGCCTGTCCTTTCACTCTTTAATTCAGTACAGGTAGTCTGCAGTCTGCTGGGGTTTCTCTTGTGAAGGTCCTGCAGGTATGTTACTGTAGCTTTTTGTTTTTGTTTTTTTAAATTGTTGTAGGAACTACCTGTGATGCTTTGTAACAGGAGTAACAGCAGCAGCAGAGTGATGTGGACCTCAGCTGTTCCTCTCAGAACTGAAGCACTTGGTTTGCAGTGTTCTGCTCCTCTGGTTTCCTAGAGTAGGACAGAAGGATTAATGCCACCAGGCGTTCAGCTTGGGTCTTTCCTCTGCTGCTCTTCTGGTGGCCACAGTAGTAAAGTGTATATGCAGGCAACTACTGTGTAGTTAGTTCTCTGTTTAACTGGAGAAGGAGGTGTTCAAATTTATTCAAATTCTGTTCTTGCTGGTGGTGTTTTCTATCCTGGAAAAGTAAAAAGTCGCACCAGAGCTGGGAGGTAGGGAGGAATTCAAATGCTCACAGATATAAGGGAGGGCAGGTGATGGAGCATTTCAGTGGAAAATCATTATACTTTGAGGTACTTACCTAATGTACTTGAGTAACAAATTCCTGATCTCTTTACTGAGAAAATAAGACCTTTTTCCATCAGTGTGAGATGTTTTCTGCTCTTTGTAGGCCTTGGTAATGAATGCAGAATGTGTGATTCTACATTCAGCTTATCAAGAGAGAATGGGGTTGTGGAGAACTATGATCATAATTAATTTATATTAAGTTAGCATCCCACTTTTCTTTTCAGAATTGTCATGATTTGGCTGAGCTGCTAGCAATTTAACTCTGCCGTTTGTGGGGTTGCTTAGAGAATGCACAAATCAGAGAGTCAAGAGATGAATTTTAATTAAGTGTGGTACTTTTTGAAATCATCATCTGATAAATATCTTATCTAACACGATGGTTATAATAGATATTAAATATACATCTTTATGAATAACCTGCAGGTTATTAACCTGCAGGGTGTGTGCTGTTAGTCCACTTACAGTGAGGAAAACAAGCTTGTGGCTTTTTGATGGATGTGCAACATGAAGTAACTCCTGTTAATTAATAAGTTGGGTTTCTTAATGCAATGTGCTTCAGCCTGCCGTCAGGAAAGTGCTGCTTCAGACTTGAAAACTGAGAACAAGCCATAAGCAAACTGAAAACTGCTCATGACACAATCACACTTGTCTTCAAGGCACATGACACTCTTATCAGGCGTAAAAATTTCCTCCTAGTGGCTTATTCCTGCTTGGTAGGCACTCCTAGTGTTCTTAAATGGTAAGATTTTTGTTAAATTATATACCATTAAGCATCTGGTGTATTGCATTGCTGAGGAGGATATGATCCTCAGGCTTCTTGGTCCATCTCTGGAGTGATGTGTGAGTGCACATCAGATAGTAACTGCATGTGAAGTTTCTTGGTGTGCAGGAGGGCTGCAGAAATTCTGTGAGAGACCTTTGAGTGTAGTGAAATTATTTCATTTATTTTAGGCCCATGTATTTAAAATACAGTGCATAAAAGGCTAGATACAAAGATGTTAATTTTGTTGGTGGGGGTTATCCTGTTATCTTCTGTGCACTGTTGGCATCTTCTTGTTTGAGATGGTGAGTTAGTAAGACTGTAACTTTACCCTCTTCCCATTTTTCTTGCTCTTCACTGAAAGAGTTTTTCGTATGCATCTGTACAGAGTCCTTGTCATTTACCAGTATCAGGTTTCTTTGGTATTTTATCACCTTTGTTTATTAACTTGCTGCTTGGCATCCTTTGGGCAGCTAATTACTGTAATGATCTGGATTTGCAGACTTGCAGAGTAATCAGTTCTAGTGTGCTCTTCATTGCTTAGGTTTCCGTGTGAGTGAGAATGCTCAGTAAATGATGAGAGTTGTGAATTGCTTGGGAAGCCTTATACAGAAATGTTTCATAGATCTTTAAATAAAGAAATGCAGTGTTCCTTTTAAATAGCAAGATTTACTGTTTCTCTTGAAATCTCAGCCTTTCTTAGAGGAGAGAATACATTTTAAGGGATAATTAATAGAACTGCAGAGCAATTTTGGATGCTCTCAACCTTATAAACAACAGAAGGGTTTTTTAAAAAAAACCAAATTTGTGAAGTAGATGCAGCAGCAGCTCTAAATGATTTGTGCTTGTGTTTTCTGTTAAAGGATGTTTAAAAAGTACAGCATTAGGTTCTAGGTTCTTCTGACACTGTATTTCTTGCTAACAGCCGGTTACCTTGTGCCTTCTGAAATGCCTTGAGTCTGCCAAGCGTCCTGTTGCAGGTTTGCCCCCGGTGCTTATGCCCATGTTCCTCTTCAGGAACCCAGAAGTTGCATTATTCTGGGGAGTACTGGGGCATAAGTAATTTTCTTGGCAGGAAGGAAAACTGAAACAAATCCAGTGGTACTTTTCTCGGGTTTTTTGAAATCTAACTTTCCAGCCACCATGCTGG
This sequence comes from Monarcha castaneiventris obscurior, assembly GCA_026261815.1. Classification (NCBI taxonomy): domain Eukaryota; kingdom Metazoa; phylum Chordata; class Aves; order Passeriformes; family Monarchidae; genus Monarcha; species Monarcha castaneiventris. The sequence goes on along the minus strand of JAMPIT010000230.1, from coordinate 7,700,183 downwards.
CACATACACTGGATGCACATACATTTTGAAACCTTCATCTGACAGACCTGCATAAATCTCTGGGTCTCAACACTAAGCTCCAGAGGTGAATTTTCAACTTTTTCCACAACTGTTTAGCTAATCAGCAGTTAAACAAATTGAGAACCTTGTGATGATTTCTAATAGAAGTGCATTCAAGACTTCTGTGGACACATGCTGTGACTAAATATTTATGTCATGTCAGCTTTTTAATTGCTGTTGTGTAATAGAGATTTTACAACTGATGCAGGCACAGCGATGATTGCGGAGATTGCCACAAACAGATACGCTTTTGCAGTTGTTAGATTTCTCATTCGCAGCTATTTTATCTGCTGTGGTAATATTACGTCTTCACAGTATATTTTATTTTAAATAATGCTTTGAAAACTGGATTGCTTGTGAAATCTGCTCTGTAAAGAAACTGATTTCCTGCTTCGAAGGGAGAGATGGAAACCCCTGAGTTCTGTCACAAGTTTTCTCTGTGAGCATGATACAGCTTGGATGATGTTATTCATCTGCAGGATGGTAACATGTGCCCCATGAAGCAGGATGATGGGTCAACTCTTTAACAGCTGAGATCTTTTTTTGAAAGTATTCTAAAACAGCCACCTAATGAAAATTGAAAGTTTGTATCACTGCTTATGACACTAAGAAGGAAACTGCCAGCCTTTCAGGATTAGGGTTTTTCCAGTTTTTCTTGACGATGCTGCATAAGCTTAGCCATATATCCTGTATCTGAGTTGGCACCTTTACTGGGACCGAGAACATGATTAACTCTTGACATGCTACATATGCTTTGGGTATTCACAGTGCTGGTGAAACCAATAAAGAAAAGTTAAACTTTGTTTAAAGAGAAGCTAATGTATTAAATTTGTAGCATACTTTTGAAAAAGGCATCTCTTATTTCTCATATAAATGTCTATATGATGTCTTCTGCAGGTGCTAAAACTTCTCAGAGCTGAGGTCAGTCGTAGCTCTGATTACCTCTCCTATGTTCTCCTGATCCTCATGGGTACATAAGTGTGTGGTAGATGGTGAGAAAGTATGTTCCCTCTCACAGCAGAAAGAGGATTTCTGGCCTGCAGCTGGAAGTTTGTTATGAGGCTTAAGTTAAGCAGTGCACCTCTGTTTGGAAAACATCTTAAGCTTTCTCATGTTACTGAAGTGCATTTCTGTATTAGCCTTGTGAAAACTTTATCTTAATCTGTGTTTAAAGTTTCTAAAATGTTTGCTAGGAAGAATTCTGCACAAAGCCAAACTCAAATCTATTTTTGTTTGTACTTGCTGGAAGAGCAGTGAAAAGTTCTTTTATTCTAGTGAGCTTTTTCTGTTTTACGGTGTTGCTGTTTGCAGGGTGAAAGTTAGTTGTCAGCACTTGCATTTGTAAATCTCTTTTTAAGGGCTGATTACTCTGGGCTGAAAGTTGGCAGGCAAGATCTCAACCCTAGAGCATTGTTTGGGGTTTTGCATGTTTTTAAATAACAGATCTATCTGACTGATTTGATTGAGAGAATGCATGCTGCTACTCGGACTGTAGTAACTCTAGACAGTGAAACAGACTGCAGGAAAGCACACGTTGAATATGAATTAGGAAAATTAAAGATGTCTATTAATGAAAGCAGGAGGGTCAGGGGCTGCACTCCAGGAAGGTTTTTGGGGAGGTCAGCAAGAGCAGTAGTGGTTTTGTTTGCTGTGTAACAATCAAGTAGGTAGGTGTCTTTTCCAAACTGTTTGCAAGGTTGTGGTGCATGTGGATGCAGTGTGTTTATAAATACCCTCAGACAGTTGCACATTAACTCTGCCCATACTGAGATACCTAAACCTGCACTAAAATGCAGTGTAAAGGTTAGTCTGATGTTGGCACCGCACTAACACACACGTGTGGCTTTTGGATGAGAGCAGTCCCAGCTCTGCTTGGCTTGGCACCCAGGCAAGAGTGATCATGTGGTTGTGTGCACTTCTCTGTATAGTCATCCTGTGGGCCATTGCTGGTTTGTATCTGGTATCTTCTGAAATGATGGAATTCTTGTAACTAGATGGTTTTGAAAATACTTGACAGTAAAGAACCATGCTGTCAACTTTAAAAAAACCCCAAAACACTGAAACCCCCAAAAAACTCAAAAACCTGAAAACAAAATAAACAAAAAAATCAACCCCTCCCCCCCCCCCAACAAATCCTTTATCTTTTTATTTCTGAAGGTGGTTGTGTATGTTGCAGAGTGAAACCGGTAGGCTGAGATACCTGTGTTGCTCAGCCAGGTGGTCTCAGACCCTCCTGAAAATACTCTTTTAACTCCTCAGGTTAACCACTCACCAGATGTCCGCAGGGACAGATCTGTACAAGTGAAGGGTGACTGCCCCCATCGCCCTCAAACTAATGAGAAAGCAAGCAAGGCACTCTTCCCCTTCGTGTTGCAATTACTAGTTTTGCAGATGGAGCAGTGTATTACAGTTTTGGGGAAAGCAAGCATGGTGGAATATTACTCAGTTTCTAAAGAAAAATGGTTTTACCTGTATTTTAAACTTCTCTGTCTTGCCTATTTACAAACCAAGTTTGGACTACTTCTGATAATTCTCAGTAAAATCTAGGCAGTTTCTCTTGGCATAGATAGTTGTCAAAATAAGTATTTGAATGTCTGTAGTAGGGTCAAGAGCAGAGTTACTCTCAAGTTGCTGAGCTTGACTTATTACTCTGTGATGACCAAATGGCAATCCAGAAGGATGCAATGATTTACTATGTGCATTTGCAGAACTGAAATTAATGGGTGCTTCTAAATCAGTGAAACACTGCCACAGGTTGCCCAGAGAGGTGGTGGATGTGCCATCCCTGGAAACATTTGAGGTCATGTTGGACAGGGCTCTGGGCAACCTGATGTAGTTGGAGATGTCCCTGCTTATTGCAGAGGAGTTGGACTAAATGACCTTCAAAAGGCCCTTTTCTACTAAAAAACTGCTCCGTGATTCTGTGATGAAAAAATTGTCATTTGATTCTGATAGCTCAGTGTTCTGCTCTAGGTAGTGCTATCTCTATCCTAGATGGGTTTGCCAACTTGCATTTTTCTCTTGAATGTCTCCTGCTTATTGCAGCAACATGTATTTATCCAAAGATACATTGAACTGCTGACTGGTAAACCGTATCTTTTAAAGTCATGGACAAGTTAACTCTTCAGCTGGATGATAATTTTTATTGCTGCATTAAAATGCTCCATTTAATTTGTCACTAATTTGGCTGATAAACTTTTAAAACAGTGAATCCTTACCCGTGGTTTCTAGAATTACCAGCTATTGATTGTGGTTTGTGTAAATAAGCTTTTATATGATGATATATATCTATACTAATGAAAAACATGTGAAAACATATCCTTTGGAGAGCTTTTAATATTCCATGATTTTTATTGGTTTTCTCTTTCTGAAGTAACACTGCCTTTTTCTACAGCCCTTGTATTCTCTGGCATGATAGTCATGGGAGTCTGCAGTCATGACATGGTTTTGTTCTCCAGGAGTCCAGTAAGTGGCAGTTCTACAGCAGAAAAGGCGTCATTAACTTTCCAGAACAGCCCTGCAAGTGAAGTCATTTTGAATTCTCTCACAGCCAATGGGATTTTGCAGCTGAGCATTTCACATCCTGCAGACTTGTAGCTGTGGGATGTATTAAGTGAAGAAAATTGCAACAGAAGCTCCCTCCTTCTGGGTTTGGGATCTTTCTGTATGGCTTACCCCTTTGCAGAAAGGCAGTAGCTGATCATTGTTAAAATCCTGGGATTTGGAAAGCAGGTTGTATCTTCTTTGAACAAATTACTTTATCGCTGCTTTTTGGAGTGCCATTTTGATCCTTAATGATCAAAATTCAACTTAAATATATGGATTTGACATTGTAATTACTTGTTTACAAGGTGAGTGGATTTGGTGTGGTGTGTATCACAACAAATCTGTTTATTTAATGAGAATATGATTATTAGTCTGAGAAGTGTGAAGAAAGTTACCTAGAGCTTCAGTCTAGACGTGGCCTGTGAGAAGCATCTTGTGTAGTGTCATCTGAGGGACTTCTGAAAAGCAGTAGAATGATATGCTGCTCTAATTGCTGGTGGCTTGCCCAGGAAATGTGAAGTTGCAGTGCACATTGCAGTTGTGTGTTGTCAGGTTGGCTGACAACTTGTCTATCCTCAGCTGGAATTAATGATTTAGTTGGATATTTTGTGCTTGATGGCCAGTCAGCAATCACTTTAAAGGATACATGTGTAGTGGAACTTTACTTTTTGTTTTATAGGCTCACATGATCGTAGTTGTTTCCCTTCCCTTCCTTTATCCATAGACTTACAGAGTTCTGGTGCTAACACTGTGTACCAGAGGTTGGAGGAGATTGCAGCATGACACTGGAAAGGCTAATCCTAGAAGAGAATGGGAATATGTGAGATAAGTAGGTGACAGAAGGATGCAAAGAGGGACCTTAGCATTGATTTGGGGATCAAAATGCTGAGTAGCTACCACCATGGCTGACTGAAACATATTTGTCTTTCTGTAAAGTAGACTTTAGCCTGTGAATCCGGACTAAAGTGTATGCCTAAGGTTAGTATGAACTGCAGTGGAGGTTACATACAGCAAGCATGAAATGAGTTAGACATCTTTGGCTCTTTTTAGAAGAAAAAAATTAATCTAAAATTTTGAAAGGCTAAACACAATTTCTTTAAAATACATGAACCGAAGTGTTCTCCAAGAGGCTTAGACACTTTCCGCAGTGTTAATGTGCCTACATGTTCCCATGCATGGCTTTGAGCAACAGAGTCTGGCTGTTTTATACTACTTTTGAAAATGCTTTCATCCTGAGGATGATTTTTGTTTATTTTGTGAAAGACATCCTGAATGAATTCCAGACTTTATTGCATAACCTGCGAGTATATTTATGTGTGTAACACTTTGTGAGGGATAGTGTAATTTTTTAGTTTTATTTTAACGTGGTTTTTGTCTGTGCCATTTCTTCCTTACTTAAGTAGTTTCTATTCCAAGCTGAGAGACAGAGTGTTAGGAAAAGAAACTTCTGAGAATATAACAGTGACACAGTACATGTGTTTCTTTTGAAAACATATTTTTCGTGCTGACTTTACATCGGTAGCACAAAGTGATAAGCAACTCTTCCTGTAAGCTGAAATGTTCATCCTCTTGGGGGTGTCAGTATATTTGTTTCCTGAACTGTACAAAATATATTTTGCATAATCCTGTAGTACAGGTGTCTGAATCAGTTAATAGCTGAACATAGTAATTTTATTTGAAAACTTTGGAATATATTCAGTCAGTTGTATTTAGCATTTGCTTTTGTCCATTTCACAATGTAGCGTAAAGGAGATTCCATGAAAGGCCATAATGCCACAGAATGTAAGAAATACTTCTTTTAGTCCAGTCTTGGAGTCAAGGTAGCCTGAAAGGAGCTTATGCTCCTGAAGAATGGAACAATACCATTAACTTCCATGTGCTGCAAATCTTTACATTTTCATTTTAAGGAGATTGCTTGAAGTTTGGTGTCACGAACTTTTGAAGGCAGTACATTTCTCTCATGCATTGTTACGTGTGCACTACTGGAATTTCCATATGAATTAGAAACTAAAAAAGCATTTTACATCTTTTTTAGAAAAGAAAAAATAAAAAAGCCTGATATTCACACCCCAGTATTTACTTTGAGACTTCACGCTTTAAATTACCTTTTATTGTTTTTTGAAGACTTTCTTTTTAAAATAACAACATTAAATAATAGCATCAAATGTCACAGTAAAGTCACTGTCAGATTTTCAAGTCTACTCAGCTTTTACTTGTTTAATCAAATAAAATAAGATTTGTGGGATGATAGAGCAGAAGAACTGGTTGAGCATTACTACTCTAGGAGAACTGTTGTAACATGCTGCTCAAATTTTGCAAAGATAAAGTGACCATCAAAGTAGTTACAAGAAGACGGGTTAGTTTGTGACTAAATGCTTCTTATTGAGTGGAGTCTGCCAGGTGGTACGAAGAAGTCACGATTTGAAATCTAGTTTGAATAATTAAGGTGAGAATCAAGAGAAACTTTGCCAATGGAATTTCCCTGCCCAGTGCTGTGGCAAGTGTTCATCTGTAATCCCAAGGCAGCCAGTGACCAGGGCTGAGTGTATCTGCAAGATCACTTTATCCTCATCTTCTGTTTTCTCTGGATGCATAATCCTGACTGTATTGTGTGGAAGTTCTTTGGGCCTTTGGTCTGAATCAGGGTAGTGTGTCTGGAGTGGCTGTGGGTTCTCGGGAATTTCAGCAACCACTTACAGAATCTTCTGTCTTCCTATTTCCACAGCTTACAAAGGTGACCAGTAAAGTTCTCTCTGAGCAGCCAAAAAGCAGACAGCTCATGACTTCTGATCAGGACACTAAAGTTGTGGCTGAACCGCAGGTGCAGCAAGTACAAGAAGTTAAGGACGGTTCTCATCTAGTAAGTATTATAATTGCATGTTCCCCTGGTGTAAGTGTTGTATGAAACATTGTGTTTTTATGATGTCTTAATCAAAATTGTAGGTCAGAACACTGTAGAAGACAGTTGGCTGACAGCATTGCAACATTAAACAGCTAGAACAGAGCTGTTGGAGGTGGTAATTCTCCATTCTGAGTAGGAACCTCAACTTAACTTTGCTTCAGCCCCGTGGGGGGATTTACATAAACTGCTAAGTATGGCAGTTTGCAGCCATTTAAGGTACAGGGCTTTTTAGGCTATGTAGGAATTGTATCACCAATCTTGTATTAGGTTCTTGTTCACACATTACCATGTGAGGAAAATGCAGGGAATGCAGTTTGTATGTATGTGTAATTGAAAAAAGCACAAACCCATACAAGCAGGAATTTGCAATCTGTAACAGGAATTTTGCTCAGTCAGTTCTGCCAAGTGACACGTGCTGCTGTGCTGCTGTGCAGGATCCAGTAAGTGGCTGTATGGGATGCTTTTGGCACATCACAGAGTAGATTGTACTGTGTGTTGCAGTGAATGTTACATAGGTTTTCAAGAAGATTGAATACTTGATTTATATTCACGTGTATTAAAATTTTCATCTTTGTTAACTGTATATTGGGAGGAATGTTTCCTCTTGGGACATCTTGAAGGGTTTGGTTTCACTGTATGTTCCACCAGGCACTTTGCTTGTGCTGTGCTAAGCAGCAGATGCTTCCTGCTTCCAACTTACCTTGCAGCAGCCACTAAGGAGCATTTTGAAAAACACTCTAAACGTGTGCTTTTCTTTTCTAAACAAGCTGGTGCACTTTTTGTTTGTTCCTTTCCCCCCCCTTTTTTTTCCTGACTTCTCTGTTACATTTCTCAGATGTGAATTTTGACTTATTTGATAGTAGAGGAGAAAATTAAACCTGGCTTTCTGCCATACTTCTAAAAGTAAAGCTGGCATTAGTGCCAATAAACCAGTGTGTAAACTTGAGTAAGAGGGGCTTGCAGATTTTCTTTCAAAAGCTTGGAACTGGCTGTGCATTTCGTCAGGTGCATTAGCATTCAATGCAATTTGATGAGTCTTCACATGGATGCTAGTTCTTTTAATCTGGCATACTAAAACTTTTATTAAAAAAAAGAAAAAATTAGATCTAAATCTTAGTTCCTGTTCTTCCCTACTTATCTGGAGAAAGAGAGTAACCATTTCTTTAAATTTCAGAAGACCTTACTGTTCTTTTCATGAGCAGGCTGATGTCAATTTAGATATTATGGAATGTATCTATAGTGCTATAATGGTACATTTCAAATAACTTGTTCTTTTGTGATTAAAGCTTTTCTTTGGCTGAATATTTTATCTGAAAAAGATGAGACCTGTAGCTTATTAAGTTTTAAGTTATACCAGTATGATATGCACAGCATCAGAAGGTCATTCTGTTGTAGGAGCATAATTAACCAATATACTCTGTTAAAAGTGGTGTTTTCAAAATGGTCTTTTCTGTAATGCCTTGCTTACATGAGTTGATTTTTGCCAGTGCTTCAGGAGTTCACTTGCAAGTTTTGGGAACAAGGTTACAGTTGGAGAAAAACTTCACAGAGTGCAGGAAAAAGTTAGCAAACTAAAATCATTAAGATTGCCTCTTTCCATGAATATGATAGGAAGGAGAAAAACTTCTGGAATCCTGACTCTATTGCCTTTAGCAAGTACATACTTCAAGTGAAGTGAAAATCACCTGGTGTTTCTTGTATCTTAATTATTTTGAGATCAGAGGGCTGGACTGCAAAAAGGCATAGATGCATGTTTGTGCTGATCACTATTTCAGTGTGCATTTGGTACGAGGCCATATTGCCATGGCACCTAGTGAAGTTTCTAGGAGTCTTTTTGTAATAGACTTACAAGAAATGTGCTGAATTGTGTTCCCAGCTGTTTCGGCTGTGCTGTTCCACTGGGATCTCTTGATATACCTTCTCCAAATGCTTTTGTTCAGGAAGAAAGTTACAGAGTTTCTAAGGGGAATTTTGATGCACTTCTGTATATCCTGTAGAAATAAGTAGTAGGCTAGTTCTTAATGTGAAGTGGTTATATCAAGTATTTTTTTGTTTCCCTTAGAACAATAACTAAATTTTTCTAATTATGACTTTAGTCATTCTGTTATTTGGCAAGAACAAAACTGAATACATTCTACTGTGAGTAATTTTGAATAAGTAATCAATAGTGACTAAATTAAAATGAAAGTTTTGATGTTGTGATGGAATCCTTCAGAAATCACTTTCCAGGGTTGCTGCTTAAAGATACACAGGTCACTTGTTTACTAACATTTTTCAAAGGCTTAACCTCATAGAGAGGGAGACAGTCTTTTCTTCTGCCTTGAAGTAGCTATGAAATCATGCTATTTAATGCATAATGTAGATCATTCAGTAGCCTAGTATGGTTCATTTCCAACACAATCATCCTTGAGTTTGGCAGAATTTCAGTAGTTTTGCACACAAGTCATTTGAAGGAAATTTGCATCTTGAAGATCTTCATGGATTTCTTTGTCAGTAGTAGCTTAGACTTACACATTGGAGATACATAACTTATAGGATGCTAGCAGAATCTTAACTTTGATGGTTTTCCTAGCTTTGGGAGTTAAACGTTCTGTTTTTGCAACTTCTTTAACCAAGAGGTGGGCTTTGTCACTTCCGGTGACATCTGTCAATGGACTGTTTGTAGCCTGATTGATAATTACCCTTTCTGAGAAAGCCCTTGTTAGGCTGCACCCAGGAAAGTCAGCGTTTAAGTAATGTTTCACTCCATTTAAACTCACTTCTGTGTTTCCTTTTCAATAGTAACTCTTTGCTGGTAGAAATTAGAGGTTGCTCTGAGGGAAGAGGCCAAGACCCAAATCCCATGGTGGAGGTAGTTTGTGTGTCCTGTCTCTGCAGCCAGAATTGAACTGACCTTTAGTGCTAAATGTATGCACAGTCTTTTTCATTGCTTGTTGAGCCTAAACTCTTCCTCTGCCATGCTCACATTTGAATGTGTGGCCTCTCAGAGCACTTTACAATGACCAAATAATTTTCTTTCCTTGATTAGCTAAACTGAAGACCTGATCTGAAAATTTGAAAATAACTTTGGAAGGGATTCTTGTCTTCAAGCAACAGCAAGTTCTGCAGTGCAGATGTTACAGTGGGGCCATTTAAATTTGCTATCTGACTGCAATATAAGCATCACCCATTCTTTCCCTAGCTGAATAATTACCGGGTGCCGCCGTGGGTTTCTCTTAATGGGAGTTCAAATCTGTGTGGTACACTGATTCTTGTCAATGCTTATAGGTACTGTAAATACAAGTTCAGGCATACCATTGTTCAAAGCAGAGAAATTAATGAAAGACAGTACTGAATTGTACTTCCCAAAAATGTTTTCTTTAGTAAGTATAAAAGGATGTCTCAGGCTTATTGCTGCTGGATTATGTTGTGCAGTCCATTCAAGAATAAGCCTCAGAAGAAAAAGGAACTGAGGAAATTAGATTTACTAGTTTAATACAGGACCATGTGCTCAGTGAAAATTCAGGATATCATATAATCCTCAGATCATTTGACAATACACAGTATTACATGCAGTATGTGCCAAATTAAAGTTCAGTAGTAGTCTGTATAATGAGTAGGTGGTATGTAATAATTCAAGAGATCACAACTAGCTTTGAACAAGCAATGGGAGAATTAGACCTTAAACTGGACATATAAAGTATCGGCATCATGAAGGATCAATACTGGGTGGTGTTTGCTCTTTCTGTCATGGTATTCTAGATTTAGGCCATAAGAATATTTGTATACCTGTAGATGACTTCTAATGCTCATGTTTAATTGTTTCAATGTGTAGAATGTGTACTTAAACTCTTAGCAGTCCATTAACCATGATCTATTGGAGGGAAAGGTAAGCAGTTTGACCAGCTGTTTCCAGGAGCCTGCAATAGTGTCACTGCAACATCTGTTGTGATGCTGCTCTTCTGTGTTCCCTTAACTGATGGTGGGCATGGCATCAGGTATGGCCTGGGAGTGCAGCATAATCACTGTTTCTGTTTCATAATCACACAGAGTAAAGGAAGTTAGATGTCAGTAGGTTGTAAGGACTGTTTTTAAATCTAGATATTGTTTTAAAACTTAGGCCTATAAGGCTATATCTGGGATAAACCCTTATTCCTTGACAAAGAATAGGTAGATGGAGAAATAGAAAATGGGTAAGTACACTCATGTTAATAAGCATGTTGACTTCTTGCCTTCTGCGTAGGTGTGTGCAGGGCATAGGACTAAATACCTATTAAAAAAAGCAATTGTTCGGGTTATGAAAGTGCTGCTTCAGAGTACTTAAGTTTCATGGAGACAGAAAACCTGTTTAGACTTTGAGAAGATGAGAAATATACCAGAGCTAAAATGCGTGAATAAAGGGAAAAAAACCTCAAAACAAAACCAACTCCCCAGCCAAGTTGGGCTCTGAAGTACCAGAGCATGAACTCTTAAGTGCTTCTCAAGTTGGTGGCAGTGTTTAGCTTAGCCAGGAGGTGCCTTGGGTGATGTAGCGTAACAAGAGTGGCATTTTCTGCTTAAATTCATGTTGCCTTTTTTTTTTTTTTTAAAGTTGTGATCTCACAATAAATAATATTGAGAAATTTGACTTAATGAGTGTGCGCAGTAGCTGCTTAAAAATAGAAATTATCCCTGAAACCCTAAGATAAAAACAAAGGAACAAGTACAAAATGTGCCTTTGCACATGAGAAGGGTATGGGAAAACTGGAATAAGTTTCTGCTTGCCTGATCTGCTTCACCCCTTTTCTTCCTATTAGTTGATAGGAGAAGTGGTTGTTAAGGCACTGGAAAAGTGGACTTGGCTGTGGTCTGTCTCTTATAGACACTTAGCTCCTCTCTAGAAAGCACGAGTTAGTAATGGTTAAATCACAAAGGGAAAAATCTTGCTATTTGTTCACTTGATAAGGGAGTTTTCTGAATAGTTGTCAACTTTTTAAGTATTACTGTGACTTTAAGCTGACATTAAAAACAGTCAAATTGTTTGCTCATGGCATTTCTTCAAAAAAACTATTATAAGTAACTCCCTCCCCCTTTCCCTGTTCTCAGTTCCAGGGAATGCTAGAGAGAGGAGTGACTTGGCATAGTTTTCAGTCTGGATCCAAGCATGTTGAATAACTTTGTCCCATGGGAGAATTTAAAAAAATGCAGCAGATGGCAGCAATGATGCATCAGACTTCCTATCCTTAGGAACAGTGTAGCTGCAGGCACTTGGAGTCTTCCTGGGTTGGATGAGGGTTGGGGGGAGGGTGGTTTTCCTCTGATCTGTGCAGTTTCAAAGCAGAAGAGGGGATATACTTTTTAGCCAATTCAGCAATGTTTTATGGTCAGAGTTAGTGGAATATTAGTTGCCATAAGGTGCGTAATCAGTGAAAACATAGCACTGAGTTCAATGTTTGTCTGAAAGAACATTTGAAATAGAGTTTAAGGGTCTGTTTTGTCTTACACTCTTACATATTTTCAATATCTTTTAAGTAATAGAGTAGGGTGGTGCTGTAGCTGTACACTCTTAAGTTCTCTGAAGTATGGGGTCCAAATTTGAAATAATAGCAATGAATTTGACAGAAGATCTGAGCAATGTGAGGTAATGGAAAGGCAAAGGAGAACAACTCTGTTTAGAGCAGAAAAAGATTGCTGGATATTTTAAGCTTTTTTATTGGGCTTTTATTTTTGAAGAAACAGAACCACTTTTTATTAGCAACTACAAGAACTTGGAGTAATTAAAGTATTTCATTATGTAAATACATGTGTATAAAAATGGTTTAGTTGTTATAAGATCAGAAGGAGTCTGTATATGTACAACAATGAAAACTACACTGAAGATGAACTTACGGAAGGAGTAGCATTCAGTCAAATTACTTTTTAAATATATTTGAGTTTTTAGTAAAAGGGTACACTGTTTTTTTCTAAGGCAAAGTATGATTAATCCACAGTACCATGAGGTGGATAAATGATCTTGAGGCCCCCTTCAGTGCTGTAGGTCACTGAGAAATTATGTATTCTTTTTTTTTTAATGCAGATAACAAATTTAAAAAAAAAGGCTTGGAACAGAATTAGCTTCTGATAACGTACAATGACTGCTCAATGGAATACATGAGGTCTTATCTATCTTTAGCCTGTTTTTCCTAAAGGAGTAATGGTGGTGTAGGTTCAGCTCTGGGGGAAGGGAGGAGAAGGAGAAAATGGTCCAAAATGTGTTTGGATCTACATGTCAGATTAAAACATGTAAAGCCAGAATGCATTTATCCTTGTATGGAAGGTGGGAGTTGTGTTAAGTATGAAGACAAGTAGTTTCTGGCACACATGGGCATTTTGAAAGATGTCATTTAAATATTTTAATTATTTGGATGAACAAAACTTTTTAGGAAATTAAACAATAGAGGGGCGTAAGACATGGTAATACTCGTAAATGGACTCTAATCTCATTAGAAGGAGTATTTGGCTTGAATATTACAGTGTATATGATGAAATACTGAAACACTGCTCAGCAACTGGGATTTGGACTTTGAGTGGCAATGACATATGAACCCCTGCATGGTTTTAAAGTGTGCTATTTTTGGCAGTTGGGTGTTGGCTTGTCTCCTCAGTAGCCATAGAAAGTTAGTGTAAAGAGGAAGGTGATTTGCAATGAGAAGACCCTCTGACACTGCTTACTAAACATGGGCTGCTGCTTCAGTAAAGAATTGAGTAACAGCACGAGTGAGGAGAAAACCAGCTTGTTACAAAAATCTGTGGAAGAGGAAGCACCGAAGTCAAGGATAAGTAAAACTTTATCTTCAATTTTTGGAACTGTGGAAAGCCAGGATCTGCGTACAGTGGGAAGGACAGTTAATGGGGCAGCTGCAACAGTCGGCATTGAACGTGTTTGTAGCGATGATTGCGCAGTGTCAGATTCTAAATCTGGCTTTTGGGGTAGAAAAGCAAAATATTCGTCATATAACAGCATGGGGAATACTCCCCATGCGAGCCCTAGGAGGATGTATGGCAGACCTTTTAGCTTCTTTAATTCCTTTAGTCACCTCTTGAAAGTCTCTGGTACATACAGAAATCTGCAGAAAAGTGAAGAAAAGAGAGATAGGGTTATTAAAAAAAGAGCACCTACAAAATCTAATAGCAATGGTCAGCACATGAACAATATAGAAAATATTAATGGCAATATTAATAATGAAAATGTAGCTGCACAAGAGGATTGCTTGTTTGATCGTATTTCTAATTCACATGTACCAGACGTTGTAGACAAAAGCTTACAGAGTGAAATTTCCTTAAATAGAAATTCTCTGGAGGATTATGCAGTTACGTGTGACCATTCAAGGCAAAATGAAACAACAGTAAATGTTGAAGACAGCAAGAGTGACAGCTTACAGAAAGTTTCGAGTTCATATAGAGAGATGTCTACGACATTTTCCTGTCTGGATGTAGACAACAGTCAAAATGTGAAAGACAAAGAGTTTTACAGCATTTGTGTTGTAGATGCCGAAGATCTGAAAGGGGATGAAGAGGTGCCAGCTACTGTGCATGAAGAGACTGCAGCAGACATAGATAACTCAGCTGTTACTGATGAAGGAATGTGCACCATGGCACGACCTCTAGACAGTGGGAAGGAATTTCCAATGCAGCAATTGGCACAAGTGGAAGCTAAGTTTAATTCACAGAAAGAACTGTTTGAGTATAAGAAAGAGGATAGATCAAACATGCAGAAAAAGGATACAAAGGAATATTGTAGCCTAGATACCCAATGTTCTTTTGATAACTTACTGACTGACAGGTGTCAGGTGCGTAGGTTAAATAGTGACAGTACAGTAACAGATGTCTTAAGAACAAAAGTGTCCAATGAAATAATCCCTGAGAATCAGCAAGATGAGGTATATACCAAGGGTGGTGCTGTCAGTTGGAATGAATCGCTGCATACAGCTTGTGATTCTGTAAAGCCTGTGGATGCTGCTGGAGAAGACCAATACAGCCCTAACTCAGAAAACTTGAAAAACAGTGATTGTTTTTCCAGTGTATTGGTAAACACTGGGATATGTAATGCAGAAAAAACTGAGGGAAGTGTCCATTCTGATGTTGTAGCACTTGGTTTAAGTATGCATCCCTCAAGTGTTGTAGAGCAAATAAATACTAAACAGGCGGTAGAGAACCTGGGGGATAACTTTAAATTATCATTAGAGTTACATGAAATGGACAATGTAGAAAACCTTGCTGAAGAAGTATGCTTTCTAAAGCCAGAAAGTGAAGTAAACTCCAATGTGGAAAAGAAAACACTTGAAAGAACATATGATGATAGCCAAACATTTGCACCAGACTCTAGTGAACATCACAGCAGTTTTGAAGTATCCTTGAAAGAGAGAGAGAAATGCACAGGTACAATTTCGTGTAACTGTGAAGCTTTGAACATGACTGAAATGCAGCTAAACTTGGAGGAAGGTTCTGATTTTCAAACTCCCATTAAGGGTTGCACTGAAATCAAGACATCAACTGAAGCTGCAAACCACAGTGGTGTGGAGGAAGATGTCCATGTGAGTGCCACTGAACTTAAAGATGATTTGCTTGAGGAAGCTGGTAACTTGAGCAGAACTAGATCAGGGGTAAGTGATGGCACTGCGACATCTCATGAACTGCATAATCCAAGCACAGATGAAGTGTTCCTAAAGGAAAACAGCCTAGAGTGTCAGGTTTCACAAGAGTCACCAAGGAATAAAGGTGAAGCATGCAAATACTCAAGTTCAGGTAACAAAACCAGTGTCTCTTCTGTGTCTGTGGAATGTGAGAATATGAATAAAATAGACATGAACTGTAGACGAGATGAACAACAGTGTGTATGTTCCTTCCACACAGTGGAAAATCAATGGAGTGCAGAGACTGAGTCAGCCAAAATAGCTGAGCATGTAGTAGAATCTGTAAAACAGGCAGAATTTGAAGGTCAGCTGAATGAGTCCATTGATAACAAGGCAGAAATTGTAAAACAGAATCTGGATGCTAACACTGTTCATTGTGATAAAGGCATCTTCAGTTGCAGTAAGGGCTTGGCTGACAGTCAGAATGCTCCCTTGGACTCCACTGTACCTGCAGCCACGGACAGTTTTATGTACGAGACTGTGAAATTAAAACATGATGCTAAAAATCTGGAAGATGCCAGTAAACTCTTAAATAAAGACCATAACTTTTTGCCTTTATTGTGTCAAAAAGCATGTTCGCACGAGCATGATAAACCAGCAGAAGAGCCTGAGTTGTGTGACTGTGCCAGTCCAGAGCCAGAGGTTGGGAACACACAGGTTTCTGTTGGGCCTTTTACTGAAGAGAGATTAGAAGCTCATGAAAAAAGTATGTATGATGTAAATGAATGTAATCTTCAGGACAGTGAAGTAAACAAGTGTGTCAGCATCCACTCGAAGGAGAACCTCACTGGTTTTGGTTTATCAGCTGGGAATCTAGAACCTTTTACCAGGGGGAATTTGAAGCAGTTGGAAGCCAAGACTATTGAACTGAAAAACACCAGTTACATATTAAATACTCAGGTGAATGGCTTGACCACAAGCTGGGAACAGATGCAGCCAGATCACAGGATTTTCTCAAACAAAGAGCTCGGAGTTTGTGTTGACCCAAAGCAGGTAGATAAATATGCTGCTACTCCTTCCTATGAAATACCCAGTGCCTCTCCTAGTGCAGCAGGATTTCAGCAAGGCAGAGAGCAGTGCGTGTTAGATCTGATGGAAAATGGATCAAGTGACCAGAAGCACTCCTATGACCTGGACAGACAAAATCCCCACGTTGAAATGTGGTCACATTTCATCAGTCTTCAGACTGGCAATGCTGATTGGGGAAATCAGCAGCTTTCGGACACAGTTCCTTCTGGTAATGGTGAATATCTGGTGGGCTTTTTATGGAATAATGCAGTTTCTAATGATACAGTGAAGAATGACAGACTGTGTATTGTTAATGAAAACTTCCAGAATGAACCTGAAAATTTAACAAGTGCTTCATACACAGTGGAAACATACCCGTATCAGCTGCTAGCACCAGAATATGGTGGTGCGTCGGGATGGCACAATAAAGACCAACTTGTAAGTATTCTGCAGAAGTGATTTGCTCTTAAAGCTGAAGCTGTAAGTTTGACTAAGCCAAGTCATTAGTTAAATAGCTGTTACTTTGTCCAGAACCTGAGGACTCCCTTTCCTTTGCAAAACTGAATGCTGTACAGAATGCAGAAGTTAAAAATTTTGCTGAACATTGATTTTTTTCATTCTGTTTACTTTGTGTGAAAGTTTAATCGTTGGCAAAGTAACTTGATTGCAAATTCTCAGTTCCAGCTGAACTTAAGATAAACACTTCTGTGTGCAGAAAGGAAGCTTTCTACAAACTGTTCTTAGGGCTCTTTAACTTCGTATAGGAAGAAATATTTGTGGATTTCCTGAAATTCTTGTTTGGTAGCAATTAGGAAATCTTTGGCTCACTTCTGGAGGTGAGTAGTGCTGTAGAAAGGAGTGGCTGCAGGAGAAGTGAGAGGAAAGAGCTAGGCTGGATCTTGGATAGTTGGGCTAAGAAACAACCAGAGCTCTCTGGATACAATCCTGAGGATTGTGGACCCTGCTCAGGCAGGGAGGTTGGACTGGATGACCTCCAGTGGTCCCCTCCAGCCTTACCCACTCTTGAAAAAGTCAACCTGATGTTCCTTTTCCTTCCCTGCTGAGCTTCCCTGATATTGTTTCCCTCACCGGCTGTGTTGGAGCAGCTGCTCTGACCTTGCCCAGCACTTGCAGTGTGGGCAGTGGATTGTACTCGAGGCTGTTTGCTGTCTCCTGGGGGAACTTCTTATATTAAAAATGAAACGGATGGATCTTGCTGTCATCTTTGAATCCTTACTATTCAAGAAGTTATGTCAAACACTTCCACTTTTTGTAAGTCTTCTCTATCATTTGAGAGATATGTTCAAGTCAAATTTTTCTAGTTTTTTTTTTTTTCTGGATCTATTTCCTATGCACTATGATAATAAGTATTTGAGTGTTTGTGTTTAAGAAGATTTAAAGCTTTGTGGGGTTTTGCAGTGCCTGTCTTTAAACACTGTAATGTTCCTAGCATCTGTAAATTCAGAAAGCAAATTTTTAACAAGCTTTTTTGTGTGTCTTACCATAAGCAATATTCTTTCCCAGTGTAATTATATTAAAACACCTCAAATATATTCTTGGTATGGAATAATTCAATCCATTTTGCTCAAATCTTAGCAAAACGAGAGAGAACTTGTCTCATGTTGCTATAAAAAGGTATTGTAGTAGATGTTTGCACTGCAGAGAGCAATCTCTCTGAAACACAGATGTGACCATTTATATGATGGTTGTGTATAACCATATGTAATAATTAAATATGTCCATTTTCAATTGAGGTTAAAGGAGATTGGTTTGAGATGATTTAATTGGATCTGGTTATTCATCTTTTTTTCCTAATGTTCTGTTCCTCTTAAAGTAATGACAGAGGTTGTCATGCACATCTTACTGCTTTCAATTTTCCATAGTGTTTCATTAAAACTGTTGCATGTTTATATAATTTCAGAAAAATCCCTGTACTGTATTTTCTTGATTTTTTTTTTTTTTTTTTAGTACTGTTTTGCAGAAACAGATACAATAGCAATATAATCAACATCAAGTAGACATGTATATTAGAGAACTGCCTGAAGTCTAGGTCAAGTACAGGCTGAGTTAGCCTGTCAAAGGCAAAGAATGAAATGTTTGTTGTCATTTGCTCTGCTTGGATAGCCTTTTCTGGTGGTTCTTAATCAGGGCAATGAATACTGTGCAGCACGATTCAGTTGTGTTTCTACCTGAAAAGATTATGGGAATTCAGTTAATATATTCAGGTGTAAAAAAACATGACACTACAATCTTGAGTCTGATACTGTTATTTGAAACTGTGTATCTGTGTACCAGATACCTGTTGTATCCAGGTATTTTGTGTATTTTGTGTTACATCCACACAAAATGCATAATCATTTTCTTTTTGCAGGAGTCAACCAAGGTTTCTGAGTTAAACCCCAATGCAAAGGTGTGGGGAAATCATATGTTACACTTGGAAGCAAGTGGTGCCACTGATGGTAGTGTGAGCAAAACGTGGGAAGAGATACCTGACCAGCCTCCAGATTCTTGTAAAGAAGGTATGAACAAGAGTTTCTAGCTGTTGCTCAAGCAGAAGGGAAAATTCAGTGCGGCACTGTCTCAATTTTAATTTTCTGTTAAAAAATTTAAAGGAAGTGTGCGAGCACCTTTATTCAGATTTAGTTGTAACGCTGATGTTAATGTGATTAGGAAGAGCACTTCTGAGTGTGTTTGTGGTTGTGCTGCAGGACTGGATGCCAACGGCGATGGCGACAAAAAGCATCAGAGCGCGGTGCTGACAGAGCTGCCGGAGCCGGCCCCAGCTGTTCCGGGCTCCGAGCAGCCGGACATGAACCCTTTGGCTCTCGATCATTCCGAGTATGAGTCTATGCATGAAACCACCCAGACAGGTAAGGAAGAGCTACGATGTGCTTGGACTTAGTTTAAAAACAAACTAAACGCGTATTTTGAGTTGAACAGTGAGATCTAAAAACACCAAAGAAGGCCCCCCCCCAAATGATACGACTTTTGTTGTTCAATGTATGCATTCTTTAAACAGACCCTAGGAAATGCTGTCTCTTTTGCAATCAAACTTAGACATGTTTTGAGACCAGTCTCCTCCTGGTTTAAGTCTTATAAGGTGCTGCATAGAGTCAAACAAATGCGTGTTTCTAGTTGGGTCAGGTACTGAGGTGAGATTCACATACAGTTTGTAATGTTAATGTCTGGAAAGACCAGTGTTATACTTGAAATGCTAAAATAAGCAACATTTTAGTCTTAACTTCTTTGCATTCTTATTTAATGAACTTCCAGGATTTTTCTCGGTGCAACTGTTGGTAGCTGTAGTCTATACCAGATGGTATGTTTTAAGAAGCTTCTGGAAACTAGCATAGAGCTTCAGCCATGCTTACATTTCATTGAATGGGACAGAAGGTGTGCAAGATGCATGTAGGATTACTACTTGAACTGAGATGAGGGATGGGAAGGAGAAGAAAATGTGCTGGGTGTTTCTTGAGATTCACAAGAGGTCTGTTCCTTGTTCATTGTGCTTAGCTGATTTAGTAACATGTATTTAAAATTACCAGTATAGCATCCATAATAGCTGGAAATCAAGACAGCTGAAATCAGACATAGTTGTGGCATCATCTTTGCTTATATTTAAAAATTGAAAGTTCTCTTTGACTCTTCTACTTAAGGGTACTGTTGGGGAATATTAAATAATAACTAGCTGGCAAATAGAAAATTGTGTTAATGAGGCCTCACACTCTAGGAGGGAACAGTATTTTTCAGATTAATGTTGGAACTTGTCAGTGTGTCCTTTATGTGCCCGAAATAGTTAACGTTTAACAGGAGTCCGATAGTGTTGTAAACAGCTGAACAGCAGGTTGGGTCTGTTCCACTTGATGAATAGTGACACCAAGTCTGAAATCTGATCTCCATTTTTTACCAATTGTTTTTAAAAATGCATATAATTTTGGTCCTTGCCAGGTTTTGGACAAGAAAGAAAGAGGAGACAGGGAAGGGAAACAGTGGTTAGAACATGATATATGTATTTCTCAGGTGTTTGTGTTCTCTTCATCAGAATAGAACATGTGAAGGACAGTATGGTGGGAGAAAGTTAGAAGTTGCTTTAGGAAGAAGAAAGGAGAGCTGTATAAAAGAATGAAAGTTAGTGAAGGGAAGGGTATAGAGGGCAATAGTTGGTGTGAAGTATTTTTAAAAAACTAATTTACATTTACATACATATGTATTTACATGAATAATGTGCTACTAAATGTTTTATAAATCTCTAAAAGCCACAAATCTTCTAATCTTTAAACACTTCTCCCACTGACACAATGAGTTTACCCTCTACTGACATTGGTATATTGTGTCTAAACTAAAAGGAACATGAAGTTCATGTTTTCCATCTGATAATTTTTAAACTTCCACGTATAAGAAAGAAATTCATGTTTCCTTCTTAACCAAAAGATCGTAAAGTTATTACATATCTGTTGCTAGTAGATTGGATATCTGCTGATATTCCGTAACTGTATTTTTGGAAACCTTCTCTGAATTAATTTGTTGGTAATTTGTTGTGAGGCCAGAAGTATGGAGTGCCTCCATTGCATTGCTCCTTTGCTATATTAGTCAGCTGCATTAGTCAGGGTTTCATCAGCTAGAAATGGGTTTGTTTCCTGAGAATGGAAACAGATCTATGAGCTAAATTGCTTCAGTATCTACTTTGAGATGTGCTTCTGGCTGTTCTTCTAAAAGTGCTTCTGATTTTTATGTATTTGGAGAATAGAGGTTAACAAGTAAATTCAGACATGGTTTCTCTTTCCTGTCTTAAAAACTGTTGCCATGCAATTTTGGTGGTTGGTAACTAATTCATAATGAACATGTATTGAATTTGAAAATTCGTTACTAGTTATGTAGTCAGTAATGGACATGGATGGCTTGTTTAAAATAGATATTGTGTAATATAGCGGAACTACATTTTAATCTGAAGTATTTTAATTATTAGGTGGAAACGAACAGTTGCAGCCAGAAGGTCAGGAAGATTTACGAGAATTACTGAAAAAGACCCTGGAATTCTGTTTATCTAGGTATGTATTTACTTAAATGTACCAAACTGGAGGATGACTAACAAGATCCAGCACCTAACTTGGGATGTATGGTAATACATTTCTTAGTTGTTACTTAAAACTGAGTGGAAAGGATGAGAATTTGGGGAAGGTAACACAAATTTCAGAGTATTGTGTTGATGTACCTCTTAAAGCTCACATGAAACCTCTGTGTCTAGTGCATAATCTAGCAAATGCATTGGTGTGAAGTGAGAGTAGTTACAAGTAATTACAGATCAGGTGAATTTTTGTGATCTTTACTGGTCATAATTAAAACTAAGTAACTTAAACCATTTAGCAAGCTTTGTTTAAGCAAATTATTTTAATTGATTAGCAAAAATGCTGAAGGAATCTGCCTTCTATTATGTGATGAATTTTTATCTCATGTTTATTGGACAAAGTCTGTGACATTTCCCTATTTTTATTTTTTTCTCCCAACAGAGAAAATCTTGCCAGTGACATGTACCTTATATCACAGATGGACAGTGATCAGTATGTGCCAATAATGACAGTAGCAAACCTTGATCATGTCAAGAAACTCAGTACTGATATGGATTTGATTGTTGAAGTGCTGAGATGTAAGTAAAAGTTCCTCAGTGCTGGAAAGCTTTTTGGTTATTGGTGCAGAACTATTAATCTGAATTTTTCATCTCTTCCTTTCTTAATGTATTGCAGTAAAATGCCATTATTTTTCTGTAAAGCATTAAGTAGCCCAAGCAGCTTAGACCATCACAGTTACAGGACTGTAGTTTTACCAAAGCTACTTTGTATTCCAGGTATTGAATAATGAGCTGTGCAAATAAGAATTAATGAGTTTAAATTGTGGGACATGGTAGGACAACTCATGTGGCTGGAGGATCAGGATGGATGTCTCTAGACTTTTTTGTAAAGACAAGTGGGGAAAAAGGGATGGAGGAGTCTCACTCTGTTAAGGAAAACCTTGAATGTATAGAAATCAACTGCATCAGTTGTGGAAGCTCTTACAGAGTGCCTGTGGGTCAAGATCAGGAGGGTTGTTTCAATGGGGATTTTACAGTAGGCATCTGCTACTGACCTAAACTGAGACAATAAGGCCACCAGAGCAATATTTGTGTCACTTAGGCAAGCTTTGGGTCAGCCAAACCTGGTACTTACAGTTGATTTCAATGGCTTAGATATTGGTTGGAAGAACAATACAGCAGCTCATGTCATCCATCAAGTTTCTGGAATGTGCAGAGGACTGTTTCCCCACACAAGTGTTAGATGTGCCAACCAGGAATGAGGCACTGCTGGACTCACTGCTCAGAAACTAAGAACTGCTTTGTAATATCTCAGTTAGTGGAAGCCTTGGCTGCAGGAATCACAGAACTGTGGAGTCTGGGGCTGTGCTGAGCACCCTGAGCATTTCTAAGGTTTTAGATTTTGCAAGAGCAAACTTCAGCTAGCTCAGAGCACAACTGGGAGGGATTCTGTGGGAAGTTTCCACGGAGGATAAAGGAGCTAACTTTACTAGTGCTGGGAGTTCTCTCCTGGAAGCATAAAAACATTTCATCCCCTTTAAAGGTAAGGGAAGTAGGGGGATCAAGAGACTCCCTTGGCTTAACTCTGTGCTTCTGAATCTGCTCAAAACAAGAAAGAGGCATACCAGAGATGGAAAAGTGGATGAATACCTGGTGAGAGCTACAAGGACATTGCCAGGGCATGCAGAGATGCAGTTAGAAATGGAAAAGCTCAGCTCAGATTGAATTTGGCCAGAACTACAAGTTTTGTCAAAAACTAGAAGGAGTTCTTCAGATGTATAAATGATGAACAGAAACAGAAGGAAAATTTTTGCCCTCTGTTAAACAGCACAATGATACCAAACTGAGTGGGGAAGTGGATACTTCAGAAGGGAGATGCACTTTCCAGGAAGACCTGAATAAGCTTGAGGAGTGGACTAACAAGAACCCTATGAAGCTCCATAGAATAAGTGTAAGGTATTGCACCTTGGAAAACACAATTCAGGAGTACAGCACAGGCTGGGATCTACCTGGCTAGCGAGCACCTCTGTGGAAAGAGACCTGCAGCAGACAAGAGGATGCTGGGCTGCATCAATAAGAGCAGCAGAGGTAAAGGAGTCATTATTCCACTCAGAGCTTGTTAGGTCACACCTGGAATACTGTGTTCAGTTTTGGTCCTGACTCCATAAGAAAAGTTGTGGAGGAGAAGATTGCATCCAGAGAAGGCCCTCAGAGATGATCAGAGGACTGGGAAGCCTGCTGTATGAGGAAAGGCCAAGAGAAATGGGTTTGTTCAGCCTTGAAACAAAAACGCTCAGGGCAGACCTTACTGACCGTGTTGCAAGGAAGATTGAGACTCCCTTTATTTAAAAAGTCACATGGTAGAGATGAGGGGTGAGGGGTAGAAGTTACTTCTGGAGACATTCCAGTTGGACACAAGAGCAAAATTTTCCACAAAGAGAATAATCAGTCATTGGAATAATCTCCCCAGGGAAGTGGTAGATTCCCCAACACTGGCCCAGCTGGACACGGTGCTGGGCCATCCTGTCTAAACCGTGCTTTTACCAAGAAAAGTTGCACCAAATGATCTTTGAGATCCAGCCTGATATTCTGCTTCTTTGATTAAATTCTCAGAAGAGGCTGCTGGACATGACCACTGAGGTAGGAAAAACACCCGAACAACCATGACTCAATGTATGCTTTAGAAGAAAACAAATGAATTGGGATTTTCTAGGCTGGAAAAGTGTGGACGTGATAAGGGAACGTCTGCTTGGTTTCATATGTTTGAAAGTGTCATCAGTCATTGTCTGCTTGTTTCTTAATGTTCAATAATATTTGAGGCTCTGCATTGTAAAACTGTGTTCGCAGCATCTTTTGGAGTGCAGAGCTACTACATTTGCTGACAGCTAAAACGCATTCTTGTCTTTTCTCTCTTAGCGTTGCCTTTAGTTCAAGTGGATGAGAAGGGGGAAAAAGTTCGGCCAAATCAGAATCGCTGTATTGTGATTTTACGTGAAGTACCTGAATCTACTCCCATTGAAGTAAGCGTTCCCTTGTTCAGTAAAAAACATCCTTTCCTTAGGACTTGGAAGTTAGATTTCTAGATTTCAATAAGCACATTTCTTACTACGCTGTTAGTTTCTAACAACACTTCTTACACTTAGTTTATTGTGTTTGTTTGGATAATAAATATTTTTGGTAGCAGTATGTTGCTCATAGGAAGACTATGGTAGAACCTGTAGCTCTGCAGAGAGCTGAGAAACTGATAGTGCTGTCTTTGGTAGAGTTACCATCTTTTTCTTGGACTTTGTCTTATCTGTATGCACATGGTGCTGAGATCCTTAGATAAATAGACAAGGATGAAAGAAGATAAGTCTTAGACTAGCAAATGCCACTGTTGCACCCTGGCTTGTTCAAGTAAAGCAGTTAAAGCTTTGCAAATGTTTCCATAATGCTGAGGTGAGAGGTGTCGGTAAGTCACTAAGGATCTCCTCCACTGGCTTGTGGAATGAGTGCAAGACTGGAGAACTTCATTCTTTGAAAGATACTCAATGCAACTCTGATGAAGCAGGGATTATAACTAATGGAAGTATTAGAAAAAATTATGGGGTCATAATTAAACCATTGTGAATTTTCATCAAGGAGGAGAAGGTGCAGATTCTTGATGATGGGTAGATATTTTAGTTTCTCTTCTATTTAATTTTACAGGGAAGACTAAACAATCTGAAAGAGTTGCTCTTGATAACCTTAATACAAAAATCAGAAGTACTGCAGTTTAAAAGTGGTAACAAAAAAGTAGGTGGCCTTAATTAACAGGAACATGAAACAAAAGGCTTAAAGGAATCGGAGGGAAGAAGTTGGATATTTGCTCTGTACATAGCTTAAAAATAGTGGCTACTTCTAGCTTTCCAAATGATATGTAGCCTTTCAAAGGCTGCCTAGCTTTTAGTATTGTACCTTTTTTTTTTTTTTGTCATCAGTTTATCAGGTTGGATATATTAGCACTGGATGGTCACAAATGTTTGACAGCAACAAAGTTCTGAGGAGTCTTTATTTTCAAAAGCGTTTGTCTCCAGTGAAATGTTTTATACATTGTATTTAAATTTGTCAGACTGGAAAAATCTAGACTTAACTAACCAGATTTAATAGCCTGTGTTTCCTGGCACAGCAGGGTCAGGCTTTATTTAAGCAGCAAAATTCCAAAATGTTGTAATGCCTTCCAACTTGTGTTGCCTTTTGGTGCTGCTCACCTCAAATCCGTGACAAAACCAAAAAATATGCAAATGAATTAAAACAAATATAAAGTCCAGGGCGTGTGTTTTCTGTAGAAACTAGCTGGTTATGTTTGAGGTAACATAAGCCCTATTTCAAATACATGAATCTGTAGACATTTGAGTTAAAGCTTATCTGCAGGTTTCTGCTGAAAGGGCAGGATTTTCCTGTGCCATGCCATATGCACAGGTTTTCATGTGGCTCCATGGTTTTGGGGACAGGTGAGAAGCAGACATTTTCTGCACTTGATGCCAAGTTTAAATGTCTCTCTGTGGCCTAAAGAGCTCTCAGCTAAACTTCTCTTGCTGTATGACCTTAGACAGTGCTAGTTTGAATTCTGTCCAGTGGGGAGATGGGAGAGAGCTGACACTACTGCAGGTGTTCTGAACTGCTTTGTTCTGTTTTGTAAGCTCAGCAGTGCTTTCAGTCTTTCTTTCTTGGAGTGTCAGAGTTTTGCACTTTAAATTGATGTTTTCTTCTCTCCACCCTTCCCCCACCTTTACCTCCTTATCAAACCACTTTCCCCAGGAGGTTGAAGCACTTTTCAAAGGAGACAATTTGCCTAAGTTCATCAACTGTGAGTTTGCCTATAATGACAATTGGTTCATCACATTTGAATCGGAAGCTGATGCACAGCAGGTAACACTATTTTTTGAAGCATATTAGAATGTAACAGTAAATAAGGATGCTATGAGGGTGAATTGACAGGTCGTCAACTGTATTACAAATGTGTAACAACCCCAAACTGTGAAAACAGTAATGCTTCCCCTTAGGTAGAATCCAGTTTTCAGTAACTATTAAACATAACACTTTGAAGTTTTTTTATGTTGTTCACATATCCTGGCTTCCTGGCTAAAGCTATGATTTTTTTGTACTGAGAATGTTGATATTTTGGGTGACACATTGAAATGCTTCAATCCTAACTATTAGAGTCTTGTTTTAATGCTACTGAAGCACTTAATGATAAGTTTAATGTTGCTAAATGCAGATGATGTATGAGAGTTTGCTATACTGTAACATTAGCAGACACTCCAAGAATTATTGTTAGGCTTAGCTTGTCAAAACTTAAGTTTCCTTTATTTAAATTATATTTGACAAATATAATAATTTCTTTTTTTAAAAGGCTTATAGATACCTTAGAGAAGAAGTGAAGACTTTCCAAGGAAAACCGATTAAGGTAAACAGAAGCTTTATGATGTTAGGGGTGGGGCACACGTGTATGTTCTGGGTTTTGTGGTGCTCACTGTGTTTTCTAATATAAATTTAAGTGGTCCAGTCTCAGCAGCCATTTGACCTGGAGGTGGGTTTGGAAATGTAGCACATACCAGTTCATTTCTCCTTTTCCTTGATTCTGGCAGTGGCATATCCAGCCCAGCATCAGGCAGGAGGGAAGCATTCAGTTGTTCCTGCTGTCCTTGAGGGAGAAAGCAGTGACTGATAAGTGTCCAGTAGAAGTTTGAGAGCTGCTAGTTTGAACCATCCTGACTTAATTTGAAAGGCTTCTGTAATAAATAATCTAATCTCCTTTGCAGGCAAGGATAAAAGCAAAGGCAATAGCTATAAACACATTTTTGCCAAAGAATGGATATAGACCTCTGGATATGAACCTCTACACGCAGCAGCGCTACACAACATCCTTTTACATACCTCCGGTATACAGTCCCCAGCAGCACTTCCCACTGTACAGCTTAATTGGCCCACAGACCTGGTCAGCCACGCACAGCTACCTTGACCCTTCGTTGGTGAGTCTCTGGATTCTGAAACAGTTGTGTTCTTTTCAAAGCTGGTATTATTTTTTATTGAGGTGTAGGAAATGTATCCTGAAGAGGGCAGTTTAAGATTCTGATTCTTCTTGGAAAACAGTCCTTCAGAATCCTTCCCATGGTGTACAAGATGGGTTATTTGAAAATTGTGTCTGGTCTCAGACTGGAGTGTGATTCTCTTCTTAAAGCTTTTAGGTTTTGAGGCAGTTCTTTAGACAAATCTTTTTAGTAAAGATTTGTCGAGATACCAAGTTGTCTTGTTCTTCTAGCAGGAAATTAGGTTCTAGGTTAACATGCTGAATTGCCCTATTTAGCATGTTCTTAAAGCAGAATATTTTCTGTGCAATAGTAACATCTCTTTTGCCAATGAAAAGTAAAATTGCTTTTGCTAATTACAAAAATCACTTTTCAGTTGCTTTTTAAATTATTTTCTCAAAGAGGCTGTTGGTAAGCCTTGAAGCTAGGGTGGTAGCAATAAATTCTTATATACTCTAATGAGACATCCACTATGTCCTGCAATGCTGCTTCCATCTTTTCTGTTGTGACAGTCTCATCAGAATTACCTTGGCTCCATTTAGTTGGCCTTTGTTACCTTAAAAATACATGGGCAGTCTCCTGTAATGACTGGGAGGCTCAGGTTTCCTATCTGGAGCCTCTTTGTCCCCTTTGGAGATGCCTCTTTACTTGTGGCTCGAAGAAATGAGGGGAGCAATGCTCAAAATTAGAAGTTCTTTAGAGGGTTTTTTTTGGCAGAGGATTAAAGTGTCCTTGAACAAACTTGAGCAAACATTCTCTGTTCTGAACCACAAGCTAATTAAAAAGTTGGTGTGCTAAACACTTCACACACAGGGAAGGGAACCAGAGCCCTTGCAGGGGGAGGCTTTCTCGGAGGGATGAAGAATGCAGAGGAGACAAGGTAACACAGTGAGCAGTGTTACTCCAGGGGAAAGCTTGCCTTGTTAAGCAGCAATGAATGTGAATCTACCTGTAGGTAAACTGAGGCTGGCTATTGCACAGTCTTGCTCTGGGACACTGAAGTAGCTGGATGGGAATGGTGTAGAAGACATAGATTAATAAGCCACGGGTTCAGGCACAGCAGACTGTGTATCTGCCTTATGTTATCCTGTAACTTTTTGTATTAAAAAAGGCTTATTAGTCCTGTCCTTTGGGGAAGACATTATGAGTTTGCCAACATTAAAGGTCTCATCCTTTTCTTAGACAAAACAGGAAATCAACTGTCTGAGCTTTGCCTTTCACTGTTTTGCAGTGTATTGTCATTGGTTAGCTGCATTTTATGTACATGACTGTAACGTGATGTTTCTTGATTCTTTTGTAGGAAGAGCTATATTTGAATAGAAATCACTTGAGGAGAACAGGGACCATGAGGAACCATGACACAGCAATAATTTTCATGAGACAGGGTTGCAGTTTGCATGTAGAGACTTGTGTGAAAATACAGCAAAGTTTCTCTATCCTGCTTCAGCATAAACACTGCTTTCTCTCATCTCTAGTTAGAGATTGAATACCCCAGTAGTGTGGGCATACCATTTTAGTTTTGTAACTTGAATATGGCAACACATGTCCTCAGGATTCTAAAACTACCTCATTCTTCATCACATACTTAATAGTATTTGAAAAAAGATCTAGTTTGTCCTGCTTGGGGAAAAAAAAAAGAAATATCAAAGAAAGTATGTTTGAGCCAGATGACTTCTGTGGAGACGCTTTTGGTATTACTGGAATATGGCAATTTTTGTTTTTTCCTCCAAGATCACACATCATTACAAAGAAAGAAGGGTTGAATATTGCTAGGGTCCCTAATATGTTCAGTGTCTTCTCTTTTTTCAGGTTCAGTGGTTGCTTACTGGCTTTGATGGAATTTTACATTAAGGTGTAACTTTTAAACCAGAAAGCATTACTTTGATGAAACTTTGTTCCTTGAAGAGTTTTATTACAGGCCTTTTTTAATGGCCTTTTTGTGGAGTCTGAGGTAGGATTTGCTGTCATACATGCTAGGTTAGGCTAGCAGTAGTTTGACATGACAGCTTTGGTGCTAAATTTTGTTTTCCATTGGTAAGTGATTTGACTTGTGCAAGAAACCTTTTTCAAGTTTAAATGTACTTTTATAGCAAATGGTCTTAATCCCAGCTGTTTCTCATCATTTAATGGAGTGTAGAAAGAGTCTTACTTTTATGCATTGTAGTTGCTTTCAGGGGGAGAAGACAAGCAAGCATTTACTGGTGCTAATAGTAACATTTCTTAAATGAAACTCACTTATACCTTTAGATTAAAAAGACAAAAATATGCTAGCAAGGTTGGAGAAATTACTTTGAATGTGCTTCAGGTTTTGAGGTGTTTTGTTACTACAAGACACTGATATGCACCCACCCCAGTAAATCTTTTGCTAATGTTGTTTCTTCAGACAAGAAGACAGTGTTTCACATGTAGAGTAAAGTGGTAAGATCTGAAAAGCATCAGAGTTCTACTTAACATCCACTTATTCTCTAGGCTTTATTTAGATGTCACATGGAAGTAGAATGAGGAACTAAAAAGAAATTGTTGAGGTTTTTTTAGGGAGGAATTCACATATAAATTACAAGAGAAACAATCACAGGCCCTGTAGATTAGAGGCTCTGACAATGAAGTATCTCTGTACTCCAAAGTCATGCGTAGTACGGTGTGAAATAGGAGGAGAGCTGTTTCACTTACAGCCAGGAATTTTGGCTTGATGTTTTTCAATCCTCTTAAACTATCAGAAGTTGAGTATGTGTTGGCTGACTTCTTAGAAATACAGAAGCTTGGGGTTTTTTCAGAAATTTTGTAAGTTAGCTACAAGGCACTAGACAGATGCTCTGTTTCTGCTTGAGCCAATCTTTTAAGTACTGTCCTGCACAGAATGACAAAAAATAGGGGCTTAGAAAAAGTAATACTCAGTTTGTTTATAATGATGAGCATGCAATACGTTTTTTTAGGTAACACCATTTCCAAATACTGGATTTATCAATGGGTTCACATCTCCAACCTTCAAGCCTGCTGCTTCTCCACTGACAACACTCAGACAATATCCTCCCAGGAACAGGCAAGTTGATCTATCTTTTAACAATACTGTTGTATTATCTGGCACATGGGGTTTTCATCTGCTTATTTTAGTAACACCAGCTAACTTGAGAATACTTGTGAAACTGAGCCTGTTGCCAAAGGTGAGGCCAAAGGGCAGATGGTGCTCCTGTTGTTAATGGATGTAGTGTTTCGAAATGTAAATGGACAGTCTGAAAGCTGAGAACTTGTCTGTTCTGTGATTTAGGGTATTCAGCTGAAATGTTCTGAGAGATGACATGTCATCAGCAGGATTATTCATATAGTAAAGGTCTAGTTGAAAACAGACAGGGAAAAGGTTAATTTTGATAATTCACATGACTTGTTACAATGAATGTTGATCATTCTTATAAACGAAATAAGTGATAAAGGGCTGAAGATGCTGCTTCTTCTGAATTCTGTGAATAGGCTTAGGCCTCAGAAGATCTCTGATAGTGCGTATGTTGAAATGACTTTTGAATTTATAGGAATCCTAGCAAGTCACATATACGACATACAATACCCAGTGCAGAAAGGGGACCTGGGCTTCTAGACAGTCCTACAATATTCAACTTTTCTGCTGATCGTTTAATCAATGGCGTCAGGAGTCCACAGACGCGGCAGCCGGGACAAAGCAGGACACGGATGCAGAGTGCTACCACCAGTTACACCAAGAGGGAAGTGGGAACTGGACGGATGGAACAGAGCAGCGTTGACTCATCCCCTGGCTTAGGGAGAGGAAGGTGAGTGTGCTCCGTAGTTGTCCTCTGAGCAGCCAAGCACTGCTGCTTCTGAACCTCTGCGTTTAGTAGAGGTGTGGAATCATTACTGTTTTCAATGCTGCTTCAAACTGAGACTCTCTCCTCAGACCTAAAATCTTGCAAAGCACTTCACAGAAAGTGTTAAATACAGAACAAAGGCAAAGTGGACTTCAATGCTTTCCTACCAGATGAAAATCGTTACTGGCAGCTGATGAACAGTTTAGATCTGTAAGATCCGTAAGGTCTAATCCTCTATCCTTTCTTCATCTGGTGCAAGAAAGTTTCTGTATATTATTTGTTTGACTTTAATGAAGGAGTTCTCTGCATTCTATTGTTCAGCATTGTAGATTGTGCACCTGAACCTGTATTAGCAGTGCTCATTCTTAACTTCCTAAGTTGAAAGATCAGAATTTTTACCAAATTGGGCATATACAACAACAAAGATGATGGATTGGTATGGAGGCAGGAAAAATGGCTGCAGGCAGCTCAGGAAACTACTGCTAAAAAGTTTTAAAAGCAACCAAACAAAAAAACCCACAACCAACTACCTGGGGAGCTGAAAACTGGAATTTTTATAAATACAGTTCTAGTAAGTGCTTTATAAAAGTATTCTGCAGCTTTGATAATGGTTGTATTTATGTCTCCAAGTAAATCACATTTTGAGTGACTTACTGAATTGGAAGATGACTCAAGTGTTTCACACATGATCCTATTTTAGACTTGTATCATTGCAAAATTAAATGGGGGTTTTGTGCAAGGGTTGTAATACTTTTCTAAACCTAATTTACCAAATTGTGTTATAACTAATGGATGAAAGTATGATTAAGAACTCAGGAAACAAGATGGCTCAAGCTATAGACTGCAAAAATGTACAGGAATAGTCAGTACTTAGAGTTCCATTTTAATGTTTCAATACTGAATACATTTAGAGTAATAAGTCAAACAAAAAACTTGGAAAATACATTGAACCTGAATTAGAATGCACTGCAAATTTTACACTGCTGCTTGGAGGGGCTTTACCTGAAGCAGGGCTGGGGGCAAAGTGCTGAAAATGTTTTGAAGGAGCTTTACCTGGATTGAAAATAGTTAGTTATATTTGAGAAGTTCTATTGGTATACAAAAATCCTAAACCCCTTATTTGGATACTGTAATGTTTTGTCTAATCCCTACATAAAATCTCTACTGAGGTACTTTTAACGCAGGAATTACTTGTAACCAGTGTATTCTTACACTGATTTGCATAAGATCTATACCTTTATTTTAATGAGAGCTTGCTAGGAATTTTTCCCTAAAACATTTCTTAATAACCTGTGTTAGAATGAAGTTGGATGAAATAGCAATTGGAGTTAATTTCTTCTGTTTTCATTAACTGCTGTCAATCCATTTATAGGCAAGGTTCTGATATCTGCTTTCTCTCCCATAGGAAAAACTCATATGGCTACCGAAAGAAAAGGGAGGACAAGTTTACAGTGAGTGTTCATGATCTTATTTGTCCCTAATAAACACAAGGGTAACAAGGCAATAGTATGGATATTAACATGGAGTAGCAGGTGACATAAGTTACTGCACAAGCAGTTGTACATCAAAGTTGATTAAAGGTAATAACAGCTCATTAGTCACATGAGTTCATTCAGGTATCAGAGAAGATTTTCCATTAATGCAGAAGTCAGGGAAAAGTTAAAATTACTCTTGCATTAGCAGAAAATTCCCATCTCTTTTTTTTTTCAACGTGCCAGTGTTCACGTTCAGGAATAGCTAAGCAGCTAAACTAAAGTTCAAAATACTTGATACTTTATTATCAATCATGGTGACATTGAAGAACAGTTTTATAGATCCGTGTGTCATAATGTATAGCAAAAATACTAGTTATGAAGTGGTCATTTTCTTAAGTGGTTATGAAGTTCATTTTCTTAAATGCCAAGTGCCACTTGGTAAGGGTATGCTAACACTAATGAAATACTGTGGTTTTAGTAAACTGGAATTCAAGGTTAATACCAAAGTAGCCTTGATACTTGAAGAGGCTGCACTACATGTAGAAGAGAAAAAACATGTTTTTGTAGGATTTAAGGTTTGATGTGATAAAACTAGTCATTTCTTTGCAATTTCTTTTTGCCACAGATAGCATATTTGTGTAGTTGATCCAGGTTATTTCCTTATTCGTGTTACAATTGTAAAGTAATACTGCTGCATGAGCCATAACACTTTCCTAAAGGTCTGGAATAATTGCATTTGTGTGTTTGTGGCTCCTGCTGTGGCCTTCATGAGCTTAGATAAAGGACCAGGAAAGTTAAGCACGTGATTCCTTCCTTTTAGTTCTCATCAAACTTCCCAGAGGC
This sequence comes from Monarcha castaneiventris obscurior, assembly GCA_026261815.1. Taxonomy (NCBI): domain Eukaryota; kingdom Metazoa; phylum Chordata; class Aves; order Passeriformes; family Monarchidae; genus Monarcha; species Monarcha castaneiventris. The sequence goes on along the minus strand of JAMPIT010000230.1, from coordinate 7,666,789 downwards.
AGTGAGACCAGATTGCATGTAGGATTCCCAGTACTTCTTCCTTTTTCCCTTTCAAAGCTGCTTGAATTTTGAGTGAAGTTTTCCTATTAACTTTCTTCTGTATCTAAAAGAACGAGGAAGTGGTACAGGTTATGCATGTGAGTGACTGGAATGAAAGGATTACTACCTTGGACACTCTTAGTGAGCAGAGCAGCACTTCTGATAGAGCTGACTGCAAAGATTATTTGAACTTTGAATGTAAAAACTTGTAGCTGTGACTTCTTTGGAGAACCCATGGTTCCCTTCTGTCAGCACCAGGCTATAATTGCAGCCTGTGGAACCAGGTTCCTTCCAGTCTCTTTTGGACCAAGCATCTTTAGTCTGTAGTGTCCAGTGCTGTACCTTGAGCAGAGGTGAGAGCTGCTGCACACCCATGGCTGCATGCACTGCAAGGAAGTGTACCTGGAAGCAAAAGATTAACATTTTACCCCTTTAGATTGTGGAAATAATTGAATCCAGTATCCGATTTCTTGTGTAATGCTGTAAAAATTAGTGTATACACGACATCACTAAAACCAGTTGTATTTGAATGGAGTAATGACTTCTTTAGAAGATTTTTCTTTTTAAAGGAAAAACTACAGCGTGTATGCATGTTTGCATGAAAAAGAGCATGAAATTTTTTGATCAGATTGTTTCTGAGGCTATATACAAAAGCCAGTTACTCAACTTACAAGAAGTTAACTTGAGAAATTTTATGCAATTAGCTTAAAATTCATTGAAGTCCTCCCTCATCCTGCTCATTTAAGATGTTAATACCACTTTTAATATGTTGAGGGTTTCAGGGCTCAACTATGTAACTTAAAATGTTTGTAACATGGGAGCATTTGCTATTGCAGAACTTCAGTCTCCTTTAAGAAGAGCGAGTGCTGTGATTTGAAGAATGACTTTTAAAAATTTGAGTTGTTCCTCTTGCAGTTTGAGCTGGATAAGTGTAGTCACTCTCCCTGACCTTTGACAGGTCATCTGACTTCAGTTTTGGAGACTTGCAGTCTCCATTGCTGTAGCACTCTTCCTGGGGGTAATGCTGGGTCAGTAGCAGTCCTGAGAGTTGCAGTTGTTCTTGCCTCTGTATTTATTTGTTCATTCCCTACTTCCCTCTTGACACACAATTCTTTTGACATTACATGTAGTTTGTGAAAACACCTCGAAGGTAGTCTTGTGTCTGTTGTTGTTTTAGTTCAGAAGCATTGTTCACACCATCTTGACTATATCCTCATATTTTCCTTTCAAAATAAGAACTGTTTCAAAGATTGCTTTGCTTTTGGTATTTTGCAACAGAGATCTTAGCACAGGCCTCAGCACAGTCAAGAAACAGTTACTTCTTTGTTTACGTGATGTAGATGAAGTTAATTGGTAACTTCAGTTACAGCATATTACAAAAGAAATTTTATTTTTCCTGTGTAAATACAGTATAGCTTTACAAATCCTTACCAGCAGTCCTCACAAGTGATCTCTAGTTGTGGTACTTTTAACTCCTGAACTGCTGTTTCTAATGCAGAATAGTTGCATTTAGCACACTGATGTTGGTTTTTTTGCTTGAGACATTGTTTTTCTTAGATTTAGTTTAAAAGTCTCTTTTTCAGAAATAGGTTTGACACTTACTTTTGCATTTTTACCAACTGACAATATGGATTAATACTAATTAGATATAAATTGTTGTTGTCTGTACCACATAAAAGGCCGTTTCATCATATATCTGAAAATAAGATTCTTGTTGTCTCCTGTCTTTTTATTTAGGATACTTCTAACTGTACATAAATAGGCATTATATTTTCCCTTTATCATGATACCTAAACCAGTCTGTTTTCCTTTCTGTGTCAGTGTGTCTGTCCTCAAGGAAGAGTCAGTGAGAAAACTTCTTACTATGCCAGTATCACTAAAGCGTATGCATATGCCATGACATTTAAATAATAATTAAATATTTTAAGGGAAACACTGGAAAATGAAAGCATGTATTCCTTGGTACTGTGTGTTTTTTTTGGGAGATGAGATGGGGAATCCTTCTCTAGGGCTTTGCTGATATAAATCAAGTGCAAAATAGAGTTTAGAGTTGCGTATCTTTTCCATCATCTAGTGCAGTAACCCCAACATGTTATTTCTATTCCAGAGAGGCCAAACACAGTCTCCACCACCCCCAAAACCTCCATCTCCCAGCTTTGAATTGGGTTTATCTAGCTTTCCTCCATTACCTGGGGCTGCTGGCAATTTAAAGACTGAAGACCTGTTTGAAAACAGACTGTCCAGTGTGGTAATAGGAACGTCAAAAGAAAGAGTGAGTAGTGGATGTTCATTTTTGTTGAGTAAACAAAGACTTGCATACATCTTGTTTTCAGGTTTGGTGGCTTATATATGGAAATAACTTGCAGGTTTACATGGTTGTAAGAAATGTTCTTTAAAAACAGCTGTCAAATGATGTGCTGCTGCCTTCTTCACTTATATATCAGAATTTGTTGGGTATTCTCTTTGAAATGGTGTGGAATATGGGCACCAGTAAAATAAATAGATGTTAATAGCAGAGATTAGAAAATACGATCTTTGCTGTTCACAACTGCCTCAGGCTTTTTGATGGACTCAGGTGAAAGGTATGTGATACATTTTCCCTCCTGTTTGAAAGTAAGACTTCTGAGTTGTATATAAAACACCTCAAAGTGACAGAGACAAACTTCTAAGCACCAAAATAAAGAAGCTGCCTACATAATCTCAATTGGTATCATAGCTGAAACAAGAACTGCTACCAAAACCAGCTGGATCTCAGCATTGTCTTGTCATATTGCTCAGAAAGATGAAAATACACCAGAATAACTTGGCAGCCACTGCTGTATGGATGTAGTAGAGATGCAGTTGAAAATCAATGTTCAGTAGCTTTTCATAGATTTCATTCTTAGAACTGTCTCTGCCATGCCATCTGTGAGTGACAGTATGTTCTTCTTCAGCAAGACTCACATAACCCTCTGCACTGTGGAACACTCTGGGCGGTGAAAGTCTGTATTGGTTTTTTTTGATAACTCTAATTTAACTTGTGTTTTTCTAGCTGTACCACAACTGAAGAAGTTAAACCCTGGATTAGCAGTACAAAGCAACGTGGTGAACCACCACAATCTCTCATGTCTTCTCCTGCTGGGTCTAGAGTGTTTTCTTTGGTGCCCATTTGTCAGGGGTGGGTGGAGGGTGTTTTTTGGTAAAGAAAAGGGGTGGCAGCAGGGCAGCCTGCACGCAAGGCAGTGACTGTACAGACAAGCTATCTACTCTGTCTCCTGCAAGTGGTAGGAGAGGCAGCTATGTTCCAGGATTGCATTTAGGGGGAATGTGCAGCTCAGAGCCATGGTAAGGGCAGTGTTTAACTTACTGTGTGCCAGTACTACAGACTGTAGTCTGTTCTTGGCCAAGTTCTATTAATTTTGAAGTATTGTACCTCTGTTACTTAAGAAGTGTTTTTTGACTATTGTATTTCAGATTTTAAATATAATTCCAGCACTTGCTATTAATGTTGCAGCTGAAAACCCTTTGTTAGCCCATTACAGATCTAGTACTTGCTTTGCACTGTACTTTTTGTAAAGAACTTAGACTTCTCTCCTGTAGAGGCAGTCTTCATACCAGTCAGGCACTGAGGCTATAAGATACTGCAGTGCACTGTCACATTAAAAAGCATCCTTCAATTTACTAGTTTCATTTTTCCAGTGTACTGGAGTTACTCTGTACCATTGTGTGGAAGAAAGGGATTGTGCTACCTTTCCTTGTTGGCATTTAAATAAAGAGTAAGATAACAGGAGCTAGCTCCAAAGAGCAATTGTGTTCTGCTACAAAGGTGTTTGAGCTAGCATCACAGTCTTGCCAATGTATACAGGCTGCTTTTCTCCTTGATCTCAATGTTTTTTCATGTCACCTGATGTAGTGTTACAAAGCACTGAAGTAGAGTTACACAGTGCTTCCCTTGTTTTTATAGATGGGCAAGTCCAGTGTACGGAAGCTGAGGGGACTAAGGGTCTATAATTTCCAGCAGTTGTTATCCAAGCATCATATCTTCATGCTCTTTGCTTAGTGATGCTCTTCTAGATGTAGCTCTGGGGAATGGCAGGTAGTAATCATCCCACATTTTGTAACTAGGAAGTGTAGCACTGTCAGATCAAGGGCTGAGTGTTTTGGCAAGGAAAAGCTCTTGCATGTCTGCTTGACTTGAAGCTATTCACACTTAACCATGTACCTACGAGTTCTGATGCACTTGGGCCAGAATGCTCAGCAGCTTGCAATTTCAAGCCTTTGCACACACATTACAGTGAGTAAGACTATAAAAGCTGTTCTGTTATTTATAAACATTCACCTTTTGCAGTCTTTTACTTTGAATCAAACTAGGCTTAGATCTACTGCAGTAGTCTATGTTGCCTGATTTTAAAACAGTGTCATCAAATACAATTTTTCTTTATAACAGTGACCATAGGAGTCTTACTTTTTATGCCCTTTTGAATGGTGGCTGGGCTGGGGAAAAAGGAGGGCTGTCTTGTTCCTTCTGAGCTTGTGTTCTCCCATTGTTTTCTCTTCTGCATACCAGAATATCTTTGGGTTTTAGTTTTTAGGATGAGACAGTCAGAAGCAGTACAAAGAACATAGCACCCTTTAAAACAAAATGGTTATTAATGTGAGATATATGTTTTTCAGATACAAAATTCTTTCTCTTTTGTTATTTTGTGACAATTTAAATTAATTCATACATCTTGAACCTGTTTGGCCTTTATCTGGAAGCACAGTATCACTTGGCACTAGCAGAATCTTTTGAGGACTATGGAAAAAGCCTCTTTTGCTTGGTAGCAAATCATTTTATTGGGATGATGCAGAATTAGAGCTTTGAAGAAGACAGTTCTTAGTTCACAGCACTGGGAGACTTTTGTTTTCATAGGCTGCCTGTGGTTATGTGAACAGGTGCAAGGCCTACTTTGTCAGCAGCAGGTGCAAAATTTCCAGGTTGAAAGAAGTCACTAGTTCCAGTCACTAGTGGCATTCCCCAGGGCTCGGTATTGGGGCCAGTCTGGTTTAATAACCTTATTGGTGATCTGCACGATCTCAGTAAGTTCACAGACAACACGCAGTTGGGTAGCAGTGTTGATGTGCTGGAAGGCAGGAAGGGAAGGGTCTGCAGAGGGATCTGAACAGGCTGGATGGGTGGGCCAAGGCCAATTGTGTGAGGTTCAACAAGGCCAGGTGCCAGGTCCTGCACTTGGGTCACAACAACCCCCAGCAGCACCACAGGCTGCAGGAGGAGGGACTGGAAAGAGGCCCTGTGGGAAAGAACCTGTAGGTGCTGATCAACAGCAACTGAACATGAGCCAGGTGTGGCCAGGAAGGTGTCAGAAATGGTGTGGCCAGCAGGACCAGGGGAGTGATTGTCCCTCTGTGCTTGACACTGGTGAGGCTGCACCTGCAATCCTGTGGCCAGTTCTGGGCCACTCATGACAAGATGCTGAGCAGCCGGAGTGTGTCCAGAGAGAAGGGCAACAAAGCTGGTGAAGGGTTTGGAGCACAGGTTATGAGGAACAGCTGAGGGAGTTGAGGGTGTTTAGCCTGGAGAAAAGGAGGCTTAGGGGAGACCCTATCACTCTCTACAACGGCCTGAACAGAGGCTGTAGCCAGGTGGGGGTTGGTCTCTTCTCCCAGGCAGCCAGCAACAGGATGAGGAAATGACCTCAAGCTGTGTCTGGGGAGGTTCAGGTTGAAAGTCAGGAAAAATTTTTTTACTGAAAGGGAAGTTAAGCCTTGGAACAGGCTGCCCAGAGAGGTGATGGAGTCAGCAGCCCAGGAACTGTTCAAGAAATGACTGGATGTGGCCCTTAGTGCCATGGTCTAGTCGACAGGGTGATGATTGATCAAAGGTCTTTTCCAGCCATAAGGATTCTAAGTGATTTTTGTCATCCAGATATGTTCCAAAGGGACCTAAGCTTACAACTTCTTTGGAAATAACCACAGTGTGTTATTTGTCTGTGTTCCTAAATAAATAGAAAGGAAAAAAATAACACATTCATTATAATATATATTGGTTCCTTCTGTACCTTCCTGTAGTCAATTTACCCACATAAACCAAACTATGAACTGTTTTCTGGTTGTGCTGATTTTCAGGCAAACAGTATTAATTGGATATTTTGATTGTCCTTCTGTGCCTTTTTCCCCCCTTCAGAACATTAATGTGGATGCAAGTACAAACACTATTCCATCGGGAATTCCTCGAGAGCCACTACCAGTTTCTTCTACATTGCCCAGGACCTTTGAAAGGTCTCCTTCGCCACCCCAGCCTACTGAGTAAGCACTTAATTACATGGGTATAATAATTCTGCTCTGAGTCACATTTGCATTTTCTTTCATCAGGCAGAACAATGTAAATAGCTATTAAAATCTTAATCAATGAAAGAAGAAATATTTTGTTGTAGTAAAGGCAGTAAAGCTTAATTTCTGAACAATATCATGTTAGTGATTCAATCACAGTAGTCATTTAGCACAGGAAAATGTAGCATCGTGGTTTAGTTTCTGTGAGTAGAAGGAGTTTAATGAATACCTTACTGTCTTGTATTTAGACAACTTTGAAAAAGAGAGAATAAACTCACGGCTCTGTGGGCAGTACTGATGTCCATACCATAAAGAAAGTTTTTTGGTGACACTTTATTTGGAACCTGCAAATCAAGTGACTGCGTAACTAAATGCTATCAAAACATGACAAATTATGGGTAGTGTCACACTGCACAGGAATATGTTTTCTCTATTTTTGGTAGCATTTTTGAATGCAATGCTAATCATAATGTGGTAGGCAAATTACAGCTGTAACTATTTACAGTCATACTCCAACTTTTTAGACGTATTATTAAACCGTTCATCTATCATGAAGTTTCACTTTCATGAGCCTTGCTTCCTGCTGGATGCTTACAGGGACTCCAAAGTTGTGGATAAACAGCAGAGAGAGACACAGAGTACAGAAAGACTTTCTTCTTCCACACTGAGTACTGCATGTAAATCGGTACAAGTCAATGGGGCTGCCACAGTAAGTGACATTATTACTTCACTTTTTCTTAATGATCCAGTTTGCATTTAACAGAATATTTATTGCTACCCAGTGTTGCTTAATCATGTGAGCCCAGCAGCCTAGAATTTGTCCAGCAGCTTTATATTTGCTTATTGGTGGCTTCATGATTACTTGCATGTGATAGAATTATGCGATTAACAGTGCAAAACATATCTCCTTATCTGTATTCTCTTCTTGGTAGTATCCTTGACATAGAAGTATTGATACATATGCTGATATTGAAACTAGACTATTCATCATGTTTCAGCTGGTTTAGAATTTGAAAGGGAAAAGTTTTGCCCTATGCTTGTACCCCAGTTTTCTGGCATACTGTTTTACATTTTACCTTTTCTTCAGCTTTATTGTCTATACAGCTCCTGTAAACTTCATACTCAAGCCCTTATCTGCATATTTTAGTGCAGCAGTCTTTTAGGACAAAGACTTAACCCTTTTTTGTTCATAAAAGTTTTTTTTTTTTTTCCTCAGGATGCTTTGTTTAACTCTGTCCTGTTTGCTTCTGATTTCCCAGGAACTGCGAAAACCTAGTTATGCGGAAATTTGCCAGAGAACAACTAAGGATCCTCCTACATTGCAACCCCAGAAAGAACAGAAGCCAAACACTGTAGCATGTGGGAAAGAAGAAAGAAAGCCCACAGAAACAATAGAGAAAAACAGAGAACCTCCTCCTGCAAAGTCACATCCTGGACAACCCAAAGACCAGAGGAGACAGTCAGGACGCAGATCGTCCCCTCCAGCCGTTGGCAAACGCTTAAATAAAGAACAGAGTACCCCTCCAAAATCTCCTCAGTGAAAATAACACCTGGGAGGGATTTGAGAAGAGGTCTGCTTCCCACAAATTAAACCCATGTTCCCACTAAGATACCTGAGAATGAGTTGCTGGTTAGGAGCTTGCAGTGATACAAGGCATGTAACAATGCCTGCAAGTTATTTTTCTGTGAAATACTTTTTCCCCTCTTGAACAAACATTCTATTTTTCTGGATATTTCTGGATAGTTGTTCTAAACCTTACATTTAGATTGGTGCTTAATTGGAGGTGAAGCTTAGTGTGATTTTTTTTTTTTCCAAGGTGTAAAATATTTGTCTTTAAAAAGAATCAACTTTTTATTAAGCCTCTCTGTGGCTGTGTGAGTGCAAGCTCTGTATAGTGAGTTTTTTCTAAACTGTTAAGCAGAAACGTGCTGCTGCAATATTTTTAATAAACTGGTCTGCAAGTACATATCTAAAGTGTCCAAAAGACTGATAACGGCAGCTAGTGTGTAGAGTGCAAGGAAGTAGATATATTTTACAAATTAGTATGTGACCTTGAAGATTTTTTTTTATTGGGCTGCTGTACTAAGTGTCAGCAAATGAACTTGCACTTTTAGGTTAAATAAGTAGCTGTTTCTAGCATTTTTAAAAACTTAAATCTTTTTTTGATGTTTTGCACACACAAAAAGAATTCTACAGGGCACCATAGCAGTCTTTCTGAAATATTTCCTTTTTTGACTTACTGCAAGCAAGTAACCATCTTCTCACTCCAGAATAAAACTGATGTTATAATTTGCAAATACAAAGCACATTGTGAATAGAAAGAATCAAGTCTGTGAGCTTCTATGGTGGTGAAGCCTGTTAGTGGATGTTATCAGGAGAAAGCAGAGTAGCCTTCTTGTGATAACCTTAGCTTCCCTGTGCTTGTAAGGGAGTTAACTGAGTCAGCGCTGTATATTCTGGTTACCCCTGTGCTCTGTGTAGACTTTTTTTTAAATCTCTGCCCCAAGTGCTCTTTGAAAGAGTTCATATCTTAGTCAGCCTTGTGTTGACATCTTCCTGTAACTACAAGCATTGGCATATGGATTTAAATTTTTCAAGCCGTGAGATAATGGTGTTTGTTTTGTGTGGTGGAGGAAGAGATCCCTGATACTTACCTCTGGGATGAGGTTTCTCACACTTATTTACTTTAGAAGTGATGCGCTTTCTGAAGGACAAGGATGCACTAAATTAGCAAGTTTCTAATAAAGTTGAATATAAATTATTTTTGTTTTAAAATGCCTAAAGCTTTTCTTTAAGTGTTTAAACTGCAGGAAGTTCAGACAAAACTCATTCCTGCTGACTATGACAGTACAGTTTATTCCACAAAAATGTTTATTTAAACAACTGATTTTTTTAAAGAATTATTTCCATCCAATATTTAAAGACTTGAATTTTATTTAAACTTGAAAATGACTTTGCCTTAACTTTTGTACAAGACAGCTTAGAGTTAATGAGGTCTGACCCCATGGAGGGTTAGCATGAATGGAATACAGAATTACTCAGTTACAGTATGTATCTATTGTCACTGGTCTTACTGGGTAAACATACTGTAGTACAGGAACTAGCAGCAGTTTTTGTAATATACCTTAAAGATCTTAAACAGTTGATCTTTTTCAGATTGTTGAAAAACCTGTAAATGCAAATAGTCAATACTGTATTAAATATGTGCACTTGGAAGTGTGTGCTTTGCTTGTACAGTTGTAAATAATCAGAACATATAAAAAGGTACCCTAAAGAAAAAAATCTGATAAAAATTATTGATATTATAAATGTTGCTGTTGAGCTGGATGTAGATAAACTAAATGTTGTGGTTTGAATATTACTTTAATTTGTTGTTTTTTTCTTTTTCTTATTTTATTCTGGTGTGTTGAACTGACTCTGCCTCTTCACTGCAAAAGGGAAATGGAATGAAAGTCTTATTTGAAAGCCCTCAAATGTTTTCATAAAGTCCCTTTAAAACCAAACAATTTAACCAATTCAAAAGTGTTCTGCAATGTAAATAATGATTTCAGCAGTCAAATTGTAATTTTTAAGTCATTAATAAAAATCAAGTCTAATTGGGGAAAAACTTGACTGCTGCAAAAATATACACTGAAGCTTACTTGTCTGCTTTCAAGAGTATCAGTGCATGGTTCATAGAACTGTAAAGTAACTATAGAAGTTGACTCCTGATAAATTTCCTATTACAAGCATCAATTGGTAACTAGTTGACATTGTAAATCCAGCCTGTTGTATGCTGCAGAATTGGCCAAAATAGGGCACGTGGAGTCTGTTGATTGTTCTTGTTTAAAAAGCGCACTTTGTGAATGCTGTGGGAGGAGATAGGACCCCGAGACCATCACCAAAACTGCTCAACTACTTCTGTCATTGGATTTTTTTATCCCCTTCTCCTTTCCCCAGCGGCAGTGAAAGCGGTAGCTAGATTTGTGTATGGTTTAGGCCAGCTGTATGATTCATTTTGTTTGTCTGCTGCAAGTGAAAGGCTTTACCAGCTGCAAACAGCAGCAAGTGGTCCCTTCCAGCGGCTGTGAGCGGCTCGTCCTGGTGCTCAGCTGGTACCCGAGGTGATCTGTTGAGACCAGCGGGATGTGTTGTGCTGTTCTAATGTATTCTGCTGCCATTTGTGATAGGTCAATACACTGTAATTACTGCTTACCCAGCAACAGTCTGTTGCATCTAAAGTTTAAACCTTCCTCTGATGGGGTTTTATAGCTTTTTTTTAAAAAAAAAGTGACACGCCAAATTGCTGTGTAATATTCAATACGACTTCTCCTTACTGTATTTTATTTTGAGATTCCCTCCCCCACCCCCCACTCAGTGACAAAATGGACTTTTCGGAGTAGAGTTGTGAAGTTGCATGCAGACTGTTGCTACGATACAGAGAGGGATTAAAAACATGGCTTTTAAAATGAAAAACCTCCCAAAAGCAGTAGCTGAGATTAAAGGTTCAGGGATACAGTAATTAAAATTGGCATTTCACCCTTTTAGAACTGTGTGGTGATGCTTTTCAGTTTGAAAACAAGTCAAAAATGGGGTCTGAGATTCTTCCAGGAATTAAAAAAAACCCGAAGGTTGCTTTCAAAACTGAATGTAGTTTCAGATCAGTCCCCCACCATGACACTGTCACTTAGAAACATGTGAGCAGTGGCAAATTTTTTATGTTGCTGCGTTTTCCTTCAAAGCCCTTGTTGGAGCATGGTGCAGTGTATCAGGAGCAACAGCTGACTGTAATGGTGCACACCTATCTCTGTATCTCCTTCAGCTACAGGTAGGGGTTTCTGTGCTTTGTAACCTATTACACTAATAGCAGCAGACAATCCAGGATTTCTAAGGAGACCTAACAGCTGCCAATTCACGAAATAGAAGTGTAATATGGGAGCCTTTTTGAGGGTTTTTGTTTTTGTTCTTCTTCCATTAAGACTGGAATCAAGCTTACATGTAAACTATCAGTAATTTAAGTTTCCTTTTGTGTCATAAAATGTAAAACTGTCTAATTTGAAAAAAAAATATGTAGGTTATGAAAAATAAAGATTTAGGCACTGTTGAATTCCTGATTTTTTTAATTAAACATTTCTTCAGCAGTACTTTTCATTACCTTTTGTCTTTTGCTCCCATTTTTGGAAATTGTATATTTCTAATTTTGGGAAAAAAAAAAAAAATCTTTGCTCTCCTGTTCAATAGAGCTCTTGTAACTATCACCTAAGGTTCTGTATCAGCCCCAAGAACCCCTATGACACATCTCTGAAGGCTGCAGTGTCTTTCTCTGTTAGGTAACTATGGCTGGTTAACTTTTTTAAAGCAAACACAAAAGCTGTTACATTGTTTACTGGAGGTTCTATTCATTACTGGTTTCATCAGTTTAGTAGATAAGGTATTGCCTTGGTCTTAAATATGGATTTTAAAGTTTGGGTTGGTGCTTTGGTTGCATGGTGCTTGAATCTGGAGATGTCCTGGGATTATTTTTGGCTTTAGCTGATTTTAGAAGTTATTCTGCTCTTGCATCTAGGAGAGAAGAGCTTCTGGGATATCCTCTGTCTACATAAAAGAGTATTTTAGAAATAGTTCAAACACCACCCCCCCACTCCACCCCCTTTTTCTTTGTTTTTTTGAGGATTTTCTCTTACACAGCTGTATCTGACTAGTCCTAACAATGGGTGTAAGCATGGAAGGAGGCTGATTGCTCTGTAAGCTCCTGCACAGGTTAGGCTGTTACTGCTCCTACTTCCCCACTACTGTCTGCTCAGCACAGCACAGCAGGCCAACACAGGAATACCAGCCTGCACTGGGCACTGTGAGCATCTCCAGGCTGAAAAATTCACTTAACCATTAGGCTTTGCTGATGACCTGGGCTACAAGTGGTTGAAGGCAACCAATTTTCACTTGAGCATGTAGTATCCTGTTCTGCCCTTTGGACAAAGTTTTCTACCGCTTAACATGTAAAAGTGCACAGCAATGTAGCCATAACTCTAGTGTGGCTCTGGAGGACCACCCCAGCTTTGACAGAAATTGGGGGCCTACTTGTTTGCACAGCAAAACTGGGCAGTGTGCCCTTTGTGCTGGTTTTCCTCAATAAAAAGTGATGCTCAGTGATGGCTGCAGCAATGTTCGTGCTGAACACATGGTTTTGTGTCCTCTTGGGCATGATGAGGAAAAGTGTAGAAAATTATGTGCATCCAAAGGTTACTTATTGTCACAGAAACTGTGATTCATTGCGCTTTCATCTAAGGCTTCTTTAGAAAATAAGATTTCATGAAGTTTTAAGTTTTCTAATATGCTTATACTTCACAAACCTTTAAGTTAAAACCACCTGTTCCGGTATAGCTGAGCTTTTATGACTGCAGCCATTTAAGTCAGGGAAGTGATTGAATTTCAAATTTTGCTGGTGTATAGATGAAAGCAACGTTATGCACTTCATCTCTGCTTTTGAGAGCATAAGCTCTGTAACAGCCTGGTGCCATCTGGTTACGGTAGCTCGGTTACTGCATCCTCCACTCATCATGGATGTACATCTTGGCAGATATTTCAATGCCCAACATAAATTGATCAGGTAGAAATTTAACTGCTATGGAAGTGGCTCATGGAATAGTTCCTGAGCTGTTGTGCCAAATAAGCACAGGAATGCAGCAAAAAGGCTGGCTGGCCTCAGCTGTGCCATCCATCCTGCCTGTGTGTTCCCTCACATCGGCACACTGGCTGGTCTGAAAAGTACCAGTACAACTGATGCCCAGAGAAGACTGGGATGGTGGTGGTCCTGGCAGGAACACTATTACAATTAGTAATTATAATTACTCAGTAAGCCAAAGTCAACTGACTGTTGGTACAACTGGCTTAGGACAAATGGAAGGCAAAAATCTTGGCTTAAATGTTGCCTTGCTCCCTCCAGTGTATGTGGCTGCAGTCATCAAGCTTGGTCATTTTGGAGCCTTTTTCTCACAATGGAGAGGAGAAAGGGTCCAGTTTCTTCTTTAGTGTTTTGGCTATTTATGTACAAGCTGTAGATGTGCTAAATCTTAAATCTCTCGTGACACATTAAAGGTCTTTGTGCGTCTTGTCACAACTGCTTTGGGAACAGTTCACTGTTTTCCAAAACAGAGGGCAAAAGGGGTGGGTCTATCCTGGGGAAGGGAGTCAAAGATAAAATCACTCCCTAATTTCTCTTAAATTCCCATCAGTTTGAAGAGCAAATTGCTGTGTGTGCTTGTGTTACGCACGTAGGGTGTGGAAGCCATCCTGCAGCCTGATGGCTTCACGTCCCATTTGCTGGAGGCTGATGGCGTCTGCAGAGCAGTAAATCTACCGTGGCTAAGGGTGCTCTGAGGAAGGAGGGATAAATGTAAGGATTTAGAGCTGTAAAACATGCCAAAGCTGGGCAGATCTAAAAAGTCTACATGGGTGGAATTACTGATAGAGTGAAATGTGTCTAACGTCTTCCAAAACAAAGTCATATACACGCTCTCCATGCAGCTTGAGATGTCAGCCCAGGTAGAAGAGTGAGGGAGATTCAGCAGATCCAGCCTGTCACCTCTAAGGCTCTGGGGTGTTTTCCAGGAACCCACAGTTCATGGGTTGTGGCTCACACCAGAAACCTTCATCACTTTAGCTCTTTTGTTTCTGACTCCAATGTACTTAGCTCGGGTTTAGGGTGTGGGCATGGAATGGAGACGGCTCTGCATGGCAGTGGCTCGCAGCCCCCACAAGCCAGCCCTGTGTGGGGTGGGAGGCAGCTGGTGCCTCTTCAGCAGGAGGGCTGCAGGATGCACTTCGTGATGGGAACAAAGGTGGGCAGTTAAATAAACTTGGGATAAGGGGAGAAGGCCTTTTTCCTAAATGGAACTTCTTGGGATCTGTGCTGTCTGTGGCTGGCCTGACCTACACAGTTTCTCACTCAAGGCTCTTGTTCGCCTTTAGAAATGGGCTGTGTAAAATTCATAGTGATAATTTTCCCTCTCCTGGTATATTCTCCTTTTCATCTCTAATGATTCAGTGCTCTCTATTCTTGGGAGCTGCATCGCTTGTGGTAGGTGGCAGATCCCTGCTCTTAAGAATTGCACCTGTTTTCAGAAATACAATAGACTCAGCATTTTGAAGCATTTCAGTTTGCTGGAGTTTTATTAAAGGAAATTTGGTACTCGCAGGAAGATTATCTAGGTATGTGTCCAAAACCACAATGTATACAATAAATAAAGTATGCTCTGTCTTTAAATACTTATAGTTGTTGCTGGGTTTGTGGTGTTTGTCTGATATTTTCTTCATTTCAATATTTGCCAGAGTCTGTGTCCTACCTGCATACTGGCAATGTGTCCATCTCCTCTGGGATGACTCATGCTGGTGCTGAGGGAGGATTCCTGCCTTGAAGCTGTGGCAAATAAGTGCTGGAGTGACCTGTTGATTCAGACAGTGGACACTGAAGTGACAGATTTGCTAGAGTGATTTTCTCAGTGGATTTTACTGCTTGAACTGCCAAACAAATGCTTCCTTGGTATCAAAATCCGTTTCAGATAAACCTTTGTATTTCACTTTTCATTTGAACTAGTGATTCCCATGGAGACAGAAGCTCAGCCATGCTGGCTGCCATCCTGACTGTTGATCCATGCTTTCATCCCAGCCTAAGAAATCTGAAGGCAGCCATGCTGGTTGGACACATGGAAGTTATGTGCTGGATTTAATGTACACTGAGTTGAAAATTAAAAAAAAAAAGGCAAGATATGCTCTGTGAAACTCCTTTTTAGTTCTGACATGGAAAAGGTGATATAGGTACCACAAGTGGTTCTGGAATGGGAAGGCAGGGAAGTTCAGCAGAGCTGGACTTGGTAACACACCTCATGCAGGCAGCACACCTTCTGCTTCACTGTTCAACCTCAGCAGGTGCTGCTGTCTCAGTGGTTCTTACAGCCCAGGATGCAGCACACATTAGCATTGATTTGGTGGGAAAAGTCACTACTTTGTTTCTGCATCAAATTATGTAGAATTCCCTGAAATCAGGTGTACAATCCCCTTTTCCTGTAACTTCAAGCTGTAATTTCTATTGAGGGTTGCTCTTTAACTGTAAACGGGTGAGTTGCTGATTGTCTAGTGTGTTGCTGGCCATGGTTTATCAAAGATTGGTTTTGTTGGATGTTGTAGCATCGGTGACCTTGACAAGGCTGGAGAAATGGGCCAGTGGAAATCTTACAAAATCCAACAAAGGGAAATGCCAAATCCTGCACCTCCTGGTGCAGGAACAACCCCATGTACAAGGTGTGGTGGTGGGAAATAGCTGGAAAAACAGCTTTGTAGAAAAGGATCTGGGAGTGCTGGGTGGGCAACAAGTTGGACACGAGACCGCAATGTGCCCTTAGAGTACAGAAGGCCAGTGGCACCCTGGGCAGCCCTCAGAGCATTGCCAGCAGGTCAGGGGACAATGATCCTTCTCTGCTCAGCACTGCTGAGGCCACACCTGGGCTGCTGGGTCCAGCATTGGGCTCCCCTGGCCAAAAAGTCATGGACACATTGGAGTGAGCGCAGCAAAGGGCTGTGAAGATGATTAAGGCATTTGGAGCGTCTGTCACACAAGGAGAGTGTGAGAGCTGGGGCTGCTCATCCTGGAGAAGAGACAGCTCAGGGAGATCTTGTCCCTGTGTACAAACACCTGACTGGGGGAAGGAAAGGTGATGGAGACATATTCTTCCCAGTGGTGCTCAGTGACAGGACAAGAGACTGTGCACGAACTGGAACAGGGAATTCTGTTCAGGCAAAAGAAACCCCTTTGGTTTTTCTAAGGATAGTTGACCACTGGTGTGGGTTGCCTAGAGAGGTTGTCTCCATTTGGGGAAATACTTATTCTCAACAGAGACAGCCTCACCTGATCCACAGCCACCTTCAGGTGTTTGGCGGCATTTCCAGGGACATCTAAATGTTTTCTGACTTCACTCCATTTCTCTGAGAAGTGGTGATTTAAAAATTCCTGTGCACCAGGAGGAGAACAGCAGGCTAAGCCAGGTGACTGGAGACTTCTCATGCTCCATGGAGCCTTGGGCACCATGACTACAAGACATTTCCCCATTCAGGTGTATAATATGTTGTTGGTCTCCTCTGCTTCCTGCAGTTGTCTTCCCATCCCTTGCCCGCAGCTGCCAAGACAGACTGAGCTCAGCATGGTAAAAACTCCCAAGCAAATGACACTACATTTGACTTGTAAGCTCTTAAATGGGGGGTTGTTAGGCTGTTGTCTGCTAATACAGCATAAAAGAGCAAGGGATGCATATATAATACACAGAAATTAAGTTATAGATTACTAGGCAGTGGTTGGGACTCAGCTTACAGATGTACACAAATTGAATTGTCTGCTTGGTCCATGGAGATTGGATCAATAAGCAATGGAGCCTGGAGAGTTGTTCATCTGCATCTTGATCAGCTGAATTTTGATTCTGTGTCTTGGATGTGCTCAAGTAGCTCTTCAGCTCTGTTGAAATATGAAGGCACACATTTGCACAGCTTGTACAGACACCTGTAGCTCAAAGGCTTGATCTGTCAACTCCATTTCGTATGTGCAAATGACCAAGTGGTGCAGTATTTAGTAGTATAAAAACGTGCAGCAGGTTTTTAACAACCTCAGTGACAGTCTTTGTTGGGAAGTGGCTGCAACTCATAGAATGGTCTTCTATTTGCTATTAAACGTTCTTCCATTCAGCACAAACTATAGAAACAGAGCAGTTCTGGTCTGAAGGGATCTCATGAGGTACATGGTGCTAATAATGCCAAAGAAGTGGGTTCAATCCCCTCATGGGTATTTCACTGAGTTGGACTTGATGATCCTTGTGGGTCCCTTCCAACTCAGAATATTCTGATTCTGAGGTCTTTGGTTCAACATCTTGTTCAGAGGAGGATCAGAGCTTGTTTCTATGGGCATGGTCCCTCTGGGCTTTTAAAGCCTCCAAGGATGGAGACTGCACAACCTCTCTGGGCAATCTACTCTGATGTTTGACTGCCCTTTTGGGGAAGGATTGTTCCTTAAACCCTTGTGCCTGTTCCCTCTTGTTCTCCCTCTGCCCTGCAATACAGATCCCAGCTCTGTTTCCTAGACAGCTCCCCATAGGTATGGGGGGGCTGCAGGTAAGCTTCCCCAAAGCAATCCCACCTCAGTACCAGCTCCCTCAGCCTCCCTGCCCAGGGCGAGTGCTCCAGCCCCAACCACCCTGGTGATCTCCTGGGGACTGGCTCCAGTTTGCTGTTTTTATTGGCCCAAAACTGGAGCCAGTACTTGAGCTGCAGTCTGCCTTACAGAACTTTTCCACATGAAGAATTATCCTAGTTACCTTTTGCCTTTGCATAACTGGAGACTTGAAAAATTTCAGAACTCTGCTTCTCCTAAGAGGTTGTGTAATACTTGACAAAGTCTGAAGTGAGACAAAGAGGCTGCTTACAACCCTGATCACTGCTGCTCTGGGTTGATGAGTACTTGTTGTTTGGGCTTTTTCTAGTACCCAGTGGCTGCTATTATGAGACAGTAAATTTTTGAAAGTATGGATTGCTCAGTATAATAGGGAATGAAGTCTAGAAAGGCCTTCAGAAAATGAATCTGTTGCCTTCCTTTTGTTCCCTTAATGCCAGACAGATTATTTGTTGTGTTCATTTTGTTTCCACAATGGAAACTACCTTCCCAAGCAGTCTAGTCCAGTGTTGTCCTGACCCTACCCTGTTCCCAGCCTCCTCCCTTGTCCAACTTCAGCCAACCATCCTGGCCCTTCTCCCTACTCCCCTAGGGCACGGGGAGGGAATCTGAACTAGGAATGAGCAGGAGCAAAGGAAGGGACAGTCAGGGAAAAGCTGAATAAAGCTACAGTTCCTCAGAATTAGGAGGGCGAGGAGGGTTTTGGTGCTCTGTACAGCCCCGTGTGCCAGCAGGGCCGTGGCCAGCAATGGAGGGAGGCTGCACAGCCTGGCTGGTTGCCCTGGCCCCACTGGCCCAGCCCTGCTGGCACCAATACGGTGCATTTATTTGGAATGTCTCTCCCAGACAGAGCTGGCTCAAGTGAAATGCTTTGCTGGCATTCAAGTAAGAGGATCATTCCCTGTTGGAATTTTACAATCCACTTCATTAAAAATAGCATTGTAGTTCTGGTTTGCATTGCAGCTGCTATTTAATCTGGTCAAAGAGAAAAAAGCAGAGAACTTGTACCACATGATTTATGATGTTGTCAGTGTTTTGGCACTTATTTCAGCTGTATGAGTTATAAAAACCAAAGACCATGTCTCTGCAACCTGAAGAGTGACTCTTGGCCAAAGCTGTATCATAGTAAACTAATGCTGTGAAGGCCTTTTTGACTGCATCCGAGAATACTTTGCTAGATGGAGCAATTGCTTTCCCTAAGTGTTCTTCTTCAAGGACTAGGAAATTAGCCCTGTCTTGTAAATATACTTCTAGTGCATTACACCATTGACAAATGCAGAGCAGCCATTTGTCGTGGTTTAACTCCAGTGATCTACCCAGCCCCACACAGCCACTCGCTCACTCCCCACCAGCAGCAATGGGGAGAGAATCAGGAGGGTAAAAGCTGGAAAACTCATGGGACATAAGGACAGTTTAACAGCTTAAACAAAAGCTACACACGAGCAAAGCAAATCCAAGGAATTAATTCACTGTTTCCTATCTGCAGGCAGGTGTTCAGCCATTCCCTGAAGGGCAGGGCTCCATCACATGCAGCGGTGACTTGAGAAGACAAAGCCCATTACTCCAAACTTTCCCCATTCCTCCTTCTTCCCCCTAGTTTATATACTGAGCACGTTCCATATGGTCTGGAATATCCCTTTGGTCAGTTGGGGTCACCTGTCCCAACTCTGTCTCCTCCCACCCTCCCAGGCACCCCCAGCCTCCTCGCCAGCACAGCCATAGGAAAAGCAGAAAAGGCCTTGGCTCTGTGTGAGCTCTGCTCAGCAATAACAAAAACATTTCTATGTTATCAACCCAAGTTCAGCACGAATCTAAAACATAGCTCTATACTAGCAGCTGTGAAGAAAATTAACTCCACCCCAGCTGAAACCAGCACACCATCCTAAACTTGTCTGAAGTGGGCATCTGATGGCTCAGTTTATCTGAGCTCAGTCATCTGGATGTGGCTCAGCTGCTCTGTTCAAAGTAAATCACCTGGATGCATCTGCTGTTCTGTGCTCCCAGCACTGGTCTAGGACTGTACAAAAGTGGGCTGAGCTATCTCAGTCACAGCATCATGGAATGGATTGGGGTTGGGAGGGACCTTAAAGACCATCTTGTTCCAAACCCCTGCCATGGGCAGGAACACCTTTCACCAGCCCAGGCTGCCCAGAGCCCCATCCAACTTGGCCTTGAACACTTCCAGGGATGGAGCAGCCACAGCTTCTCTGGGCAACCTGTTCCAGTAGCTCATTATCCTCACAGTAAATGTGTGTTCCAGTAACTTGTTACCTCACATTACCCTTCCTAATATCTAACCTAGATCTGCCCTCTTCCAGTTTAAGACTGTTACCCTTATCCTATTGCTACACTCCCTGATGAAGAGTTGCTCCACATCTTTCCTGTAGACCCCCTTTAGGTACTGAAAGGTGCTGTAAGGTCTCCCTGGAACCTTCTCTTCTCCAGGCTGAGCAACCCCAGCTCTTTCAGCCTGTCTGCACACAGGATGTCATGGGACAGTGTCAAATGCTCTGCACAAGCCCAGGCAGATGACATCAGTTGCTCTTCCGTTATCCACCAGGGCTGTGGTGGATATCCACCAACTCCATCTTAGAAGACAATCACATTTTTCAGGCACAATTTGTGCTTAGTGAAGCCCTGTTGACTTACTAGACACCTTATTATTTTCCATGCGCCTTAGCATAATTTCCAGAAGAATCTGCTCCATGATCTTGCCAGGTGCCAAGGTAAGATTGACTGGCATGTAGTTTCTCAGTCTTCCTTTTTCTTTCCTTTTTAAAAATGGGATTGTGTTTCCCCCCTTTCCATTCAGCTGGAACTTCCCCAGACTGCCATGACTTCTCCAATCTGATGGAGAGTGGTTTAACCACTTCATCAAAGAGTTCCCTCATGTCCTGCAGATGCAACTCATCAGGTCCAATGGACTTGTGAACCTTCAGGAACCTCTTGGATTGCTTATGCCCTGCTGTGTTGTCCCTCCAGCAGGTACTGGGGTGGTGGAAGTCCCCCATGAGGAGCAGAGCTTGCGAGGCTGCTCCTGCCTGTCTGTAGAGGGCCTCATTTCCTTGGTCTTCCTGTTGGAGCAGCCTGTAGCAAACCCCCCCTGGATAATGTCACCTGTCCCTGCCCTCCCTCTAACCCTGACCCATGAGCTCTCCTCCATCCCCAGGCAAAGCTCCAGGCACTCCAACACTGACATAGAGGGCAACACCCCCTCCTCATATCCCTTGCCTGTCCTTCCAAAAGAGCCTCTATCCTTCTATTCAAACTCCAGTCACAGGAGCCATCCCTCCATGTCTCCATGATGCTGATAACATCATGGCCCTGCTGGCCCGTGCACATCTCTGACTTGTGATGAGCTCGTGTTTGACAGAGACAAAGAGCACACGTAGGGCTCATTACTGCACGTTGCCTTCTGGTGACTGTGAGTCTCAGCCCAGAGGTCTGGAGAGAAAGCAGCATCCTTTTAGGGGAGTGTCTCTCAAAAGAATTAGTCACCAGGGTTGCTAAATCAACTGTCTCTCAACCACTCTACTTGTACTTAAATCCATCGTTGGAAAAAGGGATTTGCCATAGATAGCAGATTGCTATGCTATTTAGAGTATATTGAGTCTTAAATTACTAAGACGTGGCATTAAATACTGAATTAGCAGTGTCAGTTCTCTTTGACCATGAGTAATGTAGTTTTTACTAAGCAAGAAATCTGCAGATAAAGATTTGTAGGATCCTCTTTATATTTTACAGTACTTAAAAGAGATTGTCCAATTTCACAGATATTCTTGGACAGAAATTTCCTGGCAGCCTGGCACACCAGCCTTCTCCCACCAGCTCACAGTGGAGCGCTCAACATGCTGTTTCTTGGTGTTCCTGTCCCTGGGTGGCCCAAGTGAACCACCCACACGATGCCAGTTCCACACAGGGAGATGCTGAAGCCCTTTGTGAAACAGTCCACAAAATGGCTTTTTGCTTCACAGAGGGGCCTGCAGTGTTTTCTCATGTGTAGATACCTAAATGGACACCATGTATCACGCTGCCTTTTGCTAGAGAGTTATCCTGTGCTGGGGAAGCTTTGGTGATGTTTTAAAAACAAAGCACCAGTTCCTTGATTGTTTTAACAAAAACAAAGAAAATAAATGCTTTCGTGCACATATTTAATGAGTTTGTATCCATTAGCTTCTCTTGCCCTTTCTTCAGGCAGGTAAGAGGTAACCATCCCCCTCAAATCCCACCTCGGGCTCTGGGCTAAAAGTTAGACCTGTGCTGCTGGGCTGCAGCTTTGGATATTTTCTTACACCAAGGAGGGAATTCCCAGAACTCTCCAGGCTAATGTTATTGTTGGTGATCAGGGCTATAATTAGGTTTTTAGAAGACTCGCTGGCAGATCTATCTTGAGCTAGTCAGAGCAAGCTTATTGACAGAGCCAAGTAAGAGTCTGCTTGCTATGGCTGTGGGAAGAGGAGGCTTCACTCCTCCCTGCACCTGGCAGCATTCCTGGAAGGTGGCATTAAAATGGACACCGTGCAGGGCTAGGACTGGGCAAATACTCCTCTGCTGTTGTGTATCCTTGGCTGGGAATAGAGCATAGCAGGCTTCCCTCTAGGTTGAGGATTTTTAGGTTCTTTAGTCTCCTGAGGCTGAGGAATGGTGATGATGTTTGCAGGTTGGGTGAAATGACAGCTTTTTGGTGGCAGGGAGAAAGCTGCATCTGTGCTTATGGAGGCACAGCTACCCAGGATAGAGTGTCCTTGGGGTAACCTGAGTCAGGGGCTGGATGCCCGGGTGGAATCTGTTCCTGCTGCCTTGGTGCTGTTATGGCTTCTCCCAGCAGTGTTTGGGCTGGCATCAGTAGGAGGTTCCCATCACACAGCTTTGGGCTTATGCCAGGGATGAGTTCCAGCACAGCACAGGTCCTGCGTATTTTAGCTCTCCCTGAGGAGACAGGTGTCGATATTCACTGAATAGAAACATTTAGGAATGTCAACATATTTTATGGGATGGAATTATTTTCTAATTAAACTGTGCAAGCTTAAAATGCTATATTTGTGTGTAGTTGTGCCTGAATAACTGGTCTTCTCACAAGACTGCAGTCTTCCCAAATCCGGTCATTGAGATTTCCAAACCTTATCTGCCCTCTCCCAGTGTAGTTACATATTTTCATAGTACAAAAAAATATTTCATTTAGTGTTACTCAAGAAAAATAAAAAGGCAGGAAGGCTGGGTCTGCACTGGTTAGGGATAGAGCATGGAGCGATGGAGGACTTGCTGTGGGAACTGCTGCCTGGTTGTCTACAGCATTTATTATGTCACAGATATAGATCATACTGGTTCTTTCTGGCCTTCAGTCTACAAATCTCTGCAGAAACCCCCCCTGCCCCACGCTCTCTCAGGCAGATGGTGAGGCAGATGAAGAGCAGAGAGGCACCACTTCAGCAGGTGCCTTGCTGGTGCCAGAAATTTAAAAAAGCAAGTTGGGGGAAGGAAAATGTGCAACAGCATGGGCTGAAACCTCCCGGTGAGGAGCTCTGTGCTGGAAGGACACACAGGATGGTGACTGGGGGGAGTGGGGACTGTGGATCAGTGAATTGACTCTAACTGGAGGAGAAAAAGGAAAGGAGGGAAAAGTGTGACCCTGAGGTGCAAAGGGCTGGGATGATCTTTTCCATCTTGAGCACGTCGTTCGTCTCTCACTGGCATGAGGAATGGGGAGTTTGCACTGCTTCCCTGTGTTAGATGAGGATAACAACAGCCCTTGAGAATCCCTGTAAACACTGAGGCAACACAAAGGACACAAACATCTCAGACACGTGCAAATTTTGACATGTCAGGTGAGAAAATTAAAATGACAGAGAAGGCATCTGAGAAGAGTGTTGGTATCTGGGATCACAGCGATTTTCACAATGTCTGAATGAGAAGAAAGGATACTGACAGGTCAGGGAAGAATCAAGGATAGGGTGCGTGGCTTATCAGCTGAGACAGAGGAAAGGCCTCTCTAAGTGCTGTAGATCTGGTTTTCCCATGGATTTGGGAGGCTGGTGACATACAGCTGGTCCTCGAGCTCTGTGCAGCAGGAGAGGTGATGGCTCGCCCAAGACACCTCCAGCACTTTAAACCCAAGTCCATTAATAAACACCACAACACTGAACGTATTCTGCTGTTTATTGGCGGGAGGAGAGACGTGACCTTTTTGTGTTCCTTCCCTCTGCCTGGGAGCCCGGTGGGCTGTGATAACCCACTGAGCGGGGGCGGGGGTGATGGCGTCAGAGTGACGAGAGGGAAGCGGTTCACTCCATATCCTCAGAGCTACAACACTCTAAAAATAACCGCGTCTCACGTCGGGAATCTCTGGCTGTGCCTCGGCTCCTCTCGGCTGTTCTCTCCCTGGCGTGTCTGTCAGTGCTGCTCGGCAGCAGCTGATGCTCTGCGCTGCCTCCGAAGCATCTGAGTCACCAGGGACCAGGCTGCAGGGAGGTTCTGCATGGCTGGGAGCACAGAGGAGCCATGGAGCAGTCATCGGGCCCCACTGCTGGAATTTCGGGGACCAGTGCACCCGCAGCAAACAGCTCCTCTGGGTGCCAAGCTGTGAAGCAGAGATTTGGCCTCACCCCAAATCTACAGCAGCGGCAATGAATGGCAGAGTGGGGTTAATCCAACACACCTGGCAGAGGGCGGCAGAGCTGTGCTGGAGGAAGGGAGCATCTTTGCTGCAGAGCAGGGGCAGGCAGGCAGCTGAGCTGGCTCAGGTAGGAGGTCATCACAGGCAGGGCCTGACCAAGGATGGCACCAGAGGCGGTGGAAGCAGTGGAAGAGGGGATCTGTCTCCATGGGTCATGTCAGAGCCCTGCAGTACTCACCACTCATGCTGCGAGCAAACACGGGCTGTGGCAGCCCGGTCCCGTGGTGCAGCCTGGACTGGCAGTGCACTCAAACACCTCACCATGAGCTGCAGCAGCAGAGGGCATGACTTGGGGCTTGGGCACATCTGGCATGCTCAGTTCAGGACAGGAAGGCTTGTCTGGAGCAGCAACACTTGGACAGGTGATATATTTACACACAGCAATTGTAGATGATTGCTGCAAACACAAACATGAGAAGTGAAAGAGGACAAAACATAAAATAAAACCCTGGAGGACCCTGTTGCTGTAAGAAAAACACAAGTGCCATCACTGTAAGAAAAGCACATCCACCATTGTCTCCCTTCTTCTCCTTGCATTTCAAACACGGGCTCAATGCATTACCCACCTGGGACAATTCAGCCCAGTGCCTATGGGCCCCCACTGGAGCAGACTGGGCTGGGCTGCGAAGAGGCTGTGTTTGGGCTCTGATGTTTGTGCCACCAGTGAGACCAGCAGCTGCTTAGTGGGACCTGCTTTTGATGAGATCTCCTCACCCTGCCCATGGAGCTGTCACTGGCTCTTTAACCATCACCTGTATCATTCCTGCTGCATCTTTTCTCCAGTGCTGATCTGGGATTCTCCAGCCTGGAGAAGAGAAATTGCAGAGGGATCTTCTCTGTGTGTAAAACAGGTGCTGAGGGGAGTAATGAGAGAAGACAGAGCCAGGATCTCCTCAGGGTATCCAGAGAATGGATGACAGGCAGTGGACACAAACTGAAACACAGGAAAGCACATTGAAACATACAAAAAAGCTGGTTTATGGTGAGGAAGGTCAGGCACTGGATCAGGTACCCCAGAGGTTGTGGAGGCTTCATTTTTGGATGTACTCAAACCTGGTAATACACATCAATGAGAAACTTCTCTGGCTGACACTGCCTGGGCAGGGGGCTGGACTGGATGATCTCAGGAGGTCCCTGGTGTTTCCAGCCAGTATGTGGTTGGGCAGTCCTGCTCCTTCATCCTTCCCCCAGCTCCTGCTGGCCATGTGACCTGAGGCACAGCCATGCAGAGTTTTCAGCATGTTTCTGGTGCTGTCTTCCTCCCCATGAAGCCCCTGGGTCCTCCTCTCACTGAGCAGCATCAGGAGAGGTGGATGCCTCATCTTCACTAAACCTCAATAAAGTGGCACATTATCTCTGGACTGAGGGAGATTGAGTGGTAGGTGAGGGAGAAGGGGGCTTCTCTCTTTTAATTGCCTGTGTGACATGAAGGCAAAGCTAGTGGCTTCCATCACTGCTCTCCTGAGCTGCTCTTTCTCAGAGTTTTTCCTAAGACATTAACCAGAAGAGGCTTGGATTGTTTTTAAAATAAAATAATAAAGGTTTTAACTGGTAGCAGGTCAGAGATTCTAGCATCATTTCAGGCTGAGATGGCACTAGAATATAGCAGATTACTGAGGGGAAGGGCATCAGCCTCAGGCTGCTGTGGCACTCCTTTGGCCAGGCAGATGAGTGATGAATGGGAACTGGCCCTGCAGGGCTGGGCCAGTGCAGGCAGCTGTCCTGCCCATGGACCTGGCACAGGACTGGTGGAACTGGGCCTCCATCTCATGGGGAGGAAACAGAACACTGGCTTATCCCTCAGCACCCTCCAGGGTGATCCTGTGACTGTTCCTGTCGAAAGCAGCAGCCCAGACCACATCTGAAATGTTCTTGTGCAGCTGTAAGGAGCACACACACGTGTGTACCTGTACTGCTCTTTACGGGACCTGGGAGCTGTCCAACCATCCTGAGAGCTGTTTCCATAAAGAGGAGAAAATTATGTCAGAAAGCTCGTTTTCTGTGATCCTACCCTGTTTATTGATAGAGAACACGTAAAGTGTTACTGCATCACAGGAGTGACTGAAATGAAGCTAGGTTTCAACCTCTGATGGGCAGAGATGAACCTCAGAAGTGCTGTCCCTCAGCTTTTCCATCCAAACTTGCCTGTACCAGATGTCTTTTCTGTGTCCTCTTCCAGTTTTTCAATCCCTGTGTCACTACCTTCAGACAACCCCCTGTACCTTGTTTGGGCTGTGTTTTTAAGTGAGTTCAGGCCTTGGCATTTAGCTGTGGAATTATGATGATTTTCACAACCTGAATATGTAAAAGAAGGCTGGGGCTTCCCACAACTAGCTGGAAAAGGGAGCAGTGAGCACGTACTGTGCTTACAGCACGCTTTGTGGGGGCTGTAACTTCCCTGGAATGCCCTCCCCTACCAGCCTGCAGCAGCTGGTGCATATAAGAAATAAGAAGTTTCCATTTTCCATAGTTTCTTCCTATGGAGTCTCTGTCAGATTTTAAGTCCCTGAGAACAGTAGGGAGCAGAAGAAAAAGGAAAGACAACTAATGTCCTCCTGAAACCCCAATTTTGATTTTGGAGGAAAGACCACAGCAGACCCTGATTAAAGAGTGGGGTTTTTCCTGTTATCTTTTCTTCAGTAGCAACATGATATCCCACTCCTTGCATCTTATCTGAAGCTGCATTGCTGTCCTCCCCTGCATCTCCTCAGTTGCAGATCCCCCTGGATCCTGTTTTTGGCAGGGTACCCCAAAATGGCAGTGGCTTTCCTGGAGAATTTTTCCTGGCACCTTGCACTGCTTGTGCCCTGTATGAGCAGGAATCCTGTTTGTAGACAGATACGATGAACTAATTGAACAAATAAACAGACTGAGAGAAGCGGAAATTCAAACCAGTTTTCCTTTCTGTGTGACACTGAACAGCTCATCACCTTGCAGTACTTGGAGTGGAGAGGGTAACACACTGAAAAATTCATGTCAAAGTTCTGAAACATCCTGATTTGGAGGCACAAGAGAAATAGATCAGAAACAAGAATAAGCTTTTTGAAATTGAGTAGTTAGGCAAAATGTACATAATCACAACTTGCTTTCTCAAAGGAAGGATATGGCTTAAAACTCTGTTTTGTCAGGCAGCAAAGAAAAGAGAGAAGACTTACTTCTGATCACTTTTCTTAATTGCTTCCTCTGTGACTGTACAGAGGAGGAAAAGGGGGGGAAACTGTGGGTAACATGGAATTTTCAGGATGTTGTTGGTGCCCATGGCAACTCGAAGGGAACCCAAAGCAATGTCTTTTCAGCGGGACGAGCAGTTGGTCAGGAACCCCCATTTGGTGTGTTGCCTCAAGGAAGGACATTAGACCTTCTAAACTGCAGTCTGACGGGAGGCGAGGCCAGTGTGACACTGCTCCATGGCTCAGAGAGCTCTGCCTGTCCTCCTGTGGGCCTCTTGCCCCTTGGGTGGCCAAGCCTGTTAGTCCTCATTAGGCTGGCTTGGCACTGCTCACCTGGGGGCAGCGGAGTCCCAGCCCTACACACAGGCTGACTGAGATCTCAGCATCATCCTTGGGCTGCATCAGTCCGCCCTGTTGAGACTGGACCAGTCCTTCATCTCCCTTTCACATCATCTCCCATTCCTGTTTGTACCTGGGATGTCCTGGAGCTTTCACCTACTGCTGGCAGCTCAAAAAGCAGGTGACAGCTCCTCTGTTTTACAGAAGCTGCTGAAATTATGGCAGCGTGGCTTTTCCCTTACACTTTGTTGAGCAAATTGCAGTCAAGTACAGGTGCACACAAAAGCAAACGCTGGCACTGGGAGCACTCCCGGGCTCAGCCACCTTTCCCACCACATTTCTGGGAGAGAGCTGTCAGGGTAACAGGTCTGACTCAGCCTGACAAGGTGGTGCTCAGAGGCAGAGACTAAGAGCAAGTGTGAATTAAATGAGGTTCGAAGTGTTCAACAGCAGGCACTTCCCCAGTGTAAACATTTTGTCTCGAAGCTTTGTCAGGTTTTAATCTAAAGGAAGCAGCGAGACTGGAGCAGACACATCTTTGTTGGAGATACAGCTGTCCCAGCCTGTAGCACCAAACCGTGAGCTCCTGCCTTACCTGTGCGTCTCCTGCTTTTGGCAGGCCTGGGTCCAGTTTAACAGCAGAAGCAAGGCCACCGTGTCCTGTCCCCAGCTCGCCCTCTGCAGTGTCACATCTGGGGCTCCCAAAAAGCACAACAAACCCTGCTGGCAGCGACTCTTGTGGCACCGCTTTCCCCGGCACGCTTTACTTAAACCTGTACCAAAGCACACAGCTACAAACAGTGTTTTCTCCCTCCTATTTATCCTGCGCATTTCAGGCACGAAATTGCAGGCTCCTTTCCTTACATTTAATTTTTCTCTCCGGCACTAGAGGGCGGAAGGAAGGACGGTGGAGCCGTGCAACCCTGACCTGTCTCAGCAGCTATCCAAGGGTGCAGATATAAATCTGGCTTGAGAGGCTTTTCCCTTTGCCCATTACGAGCGCTCATCAAGAGTTTCATGCCCCAGCCTCTTTGGCGCTATTAAAGTTCAATAGCTCGATGCTGCATTTCAGAGGTAACACAAGGCGAGCCCCACCAGCTCCGGGGCAGGCACCGCCCCAGCGGCTCCCCCGCCTGCTCGGGGCACAGAGCGGGCAGCTGTGGTTTCTGCAGCTTGGGGAATGACCTGGTGCGATGGAGAACTTGCTTCTTCCCTCGTGGCAAGGCTGTGCAGGGTGCGATTTGCCCGGGGTGGGGATGGAGCCGCATTACAAGCCAGGAAATGCCGGCTCTCAGGGGGCTCGGAGGATTTCTCATTAAACTCCCCGAAGGCAGGGGCACTTTGGTGGGGCGCACCGGCGGATGCCTCATCACGTTTGCTCTCCTTGCCAGGGAAGCCCTGTCTGGGAGGCACCAGGGCTGCGGCACGGAGGATTACACCCCGCCGGGATGCCCCGGCTCTCAGGCTGCTTTCGTGGGGAGCAGAAAGGAGCATGGGAGCGGGAGCACCGCGTGTGCCGGCCCGGAGCCCCCGCGGGAGGCTTGCTCCTGTCCCTGGATAAGGAGGAGTCCCCCTGGGAAAGGCACGGCGGGTTTAACGCCGGGATGAGGAAAAACAGAAACCGACTGAACCAGCTCCTCCTGCTCCCCCAGCTGCTGCTATTCGATGGCTGAAGGGCGAGGGGCAGATGGCAGCCGACAGCAACTCCTGTTGAACTAATTCATTTTATTCTTCGTCAGATTTTTGCAACGTCTGTAATTAGCACGCATGATATAAATAGTTATTTAATCGACAAATAAGACCAAAAATATTCTTCCTTTTTTATTTTTCATTCAGTTCATCTCCTCAGCATATCCCCTACTAGGATGAAATTATCTGACATTTTTGGGTAATGGAGAGAAACTAAATTTCTTATACTCAAATGAAACTGCACTGAAAAGGGTTTTCACAGTCTTCCACAATTTTTGAATTAAGAATTTTATTCTGTTTTCTACCCAGGAAAAGGAATCTCTCATATACTGGCAGTAAAATGGACACCAAAAGAACTAGTGGATACTTCACTGGTCAGGACACTTATTTTGTGGAAGGCACTGGGTGTATTGTCTTCTCATTTTCATCTCTTATGCACAGAGCTTTTCAAGAAAATCTCTGTTCTTTCAAGCAAAATTTTGTTTTCAACAGGTCAGCATTTCCTGAGTGGAGAGAACAACTGTCAGATCTCCTGACCACATCCTCCCACAGGAGCTCTGAATGCTGAGGGAAGCTGGGACCAAACCCAGCACTGCCTGGTCTCACCTCTAGCTGCAGCAGCACCCAGGAAGAAGTGATGTCCTGGGTGCCAGCTGTGCTGGAGCTCTGTGCAGACCCACCACAGCACTGGTCATTGCCTGTGCTGTCTTGCAATGTCAGGATACTGATACATGCGTCCTGCAGTTAATTTAGCAGCTCAGGTTTGTTCGTGGTCTGATGCATAGCTCTTCATTCCTGGCCTGTAAAGGCCCATGCTGCTGACCCTCAGGAGCCACTGCAAAGCCCAGCTCCTTCTCCTGGCCCTAGGGGAGATGAATGGAAGGACAGTACCAAGGAAGAAGTGCCTGTTAGACCCTAATTCATCTTTATTTTTGGACAGTCGACACTTCTGCAGTGCGGCCTGATGGCTGAATTAGAATTTGGTAACTCAAGGACTACTGTATTTATGAAAACAAACCTCAGAAACTGGTTAACAGATGATACACACCCATGCACAGATTTTCAGGTGAACAAGTAATCCATTGGCTGAAATGGGTTTGTAAGGGTTGCTCAGCAAGTAACACATACCTTGATGGCAGTGAGATTTATTTCCCAAATAACATGTAAACCCAAAAATGTTTGCCATAGACTGTGAATAAAGAGTGATTGAACAAACCAGAGCAAAATGTGTGCAAGGGGTGTCCAGGCTGCTGTTTCTGTGTAATGTCAGCAAACTTTCAGGAGGCTGAGCAAATCATTGTGTGTTTTACCCAGGATAACATTTGGAAGATGTCAGGAATAAACGTCCATAAACACAAAGATGTGGGGCAGGCACAGGAAATGATCCCTACTCAGAGGGAATGAGACTTAATCACTTCTCCAGTGGAAACAACCAGTTTCAGGCAAAAGGTGTTTATGTTCAGTGCTGTTGGCCTTAAACAGCTCCTGAGCACTCTGCTCTGTTCCTTAATGAGTGTGTCTAAGGGTCTCATGGATAGGAAACTTCAGTTTTACCTCTGATATTACTTCTGTATAGCATAAAAAGTACCCACTACAAAATCCCTGCAGGAGAACAACTAACAGGATGTCTGTCTCATGAGATCACTCTGTGGGAGAGGTGCCCGTCCTTCCTAAAATTTCTAGAGTCCAAGCATCAGCAGGTCCTCTTACCTCTTCTCAGAATAAACCAAGGCTTGGCAGATCACAGACTGCTCCATGAAATATTTTGGTTAATAGAACATTTGCACATTTCTGCCCTATCCTTTCCCTTCAATGGGAAGGTCTTTAGGGCAGAGACTTAATTCCTTCATCATCACCTAAGGGGACTCCTAATAAGGTGGAAACATGAAGGAGGGTGGCACAGGCTTCTTTGGTTTGTAGTGCCTGTGGAACTGGTGACTCCCCAAATTGTTTTGTGATACTGTGCAAGTGTTTCCCAGGCACCATGCCAAAGGATGAGCATAGTCCTGGATAACCAAGGCTTCCTCCAGCCCTGTGTGTTAGCCTAGGGCTCCGTCCTAACTCAGCTGTGTCATCTCTAGCACACAAAAGATGTCATTGTGGTTTGTAGTAAAACTCTGCACTCAAGACAGCTAGAGAAATGCAATCTGAATAACTAGTGTATGTTTGCTGAGGAAAGGGGATAAAAGGAAGCAAAGAGGATTTCTGTGAACATCCCTCTTGAAGGGTGTGATAGCACAGCTCTGCCACTCTGACCGGTTTTTAGGAAGTGAGGGGAGCAGTTCCAGCACAGTTCACAATGGCAGCCAGGGCACAGAGTGGCTGTTGGCTTGGCAGGAGCTGTCCCAGGGCACAGGAGATCCCAGCCTGTCCCTCCATCTCTTGCACACCATTGCAGCAGATGGCCACCTCCACAGAGCGGTACCTGCTGCTGCTCCACCTGCCCAGTCTGTTCTCAAAGCCTGCCTGTTAAAGCCTCTGCTGAGAATATTCAGGCAAAAATGTGTTTAACTTAAATTAATAGATGAGGGTTTGGGATGAGCTGCAGTCCATGCCATGCCAGCAGTCCCAGTGGTGGCATTCCCCAGAGAGGGGACACAGCTCTCGGCAGCCCAACCCCGCCTGTCCCCGCCTCAGTTGACAGCTCAGTCACACAGGCCTGAGGGGACACCAAGAAACCTTTCCGGGTGTTTATCACCTTCATGGTTTCAGGGACCAAGGGGGCTGTTGGCAGAGCAAGAGGGTGCTGGTGGCCCGAAAGGGCTTCTCTACTCCGTGTACTTCAGCACCCTTATGTTGGGAGCTCCTTCTGTGCGAGATGAGAAGGGGAGGAAAATCTATCTCTGTGCAACTGTGGCTGTTTCTTCTTTTTAAAGCCTAAAGATAGACTCCATATGGGCTCTGTGCAGTGCAGTCTGACCATACATACGGTGGATCTTTTCTCTTGGCATTTTTTCAGGCAGCAGTAGACTGATGGTGAGAGGCATCCCAGTGGTGGCGCCTACTCCTCCAACAGCCTTGACAATGAGTGCATTGGAGAATGGCTTTTCTGTCAGGTCAGAACAATAAAACACACCTTTACTTTGTCAACTACACCTTGCTAATATGACAAAGATGACATGATATTGCATAACGCTCTCACCAGCCTAGAGAGGAGAGATGGATATAGGAAGGGAAAGCAGGGAGGGCTTGTTTCCCACAGCACCTGGGATAGATGCAGAGGAGAATCTCAAAGCTGGTCCTGCTGCCCAGCAGGACATGGCCAGGCTCACTGGGACAGCCGCAGCCTCTTGCACAGTGCAGCAGCACGGCCAGCCTCTTTCCTCTTCTTCTTCTCCACAAGGAAAGAGACAAAGCTGAGGGAGGTCTGGAGCTCATGGGAGGGAAAGGAGACCCTAAGGTCTCATTGCAGCATCCCCTGCATAGGGAGATAAGCAAAGGTGATGCTGGTGCTCAGCACCACTGCCCTGCCCCTCCTGCAATGCCTCTCCTGCTGTCCCACAGCTCTCCATGTAAGCCCCATCCCTCAGATCCATCCTGAGGGAACTTGTGGCACACAGCATTCCTGCGTGGCAGAGGGACCACGCTGCTGCTGAGGGCTGTGATGCCCAGTGGGTTGGCCTGTGTCTGGCGTGTTTTCCAGTCACAGCCCTTGCCTCACCCATTTCTGGGGGTTACTTACCAAAAACACACAGTCACCCTGTGATACAAATGCAGGGCTTCCTCTGTGGGGAGATCAAAGTGGGGATTGCTGAGTAACTCATCTCAGTTTGAAAAGCCAAAAGAGATTAAAAAATAGATCACTTTCATGTGTTTTTGCAGATGTAGTTCTGTTAGCAGGGTTTGTATCATTGGTACTGTCTGGTTACAGAAATAAACAATTCCCACATGAATATTACCATTTCCACAACAGTTTTTTCAACAGCCTTTGGCATCTTCTGCTGAAATGACTTCTGCAGTGATGGAAAGAGGAAAATTGTTCCAGGGTATGATGGACATCAGACCAGAAGCTTTGCTTCTGTTTTGACTTGTTTTACCTTGATATTTCTGTACCTCAGGTGTGCAGCCAGCATGCAGACCTATGGAAGGGTGCTCTAGGAACCCAACACCCTGGAGGATTTGCATGTTCCAGGTATGGAAATTGGAGCAAACACTGGGGCTGAAGCAGGAGGCTTAGCCAGCAAGCAGTGTTTGCAGGGCTGGTTCTCCCAGCTGTGGTTTGGTTTCTCTTCATTGCAGTCCCTCCTCAGCAGGCACAGGGCAGGAGGGGAAAGCTGGTCCTATGGAAAAACCCTGGGCAAACATGGAAACCAGTGGAAAAATGCAAAACACAAAATCCAAGCATGGAGGCTTCCTCCTCTGATCATGCATAGCATGGTATGGCATTTTTTAGGGAAATAACCTCTTGTGGCTTACATGCACCTGGAGACACAACAGCTCTAAGACATAACTTTGCTTTTCCTCGTGTATCTGTAATAGCTCCCTGTGGTTTTGGATCTCAAAGGGCCTCTTCCAGTGGGAGCCACTACCCAGTAAAGAGGAGTGTCTCAGTGGTTGCAGTGTACAAGCAGGAAGTTTGCTCCTGTCGCACGTTTGATGTGCATATGAAGGTGCCTGTTCTGGGGACAGCTACCTACACA
The DNA here is from genome assembly GCA_026261815.1 of Monarcha castaneiventris obscurior. Classification (NCBI taxonomy): domain Eukaryota; kingdom Metazoa; phylum Chordata; class Aves; order Passeriformes; family Monarchidae; genus Monarcha; species Monarcha castaneiventris. The sequence continues at coordinate 7,632,741 of JAMPIT010000230.1, read as the reverse complement.
CAGCCATTTTCCTCTGCTCATTTTCTTTTCCCCTACCTACTGAGCTGTGAATTCCCTCATGCACCGGTGGAGCTACTGCTCATTAAAACTAATCAGCTGAGCAGATGCTGAAGAAAATAATGGGCCGGGAATAAAGAGAGCACTGGTCATACACCGCCAAAAATCTCTGCAACAGGCTTTTGTAGTTCACTGAGTTTTCATTCTATTCCAAATCAACATGCAAACCAGCTCCACTGGGAGGAGAGCAGTTCAATGAGGAAAGGGAACTTCAAATTATGAAGGATTGATTGCCAAATGCTACAGAAGGGACCCATTATATGGAATATTCTGCACCGAACAAAACCTGCAACTCAGTAATGGATGTAAGTGCAAGTCAATCTCATCCAACTGCCACCACAGGCATAATTGGCAAAATGGAAACTCCCTGCCCATGCCCTGAACATCTCCCTGTGATACGGGAAGCTAAGAAGGATGCTCTTGCTTTCAGTAAGTTGATACATGCTGCAGAGTGGAACCGAGCTCAGAAAATGTCCTACATTAAGTTAATATTCAGGTTTACAAATAACTTAGGGCCAAAATTAGCCTTCAGTTGCATTAGTGTAAATGCAGCACAGCCTCCCTGGGTGGATGGGATTTTCTGGACTGTAAATGGAGGGAGGATTTGGCCCTTGGAAGGCTGTAACAGGAAGAAGGGAGAGTGCATCCCATTACCCGGCTTTGCAGGGGAATTGATGGTGGTTTCTGCGTAAGTGTGATGCTCCAGACGGCTGGTGAGAGCCCTGCCAGCAGCACAGGAGAGGCTCAGGTACAGCCTGCAATGTGGGAGCCCATGGGGGAGACTGTAAAAACACAGCAACAAAAGGTGGGGAGGCAAAGCCATGTTTGCTAAGGACATTTGTTCTAACAATTCCAATTAAAAGTCAACATAAGCACATTTTTAGTATGTCAAACATACCTGCTGTTTTCCTAGCAGGGATGCATGAGGGGTTTCATATTTCATCTGTTTACCTTGGTGATGCTGCCTGATGCTCTCTCACATCAGATGTCCAGACAAACACATTTTCACACCCAACAAAATTTTCTCTTTTTGCTTTATAATTTTAATTTGTACTAAAACCCATGGAATCTCTTTAGCTTATGATTCACATTGACAACTTTTTGAAATGTTGTATTTGTGATCAGTATTGGATTTAGATGCAGAGCAGAAGAAATACTTGGTAAGGTTTTATTTGAATACAGCAAATATTTTTGGTGACATTATTATCAAACTAGCTCAAACATCTTCAGGAATTCATTTCCTCTTTCTCTCTTTTCTTGGTGTTTTCGCATGTTCCTGAATTTTGGTTTCTCCTTGATTTTGTTTGCTTACTTTTGAAATCATGTTTATAACCAAGAGTTCAAACAATTTACCATTAGAGATGTACAAATGGCAGATTTTCCAGTTTAGTGGCCAAGATGGGAAATGAAGGGTCAGTGAACTACGTGCATTTGGAACTGATTTGAAACACAATATTTCTTCAGGAGCTGATTTTTACCCCCTTTAAGAAGTCAGCTCAGCATCAAACAAGAAAACGCTGCACTTTGCAAGGTTGTGAATCCATCTCTCCTGATTCTTTTTTTGTATTCTGAAACCCTTTGCTGGGCTTCGTTCCCCAAACCTGCATTCTGTGGAGGTGAATGCAAGAGTGCTGGAAGGAGAGAGGATAATAACCCAGGATAAGGAAGAGACACTTTCTTGGAAACAGATTTCCTGGGGCTGTAAATTGGGAGTGAAGCCAGGCTGGGGGATTAAGGTCTGAGTGTCCTCATGCGTTTTGTGAGTTCATCCAGATTTCCACGCTGGGGATATGTCCTCCTGTAATTAATGGGCCTTAAGCTCAAGTCTGAATAGGAAGCTTGTGAACAACCCTTCCTGGAGCCAGGCTTTTGTAGCCTTGGGACTCAACTCAGTCTCAGCGTTGCTAAAAGCGAGTTGTTCTTTTTGTGGAGCTGCCAAGAGGAAGCACTCGGGACTGTTGGGAGAACTGAGTTCCCAATGCAATCTCAGAACAAAGACTTTAAATACCCAAATCCCCAAAATTCCACATGTCCTCTCTTTTCTGCTTCTCACCTCCCTCTACATATTCCTCTCTCTGGCTGTTTTGGTTTCCTTCTTTTGCCCATGAGAGCCTTGGTTTACTCCCTCAAGCTCGGTGGATGGAGCAGCTCCTTCCCTCCTGTGCAGCCAGCAGAGGGGGTGGTGTGGGTCCCCTTTGCTTTTTTATATGAGTGGTCCAAAGGTCACATAGGAACATCTGTTTCCCAAATAATTATTAATCCCAATGAGGCTCAAATGCACAATGCATATGTGCTGTAGATTTTAGTGGCATCCCAGTGGCTTCTGAAGCAGATCACAGCAAGGTCAGATGGCCAGCACACGGGTGGCTTAAGAAGACAGGATCTGATTGTCATATCCTACAGAAGTCATGGGCTGATCCCTTTTTCTCATCCGTAGTACCTTGCCCAGGCTTTTCTTCACCACCCCACTCACTGTCATATCCTATATCTACAGCATTTCTCTTTCTCCTATCAGCAGCTCTTTTTTCTTTTCTAAGCCTATTTCTTTCTGTTTACTTCCCTTCATCATTGCTTCTTGTCTTTACATTTTTTTTTAATGTTTTGCCACCTTTTCTCTGTTTATATTTTCAGTAACCTCAATCCTGTGATGGGGGAGAAGGAATAAAAATAACAACAAAATCCCTTAGTCTTTTCATTTTTTAGATCAAAGATGACTGAGCAACCAAGGAGGAGAATTCAGGGCAGCCTTTGATGCACATTATTGATGTTGGCTTAGCATGAAAATCTCCTTGTGCTATATTTGGGCCAATTATCAGAGGTCCACACAATTAACCTGAGACACATTAGCCCCATGTGAAGCAATGAAATTTAAGGACTAGGGAGGTTAATTCAAATCTTAGATGTTTCTGTGATAAGAGCTTACTTAGCCCGTTCCTTTGTATTTGCTGGGAATCTTGTGCTGAAGGTTTTGAGATTGCATTGAAGCCATGCTTGGAGCCTGGCTCTCTCTGATATCCCTGACTGCCTGCCTGCCCCACTGGGCTCTGAGTGTTAAAGGTGCTGTGGCTCTCACACCTTCCAGCTTCCCACGGGAAATGCTTCACTGGCATCTGAGCTTCTCCAGCATCCTTCCCAGCACTGAAACACCACCTAACCTCCACAGCCTCCTGGTTTATCGTTTGGGGTTTTTTCCTTTCTCCTCTTTGTACAGTTTCTGATGACCAGATTTGGGTCAAGACAAGATGTCACACTGCAGAGACAGGAATCTTGAAGACCCACAGTTTTGTCTGCAGTGGGTGCCGGGGTTTTCTGACTCCAGCCACTCCTCAGAAAACTCTGTATTAGCTGTAGCTATCAATATAATCCTTCTTCTCCATGCAGGACTTGTGAAATTGCACCGGTGTCCAATCTGTGGCTCCCCAGGACAAGACAGGGGCAGACTGGAGTGGAAAGCTACCAAAACAGTCAGGGAGACCTTTCCTTTTTTTTTCATTCTCAGGCCTCAGTGCGTAATTTCATTCTGTTAAGATATGTCTCAGATGCACAAAATGATGTATCCAACTGCCTGGGTCTCTTTGGGATCATTCACTCAGAGCTGCTGTGAAAAAAGACCCCTCTGGGGCTTGCTTCCTTGGAGCTGGCTGGTGTTTCCACCCGATCAGGTGTGTGTACACCCTCCCTCATACCATCCTCTCCCAGCGCTTCCTTCTCCACAGCTGGCTCTTCCTGCTCAGAGGCAGGACAGCCAGCCTCTTGCCTCTTCCTCCCCTTGTCCTTGAGAGCAGAACTGGTCCCATTCATCTGTGCTGTGGCACTGGTTCAGTGCTAAAAGCCAGTCTGAGGTGCACCAGCCAGTCTCCAGAGGAATGGTCTGGAGTTACAGTCCAGCAAGGTTTGTCTTGCAGGTATCCCGAAACTTCTCCTGAAAGAGCACAGACAAGGTCTGGATTGCATCAGAGCCAGGCCCTCTACTCATTCGCTCTCCAGGGGCTGCAGAAACTTCTTTTATTATTTGTAGTCTGGCATGGAGCCTGCTGGCACACCCAGCCCTCCTCCCCTTTTGTGGCCTCTCACAGAGGCATCTTGACAAAGCTCTTGCCTACACCTGGCAGGTCTACAACCAGACAGCACTGGGCAGCTGATGTGGTTTCCTAGGAGGACCTTCTCAGGAGCTGAAGTTTGTTTCTGCAATCAGGTTTCTTCTGATGAAGAAGGAAACTTTCCTCTTGCACCCCTGGGCATAATCCCATATTTCAGTCATGGACACACCTTTTGTGGGCTAGGGGCTTTTCCTTTTTTATACCCCACGTTATGATGAGAGCTTTCTCAGGACTTCTAAGTGTTGTACTTCTTCGTTATTTGTACAGTCCATTGTTTACCAGCTGGTGTGATCCCACTCTGGCTTGAAAAAGCAGCCTTTGTTTTAGGTGGATCCCTTTTGAGATGTCTGATTGCCATTTGCAGCAGTGAATTAAGTCATGGTGAATGGCTGCAGTTCAGACTTTTTCTGCACTCATGGTAATGAACTCACCTCAAACTGAACAGGCTTGCATTCTGTCTTGGAACACAGATGCATAAAGAGAATTTTTACCTGTTTGTGCCTTGGCATATGGCAGCTATGGGTTTCCTTAGCCCTTTTGTGATTATTATATAAGTTTTTGTTATATGTTCAACTTTGATGATATGGACAGAGATCCAGCAGCTTCTTTATCTGCAAAGCACTTTCCATCCACACTAACTGGGCTCAACAACTCTGGAGTGTTCCAGAAGACTGGATGGCTCGTTGCTTACAGGACCATCAAAGTGGGGGACAGATAACAACAAATGGTCCATTAAATCATCCAGCCCTACTCCTGACAATAAGCAGTTTTGTTTTTTACTTATCACTGGACTGTTGAACCAGTTCAAACCCACCTGCCAGCAGAACTTGTGAAGATGAGCAAGCAGCAGCCCTGCCAGCTGGGGAGAGCTGGGTCTCTGCCTTGTCTCACACTCTGTGTGTCACCTTCACGGCACATCCCAGCAGGAACACCCAGGGCTGCAGGGAAGGGTAGCAAAGCAAGCCAGTCTCCCTCGGGGTCAGGAGCTCCATGCCAGGGCTCAGGCAGTCACAGGAGCTGCCCGTAACAGGAGCTTGGTAAATTTGTCACTTCTTATTCTAAGGCAGTTTTGCAGATGAAAAGAAGACTTGAGTCCCCAAGGCTCTCCATCTGGCACCTTTCATGAGCACTAAATAATTTGGCAAAGAAAGTCTTTACATGTTCAATGCTCCGTTCCTATATTTGACATGGCTCAGTCAAAGCCCTCTTGAAAATAAAAATGCCAGAAAATAATGCTTTCTGAACATAGTCTGAACACCAAATATGGTTAGAGTTGAATTCATCCGACCTTTGGTCACTGTTCTTTGTTAATGCCAAATCTACAGAGTCTTAAAACCAGACTTACACCTGTTATAATAGCTTTGTCTTTGTTAGTTGCCTATGCTGCAGTTTGGATATCTTAGCAGTACTGCAAAAATTCCTTTCTTTGTCAAGAAGTTCCTTATTTCTTTTTAGATTCTACAATTTTCTCAAGTATGGTTGGTAACTGTCATTTTCCTATGCAAAATAGTTTCTTTTTTCCCCCCTATTCCTTGTGTTCTTTCAGTTTTACATAGAGAAAGAACAGCCTGCCTGAGTTTCACATCCTAAATGCTCAAAAAAAAAATGGTCAGTGTGTCTGGACAACTAATTTCAGAAGTCTTCAGAGAAAATGGATTTGAAAGCTAGGGGTGCTCAATACTTGCTGAAAAGAACCCTGAAAACCAGAGAAAAAAACATGCCGTTGCCCAGGTATTTCAAGCAGGGGATCTACTGCCACCAGTGTTTCTGAAAGGTTTTATTCTTGTTTCCTTTTGTCTTCTCCAGGCACAAAGGATACAAAGGAAAAATGATGTGACTACTACTTCTAAATACTCATAGATTTTCCAGCGTGCCTGTGATGGTGGTGTCTGGGAACCAGTGATGGGATGCCTGTTTTTTAGGGCCTGCCAAGAGATGTGAGGTTGTTCTTCCTGGAAGCCAGAGGAGGCTCCATGCTGTGGGAAGGGAGCTTACTGAAATGGAGGGATGTGAAGCCCTGCTGAGAGGGGCCCTCCCTGGTGAAGGGGACCTTCTCCCAGATAAAAATGCATTTATATTCAAGGAAAGGAGATGGACAGATTGTATTGTGTGGGAGAAAGGGACAGCATTGACTGCAGATGTTCAGAGGAGCCTTGGGGAAAACCATTTTTAATGAGCCACAAGATGCACTTTTTGAACCTGGAAGAGTTTGTTATTCCTCTGTCCAATTTTAATATGAGTATATTTACTCCAGTTAAAAGCCCTATTCAGCAGGTCCTTACAGCCTGTTGGAGTCCCTAGGAGTTGGACACATGCTTCAGTGCTTTCAAGGCCATGGATTTTAATTTTTTTTCCCCAGTTTCTGTGTTCCACAAACACTGTTTTGTGCATGCACCAAAGCAACAGCAGCCAGTCAGTAGAGCTGCCCTCAGATCACAGCACTCCATCCCGTTTGTTCGAAACCTGCAGCCTCTGCCAACTCAAATCTCACCAAAAGCCACAAGGAAATACTATGCGACGGACTTTGCCTGTGAAAGACACACAAAACAGGCCCTCAGAGGCTCGGTGGGGTGTTCAGTCAGCAGACACTCACTCCCAATGTGTCTGGGAGGGTCCCGGGCTGGGGCAGCCTGGCAGACGGAGCGTGGCGGGAGCAGCGGCGCCGGCCGAGCTGCGCAGGAAAGGCTCCTCGGAGGGACACGGGTCCTGCCAGGGTGACTGAGCCTGGGCTGGTGGGAGCAGTCAGCTGGCCCCACACCCGAATTCTGACCTTGCCAGCTGCCCTTCCCACAGGTACTGTCTACTCTGCAGGAATTGTCCCCATCCACAAGGCAAAAATTTTAGGGAGGCATCGTTTTGTCCCTCCGTCCATGTGTGCATTGTTTGGTAGAACTGGCTTACCTGCAGCCTAAAGATGTGGATCTCTAAGAAACCATTTGTCCAGAACATTTGGTTGGGATGTGCTCGGTAAATCCTGCCATGTCCTAGTGGGTTAGAAAATCATCTTGTATCCTTGGAGCAGGAACTGCCTCTTGATTGAGCTTGCTGCCCCACCAGGAGCAGTTGTATTTAGAAACCAAGATCCACATTTGGTGCTATGGCCGTCAGAACAGAACATGGGTGAATCAGGCTGCATAGGGAATTAGAGATATATTTATACAGCTCACCTCCCCACAGGTCAAATTGCCTCTTGGAAGGAGAAGCTCCAGTTTTCTGGCACATAGACCATTTCAGAGACACTGCTATGAATATTGTAGGCTTACTGGGAGACACGATGCTCCCAGCCCTTCCCAAACTCATCAGAGAGCAAATGGAAAACAACAGCTTCTGGAAATGCACCTTTTGGGAGCTAGGAGCAGTAGAGCAGGGCAAGTGAAACCCCGAAGATTTGCAGGGCCTTCTGGGAGGCCAGGTAAAAGCTATGGTATTGAAAGATTGCTGGAAAGAGAAAATTCTTGTGTATTAACGTAATTGGGCATAATTACACCTTTGACCTTGTCCATATTTATGAAATAGTGAATGGGGGACCCTGAAGGAATTCAAGGAAGAAATTACCTTATTGAACCCTCCCTGTGAACTGAGGGCCCCTGTAAATCACGTTCCTCTTCTTCCAGTGCCTCACCAGAAGGGCTGAACTGCCCTCAGTGCTCCCTGCCCCATTAATGTCAGCTCTGCAATGAGCTCTACCAGGCCAGGGCTGACCAGGCTGAAATCACAGGGAAAGCAGCATAATCTGACTGCTTGGACTGCACAGGTCTAGTGACAGGGGCTCAATTTTTCTTGTGTCTCTGCATCCCATAATACTAATCCCTGACTGTGATTTACCTAGGATAACAGACACTGCTCCACTAGCTGTTCTTACAGTTACAGCAATTAAAATTAAGAAAAAAACCATATCATTCAAGTATTTAAAATAAGGCCTTTTAATTTTATCTGTAATATCCTGGAGAGCTGGAATGGCATCTGCTTGTATAACTCTCTTATTGCAACATGAAATATTTGTTATCCTGGTCTGTGTTCTGAGAACACCGGGGTTAGTTCTACTACAGAAATAAACAAACAGAGGGATGAATGGAAATACTGTTCAATTGAGAGTCCCTCATTGATAAAATACCTGTCACATACTTCTGCCTGAAGCACACAGACACGCTTGTATAGCAATGTGGCAAGTGGTACACTAATCATATTCCAAGTAAGTCCTAAAAAGGAAAATTTCTACAATCTTCAAACCTATAGAGGAGCAGATGGATGATGGCAAACTCTAAGTGCTTTACTGGCTGCCTGCCTGCCATCCTCTGAACAAGGGCTAATAATAATACCACTTAAAAGAGCCGCTGAAAGGTTAGATTAGTTTCACTGCTGCAATTTGCAAATAATCCAGTATGTGAGTTTACTACATCCTTTGCTTTGACCATGGTCAACAAATTCCTGGGTGCAGTATGTTTACCCACTGATAAGGGCTTGCGCTTACCTTTCAGCAAGAAGAAATCAATAGATTGGATCTGGGTCCTTGTGAACTCACTGGCAAAATACAAAGAAGTTTCAACAACCATTTCTTTTTACAACTCCCAGTTTATTCAGTCAGGGACCAGGGAAGAAAGCCTGCTCCCACTCACCTTCTGGCTTTTTCTACAGCTTTTTAAGCCTTTCTTGACAGGAGTTTGGAGCCTTAAGCGTTGCATGTGAATTGAGGGAAGCATTGTCTCACCTTGAACTCCTGGGCATGTGGTAAATCCTGGAGTGGTTTGCACAGCTCTGCCACAATGCATTGTCCTGTCCTGCCATGGCTAGGGACAATGGGGACCTTCCCTGCAACCACACTCTACCCATGGGGCTTGGGTCTCCATGCTGCCCCTGGCCTGGCCAAAATGTTGCAGCCAGTCTCATCCCCCGACAAAGTCCTGCTCTGAAGGAGGCAAGCATGAGGTCAGCAGTAAATGCAATGAACTCTCTCTCGTCAGACACAAAACAGAGAGAGAGCTACTGAAATTAAGTAGCTGACAAGTAACTCTGGATTTATGGGGTCCAAAATGAGGAAGTTCGATTTCTCTCTTTTCTGGTCTCCTTAATTTCTTAAATGATGAGGTCTGTGAACCTTTATGTCCAGAGCCATGAACTCCCATTGCCCTCCCTCTCTCTGATGGTTAATAACCTCAGATTTGGATTCTGCTAGCATAGAGGGAAGGACACATTTTTACATGAAACCATCACCACAGAAGCTACATCAGGGAAACAAAATTATCTTGGAATGACATAATATTGTGGATAACCCCAGCTGGCAGCTCAGTCCCACACATCTCAGGCCCCAGTGGGATGGGGGAGAGAATCAGTGGTGTAAAAGTGAGAAAGTTCATGGGTTGAGATAAAGACAGGTAAAGCAAAAGTTGCACACACAAGCAAACAAAACAAGGAGTTCACCCATCACTTCCCCTTACCAGGAAGTTGTTCAACCACCTCCAGGACAGCAGGGCTCCATCATCTGTTAGTGGTTACTTGGGAAGGCCAACATCATCCAAGCATCCCCCCTTCCTCCACCTTCCCTCAGCTGTTACTGCTGGGCATGTGTTGTCTTGGTTTTCACAGTGTTTTATGTTTTTGCTTTTGTAATAAAAGTTCTCATGCTCTTTTTATAAACATAGCTCTTGTTTTTTAACTGGCTAAGGATGTTTACTAAACTTTTACATTGTTGTTCATTCCTTTCTCCAAGGCGGAGAAAGGTAATAGACTATGTTCTTATCTTATAAAATATTAGAGGTGTTAACCTCATCTACTAATGTATGATTATTTTAAAAGAGGTATAAAAGTGTGATAATAAAGGTGGGCAGGGCCCTTTTCGCTCTGCTCGGTGGCTGACCTGCTGCTACCTACTGTTTAAATCTGCGTGTTCGTGTCCGACACTGCGACAGGCATGGACACCCTTGGGCCAGCTGTCCTGGCTGTGTCCTCTCCCAACTCCTCGTGCACCTCAGACTCCTCACTGCTGGGGCAGTACAAGAAGGAAAGCCTGGCTCAGTAAGCACTGCTCAGCAGTAACCAAAACACCCCTGTGTTACTGGCACTGTTTCCAGCACAAATCCAAAACACAGCCCCACCTCGTTACTTTGAATAAAACTTACTCTATCCCAACCAAACCCAGCTCATTGTAATTCCAAATAAACATCTGAATATAAAAAAGAAGAGGCTTGACACCTAGAAAAATGACCATGGCACTCAGATCTGTTGAAATTGACCAGTGTGACATGGAAAGCACTTGTTTCCTGAACATGACATCTCCATGAGTCTAAATGGCCCATTCTGCTCATTCTGTTAATTTCTTCACTTGTTTTCCTCTCTCATTTCTTCCATTTTAATTGTGAGTAAACAGGAGCCATCCCAGCTGCACCCTCCTTACCAGATCCTGCTCAGACCATTGACTTTCTTGGTGAGAGGAGCAGGTTTGGCCCATTTGACACAAGTTTGGTCACCGTATGACACCTACAATCCTGTGGCCAGTACAGGCAGGCTGTGATGCTTTTGCCACTGGATGATGTTACTAGCAGGCTTTCAATCCTCCTGGTCATCTTACTTTTTGATACCAACGTGACGTCTCTGCCAGGCGATCCAAACAACACAGGCAGGGTAGGTATTTACTGTACAAGGACCTCCTTATACTAAATGGGAACAAAACAAATCACAAACCCCACCCGTAACACTACACTGAGCCGTACTTTGCAGAGTCAATGAATATTTTTTCCCCTGCTAGAACTGCCAGCCCTCCCTAGGGAAGCACACCAGGCTGACACATCTCACTGCACTCTGGTTTCCACAGCGCACAAGGTTGATGCAGAGGGGACACCCAGCAGCACACAGACACCCACTGACACCCACACACACAGCCCAAGGAACCACAGCAACCCCATGCTGACCTGGGAACTGAACCCAGCATCACCAGACTGATGCAGGACTGTGTTATTGCCACTGCTGTCAATACTAACCCATCTGTTTGGACCATTTAATACTTTCTGCCACTGAGAGGTTCTGCACTGCTGGAGCTTGCAGCCAGCCTTTGAAATATTGCAGAAGGAATCCCTGGAGCTATGGAAATGCATTTTCTTTTCCGTAAGAATTCACCTAGATTTTGCTGAGTTATGAATTTTGAAAACGGCAATTTCTCTTCTGCCCTTTCATGTTTCCCCTAGAAAAAGTTAGTAGTGGATTTTCAGACTAATTGATCCTGACTGTTCTTGTGCCCCAAAGCACGTCTACAGAGCAGGGAGGGGCAGCTCCAGGCCCACGGACCGGACAAACTCGTCCAGCAAGAGCACGGATGGAGCCTCCAAGTTAGGAGAGCGAGGGTGAACTGGGGCGGCCTCAGCTGCCTTGTGAGCCCCTTCCAGGTCTGATAAGCAGCTCTGGCTGGACAGGATGTTGTGGAAACATGGAAAGAGACACTTGGGTTCTGCAATCGTCCCCTCTCCTCCTGTTTCTGGGTGTGTGACCCCTCGCCCTGGCAGCAGCTTTGCACAAGCACCACATGGTGTGAGCAGACCCGGGCAGAGGTGGCCGAGGTGGTGGCAATGCCCAGGAGTCAGCGTGCCCTCACCAGTAACGCTGTGTATTGCATGCACACACAGAAAGACAAGAGCAAACATAAAATAATTCCGGTTTTGCCTCTTTTTTAAAAATTACACAGAAAGTGACACTTAGCAATACATTAAAAGAATTCTATTTAAGCTTCAAAGTCATGCATTGGAGATGAAAGAAAGGGGTGATTAGTGTGCAACCTTTATTCTGTCCCCTATCTGCATTATGCTACAGAATTTAATTGTTGAATCACTTGTGCCTTGGGGACAGTCCAAAATGGGAGTTCAAGAGGCAGAATCAAGGCAATTTTAATGCAGCATTAATTTCTCAACATTGCAGTACATAGGTTTTGCATCCTGAGTAGCTTTTTTGAATGTAATTTAAAAATTAAGAAAAAAAGTCTGCAGGAAAGGAAGTACAATTATTTATGAATGGGAAACTGAGATGTGGAGCAATTAAGAAAGCTGTTCAGCATCACATAAAAAAATGGCAGTGGAGAAGAAATTAAACCTAGCTTCCCAGTAGAGTTTTTGACTGCAGGAAGCTGACCCATAGTAGAATACTTTTGTGCAACTGTTGTTTAAAATAAGATGATTTTTATAAATAACTTTCATCTGAAATGCCTGTGTTTTTAAAGTGTTGGACTGTCTCCTGTACTTTAAAAGAAAAAATGTCCACGTTGTAAATCATGTGTAACTATGACTTGAATAATATAGGAATGTCCTTTCTGTATTTTCCATCATCCAACTTATTGTGTTCATTTTTTTTACTACAAGGAGAGTTAAGAAAATGATGGCACTGGGACAAGCCTTTCCCTAGGCCACCCTTCCCTTCACACTGCCCTCCTGGTCGTGGGAGCCCTGTGGAATATGGAAGGCTTTCTGTGCTTCTGCTAAGTGATGCTCAGCACCACTTTCCAGGGAAAGGAATTGTCCATTCGTTTTCCATCTCTGCCTGTGTACACACAGTGAAGGAGAGCCTGGCAGTGTCAGCTGACCCTGGTGAGGAAGGAACAAGGTACTGCAATGCAGCCCCCAGCAGGACCCCACCGGTCCCCCTGGCTGACCTGGCTGACATGACAGCATCTGGAAAGCAGTTGTGGGGTCTGCTTGTCTCAAAAATCCTTCTCAGAAGAGAAAGGCTTTTGTGGTGGGTTGGGTGTCCTCTCTGGGACCTAGCAGCTCTGACAGCGTGAAGCCTTGGCCTCACTAGTGAGGAAGCTCAGTGGTGGGGTCTCAGCTGCTTCAGCAGAAATGTCCTTATGCTTACAACCCTCTTTGGTCCTTCCTCTGCTCACTTCCAAAATACCCCATCCAGGTAGCCTGTGGCCACCACAGCACCTGCAGCCTCCAGGGAGGGGCAGCATAGGAGGGCAAATAAAATGTGCATTTTCCTTCTGCCAGTGTGGAAGGGATCCTAAGAGGCACATTGCCCTCATCACTGTTTCCAGCTCACAGCTCACAGAGCACAGCTGCTTTTCCCTGCAGCCCACTGAGTTCAGGAGCTTCCTGTCCTTCCCTCCCTCTGCCGAGTGCCCAGTCCTGATCTGTTTGTGTACAGCAGCACCAGGTAACCCTGCCCAGGCCCCACATACCTGTGCACCCTCTGGTGATGAGACAGAGCTGGGAGCCAGGGCAGGGCTGCTGAGGGGACCTCCCTGCCATTAATCCAACTCCTCCAGGACCGAAGCCCTGTAACTGCATCCAGCTTGCCCTGGAAATGACTGTGAGTTTTGGGGATTTCGTTCCATCCCGGGATACAGTTATGCAGCCTTTGTTTGTTTGCACAGATCTGTCTGCCATCAGCTTTGTGCTTTGTGCAAACAGCCAGGCAGCACAGCTGATGGCAGGCGCCGAGGCTCCTGGGCTCCCACAGAGGTACTGCTCTGTGTTTATGAGGGCTAACGCTCGAAGGGTTAAGATGTATGTCTGAGCCAGCAGGGATAAATCAAAAAAATCTTCTCTCTTCAGCTTTTCTTCATCTACATATATGGCCTTCAGCTCAGCCTCCCACCAGATTACAAACGCATCCCCACAGCTCCCTGTGAAAGAGCCAGGGCTTGACTGAATCTCTCAGAATACTTTAGATACAAGATCATCCTCCCCTTAGCTGTAACTCTCAATAAAACCATCCTGATGCCCAGAAAGCATCACTTAATCAGTGCTTCTTTTTTTTCTCCATCACTCAGTTCTGCCACTGGGTCACCTGGTAAGCACAAACGCCTTTATTTACTATGAGGGATTTATGGCACAGCCAGAAATGGAACAGAATGCTACTTGATGCCTTGAGATCACTTTGCAGCTCCCATCCCACACAACCACCTTGGAAACTGTGAACTGCTTTGTGGCCCCTTTTGCAGAAAAAAAATCTGTCTTTCCCAGACTTTCCAGGTCACACTCTCAGCCTCCTCGAGGATGCAGCTGTATTCCCCTCCCAGGCACAGATGAGTAACTGCAGAAAACTGGAGACCCTGGTCAGTACTGTTGGGTAAAGGAGAGGTGAGGAAATGAGGAAAGCTGAGAGAGAGTTCTGTGGAGGTCTCTGCAGTGGCTCAGGTGTTTTCCTGAAGTTCAGGACATGTTCACTGAAATGACTGGGATGTTCCCCAGAGGAAGAGGATCAATCCTTTTACTCCCTCCTAGAGTTGTGTCTCACTATTGGAGAGGTGCTGACCATGGCTTTTTCTTCATAGTAGACAATGGGTGAGAGGAGTGATGCAGCCCTCAGTGGGAATGGACACAGACCTCTGAAGTGACCAATACCCATAACAAGTGGATTCAGGCTTTTATTTTGCAGCTCGTCCCAAAGGGAGTCAGGGGCTGATTTGTATGGTGAGAATCAGCCATGGGCTCATACCCAGAACAAGAAGCTGGACTCACTCATCATCCCATTGAGATGGATGGATGGATGGATGGATGGATGGATGGATGGATGGATGGATGGATGGATGGATGGATGGATGGATGGATGGATGGAAGGATGGATGGATGGATGGATCCCAGCAGCACATCAGACATGAGGGACGTGAGGAAGATGAAGGTTCCAGTTAGCTCCGTTTGACACTGTGGATTAAGGTCTGAATGTCTCCCTGCTAAAGAAGTACCAAAGGCACTGCTGAACTTCCTTGTGTCTCTTATGCTGTTCCCTTTCCATGACCAAAGGAAAGGTGGGCAATTTGGTCATAAACTCATGGGAATCTGTGGAAGACAATGACAAATTCCAGCCAGTTTGTAACATAATTAATGAGCAGTTAATTATCTTGGATGGGAGAATGTCCCTACAGGACTTCAGTATGCAGAGACACTGCTCTGCAAAAAAAAAAAAACAAACCAAAAAACCAAACCAAAACAACAACAACAACAAAAAACCCCACAAAAAACCCCAAAAAAACCCAAAACCAAAAACAAATAAAAAAAACCAAAAAAACCCAACTGTGGTATTAAAAAAGAGCTTGTTTTCAGTGAAACAGATGCTAAAATATTACAAATACCCTGACAGACTAAGCAAAGATACAAGCTGAAAAGGAATCCTGTGCATTAAAAACAGGCTTTGACACATCTTTCTGAACTGCTTCTTCACCAACTCTCTTGCCCCATCAGTGGCAGCCCCATCAGTCTGAGCTGGGCTACGGACTCTTCAAGGGTGTAGTGCAACCTGTGACACAGACAAAATAATTCCTGCCCAGCACTGAGCCCAGACAGGTATTTTTGCTTTTACCCTGTCTGCAGCAGGGCATCAGCTCAGCACCAGCCTGCAAACCCACCCCCTGAGCTCATGCTCACCCAGGAGACTGGTGATGCTTCATCTCCAATACCAGCCCAGGGCCATCTCTGCCCTCACCCAGGGGCTGAATCCAACCCTGGGCTAAGTCATCTTGTGGCTTATAGTGCAGGGTCTAGGTTGGAGGCTCGAGGTTGGAGGGGATACCCTGAGGTTCAGGAGTATCTTCTTCTGGCCTTTTTTGCTCAACCCTCTGTTTTTATTTGCATGATCTCCATGGCAGGGTCTGCTGTGGTTTGTATGTGGGGAAGAGCAGTTGAAACACACCTTGGTCACTTTGCCTGTCTCCTGGGCCCGCCTTAAAGCTGGATGTGGTGACATTTCCATGTTATCCAAATTAGACCCAAACTCATTAGATCCCAACTGCTTCCAAGAAAGTGCAACGTCACTTCTGCTCCCTGCAATCTCCCAGGCACATGCCACCAGAGAGGATTTTTCTTACCACAGATTACAAGATCTGGTTCTCACTGCAGTTTACCCCAGGCATGTTTGCTATTCTATTTTGTCCCCACCTTGTAGTCTATATTTAGGACTGGCTTGTAGGACTGGTTGCTGGGTGTGCCATCATATACCCGCTTCAATGAGATGCAGGCAGCTCCATTCTTACCATTGTTTCATCTCTAAATCACTAATTCATTTTTCATTAAAATGTCAGGCAGGATTTTGAGAGCCTTACTCACAAACATGAGCATTTATTCATATAAATAAACTTCCTTATTTTATGGGTGTTCTCCCATGCTCATTCAATGAATAAAAGAGTATGACCTCTCAGTCATGCTATTAGGTGGCAGATGTAGCTCTAATTTTGGTTTTAGCCATTCCTGATTCTCTCAAGACTTCCAGGATGTCACATCTACACCTGATTCTTTCTGAGATTGACTGAGAAACACAGGCAAGGAGCTCAGTGCCAAGGTACAATCTTGCCAGTACTACATAAGGAAAGAGGGAATGTTGTAGTTTGTTGGGCCAATTTGTCCTTCACATCAGCTGTGGGACAGATTTAACCCTTCAGCGTGTCATGCAGAACACAGTATATGCTGCTTGACTGTAATTTGAAGAGAGGACATAATATTTTCTTAGGACTTTCTCAAAGTCTGAGGAAGCTGAGAATAACTATGAGGTTAAAAACAGGGGGCAAAGCAATTATGGCTAACTCACAGTCCCATATTTCCATGGAAGATCAAAGTAACCCATGTATGACAGGAAAGACTAATTCCCAGTGCAGTGTTTCTTACCATTTCTGCAAATGTTTCTCCCTCCTTGGTTTAAAGTAGATTTTTCTATAGAAATCACTCTTCCAATATCTTATATTGGCACATGTTTCCATCTTCCATATATATATATATATGTTTATAGATACAGATATATTTTTACATATATATGTTCAATCCTGTATCAGTCCCATCTCTTCTTTTAATATCAGTCTTGGTTTATGACCTCAAGTAATTTGCTAGAGAAATACAGCTTGTGGTTCTGAGCTTCTCATTTTTGTTTCAAGGCCACAAAACAAATTCTAAACTGATTCTTTAAAGGATTGTAGGATTTTTCAGTCATTAAAAAGATGGTACATCCAAGGCACATTTTACTAGCCATGAGAGTCACATGTTGTACTAGCATGTATCTGCTATTCAGATTTATTAGTGATGGATGTTAAAAAAATTTGTTCTAGGAATTAAGTTGGAAAGTAGACAGACCAGCCTTATTGCATTTAAACTTGTAACTCTGACACTGCCTCTCTTTTCTATGTTTGAGCAACTTGAGCAACTTTGTTTTAATAGTTTGAGTACAAAACATATACTGGCATGTCATCATTTCAAGTAGAGTTACATTTTGACAGCAGGGTGGTTCAGTAAATGAGGTGAGACAAAAGAAGGAGTCCTTGGTTAGGCTCTACATAACCAACTAATGCTCAGAGTTTAGGTTCCCACTTAACTTTCACTAGCTCAGAGTAACTGAGTGGGTTAATTAGTCCTCACAACAGAAAGCAATCGCATTGCTGTTCCAATCCAGGCTGCAGGGAAAAAAAACCCACTGTGTTGATTTCAAAGAAAGCAACTGCTGTACCAAGCCAGGGTCTTGGACAATTTATTTAGTGTCAATTTGTGACAGCCCCCAAGATCTGTGCTGCCATGTCTGTGCATTTAATGTCATGGACCTGGACATAATTGCTTGTCATGAATGTTGCAAAGTCCATTAAAGAGCTTATTCCCTTCAGGGGAGAGCAGAGCTGCACCTGTGATCCGTGTGGCAGTGGCTTCGTGTGCAGAGACCTGATGCAGGACTTCCACATCATTTGTTCCACGGCCCATCAGACATCAGATATGATACATGAGATATATTATATATCATATATTCCTACCACCTTAAGCAGCTGATAGATTTGCCCTGGTGGCTTTTTGAGGCGTGTACTCACATGGTGGGCAGGTATTTTATGGTTCATTATTTCTATTGCAAGGATGGTCACATGCATTGTGCACTGAAAATTGTTCATACTCTGCTCCAACAAAGAAAGATTATTAGATAGGAATTATTAGATAGCAAATTTCCTCATTACTTCCCACTATGTTCACCACCATCTGAGGTCTATAGCTGAAAGAGGAAGTATGAACACACTGGGTGTGGTGGTGCCTGGCTTTAGGCAATGAGCAAGTTGAAGATGTTTCCTATCCACAGGGAAGAGCTGGATAACTCCTGGGTACCTAGGAGGTACCAACACTAAGGTGAGATAAAGGTGTAATTCGAATTTTTTCCTCAGATTATTGTGCCTTCTAGTCTTAAGTCCCCTCCAGGAAAAAGTGAGGACTAAGCACAGCAAAAAGAAGATTGTTACATATGCTTTTATCTTTTCAAAGAGGAGGCAGTTCTCATTATAGCCAGTAATACAATGAATGGAGCATTTGCCCAGGATGTAGGTGATAGGTTAAATTCCTTTCTATTACTGTGGAAATGTCCCACTGATTTCACACATATTATCAGTTCTTCTTTGATCCAGTGAATGTGCACAGAGACCAGATTGTGTGTGCTCCTCGCAGACTGCCCATTTTTGCCCACTTTAGCTCCTTATTCCCATGTAGACTTTGCATCACATCTTGCCTTTTTAAGTATTAATAGTTTCTTTGCCACTACCTTGGTGCTGGGAAGCAACATTAGACCCCAAAATAAATCTGTTCAGGATTCATTTAGACAATGTCTTGGTTCATTTTCTCTTTTATTTAAATAAGCCATCTTTTACATATGTAAGTTGCTCTGTATGAACCTTTATATATGTGGGCCTATGAGCAATGCCTCAGCATCATGTGAGTCCCTGAGGCTTGTTTCCCAGCATCTTTCCCTGTTGGAGGCAAGAGGAGATGGCCACTGAGCAGCATTAGAGGAAAGAGAGACCAATTCCCACGGCAGCTGCCTGGAGAGAGGAAAGGCAGGGTGTGTGGCTGGCGTTTTATTGATTGTAATGCAGGCACACACTTTCCTCTGATGCAGGGCCACTCCAGACTGACATGGCAGAGGTTTTCTGACGGGCTCTGAAGGGCTGATGGCCTCGTACCTGCTGAACATCAGCTATCTGGCTTTAGTGAGGGTGTAACTGAGAAGCTGCAGGTGCAAAGCCTGGGGGATTACTTTTGAGGTGCGGATGTAGAAAGACTCTTCACAATAAAAGTAACAACACGCAGGTGGAGGTGGGTTTGTTATGAATTCATGTCTTTTCAGAGGCCAGATTGACATTCCTCATGCCTGACTGCAGTGTGGCTCCAGCACAGGACACAGAATCACTGCAGGTTAAGCACAGGTTACAGCATTCCTGCAGGTCAGGCACGGGCCCTCTGCCACAGATTCACCACCTTCATACACATTTCACCTGTGTAGGGTCTTCCACCCCATGGCAGGAACAAGGGCTTTTGCTTGATGTGTGAAGCAACAGGAAACAAGGCTGCTCAGGATCTGTCTTGATAAAATTCCCAGTTTTGCTGTAACTTCAATTGCTTGCCATCTAATTAGCCAGCACTCTTACCAATGCTCATTCAGATATGACTGATCTAGGGGAAAGCTGGTGCTTCTAACTCATCATTTGCAACTGTATGAGATTGCAACTGTATCAGATGTCCCCTTATGAATACGACTGACAAAGTTTAATAATTAATGTTTCAAAAAAAATGAGCTGATGAGGCAAACAATACTCGTTTTCTTCAGTGAAAAATCAGCTTTTCTGCTTAATTCATAATCATCTGCCTTGAATTACAACACAACAAAAATTATTTCTTCCAGTCTTCTGTGTAGAAATAGGAAAAGAAATAATTAGCATGTGATGACGGAACTGCAAAGGGTATCTTTAGTTCAACCATGTAGTCTGCTACACTAGCCACATGTGGAATTCAATATTTTGATTTCAAATGAGAGCACTTCCTACATTCCTCATTGTATAAATGATTTTGCAGCCAGTGATAAATAGGATTATGTAAAGGCCTGACTCATGGGATGCTGTATTAAAAAGGACAAATTGATGGGGAACATCCCATGAAAGGCCTCAATGTTTCTCCAGATTGAATAAAATTATCAAGAAATTGCAATCATGAGTTTTTCTAGAATATTTTCCTTTTAATACTGAATGACAGACTCCCTTAAAGTAGCATGAAAGGAAAAAATTAAAAAGAAAATAGTCTGTTATCCTAAATTGACCCTTCATTCCTGTTTAGCAAAAATATATTAGGAGGAAGGGAAAAACTGGGCTTCCAGGAGCACAATCTTACCAAATTCCTAACTAGAAATTGTATGAAGAGTGGTAGACCATAATCTCTGAGACTGGCTCTTTAGAATTTTATATCCAGTTCTCATCAGGAGTGGTTTGGAAGAAAAACTTTGTGCAAAGCTGATACTGCTATTTGTCAAATCCAAGGTTTCAGTGGGAAACATCATTGTTTTTTGACTACTATGAAATGAAGAAGAAATGCTATTGTTGGTGTTCCTGCTTTGTCTATTATCTTTTATAATGAAAGAATGGTATCCTACTCAAATACACTTTAGTTCAATCACTGATGAATCAGGAATCCCTCCCATACTCCCATCAAAGATTCTTGAACATCTGCAGAATATGAGCTTTGGTTTTTAAAAAAAATAATTTCTAATCTTTGTGTTTGAAGAGGAGAAAACTTCAACTTTCAAGTATGAACTGAGTGCAAACTGATGCTATTCTCTGTTATGAGCTGAGATAGTAAATCAATAGCGATATGAAAGATGAAATCCCTCCCCATCTCCCACCTTTCATTTCAGTAGGCTGAAGACTCTGAAGATTGTCTCTGAGGGGTGGTTTTAGCGTCAATGTTGTTACCAATTTATTTTTCTGACAAAGACTGTGAGGAACATGGAAATAGGACTGAGAGATCCTTCTGGGTCACAGAATTGACCATCCTGCCATGGGAGCACTACAACACACAGCTCTCTCCAAAAATGGATAGTGCTACTTTTTAAAATCTAACTTTGTTTTTTTGGCCCACACTATTCTGATTAAAGGCTTCACTGCTTCAGGGTGGCAGTTATTTTCTTCTAAAACCAAGGCCAAGTCTATTCAAGATCAGCTTATACCCATTAGAGAGTGTGCCAACATCACTCTAAAGTGTAAATAGTTCTTCTCCTTTCTTGATGTTAACCCCATGATGCATTTAGCAGTGATCACACCCTCCTCTCAGTCTTCACTTGCCAGACTAAACAAGTGAAGGTCTGTAAGTCACCTTGAAGCTGGCCACCACTTCCCTGATCCTGCTGGAATTGTGTAGGCTATTTCCAGTAAGACTCACCAGTAATGTTATGTAAGTGGCAATAGTATTATTCTGGTTTTGTTGGGGAAAGTCTCCTAAGAATTTTTCCTTTTTTTTTTTTTTTTTTTTTTTGTAATTCTGGCAGGTCTGAGAAGAAGAAATTAATAAGGATTATCCAGACTGATGAGGTTATTTAAAATATGCCTGTGGGCACCCAGCTAACAGAGTGCCAACTCTTTTGACCACTGAGACAGAACTGCTGAGTCTGAGGTCCCCAGGCATCGCAGAGCACTTAGAGTCTGGAAAGAAAAAGAGGAACAAGGAACATTAGTTATTATTTTTCAAGTAATTTTTTCTGTAATACATTTTTTAAAGCCTAAATTCTCTTATCATATTCATTTTTCCTGCCCTGGTGGTGGCACTCTTTGCTTCACAAGAGAAACCAGTAAAAAAAGCCAGGAACTGCACAGAGCAAGGAGGAGGCTGGTGCATGAAAGGTCCCGGTAAGGCTGGCAGGGGGGAGAGGGAGCTAGCAGAGAGAAATCCATCCCGAGGACACTCCTTGTCACAGCAGTGCCACTGCAGGGTGCTCCTGTCAGCCCAGCACTCTGTATCATCTATCTGAATGGTTGTCTTATGACATGGCAATGTCCCCACCATGATGGGAATTTTCAGGAAAGATACATTATAATAAAATGCAAATAGTGTATTGTCTCTGAAAATGCCCATAGCTGAGTGGGCAGCATAATGACATTAATTCAAGCTTCTAAACAATATCACTGCTATTGGTATTGATCTGACACCCATAATTGGTATTAATGGGCTGTATGCACAGTTTAGTCACTCCCTTCTAAAATATCACCTTGAAATTTTCCACTGCTGATAGCACACAGGGGTGGGTCCCTTTCCAGAACAGGCAATTGAAATGTGGCCAGAGACAAAGGAATGGAAAGCAGCAGAGATGGAGGCAGAACAGCTATGCAAGAGTGTCTGTAATAAAAGAGGAGAAGACAGAGGATACAAGGGTACTGAAATGGCCCATGCTATGGGCTGGGTATATCGGTATAGAATGATCATGTCTCTTGCTGGGGGCCTCTCAGTTACACAGATGTAGGATCATAATTAGCTTTTGCAATCAGCCTGGCCCAAGAGAAGTGCACTGGTCCTCTCACTAAGGTGGGGCTCCAGCGGCAGGAAAAGGGCCAAGCAGGCTTCGTGCCTCCACTCACCCAGACCCAACTCTACCGAACCAGCTTCTCTTGGTGGGCAGAAACACAGGAGAGCAACCCCGAGCTGCACTGCTTGGATCACCCAGCCACCACTAGAGAGAGCACTTCAGATCCTGTCTCAGGCAACACGGAGCTTGCACTCAAGTACTGATGTGAGCACTTCTTGCGACCCACGCGGACCTGCTCCACTAGGGAAAGGTTTAACTCTAACCCACGTGTAAAGAGTGGCATCTGCTGGGTTGGGCTGGTGGAGATGCAATTCAAGTTCCATTGTGGCCAAGTCCATAAAGACACCTTAGCCTGTATTTAAAAGCACTTCCAATAATCTTCCATCCTTATGAATTCTAGATTAGGCTGAAAACACAAGCTGTGTGGTCTGATCACTGAGACTGGGCACTCAGGACCTCTTTCCCAGTGTCTCATATTGGTGTAGGGGCAGGTAGAAGCACCAAGCCTCAATCTTGGGGAAATGAGTGTTGTAACTCAAGCTTAAGTAAAGAAACATTTCCATTGTAGTACCTTTCCCAACCTTATGATGAAGAAAATTCACATGCTTGTTTCCCCAGATTTTCCACAGCTGGTTTTTCCACCCTTTTTTCTGACTATTTATTTTCTCCACCTGTGCTGCCTTGAAACTATAACTGCAAAGCTCATCTTCCAGTGTCTTCCAGTCTTTCAGTACCTGCATTCCATAACCATCGACCTTATTGAAGATTGCATGGGAAATCAAGGGTTTGCTGTCCTCATAAACCTTCCAGAATGTCTGATAGATACACAGCACTCTGGAGAATTTGCTGATAACCTCTAATCTTCAAGAATCCCACAGCAAAAATAATTCATGTAACCAGAAACAAGAAGGAAAGATGCATGTTATCTGAGTGTAATTCCAGCATCCTCAGAACTAATTCCTTGAAGTTCTTGAAAGAAATCTGATGGGGTGTAAGAGTTGTAGAGTTTTCCCACCGCCCAGGAAACATGGTGGTGCTTTTACTGGGCTTTGCATGTTAATTCTGTGCAGTATCACTGATAATACTCAGACACTTGCTGTGTGGGTGGGACTAATGCAAGATGGTGCTGATGCAAATATAGCTTGCTTGCTGAAAGTGAGCTGGAAAATTTTTTCACGTGTTCACTCAGCTATACCCCGTGAGGCACATATCAAAATGCATTCAGAAGTGGATGTTATTTCTGTGCATCAAGAACATAAATTAGAATCCAGGTCTCATAAAGACAGCAAAAGATGTATCTACCAGAATGGAGAGAACATAGGTTAACACAAACAATTGAATTTCCCCAGTTTAGTGAGTCATCACAGACCACCTGAGCCACTGCCCCTAACCATGTACATGTCCTTCCCCTGTGGCAAATGTGAAGTAAAACACTGAGCAGAACTGATTTACAAGCTGGCAGGAATGACCAAGTGCTCCGTGACACTGGCCCAGCTGATGTCCAGTAGTGTGTCCAACCAGAACTCACATCCTTTTCTGCAAGATGGACACTTAGCTTTTTCTGGTTCAAACTCAGGAAAATCAGCTGCTACCAGCACCCTCAAGCTCCATTTCTGGGAGAGAAAGGAGCACCTGACACTGTTCACTGGGGGGCTGCCAGCCCCTCTGCTGGTAGCTCAGCTGCTTTGTAGAGATGTGGATCTCCAAAGGTCTTTAAAGGGTGCTTTGATCTGTAGTGGTGCTGAATACAGATTCTTGCTGTGGATTTAATGGGATCCAGAAAAGCTCAGCATTCTTGGAAAACAGTCTGCTTAAATCTGTTGGCATTAAATATAATCAAGGGTTTTTTTCTTGTACTAATTGCCTAAGGTGTTGACTCAGAATTTTAGTGCTGGGGTAGTAGACAACAAAGCATTTCTCTACCTCTGTCTGCACTGAACCAGCCAGCCTTTTCATGAAGTGACTAAGGCAAAAGATTATCACAGTCAGGGTACACTGTTCCTAACTTACACATGCAACACTGAATATCTCAAGAGCTGGCATTACCTATTTACTGGACAATACAGTGATTTTATTCTCCAAAGAAAGATGTGTAACTTGCTAGCTGGATGCTCCTGTGGATTTAGAAATCCCCTGGAGTAACAGCAAGCTCAGCTGCTGAAGAGCACTCAAGTTTCAGGGCTTCTTCCCTTCTTCAGGACCTCTTGCATGTTACTGAGCATGGTGTGATTTATGTATGAAAAAAGCCATATTAAATAATAGTCTACATCCACTGTTTGCAAGAGGCATGGCTGAGTACCCCAGTACTCTATGTACTAAACTCTGTGTTAAGGTTTGTGGTGAGCTTCATTCCATGTTCTCATTTTAACCATTATTGCATCCCCATTTCCTGACCCTGTACTTCCTACGCTGTCTCCCAACATGAACTGCACTGGGTATGATTTCATTTACACTCATTAAAGACAGAAACCATCTCACTACATATCTTAAAGATACTTCCGCATCAAAAACTACATTCTATCTTTCTCTCTGAAGTAACTTCTACTTGAGGTATCTAAGTCTTGATTAATGCACATATATACCTGATGCAATGTGTCAAGTATTCTCCTCTGTAGCCTTTTACAGCATGATTTGACAACAAAATGTCTTCGAATATTCGTATGAGTACTAGAAAGCCAATTAATGGTTACAGTTTGGGAACATTTTAAACCAATTAGATAAAGGTTGGATTGGATGGGGCTTTGAGCAACCTGGTCTGGTGGAAGGTGTCCCTGCCCATGTGCTAGATGATCTTTAAGGTCCCTTCCGACAAAAATAATTCCATGATTACATGATTTTTCCACACAGCAGTAGCTTTTACTCATGTATCAACCCTTTTGGCATTGGCTATGTTCTTCTAGCTTTTTGATTGTAAGTGACCTACAAAGAGGAAAAAAACTTAAAGTTCCTTTTTTTTCTGTTCAAATTTTTTAAATAAATATGACTTCTTGCCTTTATCCCTTTCTGCTGAATTTGGCAGAGGAGAAAAAGATGCTGGACTCCTGCAGACTTTTTGGAAATGGATGGTGAGCTGAGGAAGGAGTCCCCAATTACTGCCCCAGAGAGAAGGGCCATGGGTCAAGCCCAGGTGTGCTGAGGTGTAGGGCCTAGCTATGGGGACTGAGCACTGAGAAGGAACAGGGTTGCAACCCCCACTCCTTCATTAGAGTTGGAAGGCAGTGAAAAGGTGTCTCTCTCTTGTCCTCCATTGGGGAAAGTCAAATGTAACAATTCTGATATATATTTACCATAAAAAAGCAGAGTAAAAAAAAAAATTGTACATTTTTAACCTTGTATTTGAGCAAAAAGGACACAAATCCAAACCAAGCAAAATTCTCAGTTGTCATCTAGTACATCTCTCCACAACCCATGTAACTCCAGTTGAAAGCAGGAGGTATTTATTCTGTCTCCCTAAGAAAAACTCAGGCTCTTAATATACTACCAATTAGAGTTAGAATTATGTATGGATTATTTTAATGGTTTATTGACATGCTAGTGGACTAAGTACCTTGCTTTATTAGTATCATTTAAGTCTGTACTAGGAAAGCCATTATAGAATTTCATTCCTAATAGTAATAATAATAACAATCTAGATTTTTGAAGGAAAGGCAAAACTATCTGTCAATTCCACAGTATAGCCACATAACAAGCAATGATCCTAAAAGCATACAGAATTCTGAGTTGATCACAGAACTGATAGCAGAGTAACTCAAGAGTTTCTAAATGCCACTTTGTCCACAGTGGTAATTTAACCTTTATGTGATATCCCTAAAATAATCAATCATATCTGCATTACACAGAGAATTTTTTTCTGATGTATGCCTTTCCATGAAGTTATCCATCATATTTGTGCTCCAGCATTATCCCTTTCAAGTGTAAGTAGATTCCAATCAAAAAAATTGTCCATGAGTGGCTACACTGTAACATACAAAAAAAGGGAAGGCTGTTTTGTTGAAAAGTATCCATTTCATACAGTAACAGTGATTTGTTTTGCAACATCTCTTTTATGCTTTCAAGCTACATAAAAAGAACACTTTTCCTGTGGCACTTATATACACGACAACACAGAAGGGTTTTTATTCCCCTTTCCACAATGGAAATAAGCAAGAAGGGACAAAACTTTGGCTCATCCTTTAAGGGGGGAAGATTTCTCTTCCATGCCTGGAGAAAGCTGAAATAATGGGGCAGGTGGTGAGCCATTCAGGTTTGCCATAACGAGCAAAGCCATTCAGGTGTCACAAGCAGAGGATGAGCACGTGGCACCAGCTCTTGCCATTACTGTTACCTGGGAAGGTGAGTAAACAGCAGTTCCTAGGAACAGGAACATTTCACATCCCTTCCTTGCTCTGAGCCTAAGAGCCCACAGCTCTCTCCTGACCCACCTGCAGCACCTCTTCAACACCAGTCCTGAGGGACCACCCCTATAGGCTCTCTCCTGCTTGCCACTTCAAGGTCCTAGAATATTCAGTTGTCACAGCCCAGGCTGATCCCTCACCCAGGCTGAGCAGAAGGTGCAAAAAAGCCCCTGGGACTGATGTGCCCTGCCCAAGGCTTTGGGTCAGAGAGGGCCTTTTCAGAAGCAAAGTCACAAGGAGCACAAAGTCCCCAGTTCGGTGGCTGGGGTCCCAGGGCACGGGGGAATGTGAGGAGTGTGGATTATGAGTGGCAGTGAAGTCAGAGACATCTAGCTTTGGAACTGAAAGATGAAGTTGGGGATCTGGGAGAGTTGTCCCTGGTGTGTTCAGAAACCAGGGTCTTTGCCAAATGAAAACATTACATGAAAGTATATATCAAATTCATGTGATCTGCATTTTCATTCTGCAAATGCACTCAAGCAAGATATCAGTTGGTTATTCTGGCTAAAGACATAACAATGTCCTCTTCCCTTGTATGTGTGAAATAGTCACATCAGAACTTTTTTCAAATGAAATCCCAGAAAACATTATATAAAGGTCTGGAGTTAGCTCACTTGTACTGAATCAACATCACAGCTCAGAGAGGGGTGAAGTATTGAAAAAACTGTGAATCAAATTCTTTCCTGCAATACAAGCTGTTTTATTATTATTTTCCAGAGGAGCTACATGTAAGAAAACCAAGGACACGAGTTAACTCCAATGGGAAGAAGTTTTTCTTACCAATAAAAAAAAATGACAAAGCATCAGGACATTTAACAAACTTTCTCTGCAAAGAAGGTTGAGGAAAATGAAGTAATTACTTGAAATCTTCCCCTGGGCAGAATTTCATCTGAATAAATTATTTCAACAGTGCATGACACTAAGTCCTCTCTATTACAGTCAGTCACACAAATTTAACTGGTGTAACCATTCTGACTTTGGATTAATGGCACTTTTACTTCATCTTGGTTTTGATTGGTTCCCAACTGATCCAAGCTAACTGATATAACTTCAGTTCAATTTGAAAAAAAGTGGTTTTGATAGTTTTTAACTAAAACTGCTTAGAAGCAATCTGTAATCTACTCCCATGTGATCTGGAAGCCTCACACCAAAATGAAGATGCTCATATACCAAAAATAAACAAAGGTTTGAATTTCATTCCATCTATTTTTTCCCTGCTCATTATTACCCAGACAAACCCAAGGTCAGGTACTCAGTTGCTCCCAGTGGTTCAGCACTTCATACATCTGATAACATTGCAAGGCAAGGCAAGAGTCCTCCTGAAGTGATGCAGGAGAGGTTTTAAAGGTCAGTAAATAGATCAGCTAAAAATCAGACCAAGAAGCAGTAGAAATAAAGCAAGAAAAGGGAATTAAGGAAGATCAAGGTATGTGATTGAAAAACTACCTGTTCTTGGATGCAGGGTTGCCCTGTTTAGTGAATACTAAGCTGACCTGCTTTCTTCAAAAGGCAAGATTTAAATCCTAGAAAGTGAAAACCTATCCCTCTTAACTGTGGTGAAAGGGCATTTTTGTAAAATATCAAGGACAGTCTTGAAACCAGAAGGAAATACTGGAGGCATTTTTATGCACAGGAATTATCTCAGTTCTTAAGTAAAATTTCTTTCTTATACTGCTAAATAAATGTTTAATGTTAAATAAACATGGTATCTGTGGAATTCATGGCATTCCCTGGAGAAACACGTAAGTACTATTTAATAAAGTGGTCCTCACAGCACCTGATGATGTAAGTAAATGTTATTCTGTTTCTACAGAGCTAGATGTTACCCCCTTCTCTGGATGATAACCCCAAAAAATTCAATTATTTTACTGTTAGTTCCAATGCCTCTGGAAGGTAACAGACCTTAGACAGGTGTCTGTACTTAAAAGCATTAAGAAGACAAAGAAAGAAGTAATTTTAAGCTTTGGACCTGAAGTTCCCAGCTGTCAATCCTGACCTGAATTTCCCAGACTATTTAAAACATAAATGTAAAAGCTTGTCACTGAAAGTTAAACAGTATAAAGATGATTAATCTGAGCTGCTGACATGGGGTTGTAGGCCAGTGATGTTGTGTTTGTGGACTTTCAGTATTTCCTGGTAAGAATAGCTCCCAGGGCCAGAGAGAAGAGGGGGCAGGAAGCACTGTCTACTGTTATTAAAATGGTCCACTGAGCTCATGCCTTTAAGGAGGCTCAGCCAAATGAGTAGCCAAACATTAACCTTTTTAGCCTAGAAAGGAAAGAAGAAAGTCCATGCACAATGAAAATCCATTCTGTGGTGAGCCCTGCCGTGTCTGCAGCCCTGGTGCTGCCCAGCTTTTGGTCCCCCTCTGCTGCCCGATGTGGCTGCTCACAGTGGTGCTCACCATGGGGTGCCTCTGTTCACACACTGGGGACACTGAGCCCTGGTTTCTCATTTGAGAAGTACATATTAATTAAAGAATCAGAGTCATTTAGTCTAGAAAAGACCTTTAAGATCATCAAGTCCAACCACAATTCATTAATTTGCTGTGTAAGCAAGGTGAATAAATCGATGACTTAAACATTCGCAGAGAGCACACAGAAATGAAAACAGCTGCTGGTTAATCCTGTTTCCAGAACTGAACTCAGCTTCCATGTAATTATTTAACAAAAAATTGACATAAATTCACAAGTAAGGAATTCCTCTTCTATGCCTCCCTGAGGCAGTGATAAATCACGCACCTTAAATAACAAGTCGGGGGTGTGGCTTCATGTTGGAGTCTTTGCCTGCAGAACCAGGTTAGTGCAATATCCTGGGTTTTGCACTCATGAATCAAATAAGGAGACATCATGCAAAGAAAGAAACTTCTGGCATGCTTCATTAATGGCCATGTAAACAGCAAACACTTGCCATTTAAAGTCTGGCAGGATTTTTTTTGCAAATGGCCAGTGAAAAGTTTTTTTCAGGATAAAGTTTTGAAAGACAACGGCAAGCCAGATCTTCCAGAAAAAGTATTTCCATGAAGAAGCTTGCGTACAGTTCTCTTTAAATGTTCTCCAGGTCTCAGCAAGTCCTAAAAGACTTCAGCTCATACAGAAGTTGGTAATGCAAACTTGAGTACAGAGAAATGTTGAAGACATCTATCAGAACCTCATGGTAACATTAGAAGCAAGAAATGGCTCCTTCTGAGAGAAAAATAAGTATGGGAGTTTTGGGACAGGATCAAATTAGGCAACTTTCTAAAAAAAAAAAAAAATTAGCTTGCCTGTGGAAATTGCTCAGAGGTGAAAAGCCTGGCCAGAAGGAAACAAAGATCTCTGGACAGCTGGGAGGAATGAGTGTTGACTTCCCTGAGGTTGCACTACATTTGTTTGGCTGACCAAAATGTGTACTTGCTTTTTGGGAACAAGTATCTGGAACCAGCTGAGCCAGCACTGAGGTGCACAGACTAAAAGGTGATAAAGAGCTAAGACTGAGTACTAGTTATTTGGATTTAGCTGAGTTACATTCTTGCATGGATTGTGATGGTGAAAGTGATGATGACAGCAGTACTTTCTCAAATGTAAAGTTACTGCCTCAGAAATGCAGAAGCTTTCTACTTTCAGAAGGACAGAAGAAATCAGTTGATGCAGGTAAGTAGTGAGATCAGTAATTGTCACATGTTCACTGCCATTTGTGCATAATTGCTAATGGTGGATGTCAGACATAAGACAGTATGTAATTGGAGCAGATTGTAAAGATAATTATAGCACACTTCTCAGATTACAATTCAATCTTTTTTTTTTTTTTTGGTTGCTAAGTAAGAAAAGATTGAAAATGAAAAGGTGGTGCCACAGACATTGTGAAAGCACATGAGAATATTTCCGCTGTTGTTCAGATGGGCACTATTTTTGCTTCCAAGAGTCACTGATAATTCAGGTTCTACATCTTGCTGGCATAAATGCTCGAAGTCTTAACACAATAAACTAGCTCTCATGCCAGCTGGGAAAACAAGTAAGAAAAGATTGAGAGGAGTGTATTTTTTCTGTGACCACTTAACATTTAAGTCAGTTACTGAAATGCTTTGGATGTGTATCTGTTACTCTGCACTAACAAAGAGTAACCTATCATCCTGATCATTTTCAAGAAAGTGTGAAACTCTGATAGGACTACCCCAAAATATCAAAAACATTCAAAAGTGGAATGTTTTGAATTTTTAGAATGCATCATCACTGCAGATGGTGATCTTAATCCAAACTTCGTGTGATAATAACCAAACTGAAATGGAGTTAGTCTATCTCACACAGTAGAAATTGGGAAAAACAGTCAATGGTTAAATCAGCCTTTTATTTTTATGGAAAAATAAGCTTTTTTTTCCTCATTTCCCCAATAATTTCCCATTTCTAAGGATACTTCTTCTTGTCTGCTGTGTATCCATGAAAATATTAAGGCATGCTCAAACAGGAGTTTAACCATGTCAGTAGAAAGAATCTTAATATGTTTTCTGGGTATTAAAATTTATTTTTATACATTAATTGAACATTAACCTGTTGTAATTTTCATGTTCTTTAGGTAAAGTAAAAATGGGCATCTCAGAGAGGCATATTAGATAACAGAATATTACTTATATTGGTTTTACAATGTGCCAACAGTTTTGTATGACATCTTAAAGCACCAATCTGCTTTTTTGTTGCTAAAAAATTTGATATAATGAATTAACTTGATAGCAAGCTATTAAAAATCACTAGTTCCTTTTTCATCTGTGAATGTTTTCCTTAAAAACTTTACAGAAAAAAAACCCAGAAAAATGGAAAGGAATTTACTCCAGGAAACTCCCCTATACTCAACTTCATGTTTCTATTTCAGTAGATAGAAAAATTCACTAAAAAGTTAAAAAATTTTGTTGAAGAAAAGCTGGTAGCTTTTCCAAACACTGTAAGCATCACTGAAGCTTCAAACCTTGACGAAAGGGTGAACAGCTATTATTCCTATAAGACCCGTGGTGGGATGAGAGACCAGCAATGCACGGGTGTGTGTTGGGAGCTTTTACTATATTACAGAATATTCTCATAGAATATCGGGGCATCTCCTATCTCCAGATGCCAGTTCCCTCAATTTCTCTGAACTTGTGAGATGTGTCATCAATTCCTGCCTCAAACAGAGCAGTGGGGAGGATCTTTATTTTGTGTAAACAGGCTTTGCCAGACTGCAGGAGCCTAATAAACACATCTTATGTGGGACTAACTTTCAAACCAAAGTTAATTTAAACTGTGCCAAGAAAAGCTTTTTATTAGATTTTTGCTTTTAATAAAAAGAACAATGTATGAAAATTATTAAAATGCTCAAAATACCATTGTAAAAAATACCTTAAAAATGAAAATAATCAAATAGTTCCTTTAAGAACAATGGAAATGTAACATGGAGAGAGAACTATCTAATAAATGAAGGGAAAATATATTTCCCAAGGTTTCCTTTTCCTTCTTTTTTCTGTGCAGTACCTCACATTTAGCCAAGAAAGTTCCCTTTTATGCATCTTAGTTCAAATCCAGTTTCATCAGCATGTGAGCTAATATGCCAAACTATGTGCAGAAAGAGCTCAGGCATGAATTCATGTTCCCTGCTGCCAGCTGTGCTACGAGGCCAGCAAGCTCTGGCACAGGGACAGGAGGAGAAAGGAACTTCACAGTTCCCCCACTACCAGAGCTCCTCTGCAGTGGTATAAAGGAAGAAAATGACTGAAGGTTATGAAGTTTCCTCTCAGCTGTCCAGGGCTTGCTGCACACTTTTCTGTACACTGAGGTAGATCAGTCTATCCACAGTATTCATTTGGCTTTCCTTGGATTCACTTTGATAAACCACAGAGAATTAAGAGAGGGACGTCTACATTATTTCAAAGTATTAAGGCAAAGAATCAAATGCCCATATATGCAACAATTTACATCTGCCACGTGCCCATGGTAATTAAATGGATCTGAGGTGTCTAAACAGCTTGGAGAAATGGAATAAGGTGCTTGCTCAGGTGGAACAACAGAGAATGCAAATCATATGTGAGAAAGTCTGAGTGTCTTCCTCTTCCTCTTCCTCTTCCTCTTCCTCTTCCTCTTCCTCTTCCTCTTCCTCTTCCCCTTCCCCTTCCCCTTCCCCTTCCCCTTCCCCTTCCCCTCCCCCTCCCTCTCCCTCTCCCCCTTCCCCTTCCCCTTCCCCTCCCTCTCCCTCTCCCCCTTCCCCTTCCCCTTCCCCTTCCCTTCCCTTCCCTTCCCTTCCCTTCCCTTCCCTTCCCTTCCCTTCCCTTCCCTTCCCTTCCCTTCCCTTCCCTTCCCTTCCCTTCCCTTCCCTGTTCCTTCTTCATCCCTTTCCCCTTCCCATTCCCCAGGACAAAAAATTAGGAGACATGATTGGATGTAATTTTTAACTGTGAAAAGAAATTTGAACCCAACTTGGAAATAATTAAAGAACCCTTTTCATGCCATTCACAGGGAACTTGATTAATTTATCTAACTAATTAATTCTTTTGCTATTTACGGTTGGCATCAGGTAGCCATCCAAACACATTTGTGGCAGATACAGCAAAAGAATAATACATTTCATGATCTGTTTATTAGACACAAGCAGACAGATGCAAATAGAGGGAATGGAAGTGGAGAGGTGAAGGGGAAAAAATAAATTGACTTCAACAGGAAAAAAGAAAAGCAGTACATCTTTGCATAAGCAATGCTAGACAAGCATGCTCATCCCATACCACAGTAGGATTATTTCCTACAGCATATTCACTAGTGCTTTGTCTACTCTGGTTTTAATGTTTCAAATTATGGGGATTCCACCATTTCCTTTGAGAGCCTCCTCTGCAGTCTAATGCTGCTCATCCCCTGGAAGCTCTCCCCGATACATGTTTCACTGCCTTTCTTATTTCCATTACATTATTCAGTTATATCCTCTTTGCCCTGCTTTTTTCCCCACTTCAACTTCCTTGGTGCTTCCGCCGTTCAAGTCATCACTGGCAGCTGTTTGGGCCATCTCTTGCTGTTGCTTCACAAGCTGAGTAAGCATTTCTGTAATTTTTTCTTATAACCCAGTCCCTCCAGGGAGCTGATTATTTTGGTTGTTTTTCTGTGAATGCTTCCTGCTTTTGACTATTTTTTTTCTTACATTGGCCAAATCCCCACTCCCTCCTTCCTCAGACAGAAGAGAGGCTGAGCCGTTCACACGGTCCTCTTGCTTTTGCTAAGGTGTGCAGGAGACACACACATCATTTTAGGTGCTTGAAGTTAAGGTGAGAGCATCTACACAAGAACTTTTTCCTTTCCTTGAATGTGTTTAGTGCTTTGTCCCCTTCCTGAAGTGGTGATGCTGGGAATGTTTTCTAGTACAGACCTGGCTTTGGGGTAAATCTCTGCAAAAGTGGATACACCTTTTTCTGTGACAGAACTAGGAAAAAGAATTTTTACCTAGGCAAGGTCAATTCTATGCAGTCCTTCAGAAGTTTCACTCAGCTACCAATACCATAAGGTGATCACCAGTAGGATTTGACCACTACGTAAGTGTTGTTAAGTAAAAATACACTTCTTTCTGACCATGCTAACTAATCACTGCATCTGAAATGCAAATAGTATCCTGCTCTTCTTGGAGTCTGGAACTTTCCCACCTCACAACCTCTTACCCATAAACCTAAAAAGATCAATGAATAAAGACCATCTAGGTCAAATCTCCTGACTTGCTTCTTTTTCATTGCGGTATCACTGTTTCTTCAAACTCATTGTGCAAATTTATATGCTTGAGATTTCCTTCCGGGAGCCTGGGCTCTGACACTTTGAATAAGCAAGAAATCTCTCCTTTCAAGATCAACCCCAGGGGAACAAATGGGCTTTCCAAAGGGGGCTGCCATGGCCCCACACGCATCCCCATGCTGGGGCTTGGCTGTTGGAGCCCCAGGTCCAGGCTCTCACAGCACTCACCTCTGCCTGTAGCCTGGCCCAGGCGATGGGATGGCCCTGCCTGCCCAGGGGGCCCTGTAAACCCCAAAGACCTTCCACAGGAGCCAACACACAGGACATTGCCCTGGCTGAGTGTTCGCTGAATTCAGCCATTTCCACTTCTGCTGGATGACATCAAACCACAAGTGATTGTTTTTCCTTTCAAAGCACCCAACACCCGAAACCCTGGGCTTGTCATGGAAGAGGCAAGAATATTCAGTAACAATGATATGAAAGCTCAACTATTTCTCTTTAGGTCCCTTTATGTAGCTTCATGAAAGGAAATTTTTGGACAGTGGTGTAAACACCAGCAGCACAGACTCTGTAATGATCAGGTAATGAGTTAAATAATCATATTGTATCAGGACTGAGGAAGTAAAGTTGCAACTCAGAGATACACATAGGCCAAGGAAGCTGGACCATCACAAAGCCTTTCCTTGCCTCCCTCTTGGCTGCATCCCTCTTACTTGAAAAAGCCCTTCTGCAGAAGGCTGATACTTTCAGTCTATTTCATCCCACATAACACAACAAATAAACAAAACTCAGAGTCTCAGGTAGGAACCCTGGAGCATATTTGTATTTAATTGCTTTTCTTTGTTTAGATCTGGATGTAATGGACAAGAAAGTCCTGGATAATTTTTTGAATGTCTGTATTTGAAACATGCAGTGCTCAACAAAAGGTAAAAATTCTTACTCCTGTGTAGCACAGTACTGGGGGGAGGAATTGGTATAGTCCTAAATAATGTGTGTCACCATGCTGCTGAAAGCAATGGCCCTGCTCAAGGGAGGCTGAGCAGGTGGATTTCCTCCTCACTGCATTGAAGAGAAACCCAGGAGAGGTTACTAGAAAACAACGTGTGACAATAAAACAAACAGGAGCTCCACAGAATTAAGGGACTTTGTGTGCTCAAGCCTTGCTTACAGCAGGCAAACTCAGCAAAGTATCCCAACCAGTCCTGCTGCTGGTCTGGCTGGAGTAATGCTGGCATGGGCCGTGGTTGGGTGTGAACAGCTCTCCAGTCTGGGGCTGGTAACCAGCGAAAACACTGGAAACCACCTGCCCTGCACACGCTGCAGGAGTCACTCCAGTGCTGATGCCTGTACAGCACAGCTGGTAACATGATGTAATTTGGTTTCATTCCACAACGTAATAAAAAACTACTTTGTTTAGTGTAGTCGCAGCCTAAGCTTTATCTTCTGAAGAAACTCCTACATCCTTTTCTTTCACTGACTAGGACAGTAAGCTGGTAAGTCAAGGCTGACCTGGGGAGGATTATGCCTTTTCCTTTCTGCTGTCATTGTGTACCACAAAGACCTGTTCTACCTTTGGGACTCACAAGGATTTTTGAAACCATAGGTGCTGTGGAGTCTTGCTTCTTCCTTCTTGTGAGGGATTAAAAAAACCCACCAAACCCAAACCAAACTACTAACCCCCAGCCCAAACAAAACAAAACAAAACAAAACAAAACAAAACAAAACAAAACAAAAAAAAGAAGAAGAAAATATGTACAAAGGAAAAAAGGAAGATGTTCCTTGTGGAATATAATTGTTGATTTGAAAGGTAGTTTTATTAAATGTGTTCAAAACATTCCTTCTTATGTTGGAGCGGTGTAATTAAGAGTCCTCAGTCCTTTTTACCCTGTTCCCCAGATACTGGCTCAGTGTCAGCTGGTGCATGTGTCAACTTCGTTCTTTTTCATCATATTAAAATTGCTACTATTCATGGCAACGTGCACCCATGGTCTGGTCATATACGCACCAGAATTGCCACGGCTTGTTTGGAATAGGATTAGAATTAGGAATGGAATGGAATGGAATGGAATGGAATAGAATAGAATAGAATAGAATAGAATAGAATAGAATAGAATAGAATAGAATAGAATAGAATAGAATAATCTGGGTTGGAAAAGACCCCTAAGATCATGGAGTCCCACTGTTAACCTGACACTACGCAGTCCTCCATTGGCTGCAGAGGAGGGGAGTGAAAAGGGGGGTAGGCTGGAAGTTGTTCGGCAGGTGGGGAGGGAAGGAAAAGGGGGCACCGGGTGTCGGAGTGGAATCTCCGCCTGCCTCGAGCACATCACTCCTCCCCCGCCTTCCCGGGCAGAAGGCGTTGCTGCAGGCGCTGTCCGGGAGCTGGGATGAGCGGCGGCCCCCGGCAGCGCTGCCCCGGAGCGGCGGGACCCGGACTCGAACCCGCGGACCCGGGGCAGCGGCGGCCGCGCTGCGCGGGCGGGGCCGGGCGGCGCGGGGCGCCCCCTGCGGGCGGCGGCGGGCGGCGGTCACGTGGATGTGACAGCGGCGCTCGCGGCCAGCGCCAGTCGCGGCAGCGGCACCGCAGCGCCAGCGCCGCCGCCAGCCCGAGCCGGGCGGGGACAGCGGGGCCGGGGCCGGGGCGAGGCCAGGGGGAGCCGCCGCCGCGGTGCCGGGCGGCGGCGGGCGGGGGGTGGGCCGGGCGCGGCGAGGAGCCGATGCGGAGCGATCGCGGGCGGGCGGCGGGAGCGGCCATGGCGGGGCCCCGCTGAAGGAGGCGGCGAAGGAGGAGGAGGAGGAGAGGGGAGGAGAGGAGAAACCTCCGCATTCCCTCCCTCCGCGCCCCGTCCCCCCGCGTGGACCGCCCGCCCGCCCGCCTCCCCCTGCATGCCCGGCTGAGACCGCGGGGAGGACTCAGCCACCCGCCGCGGCCCCGCCGCCTTCCCGCGCCCCGCCAGCCGCGGACAAAGGGGGAGAGCGGGCAGCCAGAGGAGGGGAGAGCCCGTCCCCACCGCGCGAGCATGGCGGACCGCAGCCTGGAGAGCGTGTCCCTGCCGCTGGAGGTGCGGGCCCGGCTGGCCGAGCTGGAGCTGGAGCTCTCCGAAGGTAAAGGCGCGGCGGGGCGGGCGGCGGTGGGCGCGGGCGGCGCGGCGGCGGCGCGGCACCCCCGGCCCGCTCCCCCATCGCACCCCCTCCGCCCTGCGGCCCTGCGGTGCCGGCCCGGCCCGATGGCGCCCGGGGGGCTCCCGTGCCGCTGGCGGGGACCCGGCGCGGGGGTTTTGTTCTACCTGCGAGCCCCCCGCGCTCCGCCGCGGCGCGGGCGGGGGCGGCAGGGGGCTCTGGCGGCGGGGCTTGGCCGCGCACGCGGTGGTGCGGGAGCTGGAAAAATCCGTGGGGATGGCTTGGAGGGGCTCCTGCCCTAGCAGGGAAACGCGGCTTCACGGAAACGTGCCGTGTACCTGCGTGCCAGACCCCGCTGTGGCCGCATCGAGAGACTCCCACGGAGTCCACGCAGCGCGTGTGTGTCGGCGGCAACAAAACACCCCCGATAAGGTCCTTTTGGACAATACCAGCCAAGTCACTCAGACGAAACGATATATATTTTTTATAATTGCGGGATTTTATTTTTTTTTTTAATGTATAATTGAAAGCTTGTGGTGGCTTCTTGGCGTGGTTGGTTGTGATGCTCCGCCGGTCCCCGGGCTGGGAAGGCGCGCACGCAGCCCGAGCTGTTGCCGTGGCAGGGAGGATGAGCAGGAGCCCCAGCCCGGCTCCCGCTCCCCGCTTCCATGTGTGTCAGCGCCGGGATGGCAGCGAGAGGCAGGCAGCGAGGAATGCCTGTCCGTGTCCTCGCTGATGGGCACGGAGCGACCAGCGCCGTGGAGGCGATTTTAGTGTATCGAATGTAATCGGTGTCTCCCGCAGGAAGAGAGCGGGGAGTATTTATTTATATGTACCGATGCTGTAGCGTTGGCTCCTTCCTGAAATGCAAATCTGCTATTAGCTGCCCCCTCTTTTTTCTTTTTTTTTTTTTTTTTTTTTTTTTAAATAATGCCCCCCAAATATCAGGGTTTATTCACCACCAAGAGGCTACAGCATTTCATAGAAGGGACAAATGACCCAGCGTGTCCCAAATTAGTTATTGGAAGTGGTCGATTTATTGAGCTGTCTGTCTGTCTTCTGTCTTTTTGTAACGGTTTGTAAGGGCTCCGAGCCAGAAAGTAAAATGCGCTGGAGCCAGTTTCATCAGCAGGGAGGAGCTGATGTTGACATTGTATTTTCCTTTTAACGCTTTGAGGGTGAAGAGAACGAGCTACTGAGATTGCTCGGCTCTCATTTCTGTGCCTCCCCCTCCCTGAGGGTGCCCTGAAAACTTGAAGTAAGAGGAGTTAAATACAGTGTTGCCTTTCTGTGAGGCACTGCCAGTCCATTGGCCCCATCTGTGGTAGTGAGGGTGGGAAGAGCTGTTTGTATCATGGTACATGTAACGTTGTTGCCTTATGCAGAAAATGCTTCTTGGTGTGTGTGTGTCACATCATTGTCTACACACCAATCAGATACTAATTAAAACAGCTGTTAGTAAATGCTTATAAAAAACCCCAAATCAAACTGGCATAGACCTTCAATAAATATGCTAATGCAGTGTACCAAAGTTGTAATACAGTTTTACGGTGCAGTTTCTGTTGCTGTAAGCATAATCCAAGAAAGCTCTGAGGAAGTGGGACATGGTTTGAAATTAGGCATCTGTATCTACACTGCTGTGACTTCCCTGCAGCTAGATCTGGAATGAGTTTATCCCACTGACAGTCCCTTTCCTTATGTGCCACTGGTGTTACACCCAGCAGACAGGGTGGCTCGTGTGTTCTGACTGTGGCAGCCTAAACGAGGATCAGCTGGGTCTGGGAGGCAGGTAAAGAACAGGCAACATCACATTCTCTGTCTTCCCCTAGGCTGCTCTTGGTGTGTTCTTAGTCAAGTACATGACAGTGTTCAGTGCATGAGAAAATGAAATGATTTACTCTTAGAGCTCCTACCTTTAGGCATGTTTCAACTCCTGGCCTGTTCCCAAAATTAGTCCCTACAGAGAGTGGGATCAATAATTTGTACAGCTTTGTTGTGCTGTAGAAGTCTTCTCATACTCTGGCCATGCTACTCTTGAGTTAAATGTTTTTCAAGGCAACTTTGTATCTCTTTACACCCTGAATGTTCAGTATCTTGTGCTTGTGCTTTGCTGGAGTGTAATGAGCCAGACCACTGCCTTCATTCACTGAGATACATTTAGGCAACTCCATAAAAGTTCACAAGATTGAGGTTTTAACACGTGTTCTGCTCATGATGTGTTAGGGTGTCTCTGCTGCCTTTGTGAAACAGGAGACTTTTGAACGCATTAGGCAACTGC
The DNA here is from genome assembly GCA_026261815.1 of Monarcha castaneiventris obscurior. NCBI lineage: Eukaryota > Metazoa > Chordata > Aves > Passeriformes > Monarchidae > Monarcha > Monarcha castaneiventris. The sequence goes on along the minus strand of JAMPIT010000230.1, from coordinate 7,592,819 downwards.
ATGCTTAAATAAGTGTTTGGGTCTCATTGATAACATTGGGAGCAGAGTGACTGCTGTAATTTATGCCCCTTTTTAAAGTGCTTTCCTGAGTCAGACTTGCTAGGAAGATGTTTGTTCAAGTGCTGCATTTCTGAAACTTATTTGTTATATTGAGTGTGAGTTTTTTATTTTTGCGTGCTCTGGGTCTCAGAGCTGCTGTTTGTACCCAAGCCACGTGGTTCTCTGGTGCCAAAACCTGCTATGGACAGTGAAGCTTTAGGAACAGCTTCTGAAAGAGAGCTGCTGCTTTGTGGGAGAGAGAGGAGCACCAGCAGGATTATTGCGTGGTTATTCCTCGGCTGTGAGCTAAAGCTGTCTCCTTCCTAGCTCTAGGAAGTGTGATAGCGTGGGTCCTACCCACGCAGTGCGTCTTGACTGAACCTAAGATAGCTGGTGTGCCTGTGCCCAGACCTGGTTACTGTGCCACTAGCACAGCGGGCACTGTGCAGGTGTTGTCACCACAGTCTTCACTGGTCGTCATCATCACACATTTCAGTTTGGCCGTGGTATTTTTCCCCCTCCCCTGTGTAGCCAGATTCTGAGTTCCTTGTTCAGCTGCACACTTGCACTCAGCACGGCCTCACTGGCAGCAGGGATGTGGCAGGAGAGCCTCAGGAAGTGTCTGCTGGGCAGGTAGCACGTGCTCTGTAACCCATGGAGCAAAGTGCCTTTTTTTTTTTTTTTTTCTAAGCAGCTGGGCACTGCTTGTTTGTTGAAAGGGAGGAGGAAGGTCAAGAAGGCATTTAATGGTGTGCTGCAAAGTTTGTCTCTGTGACAATACTAACCTGTTGGTTATTGTGGGCAAGCCACATGCCTTCCACCTCCCCTTTGCTGTGGTCTGAATGGGCTTTTTTTGGTTTAAACATAGTTATTTAAAAAGTACTATGGATGCAAATGAGAATAACCATGTTAGATTTTGTTAGTTTCGTTAGTATGGCTTGGAAGGTGAAGATCAGCCAGCTCAGAAACGCTTGGCAGGTTCCTCTGTGTCTGTGTGCAGGTTGCCTGCCCCACAAGGAGCAGTGCTGGAGGTAGCCCGGCACTCTGAAGAGTGTTGAGAATGACGTTCACGGTGATGTGGTGGAATGTAGTGTTACAGATATTCAGCTTCAGGCATCAAAAGCACACTTCTTGTTGGTGTTTTCACTTCATTTTGGGAAGGGGAAATTGCTGCTGTGTTTCTCAGGACACAGGGTCTCAACAGCACTTTAAATTTTATGAATGCTGAAAGTTGTGGAATCATCCCAGATGTTCTGGAGGCATTTGTTTGGATGTGTTTGAGTGAATGTGCTTGATGCTGGTATGTTACATACATGTTCTTTGACACTCTGGTAGTTTCCCTGAGCTGCTAAAGCTTGCATTGCTCAGAAGTAGCCCTTCTAGGCTGATGCAATCAACGTGTCACTCTGCAGTAGCTGTTCTTCAGGGCTGCTTAGGATTTTACGAGGTTTTAGTTTTCTAACGATGTATAAAATTGTACTGGGTGGAAATAGATGAATCATCCTGTTTTTTAGAATAGCTTGGGGGCTGTTAACTGAGGAACTGATTAAATAAAACCAGGAGTCCTGAAATGTGCTGTCTTATTATATAAAAAAAAAAAAGTAATTCTACAACCCCTCCATTCTTAAAAATACTTAAGAATTTAAAAAATGCCCCCTCCCCCTTTCCGCATTTTGCCCTCAATTTCCGGATGTACAAGGTTAAATTGCTCTTCCTATTATTTCGTGAACCAAAATTAATTGGGGAAAGATGCTCTATATTTCTTCCAGTATTTTATCCAAGTGTCAGATAACACTTAAAGAACCACAGACACTGCATGGAAAATGTGAAAACCATCCTGTTCAGAAATTATTCTTCCTATATTCCTTATTATACTTCCAGTCCTCTTCCATTTTAAACGTGTGAGGCATAGCAGGTTTCTTGTTTTGAAAGTCTCAACTTTTCTCTAAAGAGCACTTTCAAAAGTAGTCTCAGCAGATCTTTAATAAGTGATTACTTATTCCCAAAGGCACTGGACATGCAGTCACCTAATTAATTTGGTCTTCTGCTTTCGTTGTATTGACTGGCTCAGTTTTATTTGGTAATATTGCTTGGGTTGATTGAGTCACTCTCTGTCCAGGTTTATTATTTTATTAGGTATGAGTTAGGTCTTTTGTTGTCTTCATGTAGTTGCTGGGTTGGGACCAGAGATGTGTAGTTAACTCCTCTAGTTATTATTTCTCCCTAACATTTGCCAGCTGACTCTTCACTTGCAGAGAGGTTTTAAAGTGTGAAAATTTCAATAACTAGCACACCTCTGTGATTTGGGACGGAAAGTCATCCTTTAAATTCACTCCTTGAGAGATAGTGCTCTGCTTAGCAAGTGAGTATCACCTGTGCAATGACAGAGTGTTAATACTTCCTGAGTTTAGGTGAGAAATGAACTAAGAAATTCAATACTCACATTTACTTCTTCTTGTTTTTTGAGCTGTTAGGATGCAGCTGGCTCATGTTTTCAGTTATTTTTTCTGACACAGAGAGGACTAATTTAGTCAAAATACATAAAGCTGAAATTTTCATGTAAGTTACATGGAAGACTAGGGCTTTAAGAAAATATACTGGATATCATGTGAATTATGATAAAATCAAGAGCACTGTCAACAGAAACTTTTTTTGTAAGATGAAGCTCTTCTCATCAGCTATTTTTTTTCACTGATCGAGCTCAAGTTGGAGAGGGACAATAATTTGATGATTTTAAAAAGAAATTCAAGTCATTCATGAGTTAACTTTTTGTATTTTAAGGCACTGGAATTTGAAAGACTCCTTTTTTTGTTTTTATTTTAAATATTTTTTTTATTTGCCTCTTTCACTGTACTATTTGGACTTAAGGGCTTTTAATGGGTGTCAAAAGAATTCTCAGCCACTCATTCAGTTGAAGTACATGGTAATGCCTTGTAAAACAGTCTATGCAAATCTCCAGGATGTTCCCAGAACAGCTGTCCTGAAGGCATGCTGTAAATATACCTTTACTGCCAGCTGATGTTGAGCAGCACTGATGCCCAAGGGTTACACTTAATAGATCATTCAGCTGATCTTTACTGTGTTACACAACTGACATACTCGAAACACTTTTCCCAAGGATGTGTGAAAGTTGCCAAGGGGGTGTCAGTTTTATAGGCAAAGCGGGAAGTAAGCAGTGTGTTTCTAACGAGAACACTCGCTGCAAGGAGCTGCCCTTTGCAGCTCTAGGGTACGGCTGCGTGGTTGTGCTGCTCAGAGCAGGGAGCAGGAGCCAGCACTGCTTCCCCTTGCCAAACCTGTGTACACCTATGGCTTCGAGTCACCGTGCTGCCTTTCCCTGCAAGGGTGTTGATCTGCCTTTCTTATCCATCAGAAGGGGAATGCAATCATTCTGATTCCAGCAAACCAAATATCCCTTGGTGTCAGAGGAATTCAGGTTTAGCACATCTCTTTCCTTTGTGTTTAATTTTTCTCTGGTAAAAGCTTTTTCATGCCATATAAAAGCAGAGATAATAAACTAATTTTTGATGCAGGATTTGGATTAAGAATGGCAAAAAGACCACTATTTCTCTGAAGGAATATCAGCAGATTCCTTTAGGTCTTCCTAGCTCAGAATGGATGTTTGTGGTATGGTACGGAGAATCCTAAATGTACCATAGCTCTCCTATACTTAAAAATGCATTGACTGCCTTTTAATTTTTTAAGAGGCTATTTGTATAACGCGTCAAGCAGGACATATAATTTTTTAAAAATAACTGCTTTAATTCCCCAGCAACTGTCAGACAAGATGAGTCACTGCAGTGTAAGAATTCACCACAGCGCATCACAGATTTGACACAAACTCTTAATCCATGTAAAATTATGCATGTATATTCCCCTATCTTCCCAGTGGGTGAGCTTCATTTTTGCCAAACTCATGATGATCCCATTCTGCCTTCTTTCCTCCCCCGCCTCCTTTTTTTTCCCCCTTTTCTTCTTGAGAACCTCCTTGCAGTCAGTAGCCCCAGCACGGGGTCTGGATGCAGCAGTCTTTTCCTGGCTTGGGAAGAGCCTTTCCTGATTGCTAACCACAGCTCCTGGTTCTCTCCTTGACTGTGGTGGTGCGGGGGCATTTCCAAAACATGATTGCTCCCTGCAGAATTCTGGTCTTTCCTTGTATTACTAGGGTAAACATAAACTAAAAAATGGGAACTGGTTTTATTTAACTCCACTTCATGCAGTGCATTGGAGAATTGCTCATTTTAGACCTGTGTAAATAAATATTTTTTTTTTTGTTTTTTTTCCCCCCAGTAATCTTAGCTAGGGCTTCTAATTGCTAGCCAGTATTATTTATCTCTAGGATTACGTATAACTTCAAAACAGGTATAAAACATACTGGGGACACCATCATATTCTGCAATAAACCAGCAAATATAGGAGTAGAAACACTTAGAGCAATACAGCTTGAAACAGATGCTGGGAAGACCGTGGCCATGGCTTTAGCTGGAGCCTCTTGCCACGGAAGAGGAGGTTTCTGCCTTAAAGCCATGTGAAATCCTGCCAGGGCTCTCTGTGCATGGCTCTCAGGGGATGGAGGGAGGCATGCCAGGGTGCTTTTTGCAGTCCCTTTTTGGAGAGCAGTCATTTGCAGTTTGGTAGGTGTAGTCTATTTGATGCATAACCTGCAGTGCTTAGAGCAGCATCGAGTGCTGGGGTGTGGGCAATTCCACATTATTTTACAACAGAAGTTGATGTTGAAAAGTGTATGATGTCTCAGTGATCTCTTTTTAAGAATATTGTGTTAATTGGTTGGATAACTAGAGAAGAGACTCTCATGAAGGATCTTGATGACTTGGAAGAGAAGGTGTTTCCTCTGACTTTTGAAGGGGCTGTTTGATTTTCAAAGACTGGATCATACCTCTGCTATCATTTAGGGTGCTTGCAGGGGTTTTGCTTTTATGTGTATGGCTGGGTCTGCAGAATGATGGTAGTGGAGGGGACAGAGGGATTCTTCAAATGTTGTTGGCTTATATAAGTAAAAATGGATGTTAGGACTTGTTTGGTCCTGGATCCAGAGTCCATATCTACAAACTGTGACATTTGCAGTTTCTTCATTCAAATCTTGGCTTGATCTGTATGTAATATCAAAAAAACATCTTGTTAGTCTGGTCTGGTAAGAGCTGCTCAGAAGCCAGGAAAATGTTTCTTAATGAACTCTGTGACAAATACTGAAGTGTAAGTAATGGAGCCTGATGTTTCACTGGTAGGCTGGTGGTTGAAAGTTTGCCTAGACCAGCAAAAGTTCAGAGACTTTTTGTTGGTGTAGAGACCCAAACAAAGTGTTCTGACACTCTTTTTCCTACTGCGTGGATGTCCATGTGTCCGTAAACAGCCTGGCAAAATAGAGAGACCCTAGCAACAGTCTCCTCAGAGAAAGCAGCCCTGGACTATTGCATCTGTGTGGACCCTCCAGAAAGAGCTATGTGGTGTTCACAGGATGGTCACAGGGCTGTTGCATCTATCGCTGCCATTTAATGAGAAAAAAGGCCAAACTGCTCTTTGGACTTCCCATATCACATTACAGAACAGTTCTGGAATTGTGCAGAAAATTTCCTTCTGGTAATAGCGAATAATAAAACTTCACCTTTTTTCTTTTGAGGGGATATCTTTAGTTGTATTAAGTCATATTTTTCGTTGTTATAACTGCAAGGAGAATGAGCAAAATTTAGAATTTTGTGTGCCATGCCTCTTATCCTTATTGAAAGAAATATTCAAGTAATCAAGTATTTTTGGTGAATGATTGAACAATTATAATTGTCATTGTGGTGACATGCAAGCAGTTCAAATTTAGTGAAGAATCTTGAAATAAAAATTGTGTTTGAAATGCTAGATTTCTTTGACAGATGCCTGAGGATGAACAAACATCATTTACCTAGTGAAACAGCAAAATGTAGGAATATCCCTGCTCTTTCCTGAATGATGATAATGGCAAACCCCTTTGCTGAATTTGCTGGAAGAGCTTAGTTTCATTTGCTATATTTTTTTAGTCTGAAAAAATAATTCTTACATTCTCTAGAAGATGCTGTAAGTTCTCTGAGTGTTGTGAAATGAGGGGTTAACCTTTTTTAGGAAAAAGTGCTGTTGGACTGTGGAGGGATTTTTACTTGTGAGAGGAAAAATAACAGGCTGTACTTTTAATTTGCTCTACTTTAGATTGGGTCTATGTTGTAATAGAAAAAAGTTGATTTGTTGAATTGAGAAACAGCAATGGGACTATCAGCAGTTAAATTTCATCTTCTTTTTTTAAACGATGAAAAAAAGTCTTGTGTTTTGTGTTTATGAATTTTATGCTGTTAAAGTTTGACACATCCCAGTCACAAGCTTATATCCGTGAATATTACAAATGCTGACTTCAGTCATTTGAGTATCCATACCACAGACTTGGGAGAATTGGACAAGCAGTTCAGAAGAGATCTGGAAGAGTGACCAAGAATAGAGGCTTGGACATTGAGGATTAAAGCAGCCTTAATAAATATTGTTTACCAGGAGAAAAGTTGGAGTTTATTTTGATTATTTGAGAAGCCTTGTGTTGGGGATGGAGGAATACTTTCTCGTACCTCGAAGCATTAGCAGTCCAAAACATGAGAAGATTGAACTCCTAGGAATGGAAATTAGACTAATGGAGGTTGAAGATAAGACAGAAAATATTAATAATGCTAGATAAACACTGAAACTCTTGCATAGAAGACTCAACAGCTTTCTAAAAACATCTACCCACGAGCAGAACTGATGGAAGGCTCCTTCCTAAGACATAATAAATGTAAGAAGTTTGTTTGTGTACATAGGTATGTAAACCACTGAAGCCACCCTTGACCAGAAATATACTGGTTTAAGTACTTTTGTAGTGGCATTTTATAAATGTTTTAGTTCAGTATTATGATATATATTTTCCTGGTAACTCCAAAAGGCACTGCAACATCTTAGAATTTCAGGTGTAGTATGTTTTCAGTATTTTACTAGAGATGACTTGACATTTACTTGCAGTAGTAATTTGTTTAAAGTCAATATTGAACACTGTAAGGATGTGCATACATTACAGTTTGAGAGGGTATCAAAGGCAGCCGCTCTGATAATACTTGCTTAAATACTGGCTACTCATATATTTGCCTGTAGCTCAGGGGACTTCTGTGTAAGCAAGAAGTGGTAGAAAAATAACATTTTTAAAAGCTTCTGAAGTTTATTGTACTTAGCTTAATCATTGGTTTTTTTAATGTAAAGGTATTGTCCATTGTAATAATTTGGATAAAAAATAAGAAAGTACTCACTTCCCCTGAAGATTAATTCTTCCTGCATCCTATTCCTAAGGTTGCTCTTTGATCTAATGTCTTTGCTTCTGCCTCAGTGGCTGACTGTGGTAACTTGTATTTGCTTTTCATTGCGGTGATAGGTGAAGGGTGTAGGAGCAGCAAAAGTGACTCTGTGCCTTTGTGCTGTCATCTGAATGTCTGTGAAAACTGTTTTGTTTATTGGGAGTTTCACAAAGCTGGTATCTTTGACCTCCAGCAGTCACTTCTGGAGCAAGGTGAAACAGAGAGCATATTCCTTTGTTTGCAGTGGGAGAAGATATTTGCTGTTGCTTAGCCCCGACACTGTTGTTCTTCCTGAGAACAATAATGCTCGTAGTATCTGCTGGTGGTGCTTCTGAGGAAGATGAGGGCTCCTGGCAAGTCTGATATTTCTTGGCTTTGAAGGTCAGCTTCCTGTCTGTATTTTGTTCTGCAAAAGATGCAGTGTGTCTGAGCGAGGTGACTGGGGTCACCTTGTGAAAAGTGAGGAAGCTGTGTGTAGGATACATTGAGCCAGAAATAGCCACAGAGATGTTAAATTTCATCTTTGACTGCTGCACCTTTCAGAGACATTTGTTAACTTGTGGAAACCCAGTCTGTAAGCTGTCTCTCCATAGGATACCTTTCAAACAAGTATAGGAGGCCTGGACCCTTTCTCATCAGTGCCAATTTCTCTCTCCTGGGAGGAATCCCAGCTGGTTTATATACCAGCTCCTTGTACTATTCAAGAAATACTCTGGGCTCTTTTGTGTCCTGAAGATCATCCAAAAACCACAGCATCTCTGAAACAAAGTTCTCTCACTGTGTGATGCTGTTTGTCATTCCTAGGTGCTGGTCTGGCTTTGGCTGAGCTGCAAAGTGCTTTTCTGTGTATTTTGATGAGGTAATGTCACCTGCAATGTTATCTCTATTGCACATCATTCAAAATGTGAAATTGCAGTTGTATGTTTCTTCAAATGCACATGGGCTCTTCAGTATTATAATTGGTTACTTCTGGTAAATATCAAATATAGTTTGAGATTTGACTTTGTGAGCTATGCCAGTGCAGGATATATGCTAGAAATAGTTGCTGGCCTCATCTGCCAGCTTGATCCTTTGTACCTTCTTAGGGCCAAAGCAAATTGAGTATCAAGGACTAGATTAGACTGAAATTGGGAAGAAGAAGCCAACTTTTCTTTTGAGTGAGCTTTCTAAGCATGAACAGAGCTTTGTGTTCAGAATTTTACAGTTTTTTTTACTCTGTCATAAATATGCTCCAACTCAGACACCCAAAGAAGTCTCTCCTGACTTCTCCCTAGAATAAAAGATTCTTTTGCTAATGGGGATCTTGTAAAACGTGATAGTTTGAAAATGGTAGCTGGTAGGTGCTACCTAAATGTCTTACTTAAGTATTAGTGAAACATATTATGTATCCTTGTTCCTCAAAAATTGCTCACATAGTTGTGTTAGAGTTAAGAGAGGATAAAGCGTCGAAGTGGCCGCATCCTTGTGAAATACTGTGGGACCTGTTCTTCTCCAGGCTCCTTTTGAGAATACAGTATGGCTGTTGTCATGGACTGGTTCTTCACTGGTTCTGCATTCCACCCCTGAGCCCGGCATGGACAATAAAGCAACCACACCTCACGGAGCTGGGCTCCTAGGAGAGCACAGTAGGAATTACAGTAAAGTTACAATACGAATTACAGACGAAAGGTGATTGAAGTCTCCCCAAAATAGCAGTATGGAAGTACTTCCAATGTAAAAGCTGAAGCTTCATTTTCAGGGGCTCAAATAAGGAAGGGAGTATAAGTTTTTCCAAAATAAATTCTTGTATTTATTTTTTGACTCAGAATGAAGTCCAGTTCACCTAAAAATAAATGGCAAAAGATGTGCTGGCATCAGGACTGCACTAATGGGTGTACTTCCCTTAAAGCTATGTCTGTGAATAGTCAGAAGCAGTCTGTGATATTTAAGGATCTGTGCTAGAGTGTGTGGCAGAAAGGAACAGATACTTTTTCTTCACTTTGTGTGTAGTCGTTGGTGGTACGAAGAGAACATTTTGCTTTTAAGAGCATTTACATACATGGAGCAATGGGCGATGATGAACTCCCAGTGGAAATATGGGGACCTCATTCAGGCCTGGGAAGCCAGTCCATATTTAGAGATGTTGTTACCTATTTGCTGGAAGGAACTCGTTACCACAAAAGCTCCGCAGCACTTGTGGTCCTTTGTGAAAGGTTGGTATCACCTGTTTCCGTGTGACAGAGAGAGAAAGCCAGCGTATGTGCCTTTTACTTTTGCTTTTAGCTTCTTCTCACCTCTCTCTCTGTTTTGCCCCCATGGTTTACTTTCTGACTTTCATCTCTAAAGGCATCTGGCCGTGGTGTGGCCTGTCAGGGTCATTCTACCATCCTGCCCCGCCTTCCTTGGTCATCTTTCTTTTCACCACTACTTCAGCAGTAGACTTGGTGCAGGATCACCACGTAGGTAATTCATGTGATGCCCGTTTTTTGCAATTGCTTTTTTTTTTCACGTGTAAAAGATTGCTCTTGAGGCATGTCAGGGCCAACATGTTGCAAACTGAAATCTATTATTAAGTCTATTTCAAACAAATTTTTTTCTTGGAGTAACAAACTTGTTAACTGCTGAAACTCACAGTCCATAGAGACACTAGCTGAGTTATGTGTTCTGTTAGTTATGCTTGATGCTTGCTTTTTTGGTTATTGATGTTTAGTTCTACTTTGTCATGTTTGCTTAGAGCTAGATTTGGATATCCTCCATGCAGTGCGAGGCATTTATGGAAAATGTGCATCTTAAATTTCTTGAAATCTGATCTGGAGCTAAGTCATGACATCTATTTTCCATCTAAAAATGCATTTCTCTTAATTATATCTGCATTCAGTGTGGGTGGGGTTTTTTTCCCCCCTCAATTCACGTGAAACCCGCACTAAACAAAAATACAGCTAATAGAGCCTAAAATAATAAAGAAACTACTTGCAAAGAGCTGGCAACGCTGTCTACATGATGAAAGTAATTTGAATTGTTCAGGCATAAAACATGGATTAGAAACTGTATCTTCAAATCATCTTTGCATATTTATGAGTACACCTGTTATATAAGCAGTGGAAAGTGCTGAGATTCCTCCAGCCCTCTGCCACGGTATGCAGGGTGAAGAAAAACAAGATCGTTTGTCAGTTTAAGTCTTTCAAATCCAAAGTGGAGCCTTATCTGCCTAATAGCCTAATACCAGAGAAAGATACTGTTTGTGTTCAGCAGGGCTGTATTCATGTGACTGTCAGGGGCTGAATTACTGCTCTCAGTGCTATATAAAGATTCCTGCTCCCACCCTGCCCCTCCCCGGCACTGTCATTTAGCACAATGTGCAGCATGGCTGTAAAACATCCCTGACATACTGAAGCGTGTCTCCTTTCACACTTGTATGTGGAAAAGAAGAAAAAAGAATAAAGGGCCTTCTTCTTGGCTTCTGTTAACTTCCTAGCTGCGGAGGGTTCAGCGCCAGCTAGGGCAGAGTCATGTTACTTGCACCGATTTTCCAGCACCGGGCCTGTACAGAGGGGAAGAGTTGGGTTGTGTGATTGCTGTATCCTGCACCTCTTCTCTGCTCAGAGCAAGTGCTATGCCCAGTTTAGCCTTTGGTGTTAATATGAGTACCCACAAAATACAGCTTCTCAGGGAGCCAGACTTGGGGCAACAGGGCTGAGGGTGCTGTATGATGTGGTGTGAAGCTGGATTTTGAAAGTCCTTTTCCCTGTCACTGCTGCCTTGTTGCTGTTTGCAGGGGGGTTATGATTCCACCGATGTCTGGGTTTACAAACAAAAAACCAAAACCAAAAGAAACAAGAAAACAAGAAAAGGAAGAAAATCTCATAGAGTTTGTTTGTTTTTCCTTTCCCTGAGTAAGTTTCTTTTTGTAGCATTTTAAAGCTGGATCAATTCAACAGTCTGCTATAAAGTGCAACTTCAGAAATAACTGCACTCTGCTGAGAACAGGGCTCTGAACAGTATGCATGGAGGAAAAGATGGATGCATTAGGAAAGGGTGCATGTATAGAAATAACTTAATCCAGTTTTTCTGCTGAATAAAATAAGTTATATAACTACACTGAACGTAAGGAGAACATTTTGTTACTGTGAGGCCCTATTACAGCTTGCTCAGGGTGGTTGTGGGCTAGGTGGCCCTGCTTGACAGGGAGAGTTGGACAAGGTGACCTGTAGAGGCTCTTTCCATCCTCAACCATTCCATGATATCCCCCTAAATTTCCACCCCTTCACTGATAAGTGATTTTGTGCTTCCCAGCACGTTTCTCGTGGATCACATGCTGTATGTGGTTCTTGGAATGGTGTACTTGGCTTCTCCTGCAGTGTGTTCACACCTGAGATCTGCTGTAACACCAAGTTTTAAAATTTTGGGTGTAATTATGCCTTGTGCACTTTAGTGATAGTCAGCAAAAGTACACCACATGAGAGGTGAAGCACAATGCATTAAAGAGGCATTTGGTTTTGAAATTGTTTCCCTTAAAATAGTGTTACTGGTTTTTGTATGCAAAACTTGATAATGGCAGTAAATTTACATCTTATGTAAATGAACTAGAATCCAAGCATGGGTAAGGGTGCTTGTGATGATTTTAATACCGTCATTATGATCATCACTCAGGTATATGACTGTCACTTAAACAATTCCTGGTTTTTTTCTGTGTGATGGAAGTATATGCTTGTTTATATCTGTGGAAAAGTATTTCCTTTGGTTCTGTCAGGAGCAGGGAAATGAGCAGAATTGAATGGCTTTGAAAATAATTTTTTTCAATTACTTATTAACACCGATTTTAGATATGAAAATACCTTGAATGTTGATGAGACCTTTTATTATTTTTATTGAAATCTGTTTTCAGAGCTGTATGCAGCTGTAATCATGCAGTTAAATACTGGATATTTTTTCAAAGTTTTGTGTCAGTAATGCACTAATGAGACCCCCTGGCAGAGGTAGAAATCAGTCACCAATACTTTGGCATTGTAGAACAACCCACAGTGAGCCTTCTTATGAAAGCGATTTGGTGGCTGTGGTCCTGAGATGAATGTTTGGCCTCACACTATTAATACTTTCCCAGCCACCAGGCTTCCTTCTCCTCTCTATAAAAAGCGAAACTGGACTGTATTTTTTGGGATATGAACACAGCTTTTAAATATGGAAGAACTCCCATATCCACATTGTCTCCTGACTATTCAGTGAGCAGCTGGACATAGCTTTTGTGAGAGAAAGTTATGTAGAGTATGGTCCCAGTTCAGCAAGGCATTTTAGGCATGTGCTTCAGTCTCATTGATACTGCCAGTTTAACTTAAACCAAATTGTCACACATGGAGAGAGCATATTTGTGTCCTGCATGAAAAAAAAAATGCTGGCATCTTCATTGCTTGCTTGAAAAAGAGAGTCAGTGTTAAATCAAGGGATCAACAGTCTTTCTTTTGGATTATTGAGTTAATGGAAAAGGATCTTCAAGCATTTTTTGTTTAAATGATACTTTGCTATATATATTTAAGGTCAGGTCATTAGATGAAGAACAGAACTGACCATACCTGTGTCTCATTTTCTGTGCTTCCTCAGTGCTTTATTGAATTTGTAACAAAAAGAGAGTAACTCCATGAGAGTGCATGTCAGCTGAAGAATTCAATCATACAATACATGTTCTGGTGAAGGATACACTCAGTAGCTTGTCAGAAGCCACATGTCATGGAGAGGGGCCTCCTGTCGGCAGCCAAATGTGTGAAATCACCTTAAAATCCCAAGGCAGGTCCTTGCCTTCAAGACAGTGAGGGAAAAAGGGAATGTTTCCCTTTTCTCCTGAATACAAATTGATCTAAGCAGCCATTTTCTGGAAAATAATTTGAAGCTGTTTCTCTTTACCTTGCTGCAAGGCAAGAATCATGAGGAAGCAAGGAAGAATTGCTCCAGCGTTGCTCTTTCTGCTTTTTCTAGTATTGCCTTAGCAAAAATGGTTCATAGCCCAATTACTGTAATCACCAGCCAAAGACAAAAATGCCGATCTCCTGCTTTCCAGGGCTGAGTTTGCAGCTCAGGGATATGAAAAATCTGGATCCAACAGGGTAATTTCCTGAAGACTGTATTCAAGCCATTCTTTTATGGGAAAAAGAGGCAGTTGAGGGATGGGTGAGAAGATACTTTTAATTTCTTTGCAGGATTTTCAAAAAAAGAATGGGAGAGGCCAAATGATAGGTGTCTCTTTCTTTGTCCTTTGGCATTGTGTGGCAAAGGCATGAATTGTTTCTGTTTTAGGAATTTGAGAGTGTATTGCTGTGTTCAACTCATGAGATTCTGTTCAGGACCATGCAATACATTTATGACTAGTTCTTTATTTTCATCTTTCTTTTACCATCCAACATGATTCCTAGTGTACTTGGAATCTACTGAACCTGGTCTGAAGCCTCATGGTTTTCCCACTGAGTAAGTTTTGCTTCATTAAACTGTATGAAAATGTAGTTGATTCAAAGAGCTCGGTCCTCTTGTAATATCCAGCATTTATGGTGGTTTAGTCCTCTGTGTTTCATAAGATCTGAATAACAGAAACTTTTGATTGTTTGTATAGTGAAAGGAATGGCCTGCAAAGTCAAGTACACAATTGTTTCTACCCACTGCTATGGGGTGAGGAGGGTAAGAAATTAGTCTGTCACTGATAGAATAACTCAAATTTAGACATAAAAGTGTGGACAAGGACTATGTATTCCATTAAAGGCTAAATGTGACACATTAAGGAACTTAAGAATTTAGCTGTGGAAACATCTCTTTAGGCAATGATTTATTTTCAGTGATATTTAAGGAAGTAGCTTTTGAAATGTAAAAATCCGTACACAGACGTCATTATTTTTGCAAGCAGTGTGTGCGTGTATGTAGGCATACTTAAAGATATAAAGGAATATACATTCATAGAAGGAGGGGAAGGAAAAACCTCGCACACTGACTCTTCAAATGAACAAATCTTCCCACTTAAGGGAATGTTATGGGAGGCAGCAGCTCCCTTAGGGATAGGCATGCGCAAGTTACCCCGCTCTGAGTCACGGATTTTTCCGCAGCTTTGTGGCTCAGATGTGCAAGCCCCTTCCCCACCATGCTCCCAATTCCTTAAATAGCAGCTGAGGTCAAGAAGGACAAGGGACAGATCACTGTCACTAGGAGGCCTTCTAAATCACACCAGGGTATGTGGGGTTTCTTGATGCTCAGTCAGCTGTCTGGTGCAAGAAGATAATTTTAATCCCATTATATTTATTGCTTCTCAGTAGTGTTTTGGCTTTTATACTGACTCACACCCTTTCAAAGGAGTCACCGTTGCTTTTATTGTTAGACTTAGAAGATATCTTTATTACAGTTGGTTTTGTGATGTCTATGTTTCTGTTCAGTCACATGAAATGAATTACAAGCTGCTGTTGCTGAATTTGCAGCAATGTCTTTTGGCTTGGAACAATTAACCATTATGACCTTTGGTACCTCAAACTACGTAGTCAATAAAGTAAAACTCTATTGTATATATCTTGAGGTTTACTTTAGTATGTTGTGCCTTTCCATTCGCAGTGTCTGGAGATGTGTAGGGGCTCTGGGTCTCACTGAACTGGAGCAAATTCAGACCCATATAATTGGTTGGGAAACTAATGAGAGAGGGAAGATCCATTTGGCAGACAGGGACACAGACATACAAAAAGTTTTGGGTTGGAAGCAAAAGAGCTTTGAAATCCAAAGCTGGCTCAAAGACTTGCCCAGCAGCTTGAGGCAGAGGTGGATGCTGCTTCTGAGCCAGTCCTTCCTTTGTCCTTGGGCTGGTGGCTGGAGCTGCATGCTCAGACCTCCCATCAGTGGTAGAAGCAGTGCTGTGCCCTTCTCAGAGCCTCAGCAGGGCAGGCAGCAAAGCTGCAGTGGGTTCATGTCTGACAGCAGCTAAATTTGCTGATGTCCATGACCAGTTCTCCCGAAACATCTCTAGATGAGTATGTGCCCTTAAAGTTAACTCCCCAACCAACATGTCATTAAGTGCTCCAGAATATAAATAATATATACCAGTAGCTCAAGACATTGAGCAGTGATTACCCACCCCCCCTTTCTTTTTTCCTGTGGTATCTTAAGGATTCATAAGTTGATAGCTGTTTTGTTTGAGTTTTTCTTTCAGGTCATAAGAAATTCAGAGATCTGCTGATCACACACAGACATGAAAAAGTTCTCCTTGTATTTTGTACGTTGGGTCTAATGTCTTGTGGATAAACTACAGTTCTTTTTAGATGCCATTCTTTCCTGTCCTGCAGGAAAAAACTGTACTTTGTTTCCAGGTGGTAGTTCTCCAGTGGATATTCATCTTCAGGCTTAGAACAGGCTCTTATGTTTGGGAAACTAATACTGTATATGGGTTCTTAAAAAAGTATTAGATTCAGACATGAAGCTGTGTATTATTGACAAACCTGAGGTTGATGCAACATAGTACATTGAGGTTGGACACCATTGTGCTTCCAGAAATGGAATTGCTATTCTGGGACCACTGTGCTACCACTTAAAGCCAAGAGCAAGTGTTACATTTTTCTCTACAGTCTAATATAAAAAGCTGTGGGGCATTTTATTGTGGATTGTCCTGTGAAAAACTGACTGGACTGGAAATTGCAGTGTGACATTCATATAGAAGAAATTTTTATCGGAATAGTGTTATAAAGTAGTGCAACTGTGGATTATTTTGTTTGCTTATGGAAATGTGTAGGTACAAACAGTTGTATGGGACATAGTTCTTTTTTATGGGTTTAAGTCATACTGAAACCAGTTAGAGCTGAAACACGATTATAAGTGGGCATATACACGATTAAGGACTCTGTTGTCCAGGGATGGACTGCAGAACTGGAACTAGAAGAAGAAAACATCCAAAAGGGGCTGTAAAAAGAAAGGATACCTGGATGATCCTAACAGAGTTCAACTGTTGATTTAAGGGATTCTGTATGAGAAAGACTATACAAGACATCTCAGCCATTTCGGGAGACTACACTGTGTTCAGCTTTTTTTGTTCCAGTAGAACTGAAGTGAACACAAAACCTCCTTCTGCTGCTATTTTTAATCCCCACAATCTTTCCAGTATTGACGTGTTATTGAGTTCTTTAGCCTCAAAGACTTTCACATCTGGAATAAATTTGTTCATTTATAAAATCATCTAGACAATACCTGATTATAATACTGTCATATTGTACACTGCAAGAGGAGTCCTAAAGAAGGAATAAGCTTGATGGTCCTTTAAATTTTTTTCTTCTACTGGACTAAATGCTTCCACTTTTAAAGCTGGATAAATAGTATTCTGGATGTCACTATAACTTTTTAAAAATGTTCTTTTAATAGGCAGGAACTGCAGTCTTGGAAACACATGTTTCTTCTTATTCCCTCCTGCCCTTTTTTTATATCTGGCACAGGCAATGAAGGAAAAACAGTAAGAGTGTCCAGTGGACGACGGGAAAAATGCAATATTGGAACATTTCATCAGTGAAGCAGCAAGCATCTGTTCTTCAGCACCAGGGCTTGGTTTGCCTTCAGCCAGACTGTGTTGTTCAGTGGGATTCCCTCAGGTGGCATTGCCCCAGCCTCTGCACTGTCCCTGTGCTTGTGGGTGGAGCTGAGACGGCTGAGGATGTCTGGTACCCAACTGCACCAGTGCTTAGTTCTGCACATTCATTAATACTGTGATTTTTATGCTGGACTGTGAATTGAAGGACCTGCTAGCACTCATTCACTCCTGCCACGTTTGCTGTGGCTTTCGTGGCTGCAGTCAGAGGGAAACAGTGGCAGCTGGATCCCAGTGAGAATGAGACCATGTCTCTGCAATTAAACTTTTCCAAAAAAAGATGTAACAGGATTGGAAATGTTCGGGTTGGTGTTCCAAAATACTTATTTGACTTTCCCACTCTGTTCCTCAGGGATTTTAAAGTCTGTCTCTAGTGTAAAAATAATTTTAGGGGTTATTTTTTCATGTTGGGTATAATACTGAAAAAAAAGCTTTATTTTCAAGGTTTAATTGTGGTATTTTATCACGTGTTTTTTCATGGCTCAGAAACATCTAGTGTTTGTAACTTTTTAGATTTTTTTCTGTTAATAAAAAAACCTCATCTGAGTCTAGAGTATAGTGAAGAGGATGAAGGATAGTTCAGACCCTGGAGGCAGCCAATGAGATGTCCACATCAGCCAACTATGAGTAATTAGAAACTGAAAATCAGGCATCAGTTTACACAAACAGCATTTGATTTCTATTGCAGAGCTCAGGCTGGCATTATATGTGCAATATACACCTAAACAATTCTTTAGACCACTTTCTCCACAATTTCTCATAGTTAAGATTTGAGATGTGAAATAAGAGTTCAATCAATCTGTTGTCTTTCCTACACAGAATTTGTGTATTTGTGTGTGTGTAAGTTGTAAAAGTAGCACCTGAAACCCTAAGCCCTCATTTGTCAGGACTGCCCTTGAGAATCACCCCAGGCCAGGGATGGGTCTCAGGTGCTGTAGTTGGGTGGCCCCGCCTGGCTCACATGTGGTGTCTGAACCTTCTCTCAGCATTTGGTCATACCCAAAATGTGTGAACAGTGTGTGATTCGTGCTGCTCCCCTGCCTGGGCATTCATTATCTGGGACAGTGCTGGCTGTCGTGGGCCAGAACTGTGTCAGTGAGAGCACAGCTGCCAAACAGAAACGTGGGGCTGTGCTTGTGCTGTGCCCTGGCTCAGTTGTGTTTCTTGGGTATCTCAGCCACGAAGAAAACCTTTGTTTTTGAGCAGACAACATGACAGCAGCCTCAAAACCGAAGCTCATTGCAGAGAAATGCAAGTCAATGGAAGAATGCAAGGCAGCCTGAGTACTGTCCTACAGCAGCCCCATTTGCCTTGCTTTGTTCCCAAGGGGTAACTAAATAGAGCACTCACATTTCCTAGAAATTATCTGTTTAACAGATGGATAAGACATGATAAAATAACCTTGCCTTGAGATGTGAAGGTTTTAGGTGTTCGCATTCACACTTTTTTTTGGGATAAGAAGAGGGAGCATCACACAAAGGATTACTGCAGCTTCTGCTGGGTGCTGTGTGGTGCCAGTGCAGAGTTTATGAGCCTGTAGTTGGTGACCTGGCATGAAGGTGGCTGCTTGGCTTCCTTATGAAGAGAAGTCATTAGTGAGAAGCAGGAAGAAGAAAATAGAACTGACAGAAAAATAGTTTCTGAGTTGAAAGCATCTGGTTTTAATCAGAGATGCTAATAAACACTTTTTCTTAGTTTTGACATCCTGTATTTTGGTCAAATTTTTTTTTCCCCTTTTTTTTTTTTCTTTTTCCTGTGAACTGGTGTCATCATTGGATCCACCATGCAGTTTCAGAACTATTGCTTTTGATTGCCTCATAATGTTAAAACTTCAGGTTTAACCCAGGATGTCTTTCTTAGAAGCATCTGCAGATGACCCATTTCAATAAAATCTTGTAAATTTTAAGCAATGGAGATTGCAGAACCAAAAGCAAGTTGGATCAGGCTGTTTGTGACTTCAGTGGGTCCTTTTTTAGAATTTCACATTTGTTTTGAGTGTATTTCCAAAGTCATGGGAATATGGAAAAACTGATTAAAAAAGGCTGTCTCTTCTTCTTGATTTTTATTTCCTTGTCACATCTATGAAAATACATTAAATAAGTCCCTTCAGACCATATTCTTGTATACTTACCTCTCAGAGGATAAAGTTATGCTCAGGGGGAAGGAATTGACTCAGATATGTGACTAACAATGTAAGCTGCTATCAAGAAGGTATGAAGTCTTATTTACAGCTGTTTAAAACAAAATAATAACCAGAGTTATCAGTAAATGACAGTAATGACTGTCATAAAAAGATGCAGTAATTCCATATTTAAGAGATTTTTTGTTACAGTCTTTTAATCTAAGAAGTAATAATGTTAGCATTTGTGGATATGTAAAATATTTCTCGCTCATTACACTGATGCATTCTTCAGTCTTAGTGTGTGTCCCATCTTAAAAGAAGTGAGGTTGACTGTCACTGTGCTTCAGAGTAAGTAGACTCCAGCTAGTGGTGTCAAGGAGAATTTGTAATACCTGAAACTACTCGGGCTAGCATTTTTATTTTTGCTGTATTTTCAGTAAGACCGAAAAGGGAAGGGGCAAAGGCAGCTTTGGAAGTCCAGTTATGTCAGGTAATCTGCGAAAGATGGTATTGGTATTCCCACACACCATTTCTTCTTTCCTTTGACTGTGACATGATTTAAGAAAATGCTCCATTATGAGCTTATGTTAACCTGTAAGAAGGACAGTATTTGTAATAAATAAAATAAAAGTTGTCCTAAATATGGATGCTTTTTTCTTAATCAAAACATTTTAGCAGACATAGTATTTTCTGTCTTAGCAAAATTAAAAACAAACAACAGTGCCTGATTTCTATTCTTGTCCTGAATTTGTATGAATTTGCTGTATTAATCTAGCTCCATTTGCTCATGTTGGATGTCTGTGTAGAAGACTGGTTTTTTTGGCTCTGTTGCTTCTTCTAAATGGGTGCCACTTAGTGCAACAATGTGCCTAATGGAGTCTAATTCTGTGATCTGCAGTTTTGGGGTTTTATTGTTATTAATGTGTGGTTTCAATGTTCTGGATATTTGTTTTTATGAATTGTTACAGTTTACTTTGTAAAATGATAAATAAAGTTAATAATTGACCATGTTCTGCCAAGAATTTGCATGTGTTTTGATTTTGGTTGAGTGACAAACTAAGCAGCCCCTAAGTATATCCCTGAATTTTCTTGTGCTGTTCCAGCCCTAGATAGGTGGGGTTGCCTCTCAAGCATTTTGGTGGTATCATGCCACATCAGTGACTATCCTTGTGCCACATCTACTTGCATGAACTGGCAAAAATTTCTTCCATGTGTACAAAAATAATGCAGCATTAAAAAATACCATTGAAGCAGTGTCGCTGTTAAGAACAGTGTGTATCCTGATACTTGTTTAGTGTTTCTTATTAATTCTTAGCTCATCCTGTGTGCATATCATCCTGGAATGAAAATTGTTGGCCTGGCTGTGATGCTGAAAATGTAAGTTAATTAATTTGCCATAAAGGCCATAGAAACAATATGGACAGATGACATAACCCCAAATCTCATTATTAAATCACTTACGTCTTGCAAAGGAATGTTCTTACCACATATTAATCTTCAGTGGACAGTGTTTCTTTTCTTGTGTGAAATAATGCATTGTGTTGCAGAAAACAGTGTCACACAGTATCAGGACAGAAATAAAGATGGAAAAAAATTCTTATTAACATTCATGTTTTCTGCACTAGTTCTGGGCAGCATTATCTTCCTTTGGATTCTCTATAAAGATATGCTGTGACAATATTTCATATCATCCTTCCTATTTCAGCACATCTCCAAAATCATAACAGTGTTACAGATACACCTTCTACCTTCTATGTTAGTATTTTCCCTTCCTCTATAGATTACAGTGTAGGGCATATCCACAGAGTAAATTTAGCTGTGTCCCAGCTCTGCTGACAGCCACAGGTTTAAATGGCAGTGTTCTAACTGGCATTGTTTTGATGCAGAAACTATCAAAGATATTCTTCAATTCATTGAAGAGCATTCTGCCTGCACCCCTGGCAACAGTGGGAGAATTTCAATACCTTCTGCATCTGCTCACTCATGTTGTAACTGCAAGGTTTAAAGGAATGATTTGGGATTAGTTGGCATTATTTGGTATTTCCTCTGAGTCCTTTTTAGTCAAAGATGATTGACTTGTGGAAAGTGTGAATTTACTTGTTTATATTAAAAAAAAATCATGTTATTAAAATTTTTAACAGCACACATGCCCATTTTATCAGTTTCGTCTTCAAAAACAACCTACAAGCTTAATATGATTTGAACATTTTTGGACATAGTGTAGGCTCTGCAAACTGAATATAAAAGGTGCCTGAGGGTTTTGCAGTCACCTGGCTGAGAGTAGTCAGAAGGGTCTGATCCCTCGGATGCATGACTGCACCTCTGAGCATGAACAGGGCTTTGCTGAAGGCATGAGGGTGTCCTGACATCACACCTAGGCCGTTTTTCATGGATTTCACGTGACTGTTCTCGTGAAAACCTGCTGCTGCAGTAGCACGATTGGCTACATGGGGGGCAGTTGGGCGCAGAGAGCTTGGAACACCTACAGTTGTTTGTCATCTTATCTGGAGTGTTGGTGAGGTCTTTGGAAATGGTTGACTGGGGAGCCAGGGTTTGAGATGGAATGTTTACATCAGCTACTACAACCCCCTCACTTCTGTTAAGTTATTTTTCCCTGCATCCTTTTTCCTTGGAGACAAATCATGCCATCCTCAAAGCAAAGCCAGGCTGTTTGCCCACAAGGTGTGGGGTGACCCATGTGTGACACCGCGTCTTAGCCGCAAAGAGCTGCTATTCTTGGTCTTGCACTGTGCCTTATGGAGTTGTCTGCTCCCTAAATAACCACTGCAGTTACTCGTAGTCTAGAGATGCAAAAAACCCCTTCACAGAGCAAAGGTAAACTGGCCTACATTGCCAGGAAATTGCTTACAGCGTGAAATGCTATATTTGTGTCACCCAGGCGAAAAGATTTGAGGCTTTTTATAAGGTTGCAATCAGTTTTATGTGTCTTATTGATTTTAGAAGCCTTCTATGACTTCTATGACTGTTGGCTTAGAAAGCTGTTTGACCTTCAGATAGTATATCTGTTCACATTTGTGGATTTTGTTAGAATTATTGAGAAGTAGGGGGAAATTTTAATTGTATTTTTAAATTATGTCATATTTATACTTTTAATCCAGGTCTGTTGGACACAAATTGATATTATAGACAAATGGTAACTTACTGCAAACCACTTCTAAGCAGATTGAACATCAATGTCTGTTTTCAATCTTACTCCAAAAGTATTATGGTCTGATGACTTGAGAAATGGAGACTAAAGGTGATCCAATATTGTAAATACCTCGTATCAACAGGAAGCTTAAGAAGATGCTGATTTTGTCTAGTGTGAAACAAAATCAGACATCAAATTGTCATATTCCTAGATATTACCTCTGGAAATGTGAGGAAATGATGTGGTTTCTCTTTTCTTACTCTTTGTGTGATAGCTCAACGTGAAGCTTTCAAAATCTGTGCAGTGGAGGCTGACCTATTTTTCTTTTATTATTCTTGTTGGGAGCATCCTTGGTTTTGGTGCGTGCAAGTCTCAGTCACAAATAATATGGATTGATGTAAATATACTCTGTATCCCTTCAAGACCAAATTTACAGACCACATTTTCCCCAGCTGAAACTTCTGAGTGAGTCTTAGCTCAGACAAAGTCAAGGCAGGGGTTTCACCTGTTCCCTTGGAGCCTGGTTTTAGTCCCAGTGGTGGGGTGGGTATCAGCAGAGGAATGGGTGTGATTCCATCCTTGCCAGGTTCACTGCTGCATGCAGGGCTCTGTGTGCCCTGTAATGTGTACAGCACCAGTGTTGTTCAAATGCAAGAGCATTTGCTTATGCTAGAATATGAGTGTTACTAAATCTCAACTGAATATTCTAGAAAAGTGAGTGTTCATTTAACAAAATGTCAATTTCTTCGACACTTGGACACTCAGAGCAAATGCTTACTTGTTTTACTATCAATTTTTAATCAACTAAAAATGTCAAAATCACAGAAGCATATCAATGTGAGAGTATCACTGAATGGATTATCATTCTAGAGGTGTTTTTCGTGCTGCCTTATACAGACAGAATTATAATGCATTTGTTTGTGAGGATGAATACATTAACAGCACTGGTATGTCTCTCTCTACTTGCTCATTCTGTATTTTTACTCCAGGGTTTAGACTGCAGAGGAGACTTAAGGAAGTATTATGAACATTTTACAGATCTCAGTCTCTAAACATCAGTTGCAGTAAATGTCTGCTACTGAGCATGAAGACAAAGCCTTGAAAATCTGTTTTTCTGTTTGTTTTTTTT
This sequence comes from Monarcha castaneiventris obscurior, assembly GCA_026261815.1. Classification (NCBI taxonomy): domain Eukaryota; kingdom Metazoa; phylum Chordata; class Aves; order Passeriformes; family Monarchidae; genus Monarcha; species Monarcha castaneiventris. The sequence goes on along the minus strand of JAMPIT010000230.1, from coordinate 7,569,467 downwards.
TTCTTAAAATTACTAGAGCTATAAAAAACTGTCCTTCCCTGGACTGGCTGCCTGGTTGCTGGCATGGCCTTCTCTGTAAGAGAGGACTGGAACTGTGTCAGTGGGTAGCTTGTGCCTTGGCTGATAAGTAGCTTAACAACTCCTAATGAGTGGCTATTAGTAGGCAGATTGAGTGATGTGAATAAAATCATACTTAAAGGTACCATAAAAGCACTTGAAATATGCAATAGAAGTAGTTAAGTAATATGTCTTTGATATAACTGATGATGTTATTAGTCCTAAAAAGTCCTGCTAAGATGATTTTGGAAAGTGCTAAATACATATATAGAAAAATAAAGGCAGTGCAGAACTCTGCAGTACAAGTTCCAGCTGTTCCTTTTTGTTATGACATGCTTTTTGGCCAGATGGAGATTGTGACCTTACTGTTTGTTAAGGAGTACATAGCTCCTCTCTTTTTATGTAAAGTGTGACTAGTTTTTTTAATACCATGGATTTTTAGCAGTAATCATTGAAGTGGTGGTGGGTATGATGTGTGTACATGCTGCATAAATACATATGGTCAATTAATTATGAGTGCAGAATCATTTGTATAGAGAAAGGAAATGTTAAGTAGAATAAAAGTAAATTTATAGTTAACGTGCTATAAACTTGTGTCTGTTACACTGTCTGTGGAAGGAGGTGTACAGCTTCTGAATAGTGTTGTAGCTTGATAGTATTTGCTGTCTACAATTGCAAAAGCAAATGGAAATCCTGTGTTGCATAGAGCGGTATTTCATACACTGTGTGCCCCAAAAGCACGTGAACAACACAACACACTATTGTACAATAAATAAGAGCAATATAAAGATAATTGCAACAGAGACCTAATAAAAGAGAAAACTTGTTAAATAGGCTCTACAGGAGTCTGAAACTGTATCCATATTCAAAACAGGAGTGGAAAACTTAATACTGTTGCACAGTGCCAGGTTTTGCTTGACGCTGCAGTTGTCACAGGAAGCTCAAGATCTGTTTATAGGGTCGTTTATAGCTTGTACTGCTTTTAAAAGCTGCAGGGGAGAAAAGAGTTAATGTCTTGAACAATTATTTATGGCCTTTTCTTTGTTACTTTCTCACTTCCAGGAAACAAAGCTTTAAACAAAGACAAGCTATTGAAGGGATGCTCTAGATCCTTGCTAGTAACAAGGGCCTTGCTATTGCTACCTAAAAAATTACCTAATTCTAATATCAGAGCGTTCTGACTTTCTTCTTTTTACTTCATTATCGTCTGTTGAACTTGACAGAGGCTAATTCATCACTGCTGCAGTGAGGTGTGGAGAGCAGCTACAGTCAGGGTGCTGTTGTGCAAGGGCTGCACAAGTACCGGCTCCTGCTCTGAAGGGCCCAGAGCAAACGGGCAGCAGAGGGGTGGGTCTGCAGTGGGAACAGAAACTAAAATCAAGGACTGATTTCCTTACTGACCTGGTACCCTGTGAGTGCTTGTTGGTTGCCAGATCCTCTGCTGTCCCATCAGCTTGGAGGCTGTCTTCCAGAGCCATGGATTTGCTCTGCATAATGTGCCTGGCTCTTCCCATCATAGCCTTTTTCACAGGGTCCAGCCAGTGCTGGCAGTGAGCTGGCATCCCTCCTTCTCCCATGTTCCTCTTATTTTCATCTGGTACCCTGCACAGAGCCACTCTGGTGCTGGGAACGCTCTTCTCAGGAACAGAGCAAGGCCACAGCTGTGCAGAATGGAGGAACTGCTTAGAAATCTCCCTGGGCATCATTTGGTAAGAAAGCAAATGCTACTTTATATTTACTGCCAGGCTTTAACCTGAAGAGTCCTTCTTCCCAACTTTTGCCAGTAAAGGTAAGTTGTACCCTTTTTTCCTCACTGATTTTCCCCACTGAAGTTAGATCCTGCATATCTTTCACATGAGCTATTCTGCTTTCATGTGATGTTAGTCAGAGATCTCCCCCAGGAGATCTGGCAGTACTCTGTGTGAGGCTGGCACATGGAAAATGTGGGCAAACCACTTCCATGGCTGTACATGATCGCTCATCAAAAGGAGGATTCTGCAGTATCTCTTAAAATAAAGGGTTTTCAGCATTTTCAGCTTAAAGAACTTAAATATAATTTAGTTGAGAAAATTTTTCATCGCTTTCACAAATAGCTTTTATTGATACAGCTGTTTTTCTTTAAAGAAAGCACTCTCTGTGCCCTCATTTCCATATTAACGGGATCAAAGACTGCCCTTTGTAGCTTTTGGATGCTGCAGGAATGCTGCTATTCTGATAGTTGTCAGACTTGCAGTCATCTTCCCATTTAAAAAGGTGACAATATCTGGAAATGGTTCCAAAGGAAAATCTTTCAGTCTTCAAATAAAAAGAGTTTTTGCCTTCTGGGTTGGACTGTAGTTGTCTTGTGGTGTGCTCTAACTCCTGCTCATTTTTTTCCACTCCTGTTTTGGATATTTTCCAAAATGAGCTTGATTAGAAGAGATCATGGAAATGCCACGCTTGGATATATTTAAGCCATATAAATACATACAAATACAGGGAAGAAACTTGCTCACTGTTCAGACCAATTCTCAGATGCTGCCAGGACTAATGAAGGACTTACCATGAAATCCTTTTCAGTCCTACTTCCTGCTCTCCTAATGCTTATAATTCTGCAAGCTGCAGGTCTGGGGCTGTGGGGGAGACCTTATCCTGTTCCCAAAGCCACATGCAAATCTGTTGATTCTTATGGTGTGCTTTGAAGTAGTATCATGTCCTGTCTAGAAGATGTTTGTTTTTCAAAAGATACACATTCTGTACAAGGACAGTTTTACCCAGTATTCAGGCAAAGTAAAAGGCCTGTTGGGAAATGCATGGAAATGAGTTTTAACACAGCCCAACTTCTTTTTCCTAATCAAAGCCCGAATCTTAGAGGGAAGCTTTAGGTTACATCACGATGGTACTTTTGCTGCTTCATCAGATAGCAGCAGGTGGAGGAAAAGGGATCTTTTTGACAATGTGAAGTGTCTGCCATTCAAATTCTAACTAGCAGAATCACTTGCATTATGATGATGATTACTATAATAGTAATAATTATTATTATTGTTATTATTATTATGACAAGAGGAAAATATGGTAGTGATCACACTATGTGATAATGCTGTACACAGTGTCTTTGCATTTTAGCAATGATGAAATGTATTTAGTAGATGTTAAAAATACAGCTCCCTAGCTGGGAAGTGACAGCATGACATTCTGGAGACTGTGTTCAGGTATTCTAAGGTCATTTAACTTCATTTTGTGCATTGGTTTCAAAATGGGCAAGCATCCTGAAAATACTGTGTACTGGATATGTGGCTTCATAGTGGGATGTGCTCTTACAAAGTGGCAATGTGCCTTTTTTACATTCTGTTGCTGTAGCTAGCAAACAGTGGCTTACTGTTTAGAAACCCATGATACTGTAATTTCAAGTGTGCAGAGGGAATGTAATCTTTGAAAGACTGGAAGTTTTTTTGAACCTTTAATGGATTTTTTTTAACAGAGAGAAGACCATTTCAGGCACAGCGTTGCTGGAAAATTCTCTCTTGAAAACTTTTTCCCACCTTAGCTCCCTACTCTCCAGAGACATCAATAGAAAAGTCCCCTGAGGCTCTGAACAGCAGCTAAATTTTCGTTTTCATTTGTTCTCCTTCAGAGTGTCCTTGGGGCTTCAGAAACTGAGAGGATGAGAGAAGAGAGATGCATCTGATCGGAACTGATAATTCTCGTAGCATTTTGGATTAGGATTCTGCAAGACTCTAGCAGAAAAATTCTGCCCAAATTGGGTCTCTACTATCCCATCATCCTTATTGAGTGGTAGAGATTCGGTTAACACAATATTTGGTTAACACATCTTGAATTTAAACTCAGGTGTGCTATAAAAAAAAATCAAATCTAAATCCACCAAAGGCAAATTATTAAACTTTGGAGAAAATGAAGTATTTCTGTGTTAAAGCACATACAGAATGGCACACTATTTAAGTGCAATGCATTTGGTTTCCATGACGTCTTACCCTAGCAACACATTTCCATGTTTTGTTATTTTCCGTTCTGCCTGCCTTTTGCTGCAGAAGATACAGAATGCAGCGTGTCAGTTGAGGTCTCTGGGTGATACTATTGTAGGAGGATTAGATAATTTTAACAACAAAATATGTAGCTAGGATGGTACCTTCCACTTTGATGTGTAGACTTCTTTAAAGTGAGAGTGCAACAATGTTAAATATATTATATAATCTTAAAAGATTGCGATTGTGTCTTTATCCATAGACACAATTTAGTATTCACAGATTTTTTGTGTGTATTTTATTGATTTTGGGATAAGGTTTCCTGTGATCTGATGATGTCAGTCATCACTGACTTTAGAGAGAGATAAGATTTGCACAGCTTCTGTGGAGGTGAATTTTGGAAGTGGAATTAGAGTTGTGTGGTAGGTAGAATTAGTCTGTGTTTTGACATTGTGTGCCAAAGGGCTTGAAATGAGATGGCATTATCCTTCCTGTCCTTAGTAATTCCAAGTAAGGATTGCAGAAATACCTAATTCTTTAACGAAAAAGAGGTCAAACGCTTGGTGTTTCATAGCCTGGCTGACCGGTTGCTGGGCCCTGAAGCTGTGCTCTGTAATTGGAGTCCTCTGTAGTCCCTTCTTTCTGCTTTTCTGCCCCCGAGACTGCTGGTGGTAATGAGGAGGCTCAGATGGGATCCAGCATTCCATGAGCTCAATGCGAAGTCTTTGGAAGTGTTTCTGAATCTTTCCACGGATTTCAATGGCACTTGAAACCAGGGCCTGTGCTTGAGTCTGAAATCTATAAGCAAGCTCACTGCCTTGAGGGTCATGTTTAATTTAAACAAATAATTTAAGTTACCTTGTAGGACAGGGGTCTGCTCTGTTCAGGCTGTTGAATCAGTAAGACATGCATTTTCTGTGTGAATAACTGCTCCACGCTATGATTCATGGCCCAAGCAATGCTTACCATTGCAGTTTTGTCGTTGAGCATCATGAATGAGACTGGAGAGGGTATAAAAGCAGCCTCCATACACTGTAGCAAGATATTTGAAACCACCAATTTAAAGACTATCTGCTTCCCCTCTCTGGCAGACCCTTTGCTGGGTCACCTCCATTTCAGTTGAAATTATGTTTGTGCATAAATAGGAGTTGTAATGGTGTAAAATTGTAAAATTGGTGTGACTGAGGTGAGGCTTGACCCAGTGGAGTTCCCTCTCCCTCTCCCTCTGTTTTGAATCCAGTTTGAATTTTTTCATGTAACTTCCTCAGGAAAAAGCAAATAAAATGAGCTTTTGAAATTTCTACCCAGGTCTGGCTGGTCCCTTTGCCAGTGTGTTGTGGCACAGCAATGCTCTGTAGCAGTTTTGCATTTAAGATGTGGATGTAACCAGTGAAGTTTTACTGAGGTTCTGGTCATCCCAGCTCAACCAGGGTGTGCTGGGCTTTCGAACTCTGCTCAAGTTCAAACACATGCAGCATCTCAAGTAAAAATTCCAACTCTGTTATAATACTGTAGTGCCTTAGATGTGACAGTGTTTTATATATGAAATAAAACCTGCTCAAATTTGTTTGCATTATACAATGCTCTGTAATGTATTTTGAGATTGCTGTGTGGATTATGCTATGCAGCAAAGAAGGTTTTTTGACAGTTTGATTAACTTGTACCACTAGATTTCTAGTTCCTTTGTTTTCTGTAAATACATAATAACATACCAGTTAGTTTTAGCTCAAAAAAAAATCATTAAATCAATATAAATCAAAGTTGAGTCAGACTGTGTAATGGCTTAGTAATTTGGGAATTTTTCACTAATTCAGTTTTTAATAGGAATTCTTTAAAAAAAGACTTTTCATCTCATCCATCATCAGTTTACGTATGCACAGAAATAAATGGTGATTTGGATATATGCTAGTATGAATAACATGAGAGTATGCCTATCCAGATTTCATTTATTTTCACTTCCATCTTTTAATAAACAAAATGTGTAAGTTATCAAGCTTTAAAATCTGTCATTGAGCCATGGCATTTTAATATAAGTTATTGGCACAGAGATTTGACCTGCACGTGTCACTGCTAGCAAAGTGCTGAGTGAGACTTGGAGGATGAGGAACTCCAGGTGAGAGTTGCCAGTGCTGCCAGGTGGGGAATGGTGGTCATGGAAAGAACTCTGGGAGGGTGGAGGTAGGGAAAGCCCAGCCTAGGGCTGCAGTTCAGTGGTAAACCAGCTTTCTGCAGTGATTCCTGCTGCTCCCTTTTCCCAGGCACTTGCTGGTGTGGCATTGCTGCCTCTCTGGGCCAGGGGATTGATCGGGCTTGAAAACTGCAGAATTGTTGTGTGGCTGGGTCAGTTTTTGATCCAGTCAGCAGCAAGGCTCTACAGAGGGTGTGTTAGTGCAGTACTGGAAGAGCAGGAGCTGTAGGAGTGGCAGAGGTGGGAAGCCCTTGTTGAACCATGGCAAGTGCAAAACCAGGAGCCGCTGGTGAAGCAGGAGACATGCTAACAGCAAGAGGAGGAGGAGGGGAGGAGAAATGGAAGCCTGCGGGGAATGCAAGAGAGATGTGGAAGGGTGCTTAGCATCTGGAGGAGGTAAGTGGGATCATGGGCTCAGAGTGTGAGGTTAATACACGTGGTCAGTTGCTAAGTGGCTAATGAAAGACTTTGCTCCATCTTCCATCACGTACTTGTCTGTGTCCTCTCTCTGATTGAAATGGAAGTGAGAGAAACACAGAGATGCGTTTTGTATATGTGAAAGTATCCACGGGAGGTGCAAAGGCATTTCACCTCACTTTCAGGAGGCTTTGTTTTGCTCCTGGAATTAAGGAAAAACCCCTACAGCACACAAGTGGATGTTGATTGGTGGGTTTGGCCATCAGTGGAGTACACATGCATTGATCTGATCTTTTCCTTCCAACATGCAAAGATATTCTAAGATAAATATTGTCTGTTTCTGAACAATGTTCCACTTCTCTTTGAGACCACAGTCCTTTAAAAGACTGTTTTATTTATCTTTATTTCATATTATTTACAGATACGTTTATTGATGTAATTTACAATCTACAGCTCCTCTCTTGAATTTTTGCAATACCTTATTACTCCATGGAAAAGCACAAGGTGAAGTAGAATATGTATTATTTAATATTCTATGTTTCTTACTAGCAATGGTTAAGAGTTGTTGAGGTGGACGAGTTAACTCCTGAGACACATTTCGCAGTTGCTTTTTAAGATGGGTGTCATGGAGCACAAGTGCTGATTTCTCCATCCCTTGCTGTACTGGGCTTTTGTTTCTCTGGAGATGCATTTCAGTGGGTGTGGAGAGATCTGAATTCATGCACATGCACTTTAGATCACATTCCTGCCTTAATTTAGAACCTCTTGGAGACCAGCTGCAGCCTTATTTAAAAAGAGGAGAGGGTGGGTGGTTAGCAATGGAAGTGTCCTGCGGAGTAGGAGCAGTCAGTTACAGTTGTGAATGGAGGTGCTTTTTATCTTGTCTTCAAACTGTGTGGTGTATATCTTAATTTTTCAAATTCAACACTGTCTTGGAAAACTATAGCTACCATTTCTACAAAATTATACTAAGCAAGAAACCTATAATGAGATAAAATAGAGAGAGATGGGTGCCAGTCACAAGATACATTAGAATTTTACAAATATCTATTAAATTGAATAGTCTATTCACTAGAAGTAGAGGTGGTTATTAAAATGGCTGGTGTTAAATGCAATGTTTGGCTGCTGGTTCTTTTAGAACTGCCCTGCCAATATTTAATATAAAGAAACTATTTCTTTAGTATAACTGTTACAAAGAAATGGAACTTGTAGGATGTTCCTTCCATTGGTGCACTTTTCTTCAAGAAGACAGTGGCAGAGGGATTAATGAGGTGGTGCTGGGAACTTGCTCATCTTTTTAAAACAACCTTTTAGTCAAAACACGATAAGCATGTAGGGCAGGGGAGAGAGGTCACTGTATTTGCCAGTTTGTTTCTAAACAAGCTTGTCAATTAAGGCAAAGCAAGCCTGGAGCCCATGACTTTACCTGCTGCTTTTACCCTCTGAGTTCTCTCTCTGGCTGCCAGCATTGTGTGAAACCATCCTCATTTGTTTAGTACTGTTCATTGCTGCTGTTTATTTTTTTTATCTTCTCCAGTGTTATCGCCTGGTATGTGACTAACCAGTTCAAACAAAACATTGCAAAAATCCTTCCCCCAGCAAGAAGGAAATAGAGTTGGCTTTTAGTACCAAATTTAAGGTTTATTTCCACAGAGTTGGAATTGATTTTATTGGGCAGATCTTCAGGGGCTTTAAACTTCTTCATAGGTGCAGCCTCCTGTGGAGATGGAGAGGCCTCTCCCTCCCTGGGCAGAGCTGTTCTCTGCAGGGGCTGCTGGCTGACCCAGCTGGGGGCTGGAGCCCCTTCTGCCCTCCCTGCATCCAAAACTCTGCAGTTGTCAACCAGGATCCTGCCACCCTGCAGTCTGAAACAGTCTGGTGTCGCCGAAGACTGCTCTAGTGCCAAGCATGTCTTCAGGCAGAGATCAAAATTACAGCTCTATGCATTTCTGCAGCTAAGGCTGCAACCTGGTAATTAAAAGTGATTTTCCTTTCTTAAGTAATGGGCTTACTTTGCACCTGTCCTCATCCTCAGGCTTGTGGCTTGGGAGAGGGTTCTTACAAGAACAAGGGAAGGTGAAGGCTTCTAAAAATGCAATAGATAGTTGTGACATGTTTGAGGAAGCTGATTAGCTGTAGTGTGAAGTGACAACTAGGTTAAAATTACAGGATTTCAGATACACTTGTCAGGTTCCATACCGTGCTTTGTCTGTAAGCTGTAGCAGTGCCTTACCAGTAACTTAAAACACTTAATTCAAGTGCCTAAAACCAACGGTGTAATGTGTCTGCTGTGTAGCATTCAAACCTGATGCTTCAGAATTGGTGTTCTTGTGAGCATGGCATAACTAAAGGAATATTTGTTTTATCTGAAGTAGGAAGATGCCATGAAATGTAATTTTGAAGGTGCCACTTCCCATAAAAATTGATTGGCATTTTGCAGTAGTCAGACTTGAAGGGCCGGATTGTGGCTACTGTGGAAAAGGAGGTGGGGCAGGAGGTTAATCCTCTCTGGGTGCCCTACAAAGGGCTAGGCACATTCAGACTGTAATAATGAATTTTTGTTAAACTGGGATTTCATTTACTAATAAACTCCAATCAGCTCCTGTGGCCAAGGTCTTATACCTTGTCTTTCATTTTCTCTGCTTTTCTCTTGACTCCACCAAGCTCATTTTAAATTCTATCTTCACTTTATTCTTTTGGTTTCTTTTTAGATAACTTTGGTTTAAATGATAACTTGGTTATTTGACCTGTTTAATCTTAAATTGTGTCTTTTGGGCTCCTCTTGTCAGGTTTTGTTTGTTTCATTGTGGCTTATTGTTCCTTAATTAGAACCTCATTTAATTTTTAAGGCTGGTGAGTAAATAGGTGCTTTTTTCAAAAAAAGACCAAGAACAGTATTTGCATTCATGTAACAATTTCCATCCTAATTCCCAAACTGCAAGCCCTATGGCTTTGCTGAATTGCAGCCACCTCAGAGGACTGTAGCAGCCAAGTAAAACGAGGCAGGAATCTGTTTTTTTTCCAAAAAGCCCCAAGCTATCTTCTTTGTCCAAGGCAGGCACAGAGGGTATGGATATTTAAGGTCTCATCTGAAGTATGCAAATGAGCAGACTGCTATGAGTTAGAGGTAATTAAAACCACATATTGAGATAATCAGCCAATTCAATTCTTTTTTTTTTTTGCAGTCTGTTTTCCAATCCGAGGGACTTGTTTTTCACAGTGTTAAATTTTCCATACACTGACCAATGCACAGAAAAGGTAGCTGCAGGTAGCCTACTTGTGCCAGCAGAAAAGAAATGTGTTTGTGAGCATGAATGATTGGCATGCCAGTGTTTGCAGGGTGCATTTTTGTGAAGCTGTGTATGGACAAATGGGGAACACATGAAAATCTGCTCTCAGATATTTTGTTCCTCATGAAATACAGAGCAGAGCTGAGCCTGTAGAGTCTTTGGTCACTTGGAAATGCTTAGGGAGAGGGTTCTTTACGCCAAAAACTGTAATACCATCTTGTCTTTGTTATGCCCGAGCAAGCGAGTCATTTTCAGTGGCTGGTAGTGGTGAGTGTAGTTAAATCCTTGAGAGACGGGATGGCAACAACCACCTTTTCCAACAATGGGGCTGTGTAAAACAGTCCCTGTAATGTGCACATTGCTATGTCTGTTGTAGTTTTAAACTAATGTTTCTCATGGTTCTTGAGAACATTTTCATAGGCAATGTAAGGTCGACTGATAATGATTTTTGTCTTTGAAAAATATGGCCGTTTTTCTTTCATTTTTTCTCTGAGTTTGTGGTGGTGACTGTCCCATCCTTCTGCACTGTACAAATGTCATGGACTGTGAACTCCTCTTGCTGGAGCAGCAGCAGCTCCAGCCCAAGGCTCCCTCTCGAGCCCAAGTGTGGGAGCAGGGCTCGGCCACATACTGTTCCCTCTGCAGCAGAGCTGCCCCAGCTGCATCCGAGCTGGAGGGGGCATTTTCCAGCACGGACAACAACTGCTGCCAGGATGAGTCCTTAACAGGCATTTATTGCACTCCTATTTTTGAAGCTCCTTCTATTATTTCATTCATTACAGATGACGAGGTCCAAATGCTGGTCTAAGCTTCATTTGTGCTTACCTCATGAATGAAGTCCCTTTTGGTTTATCTGAACTTCTTTAATGAGTAGCTGCTTTTAGGAAAGCTGGACCTTGGGTTGGAGGGGAATTAACCCAGGAGCAAGAACAGGAGCAATAATGGATGCCACTGTTAATGGCTTAGCCTGATGTGGATAGCACTTCAGTATACCCTCTTCCAGGACTGGGGAAATGATGGTGAAGTGAGCGAGAACCGAATTATTTCAGTCTTCTGAATAATGAAAGATAACATGATGGCCACACACAAAGGATTAATTTTTGCCCAGTAAATTTAATTAATAACTTGCAGGAAATAAATTTCTGCCTTCAGTCAAACAGATGAAGGACAGAAGATCAATTTTCCATCTGCATCTGGTTTCTGGCAGGTTTTGGACTTCAGGGGTCCTTTCTCTTCCCAGTGCTCACTACTATGTGGATTATTTATCCTTCTAAATATGGGTTTGAGCTAGAGCAGGGCAACAGGTAGAACTGATTTTGTTAAATCTTATCTCTGTTCATTGATCTCAAATAGTACTATGCCAAAGTGTCTGTATAAAAGCAATTATCATTACCTGTCTTTCCAAATCTCTATGCCACAGCTAATATTTTGGCTTCCTTCCCTCTGATGCTGTCACACTCTGGTGCATCCTGTGTTTTTGCCGTGTTAAGACTTCATCCCAGAAGAAAACTCTGGAGGGTGTTTTGGTTTCTCTTGCACCTTGTGGCAACTTCCCACCCCAATAATGGATTAAGTCTATTTATCTGGGTTAATTGGTGTTAGCTAGAAAATAAATCTGTTCTGGCAAAGGGGTTGAATTGCAAACTGAAGTGACCTGTGTTATCTAGAGATCTTAACCCTCAGATAACATGATGCAAGGGACTTTATGTATTACTGTAACAGGTCTCCTTAACAAGGAGGGATTTTCCGTGCCTAGGGAGTTAGCCTAGGAGGTAGAAAGCCTCAGGTTGAGTTTCTGCTGCAGACAGCTCTGACACCACTTCCTGGTGTGCAGAATGGGAATGAGGTACCTCCCTGGCCCTCAGCAGCGTTGCCAGGTGTTTGCAATATTGATGCGATTTGTGCATTGGTAAGAGAGGAAGGTCTATTTAAATGAGGAACATATAAATAGGAAATGGGTCAGTGGGTAGGAAATGGGTCAGTGGCTCACTGAATGCATGGGATTATCTTCTCTTTATTGTAGAGCTTAACTTTCTTCCTAACTTCACAAATCTCAGCTTTGATGCCTCTTTATACTCTAAGGAGAAATCAGGCATTTGAATTACTGCTCTTTCTATGATTCCTTTTCTTATTTTTGGACTGAAATTGCATTACTAGTTTACTCTTTAGCATTTCCTACAGACATAACTGATAATATTTAATATTGACTTACTGTCTGACAAAAGGAAAGCTCTGGGAGTTGCATTGTAATGCTTAAAAGTATTACCAGTACTGAAGTTGTCTTCAGGGTTGAACTCCATTTTCCCACCTTGGTTCTTTCTCAAAATAAGCAAATGACATAATGTGACTTCTTTTCCTAAAAGGCTGTTCCCCACAAATAAGATGAGTGAAACTGGCACTATTTTAGTTACTTTGAAGCTTTCTGTGAGAATCCTATGCCTTGTGTTTAGGAAGCCCATTGCAATTCACCATTGCCGCATCTTGGTGGCCCTGGGTTTGTGTGTGATGTCATGGTGGGTTATTAATGAAACTTAACTTCTTCAGTAGAATTTATGTATAAGTTTGTATTATAGAAATTAGGACCTTGAAGGTCCTGCCCTATAGCTCGCTTGGTTGTTTCTGATGACTGTGAAAGCATACTCAGTTCATTTAGGCACGGTACCTTTTGTGGCTAAACTAAGAAATCAATCAATAAGTAAAAGGTAAATTCTTTAATTATCTTCCTCTGTACATTGCATAGTGATGAATTAGCTTACAATGCAATTTCTTAGAGCATGAGGTGTAGTAGATAGGAAAAACTAAGTTCATTATTTACGAATAGGCATTGAGGCCATTACCAATTACTTGCAGATTCCTAGTTACAGGCTTTCTGAAAGGATAATACAATTCTGTAAAGGTTCCAAGTAAAACTTTCAGGAATTATTCTGTGAAAAGTCCTTAGCCCAATGAGGTGTGAAAACTCCTTCAGTTTGTTATCTTAATTAGTCATTAAGTGCATGATACTTTTTTTTTCTTGAGTTCTGTTTCTGTGGAAAATGTACATGGCTTCTACTTAAAAATAACTTCAGAGTGACAAAATGCCCTGTGTCTTAGGAACTCTCAGCAGATCAAAACAGATAGGCAGAATAAGCTCTTGGATTTCTCTTCATGTACTTTACTGAAGCTGTCATTTCTTTCTGAGCATGACATCCTCATGGAATACAGAGCATTAACAGGAATCACATATTTCATAAAAAGATTGTGTTTCTAGAAAGGTTATGTGGACAGAGCGCCTTCATAAACACATTCTCAGCTCTTGCCTGAGCCACAGAATTCCTTTAAGAGCAGGGCTTGTTCTGTTTGTAGTGTTTGTTTCCATTTGCTAGCTCAGTGTTATACTGTTATACTGTAAGTAGAAATTCTACGTTTTTTGAGATACTGTGGAGGTGTAGATTTGGTGACTATTTTGTTGCAAGGTATCAATGATACTTTCTGGAGTTAGTAGTGAAATACTCTTAAGAGAAGTTTATTCAGGATCACAGTGCAGTAAGGAACTTGTTATGGAAATTTTATATTGAAGCTTTGCCTCTCAGAGTGGGAAGATTTCTGTCCGTAGGTGCTCAAATGTTCATATCTAGGTGTTCTAAGGGAAGGCAAAATGATCAAAGTAATTGTGGGCAATATCAACAGAGTATTTCTTTGTCAAGTTGTTAGGAACTGTATCATGATGTGTGTTACTGTCATAAATCTTTTCATCTAGCAGAAATCAAAAGCCTGAAAAAGCAGTTTCTGGATCGTATAATCAAAGTGGCTGGATTGGGTGGAACCAAGGTGCTTGATTCAGTTGTTGCTTTGCCTCTGCTGCAGATGCAGTAAGATATTTTCAGTTACTCTAAAACAAACACCAGTCACAAACATTTAAGTATTTTTATATAGTGCCCATAGAAAACTGTGTACTAGTCCAGAAAAAGGCTTAAAATTGTCAGCAGCTGTGCTCTCTGCATGGTAGCAAAAGAGGAATCACCACTTTGTAGCAAAACCACCCCAGTGGAGGCATGGTCATCACTGCTGAAAGAACTGTGTGGTTCAGGTTCAGACTCTTCTTGAAGTGGCAGAGGAATGCTCACACTCAAACCAGACTGATGAAGGATTGGAAGCTCCTTCGGGCTTCCTTGAGAGAACATTGATTGATGTTGTGTATTGCTTCTTCCATAAAAGGTAGTAATGTAGTAAAAGGGGACAATGTTTCATTCTCCTTCCCATTTCATTAGTGTTAGGAGACAGAATTGGTAGCAGTTCTGAAGGCAAATGGAAGAGCAAACCTAGCAGTCTTTTTTTTTTTTTTTAGGTAAAATTGATTTCTGTGGAGAATTGGTTATAATGTGTCTTCACCTTTTTTTTAATGAAGCTGATGATTAATTATATTCCACTGTTTAAGTAATATTTTCCCTGTTTCATATTTTCTTTCTTTTCAAAAATAAAAAGGCTATATTTTTCTCTTCTTACACCTACACTTGAAGTACATTTTGGCAGGATATATGAATTTGAAATGTGAAGCAAGTTTTCTGAACTGTGTGGCTAGCTAATAGTAATGCAAATTGGTTACCTAATGAGGAAAAACATCAGAAGATTTTTGTTGAAGGGTCTACTGAAAGAAAGCATCATCCTAAATCTCAGCAGTGTCAGCCTAAATTCATCTTACAGCATGTCTGTTCTCTGCAGGATCTTGGATTATTTAGCTCAGGAGATCAGAGAGAGATGCTTTGAATTTTTGTTTTCCTCTCTTGTTTGTTTTCACTGTGTACTTGACACCATATTAGGTTTAATTTTATGAATGGCTTGGAAGGGCAGGCCTCATTGATTTCCTGTGGTAATGGAGCTTGTAAAGCATTAGGCCCTTCTGGAAGTGTTCCCTGTTGGTGGGGTGTCTGCAGCGCTTCCCCAGCGCGGCTCTGCCTCCGCGGGGAGGTTTGGCTGCGGCTGCCTCGTGCTGGGAGGGGAGAGGCTGCTCTGGTTCGTGCCCTCCAAGGCATGGCAGGGGACCACGCTGCAGCACTGGCAGCTTGCTGTGCTGGGCTCTGCCCTTCAAATGGTGCTCTGCTGCTTCTCTGCTCTCTGCTGAGATGCCCCAAACACAGTGCAGGACTTGGTGTGGTGATAATTGCGTGGGCTTGTGTCTCAGTATTGCTCTCAGCTGAGAAGGCTCATCAGCTTCTCCTTCAGAACCGAATTTAAGGTGATTCCTGATATAACAGAGGATTTTTTCCTGTGTTAAGATGCCATTTTATTGTGGGGTGAGGGAGTTTCATCCCAGCTGTAAGTTTCTTCAGGAAGGAGTGTGTCTCAGGATGACAAACTATGCTCCCACCAAGATACTGCCTCCTCACTCCAGGTCTGTAGCACAAGTCCTTGGGAAACCCAGCACAGGGCTGGAGTCACAGGTTGTCCTTCTCCTCACTTCATCTACCATGTGGCAGAGAGAAGAAGGCAGAGCTCCTGCCTTTTGCCACAGAAAGCAAGTAAATTCTCAAGTTTGTGGAAATCCAATACATTCCCATCTTAGCTGCTACTCTGTGGACTTAATTTATTTTTTAGCATCTTCCTTACCAGTGCAAATGTGGTGCTTTCATCCTGAAAGTGATGCTGATTTATCTGTCTGTTAGCAAATCCTCCTGTGTTCCCCGCTCCAGAGGGAGGAGAGACAGGTTCTAATCTTGTATCTTTAATCTACCAGTCTAGGAATGTATCTCCATTTGTTCCTTAAATATGAACAAATAATTATTTATGTATTTCTTTAAAGCTGGTAGCTTCAAGATATCTCCATCAACTGGCTAATACAAAACCTGTTGTGCACTTATGATAAACTGAGATGAACAGTCTGAGATGTAAGCTCTTCCAAGCTATAAACTTTGAATATTTAATATTTCATCTTGTGTTTACCATAAAAAACTTAGTTGGAAAAGCTCTGGTTGAGACACTTTTAGGCATTTCTAATAGCTGTTCATGTCAGCACTAGCATATGCATATGTGCTAAATATAGAATGCAAATTACCTGTTCCGTGGTGCAATCATTTTTCTAGTTATTGTATTCGTAGAGCTTCATTTATCGTGGTTTCTAGGCAATCAAGTACAGAAAAGTAAGAGTGAGGACTTGGAAGAAAATGTGGCTTTCATTGCTACTTTTTGGTACATTTATATTTGCTGGTCATTTTGCGTCTGCAGAGAATCAGATGCAAAGCTACTCTTTTTAGTTTGGTGTGCTTGCATTTCTGGTTCCTGTTGGATCTAATGAAAAGGGAACGGCCGTTTCACAGCAGAGCAGGTTTTAATGTATGACTCAAGCTAAGTGTGTGAGCCCAGAGAAGCCAGTTGCTTCTAAGAAATGCAAATTCCATGTAAAACGGGAAGGAATAGAAATGCACCATTGGAAATGTGCTATTTTAAAATTAAAATGTGATTAGAGACAGTGTGAAATTGTGTTAACGTTGACAACTGTGGGTCTGTTCTCAGGAACAGTCACTGCAGCTTGGAGGGCTGAGCGTTTTCAGCTGCTGGGTTCCTTGCTCAGGGCTCATTGCTGCACATGGCTGTGGCTTTCGTAGCCAAGTGGCAAAGCTGTGAGTCTTCCAATACTTATTCCTCCTGCTTTGTTTCCTGCACCAGCCGTTCTTCCTTCACAGGATAGTTGTACTGATGCCATGATGGGGCTACCTAAAAACCCAGGCTAGACAAAATTAAGAGGATAAAAGCAGGTATTTAATGAAGGGCCTCCAAGGTACACTTTGGGCTACACCCAAAATGGATGACTGGTCACGAGTTTTTCATACTTTTATAAGTTTGGTCCATTTGCATATCGGGGTTAATTCTCCAGTTACAATTTCAGGTAATGAAGTCATTACCCCAGATTTGTTCCCTCCCCTTTAGAAGCTTTGTTTACATATTTTGGGGCTTGGGACGGTGAGGTGTCCTTGAAGGCCAGGCCTAGAGAGGATTTGTTTTGTCTGACCAGAATGGGAGAACAGTAACTAACAGGCTTTATGGAGTCTTAGAGTTGCTCACTAAAGCATTACAGGATATGAAAATATAAAAGCTAAAATTCTAAGGCATCAGTACCCATTTGGCTTGCACTGTTGTACCCATTTGGCTCCAGACCTGGAATATCTTATGGATGTCCTTGGGTTGGTAATGCACTGTAGCAAGTGGACAGGCAGTGTTTGTAGGGCTCAGGCAAGGCTGTCCTTTTCTGAGTCCTGAGCTGCTTTTCTCTGACCCTGCACTATAGGAGTCCTGTGCTTTTAGCAAGTTGGAAGGAGTCCCACTGGAATCAATGTGGCTGCACTGGGCATGCCTGGGACATTTGGCTCTGTCCACACTCGGGTCAAAAGATGCACATGGCCAGGTAAACAAAAGTCAGCTTGTGAATTAAGTAGAGGAAAATACCCATTTATATCAAGGGTTGGAGTTGCCTAGCTGGTTTATTGCTTTTGTTTTCAGGTAGAGATGAAAGATGTTGCATTGGGCAGTAATCCAGCCACTTGATTCATAACAGTGTCAAGCAGTCATCAGTTTGATTTTGCTTGTGATAGACTGAACACATTTTCCTGAGTGAGTTGCTGATGAAAATATGCACTTTTCTTCTCTTTAATGTCCTTGAAGTAACCTCTATGCTTGAAGGATGAAATTAGTTTATACTCACTTTTTCTTTCCTGATCTGAATAAAGTAGAATCTAACCAATGTTAGTTGTTCCTCACTGCTCTAATCATGACCTTCTTTTTGGCACCATCTCATAAAATGAACACATACTAATTTGTAATGTGTAAACAACAAGGTTTGTGGCTTTAGTCTTGAAATAAAGATGTCATCTTTAAGATTCATGATAGGTTTTTGTATTTATTTTCATTTTGCATAATTATCCAAGCCTTATAATTAACCTTTTCATTTAGCTGAAATAAGTCACTTAAGTAGGCATATTGTTGCAATCATCTAACGTGTGTTTATTGTATTTAAGAATTAAATATCAAAGTTATGAAATGTCTTTAAATTCTTCTTACTATTTTCTTTTCCTTTGACATAAATTATTCTTTTAGTTGCAGGCTGAAAATGTTTGTACTTAACAGCCATGACAAGAAAAACTAAAAATTGTGTGCCTTTATTTCTGACTACTTTTTCCACTTCAGCAATTTATAGTGGCAATGGGTATTTTACTAAATGGAAAAAGTATTCTGGAAAACATAACAACTTAGGTCTGCACTAATATTCACACTTTGTTTCTAATGCTCAGCATTATGGGTTTGATTTTTTGTGATTAATAGATACATTTATGCAAAGCAACCAAACCTTAATTTGGTGGTAGCATTTGTCCAAAAGCCTGGTTGTTGCTTCTTGTAGAGGATTCCTTTTAGCTAAAACATTTGTTATCCACTATGGTTGTTAATTTCCTAAGTTTCCTTTTCTTGTGTGCTTCTAATACTGTGTCTATGAAAAAAAAATTAAAAAAATTCAGGCAGTTCCTGCTACCATCCCCTGGAAGCAGGTTCAATACAGATGGAGGTTACTGGGGAGTCCCAGTATACAGCAATTTGGTTCTATACAGCTCCAACAGAACACAAGCCTTGCTTATAAATGCTGTTAAACCCCAGTATCTTGAAAACAGTCAAAAAAGGTCTTGCCTGGCCCCCGAATTGCTGAAAGAGTACATTGTAAGGTAATTTGCTATAAAGTTCTCTTGAAATAATTTCAGCATATTCACTGCTGGTTGCCCTTTCTAAACCAATCCTATTATCAGGATGTGAATTTGATGAATGGGCAAGGCTCAAATTAGGTTCGGGATTGAATTTTTGTCTTTTCACTGCATGCTTTAGATATTCAGACAGTTCTTTATCACTCATGGTTGTATGAAAGTGAAAATTACTTCTTTATTGTTTTCTTTAAGGGCGTTAGTTTTTTACTACCTGAGCAGTCCTCAGCTTGCCACATCACCTCTTAATACTAATTTCCCTTTTAGATATATCCAGGCAAATCACCATTTTAGATTCACAAATAGCTCTCTATTAACTTTTACTAAATCTATTGCATAATCTTCTGTCTATTACAGTGGTATTGATCACTAAAACGATTAAGTAGATCTTTATGTTTTCAGACACTTTCAAAAATTATTTGGTCAAGTTAGTGAGACTGAAACTGTAGTACAATTTATCATCTAAAATGGCAAAAAATCATTCAGAGTTAAGGATGTAACATCCCTGAATATGTTTTTATGAAATTCTTTTAATCAGTGGCTGTGCCAATGACTTCCTGCGGGTCAGCAGTGATTTTATTTCATGACAGGCTTTAGCTCTTTAAAAAAAATAAAAAATGGTTGCCAATCTGCATTATCCTTCTTGCTTTAAAAAAGTGGTGATTCATATTATCCACTCCTAAGATATCTCTTAGGATTTGCTGTGACTGTGGGAGGAGTTCAGCTGAGAGAGTCCTTCAGACGGAAACTGCCAAAGCTTGCTACTTTAATCATTATTCCTAGTGCAAGTTACAGGCTTAAGCCTATTATTAGCTTGCATACAAACCCCCCCCCCCCCAAATATATAATTTGACAACCAACTCCTACAAATTACCCATTATCCATTTCTTTAAAAACTGTGAGCACTTCTGTATTCAGGCCAGTTTCATGCTTGCTCTTAGTCACTGTCATGGGGCTCTGTGTTAATTTGACTGGAGCTGGCAGATGCAGGGTGTGCTGTTTAATGTGCTCACCAGAACCTCATTGGAGGTTAGTTTGCAAAGAAATAATACAGGATTTGTTTTCAGAGAAGCAGACTTTGGGTTCAAGTGTTTTCCTTTCTTTGCATTCATCCAATGGCCAGCTGCACAAGTGTCTCTCCAATTTTAGGGCTGTACTTCTGTTTGGATCTCCAGGTTTAAACCTGAGCCTACAAGCTGAAATGCCTGACTGTGGTTTCAAAACCCACTAAAAACAGGAGTAAGTTTTTTCTTTGTTTTTCCATTCTTAAGTACAGCCTATTCTGTCAGTCAGAAGTTCGTGTGTGGTATGGGGCGGCTGTTTTATTCAGAAAGTCCCTATCTGACAGAACTGAATGGAGTCTGGGGACAAAGAGAGTTACTTTCCTCTGTCCAAGGAAAGTGAAGGAATACTTTCAAGTGTTTCTTCTTTTGTTTTCCTGCATAATGGTATAAAGGCTTTCTTTTACAACCCATGGATTGAGTTCAAGGCTGCTCAATAGCACGACTGGCTCTGGCCTTTCACGTTTTTGAACATAGATCCACAAAGGAAATGAGAAGGGAGCAAGGGATGCTTCCTTCTGCAAGTCAGTCCAAACCCAAGAGCTGGATGCTCAGAATTCAGCAGGCTGATGTGATAGACTCCAGGTCACGAGGCTGGGACAGTGTCATGCTGGGACAGGTCTCAGTGAAAGGGGCTGTGACTCAGTGATGCTACTGAAGGGCTAGGTCCCCTTCCATGTAAAGCTCTCCTAGAAGATCCCCTTTGGGGTCATGGCTGTTCTTTATCAGCAGAGGCTGGCTGGCTGTGTCTGACATCTAAATGACAGCGTGGTTCAGACCCTGAGCTACGTTACCCATCCACATGGAGAGCACAAGGTAGGAGCCACTGGATGAGCTTCCTGGTTACACAGCAGACACCAGCTGAAAAGTAAGTGGTAAAAAGCAGTGAATAGTGGAGTGTGTCAGGGAAGGTTCAGTTCTTGAGTTCTTCTTCAGTTTCCCATATTGGAGAAAGGAAAGGTGTGAATCACTGTACTGGAAGTAGCTGCCTGGTGCGTGATTGAGCTGCTCAGAGGTAAGAAAAGAGTGGTCAGAGGTCAAGGGGATGGCAAGCCTTTAGCAAGGGTTGAAAGGTATAAAAGGTCCTGGTAGCACTTACTTGCTTGAAAGGACAAGGTTAAGTCCTGACATTGACATTGGCTGGATCACTGGAAACACTGAACACATTTTGAGAGTGCTGATGCCACCTGCTTTAAGAGGGAACTTCTGTGTTCCATTCTTAGACAGTGTTGCCATTTATTTCAAGTGCTGACTGTAATGACTGAGAAAGCCATTGAAAATTTGTGCCTAACAGAGCAAATAATTGCATAAGGATCAAGCCTGTAATCACTCTGAATAAAAACTGGAACATTTGAACTTGAAAACACAGACTTCTGCTTGTAAAATCCCTCCTTACTTAATGATCATTGACTTTACCATTGGATTACAAAGACTGTATCATTTCTCGCTGATAATTTTTTGTTCCCTTCCCTGCTGGAGGGATAATGGGTAGAATCAAGTAATGCAAGGAGCAAGAACTGACCGGCAGAAGTCCCTTTTCAACATGTATTCCTGATGGAAGATAATGATGTCCAGAAGCAGGCTAGGATGATTTCTAGAGTTTGGCTTCATTTTTCTGTGGATTTGAACCAAATTAAGAAAAAAACTCATTTCAGGTCTCACCATTAGGACTGTAAAGGGAGCAGGATCCTACTGTGTTTAACCGTGTGAATGAACTAAGCTTTTATTTCTTCCCAGATTAAAAGGCTCTGAGCTTGTCATTTTGGCATTGGCCTTTTGGCTTTTTTTAGCTGAATGGCTAGAGTAGAATGGAAGGAAAATTGAAATATGAAAGCATGGCTGATGCAAATACTCCAGTCTCTATCCCAGGCTTTGCCAAGCAGCAGTTATGTGCTCTTTCTCTGTAGCAGGTGTTCTAGTGAGACAATGCCTTTGGATATAGCAAAATAAGTTAGATGTAGACTTGCAAAACCTTAAATGTATTTAGTTGGAGAGCAGTAAGGAGGTGAGAAAGGATAAACAGTAGCTCAGACACTGCAGAGATACTGTCTGTTTGTACCAAATAATTGAAATGCCATGGTGAGAAGTCAGCTGGTCTCTAGTAGAGTACTTAACAGCCAGTGCACTGTGCTGGTTCCTTTCCCATGCAACACCCAACTGTTGTCCTTAGTCCTGGCCTTTGTGTGGGGAAGCAATTTTGTAAATGAAGTCAGACTGGGTCATAATTACAATGAAATTTTTATAATCCATTTACTCCTGATTTATTTCTTTGTTAAGCAAAAAAGTAACCCAACACATCATGTCCTTGAGAGCTTTGTCATTAAAACCTGAACAAAATGTTAAATTTTGAAGCACTTGAGAATTTTGTCCCCAGTTACATCACTGGCCCTAATAGGAAAAGTAAAAGCTGAAAT
Organism: Monarcha castaneiventris obscurior; assembly: GCA_026261815.1. Taxonomy (NCBI): domain Eukaryota; kingdom Metazoa; phylum Chordata; class Aves; order Passeriformes; family Monarchidae; genus Monarcha; species Monarcha castaneiventris. The sequence goes on along the minus strand of JAMPIT010000230.1, from coordinate 7,547,361 downwards.
AAAAGCATTAAGGCATTTTGTTGAAGAGGAATCATACTCTGGTTTATGTTGCAAAATGAACTGCTGGTGGTTTGCATTGTATTTGTGGAGGAACTGGGGTTGGAATATAGCTTTAAACGGAGTCAGTGGAGTCTTGGATTCTCTTGGAATGGCTGTCACCAACTATGACACTTCTGTCCCATTTTAATTTTACTGAAAAAACTGGTTGTGGATGTAAGACAAACCTTTCAGCTTGACCTCCTTTTTTGATCTTTATCTTTGGGAGACTCAGAGAAAAACTCCAAGTAAGACTATAAATTAGAGCGAACCTTGCTAATGAGACCTGGTTAATTACATTCATTTGCATGCCTTCAGTGGTGAGGTGAAATTTACTTAAACTCTGAATTCTCTCCTTATGTGAAGGCCTTTTGTTTTATCTTTCGTGTCCAAGGCCACAGCATGGATCATGAGCTGACATTTTTAATAGTTTGTAAAATACAGTATTTTAATTTCTAGTGTTATCCTAATTTGTCTTCACTTGCTTTTAAAGGCTCAGTTGACAAGCAAAGTAGGGTGACAGTCTCTAGTGATTTTTGTTATTACTGTGTTTTGTTTAATGTTAAGAAGCCCCAGTGTATTTGACTTTCATAGTTAGTGAAAATCCTTTTTTTTGTGTACTGTTCACACAGGGTACAAGTCAGGAAATGTGCTGTGGACACTTCCAGACCAGAAGTATTCTTTCCACCTGATTTGAAGAGTGGTGTATCTTATTCAGAAAGCCCTATGCCATTAAAGGATCACACTCAATATTGTTCACTCATATGACTTACATGTCATCAATTGTTTTGCAGCCTCAAGGCCATTTTGCACATGGTTGGACAGTTAAATGTTTAAAATGATTTTGGGAAGGGCCAGGAGCTATAAGAGTCATTGGATTTCTTACTATTGTGTTTGAAATGTTACAAGCAGCAGTTGTGTCCTGTGCATCTGAGGAATGTGGGTAGGTCAGATAATCCAGCCAAGGGCGGAGGGGCGGTTTCACAGTTCCTCTGTGACAAGACCTCATTAGCAATACACAGTTCAGCCTTGGTTAAGCCTGGTGGCAAATGTGCCATCTGCTTGCAAACCGTCTTGGATCCTGCCAGACCTGTGTTCAAAGGCATCCCTTAGATCTGTCCGAGCATCCAAGTTCCGAGAACACACCAGGGAGGTGACAGTTGTGATCACAGGGAGCATCACGCAGGGATCACCGAGGCGTGGATAAACTCAACAGAAAAAGAAGCAAAACCCACACATAATATAAAATTAATCTGCGAGTTCTGTGAAGTTATTCCAAGTAAACATATGTACAACATAGTAGCACTCAGGTGAAGTAAGCAAAAAAGGCTTCAATTATAGCAAGTAAAGTAAGTGGTGGGGATTACGGATATATGTTCTCATGCCTGGGAACTGAGACTAGTTGAAAATAAATGAGTTTTATGAAGAAATTTTTCCAAGAGCAGATTATCATGTAGTGGTTTCCTGGAGCTTCACTGCAGCTTTATGTTTATAAGTCCCTGTTGTCAGGGATGGGATATTGAACCAAATAGCTGACTAGTCCAATCTGATATTCCAGATCTATTTTCAAAAAAAAAAAGAGGTTGAGCAGAAGGATACTGCAGTGTAAATCGTGATAGCAGAAAATTGTGTTTAATGAAAAAGTTATTTAGGATTCATATAGGAAGAATGTAGAATGAAGCATTTTTATTGCAGATAAGAAAATGCATAAAGCAAAACAAAGCATTGTTTAACTGTGTGGAAGATTGAAGTTGAGCAATTTGAGATTTTAATGAGTCAGGAATATGGAGCACAAATACACTGATATTTCAGCTTAGAAATATTTTGCTGCTTTCTTTCTTTGGCTGAAATGCTGTGCCGTGTGTGAATTCTAAAAATACCACTCTGAAGTCCTGTTGTCAAAATAGTTTTCTTTTCCTTTAAAACAGCACATAACAAACCAGCATTTTTACTATCCAAAATCACGTTTGTGTGTAATTATGCATTTTAACTATGCAATCGAACTTATGTTAAGAACCATGAAAGGTAGGTTTGCACAGTGCAGTCAGTCTGCAGGGCTGTGCTCAGCTCTGCTCACCTGCTCTGCCAGTTAATAGGGGCTGGTCCCCACATGGTGACGTTGCACTCTGAGTAGAGGCTGTCTGTGTAATGCTAGGGACAGAAATAGGAATGAAGTTGGCAAATTTAGAACTAGTGGTGTTTTAGGGTGAGGGGTATTTTTGTTTTACTTAGTCATTTCATGTGTGGAAACTTTGGAAACTTTGTGGTGTTGTTGATGGTGGTGGTTTGGGGTGTGTTTGTGAAAAGTTGGTTGTCCCCCATCCT